>JAWZYU010000007.1:82571761-83853547 GCA_038380435.1 Ryuthela nishihirai | reverse complement strand
AATCACATTAAATACAAATTGCCTTACTTGAAGAGTAAGGCAAACCATAGCTGAAGCGGGCTAAATGATTGCACCGCGCATGCGCACATAGCTCCTTAGAGTTGTTTCTGTGCTTGCACACCAATATGCCACGTTCGGATTCGGCAAAATTTTACACACTATATGTTCTACTTTATAATGGCAGGGAGACTTTATTACTAAAATCATTATCCCTTTTCTATTTCCGAGGAGCAATTTTTATATTCCATATGTTCAGTCGCATATGCAGTATTTTCTTATTGGAAGGGGAGTCCAAAGTTTATGGACTATGGTAGGAATTTAAAATTAATATGAATCTAAACGGGGAATATATCAAGAAAAATATTTTTCATGAATAATTACAACCGTTCAAATTATAGTTGAAATTATTTATGTAAGGAGGGATTTCTTTCTCAGTACACACTGTTTTTAATGTACCTTCCTATGTCTACACGTACCCTATGGGTGGGTAACGTATTTTAATTAAAATCGCACAGATATCAACATTAGATTGGAGTTTATAACTGGAGATCGCTTTATCTAGTATCCAAATATTTTTATAAAATTGTTAGAACCTAGTACTTGTTTAACTAGAATTCTGAAAACTTTATAGCAAATATATCAAACGTTAGTGATTCAAATCCATATTTCATAGTAAGAGTCGTCATTTAAATAAGGCGATTATCGGTTCCATTTGAGCCGCTTCTTAGCTTAGGGTTCATGCACTTAACTCTCCTTTTGAGAATGATAGTAATGGAGGAGAAAAATTAGTAAATATATGCGCATTTCACGTACTTCTCAATCAAAATTTCAAAGACCCCTCAAAAGGAGATTGATATTTTATACTGGAATAATGAGCCAGTCTCTTCCCCCCGCCTCCAATCTATTTCTTCCTAGATCCGGACTTTTTAGATGCTTTGTTTCGGTGTTGAGTTTCCATTTTGATCTAAGAACAAGAAGAAACTAGCATTTATTCCTGTTTCTTTTTAATTTTATGAAACTGAAATCAAGCACGAATTAAAGTTTAAATTCAATTTGACCCTAATGTTTAGAAATACCTTGCTCTACATGGTTTCGCTGAGCAAAATGTGCAACATATTGGATTGTTTTACTTAAGAGCGACACTTTTGTGCACACAATAATAGACTAAATGTCTTTGTCAAAATGTGCCCAAGGACTCAGAGAAAATTAGGGAAAGTGATCCACAGTAGAGCTTTTAGGATAAAGATGGAAGCTTTCTGTTTAGTCCATACACCACGTGCTTTAAATAGTACTCCTTTATACGGATAACGGCTGAAGGTCCCATTTGATGGATGCTCTCTTTGAATTCCATTACTAGTCCATTTCTCACTACGGGCAAAAGGGGATAGAACAGAAAACTCTCAAATCAGGTACAGTCGCTCAAAAAAGTATCCGAACACTATGGTTGACTACAGAATTCAGAAAAAATATCTGGCAACGATTTTTTCAGAAATTAGTGATCTGGCAACCTTCGTGTCACGTGACACTTTTTTGAGCGACTGTACATTTGGGACCCGAACATGGGAACATCAGATTACGACATGTCAAGATACGTCCCCATATGCAGCAGACCCTAGCCAATAAGGGTATTAGGTTTGCTAAGATTAGCATAAGATTATCGACGGACTGAAGGCCTCTGGCAAGAATGGTGAGTTTTTCTTGGATAATGTAAATCTTTTCTTGGATGAGGGCTAAATTATTAACAACTTAAGTGAATTAGTAGGAAAACTAAGTGTTGAATATTTTTAAATTAACGCTTTTTGAAATAAACAGCTACCAGTTGAAAGTTAAAAACTAAAATTTTGATTAAATCACTTTAATTCTCTAAATTACTATCACAGTCAAGCAAGCAACCATCGACTACGGAGATGCAATTTAGATCTTCAAACACGTCTCTCCTAAGCTACAACCTGGCCACTGTAGCCGAATTCTAACAATAACACTTCTTTGGCAAACCTGAGGCCACTTGCTTTCGAAACTCGTGTTGTATTCCAGGAAATATAATTTGTGTGACTATTTCTGCTAGTACAAATGAAAAGTTGTATAAATTTCCGGAGGATGAAGAACAGTACGTTACGTAAATTTATTAACTGTAGTTTATTAGAAGTATTTTTAAAGCAGAATTCAATCTCAGGGAAAAATTTCCACGTAACTACTCATCGTTACTATTGTGACAGGTGGCGCTGCTGTCGGTCAATAATGCGACTAGCATTTTTACTGTGCAATCGTACCACCCAGCTTCGACGCTTGCTATTCGACCGACAGAAGTGCAATCTACCACAAAAACAGCGGTTAGTACTTACGTAGAAATATTTCTTCGGATTGAATCCAGCCTTTAAAAATATTCCTAATAAACTGCATTTAATAAATTTACCTAACCTACTGTTCCTTCACCTTTCGGCAAGTTATACAGCTTTTTATTTGTAGCAGCAGAAGTAGTCACACACGCAGTTCTTGGAATAGTACTTTGCCACGTTTCTAACATGTCCGTCTAACACGTGTCTCCAAAGAAAGTGGCCTCAGCTTTGCATAGCTTTTGCACGCGACCATAGAGAATCGCGTCACAATCTGTCTGAAATGTGTGGCACTGAATCTCAATCCCAAATAGAAGAGAAAACTAAACTTTCAAATAGTGTGAAGAAACTTGAGCAAATACCTCCAATAGTACTCAGAAATACTGCTGTTTGGTTAAACTTCACAAAGAGCTTACTCTTATTGCCGTAGAAGCTTTTGAGGCTAAGAAGTCTGGAGAAGCCATTTGCATCCAGACCAAATGCACAACCGATTACAGAAACTTCGTTCGTAAGCTGGAGGGTGAAAAATAATCTTTCAATACATTCAGGTTAAAGGAGATAAACAATAAATGTGGTTTTCAAAAATCTTCGTGATAAAGTAAGTTTTGATGATCTCAAAGTTGAATTGATCAGATTAGATTTCAAATCCAGAATGTTTCCCAACAGAAAAGAGCAAAGGATAAGCAACCTCTGCCTATTTATTTTTCTTGTTGAGTTGCCTAAGAAAGACGCAAATAAAAAGATCTTGAACCTAAATGAACTTTTCCACCTCAAGATATCTGTAGAAAGTTATAAAAATAGAGCTGGAATTACGCAGTGCCATAAATGGCAGCGGTTTGGTCACTCGCAAAACATATCACTGTGAAGTGTACACGAAATCCTCAAGATGGGCCTCCGAAGTCTGCCAAATGCGGTAAAGAACACACCCAACAACTAAGGCTGTGAATTCTTTCCAAAGCCTTCTATGAATCAGCCCGTGATAAACGGAATTCTATAAGATGAGATTCAATGATTGAGAAAGGTAAGTCTTTTGCCAATGTCATCAATAAAAAGTCAAATGATCAATTTACTAAATCGAAGCCTACTAATTGCATTCTGCTAGTTCAATCATATGAACAAGTTTTGCATTGGCAGAGAACCTTGAGAAGTATCCCAAATCAATCTAACAGCAGTGAATGCAATTTCATCAACGATCTGAAGGACAGTCTCCAAATATTTGGAAAACTGAACATCACAGATATCCTTAACAAACTTAAACATCTACTTATTGAGTTTAGAAATGCAAACAACACCATGGAAAAAGTTAATATTGGACATTAGACTACATTGTGTCCTAATGACCAATGGATAAGATTAATATACCTAGGAATCATCTGAAGATTGTTGCATGGAATTGCGATGGGATCAAAAGCGACATGATGGAGTTCAAAAACTTTCTCTCTGAAATAAATATGGTACTGCACTTTTAAAATTTCGCCATTCTCCAACTTTTCCATTGCTAAAGTGATCTATTAAAGTTTTTGGGAAATTGGACAAATGTAAATTTAAATATTTCATCAATACCTTATCGAATCGGAAAAGAACTTTTAATTTCTCTCTAACACCAAAAAAGTTGAAAGTCTCTAGACAGACAGATGACAAAGTAAAAAATATTAGATTTTTTTAAAGCATGATAAAAATAAAGGAAAAATCTTGAAACATAAATTAAATGGGCCCGAATGATATAAATATACAGGGTGTTCCTGAATTCATGGCCCAAACGTGAGGGGATGGTAGTACACACCGAACCCACCAGTATTCGTCATAGAATATGCGGCCTCAAACGCAGTGAGGGGTCGGAAATGAAGGACAGACACAGAGGTTTTCAGAGTGACATTTATTGGAGATCATTACAACAAATGCTCAAACGTCCGTCCACCAACGTTGATACAGGCGGCACAACGGCGGAGTAGTGATCGGCGTACATGCTCGTAAACACCAGGCTTGTCGCGCACATCGGCTGCTGCGACGGACAGTCGTGCTACCAGATCCTCCATGGACTGCAGCACGGGCGTCTCATACACAACACTCTTCAAATGTCCCCACAGAAAGAAATCGATAGAAGAAAGATCGGGCGATCTGGAGGGCCACGGGATGGGACCACTGCGCGCAATCCATCGGTTCCCAAATGTGGTATGAAGATGTTGATGCACGTCCATGCTGAAATGGGCGGGTGCCCCATTGTGCTGGAACCACATACGGGTGCGGATTGCGGCTGGAACATCCTGAAGCATTCCGGCAAAACCTGTTGCAGAAAAATACGGTACGTTCGCTCATGAGGTAGGGTCCAATTAAGTAGTCATGCACGATCCCCGTCCAGACATTAACGGCGTACCGTTGCTGGTTCGAATTTGGACGTGTACCATGGGAGTTCTGGGCTTCTCACTAATGCGCATTATGGACATTCACTACGCCTTCACGTGAGAATGTTGATTCATCCGTAAAGAGCACATGCGCGGGGAAATCGGGATGTGCGGCACTTTGCTGCAGGAACCATTTGGCAAAATCCATGCACAGGGGATAATCAACAGCTGTCAATGCCTGCACTCGCTGCAAGTGATAGAGGTGTAGCCCTTCTTCATGCAGTGCTCGCCAGACGCTGTCCCGATGCACACCCAGACTCCGGACGGCAGATCGCGTGCTTGTACCTGGGTTATCTGTCACCATACGCAAGATGTCCTCGCTCACAGCTGGCGTTCTGACCGTCCGTGCTCGTCCAGCATCATATCGACTGACGTAGAAGGTGCCTGTCTTAGACAGGTGGCGGTACAGTAGCGCAAACATTTTATGATCGGGCACACGGCGCATAGGATATCGCTCACGGTAGAGTCTTTGCGCCTCTCTACCATTTCCCTCGGCTACGCCGTACATCAGGTGCATATCGGCTTTCTCTCCGTTCGTAAACTGCTCCATCTCGTGTTCGGTCGACGCTGAGAATACTGGGGTTTGGCCGATATAGCCCTTTTAAGCAGTGCCGCCTCTTCTGCGTCCCCTACCGGTACCGGGCTTCGTTTGCGGCCGCATATTCTATGACGAATATTGGTGGGTTCGGTGTGTGCTACCATCCCCTCACGTTTGGGCCATGAATTCAGGGACACCCTGTATAAATCAAAAGCTATTAGATTACAAATATATATTATTTTACGGCCGATATTTTTGTTATTAAGCTGTTGAGTTTTAAAAGCATTAGTATAGAGGTTTTTTCAACAGGGGTAACTTGAGGCACTGATAATCTACGAATGAGAATGAATTGCAAATGAGACCGATTCAAAGCAGTCAGTAACAGAGAATTTTAAAACATTAAAATCTGTTACCTTTGGTGTGCCTGGACGAAGAGAATGTTTGCCGTGACGTCAAAAATGAGAACTACTTCTCTGAGTTGGGTTGTTTTACCTCTGAGCGGCACTTTTTTGCACACCATAGGCTAAATGGCCAGGTCACATGGACCCCGAAGGCTCAGAGAAGGTTGGAAGAGGGGACCCACTGGAACAGCTGTTGGGAGACAGATGGTAGCCTCCCGTCAAGGCCATCCAGCGTGTTCTTTAACGTGCACAGGGTATGGCTCTCCCGCACACGGAGCCACGGCTTAACGTCCCATCCGATGGACGGCGGCCTTTCCAAGCCCATCGGTGTCCCCTACTGACCGTGGGCAGGGCGGGGAATTTTTCGGAGATAAATCTCAACGCTGACCCAGCTGGGACTCGAACCTGGGAACTACAAATTACGAGCCTGGCGCGCTACCGACTGAGCCACCCCAGCTCTTCTGCTCTGAGTGTATCAGAAATTTTGTGCAATTTATTCTACAACATTCATTTTTTTTTTCGCTTATATTACACATGTTAATCGACTTTGACTGAGCTTGTTGATCGAAGTTCAGGTCTCTAATTCCATTGCATTTTTCTAGCGTTTCCTGCATGTTTGTTCCTTTGACTGCTTCTGTGTTTCTTTGCGTCTTCTCAATAACCACCGAAGGTCTTATTTTTAACATACTTTTTCGCTTAAAATAATTTCTCAACACACTCAAACCACTCAAACAACAAGTTAATGAACAGAACTTATTACCTACCTATAACTGGACTGTTTCGAAGACAATCACTATAAGTCACTGATTTGCTATTCTGAGATATTGAACCGTTTACTAAAATCAATACATAGAATTATCAAAGAAGAACAAAATTGGTGATGTCACCTACAGGAAACTAATTTAAATACTGATTTACTTGATTGAATATAGCTCATACCGATGCAGTTACCATACAAAATAAGAAATTCACATTTGATTGACTTACACTGATTGACATCTGAACAGCCCAATTATAAAGTATTGTTTCATTTCGAATGTGTTTCTTTCAGCCATCATTTTTACCGTTTAGAGCCAGAATCAGGGCCGGCGCGAGACGGGTTCAGCGCGTTCCATGAAACCTGCCCCCCCCCCCCCCATAGTAAAAAACGACTTTATTTTCCTATCTTTAACACAGCAGCCGACACAATGTATCCTCGTTCCTCAAGCTCCACGTCCCACCACCAGAGCGTATGTCAGTTATTTTCCAAGCCCAATAGTAAATCCAATCGCAGAATCCGCTAATCGATGACTAACTATTCTTTCAATAGAAAGAGAAATAGCGAAATCGGTCAATTTTGATGACGTAATTAAATATTTTGCGGCGAAAAAATTATGTAATATTTATACTATACTCGGTGTTCCTATAAGTTGTATGTAGATATGTACCGCACTTTCTACCCATAATAAATAATTTATTATCATATGTAATATTTATAATGTACTCGGTGTTCCTTAAGTTGTATGTAGATATGTACCGCACTTTCTACCCATAATAAATAATTTATTATTATATGTAATATTTATAATGTACTCGGTGTTCCTATAAGTTGTATGTAGATATGTACCGCACTTTGTACTCATAATAAATAATTTATTATTATATGTAATATTTATAATGTACTCGGTGTTCCTTAAGTTGTATGTAGATATGTACCGCACTTTCTACCCATAATAAATAATTTATTATTATATGTAATATTTATAATGTACTCGGTGTTCCTATAAGTTGTATGTAGATATGTACCGCACTTTGTACTCATAATAAATAATTTATTATTATATGTAATATTTATAATGTACTCGGTGTTCCTATAAGTTGTATGAAGATATGTACCGCACTTTGTACTCATAATAAATAATTTATTATTATATGTAATATTTATAATGTACTCGGTGTTCCTTAAGTTGTATGTAGATATGTACCGCACTTTCTACCCATAATAAATAATTTATTATTATATGTAATATTTATAATGTACTCGGTGTTCCTATAAGTTGTATGTAGATATGTACCGCACTTTGTACTCATAATAAATAATTTATTATTATATGTAATATTTATAATGTACTCGGTGTTCCTATAAGTTGTATGAAGATATGTACCGCACTTTGTACTCATAATAAATAATTTATTATTATATGTAATATTTATAATGTACTCGGTGTTCCTTAAGTTGTATGTAGATATGTACCGCACTTTCTACCCATAATAAATAATTTATTATTATATGTAATATTTATAATGTACTCGGTGTTCCTATAAGTTGTATGTAGATATGTACCGCACTTTGTACTCATAATAAATAATTTATTATTATATGTAATATTTATAATGTACTCGGTGTTCCTATAAGTTGTATGTAGATATGTACCGCACTTTGTACTCATAATAAATAATTTATTATTATATGTAATATTTATAATGTACTCGGTGTTCCTTAAGTTGTATATAGATATGTACCGCACTTTCTACCCATAATAAATAATTTATTATTATATGTAATATTTATAATGTACTCGGTGTTCCTATAAGTTGTATGTAGATATGTACCGCACTTTGTACTCATAATAAATAATTTATTATTATATGTAATATTTATAATGTACTCGGTGTTCCTTAAGTTGTATGTAGATATGTACCGCACTTTGTACTCATAATAAATAATTTATTATTATATGTAATATTTATAATGTACTCGGTGTTCCTTAAGTTGTATGTAGATATGTACCGCACTTTCTACCCATAATAAATAATTTATCATTATATGTAATATTTATAATGTACTCGGTGTTCCCTAAGTTGTATGTAGATATGTACCGCACTTTCTACCCATAATAAATAATTTATTATTATATGTAATATTTATAATGTACTCGGTGTTCCTTAAGTTGTATGTAGATATGTACCGCACTTTCTACCCATAATAAATAATTTATTATTATATGTAATATTTATAATGTACTCGGTGTTCCTTAAGTTGTATGTAGATATGTACCGCACTTTCTACCCATAATAAATAATTTATTATTATATGTAATATTTATAATATACTCGGTGTTCCTTAAGTTGTATGTAGATATGTACCGCACTTTGTACTCATAATAAATAATTTATTATTATATGTAATATTTATAATGTACTCGGTGTTCCTTAAGTTGTATGTAGATATGTACCGCACTTTGTACTCATAATAAATAATTTATTATTATATGTAATATTTATAATGTACTCGGTGTTCCCTAAGTTGTATGTAGATATGTACCGCACTTTCTACCCATAATAAATAATTTATTATTATATGTAATATTTATAATGTACTCGGTGTTCCTTAAGTTGTATGTAGATATGTACCGCACTTTCTACCCATAATAAATAATTTATTATTATATGTAATATTTATAATATACTCGGTGTTCCTATAAGTTGTATGTAGATATGTACCGCACTTTGTACTCATAATAATAATTTATTATTATATGTAATATTTATAATGTACTCGGTGTTCCTATAAGTTGTATGTAGATATGTACTGCACTTCGTACTCATAGAAAATAATTTATTATTATAAAACTTAGAAGTACATATAAATGCGTTTTTTTTTTGGCCCGGCACAATTTTGAAACCCAGCCCTGCAAAAGTTCACGCCGACCCTGGCCAGAATACTCTTGGCAAAGGTAATACGTGGATCCAGGGTCCAATATTAGGGAATTGGGTCGTAGACTATTAGACCGAACTTGTAAGTAAATATTCCTCTTTCGTGGCTTTGGGAGATTCATTGTTGTCTTATCAACCAGTCCACTCGCATAGCAAATCTGACGGAAAGACAGAACATTAGAGTAGAAATATCTAAACATATGTCCAGTTGGAATACAGGATTATCGATGTTGCTAAGTCGTAATGTAAAATCGCAGTTCAATGATATGAAGAAGAAATAATCACAAAAAACGAAAAGTGTGATTTGAAAACCTTTTCCAAATATATCTAGGTGTTTAGGATTTAGAACTAAATAAGTTTTATTAGGGTTGTTGTCTGCTGCCGACTCACTTGTCACAGTCAACATTTGTTTGCTAACTGGCGCAAATAGCTCATCTTCAAATTTCGGAAAGTACAGAATCTATAATGCCAAAAATCAAATCGTCAAATCAATCTTTCGAAAGGTTTTATCAAACAGAAAAGCATATCTGGTAACAAAGGAAAATTCCGAAATATCGAACAGAAATAGGAGCCATGCTTATAATCTATCAACTACAACCGTAAATTTCATTATCATTAACATTATTCGTTTTTCGTCCCGCTTTCCAATCAAGTAAAATTAAACAGCTCAAGAACCAACTTCTATTATGTTTATCGTCATCCGTTTTAACCTTCGCTCTGACCTTATTTCTGTATAGCTCCTCCATTGGTAAAGCTCCACAGCCACCTGCTCTGCATTCAGCCAGCTCTTCCTTGCATTCTATGCAGAGCCACAATTACCCGGCGAGCCGGCTGAGCTTGAATAAGGTATGATAAGGGATCACGCGTTCCCACGTGGGGACGCGTGATCAGCATGTCACATGCGTCAGGCTCAGTAGGACCTTGATGTAACATCTGTTTAGGGATCAGCAGTCTGTCTCTGACAGACATCACAATTGTTCTCTTGGTTATATGCTCCCTACTCATGGTACTTAGATCTGATGAACATCAGTTAATTGACATAGAATGCACGTGTCGTGTACGTTGCGTTCAATCTTCTGCATGTTAAGTGTTCTCTCATCTAGAAATGTTTTAAACTAGATAGAGATTTCTAAACTTCGACAAATTCTCGACTAAGCGTCCACTGCCAGATGGGCGAAGTTTGGTCTGGTTTATCGAATAAAGCCTTAATTAGGGGTCATTTGTTGAATATAATATTATATTTACAGTATAAACTTTACAACTGTTTAGCTCTGAAAAAGATTACGTTTATCTCGTTTTCAGAAAAAAAGAGAAATGTGTTCTCCTTATCATCTTTGTCTGTAGACATTGAACTTTTTTGTGGATGTTCGTGTTGTTTTCTGCTGAGGTCCTGCCATCCTCTCGGATCTTCTACTGTGGCATATAAACTGACAGGCTCCTGTCAGACCTCTGTGGCAAACAGCTGCTTGAGGGGGTATTATTATAGATATTAATGAAATATTACGATTCACACTTTTCTAATCTCTCAAATCTCTAATTACGACCACCAACGGTGGGAAAAGTTGAAAATTCTAAGGAGCGGGGGTGGCTCAGTCGGTAGCGCGCCAGGCTCGTAATCTGTAGTTCCCAGGTTCGAGTCCCAGCTGGGTCAGCGTTGAGATTTATCTCCGCAAAATTCCCCGCTCTGCCCACGGTCAGTAGGGGACACCGATGGGCTTGGAAAGGCTGCCGTCCATCGGATGGGACGTTAAGCCGTGGCCCCGTGTGCGGGAGAGCCATACCCTGTGCACGTTAAAGAACACGCTGGATGGCCTTGACGGGAGGCTACCATCTGTCTCCCAACAGCTGTTCCAGTGGGTCCCCTCCCGCAACCTTCTCTGAGCCTTCGGGGTCCATGTGACCTGGCCATTTAGCCCATGGTGTGCAAAAAAGTGCCGCTCAGAGGTAAAACAACCCAAAACAAACAATGAAAATTCTAAAGTTCTAAAATTTTAGAAAAGAATTAAAATTCTAAAATTCTAATATTGCAAATGACGTATTTATACTAAAAATTTAAAACTTTGGCGGTGGAATATCAAGGTTATGTAGTTTCCATTGACAACAATGAAGTTAAGACCAAAAGGTAGGCGAAAAAATACAATTTTTGAGTTTTAAAAAATAACTGTTTGTTTTTTGAGATATATTAAAAATTCCCTTTGGGTTGGATTAGGTATTGATGAAAAATTACGATTTGCACTATCCAAATCATCCAAAAGTTATAATTGAGCCCTCTAACGGTGGAAAAGATTGAAAATTCAAACATTTTTTAACGAATATTGCAAATGATGTATTTTTGCAAGAAATGTGAAATTTAGGTGGTGGAATGGGAAGTTTCAGTTTCGGTTGACGAAACTTTTTGGTGTTAAGAAATAATTAGAAAAGTTTTTTTATTCGGATTAGTATTAATGAAATATTATAATCCTTATTTTTGAAATCCTTTGATAGTTTTAATTTTCGTCGTTAGAGATCCCTAAATACGTAAACGACAAAACTTTTAACGAATGTCGCAAACGATCTGTTAAGGGCAATAATTTGAAATTTCGTTGGCAGAGTGTGTCCAGAGATATTCCACTAACAACAACAATCTGCTCCCTTTTCTCAGGAGGGTGGGAGAAAAGTAAACGGTTTAACTTTAGGGAATGCTTGTTATGTTTTATAATTGCTAAAAAAACATTACTCTTTGCATTTTCCTCATCATCCATTAGTTCGAATTAAAACATTTAAGGACTTAAAAAGTAGGCAAGCGGAAAACTTCATTCTCTTTGGAAATGGGTTGGGTTGTTTTACCTCTGAGCGGCACTTTTTTGCACACCATGGGCTAAATGGCCAGGTCACATGGACCCCGAAGGCTCAGAGAAGGTTAGGGGAGGGGACCCACTGGAACAGCTGTTGGGAGACATATGGTAGCCTCCCGTCAAGGTTGTTGGGTTGGGTTGTTTTACCTCTGAGCGGCACTTTTTTGCACACCATGGGCTAAATGGCCAGGTCACATGGACCCCGAAGGCTCAGAGAAGGTTGGGGGAGGGGACCCACTGGAACAGCTGTTGGGAGACAGATGGTAGTCTCCCGTCAAGGCCATCCAGCGTGTTCTTTAACGTGCACAGGGTATGGCTCTCTCACGCACACGGGGCCACGGCTTAACGTCCCATCCAACGGACGGCGGCCTTTCCAAGCCCATCGGTGTCCCCTACTGACCGTGGGGAGGGCGGGGAATTTTACGGAGATAAATCTCAACGCTGACCCAGCTGGGACTCGAACCTGGGAACTACAGATTACGAGCCTGGCGCGCTACCGACTGAGCCACACCCGCCACACCTTTGGAAACGAGATTCTCATATGCGCCAGAGGCGATATGCGTTCTTCTAGTTTATTTTCATTCACCATATTATGATATAAAACAGTTACGGCTAGTGTGTTAGTTATTTAATTCTTTATTGTTATAAAAATATGCGAATAAGTTTATTAAAGTTCAAAACGAAAATGGAATAATTGTTACCAAGATTGACAATTACAAATAGATTCATTTTTAGTAAACTTCACAAACGGTAAAAAAAAATTATATTCTTAGCTATCAAAACAGAACTTTTAGTACATTTTCTCAACTGCAATGAAAAATATTTTTTCGCAACTTACTCATTTGCTACTGCCAAAGGTAGTCCCAGCGGGGTCAGCATTCAGATTTATCTCCGCAAAACGCTCCACCTTGTCCAAGGTCAGTAGGGGACACCGATGATCTTGGAAAGACCGCCATCCGTCAGATGGGATGTTAAGCCGTGTCTCCGTGTACGGAAGAGCCATACCCTGTGCACGTTAAAGAACACGCTGGATGGCCTTGATGGGAAGCTGTCATCTGTCTCCCAACAGCTGATCCAGTGGGTCCCCTCCTCAATCTTCTTCTGAACGTTTGGGGTCCTTGTGACCTGGCCATTTAGCCCATGGTGTGCAGAAGAGTGCCGCTCTGAGGTAAAACAACCCAACCCAACCTGCCAAAGGTTTTTCCCTAATTGGCGCAACCAGTTCATCTTTGAATTTGGAGGAGTACGAAATCCATATGCCAAATATTAAAATCGTCAAAGCAATTTTTGGACACTATTTGCTGAACAGAAAAATATGCCCATAAACAAAGAAAATTCCGAAAGATCGAATAGAAATAGAGGCTATGAGTACAATCCAGAAGTAGAAAACAAGTACCACTTTTTGCACACAATGGTTAAAATGGTCATTGTCTTCTCTAAGCCCTTGAGGTCACAAGGACCCCGAAGGCTCAGAGAAAGAAGGGGGCGTTCTGGGTACAGATGGTTAGCCTCCCGTCAATGCCATCCAGAATGTTCTTTAACGTGCACAGCATATGGCTCTCCTGCACACGGGTCACCAGTTAATGTTCCATCCCAATGGGTGGCAGCCTATACAAGCTCATCGATGTTCCCAACAGACCGAGGCAGGGCGCGGAGTTCTGCGGAGATAAATCTCAACACTGGCTCAGGTAGTGGCTCCCCAACGAGAAATAGTACATGGTTCCTTTTCTGTATGAGAGAGTTTCGAGACAGAAACTTTTAACAATTACTCTCATTTATCTTATTAAAAAATTATTGTAGTTACTGACTGAGTAGCTGCAGCAATGTGACATTCAGTCTCGGAAATAGATGCAAAATTAAAGGGGGGAGGAAGGAAAAGTGGTCCGAATAAAAAGAGGGGGTGACGCAAGACTGAGTCCTAAATCCGTTTCCGAATAAAAAAAAAATTATGTCCGTTTATGGTTTTTAAAATTTCTGAAAAAAAATAGTTGGGTTGTGTTGTTTTACCTCTGAGCGGCGCTTTTTTGCATACCATGGGCTAAATGGCCAGGTCACAAGGACCCCGAAGGCTCAGAGAAGGTTGGGGGAGGGGACCCACTGGAACAGCTGTTGGGAGACAGATGGTAGCCTCCCGTCAAGGCCATCCTGCGTGTTCTTTAATATGTACAGGCCTTGACGAGAGCACACGGAGAGCCATACCCTGTGTACATACTCCGTGTACGGAAGAGCCATACCCTGTGCACGTTAAAGAACACGCTGGATGGCCTTGATGGGAAGCTGTCATCTATCTCCCAACAGCTGATCCAGTGGATCCCCTCTCTCAATCTTCTTCTGAACGTTTGGGGTCCTTGTGACCTGGCCATTTAGCCCATGGTGTGCAGAAGAGTGCCGCTCAGAGGTAAAACAACCCAACCCAACCTGCCAAAGGTTTTTCCCTAATTGGCACGGTTTAACGTCCCATCCGAAGGACGGCGGCCTTTCCAAGCCCATCGTTGTCCCCTACTGACCGTGGGCAGGGCGGAGAGCTTTGGGGGAAATAAATCTCAACGCTGACCCAGCTGGAACTCGAACCTGGGAACTACAGATTACGAGCCTGGCGCGCAACTGACTGAGCCACCCCTGAAAAACAAGAGTATTATTATTTTTAATACTTTTTATCGTCTCATTTCTTGAAGGAAGTAGTATGCCCTCTTACCCTTCCCCCTATATCTGCCCGTAGGACACGTGGTCTATAGAAGTCACGTGTGCAGAAAAACTACAACAACGTTCATGAGGACAGCACCAGTGAGAGTATAGGACACAAGAATGAGAAAACACTAGTGATTTCTGTTGAACAAAAATCGGGTTGGGTTGGGTTGTTTTACCTCTAAGCGGGCCTTTTTTACACACCATGGGCTAAATGGCTATGTCACATGGACCCCAAAGGTTCAGAGAAAGTTGGGGAGTGGACCCACTGAAACAGCTGTTGGGAGACAGATGGCAACCTCTCGTCAAGGTCATCCAGCGTGCTCTTTAACGTGCACAGAGTATGACTCTCCCGCACACGGGTTCACGGCTTAACGTCCCATCCGACGGACGGCGGCTTTTCCAAGTCCATCGGTGTTCCCTAATGACTGTGGGCAGGACGGGGGAAAATTTTGGTAATGGTTTCTGAGGTTCTTAGAAAATTAAAGTTTTTCAACTTGACAAAAACTGCATTTTTCGAGGGAAAAGTCCAGGAGTTTTTGGAATGGATAGTTTCGCATCTGAGTGACAACACTTTTCGGTATAAAATGGACTTAGTGGCCATGCCACAAGAGCTCAGAGTTGGGGATCCACTAGATAACTCTCGAGAGACAGATGGAAACCTCTCGTCAGTTCAATGTGTTCTTTAACGTGGACAAAGTATGACTTTCCAGCACACAATACCTCGGCTTAAGTACCCTCTTTTATGGACAGCGGCGTTTCCGATTATATCAAGGTCCCCTGTCTCATTGCCGTCAGAGCGGGAGTTAGGGGAGGAAATATCAACAGCGACCCAAGAGTTTGAAAAAGATTTTTTTCCCCTCCGTTACTTCTGCATCTCAGAACGTCAGATTACGATCTTTGCATCTGTCGCCCGAAAAAGTCTTGAAAAATTTACCGTTTAGAAGAAAGGTAATTAGACGATTGTGTATTTTGTGAAGAAAGAGCCCGCGAATATTTTGCGTATCGTTTCTTCACCCATCAAATCGAACGTTAACTTTTCCCATAAACCTTACCTTCAATGATTGTCGATTTGCGATTAGTGATTGAAATGAGCAAAGGAACCTCTGTCATCGAAGAGGGCCTAGTCTATTAATTTTGTTTTAAACTTTGGGAGGATATACAGGGTGATTCAGAATTCATCATCAATATTTGGTGGGGAGGTAGGTAATAAGAAACGAAGGAGATTTCACATAGGAAAGCATGGGCGCATATGCCATGTAGTAGGGCAAAATGACCCCAGTTCAATGATGGAAAGAACACATAAGAAGGAAGTGGTAAGGAAAAAACATTTATTATCTTACATGTAACATTTCTTTGCATTGGTTGTACAGACTTACAAGAGGTGCTCGAACTGCCGACCATGTGCTAGAATGCATGACTCACAACGGCGTTGCATGGACAGCCGGACCCTATGGAAGATGCCTGGCATTTCCCGGATGTTTGAGGCAGCAACTGATATGCGTGCTACAAGATCCATAGCACTATCAACAGGGGTCTCGTACACCATGTTTTTCATAGCACCCCATAAAAAGAAATCGATTGGAGATAAATCCGGTGAACGTGGTGGCCAAGAAACCGGTCCACCGCGGCCAATCCATTGACCACCAAACTGTCTGCGTAGGTAAGCACGCACAGCATTTGCGAAATGTGCAGGAGCGCCGTCATGCTGGAACCACATTCGCCGGAGACTACCATCAGGAACCTCGTTCAGAAGATCCGGTAACACAGTCTGAAGAAATGTTAGGTACTTGGCACCGTCCAAACGGGATGGTAGTAAATACGGGCCCAACAAACAGTCACCGACAATCCCAGTCCACACATTGACAGCAAAACGTTGTTGCGCAGCTCCAGGTCTTGTACCGTGTGGATTCTGATGAGCCCACACATGCCAATTGTGTGTGTTGAAGACACCCTCTCGAGTGAACAACGCCTCATCGGTGAAAAGAACATACGTTGGGAAATTGGGATCAACGGCTGTTCTCTGCATGAACCACTGACAAAAAATAACACGCTTGGGATGGTCGTCTGCTGCCAATAATTGCACTCTTTGCAGATGAAACGGATGTAACCCTTCATCGTGTAATATCCGCCACGCTGTTGCTTGCGAAATTCCAAACTGCCTAGCCATACCTCGTGTGCTAGCACCAGGTTGTTCCTCGATTTCCTGCAGGACAGCTTCCTCTACTGCTACTGTCCATGCCGATCTGCGCCTCCCTCGATTAACATTACTAGCAGCAAACGATCCTGTTTCACGCAGTTGGCGATGAATACGTGAAAACATTTGATGCTGTGGCACACGGCGGTTTGGGAAGCGCGCTGCACACAATTGCCTGACTCGAAGACATCTTTCTCCTGCCGCACCGTAAGTTACATGCATATCTGCACATTCATTCCACGTATACCGGTTCATGTTACTTCTGCAAATTCACCTTGTCGAATGACAACTGACTGCACGCGTCAAACAGCTGTGCTTCTGTATGAGAGGTGTGTACACACAGCGCCCTCTACACCACCATGCGTTCGTCTGCCCCCATACTTTCCTATGTGAAATCTCTTTCTTTTCTTATTCCCTTCCTCCCCACTAAATATTGATGATGAATTCTGAATCACCCTGTATACTCTACAAACATATATATGTAACAAAACATATAATTATATATATGTAATAAAACATATATTATTATATATATAATATATAAAACATATATATTCCCTTGATCTCTCTCGAGGGTGGCTCAGTCGGTAGTGCGTCAGGCTCGTGATCTGCAGTTCCCAGGTTCGAGTCCCAGCTAGGTCAGCGTTGAGATTTATCTCCGCAAAACTCACCGACTTTCCCACGATCAGTAGGGGATATCGATGGGCTTCGAAATGCCGCCCCTCCGTCAGATGGGAAGTTAAGCCGTGGCGCCATGTTCGGGACAGTTATACGCTGCACGCCTTAGAGAACACGCTGGATGTCCTTGGCTGGAGGCTATCATCTGTCTCCCAACAGCTGATCTAATGGGTCCCCTCTTCCAACCTTCTCCGACCCTTCTGGGTCCTTGTGACCTGACCATTTAGCCCATTGTGGGCAAAAAAGTGCCGTTCAGAGATAAAATAACCTAACGTTAAAGAACACGCTGGATGGTCTTGACGGGAGGCTATCATCTGTCTCCCAACAGCTGATCTAGTGGGTCCCTTCCGCCAACCTTCTCCGAGGTTTCTGGGTCCTTGTGACCTGACCATTTAGCCCATTGTGGGCAAAAAAGTGCCGCTCAGAGGTAAAACAATCTAACCCAACTTGTGTGATAAATCATTAAAATCCTGTAAACACCGTTTCAGTAAATTTGAGCCATTTCAGTCCATTTTCCGTATGCAAGAAATTCGAAGTATTTAAAGCACATTCCCCATTTTTCCACGTCAAAAGGAAATCTTATTCCCGTAAGCCATTCTGTGCTTTGAAATGAACTTCGTGATTGATTGTCTTCTCATGACGAAAGCTTTTCCGATAATCGACGTTTCGGTTCCTTCAAGATTTAATGTTCTTTCGAGTAAAATATAGAACTGATGACCCATCTCGAGATTACCAATGATCCCCTTCATCATACTGCTCAATTAACCGATTGATAGATGAAGGCAATTTCATCTTTTTCGAATGCTATTTATGGAAAAAATCCATTTCTCTAAGAATACACGAACCACGCCTTCTTCTAAGATGGTGTAGATGGGGTTGCAGATGATATTTCCCAGGAAGAAGGACAGAGATCAGAAAGGGTTTGCTGCCAATCAATTAATAACGATTTTGGCAATCTTTTACGATGGCCTGGCTATTTGAAAGCAAAAAGTAATTACTGTAGTACTTTTCTATTGGATCGAAGGAGATCCATTATTATATATTTTTACTTAAATTCTTATTATACACCTTATATAAAGTAAAAAAGTAAAAATATTATACATACACCTTGTAAATTAAATAATATTATTAGTTTAAGATTTTATCAAAAAATTAAATAATTTTTAAATAAATGAGATTACTTCTGATACTTGTATTAAATTCGGTTAACCGGCTCATTAACAATGGGATCGCACGAGCTCAACAGAGCCCAATGCAGCATCCCTCGAGTCCTATCCCTGTCACTTGAAACGGAGAGCCACACGAGACGATCAAAATTGGGACAAAATAAAAGATGCATTTTTTTTCCATTTAATGTTAAATTTAATTTAAATAAGTAAAAAAAATTAATGAATTTTTTTATTATTCAATTTTTATAGTGTAAGTTTTAAATAAATTTTCAGAGCTCTACGAAACTGAAATTTGTCTGCAGAAATCTAATTAGAATTAAAGACCATGAGATGAATTTGGTGTGTTTTACCTAGAGAGGATCGTTTTTGCACACAATTGCCTAAATAATTAGGACTCCACAAGGCTCAGAGCTGGACTAGGAGAAGCGGATACAGTGGACAGCTGTGAGGAAGCAGATACAGAGGACAGCTGTTAAGAAGCGGATACAGAGGACAGCTGTTAGGAAGCGGATACAGAGGACAGCTTTTAGGAAGCGGATACAGAGGACAACTGTTAGGAAGCGAATGCAGTGGACAGCTGTTAGGAAGCGGATACAGAGGACAACTGTTAGTAAGCGGATACAGAGGACAATTGTTAGGAAGCGGATACAGAGGACAACTGTTAGGAAGCGGATACAGAGTACAACTGTTAGGAAGCGGATACAGAGGACAGCTGTTAGGAAGCGGATACAGAGGACAGCTGTTAGGAAGCGCATACCGAGGACAACTGTTAGGAAGCGGATACAGAGGACAACTGTTAGGAAGGGGATGCAGAGGACAACTGTTAGGAAGCGGATACAGAGGACAGCTGTTAGGAAGCAGATACAGAGGACAAATGTTAGGAAGCGGATACAGAGGACAACTGTTAGGAAGCGGATACAGAGAACAACTGTTAGGAAGCGGATACAGAGAACAACTGTTAGGAAGCGGATACAGAGGACAACTGTTAGGAAGTGGATACAGTGGACAGCTGTTAGGAAGTGGATACAGTGGACAGCTGTTAGGAAGCGGATACAGAGGACAGCTTTTAGGAAGCGGATACAGAGGACAGCTTTTAGGAAGCGGATATAGAGGACAACTGTTAGGAAGCGAATACAGTAGACAGCTGTTAGAAAGTGGATACAGTGGACAGCTGTTAGGAAGCGGATACAGAGGACGACTGTTAGGAAGCGGATACAGAGGACAACTGTTAGGAAGCGGATACAGAGGACAACTGTTAGGAAGCGGATACAGAGAACAACTGTTAGGAAGCGGATACAGAGGACAACTGTTAGGAAGTGGATACAGTGGACAGCTGTTAGGAAGTGGATACAGTGGACAGCTGTTAGGAAGTGGATACAGTGGACAGCTGTTAGGAAGCGGATACAGAGGACAGCTTTTAGGAAGCGGATACAGAGGACAGCTTTTAGGAAGCGGATATAGAGGACAACTGTTAGGAAGCGAATACAGTAGACAGCTGTTAGAAAGTGGATACAGTGGACAGCTGTTAGGAAGCGGATACAGAGGACGACTGTTAGGAAGCGGATACAGAGGACAACTGTTAGGAAGCGGATACAGAGGACAACTGTTAGGAAGCGGATACAGAGAACAACTGTTAGGAAGCGGATACAGAGGACAACTGTTAGGAAGTGGATACAGTGGACAGCTGTTAGGAAGTGGATACAGTGGACAGCTGTTAGGAAGTGGATACAGTGGACAGCTGTTAGGAAGCGGATACAGAGGACAGCTTTTAGGAAGCGGATATAGAGGACAACTGTTAGGAAGCGGATACAGAGGACAACTGTTAGGAAGCGGATACAGAGGACAGCTTTTAGGAAGCGGATACAGAGGACAACTGTTAGGAAGCGAATACAGTGGACAGCTGTTAGGAAGGGGATACAGAGGACAACTGTTAGGAAGCGGATACAGAGGACAGCTGTTAGGAAGCGGATACAGAGGACAGCTGTTAGGAAGCGGATACAGAGGACAGCTGTTAGGAAGCGGATACAGAGGACAACTGTTAGGAAGCGGATACAGAGGACAACTGTTGGGAAGTGGATACAGTGGACAGCTGTTAGGAAGTGGATACAGTGGACAGCTGTTAGGAAGTGGATACAGAGGACAGCTGTTAGGAAGCGGATACAGAGGACAGCTTTTAGGAAGCGGATATAGAGGACAACTGTTAGGAAGCGAATACAGTAGACAGCTGTTAGGAAGCGGATACAGAGGACAACTGTTAGGAAGCGGATACAGTGGACAGCTGTTAGGAAGCGGATACAGAGGACAACTGTTAGGAAGCGGATATAGAGGACAACTGTTAGGAAGCGAATACAGTGGACAGCTGTTAGGAAGGGGATACAGAGGACAACTGTTAGGAAGCAGATACAGAGGACAACTGTTAGGAAGCGGATACAGAGAACAACTGTTAGGAAGCGGATACAGAGGACAACTGTTAGGAAGTGGATACAGTGGACAGCTGTTAGGAAGTGGATACAGTGGACAGCTGTTAGGAAGTGGATACAGAGGACAGCTGTTAGGAAGCGGATACAGAGGACAGCTGTTAGGAAGCGGATACAGAGGACAGCTTTTAGGAAGCGGATATAGAGGACAACTGTTAGGAAGCGAATACAGTAGACAGCTGTTAGGAAGTGGATACAGTGGACAGCTGTTAGGAAGCGGATACAGAGGAGACTGTTAGGAAGCGGATACAGAGGACAACTGTTAGGAAGCGGATACAGAGGACAACTGTTAGGAAGCGGATACAGAGGACAACTGTTAGGAAGCGGATACAGAGAACAACTGTTAGGAAGCGGATACAGAGGACAACTGTTAGGAAGTGGATACAGTGGACAGCTTTTAGGAAGTGGATACAGTGGACAGCTGTTAGGAAGTGGATACAGTGGACAGCTGTTAGGAAGCGGATACAGAGGACAGCTTTTAGGAAGCGGATATAGAGGACAACTGTTAGGAAGCGGATACAGAGGACAACTGTTAGGAAGCGGATACAGAGGACAGCTTTTAGGAAGCGGATACAGAGGACAACTGTTAGGAAGCGAATACAGTGGACAGCTGTTAGGAAGGGGATACAGAGGACAACTGTTAGGAAGCGGATACAGAGGACAACTGTTAGGAAGCGGATACAGAGGACAACTGTTAGGAAGCGGATACAGAGAACAACTGTTAGGAAGCGGATACAGAGGACAACTGTTAGGAAGTGGATACAGTGGACAGCTGTTAGGAAGTGGATACAGTGGACAGCTGTTAGGAAGTGGATACAGAGGACAACTGTTAGGAAGCGGATACAGAGGACAACTGTTAGGAAGCGGATACAGAGAACAACTGTTAGGAAGCAGATACAGAGGACAGCTGTTAGGAAGCAGATACAGAGGACAACTGTTAGGAAGCGGATACAGAGAACAACTGTTAGGAAGCGGATACAAAGGACAACTGTTAGGAAGCGGATACAGAGGACAACTGTTAGGAAGCGGATATAGAGGACAACTGTTAGGAAGCGAATACAGTGGATAGCTGTTAGGAAGGGGATACAGAGGACAACTGTTAGGAAGCAGATACAGAGGACAACTGTTAGGAAGCGGGTACAGAGGACAACTGTTAGGAAGCGGATAGAACCTCTGCTCAAGGCCCTCCAGCGAATACTTTGAGGTGCGAAAGGTAGGATTCTTCTGTGTATGAGGCCACAGCTTAAAATGCTATCCCACGAACTTTCTCTGCTGGAGCTCTTGGAAAACATCGCAACGTACGTACAATGGGAACTTTAACTTGAGAGCGTCAGGTTACTAGTTAAGTCTGTAACGCTACAGACTAAGCCAACACCCGTTCTCATTTACCAATGGAGAGATTCATTTTTTTAAGAGGATACTTTCATAAAAATATTTTAAAATGTAATTGTTAGCAGTGATGATGTGCATATTTACTGCAGATATCTTTGCGTATTAAGTTGGCCGGCCTATTACTGGCAAACGCTACAGCATAAAATGCACAAGAAGAGTGTAATGGGCTTATTTCCCGATCATCTTGCTCAAAAACAACTTAATCTCACATAATTTATAGTAGAGAAGAATCGGCCGTAAGGTTATTTCTCAAAAATATTAGTATCAGCATGGGGATTTAGTAAATATTTAGGTTAGCGAAATATGTCAAATTTTTTCAAAATCAACTTTTGACAAGAAAAGAGGGGTGCATAAATTACACTCCTATTCCTCGGATATAACGATCAGTGACGTAGTGTCGCCTCCGCATACTTGAGCTGTAAGTCAGACATATTCTACAGCCACCATGGCAGCATTTCTCCAAAGGGATTGCCATATTTTCCTCTACATCCCCAAACATTGCATCCTCATGTAGACCTGCTGCCTGTGAAGAATCTCGCCTGGAACGAGCCCTATTTGGAAGAAAGCCCTCTGTAATCGGGTGGGGAGGCGGGTCTTCAGGGACCCTCCCCCGCTGCAGAAACACTCGTGCTCCGTTTTTGCAACACTACACGAAACGGAAGAAAGAACAGATGAGGACCTTCTCTGACTACCCGTTTTTCATTCCCTCACTACGACCATGAACGACATGCTACAAGCACATGCTTGCCATGCACGCCGGCCACCAATGACTTTTCGATACGGCCTCACCTGACGAACCGTAGGGCTTTGCCTCATCCACCACCTCTCTCTTCATCAACCCTCAACACCGGACCTTGGTGATGAGCGCTCGGTCTTGTAGTTCTCGATGTAGCCAAGACAGGACATGAGGAAGTGTGGCAAAGGTTTTGAACAAAGGCAGTGGCTTAGCTGGAGCTAAGCCGACTTTATCAACATCGAGCCACATGCCAGTCTCGCACTTCTCTCAGCCCTTTGTCTACCTGCAGTTGTTTCATCGTCGTCGTCGTCGTCATCATCATCATCATCATCATCAAGCAGCCATGGGCTACGGAGGTCCAACCAGACAGTGCTATTTAGTTCTTCAAGCAAGTCTGTCCTGAGCTACATCTGCTGCATCTGGCCACTGCACACCAATTCTAATAACGTCCTGTTTGACATTGTCAGCCCATCGCATCCTAGGTCTCCCCCTCTTTCTTGAGGCCTTTGGGCACACTGTTCATAACCCTATTCACCAATATATAATTATTCATACGGGCAACATCCCCAAACCAACGGAGTCTCTCTCTGCGCAATATGCTGCTTGAAGGAGGTTGCAAACTCCTTTGCCTAACCTCATCATTAGTTACAAAGTTGAACCACGTAATGCCCAAGATACTGCGTAAGCATCTGGAATCAAAAGCATCTAGTTTCCTGTTATCTTGTTTACAAAGTGTCCACGTTTCACTACCATAACTAACCCTAGAAAGAACCAAACTATTATACAGTCTAATTTTAGTCTTCAGGTGTATATGCTTATTTCTCCACACTCTCCATAGATTCTTAAAAGTCCCGGCAGCAATCCATATTCGTATGTTAATCTCATGCCGCACATCACCAGCATCTGCTACACAGCTCCCAAGATAATTAAACTGTGACACCAGTTCAAGATTGCAACCATTCACATTAACTGAATCACAGCCTGCCGGACCAATTTTCATCACTTTAGTTTTCTCTCTGTTTACAACCAAACTTACTCTACTACCAGTTTCAACAACAGCTCGAATGAAAGAGTTCATCTCATCAACATCATTTGCCAAAAGGGCTAAATCATCAGTATGATCTAAATCAGAAATTTTCGTATCTCCAATCCATTTAAGGCCAAAATTTTTCCCTTGAAGTGAATCTCGCATAACATAATCAATAACCAAGCTAAAGAGAAAAGGAGACAAAATGCACCCTTGTCGAACACCAGAAGTAATGCTAAACCAATTGCTACAAGCCTTACCAACTCTCACACACGACTCAGTATTATTATAGAGAGCTTTCATTACGTTAACTAACTTGTCTGGTATACCATATGATCTCACAATCAACCACAAATTATGACGATCAACAGAGTCGAAAGCCTTTTTGAAATCAACAAAGCTAGCAACCAAAGGTTTCTGAAACTCTAAACATTTCTCAAGAATCTGCCTAAGTGAAAATATCTGATCCACACATCCCCTACCACTTCTGAATCCACATTGCTCATCACAACAGAAATTAAACAAACAGAAAAATGAGAAATTAAAGTGACCAGATCAAGTGATAAAGAACTCTTCTCATCAAGAGAAAGGAAGAAATCACCCCGCTTGATCGGCGAGTGGCATGGGGGTCAGGTTAGAAAAGCCTTTTCTTAGCTTTCTCTCTCTGCCTCCAATCTACTTCCTATTAACTCGTTTACGTCATAGTACACGAACCCTATAGGAATGAATACTGAGAACTTATTTTGTCATTTGCAACTCATAGTCTCGTTTTCAGGCTTTATTTGAGCCAAACAGTGGTGGTGCCTGTATTAGTGAGTGTGGGCCCAAGGAGGCCAATGAAGAATTTTTTTGTGGAAATTTAAAAAAATGTGTCTGTCTCCAAGTTACTTAATAGCGTCCAGGACCATACAAGAATTCCACCGTTATAATTTAGATACTGTCGGCTTGCAGCAGACCAAATGTAAAGACAAAGTCAGATTCTTAAAAATAATCTTAAATTTCTCTTTTCGGGAAGGGAAGATAAAAAGCATATCCAGGAGGTAGGTTTGCTTCTCAGTAGGCACTCTAGTGATGCTCTTCTAGGATATATAAAAAGAAAATGAATAAATACCCCCTCAAGCAGCTGCTTGCCACAGAGGTCTGACAGGAGCCTGTCAGTTTATATGCCATAGTAGAAGGTCTGAGAGGATGGCAGGACCTCAGCAGAAAAACGATACAAACAGCCATGCCTTACCCGGGTCTCGAACCCAGGTCCCGTAGATCAGTAGCCAAGCATGCTAACCACTCGGCCACGGGACGGCTATTCTAGGATATGAGTATATGAAATGATTCTTACAGCTAAATTTCAGTCAAGCATTAAAGACTTGAATGTTATTGTCGTGATCACCCCTGAATGTTTTGGGGTGACTCGACGTTAGGGGCGAACTTAACAAAAAAGTGAGGCCAACGGATAAAACAAAACTTTGCAATTCATGATTCAGCTTTCCTTAGAAAATGCGCCTGATGCCGCAATTTTTTTATTTAGTGATGAAATGAGCCAATTCACTGCACAGGCGGCGAATTGGGCTCGGGAACCATTTTGTCGCCCTGCGGAGAATTGGGCTCGGGAACCACTTTGTCGCCCTGCGGTGACTGTTCGCTGACTACAAATGCAGAAACAAGATCAAAAGTAGAAACTGAATAATTCGCTTAGACAAGATCGAAAGGAAAAACTGAATAATTCGCTTGGTGCAGGATCATTTCGTTTAAACACATTTATTTCTCTTACAAGCGCACATCACTCTCATTTACAGTGCGCTAAACAATTACAGGGACCTCGTCCTTTGCTGTTCAAGAGGCCTAGGGCAGCGTTGCAGTGACAAAACTTTTCTAACTAGCATAGGGGAGACCAGATTAGGAAAAATGGCCATACCTCATTCCTTTGATACTGGTGCATGGAAAAGGTAGCCCTTGCCTGCTCGTGTCACGCTGGTCGTTTTGTGTATCTTGGGGACCTGCGACTCATCTGGAGAATTGTCCTTCACTATTTTCTCGTGGCCTGTGTAGTCATCACACAGGGTGGTGCTTTAGCTGGGACTCAACCTATTACTATTGTCGATAAGTCGGGTATCTCGACGCCAGGGGGGGGGGCTCAGTCGGTAGCGCGCCAGGCTCGTAATCTGTAGTTCCCAGGTTCGAGTCCCAGTTGGGTCAGCGTTGAGATTTATCTCCGCAAAATTCCCCGCCCTGCCTACCGAAGGTAAGGGACACCGAAGGGCTTGGAAAGGCCGCCGTCCGTCCGATGGGACGTTAAGCCGTGGCCCCGTGTGCGGGAGAGCCATACCCTGGGCACGCTAAAGAACACGCTGGATGGCCTTGACGGGAGGCTACCATCTGTCACCCAACAGCTGTTCCAATGGGTCCCCTCCCCCAACCTTCTCTGAGCCTTGGTGGTCCATGTGACCTGGCCACTTAGCCCATGGTGTGCAAAAAAAGTGCCGCTCAGAGGTAAAACAACCCAACCCAACAACTCGACGCCAGGGAAGAAGCTGAATTCTTTTCACGCGAAAGAAAAACAGCACGTCCACCAGGGTCCAACTTCTGCACAAGATCAACAACATCATCATCATCATCCTCAAGCAGCCATGTGCTACGGAGGTCCAACCAAACAGTGCAATTTAGTTCTCCAAGCAAGTCTATCCTGAGCTACATCTACTGCATCTGGCCACTGCACACCAATTCTAACAAGGTCCTGTTTGACATTGTCTGCCCACCGCATCCTAGGTCTCCCCTTCTTTCTGAGGCCTTTAGGCACACTGTTCATAACCCTATTCGCCAATCTATAATTATTCATACGGGCAACATGGCCAAACCAACGGAGTCTCTCTCTGCACAATATGCTGCTTAAAGGCGGTTGCAAACTCCTTTGCCTAACCTCATCATTAGTTACAAAGTTGAACCACCTAATGCCCAAGATACTGCGTAAGCATCTGGAATCAAAAGCATCTAGTTTCCTGTTATCTTGTTTACAAAGTGTCCAAGAGTCACTACCATAACTAACCCTAGAGAGAACCAAACTATTACACAGTCTAATTTTAGTCTTTAGGTGTATACGCCTATTTCTCCGCACTCTCCACAGATTCTTAAAAGTCCCAGCAGCAATCCCTATTCGTCTGTTAATCTCATGCCGCACATCACCATTATCTGTTACATAGCTCCCAAGATAATTAAACTGTGACACCTGCTCAAGACTGCAACCATTCAGATTAACTGAATCACAGCCTGCCTGACCAATTTTCATCACTTTAGTTTTCTCTCTGTTTATAACCAAACCTACTCTACTACCAGTCTCATCAACGGCTCGAATGAAAGAGTTCATCTCATCAACATCATTTGCCAATAGGGCTAAATCATCAGCATAATCTAAATCAGAAATTTTCGTATCTCCAGTCCATTTAAGGACAAAATCTTTCCTTGAAGTATTTCGCATAACATAATCAATAACCAAGCTAAAGAGAAAAGGAGACAAAATGCACCCTTGTCGAACACCAGAAGTAATGCTAAACCAATTGCTACAAGCCTTATCAACTCTCACACACGACTCAGTGTTATTATAGAGAGCTTTCATTATGTTAACTAACTTGTCTGGTATAAAATATGATTTCACAATCAACCACAAATTATGACGATCAACAGAGTCGAAAGCCTTTTTGAAATCAACAAAGCTAGCAACCAGAGGTTTCTGAAACTATAAACATTTCTCAAGAATCTGCCTAAGTGAAAATATCTGATCCACACATCCCCTACCACTTCTGAATCCACATTGCTCATCACGCAATTGACTGTCAACCAGATTCTTAATTCTATTAAGCACAATCATGGAAAGAACTTTACCTGGAACAGAGAGTAGGCTGATACCCCTATAGTTGTCACAAGAACTGCGATCACCTTTTTTGAAAATAGGGATAACAATAGCTCTGGTAAAATCCTCAGTAACCATGCCTTTATCATAAAAGATATTCAGAATTTCAGTCATCCAAGTGGTAACCGAAACATTCCCAGCTCTAAGCATTTCGGTAGTAATTTCATCTACCCCCTGGGGATTTATGTAGTTTAAGTTTAGAAACAGCCAAAATAACTTCAGATTGTGTTATAGGGCTAACATTAAAGCCACCAATGCATCCATCATCACTGCAAACAATGGGAGCAGAACCAACTACATTGTTTAGAACATCACTGAAATGTTCAGCCCACCTAGCCATGACAGAATCCTCCCCTTCTATAACCTTACCTTGTTTATCCTTCAATCCCTGTATACCTGTCCGTTTTCTACCACATAAAACATTAACTATCTGGTACAGCTCTCTGCTGTTGTGCTGTCTAACTGCTTCCTCGGCTTTGTCAGCCAAACCATCAAGCCAAAGATTCTTATCAGCAGCTAACTGATCTTTTACATGTTTATTACGTTCTCTGTAATGATTTCTATTAGGACTAGTAGGGTATTGATTAAAGACATTCCTGCAGTTCTTTTTTTCCGAAATAAGCTCAAGTGCCTTATCACTCAGATAATTCTGCCTCTTCTGCTCTTTTTTTCCTAAAAGAGTACTGTTAGTGTCCAAAAAAAGCCTGTTTAAAATGATCCCATTCTTCCTCAACTTCAGTAGTAAGCAAACCATGACTGTCATAATGACTAAGTAACCTATCATGGTAAGCTTTGGCTATAACTGGGTCTTTCAGAGCTTCAGTATTAAAAGTAAATTTTTTAACCCTAGCACAACACTTTTTAAGTTTAAGTTGCAACACACTTTTAACAAGGTAATGGTCAGATCCAATTTCAGCTCCCCTATACGCCCTGGCATTCCTAACAGAACTAGCCCATTTGCTGTTAATTAATATGTAATCAATCATATTCTTATGCAGCCCATCAGGTGAAACCCATGTGTACTTATGTATGTCGCGGTGTTTGTAATAAGTGTTAGTTATTCTGAATCCATTGAGTTTACTTACCTGTAGGAGACGTTGCCCATTGCCATTGCAGCTACCAATACCAAAAGGGCCTATTACTCCTCCCCAAAGGTCAGAGTCAGTACCAACTTTGGCATTGAAGTCACCAAGAACAAGGGTAATATCTCCTTTCTTGACAGAATTCAAAATATCCTGAAGTTGTTCATAAAACGTATTCTTCTCATCCTCATCGGCATCCTCAGTGGGGGCATAACAGCAGATAACATTCAAGTCTTTAACGCTTGTCTGAAATTTTGCTGTAAGAAACCTTTCATTAATGCACTCATATCCTAGAAGAGCATCGCTAGCGTGTCTGCTGAGAAGCAGACCCACGCCTTGGTGATGCTTATTGTCGTCCCTCCCTGAAAAGAGAAATTTAAGATTAATTTAAGAATCTGAGCTTTATCTGTCCATCTGGTCTCTTGCAAGCCAAGAATATCTAAATTATAATGGTGGAATTCTTGTGTCAGGACATCAAGAGAAAAAGCTCTGTGCAGAGTCCTCACATTCCAACTACCTATGGAGAGAAAATGGTTAGTGGGATGTTTAAAGAAACTATGTTTATTGAGAGAGGGAATGCCGACAATATCAAACAGCCCCCTAATCGCAGACATGGGGCAAAGACCCGTTCCCCCACTACTAAAGGCTGAAGCCATCTACACTGGAAGATTTCCTCCAACGTAGAATTTGACGATGCCAATAGAAGCAAAGAGTTCAAGTGCCTGCGATGACTTCTGCTCAGAATTATCCACCAGCTGATAAACATATCCCATGAATCTATTCACTTGGGGCTGTCAACCCACAAACAAACAGAAAACACAGCGGAAGATTTTCCCTCCACAGAAGCCCACCAGTGCAGCAAAATCAGGATCCATAATCACGCTCAGAGCCATATATCTGTCCAGTCCAGTAGGTTTATAGGGTCAGCACCAGGACCCTGTGTGGTTGACCACTCCTCAGCAGGGTAGAAAAAAAAAAGAAAAGTAGCCATAGTTGTCCAGATCAGTAGGCCACACTAATCTGGCAGCCCTCCCCTTCCGTTCACTTCCACAAGAGAGTATCTCTTTTGAAAGTTACTAACGGTCCGCACCACGAGAAGGCGGGGTTGGACATAGGTGCTAGGCCTGGCCGGTTCTATGCATCATCACAGGGGATTGGTGCATAGCTCTCCTTCCAGTGACTACCTAGCTACCATTTACAGACCGATCAACAAGGCAAAGAAAAAGTGCGCCCTTCTCTCTGCCCTCGCTAACCTCACTGCAGGCTGGACAAACCATCTGGGATATCATGGGATTCGGCGATTGTGCGCTCCCTTCTAAAACGGATATCTGCCCATCTATAAGGCCCGGTCGGGTACTTATTTACTGCTCAGTCGAGATTTTTCCGCCAAATAAGGTCTCCTCTTCTACGAATTTCAGTGTTCAAGACCCAGTGGGCTACTTCCTTTTATAGCATAAATGTTCGGAGCAAAGATGGAGTAGAGGAAGGATAAGACCTAAATGACAAAAAAAACCAAAAAACATGGCGGATGAGAATTAATCCAGACAGATACGTCGGGTCAGAATTTTGAAAAATCTGGGCACGACATTATCTGTTTTTATGCCCCCACTGAAGATGCTGATGAGGATGAGAATGATAGGTTTTACGGACAACTTCAGGATATTTTCAATTATGTGAAGGGAAGACAAGGGAGGTATTACCCTTATTCTAGGCGACTTAGAAACCAAATTTGGTACTAACTCTAACCTTTGGGAAAGAGTGATGATAAGTCCTTTTGGTATTGATAGCTGCAATGGCAAATGGGCAACGTCTCCTACAGGTAACTAAACTTAATGTTTTGAGAATAATTAATTACAAACAATATTACATACATAAATCTATGTGGGTTTCACAAGATACGGCTGCATAAGAATAAATAAAAAAAATAATAAATACCCCCTCAAGCAGCTGCTTGCCACAGAGGTCTGACAGGAGCCTGTCAGTTTATATGCCACAGTAGATGATCTGAGAGGATGGCAGGACCTCAGCAGAAAAACGACACATACATCCATGCCTTACCCGGGGCTCGAACCCAGGTTCCGTAGATCAGTAGCCAAGCGCGCTAACCTGATTAAAAATTAACTAGCAGCAAATGGGTTAGTTCTATTAGGAATACCAGGTCATAAAAGGGAGCTGAAAATAAAAGCTACTCTATTTTGTGACTTTGTAAGAGCATCTGTATAGGATGATATACGTCCATTATATACGTTCATTATATCATGAGTTATAACTGTTTAATTTTGTCACATTATTTTTTGTACACTCTGTATAATGACAGAGTTAAGTTTATTATCTGCTGATTTCAAATTACCACGTTTTGATATTCTTGCATTTCAAATTAGCGTACAATAGGGTCTCATATATTGGGTCTGCGTGTGTGAGGATTGGTCTTCCACTTTGAGAATGCTCAGTAATGTAACGGAGCAAAAACATTCTAAAAGTTAGTACCTATTTTATAGATTTTTCTGAAACTTTTCAAACGCATTTAAGACGTAGGGGGAATTGTTATACTACAATGCAATTGCAGCTTCTTGTCCCACTTTCTTCCTCCTTGATCAAGTCAATTACATCTCTCCCAATATTATTTTTTTCTAAATCCGGGCCTGGTCTGGTAAACAACTTTTTTTTATCAGTATTGGAAGAAGATTGACAGTAAAATGTCTAATATAGATCAACAGGTAAAGAATACACGCTTTCGCATTTCTGGGAACATATCATGTTTTTTCCTTTTTGTTTTTGCCATACTACAATTGCGGGAAGAATTGCCGATTCGTGTTTCTCTTCGACTATATGCTGACTCATAGTAGAGTTTTTTATGATTACATCATTCACTGCAACATTTAACAGATATCTGCCAGATGGTTTAGTGAAAAGCTCTGACGCCACGTCAAGGCACCATCCATGTCAGAGTGTTTTGCTCTAACCTGGAGAAAACCCCTCCACACATAGGTACTTGTGTGGAAGAAAAAAGAGGGCTTCAAGTACCATAAAATATCCATTAAAGTGTGAATCAGAATTATCTGTTAAGTGAATTTAATGGAAATATTTTATGGTATCTTGCGCAATATCTAATACAAAAAAGGGAAAAAATTAGACCTTGCTCCAATAGTCAAAAATCTCCACTAGCACCTTCGCTTCTCGGCAAGCCACTGTCCACTACAGCTTTCGCCACTAGTGGCTGGAGATCAGGAAGGTCTTCTGAGTCACCGCAATGAATGGACCGAAAATGTGCATTCCACACTAATTTAAAAGTGCACTATTGGTTGTCCAGTACCCACTGAACAACCTAACAGCTGTCCAGTAGGTTTTCTTCCCCCTACCTTCCCTGAGTCCTTGTGACCTGGTCATTTAGCTCATTGTGTGTCAAAAATACCTCTCAGAAGTAAGCTGAACCATGAATTTACATACTATATGAAACCTAATTATTAATTTTCAAAGATATGTCCCGAAGTGTGATTCCTGTTTTGTGTTCCTAGAACATGACAAATCAGCAAAGGTAATTTATTTCAGAAAGATCACATCAAACAGAATTTTCAAAATAAATGATGATATTTTTTGTTTGATGCATTTAAAATAAAATTTATTATTATTTTTCTTCTTCTGTCGGAGAGCTAATTTTTCCAAATCATTTTCAAACTCTTCCTTGCAATCAACCTCTTGGCGGCATTTTCTCTTTATACAAGCGGGACTCAATGACAAAGTCATAATAAGAGCCTCAAGACAGCCACGTGCCCAAAATTTAATCTCGAGGAGGGATCGAGAATATATTTATTTATATCTTAGATATAATAGAGAACATATTAACACAATAACATACATACATAAAGAGAAACTAACATACAAATTCACATATAGACAGACTAAAACACTTCTATTCACACGTAGAGACAGACATACAACAGACACACTAACACAATAACATACATAAAGAAAAACCAACATAATTCACACATGCAGACAGACAGACAAACACTCCAACATTCAAACGTAGAGACAGATGTACAACAGACATTCTAACACAATAACATATATACAGAAAGAAAAACTAACATACTACTTCAAACATAGAGACCGACTTTCTAACACAATAAAATATATACAGAAAGAAAAAATAACATACTAATTCCCACATACAGACAGACAGACTAACACACTAACATTCATACGTAGAGACAGACATACAACAGACATTCTAACACAATAACACATACAGAAAGAAAACTAATATACTAATTCACACAGACAGACAGACATACAACAGACATTGTAACACAATAACACATACAGAAAGAAAACTAATATACTAATTCACACAGATAGTCTAACATTCATACGTACAGAGAGACATACAACAGACATATTAACACAGTAACTTACATAAAGAAAGAAAAACTAGCATACTAATTCACACATACAAACTAACACACTAACATTCACAAGTAGAGACAGATATACAACAGACATCCTAACACAATAACATACATACAGAAAGAAAAACTAACATACTAATTCACACATACAGACAGACAGACAGACAGACAGACAGACAGACAGACAGACAGACAGACAGACAGACAGACTAACACACTAACATCCATACTTAGAGACAGACATACAACAGACATACTAACACAATAACATACATACAGAAAAAACTAGCATACTAATTCACACATACAGACAGAGAGATAACACACTAACATTCATACGTAGAGACAGACATACAACAGACATCTAACACAATAACATACATACAGAGAGAAAAATTAACATACTAATTCACACATACAGACAGACACACTAATACACTAACATTCATAGAAAGAGACAGACAGACTGATACAATAACGTACATACAGAAAGAAAAACTAACATATTAATTCACTCATACAGACAGCAGACTAACACACTAACATTCATACCTAGAGACAGACATACTAACACATAAACATATTTACAGAAAGGAAAACTAATATACCAATTCACATACACAGACAGACAGTCTAACACACTAACATTCATACGTAGAGCCAGACATACTAACACAATAACATACATATAGCAAGAAAAACTAACATACTAATTCACACATACAGACAGACAGACAAACAGACTAAAGCACTAACATTCATACGTAGAGACAGACATACTGGTACAATAACATACACACAGAAAGAAAAATTATCATACTAATTCCCACATACAGACAGACAGACTAACACACTAACATTCATACCTAGAGACAGATATACAACGGATATACTAACACAATAATATACATACAAAAAGAAATAATAACATACTAATTTACCCATGCTTAGAGAGAGCCTAACACATTAACATTCATACACAGACAGACATAAAACAGACATACTAACACAAAAACATACATAAAGAAAGAAAAACTAACATACTAATTCGCACAGAGAGAGAGACAGACAGACTAACACACTAACATTCATACGAAGAGAGAGACAGACAGACTAACATTCATACGAAGAGACAGAGATACTAACACAATAACATACATACAGAAAGAAAACCTAACATACTAATTCACACATTCAGACACTCAGACTAACACACTAGCATCCATACGCAGAGACAGATATACAACAGACATACTAACACAATAACGTACATCCAGAAAGAAAAACTAGCCTGCTAATACACATACAGCGAGACCGACTAACACACAAACATTCATACATAGAGACAGATATACAACAGACATACTAACACAATAACATACATACAGAAAGAAAAAATAACATACTAATTCGCACATACAGGCAGACTAACACACTAACTCTCATAAGTAGAGACAGACATACTAACACAATAACATACAGAAAGTAAAACTAACATACTAATTCACACATACAGCGAGACTGACTAACACACTAATATTCATACGTAGAGACAGATATACAACAGACATAATAGCACAATAACATACATAGAGAAAAAAAAATTAACATACTAATTCACACATACAGACAGACAGACTAATACTCTAACATTCATAGGTAGAGACAGACATACTGATACAATAGTATACATAGAGAAAGCAAAACTAACATACTAATTTACACATACAGAGAGACAGACTAACACACTAACATTCATACGTAGAGACAGACAAACTAACACAATAACATACATACAGAAAGAAAAATAACATATTAATTCACACACAGAGAAAGACAGGCAGACTAACACATTAACATTCATAGGCAGAGACAGACATATAACAGAAATACTAGCACAATAACATACATACATAAAGAAAAATTAACATATTAATTCACACATACAAACAGACTAACACACTAACAGTCATACGAAGACAGACATACAACAGACATACAAACACAATAACATACGTACAGAAAGAAAAATTAACATACTAATTCACACATATAGACTGACAGCCTAACACCCTAATTCGCACATACAGACTGACAGACTAACACACTAACATTCATACGCAGACACAGACATACTAACACAATATCATAGATAGAGAAAGAGAAACTAATATACAAATTGATATACAGACAGTCGGATTAACACACTAACTCCATAGGTAGAGCCACAAATACAACAGACATACCAACACAGTAACATACATAAAGAAAGAATTCCTAACATACTAATTCACACGTACAGACAGACAGACTAGCACACTAACATTCGTACGCAGAGACAGACATAAAACAGGCATACTAACAAAATCACTTACATAGAGAAAGAAAAATTAACATACTAATGCAGACAGACTAATACACTAACATTCATACGTAGAGACAGACATACAACAGACATACTAACAAAATAACATATATACAGATCGAACATGCTAATTCACACATACAGAGAGACTGACTAACACACTAACATTCATACCTAGAGGTAGACATACAACAGGCACACTAACTGAATAACATATGTAAAGAAAAAAAACTACCATACAAATTCACACAGACAGACAGACAGACTAACACAGTAATATTCATACGTGGAGACAGACATACTAACGCCATAAGATACATACAGAAAGAAAAACTAACATACTAATTCACACATACAGACTGACAAACTAACACACTAACATTTATGCGCAGAGATACACATACAACTGACATACTAACACAATAACATAGATACAGAAAGAAAAACTAAAATACAAATTGATGTACAGACAGACGGATTCACACACTGACTCCATAGATAGAGCCAGACATACAACAGACATACTAACACTATAACATACAAACAGAAAGAAAATCTATCATAGTAATTCACACATACAGACAGACAGACTAGCACACTAACATTCATACGTAGACACAGACATACAACACACATACTAACAAAATAACATACATACAGAGCGAAAAACTAACATGCCAATTCACACATACAGAGAGACAGACTAACACACTAACATTCATACGTAGAGACAGACATACAACAGATATACTAAAACAATAACATATGTAAAGAAAGAAAAACAAACATAATAATTCACACATGAAGACAAACAGAATAACACACTAACATTCAAACGCAGTGACAGACATGCAACAGACATACTAACAAAATAACATACATACAGAAAGAAACATTATCATAATAATTCACACATACAGACAGACAGTTAACACACTAACATTCTTACCTATTGGCAGACATGCAACAAACATTCGGACACAACAACATTCATGCAGAAAAATTAACATACTAATTCACGCATGCAGACAGACAGCTAACACACTAACTTTCACACGTAGAAACAGACAGACAACAGATCTACTAACACAATAACATACATAACTAAAGAAAAACTAACATACTAGTTCACACATACAGACTGACATACTAGCACACTAACATTCGTACGCAGAGACAGGTATACAACAGACATACTAACACAATAACATATATACAGAAAAAAATTAACATACTAATTCACATACAGACAGACTAACACACTAACGTTCATACGTAGAGACAGACATACAACAGATATACTAACACAATAACATACATACAGAAAGAAAAACTAACATACTAATTCACACATACAGACAAACAGAATAACACACTAACATTAATACGTAGAGGTAGACATACAACAGGCATACTAACTCAATAACATATGTAAAGAAAGAAAAACTAACACTAATTCACACATATAAACAGACAGACTAACACACTCTCATTCATACGTGAAGACAGACATACTAACGTCATAAGATACACACAAAAGAAAACCTAACATACTAATTCACACATATAGACTGACAGCCTAACACACTAACATTCACATGCAGAGACAGACATACAACAGATATACTAAAACAATAACATATATACAGAAAGAAAAACTAACATACTAATTCACACATGCAGACAGACAGACTAACACATAATATTCATACCTATTGGCAGACATGCAACAAGCATTCTAACACAACAACATACATACAGAAAAAAATAACATACTAATTCAGACATAGAGACAGCTAACACACTCATATTCGTACGTCGAAACAGCCAGACAACAGACCTACTAACACAATAACATACATAACGAAAGTAAAATTAACATACTAGTTGACATACAGACAGGCAGATTAACACACTAACTCATAAGTAGAACCAGACATACAACAGACATACTAACACAATTACATAAATACAGAAAGACAGACTAACAGAGTAACATTCATATGTAGAGACAGACTTATAACAAAATAACACACATACAGAAAGTAAAACAAACATACTAATTCACACATACAGACAGACTAACACACTAATATTCATACGTAGAGACAGACATACAACAGATATACTAACACAATAACATACATAGAGAAAGAAAAACTAACATACTAATTTGCACAAACAGACAAACACACTTGCATTCATACGTAGAAACAGACATACTACCAAAAAAGATACATAAAGAAAGAAAAGCTAAAAAACCAATTCACACAGACAGGCAGACAGACTAGCATTCATACGAAGAGACACACATACAACAGACATTTTAACACAATAACATACATACACAAAGAAAAACTAACATACTAATTGTCACATACAGAGAAACACACTAATATTCATAGGTAGAGACAGACATACAACAGACATGCTAACACAATAACATACATAAAGAAAGAAAAACTAACATAATAATTCACACAGACAGACAGACAGACAGACAGACAGACTAGCATTCATACGAAAAGACAGAGATACAACAGACACACTAACACAATAACATTCATACATCAAGAAAAACTAACATACTAATTCACACATACAGACAGACAGCCTAACACACTAATATTCATGCTTAGAGACAGACATACAACAGACATACTGACACAATAACATATATAAAGAAAGAAAAACTAAGATACTAATTCACACAGACAGACAGACAGACTAGCATTCATACGAAGAGACAGAGATACAACAGACATACTAATACAATAACATACATACACCAAGAAAAACTAACATACTAATTCACACATACAGACAGAGAGACTAACACAATAACATACATAAAAAACCAAAATACCATACATAAAGAAAGAAAGTCTAACATACCAATTCACCCAGACAGACTGAGAGACACACTGACAGACAGACTAGCATTCCTACGAAGAGGGACAGACAACAGACATATTAACACACTAACATACATACACAAAGAAAAACTAACATAGTAATTCACACATACAGACAGACTAACACACAAATATTCATACGTAGAGACAGACACACAACAGACATACTAACAAAATAACATACATAAAGAAAGAGAATTTAACATACTAATTCACACATACAGACAGACTAACACACTAACATTCATACGCAAAGACAGACATACTAACACAATAACATACATCAGAAAGAAAAAGTAACATATCAATTCACATAGATATAGACAGACTAACACACTAACATTCATACGTAAAGGCAGACATACTAACACAATAACATACATACCGAAAGAAAAACTAACTACTACTTCACACATAGAGACAGACAGATAACACACTAACATTCATACGTAGAGGCAGATATACTAACACAATAACGTACATACAGAAAGAAAAACTAACTGCTAATTCACACATACAGACAGACAGACTAACACACTAACATTCATACATAGAGACAGATATACTAACACAATGACGTACATACAGAAAGAAAAACTAACTACTAATTTACACATAGAGACAGACAGATAACACACTAACATTCATACGTAGAGAGAGAGACACACTAACACAATAACGTACATACAGAAAGAAAAACTAACTACTAATTCACACATAGTGACATACAGATAGCACACAAACATTCATACGTAGAGACAGACATATTAACACAATAACGTACATAGAGAAAGAAAAACTAACTACTAATTCACACATAGAGACAGACAGATAACACATTAACATTCAAACGTAGAGGCAGACATAAAAACACACTAACGTTCATACATAGAGACAGACATACTAACACAATAACATATATACAGAAAGAAAAACTAACTACTAATTCACACATACAATCAGACAGATAGCACACTAACATTCATACGTAGAGGCAGACATAATGACACACTAACATTCATACGTAGAGACAGACATACTAACACAATAACCTGCATACAGAAAGAAAAACTAACTACTAATTCACACATAGAGACAAACAGATAACACACTAATATTCATACGTAGATGTAGATATAATGACACACTCTCATTCATACGTAGAGACAGACATACTAACACAATAACGTACATACAGAAAGAAAAACTAACTACTAATTCACGCATACAGTCTGACAGATAGCACACTAACATTCATACGTAAAGGCAGACATATTGACACACTCTCATTCATACGTAGAGACAGACATACTAACAAAGTAACGGGCATACTGAAAGAAAAACTAACTAGTAATTCATACATAGAGACAGACAGATAGCACACTAACATTCATAGGTAGAGGCAGACATAATGACACACTAACATTCATACGTAGAGACAGATATACTAACACAAAAACATACATACAGAAAGAAAAACTATCATACTAATTCACACATACAGACAGACAGACTAACACACTAACATTCATACGTAGAGACAGACACACTAACACAATAACGTACATTCAGAAAGAAAAACTAACTACTAATTCACACATAGAGACAGACAGATAACACACTAACATTCATACGTACAGGCAGACATACTAACACAATAACGTATACAGAGAAAGAAAAACTATCATACTAATTCACACATACAGACAGACAGACTAACACGCTAACATTCATACGTAGAGGCAGACTTAATGACACACTAACATTCATAAGTAGAGAAAGACATACTAACACAATAACGTACATACAGAAAGAATAACTACTAATTCACATATACAGACAAACAGATAACACACTAACATTCAGATGTAGAGACAGACATACTAACACAATAACGTACATACAGAAAGAAAAACTATCATATTAATTCATACATACAGACAGACAGACTAACACACTAACATTCATACGTAGAGGCAGACATAATGACACACTAACATTCATACGTAGAGACAGGCATACTAACACAATAACGTACATACAGAAAGAAAAACTATCATACTAATTCACGCATACAGACAGACAGACTACTAACACGCTAACATTCATACGTAGAGGCAGACATAATGACACACTAACATTCATACTTAGAGACAGACATACTAACACAAAAACCTACATACAGAAAGAAAAACTTACTATTAATTCACACATACAGACAGACAGACTAACACACTAACATTCATACGTAGAGACAGATATACTAACACAATAACGTACATACAGAAAGAAAAACTAACTTCTAATTCACACATGAAACCGTCCCGTGGCCGAGTGGTTAGTGCCCTTGACTACTGTTCTATGGGACCTGGGTTCGAGACCCGGATAAGGCATGAACGTTTGTGTTGTTTTTCTGCTGAGGTCCTGCCATCCTCACAGACCTTCTACTGTGGCATATAAACTCACAGGCTCCTGTCAGACCTCTGTGGCAAGCAGCTGCTTGAGGGGGTATTTATTAATTTTTTATTTTATTCACACATAGAGACAGACAGGTAACACACTAACATTCATACGTAGAGACAGACATACTAGCACAATAACGTACATAAAAAACACACTACTAATTCACACAGAGACAGACAGATAACACACTAACATTCATACCTAGACGCAGACATAATGACACACTAACATTCATACGTAGAGACAGACATACTAACACAATAACGTAGATACAGAAAGAAAAACTAATTACTAATTCACACATACAGACAGGCAGATAACACACTAACATTGATATGTAGAGACAGACATATTAACACAATAACGTACATACAGAAAGAAAAACTAACTACTAATTCACACATAGAGACAGACAGATAACACACTAACATTCATACGTAGAGACAGACATACTAGCACAATAACGTACATACAGAGAGAAAAACACACTACTAATTCATACAGAGACAGACAGATAACACACTAACATTCATACCTAGACGCAGACATAATGACACACTAACATCCATACGTAGAGACAGACATACTAACACAATAACGTAGATACAGAAAGAAAAACTAATTACTAATTCACACATACAGACAGGCAGATAACACACTAACATTCATATGTAGAGACAGACATGCTAACACAATAACGTACATACAGAAAGAAAAACTAACTACTAATTCACACATAGAGACAGACAGATAATACACTAGCATTCATACGTAGAGGCAGACATAAACTAAAAAAACTAAAAGATTAATGCACAGACAGACACACAGAATAATACACTAACATTCATAAGTACAGGCAGACATATAACAGACATACTAACACAATAACATACATACAGAAAGAAAAACTAACATACTAAAGCACATACAGGGAGACAGACAGAATAATACACTGACATTCATAAGTAGAGACAGACATATAACAGACATACTAACACAATAATATACATACAGAAACAAAACTAACATGCTAATGCACATACATACATACAGACAGACAGACAGAATAATACACTAACATTCATAACTAGAGACAGACATATAACAGACATACTAACACAATAATATACATTCAGAAAGAAAAAGTAACAAACTAATGCACATACAGAGAGACAGACAGAATAATACATAACATTCATAAGTAGAGACAGACATATAACAGATATACTAACACAATAAGATACATACAGAAAGAAAATCTAACATACTAATACACATTCATATAGACAGACAGATGGAATAATACAATAACATTCATTAGTACAGACAGACGGAATAATACATTAACATTCATAAGTACAGACAGACATATAACAGACATACTAACACAATAATATACATACAGAAAGAAAAACTAACAACCTAATGCACATACAGACAGGCAGACTGAATTAGACAGGTAACACACTAGCACTTAACATTCATAATTAGAGACAGACATATAACAGACATAATAACACAATAAAATACATACAGAAAGAATAACTAACATACTAAATCACATACAGGGAGACAGAATAATACAGTAACATTCTTAAGTACAGACAAACATATAACAGACATACTAACACTATAACATACATAGAGAAAGAAAAACTAACAAACTAATGCAGTACAAACAGACAGACAGAATAATACACTAACATTCATAAGTAGAGTAGACATATAACAGATATACTAACACAATAACATACAAAAAAAAAAACTAACATACTAATGCACATACAGACAGAGCGACAGGATAATATACTAACATTCATAAATACAGACAGACATATAACAGACATATTAACACAATAACATACATACAGAAAGAATAACTAACATACTAATTCACACATACAGACAGACAGAATAACACACTAAGACAAAGACCTTTCAAAACCAAGTGTCCCCTTTCCCGCCGAAAGCAGGCTTAGCGGATATACATTTGATCACCGGAACAATTGGGACCTCCAACAAAGCTTTAAATTATTTGAACGCGAGCACAACTCGGAACTGCGAATTACGAGCCAACAGATGACTGGCCGTTTTGAGAGGGAGGTTCATATAAGCGGACTTCGTGATCGCCTATAGCGCTAAGTTAAATGGGGTGCGAAATTCTAGAATAATGAAGTTGTGAATAAAATAAAATAAATAAAGCTTATTAAATAAATAAAGTGAAATTTTTAAGAAAATACAAATGAAACATAGAAATTCTAAATTTAAAGCTTTGTTGGGTTTTAAAGCATAATCTTTTTCCAAACATAATATTTTATGGTTAGGGTCCAGCAAAGGAATCTCGTCCTAGAGGTCAATAAAGAAATCTCATCCCAGGGCCCAGTAAAGAAATCACGTCCCAGTGCCCTGTAAAAGAAACCTCGTCCCAGGGACTTGCATCACCTTGCTACACCACTACTTAAATATATTAAAAGGTAAAATGGGTCGAAATATTTCCCAATTTACTAAACACCTCAGCCTGCATCTGCCTTTGGGAATTGGGAGTGACGACTCCTATTAAATTGTTTGCCTAGAATACTGATTCCCAAGTTTTCTGAAGTCTAGTATTCGTTTCATCTTTCCTAATGCTGTCATGTCTCTCCAATTTATTTACTTTTATTTATTATTGTGTTTTTATCGTATATTTATTGTTGTAAATATATATCTGCATGTAGTGTATTTTGGGAAGTGTACTGTTGTGGGGATGTGACACATGAGCTGTTGATTTCGGGGCTGAGCTAGATCACTGCACATGCTGACAAGTCGAGAAGCACTTTTACGACTATTCACAACTAGCCTCGGGCACAAGTGCTAGCGCTGGAGATAAGGGCATCAATAATGAACAACAATATTCAGGCGCCATTTGCTAGCATTTAATCTACTTCTTCTACGAATTAAATTTAAAATGTAATAATGTATGCCTTAACTTTAACGAATAAAACGAAGTTTAGAATAATTTTATTTTAAAATTTTCGATGGATGTGATGCCCTCTAGCATGAGTCCCACCTTGTTATCACTCCATCTAAATGAGAGATAAATTTTCTCTTATGACTATCATCATCATCATTATCATCTGGGGCGGGGGTGGCTCAGTCGGTAGCGCGCCAGGCTCGTAATCTGTAGTTCCCAGGTTCGAGTCCCAGCTGGATCAGCGTTGAGATTTATCTCCGCAAAATTCCCCGCCCTGCCCACGGTCAGTAGGGGACATCGATGGGCTTGGAAAGGCCGCCGTCCGTCGGATGAGACGTTAAGCCGTGGCCCCGTGTGCGGGAGAGCCATACCCTGTGCACGTTAAAGAACACACTGAATGGCCTTGACGGGGAGGCTACCATCTGTCTCCCAACAGCTGTTCCAGTGGGTCCCCTCCTCCAACCTTCTCTGAGCCTTCGGGGTCCATGTGATCTGGCCATTTAGCCCATGGTGTGCAAAAAAGTGCCGCTCAGAGGTAAAACAACCCAACCCATCATTATCATCCTCAAGCAGCCATTCGCTACGGAGGTACAACCAGACCGTGCAATTTAGTTCTCCAAGCAAGTCTATCCTGAGCTACTTCTACTGCATTTGGCCACTGAACACCAATTCTAACAAGGTCCTCTTTGACATTGTCTGCCCACCGCATCCTAAGTCTCCCCTTCTTTCTGAGGCCTTTAGGCACACTATTCATAATTCTATTCGCCAATCTATAATTATTCATACGGGCAAAATGGCCAAACCAACGGAGTCTCTCTCTGCACAATATGCTGCTTAAAGGAGGTTGCAAACTCCTTTGCCTAACCTCATCATTAGTTACAAAGTTGAACCACCTAATGCCCAACATATTGGGCAAGCATCTGGAATCAAAAGCATCTAGTTTCCTGTTATCTTGTTTACAAACTGTCCAAGTTTCACTACCATAACTAACCCTAGAAAGAACCAAACTATTATACGGTCAAATTTTAGTCTTTAGGTGTATTCGCCTATTTCTCCACATCTCCATAGATTCTTAAAAGTCCCGGCAGCAATACCTATTCGTCTGTTAATCTCATGCCGCACATCACCATTATCTGTTACATAGCTCCCAAAATAATTAAACTGTGACACCTGCTCAAGACTGCAACCATTCAGATTAACTGAATCACAGCCTGCCTGACCAATTTTCATCACTTTAGTTTTCTCTCTGTTTATAACCAAACCTACTCTACTACCAGTCTCATCAACAGCTCGAATGAAAGAGTTCATCTCATCAACATCATTTGTCAAAAGAGCTAAATCATCAGCATAATCTAAATCAGAAATTTTCGTGTCTCCAGCCCATTTAAGGCCAAAATCTTTCCCTTGAAGTGAATTTCGCATAACATAATCAATAACCAAGCTAAAGAGAAAAGGAGACAAAATGCACCCTTGTCGAACACCAGAAGTAATGCTAAACCAATTGCTACAAGCCTTACCAACTCTCACACACGACTCAGTGTTATTATAGAGAGCTTTCATTATGTTAACTAACTTGTCTGGTATACCATATGATCTCACAATCAACCACAAATTATGACGATCAACAGAGTCGAAAGCCTTTTTGAAATCAACAAAGCTAGCAACCAAAGGTTTCTGAAACTCTAAACATTTCTCAAAAATCTGCCTAAGTGAAAATATCTGATCCACACATCCCCTACCACTTCTGAATCCACATTGCTCATCACGCAATTGACTGTCAACCAGATTCTTAATTCTATTAAGCACAATCATGGAAAGAACTTTACCTGGATCAGAGAGTAGGCTGATATCCCTATAGTTATCACAAGAACAGCGATCACCTTTTTTGAAAATAGGGATAACAATAGCTCTGGTAAAATCCTTAGGAACCAAAAATATTCAAAATTTCAGTCATTCAAGTGGTAACCGAAACATTCCCAGTTCTAAGCATTTCTGTAGTAATTTCACCTACCCCTGGGGATTTATGAAGTTTAAGTTTAGAAACAGCCAAACTAACTTCAGATTGTGTTATAGGGCCAACATTAAAGCCACCAATGCATCTATCATCATTGCAAACAACGGAAATACAACTAACCACATTGTTTAGAATATCACTGAAATGCTCAGCCCACCTAGCCATGACAGAATTCTCACCTTCTATAACCTTACCTTGTTTATCCTTCAATCCTTGTATGCCTGTCCGTTTTCTACCACACAAAACATTAACTGTCTGGTACAGCTCTCTGCTGTTGTGTTGTCTAACTGCTTCCTCGGCTTTGTCAGCCAAACCATCAAGCCAAAGATTCTTATCAGGAGCTAACTGATCTTTTACACGTTTATTAAGTTCTCTGTAATGCTTTCTATTACGACTAGTAGGGTATTGATTAAGTTCTTTCTTTCCAAAATAAGCTGTTCCTGCAGTTCTTTCTTTCCTTCCTGCAGTTCTTTCTTTCCAAAATAAGCTCAAGTGCCTTATCACTCAGATAATTCTGTCTCTTCTGCTCCTTTTTTCCTAAATGAGTACTGTTAGTGTCCAAAAAAGCCTGTTTAAAATGATCCCATTCTTCCTCAACTTCAGTAGTAAGCATACCATGACTGTCATAATGACTAAGTAACCTATCATGGTAAGCTTTGGCTATAACTGGGTCTTTCAGAGCTTCAGTATTAAAAGCAAATTCTTTAACCCTAGCACAACACTTTTTAAGTTTAAGTTGCAAGACACTTTTAACAAGATAATGGTCAGATCCAATTTCAGCTCCCCTATATGACCTGGTATTCCTAACAGAAGTAGCCCATTTGCTGTTAATTAATATATAATCAATCATATTCTTATGCAGCCCATTGGGTGAAACCCATGTGTACTTACGTATGTCACAGTGTTTGTAATAAGTGTTAGTTATTCTGAATCCATTGAGTTTACTTACCTGTAGGAGACGTTGTCCATTGCCATTGCAGCTACCAATACCAAAACGGCCTATTACTCCTCCCCAAAGGTCAGAGTCAGTACCAGCTTTGGCATTGAAGTCACCAAGAACAAGGGTAATATCTCCTTTCTTGACAGAATTCAAAATATACTAAAGTTGTTCAGAAAACCTATCCTTCTCATCCTCAGTGGAAGCATAACAGCAGATAACATTCAAGTCTTTAATGCTTGTCTGAAATTTTGATGTAAGAAACCTTTCATTAATGCACTCATATCCTAGAAGAGCATCACCAGCGTGTCTGCTGAGAAGCAGACCCACGCCTTGGTGATGCTTATTGTCGTCCCTCCCTGAAAAGAGAAATTTAAGATTATTTTTAAGAATCTGACCTTTATCAGTCCATCTGGTCTCTTGCAAGCCGAGAATATCTAAATTATAATGGTGGAATTCTTGTGTGAGGACATCCAGAGAAAAAGCTCTGTGCAGAGGTCTCACATTCCAACTACCTATGGAGAGAAAATGGTTAGTGGGATGTTTAATGAAACTATTTTTATTGAGAGAGGGAATGCCGACAATATCGAACAGCCCCCTAATCGCAGACATGGGGCAAAGACCCGTTCCCCCACCACTGAAGGCTGAAGCCATCTACACTGGAAGACTTCCTCCAATGTAGAATTTGACGATGCCAATAGAAGCAAAGAGTTCAGGTGCCTGCGATGACCTCTGCTCAGGATTATCCACCAGCTGATAAACTTATCCTGTGAATCTATTCACTTGGGGCTGTCAACCCACAAACAAACAGAAAACACGGCGGAAGATTTTCCCTCCACAGAAGCCCACCAGTGCAGCAAAATCAGGATCCATAATCAAGCTCAGAGCCATATATCTGTCCAGTCCAGTGTGTTTATATGTTCAGCACCAGGTCCCTGTGTGGTTGACCACTCCTCAGCAGGGTAGAAAAAAAAAAGGAAAAGTAGCCATAGTTGTCCAGATCAGTAGGCCACACTAATCTGGCAGCCCTCCCCTTCCGTTCACTTCCACAAGAGAGTATCTCTTTTGAAAGGTACTAACGGTCTGCACCACGGGAAGGCGGGGTCGGACATTAAGTGCTAGGCCTGGCCGGTTCTATGCATCATCACAGGGGATTGGTGCATAGCTCTAACGACTATTAAGTTTCCTATACACAAAACTTAATACCCTACTTATTTGCTCCTAAATTATTCAAAAGAATTAGTTTCACTTACTTCATTCCTTAATGGACTTACTTTATTCCCAGGGGGGATACTTGGTCAATAGCTCTCCAGGCTGGTAACTTTAGTCCCCAGGTCCGAATCTCTCAGATGTCCGCATTGCTAGTCGGATTGGAGAGAAAGTCGTGGATGAAGTCGGCCGCATCCTCAACGCGCTTGACGGGAATATGCTGGATGATCTTGACGGGAGATGGGAGACTTCTCTATGTCTCCTAACAGATGTCCAGTGGGTCCCCTCCAACCTACCCTGAGGTTTTTGTGATTTAAATCAAACTCCTGACAATGCGTGCATTTGTTTACGAATTGCTTCTAACAATTATATTTATTCTTCCAAATACTCTTTCGGTGATCGAATGATGAAATTGTTAACAGTTTCTTTTCGTCACAATTGATTGTTAAAAGAACATGTTGTTGAATTGAAGCGGAAATGAATCAGAGCGTACTTCCTGTATAATTTTTTTATTTTTACAAAAATAATTCTATCCGATTGCAGTTCGCGAATTTGACAATTTTCTAAATTCTTTAGAGACCCTCTCTCGCCGATCACGTATTGTAGAACACATTGCACCAGATAACAGTCTTTGAATAAATTTTCTTTAGCATTCGTTTAAAATTATCACTTTAGTATGAATCAGATTTAACATTAGCTAAATCTACTATGGGCTTCAGAAAGCCTTTGTCCCTCTGATTAAAAACTCCTTCGAAACTGTAAGAACAGGGAGCACCAACTTCGTTATCAGTTTCCTCTTTTTATAACTAAAAGGGAACAGTCGCTCGTTTACATCCATTTTTCCCCAAAGCCCATAAACATAATTTTATTGGTTATGGGCTCTGTGAGCTCTATATATTATATTATATTAAGGGCTCTATATATTATATTATATTATGGGTTCTATATGTTATATTATATTATGGGCTCTATATGTTATATTATATTATGGGCTCTATATGTTATATTATATTATGGGCTCTATATGTTATATTATTTTATGGGCTCTATATGTTATATTATATTATGGGCTCTATATGTCATATTATATTATGGGCTCTATATGTCATATTATATTATGGGCTCTATATGTTATATTATATTATGGGCTCTATATGTTATATTATATTATGGGCTCTATATATTATATTATATTATGGGCTCTATATATTATATTATATTATGGGCTCTATATATTATATTATATTATGGGCTCTATATATTATATTATGGACTCTATATGTTATATTATATTATGGGCTCTATATGTTATATTATATTATGGGCTCTATATATTATATTATATTATGGACTCTATATATTATATTATATTATGGACTCTATATATTATATTATATTATTATGCCATCCACCAAAGTGACGGCAGATAGCCCTAATAAATTCATGTACAAAGAGGGGCGGACGTTGACTCAATTAGTAACGCTCCAGTTTCCTGGTTCGAGTACCAAATGTTTTAGAAGAGAAGTTTTTGAGAATTCTTTCTTCCTCCTCCCCCTACTTGCCATCGGTGAGGGTGAAGACACCGAGAGGCATAGAAAGTGTATCGTTCATCAGATAGGATTAAGCCGTGATCTCTGCAATAGAGTCATGTTCTGAGCATCTTAAAGAATATGCTGAATAGCCTTCATGGGATTCTTCCTTTCGTCTCTTAACAGCTGTCCGGTGGAGGCTTAGAGGAAGGTCCCTCCATCCTTCTCTTAGCCCTTGGTGTACTTGAGACGTGGCCACTTAGCTCATTCTGTGCAGAAAAAGTGCTATCAAAAACAACTCCAATGGTATGCAGCTTCCTCTTATTATCAGCTGAAGCAATATAATAATTTTGTCCAAAACTTTTATCCTTCTCTCCTAAGGGATAAGGGTGGCTCAGTTGGTAATGCGCCAGACTCGCAGTCTACAGTTCCAGGTACGAGTCTCAGCTGGGCCAGTGTTGAAATTTATCTCCACAAAACTGCCCGACCTGCCCACGGTCAGTAAGGGACACAGATCGTCTTGGAAAGGCCGCAGTCCATTGGATAGGATGTGAAGCCGTGGCGTCATGAGCTGTTGTCATACCTTTGCACGGTTAACAACATGCTGGATGCCCTTGACGGGAGACTACCGTCTATTTCCCAATTGCAGTCTAGTGGGTCCCCACCCCCCAACATTTTCTGAGCCTTTGGGGTCCTCATGGGGAATAAAGATTCGATTAAACCTTTATTCCTCCCCATGAAAAATGTCACCTAAAAGATAACATTTCTTACTTTCATCGTAACTTCAGATATCGTGAGGGTTGGATTCTGGTTCAGTCGAATCTTTATTCCTCCCTCATGAGAAAATCGGGACGGGGGATAAATGCTACCTAAACGGAAAGAAACCATAGAATTCTATACTTCGATTCCAATTATCAAAATTTTAAAAAATGATAACGAAACCTTTAGGGCTAGGGCAGAAACTCACAGAGGGTCTCTTCCCTCTCATAACTGAATTAAACTCATGGGTCAGATATGGAAGAGATATTATGGGTCATATATGGAAGAGATACGGGTCATATATTCCATATATGAAAATCATAGGTCATATATGGAAGAGATATTATGTGTCAGATATTCCATATAAGAAACTCATGGGTCATGGAAGAAATATTATGGGTCTGAAATTCCATGTATGAGACTCATAGGTTATATATGGAAGAGATGTTATACATGGTCAGATATTCCATATATGAAACTCGTGGGTCATGGAAGAAATATTATGGGTCAGAAATTCCATATATGAGACTCATGGGTCAGATATGTCACATATCAGACATGCGTCAGAGATTATTTTCCTATATGAAATTCATGGGTCATATATGGAAGAGACATTTATGGGTTAGATATTCCATATATGAGACTCATGGGTCAAATATTCCATATATATGAGATATGTGTCAGAGATTATTTTCATATATGAAATTCATGGGTCATATATGGAAGAGATATTATGGGTCAGATATTTCATATATGAAACTCATGGATCATATATGGAACAGATATTATGGGTCAGATATTTCATATATGAGACATGTGTCAGAGATTATTTTCATATATGTAACTCACGGGTCATATAAGAAAGAGATATTATGGGTCAGATATTCCATATATGAGGCTCATGGGTCAGATATTCCACATATGTGGCTCATGGGTCAGGTATTCCATATATGAGACAAGTGTCAGAGATTATATTCATATATGAAACTCATGGGTCATATATGGAAGAGATATTATGGGTCAGATATTCCATATATGAAACTCATGGGTCATATATGGAAGAGATATCATGGGTCAGATATTCCATACATGAGATATGTGTCAGAGATTATCTTCATATATGAAACTCATGGGTCATATAAGGAAGAGATATTTTGGGTATGATATTCCATATGTGAGACATGTGTCAGAGATTATTTTCATGTATGAAACTCATGGGTCATATATGGAAGAAATATTACGGGTCAGATATTCCATATATGAAACTCTTGGGTCATGTATGGAAGAGATATTATGGGTCAGATATTCCATATATGAGACATGTGTCAGAGATTATCTTCATATATGAAACTCATGGATCATATATCAAAGAGATATTATGGGTCAGATATTCCATATATGGACAGGACTCCTGTCCAAGTCCCCTCACCATGTACAGGAGTTCACGTCGAGGAGTTTGATACACAGCTCTCTTTTCAGTGTCCCTAACATTTACAAACCTGATATTATTGAATATAAATCAATTTATTGATAACATTTTACAAAGGCATTTTTTTTTTAAAATATAACGACGCCCATGGTCTTGCAGCATTTTTCAAATTTTCAAAAAACCCATTAGTGGGTCATGAAATCAATTTAAAAAAAAAATGCTGATCCCGACCCACTAATGAAATAGAAGTATGTGTGTGTCTGTACTGGGTCGCAATGTGAAATGCATTTCTTATTGTAGGTCGCATTCAAAAAAGTTTGAAAAGCACTGATCTAGTGAATGGTCTTCAAACGTGGCTATGCTTCTGTCGAATTTTAAATTTTTTAGTTATATTTCTTGATAAGGTAAAGCTCCAAACTTGGTATAATAAGCATTCGAACTGGGGTGCACATTTCAAGACCAAAACCTTTATCTTATTTGTTCTTTCTGTAAGATTTCGGTTTTATCAATTTTCATCATGTACCAGCGTTTTAAGTTGAAGTTTTGCATCCGAACTGCACACCCAAGTTGAACTGTTTATATCACCAGTTTGAAGCTTCTCAAGTATAAGTATAAACACTTTGCAATATGACAGGACATTAGCCAGGTCCGAGGTCACCTAAGAGACTGCAACGAATTAGCTTTAGTAAGGGTGCCTTCAACTTATGTTACGAAGCACAGACTTCATATCGTCTAACAATTAATAGTGGCAAAAGGCCACCCAACTGTCACATTCGATATCAATAGGTCTTACACACCTATTGATATCTAGATTTATTTAATCACAAACTCGGCTGGATACGAGTTCATTCTTAAACTACATCTTAATAGTGCTCTGTAAACTGACTTATAGGTGGTCCCGACCATGCGCCTAGAAACCTTCAATTGTTTGGACCGTTGAAGAAGCTTCGGGGCAGAACGCTTCTGATGTGATGACAAGTTACACCTGAGGTGCATACACTGAGCCCTTATTTCTTCAGCACAATCAGAACAAATGTCTCGGTCGTTCTGGTGATTATGTAACGAAACACAGTTGATTGGTAGTTTCCTTATCTATGTATGTTGACAATAACACAAACATAACATAATTTTGGATGTTCAAAAATTCCGGAGTATTTTTATCTAATGCCCCTTTGACCAGGTGTTATTTTCAAATGCCATCTTTCACTAGTATTATTATCTAATACCACTTTCACCAGGTGTTATTTTCTAATATAATCAGGTGTTAATTCTCTTCTTAATTTCTATTCCAGGTGTTATTACTAAGCCTTCTTTCACCAAGTAATACTTCCTAACGCTCCCTTTTAACAAGTATTTTTTATTTGGAAATCACACGTTAATATGCTAGTAAATAAAGCACGATTTTACTTAGTCAGACTGTATCATTTAAGAAAAATTATCTCTGGTAGATTTTTAATTACTCTTTATTTTGCTTCGATACAATCTCTTTCAAAATATGCTTTGACTAGCTGGGGGGATACATATATGAATATTATTGAATGTGTTAGTAAAGTACAGCATGAATTCTTAAAAGTTATGACATTTCATAATAAAGTCTATACGACTAAAGTTATTTGTGATTATAAAATTCCTAGTTTGAGATCACTATATATATACTATAGCTGTTTTTATTTTTAAAAATCCAACATTTTTACATGTCAAAAGTAAAGAATATGCTATTCGCAAATCTGGTCTTTTATTTGTGATTTCTAGAGTAAAGAAAGAAATAGCTCATAAACACTTTTTATTTTTAGCTCCTAGAATATTTAATTCCTTACCTGATGAAATTAGAATTGAACGTTCATATAGTGTTTTTAAATTTAAAGTGAAAAATGTTATTCTTATTGCTTCAAATATTGATTACTTTAAAGTTATACAATAATATTTTGCTTTTAACATAATGAGACATGTTTTTACCACTAAAGACATCCATATGAATTTAATAATTCAATTTGACATTCTAAATGAGCAAATTGCTCAAAGGTCTGTTAAAATATAACTTTTATTTCATTTATTTTGTTTACAATTTATTCTTTTTCTGACTTGTGCTAACATTGTTTTCTGTTTCTTATATTCAAGTCTTTGTAATGTATTGTTATTTTGCTGTTATTAAATTTTTTTTATTATTATTATTATTGCCCTCGTTCACCAAGTACGAATTGGTGAACGAGGGCAATATAATTTCCCCTTTCACCGAATTCTGTTTTATAAAGCCCCATTTTATCAAGTATTATTTTTAATGCCCTCTTTCACTGAGTATTATTTTGAAACGTCCCCTTTTTTTTATCAAGTATTGCTTTCTAATGCCCCCTTTTACCAAACATTATTACCTAAACTTCCTTTTACCAGGTATTATTTCCTAATGCTCTCTTTTACCAAGTAACACCCCCCTTTTCAATAAGATAGTATGCATAAAAAATGGCAATTCAGTATTTTTTGTGTTTTTGTTTCAATTTTGTATTATTTTTATAGCTAAATACCAAGTATGTGTAGTGTATTCAGTAAATCAAACGTTATTTCAAAAACATTTGTTTAAAGTACAAAATTTCAAAAAAGAAGATAAAAACTTGGAAAGACAAAGTCTGAGGATGCAATGTTAACTTTAGGCTCTTTGTCCAGTTACGCCATACCATGGTCCCATTAATTAACATGCTGGAAGGCCTTCATGGGAGATTTCTGTCTGTCTCCTAGAGAGGTTGTCTCCTAGAGAGGTGTCCAGTGAAAATCCTTCCCCTACCCAACTTTCATCTGTAGGGGACCTAGTGACCTGATCGTTTCGCCGATCATGTGCACATATATGCTGCTCACAGGTAAAATGGTCCAATCCAAAACATGTGAAAGGCACATATTGCATATCAAGGTTTCAAAGGGATTTATTTCTGAAATACCTTGTATAAAACTGAATATTCATTCCAATGTACCATGTTACTTAATAAAATCAAAGCCTAATGATCAAAGCCCTAATGATCATCAGTTAACCATTTTTTGAACATTAAATATGTAGAAAAGTTATTCTGAAAGCTTCACAGTTTTATCTCCCTCGAAGACAAATTACGCTGCTTCTAATACCTATATGACGCTTCATTTCCATTAAATATTCAGACTCTAAATTTAGTACACAAGAATTGGAAAACTGCATTAATTCAGATCTATTTATCTAATAACACAATTTAGAACAGCTTTTGAAATAGGGCAAACTCTGCAAAATTATTGTTTTTAATCGAACAGTTTGTAAGATCTCCAAAAATATAGAGCATGGATTTATCAATTTAATCTTGTCAAAACAACTTAAAAACGAGAGAGAAAATGTCTTCTGAATGATACGTTAATGTCAGTGTTTCCATAATTGCAAACTGAATCTAATAATTAAATTAGACGATCGTATATCGCCTCTGTCGCGTATGGTAATATCGTTTTCAAAGAGAATTAATTTTTTGCTTTACCAACTTTTTCACTTCTTAAAAGTTTTAATTTGAGCTAACGGATGATGGAGAATTATGCAAATAGGATTTTATTACTAATTATACAACATAAAGGATACACACACCAGCCACTGAATTAGAAATCTTTACGCAGATGTACGTAAACGTCACTTGCATGGTTCAATCTTGCATGGTTGTAAGATCATGATGAAATTAGCCTTCAATGAGGCTCCCTACACCAGTCACAACAGGAGGACGAGATAGCAGAGGCAGAAGAAACTGCCTCTCAGCTATCTCACGAAATTGTTAACTATACTAATCTCGTAAAAGAAAAGGAGACATTAGACCTTGAAGAAAAGACCAATGTTCTGAAAAAATCAGTGGCCAGTTGCATGCGAGTACGCTGCAGCCTCATATTCTGGTAGTTACCAACAAGGGAGGTGATGGAGTAGTCAATGGTTCCGACAGCATGAAGCTCCTGAAACGAAGCTTCTCTTTCAGCATTTTAGCGGTAGCAGTTGAGCAGTACGTGAGATAAAGTCTCAGTATACTGCCTGTAGAACAGTTAGGATTGTACGCTCTACCGAGAGTAGCTGACCTGTAGATGATCCCAACTCACAAACGATGAAGGAGGGTCTCCTCAGATCTGTAAAGGTCTCCGAGGTTAGGAGCAGTGAAAGAAATGTCTACAAGGTACCTGAAAGAGGATCAACTGGAGTCCATCTGCCACTGGGCAAGATGGTATTGGATTATCAGTTCTAAGACAAAACTCTTGCAGTCGCTGAGAGAGGGTTATTAGTTACATGCCTCTGACTTTCAAGGGCTTCTTTCGTGGTCTGATCCGCAAGCTCGTTGTCAGGTATCCCTACATGGGAGTGAATCCACTGAAATGGATCGTGATATCGGCAGAAGTGACCTTGGAGCATGTCTCCACGATCTTCAGAATGAGGAAGGGGTTGCAACTCTTACTGTCTCTCTTCAGGTGGCCTTGCAAGGCTGACTTTGAGTCACAGAGGATGACAAAGTTGCCACTCCCGAGTCTGTGGATGAAAGTTACAGCCTCAAGGATAGCATGAAGCTCAGAACAAGTGGAGGAAGTGAGATGCAGGAGACGAAAACCTCCGGATGGCAAAGGCAGAGGCAGCACATAGCCTCTCCCGGCCATCAGATCCGTTAGTGTAGACCTCGGTACATCTCTCATGTTGTGCAGTGACACAGGATGTGGAGAGAAGCCTGATGGCTACCGAATCTGAATAGTTTTTGCGACCTAGAGAATGGAAATAACATTGATCACTGTTCCTCCAGGGTGAAAGGTCAGGAAAGAGCGTATTGCCAGCTGTTGAGCTAGCAGGGAGGACTCGTTCATAGAAATCAGTGACAGACATGGCGATGGTAGAGTCTGGCCTATCTTGCAACTTCCTGAGAAGCTCGTGGTTTAAGTGGAGGGAATGGAGCCTCGAGAGATGACACAGTATATCTCTCTTCTCCCCCCTATAGGGGACCACCTTGGCATGGTGGGGGGGGGCTTCGGGCCCAGCAACCCAGTTGAAGGCTTTGCCGACCAGATTTGGTCCCTGTTGGACATAGCCAAGACCAACCGAGGTCGAGGACATCGCCGACCTGTTGAACGTGACGGTTGGATGGTGATGGTGTCTTAGACCTCACCTATCAGGTGCTCTCTGTGAGCAGTTCAAGGGCTCTGCCGAACGGTCTGAGCCCGCCTAGTAGGCATGAGCCCTTTCAAAAGTCTGGGCCTTACTAAGTGTCTCCACCCCGGGTGACGAGCGAACTTGGATCTACATATCCTTGTTCATGGCTAACCGGGGAACAGATTAAATTTCAAGTTTCTTCCGGTGGTTAGCTTTCCTTCTATAGAACTGCTGCCATGTGAGATCGGGGTTGAGGTGCGTCTATATGGCGCATTCTTGCCCCCGACTCTAGATAATCACGGCTTTCCATTAACTTGGTAGTGTCTTATCGACGGAACCAGGGATTGCTGTGGTTGCATAACATCTGCAACAAATAGTACAAATATTACAATATCTCTCTTCTGGTGCAGGCAGAAAGTCATGTCAGCAGCCTCTGTGGAAACCATAGAGGCAGTCAGGGAGGAGGCCCTGGGACTCCAGGTACCATTCCAAGCGTCCAAGAACAAGTCTCTCTAAGATCTTTCAGAAGCAAGAAGATAGAGCAATGGGCCTGTAGAAAGAGAGGTCAGTAGAAGGTTTTCCCTCCTTCAAGATAGGTACTATATGCGTAGCCTTTCATGAATCAGGGACACTAGAAGTGCTCCAAGAATGAATGAAGTCTTTAAAAAGCACAAGCAGAGCCTCAGGTGACAGATCAGCTAACTGAATATAGTAGCTGATGCCATCAGCATTCATAACTGAATATATTTGATGGGGCTGAGGAGCGCTTCGAAGCCTCAATTGCAGATATGAGTTCCTACAAGGTGAAAGGATCATTATAATAAGGCTCAGTCCCAGAACAGGGCTGCTGAGACGTATCCTGATCAGTCACTGGTGGCGAAGGAAAGGAAGAAGTGAGGTGCCACAAGCAGCCATTGGCAATGGTGGCTAAATCCTCTCACAGGACAAGGCAAAGTTATGGAAAGGGAGGGCAGGCTCTGGTTTCCCCATCAGGTTTCTGATGTACTTCCAGACCTTCCCAGGACTCTGATACTGAAGCAGAAGGATCGCCACTTGAACCTTTCACAGTGGTTCAGGTATCTTCTGATCGCAGTATGTAGCCTTGTAGCATGGAGAATGTCAAGAAATCTACGAGAGTGGCGGGCGCACCTTTTGGCTCGATGGCGAATGGTGCATAGCCACTTGTAGTGAATATCTGGAGGGGGAAGTTGGCCAGGTGTTGAAATCGTAACAGTGCAGGCAGAAGTGAGGGCCTCAGACACTGCACTGAGATCTGTGGCATCGATGGCAGCGAGTTCTTCAGATGAGATGTGCTGAAGAGCTGACAAGTCTGTAAGATTCGACATTCTTCTCGGAGCTGCATGTCCTTGGGAAGCAATGAGATGTGCAGCAGGAAGTGGTCACTGCCCCAAGTGTCAGAATCAACCGACCAGCTGAGGTTTCGACCAATGCAGGAAGAACATAGGGTGAGGTCAATGGAGCCGTAGGTACTTGGTGTGTAGAATGTGGGCGAGCCATCGTTGGCGATAAAGAGATTGTGCTGCAAAATGACATTCTCGATATCCTCCCCTCTCTGATCACTGATGTCTCCATCCCAGGATGGATTATGGACATTCAGGTTCCTCCAGAGAATTCAGGGCTGTGGGCACTGCGATAGAATATCCTGTAAGGTGGATACAGGTAAAACAGTGGAAGGCCGGATGTAACATGATATCAGGGTGATATCATTGCTGTTCAGCCGAATGCAGCATGCTACAAAGTCACTGTTCGCATCAGTGAAAGTGAGATCAATTGCATGATGTGCGACATTCTTGTGCACAAGAATCGCTGCATTGCTGGAGAGCAGATGACTCTTAGTCGTGTGCACAATATAGGGCGTGAAGACAGAGTGATCGGGGAGGTTAGCCTCACAAAGAGCAAGGATGGAAACTGGCACGATGGTGATGTAGTTCCTAAAGTATTATTACATGTGATATTTACTTTTAATTTATTTCCGTTAATACACATTTTTATTTGACTTTCTTGTGTTTATATTCAGTCCCATTTTCTCATTCTACACACAGCAGCCATTGAATTAGAAACCTTTATGCAGATATACCTAAACGTCACTTGCACAGTATATATGCAAAATACGTGGTCACATGAATCACCAGGTGATCTAGGCAACTATTTAGGATTGCTTCTCATCAGTAGTGTTGACCATGATGGGAAAAACAAAGGATCTTTAGGGGTTCGATAAAGGGCTTATTGTGAGTGACCATTTGGCTGGAGCGACGATTTTAAAAACAGCAGAGCTGACTGGTTTCTCAAAAGGTCAGATATTTGGGTTTTTAATCAGGGGAAAAATAACCCACATCGCTTGTTGAAGAAGCGTAAGTGTGGCGTGACAACAATCTGTCATGAACGAGATCGCCATCGTCTGAAAAGGCTTGTATGGAGAAACAGGACTTCCTGTGTGTAGCAATTGACTGAAGCATTCAATGAAGGCTGTTCCCAACCCATATCTCAGCGAACTATGCACAGGGAATTGAAGAGGATCGGTATTAGCAGTCGCATGACTATAGGGAAACCACTGATTTCTGCAAAAAAACCGGAAAGTTCGTCTGCAGTGGTGTCAGGAACACCGTGATTGGACACTGAAAAAACGTCATGTGGTCCGACGAGTCGCAGTACACTTTGTTCTCTACCGACAGTAGGCAGAGAGTTTGGAAGAAGCCCCATTAAGTAATGGACCCAGCTTACCTTGTAAACACAACTCAAAGTTCTGGAGTCGGTGTCATGGTGTGGGGCACGTTCTGTTGGTACCGAAAGAGTCCCCTGATATTGCTGGAAGGTAGGGTGTCCTCCGAGGATTATCTGAACATTGTTGACGATCAAGTTCATCTTGCAATGTTGATGCAACCTTCACAAGGCTCTTGCAATTTCATCTTGCAATGTTGACTTTTTATCCACCAGGTGACGGCTGTTTCATGGATGACAATGCTACTGTCCATCGTGCAAGATGTGTTCAGCAATGGTTCAGCGAGCATGACAGAGACTTCCACCATCTTCCCTGGCCACCACAAAGCCCGGATCTGAAACCCATTGAAATTGTATGGAACATGTTAGAGAACAGATCCGGGAGGAAAGTCCTCTTCCGTACAATCTGAGCCAATTAAATGACTATCTGGTGAACGCCTGTTATGCTGTAGATGTAAAGGCACTCCAACACCTTGTGGAATCTATGCCAAACTGCATATATGCTGTAATTCGAGCTAAAGGAGGCCCAACTCGATATTGAATAAAGGTTTCTAATTCAGTGGCCAGTGTGCGTATTTGTCTTTTATTTCTTATATTTAAGAATTGCATTTCCCAAACCCCTCTGAGAAAAGTGGGCAGATTGTTGCTATCAGGGAATATCTATTGAAACGCTACCACCAAAATTTCAAATTTCTATCATATACAGATCATTTGCAAAATTCGTTAAAAATTTCAATGTCTCCGTATTTAGTGATCTCTAACGATATAAATTAAACTATCTCTAATTATTCGTAAAATGCGAATCATATTCCATTAGTACCAATCCAACTAAAAAAAGTTTTCCTATTGTCACTTTAAAAAGGGAGTTGTGTTTCCCACTCTCTGGAGGTAAGAGGTCAAGTCATTGTCGCTTAGAAACGAAAACATTAAAACGAATATTTCTTTCAATTTCGGAATTTTCAAATTTTCTTTAAAATAAATCGATTTGTTTTAAAGCTTGGAATTTACTTTTTCCCACCGTTAGAGAGCGCATTTATAGCATTTGGGATAGAGAGCCTGTATTAGAATTATTAGAAGAGAATGACCATACGGACTTCCGGACTCCATGTTAGTGACGTACGGAGAGACGACTGCAGAATGGGTAGCATTCTTGTTTGGGTAAGAGGTGCTTCCTCACCAATTTCTCAGTGGCTTATGTCTTAAATAAATAAAAAAAATGGGTAGCATACGATTAGATTGTTCCAGTTTGTTTTACCGTTTCAAAATAAAAACCATAGTGTTTTTCTTAAAAAGATACTTTTAATCCTTAGAGCAGTCGTAGAATAATTTTTAAATTGTTAGTAAAGAAATTTATTTAGAAATATATATATTAAAATTATTTTGTTTGGATATTTTCCAATTTTATTCTGATGTTAAGTTTCGGAATTCAACCAATGATTTAACCAACAACATTTCATATTTCAAGTAACTCACTATCATATAAATTTCAAATAAAATGTGTAAATTCAGTTTCATGTAGTCGATCGATGAAAACCTTAAAAATAGATTAACGTTTTCAACGGCACCTAATATTATGAAATACATTAATGTTAGAATGTACAAACTTAACAAGTTGTGTTCTCTACATTTGTACATTTAACTTGGGAAGCAAGTGCCCTTATCATTACGGTTTTGCCGCCTTGACCATTTCTTATTTTTTATTTTCTTAATCTCTCGTTTTTGCATAGACCAATATAACCAAATAGTTTTAAATCTAAACAATATGAACTTGATATTATGAAAATTAGGAAAAGAAGCTTTACGAAAACAATCATCTGAATTTATTGCATGAATGAATATTTTTTTTTTGTCATCTAAATTTTCCTGAAGTACAGATGTTTTGTTTGAGCGAAAAATGGTTTTCAATTTTAGGAAAAATTAATTTTTTATCATTTGCATAAAACAGGAAATTTTACTTATATTCTTTTATGGCATTAGTATTGAAGTTGTTGACATCACTACTCCCGTTTAAATAAGCTTCCATATAACTTTTCCGTTTTCATTATAAATTTTTAAGTTATTAAATACTTAAATAACTCAGTAGAATCAGAGGATGTGTCCTGTAGACATGGAACTCATGAAACTCTTCCAAAAATCTGATAGGTTCAGAGTGTTTTCCGCATCAAATATGCTGATTGCCACCGAGTTTCTCCAGGTCATCAGATTAAACCATTTATTAATTAGTTCAATAAATCAAGTTGTTGTTAATCGTTCATCATCACTATCAGTCAAAATTTTAATTGCAGTGCTAATGCATGTGTAGCACGTGAGACCTTCATTTTATCAAAATGGACAGCTACTGGGAGATAGAAGGTAGCCTCCTGTCAAGGTCATACAATGTGCTTTTAACGTGCACAGGGTTTGGCTCTCCCGCACACGGATTGACGGCTTAACATCCCACCTGACGGACGGCGTCCTTTCCAAGACCATCGGTGTCCTCTACTGACCGAGGGTAGGGCGGGTACTTTTGTAAAGATAAATCTCAATGCTGCCCGGGAAGAGCTCAAAACTGGCGTGCTACCAATTGAACCACCTACATCCCATTTCCCATGTAGAGGCAGAAAAATATACTCAGCGCCAAAAAAATTGTATGATCCTTTGAGATCGTGAAAATGGTATGAAACTTTGATGTGGCAAATATAAAATTAGTTGTAACACAAAAAAAAAGAATTCGCATTTACGATCGCAAAATAATTTTTTGAGGAAGTGGGAGGTTGTGTTGTTTTATCTCTGAGCGGCACTTTTTTGCACACCATGGGCTAAATGGCCAAGTCACATGGACCCCGAAGGCTCAGAGAAGATTGGGGGAGGGGACCCACTGGAACAGCTGTTGGGAGACAGATGGTAGCCTCCCGTTAAGGCCATCCAGCGTGTTCTTTAACGTGCACAGTGTATGGCTCTCCCGCACACGGGGCCACGGCTTAACGTCCCATCCGACGGACGGCGGCCTTTCCAAGCCCATTGGTGTCCCCTACTGACCGTGGGCAGAGCGGGGAATTTTGCGGAGATAAATCTCAACGCTGACCCAGCTGGGACTCGAACCTGGAAACTACAGATTACGAGCCTGGCGCGCTACCGATTGAGCAACCCCCGCCCGGGGAAGTGGCGGCATAAGTGAATTCGCTTTTGGGTGGCAAATGTATTGGCACGACATTCAGTTCAATTTAACTTTTACTCAGAACCACACGTGAAATGGAAATTTTAATAACAATGAAATGGAACCTTCACAATATTTATATATCAGCATTTCATACTTCTGCACTCCACAAACATATTCAGTTTGTTAACTCTTCTTCGACCAATTCTTCCAATAATAAGCATATTTAAACTGGTCACTAACTAAATAAATCTCTTTATATTCAGAAAAATGCATTTTTTTATAAAACATAAACATAGGCCAGTACAGCGTTTTGCTCCACTGTTAATAGAAAGCTGTATTAAATTTGAAATTACATAACTGGGGAGTCAAACATCCTTAGTCGGAAATTTTTATGCAACCAGAAACTTGGTAGTTTCGATCAGGGGCGTAGCGAAGGTCTATGGTTGGGGGGGACGGAAATTTTCCAACTCGGAAGTCAAATTTTGCCAACTTAGAAAATAACACTTTTCAATAAATTGTCTCTGTCGGGGACGTACCCAGAATTTGGCTCTGTGGGGAGAGGGGGTCATTTCACAACTCACCTGCGTTTTACCGAGTGGCTTCAAATTTTGCCACCTTCCCAAGATTTTGTCAACTTTCCTTACTTTTATAAAACCAATTCCAATTTTCACAACTCATCTGTATTTTACCAAGTGGTTTCCAATTTTTCCAACTCCCCAAGATTTTGCCAAGAGTTCTCGATTTTGCTAAAGCTCCTTAATTTCGCAAAACCAATCGAATGGGTTCAAACAAGTGGTTTCCAACTTTGCCAACTCCCCTAGATTTTGCGAAGTTATCCCGATTTTGCCACTTCTTCTCAATTTCATAAAAAACAATCCCAATTTTTACATCTTTCCTGAATTTTACCAACTGCATTCCAATTTTCCCAAGTTGCCTCGATTTTGCCAACTCGCCATAATTTTACAGTAAAAATCGCCAATTTTTACATCTCACCTGAAGTCACTCCGAATTTTGCCAATTCCCCAAGATTTGCCAACTCTCCTAGATTTTGTCAAAATGCCTCGATTTTGCCAACTAGCCATAATTTTACAGAAAAAAATCCCAATTTTTACATTTCACCCGAATTTTGCCAACTCGACTGTATTTTACTAAGTGGTTTGGAATTTTGCCAAACTGCCCTAGATTTTGCAAGTTTCCTCGATTTTGACAACTACACTGGATTTTGCTAAATTTCCTTAATTTTACAAAGGAAAAAAATCAAAATTTTCACAACTCACCTGGATTTTACAAAGACGCTTCGAATTTTGCCAACTCCGATTTACTTTGGGGGAAGCCCCTCCCCATCCCCTCATAACTACGCCCCTGCTTTCAATGTTAAACTCATTGTTTGCATTTTAGAAAGTTTTGAGTTATTGCCGATTTCAATTATAATCTATATCATTCCATTATTTAAATTCATTGTTATTTTTATAAGCACGTTTAATGAAAAAATTTGATAGGGATGTTTTTATTTGAATTAAATATTTTAACTGATAACTTACATTAATGAAAAGCTTTAATTCCTAAATCAACTGTTTAAAATAACTGGAAATGTTTCTAAACTTCCTCGCAAAGACGACATGAAGAAACAAAGATTTTCAATTTAATCTGCTCATTTTTTCAGCTCATACAAATCGGCGAGCTGGATTTTTTGGAAAAGCTCTCATACTAAATCCCTTCTCGGTATTATTGTGCCAATTTACAACTGAACAGCAAAGCTTTTTGCTCAAAGTACGATAACACAACTGTAACATATTAAACTTAATTTCAAACACAGCCTTTTAGCTCTAGTTGTCCAATAGCTTCCGGTAGAAACAAGGAATTGATTATAACTTTAAGGTAGGCAAAAGAGTTCAAAATAACTTCCCTTACTGATGCAAAATATTGCTGAATTATCATCTAGGTCAGTGATTCTGAACCTTTTATGCTTCACGTACCCCCTCGAAATGTGTATGCAACTGGCGTACTCCTTGTATAGATAGATAAAACTATAGTTATAGTGTAACAATGAGAATAAAATAAAACACACACATATATATATACACATTAAATTTTGTATTCATAAATTACATATATCGATAAACACAAAAAATGGCACAAACAATTTAACAAATCTTATAAAATTTATTATTTTTATCTATTAATAATGTTATTCAAATTTTGAGCTCTCACGGCGTACCCCAAAAACTTTTACCGCGTTGAGAACCCCTAATCTAGATTAAAGTAAGCAAATGAAAACTTTATTTAAAACAAAAAATAGAATCTAATTAACACTGGATGCAAAAGATCCATCATTCACGTTCATTTTCAATGCATTACCCAGTGCACGGAGTTTGAAGACAGCACTATTTGGCAATAACATCGACATTGGGATTGACCAATCAGGTTGAATCACCCTATGGCCACTCTCTCCTAATATAGGCTCTCTATTTTTGGAGAGTCATAAATTTCAAAATGTTATATTTAATCAATACTTATCCAACTTCAAAAAATTAATTTATCTCTATAAACGAAACAATTATTTTTTAACACTAAAAATGTCGCGCTTTCCACCCACCCTGGATCTAACCAGATGCATTGTGACAATAGAAACTTTATGACATTCACATTTCACCAACAAAATATCAAATTTCTAGATTAACTACATCATTTGTACCATTCGCTTAAAATTTTTCCACCGTTAGAGATTTAGGATATTTATAGTTTTCGGAGGAAAGGGACAAGATGAAAATCAGTGCTGTTAATGTAAACTTCTTGACGCTCAAATTTCACAACCAAAATTTCAAACGTAATTGCTTGCAATATTAGTTTGAAATTCTCAAATCTTTCTTTCGTTAGATGGCGCAATTATAGCTGTAGAAAGGTTGCGAAAGTGCGAATCATAATATTTTATCAACAGCTATCGAACCCAAAAAAGAAATTTTATCTCTAAGAACAAAAAAGTTTTGATGTCTGCAGACGCACAGACAGACGACAAAATAAAAACATTAGCTCCTTTTTTTTCTGAAAACGAGCTAAGATGTTCTAAACGAAAATGATAATTACTGTTTATCATAATTTCATCAAAATCAAAACTTCAGAAAACATTTCCAACTTTTCTGATCCTCTCCTTTAAATCTGGACACCCTACTTCGAAAGTTAATTAAAATTTAGTAAATAAATATTGCATCAAAGTGATTAATAAAATAAGTATGTATTTAGAAGTTCGCGTAAAGAATTCTTTCATTTTCAATCAGTTTTGTATAAATTTCTTCCAAACCTAGAAATGTTACGGAGGGTGTTCAAAACGTTTTGACACGTCTGTAAATTTGCAGTCGTTCCTCCGAAGCTACGACTTGTTTGAAAGCTCGTCTAAATTTATCATTACGTGTTATAAAACAAAGGCCATGTCATCATTTCTCTCTTTGCTGGCGAGACATAAAGTTTGGGCTGCAAAATCCGTCTGTTGTTCCTATGGAGCCTACTAAAGAATTTGCATTTTCACAAAGATGCAGCTTAGGGACGATGCGAAAAAATCCATACCAATTTATCAGAAATATATGGGGATCATGCCTGTTCATAAGGCATAGGCGACGGTAGAACTTCGTTAGGCTCGTTCGTGCAGTAAGACCGAAGGAAGTAGTGAACGAGAGAACCATCGCTGCTGTTCGTAAATTCATTAAGGAACCCCCCCCCCCCCCCCATATTACCGGTCTGGGAGCAAGTTTAGATGTCAGTGTGGAAACAATTATTCAACATTTCAAGTCCGAAAGATCTGTGGCAAATGGGTAACCCATAAGCTGAACAGTAAAAAAGGGCTATGTCGATTCACATAAGATGCTGGATATGTTTAAACCTAATGGCCCCAAACGGTTAAGAGACATTGTCACAGGTGACCAGACGTGGTTTTATTTCAACTCCCAGAAAGATGGACAATATGTTTCAGTTTCTTTCAACTATACTTTGGTTCAAGAAAGACGACGATGTTCACAAATTTTTTCAATTCCCAAGGAGTGGAAACCGTGGGTATCTTAACCGAAAAAATCACTATAAATGGTCCATACTTCACCAGCATTGCTTTGCCCAAAATGATTAAGGAGATGGAGTAGTGTCCAACAACAAGCGTGCCAAGAGTTCTTTCTGACAATGCCAGCCAGTGCTCACAAAAGCCGGCAAGTTACGGCCTATCTGAGTAGGAAAAAAAATAACTACCCCATTCTGCCTATTCATCCAATCTTCCAGCATGCGATTTTTGGTTTCCAAAAATTAAAAAGGAACTTACTGGGAAGCCTTTTTTCAAGGGAGCAAGAATTGGAAAATGCTTTCATTCAAAGTTGTGGAGTATTCCCCAACAGGAGTACCACGAAGCATTCCAGAATTAGCGTAGATGCTGGAGGGGAGTACTTTGAAGGAAGTACAAGTTTTGTTGTGGTTATAACACTATGGTTTTTGTTCTGCAGATGAATGTCAAGAACGTTTTGAAAACCCTTTCTAATGGTAAATATTCAAACTTCCATAACTCATTAAATACTTAACGAATATTGTTGAAAACCGAGATATTGATATATTTGAGATTTTTTATCTATCACATTTTTCAAAACAAATTTATTTCAGAAGTTATCTAACGTTGATGTTAGTTTTCCATTAACACAACATAGGGTTATTCCTTACTTTATGGTAAAAAGTATATATCTTACACCAGAGGTCCCTCTGCAGGGCACCGGGTATAATTTGAGAATCGAAGATCATTTCTTACATTCCTTCAGCAGGCAAATTCTAATTTTTCCCCGGTATTCTCAGCTTTACTAATGCATGGCTACCCCTATTCTTTTGTAACTTAAATATTGACTAAACAAAAACTTGTCTGGATGGCATACATATACTTTGACTTAGCTATAGGTACTTTCACGTGGGCCTTGGCTATTTTCGTTGGATACTTGCTTTTCCAGACTATTCAATTCGTAAAATCAGAACTAATTTATTATTGGAAAACTTCTGACAAAATGATAAATCGTCAACTAGATAAAATGATCAAAGATTATTTCATCATTTAGATTTCCTCCTGAAAAATATACTTTTTAATTGTTGTATATTAGGACCTATTTTATTGGTCCCTAGCATTTTCCTAGTTTCTCCAAAGCAAGCATGGTCTGTCTGGAGTGAGATACACTGCTGGCCATTAAAAGTGCAACAGCAGGAAAGACAAGAGATATCAATGCCATATTTAGTGAAAACATAGTTTATGTTACAAGGATCTTTCTTTGTTGCTGCACAACACAGCAACCAGGACAAACCCCGATTCCATCGTTAGACACTACCAGTTATGGAATGCCGTGTACTTCTACTGTTGGGGGCAAGACCATACCATACAGATATGACTCATCCCCAACAATCCTATGGCGAGCAATCCTATAGAAGGAAAGTTCATCCATCGGTCAAAACCTAAATTTACTCTGCTCCCCGGTTAGCCATGAACAAAGATATATAGATCCAGGTTCGCTCGGCTCCCGGTTATGTTACAAGGATCAAATGATTACAAATAAACTCGGTTAGACTTGTCAAATACAAAGAAATCAGTATCTTGTGTAGCCACCATGAGTGGCAATAACCGCTGCTACATGGTCTGGCATTGAGAGGATGACACGTCGGATGTGTTTGGGGAATGTTGGTCCATGCAGTTTTGATACTAACCAAAGTTCATCTGTTGTAGCAGCTGCTGTTGTGCTAGTCGTTGTGAGATCATGGACCATACATGTTCAATTGGGGACAGATCCGGTGAATGCGCAAGGCCAAGGCAGAAGTGTCACATTGCGGCTAACCAGGAATTGTTGTATGCTGCATGCCACACGTGGTCAGGCATTGTCCTGTTGGTAAATGGCATCAGAAAGCTTCTGAAGGTACGACCACAGGCTCAACACCTCACTGATGTAATGCTGGCTGTTCAAAGTACCGGTAATGTGTATGATGGGTGTGCGTGAATGGAGTCCAATGGCACCCCATACATAACACCAGGGGCTGGACCTGTATGGACTCCATCATGCATGTCTCACTGAGCCTGTCCCCGGTACCGCTAAATATGAATTTGTCTATCATGGTGCTACATACTGAAGTGGGATTTGTCTGAAAAGACAATGCAATGCCATTCGCAACATTCTCGGCACCATTGCAGTCGCATAGCTTGTGTTATAGAGTCAATGGTAGCCAAAGCAATGGCCACCTATCAAAAATGCCCTGATGCTGCAGACGACGTCGAGCGGATCTGCAGATCCTAGCATCGAACAAGCTGCATCTTTCCGTCGTCTGGTTGATGTGCAACACACCGTCATTCAAAGCCATGCGCACGAGTTGTCAGTCCTCTCGTTCGTGTCAAAGGGCAGTTGTGATCGCTCATGTCGTAGAGTTCGTTCCTCCTTCACTTACTGCCATAGTCTCATCACTGTGGCAGCATTCCGTCCAACACGAGCACCGATGTCTCGGTATGATAATCCGCCTTCCCATAATCCCACAGTTCTCCCTCAATCGAATTTGTAAACCTGGTCGCATGGACAGGGCATATATATCGTATCCTGCGCACTAAAAATCAAGTATACCCTGTCGTATACGACAGGGCATACTTGATTTTTAGTCCGCAGGACTGTGAGAAAACACAATTCCAGTGCTTTATACCGGCTCTTTGTAATCTCGTCTTCTACCACTTCCAGGGGGCGTTACTGTCACACATGATGTGCGTATGTGCTACGCTTTGAATCATTTAAATGTTCTCCCATGGGCTACCCATCTAGCATATTTCGGGACAATCTGATGAGCTCTTCCTGGTGCTGCACTTTTAATGGCCAGCAGTGTATAATGAGTGGCTTTGTGAGCATTTAGAAAGCGTAGATGGTCGACCAGTGTTTTTTTTTCTATTATGCCACGACAGAACAATGTTTTGCGACACTCGAGATCGTTTTCTTTTTGACAAGTTACCTTGATTTTGCCAACTCTCCTTAATTTTACAAAAACAATCTCAATTTTTACAACTCATCTGGATTTTATCAAGTCGCTTCGAATTTTGCCAACTGCGACTACCTTTGGAATGAGAATCCCTCCCCCAATAGCTACGCCCGATTGCCACATTATCATAACATAAAATTAAATTTTCAAACTTTGCGATCTATGTGATCCTGATTCCATTACAAAACACGGTAGCGTCAGCGAAATATTATTTCAAAGCAGTTGAAACCTACGCATTTCATCATTTGTTAAATTTATTGCTATAGTTGTTCGTTATTTAAATTCAAGGGCGTAGCCATGGGGGAGGCTCCCCCTAAAGTAACTCGGAGTTCGCAAAATTCGAAGCGACTTCGTAAAATCTAAGTGAGTTGTGAAAATTTGTAATTTTTTTTTGGAAAATTAAGGGGAGTTGTCAAAATCGAGGCGAAGAATGGAGAGACGGCAAAATTCGAAGCCACTTAGCAAATTACAGGTGAGTTGGCAAAATCTTAGGGAGTTGGTAAAATTCGGAGTGACTTGGTAAAATATTGGGGAGTTGGCAAAATTCGGAGTGACTTTGTAAAATCTTGGGATTTGGCAAAATTCGGAGTGACCTGGCAAAATACAGGTGAGATGTAAAAATTAGGATTTTTTTCTGTAAAATTATGGCGAGTTGGCAAAACTTAGGGAGTTAGCAAAATTCGGAGCGACTTGGCAAAATTGTGGGGAGTTGGCAAAATTCAGGCGATATGTGAAAATTTGGTTTTTTTTCTGTAAAATTATGGCGAGTTGGCAAATTCGAGGCAACCTCGCAATATCTAGGAGAGTTGGCAAAATTCAGTGACTTTGCAAAAATCAGGTGTGATGTAAAGTTGGGATTTTTTTTCTTAAAATTGCGGCGAGATGGCAAAATCTAGGGCAGATGGCAAAATTCGAATCCACTTGGTAAAATACGGGCGATTTGTGAAATTAAGGAGAGTTGACAAATCGGGAAACCTTGGCAAAATCTAGGGAAGTTGATAAAACTGGAAACCACTTGGTAAAATACAGGTGAGTTGTAAAAATTGGGATTGGTTTTGTGAAATTAAGGAGTTGGAAAAAACGAGAACTGTTGGCAAAATCTAGAGGAGTTGGCCAAATTCGAAACCACTTGGCAAAATACAGGGGAGTTGGTAAAATTCGAAGCCACTTGATAAAATACAGAGTTGTGAAAATTGCCTTTCTTGTGCAATTAAGGAGAGTTGATAAAATTAGAAGTGAATTGGCAAATTCAGGGAAGATGTAAAAATTGCGATTTTTTCTGTAAAATTACGAGTTCGCAAAATTCGAATCCACTTGATAAAATATAAGCGAGCTGTGAAAATTGAGATTTGTTTTGTGAAATTAAGGAGTGTTGGTCTAATTAAGGAAACAACAAAAATGTAGGGCAGTTGGCAAAATTCGAATCCACTTGGAAAATACGGGTGAATTGTGATAATTGGGATTGGGTTTGTGAAATTCAGGATAGTTGACTAAAATCGAGAAAATTTGGCAAAATCTTGGGGAGTTTGAAGTGATTCGACAAATTTAGGAGAGATGACTTGCTGCAATTCAGACGAGATGTAAATATTGGGTTGTTTTGTTTTACCTCTGAGCGGCATTTTTTGCACACCATGGACCCCGAAGGCTCAGAGGTTGTGGGAGGGGGCCCACTGGAACAGCTGTTGGGAGACAGATGGTAGCCTCCCGTCAAGGCCATCCAGCGTGTTCTTTAACGTGCACATGGTATGGCTCTCCCACACACTTAACGTCCCATCCGACGGACGGCGGCCTTTCCAAGCCCATCGGTGTCCCCTACTGACCGTGGACAGGGCGGGGAATTTTTGCGGAGATAAATCTCAACGCTGACCCAGCTGGGACTCGAACCTGGGAACTGCAGATTACGAACCTGGCGTGCTACCGACTGAGCCACCCCCGCCCCATGTAAATATTGGAATTATTTCAGTGAAATTATGGCTAGTAGGCAAAAAAAAAGTAAGTTTAATTGGCAAATGACGGTTAGTTGGCAAAATTGGAAGTCAAATGGCAAAATGTTGGAGAGTTGTGAAAATTGTCTCACTCACTCCCCCCCCCCACACACACACACGGGGCACAAATCTAAGTAAGTTGCTCAGTTGGTAAAATTTCAATTTCGAGTTGGAAAATGTTTTATTTCTCCCCCCCCCCCCCAACATAGTCCTTCGCTACGCCCCTGTTTAAATTCATTATTAGCAGTCAATTTAGAGCAAAGTCTTCGACGTTTCATAATGGCACCGAAAGATATTTCGGACAATGCATTAAACATCATTTAAGAATTCACGGAGCAATGCTTATTAAAACAGACAAAAAAAAAAATCACCAATTTTTTTTTACAAAGTGAATTTTAATACACGGTAAATTCTCTTCATAACGATTATTCTGTAATATGTAGCTATCAGTGCACTTTTTTATTGCATTTTCAGTATAGCAAATATATTTTGGTCACGGGCTCGATTTCATTTATGCTGACATTTCACTGCAACTAAATACTACATTCAAGACTTAAATGTCATCAGTTCATTAAAGCTTTGCTTAATCACAACTTTTTAAAACAAATTTTTATTCTGTTTTAATGGTGCAACTACACCGCTATAAGAAATATACATTCAGATCGATGACAAACAATCACATAATCGATAAAATTCCAACACATTCAGCTGAAATTCAGTTAGTTCAAAATAATTAATTACAATATCTCAGCTTCAAACAGATTCTTACTCAACATAATCAATAGTTTTTTAATTTTCAACAATTTACTACATATTTTTCAAGTTCATAATCAATTTCAATAAACACTCAATCCGCAAGCTGCATTTACAAGACTAGCTTCACACCAATAAAGAAAAGATGTACGAAACATCGATTTTTTTTTAAACTTGATATTACAAATTTACTGAATGTAGATATTTAACTAATCATCAGAACTTTTTTGATAATTATTTTAAAACAACTTCGCAACATAATAGCTTTTACACAAAATGATTACAAGCATTAATAAAAATAAATACAGTAGACGCTAACTGGTTCCGTAATAACATGTTATAAACCGAATTGTCATTTATGAGAATCGTTTTTCTATATGAAAAGGAACGAGTGTAATTCTTTCAGATGTTTTATGAAACATATTTTATTTATTTAAATTCAATAGACGCAAACGTTTAAAACAAACTTGTACAGTTTAATAAAAATGATTTAATTCTTTGGGCCAGAGATATAAAGGAAAAAATGTACTTCAAAGGAATCACCTTCGGAATGATACGACAGCAAAAGAATCGAACTGGATTTGCATGGTTTAGTTAGCTGAAAATTAAGGTTTGTCTTTTGACGACGAGAAAAATTATCTAATAAGAAACTGTTCTTCTGCCTTCTCCATGGTGCAGCACGACAATTTTAACAATTTTGGAAACAGAAATTCCTGAGCATCAATGCCATCTGAAAGGTGCTAGGTTTACCAGCCGATAAGTTTGCCCGTTATCCTTAAAAATCGCCCTGACGGTGGAGCACGGTAATTAGGAAATTATCATATCCATGAGTGGTCAGAAGATTCATTTCTTTTATGCCCATTAAGCATTTTTGAAAAACAAGGTTTTAGATACATATGATTCGGATCGTTAATTTCTCTCCATTTCACTTATACATAAAACTTTCGATGTGACTTTCCTTGGACAAAACATGAGAGGTGTCTAAACACTCTTGATTACGAGTAACAATATAGTAATACAAATAGCAGTCACCAACCTGTTTTCTATGGGCATATTGCTTTTGGGATCTGCATCAAGTGCAAAACATTGAAATATATTACAGATACACATTGGATTAAAATGTTATGGTGATTCAGGTTGCAAAACAGCTCAAAAGCAAAAAAAAGTGCTTTAAAAGTCTGCAATATCTGTTACAAATAAATTATTGTTACCAAAGATTACATATTATCATCAAAATATACAATCATTTAGCAATTTACCAGGAACAGACTCATGTCATCACAGTTAATTCCAAAATAACTCGTTTCTCAAATACTTCATATGGGAAAATATGATTAAAGAGAAAGTAAAAAATCTCCATCACATCTCAATTTTAAACAATATTCTTTTGGTATTGAAAGAGCTATGGAAACTAAAATATTGTTCTGAAAGTTTGTTCTGACAAAAATCATTCGAAATTGGGATAAAAAATTCATAACTGCTAAAGACTTTTAGTAGAGTTGCTACTTGAGTAGAGGTTAATATAACGTTATTAACCTCTACTCAAGTAATTTCTCTCCATGTTTTATTCTGTCTGAAATAACCTTTCAGATAAAGAGTTTTAACTGGTATTATTAACGTCAAATATTCGAGCCTCCCTTACTCTTTAGATACTTTACGAATATCGTGAAAAAATCTCATTAAACAGATTTGATTTAGATTGAGGGAAAAAGGGCTACCTTTTTTCAGTTAAATTCTTCACTAAACGACTGAAGTAATTATTCAGCTTTCAATTTGACTTCTGCTGATATAAAATGGGTCAGTTCATTATGAAATTACCATTGAATACAATTCTTTCAGGTCCCACGACAAATGGCACCAGGTTATAATACTGCTCGATTATAATGACTCAGCGAAATAAGAGTAAGACAACAAAACAGGGCGAATATAAAAAATTACATAATAGCCAAGCGCGCTTGGCCATTACAATAATTTTTTATTCATCAAAAGGACCTGGGTTGGAGACCCGAGTAAGGATTGCTGTTTTATGTTGTTTCTCTGCTGAGGTCTCACAGACCTCAGCAGCATATTAGGGCATATAGACTAACAGGCTCCTGTCGGAATCTCTGTGGCAAGCAGCTGCTTGAGAGGGTATTTATTTTTATTATTTTTTATGGAATGTTATTTTCCATTCAATTATGAAAATTAGCATATAATAATCGTATCAAAGTTAAAGGACATCTTGATTGCACACCAAGAGTACTTTCAGGTTAAAATTTTTCTACTCTTCATTTTATTCTTCACCAATTTTTAGACAAGAATTTTTTAACATGGAAATGTCTTTAGTAGTGAATGGCAAAAGTCCGTCTTCAGTATTGCGGCTATTGTCGTTCCAAGAGCTATGGCCCTTTAAAAATGCTCTTGTGATTCTCGACTTTTCAGTTTTTGAAGCAAAACAAAGCAGCCAATCCTTTCAAGTCATTACAGATATTACGTTGTTAAAATAATGAGTCTCTAGATGTCATGTTACATGTTGTTGCTTTCAGAACTAAGACTGCCCTTGTGAAGGTTTCCAAGAATAGCCAACTACAGATTAATATAGGCCTATGTTAAACACAAAAAATGCAAATTAGAAACAATTTATCCATACAGCCTGGACTTGTTTTAGATTTTATATTTATTTAATCATGCTATTAAAATATATTTGAATATTACAAAAGTGAAAATAGTTCTATATTATTAACGTTTACTTCGCCATTCGCTGAGAATCGGAAAAATAAATGTTTAATCGCAAACATGTACTGAATGGCATCATAGGTTATGCAGTCTTTTTTTGTAGCATTGCTAAATAAAAATATACTAGTTAAATAGTAGGCACAATTGTCTAAATAATCATCAACCAGCCTCGTGATCAAGTGTCCTGAGGACATAAAAACATGAGGAAATATTAGCTGAAACAGTTCTGCTTTCTACCTTTTATGAAAATATTAAAAACAATTTTTAATATGAGAGAAATGTTTTGTAAATACCGAGCCCATGGAGGAGACTTAATATGAATAGAGACATAATGAGCACAGGACCATGGTAAATTAGCTTGTACACATCTGTGCAGGCAACTTCTGGGAAACATGTCAATGTATAACAAACTACCAATTACCTGGGGTGCAGATTATCTGTGCGCTCATGGCACAAGCATGGCTTAGAGAATCATAACAAAAATAAAAAATGTGTTATACACTGGTACTCAAAATTAAGGGATGATGAAAAGAAGTATGCATAATTCAAAATGGTTTTCAACAAACACAATTGAATGTTTAACTGAGAAACAGCAATTGCTGATAATGATGAAATTGTGCAATATAAATGATGAAAATGTGAGAATGTGTTCCCATAATGGAGGTTCTGGATTAGTGGACAAGTGTTGTTAAAGTATAAGATAGACATGCAGTGCATTCTCATACTGCTGTCTGATTAATAGGCCCTGATAGCCTTGCAGTGGGTTCTCATAGTGCTGACACGGTTTTGTGGTATAAAGCCCTCTCCTCCATAGGAGCAGATCTAAGCTCAGTGAGGGTTCTGGGGATGGTTGGGGCATTTGGCACCTTGCAATTTGTTTCTCCAGGATATCACACATATGCTCCATTGGATTCTGTTCTCAGATTCTAGCTGACTACTCCACCTTATAAATATCCTCACTTTTAAGAAAAGATCAGCCACGTGCAGCCTATGGGATGAGCATTATAATCCATAAATATGAAATCAGGGCTAACAGCACCCCTGAAAAGTTTCACATTGGGTCAAGAATCTCATCTCTGCATCACTGAGCAGTCAGAGTGCTTTCTTGAAAGATATGCTCTATGCAGCCAGTCATCACGATGCTAGCTTTACCCATATCATTACACTGTCACAACCAAAATGGTCCCTTTCTTTGATATTACAGCAGATGTGGCTAGTTTCTTGTTCTCTCAAGGTGAACATAACAAGATAATCAATGTTCAAACCGAACCTGTATTCATCTATAAAAAGAACATATACCCACTGGTCTGGGCTCCAAATGTGATGTCTGTATCACATTCAACAATCTCTTCTATCAGAGGGATGAGGGGGACACAAAGCAATGACATCATGTATGCAGCTTCTTGTACACAATGTGCCTCAAAACTGTTGTACCTATGGCCTCTGGCAGGTTATTGGTAGGTTAATATCAACAGTAAATATGCAATTAAGGCAGACATGTCAAATTAATTAGATCAAAGCCATGGTGGGATAATATTTCAGGTTGGTCAAAAACAGTGTGAAACTATTTTTTAATTAATAAAATCTCTCAATTCATTAAACCTACTTGGCAAAGGTTAGATTTTTTTTTTTACTGCACTGTCTATTCTGCTGTTCTTGCCTTAATCACAAATCTCTACTACATATTATACTAACAAGCTCCATTATAACTTTGTGGCATGTAGCAGTTTAAGAGTTGTTGTCATATTCAGAGTTGCAAAAATAAACAAAGAGGTAAAAAATATTTGCATTGATTTCAAGCTTTAACATTAAAAAAAAAACATATTCTTATCATTTTTGACAACTATATCATTTTTTAATTAATCTACTGAACCAGCACTATATATTTTTCCAGAAACTTAATACCTTTTGCTTGTATTTTAGCTAATGGATGCTGGATTTCAATTCTTTAGCTGATATCACTTTCATTAATAATGACAAATATTTCTTTTCATGAGTGAAAAAAGTTGTTCGTAATTGTAAATAATGACAGCACAAATTTTGCATCACACTGAATCATGTTTGAAAATCATTCTGCAATTATAATTCAAAAGATGTCAATATAAATCAAGAAACAAGATCTGGGCCAAACGTCCTGTTAGTATATCTACCTCCTGCAGGCACCAAAAATAAGTGTCAAAAGGGCTAAATGTGGCGTGGGCAAAACAAGTCTGAAATGCCTGATTTAGAAGGAGTCTGGAATTCATTTGTGTGAATCTTGAGGCTACTAACTGGCACGTTTTTCTCCTAAATAAAACATTACAACTGTTTGGAAAATGGGAAAACATGCATGTAGCATTGATAGCTAAGCTTGAAGTTCACTATATATTTGTTTTAGAACTCAGTACCGTAAAATCATAACTAAGAACTGCAGCAACTCTACACACTTTTAATGCCAACCTGCCTTCCCACTTACTTTTTCTCACTTGTCTCAGATCAAGGACATTTAATTTATATCATCTTTCGCTGAATTTTAAAGAATAGCATTTTTGTGCAATGCCAAAAACAATTTAAGGAAAGAATTTACCCTGAGTATCAAACATACTATGGAAGTATTTGAAATTATCAGCTACAAATTACCAATAATTAATATCTGACATATTGATTAAAAGCTGAAAACTATCATATTTGTTTATACACACTGAGAACATAGGGTTGCTGAAATGTGCACCATAGATTTTACTGCAGTTGTGAAAAACAACTAAATATTTTGAAAATTTTATATACTAGATATAAAGTAAAAGAGCTTTGACAATGACAAAAATCACAGCAAGTATTTTAGAAAAGTTTAGCATCGCACAGTTGGAATATTACATTACTAATTTCAGAAAAAATAAAAAATATAAATTATAAAAAAAATTAGTAATGGAAAATCTGTCTATTTTTAATAAAAAAATATAAAGATGAATGATGTTGTGAACATTTTTGTTCCTTGTTCAAAGCTGCTGATGATAAAGTTTAACAGAAATTGTGCACATCAATGACTTTCAAGCTAGCTATGTGGTAAAGGTCATTTAGAGCAGGATTTTTCTAAGTATGGATTGGGCACAACTGGTAGGTTGCAAAACACAAAAAGTACCAGCATTATATTTGTCAAAAATATTCAGAGAAAAATTCAACTGTGCCCTTAATGTGTTTTTATGAAATGCTATAAAAAGATTTTCAAATCATTAAATTATCATTTGATATTTCCATCAGAATTTATTTTTCCTGAAGTAGAACTTTACTGCTTGTGTGTAGAGTGGATCACAAATATTATGCATTCTCAATATGAGAAACAAATCTGAATTTTTCAGTAATCTGTCAAAAACTTAATATGTCAACAGAATATGTTCATCTTATTACAACAAACTCATCACTAAAAAGGCGTGTTTACTGGTCCTTCATACGTTATAAGAAATTAGTTTTTTAATCTTTATTACTGGCTGGATACCCTATCTAGGCATGTTCATTCAGTATGTTTTTCTGACATGCATATCATTTCTGAAATAGTTGTAGTGTTATAATAACTTATTAAATGCTCTTATAATTTATGCTTCAAGTTAGTTAACTGTAGAGATGTAAAATAATTTTGCAAAATACAAACAAGTACTAATTAACAAGCAACAAAAATTGGCATATTTATAAAAGAAATAATGTTACTAATAAGAATATGTGTCAAAAGATTTTGGCTAACCAGTGGAAAATTGGACAATTTTAAGTAATAAAATAAAAACTTTGACTTTTCATGCTTGCTTTGTACCTGTTCAATAATTTAAAAAATTATGCTGTGCTTACTCTCTGGTATGCATGAAACAAAAATATTCTGTTTCATTATAATATTGCTTATTTAAGGGTATTACTATTTCACAGGATTCATTTGTCTCTCAATTATTAAATTTTTTTGTCATTAACTCCTCGATCTAGTGAGGGTTATATTCCCCCTCCCCACCACCCTCATTTTTTTGTTCTTTTACATAATTTATACAACAGTCTATTAATCATGAAAAAAAGTACTAATTCCTTGACATTTACTTCCCAATAATCATTGATGTAATTTGTGTCAGATCTAAAAAAAATAATAAGGGGTGGGGGGAAGTGATCAGAATGATAGGTGGAGGGCATTCAAGATTCAACCAGAATCCCATTCCAGTTTAAACATTTTTTCCATCATTTCAGTTGCTATTCAACCTTATGGTGCCATGACCATGAAAATTCAATTCGTGAAGTCAGACTATATGGCCATGAATGCTAAACTACATCAATAGCACAACAAATTAAATTTTTTTAATTACAAAATTTTGCATCATACACATTTCAGAACTTCTAAATAATGCTAAATTTTTCAATCTATTCTGCAATTTGATGCATCAGAAAATAAAAAGCTGTTCTTGTTTAAATTGCCATTAGCCAGTCCAGGAGCAGGCAAAGTTTATTTTTATACCACTCTCTCACTCAGCACACTTTAGCACACTTCTCACACACCATAAAGTTGCAGCAAGTTAATTAAGCTGTTTACTTAATACCTGCTCACCTGTGATTTCAGTCGAATGATATTATTATTAATTATTATTATCTATTATCATATATTTTGTACAAAACAAATACAAATGGAAAAAATTATTTTGTTAATCAATGATCAGCCATGTGATAGGCACATGGATAGTCAAATATCAGCGAACATCTGATTTTGGTTTCAAATTTTCAGTCCATATGAATATGTATTTGAATAGCAATGGTAAGTGCTGAGGTCCTGTTTTTTTGTATGAGCGTTATTACTGATTTCTTATTAACTATAATTTCTGAAAGATATTTTGGATAAAGTAGATACAGAAAAATCAAAATTTTCTTTCCAGAAATAATTTGTTGATTCTAATAGATAAAAGTTTTAGGCTTCCCAAATTCAGAAGCAAGACATTGATATGAGCATAATATTAATGAAAAAATTGTTTTCACATTCCAACTTCTAGAATTATTTATATGGCTTCTGAAATATATAATGCAATTAGAAAGAATGATTATTTGAAACTTGATAGAAAATGCAATCAATAGCTATACATGACTTCAAATGGCAGTAACTTTAGAAGGTACTGATTAAGACAAAATGAAAATTTGAATTTTTAAATGATAGGATCCAGAAAATATTTTAAAAAATTGAACTGAAAAAAAAACTTTTAAACTGAAGTAATTTTATAACCAGATTTGAAAATTGTGGATTTTTTTTAAATGACTTTTTTTACTATTGTTGTGGCATTCAACACATTTCTCTGTAGTAGTATCTAACACAACTTGATTTGGAATGGTTTGTTTCATTGGTTAAATTCAACTTTATATGCTTCGAAATATTTTAGTGAATTTTTTTCCCAGCTCTTGACCTCTTTTCAGTCATAAATTTTTCAGCTTAAAAATTACCTTGTTTTTAAAGCAAAATTAACTTTTGTAACACTATTACCTTAGTCTTGGATTTGGCAATTGACAAAAAACTCCAAGCATATATAACAAAAATTTAGAAAAAATTAAATGAATGAAAAATTTAAGTAAAGTAGAAATATTATATTTTATATTAAAGAAATAAAACAGTTTAGGGAAAAGAGCAAAATTTATTTTTTTAAACAATTTTATCAAAATTTTGATTTATTTCAAAATTTTAAACAAAATGCTTAAAAACTATGCTCACCCTAACTTTTTTTTATATATTTTCTTAACCACAAGTAAATGCTTTATTTTTCATTATATGTCGTGATCCATTTCTGTTGTTGCATATTTTCAAAAACAAAATTAAAGTTGACTCTTTGATTGAGCAAAACTCTTGACCATACAATGAACTGAAATCACAGTGAATGTATAATAAGTTTAATAAAACTCTATAATACTGTATATATAAATAAAATATGGCAGAAGTAAAACAACATAATCTAACAGTAACAACAAATGAGTGTCAGGATATATGATAACAAGAATTTACAAGTTAGATGCCAAAATGCATCCTTCTTGCAGCAAAATTGTAATGACTAAAATCTTTTTTTTTTCAACTAAAATACGAAGTTACTACAGTAAGCATTAATTACAGTAAAAAGAAAATAATATATCTTAATACATTACCTGGTGTATGCATAAGCTCCAATGACTGGTCACTAGCCCAGTAAAAATTGGTAACTTGTCAGGAATTGGTTAAAGTAAGGTAATGGGTCAGGTAAGCAGACCACAGTAAGATAATTTGGTCATGTAATGTTGACCACCAACCTAGAACAGTTCTGTGCACTGACTTTATAGCATCTAAGATACTAACCTTTTTGGTTAGCGCTGCTTGTGCATCTGAAACTAATCACTGAACTGTACAAACATCAAAAGTAACAACTCATCTTGCATAGTATTTGTGTTGACTTACAAATCCCAAATTTTATTACCATCTCACTTAAAGAATTTCATTCTATAGAGATAGAGAAATTGTCATTCTATATCAAAGGGATAACTCTGTACCTGAAATATAGCATTATATGCCATTTTGGCACCCTCTTGTAACTTCTTATTACCACATATCCTGATATGCCATTACTGTTAAGGTTATGCTGCTTGTACTTCTGCTATGTTTTATTTATACAGGGTGATTCAGAACTCTTGGGCCAAACTTTAAGGGGTGATAGAATACACCTAAACAAGAACTTTTTGTCATACAATGCATGGTCGGAACTCAAACGGTGAAGCGCTAGAGGGCACTTTCCAGTGAACACTTATAAGTGCTGGTTTTCGCACTCATCGTCATTTCTACTGTGGATTGCAGATCAGATGGATTGTTTCACGAATCAGGAGAAGGCGGACATGCATTTCATGTATGGAGCTGTGGACGGGAATGCGAGGGAAGCCCAAAGACTGTATCAGGAGTAGTTTCCAACCAGACGTGCCTGATCGTAAAACCTTTCAGCGATTGCACCAATTCTGTGCGAAACGGGCTCTTTTGTCAGTGGCTTGCAGGATACAGGGCATGCAAGGAGTGTGAGGACGCCACATGTTACAGAGGAAATTCTATGTAGGGTTGGAGATCATCCCGAATGTAGCACGCAAGCAATTTCCCATGCCATAAGTGTGCCCCAATCAATGGTGTGGCAAGTTCTATGAGACGAACGATTACACTCCTACCATGCACAGAGGGTGCACGCCTTGACACCTGCAGATTATCGGCCTCGTGTGGATTTTGCACAGTGGTTCCTGCAGCAGACTGCAGCACAACCAGACTTTGATACACATCTTATTCACTGATGAATGCACCTTTACATGTGAGGGCATTTTTAATATGCACAATTCACATGTGTGGGCCACCAGTAATCCACATGCCATACGTCCACATTCGTACCAGTGGCGTTTCTCCATAAATGTTTGGGCTGGAATCCTCCATGACCATTTGATTGGTCCATACCTTCTTCCAGCCCAACTGAAAAGGAGAACATACCCCGTATTTTTACAAGAAGTCTTGCCAGAATTACTGAACCCTGTTCCAGCAAACATTCAAACACGTACGTGGTTCCAACATGATGGAGCACCACCCCATTTCAGCATGGATGTGCGAAATGCTTTGGATGCAACGTTTCCAGAACGATGGATTGGTCAGGGTGGTCCCATCGCTTGGCCGCCACAATCACCCGATCTCTCATGTCTGGACTTTTTCCTATGGGACCATATGAAAAGCCTCATCTATGATAGCCCCATCAATTCCAATGAGGACCTTGTTGCCAAGATTTCTATTGCCACTGCAGCTGTACAAGAAATGCATGGTGTTTTTGGCCATGTACGCCGATCACTACGTTGAACGTGTGAAGCCTGCATTAATGTTGGCGGTCGCTCTTTTGAGCAGTTTCTGTAATTTGTTCAATAAAATTCTGTACTTTCTGCAATTGTTTCAAACCTATTCTGTCATTCTTGTGTTTCGTCATTTCCTGATTGCAGCCATTACTGTTAAGGTTATACTGCTTGTACTTCTGATATGTTTTATTTTTATATATACAGTGTTACAGAGTTTTATTAAATTTCAATCTTGACATTTCTCAAAGTATAACATTGAGAAAAAAAATTACAGAACAGAATAAATAACTTGCTTGAAATAAAAAATTTATTTTTCTGTTATTCATAAATAAGTAGCCTTTTTATTCATATGCATTATAATTATTTTTGTCAATAGTTTTTTTTTTTATATATATTTGTATTTGCATTGTCAATGCATTTTTTACTACGTGACTAAAAAACAACCTATTAAAATTAAACTTGCCGTCTTTTTTGTTAAATACTAGTTACCAAAATTTTGGCATGAAATGCATGTCCATTCATAACTCTTACTTCCTTCACAGTTTTCCACAGTACTACTGACAAACATACTACTCCATTCACAGGGTAAGCGAAGGTAGCACTCACAGAAATTTCAGATACTTTTCCAAAGATCACTCCTGACCCATGGCAACTAGGAACCTGATCTGTTTTCCCGGAAGGGCTAGAACTAAGTGGGACCACTCCATCAAATTTGGGACTGATCACTCAAGTACCCACAGAACCATGGGAAACTGTCAATTTTTGCCTCTAATGATGTCACATGTCCTTTGTCCATTAATTCACCTGGAATTATGGATATTATATAATATGATTTTTAAATGAAATCCAGAATTAAATGCTGATTAATTTGACATATAACATCTCATAATTCCTTTCATTAAATATTTGGCAAAAAAGTTCTAAAGCTCACATATTTATTTTTGACTGAGTGCAGTTGAAAAAAGGACTGGCCACCTGGTACACAACTGTTTTTCAGACCTGGCACAGTAAGAGTACACCTATAAATGGAATTTTTTGGGTGCTTTCCACTTCTATTGCACTCCACCCCCTCCACACACACCACCCCTTTGAGATTGGCAGTGGGTGCAAATAATAGTACTATCTCAAAAATAAATAGTTATTAGTTTCATTAATTAGATATCTTCTGTGACATCAGCCTGCAATGTGTATATCAAAATTTGATATTGGAGTAAACACAGTTTTTTCCAATTGCCACAAGTTCTTATTACTAAAGAGTCAGAATTTTTCCCCCATCTTCATGCTCCCCGATTTAACCCAAAATAAATATTTGGAGGAGCATGTAACATTTCACAACATAGGATATAGATATCAGAAATTAATTAGAGATGCATACAAACCTTAAAACAAGAATAATAGATAGCTTTCTATAGGTTTGAACTAAATACGCCATAATGACACCCATTACAAGCCAAATGACAGAACTGGTGAAGTTATTATCTTCTATTCCAGATTAGTTTTGCTAATTAGCTGAACTAATTGCATTACTGTGAATTAAAAAACAATGAATTTGTTGATGCTGATAAACACATTCCCATCTTTATAGTTATACTTTCAGTGATCACTTTTACTAGTTTTACCAACAATCCAGCAATTTTAACATATGTCCTATAAAAATATTTAAAATTGAAACTATTTTCCAAAAGAATTGTCATTGCATATTACAGCTTAAAATAATGCAAATTAATTAATTTTACGTTAAAAAAACGTATCTAGTAAGATACTATTCAAACCTTTGTACTTTAAAAAAGCTTCTTTGCAATATATAAAAAAACTAGACATGTAATCTACATTATTAATATTGTGTCATGAATTAACATCACGCTCAACAACAGTTTTTGTATCTTCGTTTAAAAGGCTACTTCCATAGTATTTCTGTGCAGTTTTTTCAAAACCATCAATTATAGCTTTCCTGTAAAGAAATATCATACATTAAGTAATTAAGGTATGAAATAATGATTAACTAGAATTAAGAGATAAGTCATGTTAGCTAACCTAAAAAAAATCCAACTAAGACCAACTAAAAAACGATCTAAATAATAAACTAAAAATTTCAATTAGTGCAATATTTCTGTATTATATTGTTTTGTTGTCTCACACAGTCAACAACAGTTTCATTAAAATAATATATAAAACAACTATGGCCTATTCTTTTAAATTTTATCATCCTTACCCTTATTTTTATCTTAACTACGATGGCTGTTCAATAAGTAACATCCAGTGGTGCTGGGTGAAGGAAATCAAACTCTAATGTGAACACAATGGCATGCATTTGAATCTCCTGCCTAGAGAATGTTGCAATGTGACATAGAAGGCATTTAAAAAAACATAAAAAAAAAAAGTCACTGTGTTATACACAGTGACTCACATCAAAATGTGATCTAGTGGGGAGGGTCATGCAGCAACTAGGTTTCTCTAGGCACAAAACCCAACAGTAATGGCTATCCATCACCAACTGTAAGAGGTCTGTGATGCAGACAATATGGATGTATATAACATGTTCAAATTATGCAAGAAGTTCACAAGTGGACATTCCATGATGACTGACAGAAGCACAGTGGTAGGCCATCAACCTCAACAATAGACTTGTTTTAACATCCTCCAGAGTTTGGGGTTTCTGACCAGCATTGAAGAAACACTTCAAAGGAAAACAATTTAATGTGAATGATGAGGTGATGACCAAAATGTACTGGTAGGTACATTTTGGTTATCACCTCATCACTCACACTGAGACCTAGTTTCTTCAGCATAAGAATCAAACAGCTGGTGTATCTCTAAGACAAATGTCTCATTTGCTCTGGTGTTTATGTAACAAATAAATAGTAAAAATGAATATTCACAAATTAAAACAACATAGAAATAATAATTGTATTCATGGCTGTCTTAGAATAGGTAGTGTGTTATACATTAAAAACTTAAGACCATTGGATTCACTTACTTGTAACTTTCATAATATTTCAACCCCTAACTGGGGTCATCATCCAAAGAGGTTAACCTTCTTGGATGACTATGAAAATTACTGATAATAATATTTATTGATATATGAAATTATTGATAATGAAAATTATTTGTTTTTCTATGCTTTTTATAAACTTTTGGGTGTATGCTGACTCTTCATCTATTTTGTTGCTGACTCTTCAACATTTTTCATTTCCCTTTCTCTGGCAGCTCTTGCTGAGCATAGCTGGTATGCTTTTTCATGGCACCCCTGATGCCTGCTTTTTTAAAGTGTGTGGGATGAGTCAATTATTTGACATTAACATTTGCTTAGCTGAGGTTATGGTAAACTTTAGTATGCATTGAATAGTCCTGCCTGCTGACTAACATATCTAAATATGGGAGTTTTAGTTATTCTTCTACTTCTACTGTAAATTCTATCGTTGGAAATACATCATATTAATTTCAAGCAAAAACAGACCTCCCAGCCAAACCCAATACAATCAAAAGAAGCAAAAAAATTTATACAATAACAGCTCCAAATATTTCATGGCTGACAAAATTTTTTAGACCACATAACAGAAAGATCCTGGTAATGTGCTACACAACTTAATCACCCAAATTAAAGCAGACAGGAACAAACCAGAAGAAACTGGAAGAGTATACAAAATCCCACTAGAAAAAGAAAATTAGAAGAAAAAAGTTACTATGGACAAGCAAAAAGAACATATAAATAGGGAGAAACTGAACACAAAAGAGATTTGAAAAAAGAAACCATATCCCACAGCAGATTGGGTTGTTTTACCTCTGAGCAGCACTTTTTTGCACACCATGGGCTAAATGGCCAGGTCACATGGACCCTGAAGGCTCAGAGAAGGTTGGGAGGAGGGGAATCACTGGAACAGCTGTTGGGAGACAGATGATAGCCTCCTGTCAAGGCCATCCAGCATGTTCTTTAATGTGCACAGGGTATGGCTCTCCTGCACAAGGGGCCATGGCTTAATGTCCCATCTGACAGACCTTTCCAAGCCCATTGGTGTCCTTTACTGACCCGTGGGCAGGGGGGAGAATTTTGGGTGATAAATCTCAATGCTGACCCAGATGAGACTCAAACCTGGGAACTACAGATTACTAACCTAGCAGCTACTGACAGAGCCTACCCCACCCCAATCCCACAGCATTAGCAAGAATAGTTCAAGAGAGCAAATACCAACTCCAATTCAAAAATTCAAAAATTATCACAGCACCACCCACACAATATTAACTAAAAGTAGTTGAACCACTAATAATATATCAAAACAGAAGTCTGTAACGATGACATAGTACACACACCAATACCCATGGACACTATTGATGAAACAGTTTTTATAAAGATTTAATAATCCCAAGAAACAAAGGTACTTAAAGCAAGCCCAACCACTAGCAAGACATACCCACACCAAATGGCTCCAGAGTGAGCTCAGAGACACAGATATAACCTTTACCAACACAATCAGGAGGAGAAGACACTTGAAGAAGGGGACAAGAAGGACGTCCCCAAAATGCCTCATGGGAGACCTGTTGCCCAGTAATTACAAGAGAGAGCAACTGGCAGTTATCAGCAACAAAACTGGACAACAGGTAAATGATAGATTACAGTTTTATAGTGAAACTTAATAAAAGAGTTTACATATTTGTGTTTAAAAATTTGCTAAATTCGTATCTTAAATATAACATAGTAATATTTAATGTATTCAATATTTTTAATACATACAAAATAAAAATACACCATGAAAAAGACCTTAGACTGAAAGAAGAGTAAATTATAAATTGAAAATAAAAATTATGGAAAATGTTCAAAATACAAAATTCCTCACATTTCTAATTCAAAACTGTGAAATATATTAAATGTCAATAATTATAGAAATTTAGGAAAACATAATGGACACAAAAAATTTTGTGAGGCAAGTAATTACATAATAAAGTAGTGTAATGGGCCAAAAGAAATGAAATACTTTTAAAGTTTGGACCCTTTGTTCCAATTATTTTTATGCTCCAGATAGCTGGGTCGGGCGCCAGGCAATAATTAACAAATTGCCAAAAAATAAAGTTTAATTAGGGTTCAAAATATCAGCAGGCATTAATGAGTAAGAATTCAAAAATATTAAATGATTAGAATTAATCTTTAAATTTTGACAATCAAAATAATTTATGTTGCTCAAGAGAAAAAAATTAGTAAAGACTCAAAGAGGTTTAAAAAACAAAACAAATTTATTTCCAAAAAAAACACTCACCAAAACTTCAATAAAGAAGATACTACATCATTTCTCAACTCTGTCCAAAAACTGACTACACACACTGCACTAACTGTGCTCAACTCTCTTCTGTGCTACTGTGACAACATGTCACCAGGTTATAACAAGAGGTACAAAGCCCGGATGTGTCATGTTGCATGCCAGGAAAGACATTTGCATAAATTGATGTGCGCCGCAAGCTATGATGCAAGAGTGGGCGTATCCTTGTACATGTGCTTTAGTGGGTGACAATCGAAAGTTTGGAGTTGCGCATGCACAACTCCTAACTCTTGGAAACAAGCGCTGTGATGCCAAAAAGAAAATTAAAATCCCCAAAATGATAAATATAACGTAAATTAAGCAAAACTGGTTAAGGTAAAATAAAAGTGAATGAGGGGGCATCACAGTAGGAGACAATAAATTGAAAGCATACTATAAAAAAAAACTATATGCAGCTGTATGGCTTTCAAACTGCTTGCAAAATAATAGCTTAATTACAAATATTCTTAGAAATTAAGATCAACACTTTAAACACTTGAAATAATTTACTGTTTAAGAAATCTTCTGACTGCATATTTCAAAATTTAAAAATATCATATCTCAAGTTTTTTGTTTAAAATGTTTGATATTGAAGTAACTTTAAGGCTGAATTTGCATTTTTATTTTTTTTAAATGCATTAATATTTAAGGTATATCTAATCTCCAGCAGATAAAAATTTTAATTTTGTGGAATCATTGTAAAATTTTTGAAACAAACTATTTCTATAAAATTTAAAATTTTTGTAATAAAGAATATATTAAAAAATGTAAAAATAATTTTGCTCAGTAGTCTATATTGCTACAGATATGTATGCCAACATAATACATGTACACCATTTTATGCTACCTTATACAGCGCTGATTTGCTACAGTGCTGTTCATCTCAGAAATGATTTTATATTTAAATATAAATATAAATCTATTACAGTACTGAACAGTACAGTTAATTTTTTTTTCTCATGGCCAGTCAGCCAGTACAGTAGAGTGAGTGCTATATATCGTATACTCTAAGCAAATGAGAGCTAGCACAGCACTGTACATACTTTACACTCTGAACCAATGAGTGCTAGTGCACCATAATGCACTTTTCTCAGTTTGAGTGCTGCCAATCTGTTTATTTACTCTGCCATGGTGTCTGTACCATTATTTTGTGTTTCGATGGGCCATTTTGACTTATAATATGTGATGATGACCAATAATAATGATGTCACATCCTGACCCATCTTGTCTCCCAAACACTGCCAAGTTTGCCATGTTTGTAGTTGAGCCATGCACTGCAGAATAAAATTCAGATTGCCCAGCATCTTATAGCTGGGCATCTGAGAGGCTGGAGTGTTTTACAGAAAAAAGTCTGTTGTCAGTCAGCCAATTTCCATGCTTCCAAATACCAAACACTTTGTTTATTGTGCTTTATATTTATTCTAAGCATAGCCTGAGGAAAGATTTTGTAGTGTATGTTGTCCCCCTGCTGCTTCCTCAGTTGGCATCTCTTCCATTCACAGAATTTGAATTAAACTCATCATAGAAATGAAATTATTTACAGAACAGAGGAAAGCTCAAAAATAACACTGCAAGGTATTGCCAGATCCACCACATACACACAGCATTCAGGGTTCTAAGCCATGTTCTATAATAGGTAGGGACTTAAATTTTACTATAACATGATGAGAAGAGAGAGGCACAGGGGAAACCTGTGTATAAAATTTGGGACCTGTTACTCAAGTACCTGTGGAATTAGGGGACTAAATCTATTAAAAGATGACTTATTCAATAGTTTGTATCCAAATTAAACCACTGCCAACAATAAGCAAACATAGGCTGGAAAAGAGCATACATCAGAATGCTATGAATTAATCATATGCATTCTCCACTAATGCCCAGGCAAATGTGTATGTGTGTGCCCACCTGCTCAGCCAGATATAGCTGGTTTATTTTTAATGCTCCATAATATGTAATGCAGCTAATGTGAACAAAGCTAAAAGAATTAGTAGAGTTCAAAAAAGAAAACAGGTAACCTTGACAATATTTCAGAAATTGCACATTATAAAGTGGTTTGAAAACAGTGTGAATCAAAATGTCATCAGAGTTCAACATTATATTGTCTAATCAGGCCCATCCAAACCATGGCTCATAAAACAAATAATCAATATACTAAATCTGGCTCATTTATTCCAATTTTTTGGTCAAACATTTTTAGTTGCATAACTAAAAGATTTTGCCAATTCAGAGAACTCATGAAAAATTTATATTTTTTGCTTTTTAATCAAATTATTTTTGAATTCCTTAATAATATTTTTTTTCATACTCATCAGAAATGTGTATTTTCTTATTATATGAAATTTTTTCCTGTGGTGCTTTAAGAATATAGTTCTTTTCCTGATGGCTCTTTACTAAGTTTGGGTTAGACAGGTAAAACGACCAAATGATAAAAGTAATTACAATCACAGCTCTAGTACTTAAAAATTTAAAAATACATAATTGTTAGCATAGGTGACAATCACAGTGTAATCTGGGTGACATTTGGCTACTGATCTAAGGGACCTGGGTTCGAGCCCTGGATTAGGCATGGATGTGTGTGTCGTTTTTCTGCTGAGGCCTGCCATCCTCTCAGATCTCCTACTGTGGCATATAAACTGACAGGCTCCTGTCAGACCTCTGTGGCAAGCAGCTGCTTGAGGGGGTATTTATTTATTTTTATTTATATCAATAAATATTTTGTGGAAAAAATTTCACTCACATCGGGACTTGAACCCGCATATCTCCAGAAACATGCCAGAGTATTCTTACCAATTGAACTAAAACAGGTTCATCTTTTTTCCACTAATTTAAGACTTGAACTTTTCACTGATGATTGTACAAAGGTTGGATTATTTTACCTCTGAGCAGCATTTTTTTTTTTGCACACAACAGGCTAAATGGCCAGGTCCAAAAGGCTCAGAGAAAGTTGGGAGAAGGGGGCCCACTGGACAGCTGCTAGGAGATGGCAGCCTCCCATCAAGGTCAACCAGCATTAACATGTTTCTGGAGAGATGCGGGTTCAAGTTCCATATGTCGGTGAAATTTTTTCCATGTATATAGTTAAAATGCTTTACAGTACGATTTTTGTATGACAGATACTTTCTTGCTCGGATAGTATTTGCAAAAAAATGTCTTTTCTTATTACAAGGTTGCTTAGTATAAGAGAGTGATTTACCAGTCCCTTGCTTTCTTGTCTTGGTTGGTGCAGGTGACACCTGTAAGAGGGGGGGGGGGGGGGGTATCAGTCCCTAGTTTCCGCTTTGCAGTGCACTTATTGTTGATTGGATATAAATGTTTACGTAAACTCAGCTGTATTTACCAGTCCTGGTTTTCTTGAAATTCGGCAATATCAATGTCACTACTTTGCTGACTGTAGTTGCGCACAGAATGTGCAACTACAGTCTAATTGTACACACAGCCAATAATCATGTATTATTAAATTTTTAAGCACCAACTTGGATGATTTGCATCAGATACTAAGATGTGAAAAGAAACAACCCTTGAAAAAGCCTCAGTTTCACATATTAGATACCATTCTGTTTAAGTGGTTTACAGCAAAGTGGCCTGAAGGAATAATAATAATAATTTATACTATTATAATAATATAATTATTATACCAATACAAGGGCCTATCTTAATTGTCCTGCCTAGGCCAGCAGCGAGATTTATTTCCACAAAACTCCTCATTCTGCCCTTGGTCATTAGGGGGCACCAATGGGCTTGGAAAGCCCATTGTCCATTGGATGTGATTTAAGCTGTAGCTTTGTGTGCGGGAGAGCCATACCCTGTGCACATTAAAGAACATGTCTGATGGTTTGTTGGTTGGTTGTTTTACCTCTGAGTGGCACTTTTTTGCATAATATAGGCTAAATGGCCAGGTCACAAGGACCCCAAAGGCTCAGAGAAGGTTGGGGGAGGAGACCCACTGGAACGGCTGTTGGGAAACAGATGGTAGCCTCTCATCAAGGCCATCCAGCATGTTCTTTAACGTGCACAGAGTATGGCTCTCCCCACATGGGGCCACAGGTTAACGTACCATCCGATGGACAGCAGCCTTTACAAGCCCATTGGTGTCTCCTACTGACCGTGGGCAGAGTGGGGAGTTTTGTGGAGATAAATCTCAATGCTGACCCAGCTGGGACTCGAATCTGGGAACTGCAGATTATGAGCCAGGCCTGCTACCGACTAAGCCATCCCCGCCCCTGGTCTTGATGGAAGGCTACCATCTGTCTCCCAACAGCTGTCCAGTGGGTCCCCCTCCGGCAACTTTCTGTGTGCCCTGGGGGTCCTTGTGACCTGGCAATTTAGCCCACTGTGTGCAAAAAAAGTGTCACTCAGAGGTAAAACAACCCAATGCTATCATAATTGAAAAAGCAAGGGAGTTTTACTAGTAAAAGAAAATAATTGAACATTTGAATGAAATGTATATTAGCTGAAGGGTGATTATATAATTTTAAGACTTTTCATGGTATCCACAAGGCTAGATAAATCCACAGATATTCGAAAACCTCATTATACATCTCTGTATCAGCTGATAGCTGCCAAGAAGTACAGTGAGGTTGGGCTGTTTTATCTCTGAGTGGCATTTTTGTGCACAGTGGGCTAAATGTTCAGGTCACAAACACCCCAAGGGCTCAGAGAAAGTTGGTTTATGGGCCAAGGTTTTATGTTCTATCCAATGGATGGAGTGGCACTGTTTGTGCACAGTGGGATAAATGTCCAGGTCACAAAGACCCCAAGGGTTCAGGAGAAGGTTGGAGAACAGTGGGCAGCTACAGACTGTGCGAATTAGTTGGGACAAGCGAAGGAATGCTAAGTTCCTTTCGCTGCAGAGTCTAAACTGCTGCAAGTCTAAACTTGTTCGTAACCTTCTGCTGCAAGTCTAAACTTGCACGTGCAGCTTCCGGGTCACAGACGCTTCACCCCATTGAAGGAATGATGGACAGCAAAAAGTACATAAGTGTTCTGGAGGTGAAAATGGTCCCAACACTGCAGAAGCTGTTTCCTAATGGCGATAGAGTATTTCAACAGGATTTGGCTCCATGCCATAATTCTAAGCTTGCAAAGAGATTCTTTACCCAGCAACATTTGAAGGTATTGGAGTGGCCAGGAAATTCTCCCGATCTAAACCCCATTGAAAATTTGTGGGCCATTATTAAAGCGCGCATATCTAAGATGGATTGCACGATGAAAACCAAAATGATACAAAGTGTCATGAAAGTGTGGTACCATGATCCTGAAGTGAAGGAGATGTGTGGAAAGCTAGTGGCATCAATGGTTGAGAGGGTGAAAGGGTGAAAGAAGTAATTAAAACTAAGGGAGGTCACATTCATTATTAACTACACTATTAAACAAATAAATATTTTAGTTGTGTCTTTGTTATTGCATTTTCCTATTGTCCCAGCTAATTTGCACAGTACTGTATTAGGAGACAGTTGGTAGCCTCCCATCAAGGCCATCCAGCATGTTCCTTAACATGAACAGGCTATGGCTCTCCCACACATAGGACCAAGGTTTTATGTCCCATCCAATGGATGACAGCCTTTCCAAGCCAAACAGTGTCCCCAACTGACCAAGAGCAGGGTGTGGGTTTAGCAGAGATAAATCTCAACACTGGCCAGGTGGGATTGAAACCTGGGAACTACAGATTACAAGTCTGGTGTGCTACCGACTCAGCCAACCCCTGCCCTGTACAGGGTTGGATTAATTTACCTCTGAGTGGCATCTTTTTTTTACACATAACATCTAAATGGCCAGGTCACAAGGACCCCAAAGCCTCAGAGGAAGTTGGGGGAAGGGGGCCCATTGGAGAGTTGCTAGGAGATAGTTTGTAGCCTCCCATCAAGGCCAACCAGCATGTTCCTTAACATGAACAAGCTATGGCTCTCCCACACATGTGGCCACAGCTTAACATCCCATCCAATGGAGAGTGGTCTTGTCAAGCCCCTTGGTGTCCCATACTGACTGTGGGCATGGCAGAAAATTTTGTGGAGATAAATCTGAACACTGGAACAGCTGGGACTCGCACCTGGGAACTGTAGGTTATGAGCCTAGCGTGCTACCAACTGAGACACTCACACCCACCTGTACAGGTACCATGAGGTTTTCAATGCATTATATGAGGAGCATAAATTGTCACCTTGCAAAATTTATTGTGCAGAAGAAATAGGGCTTTTATGGTAATGTTTGCTCAACAGTATTTTAATTGGTAGTGCTGAAAATGGTACTCATGCTTTTAAGTTACATTAGTATAATAGGATGCAAAGAGTATAGCCCTGCCTGGTTATAGCCTGTAAAATAGCCTATTGAAAAGAATGGCCAAGTGTTATGACATCATAAGTTATAGCATATATGTCATCCACCCACCAACCCACCCACCCATCCATCCATCCATCCACACACACAATCTTTAAGCAACCATGCTGCCTGAGACAACCCCCACTCCACTGTATAAAGAGATAGCATACATAAGAATAAGGCATTCCTTCATTAGATATTGGGAAAGGTTTATGCAAATATTTGTTACTCTAAACATAAATGGCAAATCCAGTGCCTAAACTGCACAGTTTCATATTATAAAAACAGACATTACTTTGTTTCAGTAGTACTTTTGTCCTTTAACCCTTCTTGAGTCCCCATCAATTATACTTGTTAACAGAATTCAAAATGAAAGGCCTAAAATGGTTATATCAGTTTTTAGTGCAACACGTGAAACTAATTGTTTTAAAAAAAAAGATACTGCCATTTGAGAAATTTCATACACATATCCTATTAACCCTTACAGTATCATGTTTCTGAAACTGAACTCACTGTGGTGACCAGATTTATTTTAAAGTGTTTAGAAAATAAAATAACAAGTTTTAGAACCTCACCCTGAAATAAGTAATCAGTGGAAATGTGTCATATTATATACCAAACAAAAGAGCATTTAATTGTGATTAGTAAAATGGCAAGTTAAAATTTTTAAGCATTTTTTAACCATTGTAATATAAACAGTTTATAATTTCTTCTTTGTTGCTCAAGTAAGTTCTACTTTTTAAAAAGCAAGCTTTGTAGCTAACTGCTTAATCCTACAATTCTCCCAATACCTTTCATTAGAAATTACTAGTAGTTTGTTTTCAATCATTTCAAATTATTGTTTATAATTGCAGTATATATTTGAGTAGCAATAAAAAAAAATCGGTTTGGAAGCATTGGAGTCTCTAAAATCAAAAGTCTGCTAAAATATTGACTGAGAGCTGATGTATTTCCTGGATGACACAATTTCCAGTAATAATAAAATCAATATCTTTACGTTAAAAGTTTAGAAAGCATTATATCTCTGCTAAAGCAAGAACTAGGCCAGAAGACTGGAAATCACAAACAATCAATAATCTGCATACAGGACTGCATAAACTAAAATGCTGCTACTTGATACTATTTATGGTGACTGAATATGTGCATACATTCATTGCACACTCAGATTTATTTTTAAACTTTATCATACTTTTTTCAAGCAGAATCAATAAACAAAAAATTAATATCGTAGATTTAAATGCCATTTTCAATATTTGATCAGAAACAGTTAAAAAAACTGTTGATTTCTATTCAGGGAAAATATGTTACAACCTTGTACGGTGGAACCTAAGTTTACTTCTCAGGTCACTAGAATTAGAACAATACTGATTAATACTGATCCAACATCGAAAGGGTTAAAAAATACATAATTCAAGTTAAAAAAAAATAGTTTTTTCTTTCGATTATTATTTTATTAAGTTATGATATAAAAAAATTTATTTAGTGATCTGATCCCTATTTTTTAACTGCAATATACAGGAGCTGATTTGCTGCATTTTCTACATTGAAGCAACATTTTGAACATACATTTCAACATACATTGAAGCTGCATTTTTTACACTGAAGCAATTCTGATTTAAGCTCATGCATCTGATCTGAACTATTATGAAGTCGTTTTATTTTTAAGTTTCAGAATTCTCCAGAAAAGTAAGCGAAAGCTTATTTTCAAAATCTGAGGTTTCTTGGAAGCAATCACAAAACAAATTTTTTTCCCTTTTATGCTTTCTTTTCTGTCTTATAAACCTAGTTCAATATTCCTAGAATTATTTTTATCACTTATCCCAGCATTCAATGCCTAGTTCCCATTACTGGAACCAAAACTATACTTGTACATTTCTGCTGCAAAATCTGGGTTATAAGCCAAGCAAGACTCAGATGAAAGCAATTAATAGCATGTCTGGGTATATGGGCAGTGTGCTGCATATAGCATCGTCAACATTGGATATCTTTTCAATTCAGTTATAATTTTATTTATACTTTTACAATTAAACCTTCATTTAAATTGCTTAGATCTATTCTGATTTTATTTCCATAGATTCTTAAGTCATTATCAATCTTTCAGAGTTATGCTATATCACTAGTCATGATGATAGACAGCTTACAATTTTTCTAGTCAAAAACTAATCTTTTATCTCTTCCCCAAAATGGTCTTGGATATAGAAACAAAAAATGACTACTTTGCCATGGAAATAGTCCTCCTATGGTTGGGAGAACAATTTTGCCAAGGGTGTTTTACCCCCACCATCAATTCATCCCTTTGCTGAGGCGATTTTACACCCTCCCCCTTCCCTTGGCCAAATGTTATTTCAAAGAAACTATTGGTTTTTATTGAATGGTTTAAAAAAAATTTATGCACTTTTTGACATTTTGCCTAACATCACCAAAATATACACCCAAAGAAAAAAATGGTTTCCAGAAAGAAAAAAAAAAGCCACAAAAGTGTTCCTCCATATTCATAAATAGGGCAGAAAAATGCCATGAATTTACGAACAGTGAAAAGCCACCTTGTGCAATTTAGGCACACATTTTAAAGCATTACAATGAAAAAATTATAAACAAATAACAGAAGTCGAGTTTTAGTATTTTTTTTAATTATTCAGAAAGAAATTTCCTTTACATTGACATATAATTCACTGTTTTTATTCATCAGGTTTTTAAAATTAAACCTTAATTTTTTAGTCAGATCTGTTTTGCACTATATCACTGTGAAAAATTTCTATTCAAATTAATATTCTTTGAAATTTGCTTAGATTTTTCATTTTCTTAAAATTTAGAATTAAATTCTGTTTAATCTGGTATATAATATGACCTATTTCAGTTGATTTATTATTTGTTTAAAAAAATCCTGAAGTTGACTTTTTATTTGACTTGGCACAGTTAGTGAAATATGGACTTTTCTCAAAGAATCAAGAAAATAATTAGAAAAAGAGAGTAATTTTATTTTTCTGTTATTCAGAAATAAATAGTCTTTCATTCATATGCATTATAATTATTTCTGTCTATTAGACTTTTTTAAAATAAAATTTTATTTGCTGTGCCAGATACAAATTTGTTACTACATTGCTCAAAGTGGAAATTGCAACACCAAGAAGGAATGGAAGTAGAAATATGTAAATCACAGGAGGCAATCAACCATTGAAGATATGCAAATGATCAAAGTTCTTCAGCAAATGGACATGTGACACCCAGCCGAGTCATGGATAAATACCAGGCACCCACATGCTCATACAATGCAGTATCAACAGTGAGGTTGGAGTGCATGCTGCGAAAATGCTTACCACATACCTTGGAGGCACCAGCGGGATCCTTATGCACAGCTGACGCCTTCTGAGAGAGAGAATCGTCAATATGTGAGAGCTCGGATTGAGCTTTCGAGCAATCACTGCATCCATGAGCCACAATGTGGGCACAGTGCATCTCATGGAACATCATGGAGCATCAAATGACACAGACAGATAAGGGAACAACATGCCACACCACAGGATGTGAAGATCACATTCATGATATTTTCACAACAGCAATTGTGCTGCAGAGTGATTTGTGGACCACTATGGCCACCATGGTCCCCATACAAACCATTAGGCAACATTTGCATGATACAGCTGCATGGTATCAGTGGTGTCAACAACATGAGGAAGCCTATTACATTAGCCACCATACAGCTCCCACCATGGTACAATGGTATGGGGTGGTATCACATATGGCAGTCAGACACCTCTGCTCCATGTTTCTGGTGCACTAACTATGAGACATTACATCGATGACATCATTAATCCTGTGGCCACCATGACTGGACTGATTCTGCAGCAGGATGCCACCCCATACACTGCACAAGCAAGAATGAACAGTCATGAAGGTGTGGACATTCTCCCATTGAGCATGTGTGAGACCGTATGGGTCGCTGCCTTCACTAGCTCCCTCCGACAATAAAACTGGTACAGTTGAGTATCCAATTGGATGCTGTTTGGAATTCCATACCTCAGGATACCAATAACTATATGATTGATGGAATGTCATCTACAGGCTTGTGGGCCTACTATGTACTGATGAATCTGCAATAAATGCACATGCATTGGTTCTCACATTCTGCTTTTTGATCATTTGCACATTGTCGTAAACTCAACTGCCAAGTGGTTTGCAGTACTGCACATGGGGCAGCATATACACATTTTACATGAATTTGGCAAAATATTATTCTTTTCTGTACCTTAGTTAATTCAGACTCATACCACTTTACTTAAATAACAATAACAAAAAACAATTTATTTTCCTTTTTCAAGATACACAACAAATTACCCTGCCAGAGATTACTAGTCTCTGTGCATGTTTCTCACTAATATCTACTTTTACAAATTATATCTGGTGTTCATACATAGGATCACCAGAGCTGACTTCGCTGAGCACAACTACCTAGCAGACTGTACCTCAAGTTCTCTTTCTCATTGTTCATAGATGATGTTTCCCTTTTGTCCTGTCTGCCTTGCTATCGGGCCTGTCCAGCCCTGCTTGTGCAATCTGCATGGTAGAGCTAATTCTCGTGGAATGCAGGTAGCGTGGATCTTCCCTGCTCCTGTTGATATGGAAAGAAAGGGGGGGGGGGGGACACATAGTGTCCCAGCTGACCTGGTCAATCCTGACACACATCTATCCTCATAGCTTCTGTCCAGTTTCAGGTGTATACATCACTTCCTTCATAGTGTTGCAATCTCCACTTTAAGAAATGTATATGACTTAAAAAAAAACCTATTTATCTTTTTTGTTATATATTTCCGTTTAAAACTAATCATCTTTTTTGTTATATATTTCTGTTTAAAACTAATCATCTTTTTTGTTATATATTTCCATTTCTGAAAATCCAGGATTAAATGCTGATTAATTTGGCATATAACATGCCATAATTCCTTTCATTAGCTATTTGGAAAAAAGTTCTAAAAGTCATTTCTGTGGCTGAACATAGTGAAAACACATCTGAGCCTCCGGATGTAAACCAGTTCGTTCAGGTTGGACCCTGGAAGGGTTAATATCACATCAAAATATTTTATCTTTCTTCTGGCTAATAAAACACTTGGCAAAAGAAATGAAAGCTATTATCTCTAACTTTAACTACTGATGGTAATCAGTCAAGGAAGAAATTACACTTTTAATCACTTCAAAGAACAACTTTACAAATGATGGCAGATCCTATTTTTTCCAATATGATAAATGCTTTGTTCAGCACATGGACTTTATGATTAAATAGGCCTACAACAACATTGTTATTTTGTGGTTTACCAGAATTTCAAAAAACTGACCTTTAAAATTAATAACTAGATGATTGCATATTGCCTCTGGTGAATAAGAGAATCTCGTTTTCAAAGAGAATGTAGTTTGTCATTTATCTATTTTTACACTATTTAAAATTTTTAATTCAAACTAATGGATAAGGAAAATGAAAATAGTAGTAATTTATTAGTACTTATGCAACATAAAAAGTATGTCATTTATTCCTTAAATTTAAAAAAGTTACTTTTTTCACACCCCTCTGAGAAAAGGGACAAATTGTCGCAGTCAGTGGAATATCTCTTGACACTCTACCACTGAAATTTAAAATTTCTACCATAAATAAATCACTTGCAATATTATTTTAAAAGTTCGCAATTTTCAACTCTTTCCACCATTAGAAGCCACAATTTAAACTTTTGGGAGATTCAGAAATTAAGAATTGTAATATTTCATCTATACCTATCCAACCCAAAATGAATTCACAATTTTTCTCAAAAAAATGAAAAAAGATTTGATGTCTTCAAACAGACAGATGATAAAATGAAAACATTGTCTCACTGTTTTTAAAAAAATGAGATAAAAATTATTTGTAAACTCTTCTATATCCATTTACAAATGAAAGCAATATAATACTTGGATTATTATTATTATCATTTAAATTCCCTGCAAAGTTCATATATTTTGTGCAATGGAAAACTAATGGAAATGATCTATATATAAATATGTATTCTTTTGTATAAACTATAACAGCTATAAATACCATAGCAATTCAATGTTAACAACTTCATGCAGCTTTGCCACAGTACAACTGACATTGCAACATTATTCATGCAATCTATTTGAAGAAGTTTCTGTCATGCTGCTTAATTACACCATGTAAATAGCCTTTATTTAATCTAGTTAGAACATGCAAAATTTTGGCTGAGTAGTAAGAATTAAGCAAAAAAGAATGCTAACACCTCGACTGAGTGAATGATACAAAATGGTAACAGATGTGCCCCTAGTCACGGAAACCAGGCCAAGAGAGCAAAAACAACAGGGACAACAGAGAGCAAGGATAATATTGAAAGGACTCACTTTCATTACAGAGTTAATTAAGAGTTGTAGATTCATTCCTACTTTTCATTTATGAATGCACTCTCTAAATATATTTTAAATAGCTGAATCTGTACACTTGATTATATTCAACTGTTTTGCCATGAGTGGGATTCGAACCCACATCTCCAGGAAACATCCTGTTATGCTAACCATTACACCACCAATGGCTAACCTTTTCTCAGCTTGTGTGACATTATAAACTTTCCGGATTTTTTTTATTTGATTCGCACAGTGGCGCCATCTATCTGGGAAGTGAACAATTCTGTTGCCTCAATATAGATGAAATTAATATTTGTCACTCACACTCAGGGAGTTAAATCAATAAATCAGCAGTAAAGAATCACAGGATAAGTCCTGTAGACATGGAACTCATGAAATAATGAGCTGAAAAAAATTTGTTTTGCCATAAGTGGAATTCGAACCCATGTCTCCAGGAAACATGCCTGTTATGCTAACCACTACACCACCAATGGCTAACCTTTCCTCAGCCTGTGTGACATTATAAACTTTCCAGATTTTTTGATTCACAGAATGGTGCCATCTATCTGGGAAGTGGACAACTCTGTTGCCTCAATATAGATGAAATCAATATTTGTCACTCACATTTTCATCTATATTGAAGCAACAAAGTTGTCCACTTCCCGGATAGATGGCGCCACTGTGAGAATTACAAAATCCGGAAAGTTTAAAACATCACACAAGCTGAGAAAAAGTTAGCCATTGATGGTGTAGTGGTTAGCATAACAGGCATGTTTCCTGGAGACGTGGGTTTGAATCCCACTCATGGCAAAACCAATTTTTTTCAGTTCATTATTTCATGAGTTCCATGTCTACAGAACTTATCTTGTGATTCTTTACTGCTGATATATTCAACTGTGTTTAGATTCAGTGAAAATGTTTGATAAATGGTATTTGAATAAGAGCATTTACTGCACATGCTATTCTTTCAATTTTATCATATGAAATGCATGCAATTTTCCATTACAAATAGAGCAGGCCTTGGCAATTGTAGGGGTAACATTCCTATAGATTCCAATGAATAGCAAATACATTATGAGACAAAAAGCTTATGGAGAATGTAGAGCTAGATTTATATTTCCAGCACACTAGTATAGAGCATGAGAAAAAAATATAAATAAATTAAAAAATACCAATCTTTCTATATGCACCCTTAAAAGTAGAAAATAAACTTAAAAGCATATTAATGGTGCAATCAGTCACTGAATTCACATTCATTTCAAGGGAAGATAGGTTGCTGTCAATCAAGTTGAGTAGATAAATCAGCACCCTATCTTCCTTTGAAGTGAATTCAAATTCAGTGACTGATTACACAGTCGATATGCCTTAGGTTAATTTTCAACTTTTAAGGGCACAGATAGGAAGATAGGATTTTAAGTGATGAAAAAAAAAGGAAAAATAAATAAAAAAATTAAAAAAATGCATATCTTTAGAAACTTTCAGTTGATATATAAATATAATTCATAAACACCAGCCAGATTTCTCCTCCTCCTTTTTTGGAATCATGTTTGAGGTGGTCCATGATTTTGACGATGCCACAAATTTTAATTTGAGATAACTCATTAAAGTTGACCCCTGCAAAATTTTCATCCCCTTTTGGGTGGAGGGAAGAATGGTGGGGGGCATAATTCAAAGTAGTCTATGACAGGTCCTAATATGAGCTTTCATTTGATACCTAACTCATAACTGTAATTCCTAGCATTAGTAAGATATATATATATAGTAGTCCAATTTCCTCTTTTTACGTAGAAGAAATCAAGGGGATTTTTTTTGCCCACGACCTTTTTCATATCACTCACAATCAAAAGCTTTCATTTGATATACAACTTGTTAAGACCTCATGTTCTGAGGATTTGTTTTCATATTTCCCAAAATAATGGTTTTCATATTTCTCCTTTTAGGGGGAATTTTTATAACCTGTGACACTCCCTATTGTCATAAGCATTCATCATGCACAGCCCATTACTTTCAGCCATTGCATTCCAAAGATATAGAAGGAAAACTGTTTTTGTATTTCCTCTTTTTTAAGGGGGTAAAAAGCATGAGGGGTCAACTTTTTATATCCTATGACACTTCCCATTTCACAAGCATTCATTTAATGCATAGCTTGTTACTTTTGGCACTTGCTTTCTGAAGATATAGTGGAACAATCTTTTTCATGTATCCCCTTTTTTATGAGGGAAAGCATAGAGGGGTCAATTTTTTACAACCGATGACACTCCCTGTATCATAAGTTTTCACCTGACACATAAATCATTAAGTTTGTTCATTATGTTTGATATAGTGGAACAGCTGTTTCGACAAATTCACAAACCGACAAAGCACAAGCAAAAAGAAATAGTAAATAGGTAAAAATCTTCACGATTCATCCAAAATATGAAACCCCCTCCTATATTCCACTTGAAAATATGAGATTTTAATAAAGAAATTTAATAAAAAAATTAAATAAAAAATTTATAAAAATTTTAATAAAAAAACTAAAAAAACTATAGCTATTAACTTTTATAGAGCAGAAATTAATGCCATATTTCTTCTTCAAAAGAAACCAAAAAGTTGTTTCCTAAATATATGAATGCTTCATACACTCAATACACTGTGTCATCATATATTATTGCAGATTGGTGTACAGATAAGCCTCTTCCAAAAGAGGACTGTATTACTCCAGCTACCTATCATCCAACTACAGTCATTATTTCTATATCTTAAAAAACAAAAGAAGGTGTCTGTATATAGGTCTATGTCAGCCATTACTCATCAGGAAATCATGGTAGACACTTCAAGTTTTCACAGAATGTTTCTAGTTGTGGTCTGATTTTACAGTAACAAATTTCAAGTCAAAAGTACAAAAGAAGGACTTGTTAGTAGCAAAAATATTTATCATGCTGTTCTTAGGGAAACAATAATCGCTGTGAAATTTATTGTTGCCATTACTACTCCCTAACTGTGAACCTAAGAGTCGAAATAACATTTAAATCTGCTACCGTTGCCAGATTCCCCACATTTCTAAAGAAATTATAATTTTAAGGCGTCCCATTGAAGCAAGGAACCTGATTTTTTAACACAATACAGGATGGGGCAGGGGGAACCCACCTATGAAATTTGGGACTTTTCAGTCAAGTACATCGAGAACCACAGAATACCAAAATCTGTCAAAATAAAAATCTCGATAGTTTGCAATGAAATCACAAGCTATGAGAGAGTGTGCTGAGTCGGCAAAAAATAACCATTGCAATACCAGGAAATTATTTGTATTGAAATTATGCAAAAATGTTGGAGAGGGGTGGGGGATACTCAGAAAACTAACCTTTAGTGCAGTAAACAACAGAATATGCAGATTAAAAGCAAGACCTGAGCAATGTGTATAGAAACAAAGCCATGAGTCAAGTAGGAATCTGATTTTTTAAACCAACCACTGGGGCACAAGGGGGAAACTGTGCAGGAAATTTTGACCATGAGGTCAAGTATCATGGGAGCCTTAGGGCAGCAAAAATCTGTTGTAATGTAAATAAAAATCTTGATAGTTCAGGCTGAAATTAAGCCTCAGGCTATGAGAGAGAGTGGTCTCTGTCAGCAACGACCCAAGCAAACACCAGAAAAAGTTTTTGTGTTATTGAATCTGTGCTAAAGTGTGTGGGGGAGGGGGGGGCAGAAGTACTTACAAAACCTACCTTTAGTGCAGTGAAAATATGAATATACATATTAAAATTGGCACCTGGGCAGAGTTGGGTGCTATTCCCCTATTACAACATAAAAATGTTTGTACACTGTTGTTCCACAAATATTGCAAAATTTGATGCAGAAACAAATCACAGAAAAACATTTCATGGTAAACTGTATGAGAGATGCAAATTATTGAGACCCTGGATAATAACCTCCAAGAAATGCCTCAAAATAATTTTTTGAGATAATCAAATCTATGAACCACAACCCCACATCAGCAAGAGGCCAACTGTAATTTAAAATATATATTTACTTCATTTACTATGTCTAACACTGCAAAATACAGAAATGAGAATAATATTCCATCATTTGCTTTTTTCAAATAAATCTCAATACTAATTTTCAGCAGAAATATTCTGTGATATAAACAAAGTTAAACAAAAATAAAAATGTACCTGAAAACTCCTTGATTGAAGAGAAAAGCAGCAATATGACCAGAATCAATATACCGTACTTCACTTCCAGGCCACAATTCAGGAATTGCTTTAATACCATCTCTTGGCACATAAGCATCATGTTTGGCAGTGACAATGATCGATAGTGATGAATCTACTGGGCTAGAAAAGTTACCAAGATGGGTGCACTCATCCATCATACCTCGCATGAAATTAATTGCTTCTAGTTTCAAAAGATCGCTATGTTCTCGACCAAAGTTCCGTTTTATCTTTAAATCAAAGGCTCCTGGTTTCAAACTTTTAACTTTAAAACTGCTGCGACTGAGTGCATTAGATGTAATGTTCTTTCCTTTACTTTCTGCTACTGAAACTGGTTGTTTAATGTTCAATGGTGTCTTCTCTGAATGGTTTGGTGACATTGAACTACTAGAACACTGTTTCATATTTATGGGAGGTACAGCAAAAGATGATGGTTTTGTGATCTTTGACTCAAATCTTTCCCCTGGATAAAGATCACAGTCATTATTGCCATGGTCTTCAGCTTCTAATCTTTGAACATGCTCCAAACTTGAAGGATATGTACGTGAAAAGTGTACACCAGCCAAAAATGCTTCACTCTAAAGAGAAAAAAAAATTCTAAAGAAATATATTTTTTTTAAGATTAAAAGAGTGCACTTATTTAAAATTTTTCATTTAAATCTCTTTTCTCTGAAGAATAGAGAATAATAATTTATACAAATTCAACATTTAGCATTACATATTTAAGTCAACTCACCACAAGAGTTGAGCTTGCCAGTGGATCAATAATATTATAATTTTTTTGCTATTCTCATTTTGTATATAGAGCATACATAGATACGAGGTCCTAACAGAAGAGTATTTGGCATGCACAAAAAAGTTTGATGTATATTAAATTTATTAGCTGAAAAACCATAAGTCAATTATTAACATTTTAGAATCAGAAAATCCAAAAGATATATTAGTTCCTTATTTGGTTTAGGAACAATAAGTTTTAAGTTTAATATTACAAGAATTTTCTACTCTACTAAACATGAGAATATTTTCATGCATAAAAATTAAAAGTTATAATTTATATATTTGTTCAACATTTAGCACGCTTGGCTAGTGATCTAAGGGACCTGGGTTAGAGCCCCGGGTAAGGGGTGGATGTATGTGTTGTTTTTCTGCTGAGGTCCTGCCATCCTCTCAGACCTTCTACTCTGGCATATAAACTGACAGGCTCCTGTCAGATCTCTGTGGCAAGCAGCTGCTTGAGGGGGTATTTATTTTATTTATTATTTATTTAATAAATTTAAACCCAAAATGCTTTGACAAGCAGTATCATATTTTCTTTTAAATATCATTACTTTTAATGCATATTTATGCATTTGTTTCATTAATTTCAAATAAATTTTAAATAATTTTTACACGTCTCCACAGATATTGTATTATAGAATAAATGAAGGCAAAATAAACTTTTTTCAGTGCACATTCTCTCATATATCTCAATTCTCTCTTTATATATATTTCATTTTAAATATATGCATATTATAACAGGTTTGCCTAATTGTCATACCTTTCTATAGTTTTTGTTTATATGATAATCCTGAAAGTAATGTCTCTAAATGCACATTTGACAACTTCTGGCATCCACAGGCACTAACATGCTTTTTGCAATAAAACCATGCGTTCTTTCTGTTGAAGTTTGGAGAACTTCCCAGCAAAGAGACTGCAAGTTGAATGTACTGTGAAAAGCTGTGTGGATTTAACCTACCAGATCTTATGTAGTAGGGAGTTAATATGTCCTTCATTGTTGAAGATACTTTTCCTCTTCCCTCAGACATCATGACACTACTCATTTCAGATTCAAGGAGATACTCTTCATTTCCATGATCTGATTCAACCTCAAATAATAACAAAAAGTCAGCAGTATTTTAACTGAGAAAAATAGGTTGGCCACTCCATTTGCTGAATATCCTCACTTTTGAGGAATTTGCTGACTCTCAGAGCCTTCAGAGAGTGATTGTGGCACATTTGTATTGTGACACACTGAAAAGTGAATAGTGGCAGAATGTTCAATAAAACCAATATTATATCAGTGGTACATATATGATATATTTTTAACTTGGCCAGGATCTTGAGTGGAACTGCAAAATCTATTTATGATATTTAACAAGTTATTCCATCTCTTAAACTGAAGAAGACACATATGAATAGGAGGCTATTAATACTCTACCTTTCCTGGATATTCTGATAACATGATACCAGAATTATTTAATCATTTCTGTGTAGAGAAAAACCTACATATGTACCAAATATTATTCTTGTGAATTCAACCCACCTGTATCAATATAAACCATAATCTTTTATGAGCATATTTTTTTCAAGCATATATTTTCCAGGCATTTAAATACTTCTTACATAAATATATATATTCCAGATATGACATGAAGCAGGATATCATAATAAACAAATTAATAAAATATATAAAAACATTCAGTATATGTACAGCTAACTCCCAACAGCAGCTCAACTAATAATAGAACACATACCAAAATATACTGGAGAATGCCCATGATTTCTAATATATTTCACAAATTAAAGATGTGAGCCCAATAACTGTGATTCATACTGTGTATAAATTTATAGTAAACAAGAAGTTTACCAGCACTGCTCAGGTCTGAAGCTCTTTAGAATATAGAGCAGATGGCACTTCCCATGCCATAAACTTTCATTTGGCATAAATACCCTTATGATCGATCTCCTCCCCTTCCAGTTAAAAATTTTCTCCTTCTCTTCCAGGGGGAACAGAAATGGACATAGTTCGAGGTACCATGATCAAGGGAATTCCGGTTTAAGTTTCTAAACCAAAAAACCAGAATTTCAGTGCTCAGATAATTGAACTTTTCAAATTACTTCTAACCCATCAGAGTTCCTCAAATTTTCCAGGCATATGTAACTTTACAGTAAAAGAAAATTAACTATCGTCTGAGATGCATAAAAAATTACTTAACATAATATTTAAAATATTTATTAATTATTTGTATATACTTTTATTAGCTTTTGCATACTTTTCAAATCAAGTTAATGATATTAACTTCCAATACGAATTTAGTTTTTAAGCTTTCATTTATACAAAGAATCTTGTGTCTGCTGTGCTTAATTAAAACAACTTCAATATCTACGGAAGCTCATGACCCAACAAACTGAACAAAGAGTTTATCATGCAAAATCAGAAAGAAATTAGTTTGATGCATCAATTATTTCATATTTATTGGTGGCAACAGTTATTTTGAATAATTTTCAATCGTTAATATTTAATCACATGAAATCAGATATTAGTTTAGTTTGATGTATTCCTTTTTACAAATTTATTGGTGGCAACATTTATTTTGCGTTGGGTTGGTTTGGATTGTTTTACCTCTGAGCGGAACTTTTTTGCACCCAATGGACTAAATGGCCAGGTCACAAGGACCTCGAAGGTCAGAGTAGGCTGGGAGAGGGGACCCATTGGAACAGCTGTTGGGAGATAGATGGTAGTCTACTGTCAAGGCCATCCAGCATGTTCTTTAATGTGCACAAGGTATGGTTCTTCTGCACACAAGGCCATGGCTTAATGTCCCATCCGACAGATGGCAGCCTTTCCAAGCTCATCGGCATCACCTACTGACCGTTGGCAGGGAGTTTTGAGGAGATAAATCTCAACACTGACCCTGTTGACTGATGAACTGTGATTCGGTAGCCTGATGCACTACCAACTGAACCACTTTGGCCCCATAGTTATTTTGAATAACTTTCAACCATCAATGTTAAGTCAATGGGGATATTGAGAAATTCAAACCCACCCACCCTAATTTTGATTGATCCCAGTGGGTTCACAAATAGCCTATATTCTTCCCCTAGATGAAGGAAACTTTCATGCAAAGTTTGAAGCCTCTAGCTCTTCTGGGAGCCGAGTGCTTAAGTGCTGGGTAAACTGCTAGTTTACTATCATCACACACAAACACATAAACTTCCTTCTTTATTATATCAGATGGTTTAGATAAAATTCCACCCAGAGGGAACATATTTAATGAGATTAAATGATCCATCACATAAGGTGTATCCAAAACAAAGTTACATAGGAAGTACTTGCAGACCATTTCAACAACAATTGAAAGAACATCAAACAAACATTTTAAATAAATACCCACACACAGAACTAGTGGAAACAACTATAAAATTATCATCATCCTCAAGCAGCCATGGGCTATGGAGGTCAAACCAGACTGAACGATTTAGCTGTCCAAGCATATCTGACCTGGGCTATATCTGCTGCATCTGGCCACTGCACACCAATTCTAACAAGGTCCTGTTTGACATTGTCTGCCCACTGCATCCCAGGTCTCCCTCTCTTTCTGAAGCCTTTAGGCACACTGTTCATACCCCTATTCACTAATATATAATTATCCATACGGCAACACGGCCAAACTAATGTAGTCTCTCTCTGCACAATATACCCCTTAAAGAAGGTTGCTGACCCCTTTGCCTAATCTCATTATTACTTATAAAGTTGAACCATCTAATGCCCAAGACACTGCTCAAGCATCTAGAATCAACAGCATCCAGTTTCCTGTTATTTTGTTTACAAAGCAACCAAGAGGCACTACCATAACTAACCCTAGAGAGAACCAAACTATTATACAGTCTAATTTTAGTATTTAGGTTATATGCCTATTTCTCCACACTTTCCATAGATTCTTAAAAAGTGTTGGCAGCAATTCCTATTCGTCTGTTATAATCTCATGCTGCACATCACCAATATCTGTTAAATAGCTCCCAAGATAATTAAACTGAGACACCTCAAGACTGCAGCCATTCAGATTAACTGAATCACAGCCTGCCTGACCAATTTTCATCACTTTAATTTTCTCTCTGTTTATAACCAAACCTACTCTACTACCAGTCTCATCAACAGCTTGAATGAAAAAGTTCATCTCATCAACATCATTTGCCAAAAGGGCTAAATCATCAGCATAATCTAAATCATAAATTTTCAGATCTCTAGACCATTTAAGGCCACAGTCTTTCCACTGCAATGAATTTTGCATAACATAATCAATAAACGAACAAAATAGGAAAGGAGACAGAATACACCCTTGTTGAACACCAGAAGCAATGCTAAAGTAATTGCTAACAGGCCTTACCAACTCCCACACACGACTCAGTGTTATTATAGAGAGCTTTCATTATGTTGACTAACTTGTCTGGTATGGCATATGATTTCACAATCAATAACAAATCATGATGATCAACAGAGTCAAAAGCTTTTTGAAATAAACAAAGCTAGCAACAAAGGTTTCTGAAACTCTAAACATTTCTCAAGAATCTGCCTGAGTGAAAATATCTGACCTATACATCCCCTACCACTTCTGATTCCACATTGCTCATTATGCAATTGCCTGTCAACCAGAATCTGCTCTGGTAAAATTCTTAGGAACAATATCTTTATCATAAAATATATTCAAAATATCAGTCATCCATGTGGTAACCAAAACATTCCCAGCTCTAAGCATTTCTGTAGTAATTTCATCCACTCCTGGGGATTTATGTAGTTTAAGTTTAGAAATACCAAACTAACTTCAGATTGTGTTATAGGGCCAACATTAAAGCCAGTAATGTATCTATTATCATTACAAACAATGCGAGTAGAACTAACCACACTGTTTAGAACATTACTGAAATACTCGGCCCACCTAACCATGACAGAATCTTCACCTTCTATAACCTTACCTTGTTTATCCTTCAATCCCTGTATACCTGTCCGTTTTCTACCACACAAAACATTAACTATCTGGTACAGCTCTCTGCTGTTGTGCTGCCTAACTGCTTCCTCGGCTTTGTCAGCCAAACCATAAAGCCAAAGATTCTTATCAGCAGCTAACTGATCTTTTACACGTTTATTAAGTTCTCTGTAATGCTTTCTATTAGTACTAGTAGGGTATTGATTAAGGACATTCCTGCAGTTCTTTCTTTCCGAAATAAGCTCAAGTGCCTTATCACTCAGATAATTTTGCTTCCTCTGCTCCTTTTTCCTGAAAGAGTAGAGTTTAAAACGGTTCCATTCTTCCTCAACTTCAGTAGTAAACAAACCATGATTGTCATAATGACTAAGTAACCTATTATGGAAAGCTTTAGCTGTAACTGGTTCTTTCAGAGCTTCAGAATTAAAGGAAAATTTTTTAACCTTAGCACACCACTTCTTAAGTTTAAGTTGCAAGACATTACCATTACGTTCTCTGTAATCCTTTCTATTAGGACTAATAAGGTACTGATTAAGAACATTTCTACAGTTCTTTCTTTCTGAAATAAGCTCAAGTGTCTTATCACTCAAATAATTCTGCCTCCTCTGTTCCATTTTACCTAAAAGGGTACTATTAATTTCCAAAAAAGCCTGTTTTAAACAGTCCCATTCTTCCTCAACTTCAGTAGTAAGCAAACCATGACTGTCATAATGACTAAGTAACCTATAATGGTAACCTTAGCACAACACTTCTTAAGTTTAAGTTACAAGATACTTTTAACAAGATAATGGTCAGATACAATTTCAGCTCCCCTATATGGCCTGGTATTCCTAACAGGACTTCCCCATTTGCTGTTAATTAATATATAATCAATCATATTCTTATGCAGCCCACCTGGTGAAACCCATGTGTACTTGTGTATGTCACAGTGTTTGTAATAAGTGTTAGTTACTCTGAAACCATTCAGTTTACTTACCTGTACGAGATGTTGTCTATTGCCATTGCAGCTACCAATACCAAAAGGGCAGAGTCAGTGCCAACTTTGGCATTGGCCACCTAGAACAAAGGTAATATCTCCTTCCTATTTCAAAGTACCCTAGTTTTCCATAAAACCTATCCTTCTATCCTCATCAGCATCATCAGTGGGGGCCTAACAGCAGATAACATTCAAGTTTTTAATGCTTGTCTGAAATTTTGCTATAAGAAACCTTTCATTAATGCACTCATATCCTAGAAGAGCATCACTGGCATGTCTGCTGAGAAGCAGAATCTACACCTTGGTGATGCTTATTATTCCTTATTATTCCCTCCCTGAAAATTATTTCCTCCCCTATTATTCCTTCCCTGCTTATTATTCCCCCCCCCCCCCTGAAAAGAGAAATTTAAGATTATTTTTAAGAATCTAACCTTTATCTGTCCATCTGGTTTCTTGCAAGTTAAGAATATCAAGTTATAATGGTGAAATTCTTGTGTGAGGATATTCAGAGAATAAGCTCTGTGCAGATCCTCACATTCCAACTACCTATGGAGAGAAAATGGTTAGTGGGATGTTTAAAGAAACTATGTTTATTGAGAGAGGGTTGGGAACTATGTTATTGAGAGAGGTTGTTTTACCTCTGAGCGGCACTTTTTTGCACACCATGAGCTAAATTGGCCAGGTCACAAGGACCCTGAAGGCTCAGAGAAGGTTGGAGGAGGGGACCCACTGGAACAGCTGTTGGAAGACAGATGGTGCCTCCCATCAAGGCCATCCAGCGTGTTCTTTAACGTGCACAGGGTATGGCTCTACCGCACATGGGGTCATGACGTCCCATCCAACGGACAGTGGCCTTCCCAAGCCCATCGGTGTCCCCTACTGACCATGGGCAGGGAGGGAAAGTTTTGCGGAGATAAATCTCAATACTGACTCAGCGGGGACTCGAACCTGGGAACTACAGATTACGAGCCTGGTGCGCTACTGACTGAACCACCCCCGCCCCTTATTGAGAGAAGGAATGCCGACAATATCAAATAGCACCCTAATCGCAGGTAAGGGGCAAAGACCCATTCTCCCACCACTAATGTAGAATTTGACAATACCCATAGAAGCAAGAGTTCAGGTACCTGTGATGACCTCTGCTCAGGATTATCCACCACTTGGCTACTGATCTAAGGGACCTGGGTTCAAGCCCTGGGTAAGGCATGGATGTGTGTGTTGTTTTTCTGCTGAGGTCCTGCCATCCTCACAGACCTTCTACTATGGCATATAAACTGACAAGCTCCTGTCAGACCTCTGTGGCAAGCAGCTGCTTGAGGGGGTATTTATTATTTTATTTATGATAAAACATATCCTGTGAATCTATTTACTTGGGGCTGTCAACCCACAAACAGACAAAAAAAACAGAAGCAGTTTTTCCCTCCACAGAAGCCCACCAGTGCAGTAAATTCAGGATCCATAATCAAACTTAGAGCCTTAGTCCACTAATTTTATATGGTCAGCACCAGATTCCTGTGTGGTTGACCATGCCACAGCAGTGTAGAAAAATAAAGTAGCCACAGTTGTCCAGATAAATAGGCCACACTAATCTGGCAGCCCTCCCCTTCCATTCACTTCCACAAGAGAATATCTATTTTGAAAGGTACTAATGGCCTGCACCACGAGAAAGCAGGGTCAGACAATAGGTGCTAGGCCTGGCTAGTTTTGTGCATCATCACAGGGGATTGGTGCATAGCTCCCCTTCTAGTGACTACCTAGCTACCACTATTGAGTATTAATCTTAACAACATTAAAATTTTACTTTCATCACGTACGAGATTTTGACTTAATTATACAAAAAATCTCATTATTAATTTATATGCAAATGCATTGTGCAATAATGATGCAGCACCCCTCCTATCAGGTCGGAACCTGCTGCTGAAGAGCTGCAAATTGCATTTGCATATACACTTCAACTCATAAATAATGCCATTCAAGTGGCTTCATTTCCTCCCCATGTATGATTAATAAAGCCAACAGGAGATCAGCAAAACTCAATGTTTTAATTTTTTAGACACTGAATTAATATTTTTTAGTTGTTTCAAATGTCTGTTGAATTCATTCAGTTGAGATAGAGTCTGTACTATTTGCCTAAGAAATGCTACTCGCAGAGTCAGCTAACATCATTTGATAATTGATGTGGACAATAATAAGTAACCAGTAAATGTCATCTAGTATTTTTGCAAAATGTAAATGAGACCTGTATTTAGATGGGCAAATTATAAGTGGGACTAAAGTTTACTCTTTGATAATCCAACTATATGTATGTATCAACATGGAACTGAGTGTATCTGAAAAAAGCAAATTAAGTCATCAACCATCTTGCACTTGATGACAACTAATATATCATTTGACAACAATGGATTTCCTTCACATACCACAAATTGGTTACAATGACAATGGTAATGGATGCAGAACTGTATCCATATGGAGTATATAATGACATAATATGGCTGTAATTCTGCACCAATAAACAAAGCAACTTTAAACATTAAGGGGATATATAACAACATTCTGCAACCAGCTGATGTACTGGCAACAGCTAAGTGCTTTGGTATTTTCACAAAAATAAATATTCAACCTGCATTTTTTTTTTCACATTATTAGATTAGATCATTATCCTGAAATTTAAATTCGGTAATAATAGATAATTATCTATAATCTTATCTAATATATAGATATTATCTATAATATAATATTAATGTGTTGTATATATAAGGCCAAAAACAAATTATTTTTTTAGTACTGTTTACAACAATGTAATAAGTATCTACTTTGCTTAAAGCAAAGGTCAACTGAATTACTTAGAAAATGTTTGATGGAATAATACACTATCAGAATGCTAGATTGTTTATTGCAAAGATGATCTCAGTCTGATAATATAACCTTACAAACTGAGGGGCTATATCCCCTGACCAGAATATATATATATGCTAACTCTTGAGATATTTTAATTATTGAACTTGTACACTGTGATATGAGTTATTTCATTTCCAAGACTGTACCAAGCAAGAAAAAAAAAAGAGAAATGGTATGAAGGTGCTCTTTTTGCTTCCACTATTCTGAGTATTGCATGATATTCTATCCTGAAAAACTTTTAAATACCACAAGAAACCTTTCATCATTTACATATGCAAGCAAGAATTTATCAATTTTTTATGATTTTCTTTTATTCAATAGTTTAGCTCTGATTGAATAAACTGAGACATAAAAATTAGGTGAAAGTGCATATTATAAAAATAAAGTGAACTTGTATTTTATAAATATTTAGCGGCACTGGATATTTTAAAAATCAGGTTTAATTTCAGATTATACATATTAGGTGAAATTCCAATTTATAAAATAGTAATTCTGGGCATATTTAGTGCAAAAATATTCATAAGCAAATGGGTTAATGCTGAATAACAATTATCCTACAATATTGCTCTATCTTCAGTAAAATTAGAGCATTCTATGGATGTTAATTCTGTTTATGGAAAAATTCTTAATACTGAAAACTTTGTTTAAATGTACCAGATTTCATATCTTTAAATGATGGTATGCTTCAATAATGTGCTACTGTGACCTGCCATTATTGTGATTCCATTCAAATGACATGATTACTTCTGCCTAGTTAATGTTTGATTATTAAAATTTAACTTTAGGAACAGTAACAGCACAAACATTCACTTGGGCAGCAAAATTTTAAGGACGGCAAGCTAGTAACTGGATAAGCTTTCTCTAATTTCAACTTAAAATAAAAATATCATGAATGTAAAGTGATATGAGCATAACTTTCTGGGCATAATAATTTTGAAACTCTCTTACTAATGACTGAGCTGGTATTTTATTTCAAATGTAGAAGCAGAAAACAATACTCAATTACAGCCACAAAAAGGGTAAGATTATCTGAGGTGACAAAAATGGTATGATCCCTTGAGTCAGAAAAATTAAAATTAGTTTTAATGGCACAAAAAAGTAAATTTGCTTTAGGTGGCAAAATTAATTTGGGGGTTGGGAAGAGGGAGAGATTAAGCTGCTTCGAGCAGCAAAAAGTAAGTTCACTTGGGGCAGCAAAATTGGTTTCACTCCTTCCTTATGAAGACAATTTTTTAAACTGTTAAATAAGTCAGGAATTCACTAACATTCAAGCAAGTTTTCACTAACTGTTAACAAAATAATAAACAACAGATTAGTATACATCCTTCAGAATTTAATATCACACATATTAATATTTAATATCTCTTATATGATATTACTATGTCTGAGAACTAACCTCTTCTGGAGAATGAACCATTCGTTTAATTTCATCCTGATACACTTGATCTGAAAAATACTGTGTTTGCAACAGCTGCCATGGTATAGCACCACTCATTACTCCCTGAAAATCAGATATTTTAAAATTAGAGAGAAAAAAAAAATAAGAAATGGTAGAAATTCACTTACTTTTCCACACTTTAGCACAGGACTTCTTGGTAATAAATTTGTTACTTTACCAACTGAGTTAAAAGTTTGTCACACTCTCATACTCATTTAACCCTTTTCATATTAAAGCAAGATATATCTGTTTAATCTTTCAAATTTTAATAACCTAAAAATGATACATATATAGTGCAAGATTTAAATTTTCTTCTTCAAATAGAAAACAGCAATTTACTTAACTATTTCTACTCAAATATTGGGAATAATATTTTAAACTATTGAGTTGATAAAAAGTAACGTGAACCACACATCTGCCATTGTCAGGAAATTTCTTGTGTGCAATGTAAAAGACAATGCATGCGTAACTCTAGCATCTAATGACATTCTGTACCTACATTTAGTTCATACAAGTGGCAACAGGCATTTCACAATGGTGATGCAAGATCATCTCTAAAAGCTTGTGTTATCAGTGGTATGACAAGTTCCAGTCAGGTGACTTTCAACTCGTAAATGAATCTCAAAGTAGCTAGCTGAAAGAGTTGAACGATGACTGTTTAAAGGTAATGGCGAATGAAAATCTTCATCAGACAGACAGGGAAATGAACAGCTACTGAACACCAATCAGTCTTGGATTACATGTCAAGATTGGATTACCTGAATTCCACCTCAGTTGTCACAGCAGAACATGGTGGCTTGTTACACTGCATGTACTTCATTGCTTGTGTGGCAAAATGCTGATGGTTTACTTTGACAGAACACTTACAGGGGATTAAAAGTGGATCATTTGATAATGTTGTCTATAAAAGATCATGGTGTCAAGCAGGAGAATTGTCCCAGGTTACAGCAAAACCAGAACTGTATTCTTGTAAGGTGATGCTTTGTTTTTGGTGGGATTACAGGGGTATCATCCACTATGAGCTTTTAAACTAATCCCAAACCATCAATTCAGATGTCTACTGTTACAGATGGACTACTTAAGTGCAGCACTGAAGGCCAAATGCCCAGTGTTGGTCAACAGAAAAGGTATCGTGTTCCACCAGGACAATGGCTAGGTCACACGCTGCATTATGAACACTGCAGAAGCTACAGCAATTGTGCTGGGAAATAATGGTGTACTTCCACCCACCCCCACCCATATTTGCCAGATCTGGTTCCCTCAGATTTCCATCTGTTCCAATACCTGAAGAATTTCGTTTCTGATAGGAAGTTTCGGAATGACAAAAAGGTGAAAGAATGCATTGTCGACTTGTTGCCATGAAGGACAAGAGTTTTTACAGGAATGGCAGCTAAAAATCTTGTAGATCATTGGAACATCATTGTATCTACTAACAGCAATCATGTTCTTGATTAAATAACACATTGGGATGTAATCATGGGAATGATTATTCTTGAATGTCTCTTGTTTTCCTATTATTTTTGCATCAACCCAGTATATGTACATTTTTTACCTTTGATTTTATTCAAAAAATGTTCATAAAGTTTAAAAATATTCCATTTGTGCTTGCGTAGCATTGCACTCACTGCTTGAATCACCACATATAGCATCCAGTAGTATTGCATTAGTTTACGCCTTTGCTCTGCTGTACCATATATAGATTATAAATCAATTTTGGTTTGAATTATTTTTACCCATTTTTTCATCTAGACAAGTTGTCATGCTTTATAAACCTTTAACATTAGATATCAATTTTCAATTAATATTGGAAGTTGCGTCATACAAGAACTATGCACATCATTTTTGGTCAATTATAGCAACTTTTTATTTTAAAACATTTTCTAAAATAAATGAGTTTTCTGTTATTGAGGAATAAAATTTTAAATTTTCTCCTTCAAACTACTTGTGTATTTAAAAAGTTTTCAGGTTTTGTGTTTTACCTCTGAGAAGCACTTTTTTTTTTTGGTACAAAATGGGCTAAATGGCCAGGTAACAAGGACTCCAAGGGCTCAGAGAAGGTAGAGAGGAGGGGACCCACTGGATAACTGTTGGGAGACAGATAATAACCTCCCATCAAGGCCATTCAGTGTGTTCTTTAATGTGTGCAGGGTATGGCTCTCCTATACATGGGGTCATGGATTTAATATCCTGTCCAACAGAAGGTGACCTTTCCAAGCCCATCAGTGTCCCCTACTGATCAAGAGCAGGGCAGGGAGTTTTGCAGAGATAAATCTCAACGCTGGCCAAGGCAGGATTCAAACCTGGGAACTGCAGATTATGAGCCTGGCATGCTACCAACTGAACCACCCCAAAATATTTTATATACACAAGTGGTTTGAAAGACAAAATTTAAAATTTTATTGCTGAAGAACAGAAAACCTTCAGTTATTTTAATTATTTTCTAGGCAAAAAAAAAAGCTTTTTAATTCCTTTAAATGTGGGATTTTCTTACTTTGCTGCTACTTATAATTAGTTTTTAGGCCATCCCATGGCCGAGTGGTTAACGCGCTTGGCTACTGATCTAAGGGACCTGGGTAAGGCATGGATGTATGTGTCATTTTTCTGCTGAGGTCCTGCCATCCTCTCAGATATTCTACTGTGGCATATAAACTGACAGGCTCCTGTCAGACCTCTGTGGCAAGCAGCTGCTTGAGGGGCTATTTATTTATTTATTATTTATAATTAGTTTTTATTTCTCTTCAAATATATATTGTGATTAGAAAAAAAAATCTGAAACCTGATCATAAACAAAACTGCTTTGTGATCTCAAATGGCAGCTTACCTTGGAAACTTGGGATTAGGCTACTAGTCTCGAAGAAAGCAATTTTTAAAAGGTAGACCTCATTTTACATATATTTCTAATTACATTTAAACCAAACATGCTGCTAAATGCCAGGAAATTGCTTTTCTTATGGATATTTTAAAATTAAACTTTTCTGTGGCCATTAGACAGTTTCACACTGAAATGATTCATACTCAGTTTCAGTGCTTTATAGTTAAGCTTTAAATGCTTTGAAACACTTTTATTCAATTTATCTTTCAAATACATTTTTTGCTTTTAATTATCTTGTTCTTAAAGTAAAAAAAAATTACAGCACTACTTTCTTAGTCTTGAAATTGCTGATCATCAAAAATCTAAGCATAAGAATTATGAGTTATCTGCATAAATGACTTGAAAATCTTGAAAAACTAAATAAATTTTAAAATATTTAAGTACTAATAAAATTATTATAAACTATTTATATTAGAATAGTGAATAATTTGTAAACAACAAAGAAGAAAATTTCATTTAAATTAAAATGAAAAAACTAGCTTATGCCTACTCTAATGGTTAGGATTTCTGCCTCTACATGGGATTTTTGTTGACTGCCTGCTCTGTCTACCTATCACCCTGAAGTATCTTCTTCTGGGAAGACCTTGATTACCTTGTCTCACAGATGGGGCTCCTTGGGTTTAGAAAGGTCGAGCTGTCTGGGGTCTGGAAGGATGCCTTCTAGTGGTGGATATGGAAGATGTGGAAGCAGGAATCCAAACTGGAGTCAAAGTAATAATGGATACTGACTCCGCTCCAAGCAGCAAAGCCGAAGTAGCTTCTAGCAGCTGGTAGCAGCTGGGGCAAAAGATTCAACACGCAGTATGCTGATATTGGTTTGCACCACCGCTGATGCTGTGAGAATGATGAGCTTCCCAGCAGCCACACTAGCATACAAAGTTTGCCAGATGGTGGGGGCAGTGCAAGAATCTTTTGCACTTCCAGGTACTAGATGTTCTCTTCCATTTTCACACACTGAACCTCTTTTTCCTCCTTCCATTTGGGACAGTCACTGAATGGGCACCACTGCAGTTTACGCAGCTTGCTGTCTCAGTTGTGTATTTCAGATCAATGCGATCCCGACTGCCACAGCAAACACAAGTAGGCTTACCCCAGCAAGCTGTGTAGGCATGACTGTATTTCTGGCACTGAAAACAGCGCAGACGGTTAAAACAATCAAACCTCACAACACAAGTAACCTGCCTTGATGGACGTAGACAGGCGTGAAAGTAAGAATTAGTAACCTGGTGAGAACTAATTTTCCATCCGAACTGAAACCTGGTGGACTGCAGTCACTCCTTGGGCAAATAATTCTGAAAGAATCTCCTCTTCAGAGACTTTGAAGAGGCTTTAATGTTGGCCCTATATCACAGTCTGAAATTATTTTGGTTGTTTCAAAACTTAAACTACATAAATCCCCAGGGATAGAAGAAACCCCCTAATAAACCCCCAGGGATAGAAGAAACCCCCTAATAAACCCCCAGGGATACTGAAATGCTTAGAACTGAGAATGTTTCTGTTACCACATGGCTGACTGAAATTTTGAATATCTTTTATGATTAAGGCATTGCTCCTAAGGATTTTATCAGAGCTATTATTATCCCTATTTTTAAAAAGGTGATCCAGTTCTTGTGATAGCTATAGGGCTATCAACCTACTTTCTGTTCTAGGTAAAGTTTTTAGAATGATTGTGCTTAATAGAATTAAGAATCTTGTTGACAGGCAATTGCAAGATAAGCAATGTGGATTCAGAAGTGGGTAGGGGATGTATAGATAAGATTTTTTTACTTAGGCAGATTCTTGAGAAATGTTTCAGAATTTCAGAAACCTTTTGTTATTAGCTTTGTAGATTTCAAACAGGCTTTTGTATCTGTTGATTGTTATAATTTGTGGTTGATCATGAGATCATATGACATACTTGGCAAGTTAGTTAACGTAATAAAATCTCTCTATAATAACATAGTCACATGTGAGAGTTGGTAAAGCTTGTAACAATTGGTTTAACATTGCTTCTAGTGTTCGACAAGGGTGCATTTTGTCTCCTACCCTCTTTAGTATGGTTATTGATTATGTTATGCAAAATTCACTACAAATGAAAGATTTTGGGTTTAAATAGTCTAGAGATCTGAAAATTTCTGATTTAGACTATGCTGATGATTTAGCCCTTTTGGAAAATGATAATGAACTCTTTCATTTGAGCTGTTCATGAGACTGGTAGTAGAGTGGTTTTGTAACTGCTGGTAGTAGGTTTGGTTATAAACAGAAAAAAAACTAAAAATGAAAATTGGTCTGGCAGGCTGTGTGTGGTTCAGTTAATCTGAATGGTTGCACTCTTGAGCAGGTGTCTCAGTTTAATTATCTTGGAAGCTATGTAACAGATACTGGTGGCGTGCAGCATGAGATTAACAAATGAATAGGGACTGCTGCTGGGACTTTTAGGAACCTATGGAAAGTGTGGATAAATAGGTGTATACACCCAAAGACTAAAATTAGACTGTATAATAGTTTGGTCTTCCTACAGTTATTTATGGCAGTGAAACTTGGACCCTTTGGAAGCAAGATAATAGGAAACTTGATGCTCTTGATTCTAGATGCTTACGCAATAACGTGGGCATTAGGTGGTTCAACTTTGTAATTAATAATAAGGTTAGGCAAAGGAGTGCAGAGACTCTGTTGGTTTGGCCATGTTGCCTGTATGCTTAATTGTAGATTATGCGAATAGAGTTATGAACAGTGTGCCTAAAGGTCTTAGAAAGAGAGGGAGACCTAGAATGCAGTGGGCAGACAATGTCAAACAGGACCTTGCTAAAAATCTGTTTATAGTGTGTGTAAAAAGACTCCAAAGATTATTAACTTTTCAAGTTGGACCTTTCATCTGATCCAAATTTATTCAAAATAGCTTGTTGGGCACCAGGCAATATTAACTTGCTAAATAAAGTTGAAATAAGGTTCGTTTTGTACTATATCTAGCATTACTTATCGAGTAAGAATTCAAAAAGAATTGTCAAGTTTAATTAAAATTTAAATCTAATCCAAAATCAATTAATGTTGCTCAAGAGAAAAATAGCAAAAATTCAAAAGTTTCTAAAACAAAGTTTATTTCCAAAAAATTTCAAAGACTCACCAATTTAGTTGATAAATACAAAAGTTGGAGTACTAACAACTCATATCTACCTAAAACTCTACTAACAACTCCTATCTACACGTACTGATTCAACATACTCCACATACTACTTCAACATACTTCAGCTCCTCCTAACAATATTAACAATTCCAAATCTTACTCAACGCACTACTAACAATTCCAATTCTGACTCTGTGACCTAACATCACTTAGTTATAACATGTGGCGTACAAATCCGGCACGTCTAATTTACAATATTAACAATTCCAAATCTTACTCAACGCACTACTAACAATTCCAATTCTGACTCTGTGACCTAACATCACTTAGTTATAACATGTGGCGTACAAATCCGGCAATCTTACTCAACGCACTACTAACAATTCCAATTCTGACTCTGTGACCTAACATCACTTAGTTATAACATGTGGCGTACAAATCCGGCACGCGTCTGTTGCATGCCGGGAAAACATTTATGTAATCTGACGGTCACGCTAGCTATGATACAAGAGGGGTCATGTCCTACACGTGCGCATTAGTGGCTGACAATCAAAAGTTGGAGTTGCGCATGCACAACTTCTTCTACGGCTCAGAAGTAAGAATTGTAATCAGTTCAAAAATGAAATTACAATTCAGTAATACCCCAAAATGAAAAATATAATGTAAATAAAGTAAAACTGGTTAAGGAAAAGTAAAAGTGAATGGGTGGACCATCACAAGTGGCGAGATGCAGCAGATGTAGCTCAGGAGATATATGTGGGGAGAACTAAACTGTATAATGTGGTTGGATCTCTGTAGCCCATGGCTGCTTGAAGATGATGATGAAAAGTCTTGTTTAGGTAAGTGCAACTGTTTTGTTCTGCAGATGCATGTGAAGAACTTTTTGAATATCCCTCCTATCATTTAAATCAGACACATTTCTAATTCTCCAAATCTCTGAATTTTCTGAGAGCCTCATAAACGTTTTTCCTTCCTTAAAACAGACAATTTTAAAATTAACATTTTTTCCACACTGTTTACAGACTTAAAAAGATTTGTTTAATAGCAGAAGTGTTAATTTAAATACACTTCTGATATTTTCAATTCCGTGTCAATGTCAGAGCATGAGAGACTACACTGACCATTTTCATTTGCTTGAATCCATTTATCTCTAATCTCAATGTTTAGAATTTGACAATTATCAGTTTAATTTTGTTTTACTCATTGCCCCCCAATCATATTACTTCATTAACCTGAATATTAATTCTTTTTTTTTTTCAAAAATTTCCTTTACAATCGATGATACATTTTTTTTTTCACGCTCAGGTACACCAACAACCTCCAGATTCTGATTTCAAGAATAGGATTGATATTCTGAACTACATTTATGACCTTTTCAAGATTTTGCTTAAACTTTCTATTTTCAACTTGACAATCATTTATTTCTTTGACCTCAGCAATCTCATTCTTCAATACATGTTTTGCATAAATAAAATCAAAATTTTTATTGTTAGATAAATATAGAAGAAAAATTGTCATTAGCCAGATAGGATCTGAACCTATGACCTCCTGATAACATGTCAGGTGCTCTGACCACTGAGCTACCAGCCACCGAACAATCATCCTCTATTAGTGGCTTTAAACATTATACCATAGAATTAGTCATTGGAAATGTGGTTGACTGTAATTGAAGACTCTGGTCCAAACAGCATGGTATTTTTTTAAGCCAACACGCCGAAAATCGAGCATAAGCATTATTGTTGAAATAACAGAATCTCACAGATTACATGTCAATTACATTTACTACATTTCCAAAGACAAATTCTAAGGTATAATGCTTAAAGCCACTAATAGAAGATGATTGTTCAGCAGCCAGTAGCTCAGTGGTCAGAGCACCTGACATGTTATCAAAAGATTGTGGGTTCAGATCCCACCTGGCTAATGACAATTTTTTCCTCTATATTTATCTACATATTACTACAAGGTGTGTATCTGTGAGAACCTTATTATTTCAACAATTTCATTTTGCCAGGAGCATTTTTATTTACCTCTCTTACTTTAGAATTTTGTCACCTTAATGTGCAGAATAAATTGCTCTTTAGAATTTGGTATGTAACATGAAACAGAGGCATATATAGGGAGGGATGCTTAGGAAACTAGAACACCCCCTTTAAATCTTTGAAAGCACAAAATCCAAAATTATAAATCTATTCACAGGTGCAATTCAAAGTTTTGAGGAAAATGCTGCATCAGTTGAAATTGAGTTAAATAATACTAAAGCAAAGGTATTCAAACCTTTTCACATGCAGGCGATTTCTCAATAGTGAAATTAAGTCAGGTCATTTTTCAATAATGGAGGCAACTCAACAAAACATAAAATATATGTATCTTCCTATACGTTAATAATGCAATCAATCAGTGAATTTGTATTTGCTTAAAGAGAAGAAAGGGTGTAACAGTTCACCGTTACCACAAGAACGCATATGTATTTAATCATAATGATGCCGTGTGGGGCTAGCCTCTTGGCATTGTGGAATAAGTCATCACCCCTCAGCAGTGCTTGCAGACTTTCCTTAGGGTCCCAAGTTTGATCTCTGCAAAACTCCCCGCCCTGCCCATGGTTAGTAGGGGACACCGTTGGGCTTGAAAAGGTCGTCGTCTGTCGGATGGGACGTTAAGCTGTCGCCCCATGTGTGAGAGAGCCATACTCTGTGCATGTTAAAGAACACGCTGGATGGCCTTGACGGGAGGCTACCATCTGTCTCCCAACAACTGTTCCAGCGGGTCCCATCCCCCAACCTTCTCTGAGCCTTTGGGGTCCTTGTGACCTGGCCATTTAGCCCATGGTATGCAAAAAAGTGCCACTCAGAGGAAAAACAACCCAACCCAAGTTTGATCCCAGCTGTAGGAAGCCTCATCTCAGCATGATGTATTCTCTTCTCCTAACGGAGTTGTCTAAGTCTGATTTGGCTGATAAACAGTGATGTTCAGAGATTTGGAAGAATTTCTTTCATGAAGTGAGAATTAGAAAAAAATTCAGGAGTTGAATTCAGATATTGGTTCCCTGCTCTGTGCCTAGATGGCAGCATGATTCAAGATTGCATAAAAAACACTCATCTTGTAGGAAGAGAAGGACAGTCACAAGCATGTGACTGAAATAGCACTAGTACAGTTATAGTCTTCAGATGGCTTCCTTAAACTTCATGATGGAATAATGTGGCCTCACCAATGACAGAGTTGAACCCAGAGATTTATCTGGCCCATAGAGGTCCTTTGAAATGACTTAGAAGGAATTTATATAGTGTTTATGATGGTGTATTTATGGAGGATTTATGAAGATTTATATGAGGTTTATTTGAAGAGATTTAAGGAGATGTCATACATGGAGCCCAATCATGGAGCGATTTAAGGCAAGTTGTTACAAGGGCACTTGCAATCTTGTTGAGTAGGTAAACTGGCACTTTATCTTCCTTTGAAGAAAATACAAATTCTGTGACTAATTGCATCACGGATATGCTTTAGTTATATATTGTACTTTTTAGGGAGCATAGCATGCTTGGCTATTGACCTGAGTTTGAGTCCCAAGTAAGTCATGAATGTTTGTGTTGTCTTTCTGCTGAGATCTTGCCTTTTGCATAGACCTTCTCTATTGCATATTAAATTTACAAGGTCCTATAAAATCTCTGTGGCAAGCAGCTGCTTGAGAGGTAATTTATTTTTTATTTATATTTTTATTTCTATGACACAAAATAATAAACAATAGTAAAAATATTTTCATCTGAATCTAAAATTGCACCAGAAGTAGAAGAAAATAATAAAATACAATAACAATTTTCAATTTATTTAAAACTAATTCAACTGCACCTGGTACTGCATGGGTTTCACTTTTTAGATGCATATTCTGATTTTTCACTGCACTAAAGGTCAGTTTTGTGAGCAATCACCTCACCTCAACCCCTTACCACACAGATTTAACACAGAGAATTTTGCAGCATTACTGAAGTTAGCACGCTCTCTCATAACTCACAGCTTCATTTCTATGCAAGCTGTAGAGATTTTTATTTCTGTTTCAACAGATTTTGATACATTGCTCATGATACACTTGACCGAACAGGTCCAAATTTTATATGTGGGTTCCCCAGTGTGACCCCATGTTGCATTAAGAAATCAGATTCCTTATATAATAGGACATAATTAATATTATAATGCCTTTGGAAATGTGGGGGATCTGACAATGGCAGCATATTTAAATGCTATGACTCTAACTTTCACAGTTAGGGAGCATAAAATGGTAACAATGGATTTGGCATTGACTTCAGTTTTCCATAGAAATAGCATAGTAAATATGTTTGCTTGTAGTAAGCCCTCCTTTCAGAATTTTCGACTTGAAATTCAGCTCTGTAACTTGGACAACCAGAAACATTGTAAAATTTTGCAGTGTCTACCACAATTTCCCGATGAGTTATGGCTGCCACAGATACAGACAAATACAGATATCTTTTATTATTATAGATTTTTGGCTCTCTAAACAGACAGCAATTGAAATTGAGTAAATCACTACAATAATGATAAACTTAAAAACCACAATTAAAAGACCTTCTTTGCTCAGAATATAATTAGGAAATAATAACTAAAAGGTCTCTGTTTTTGAACAATAAAATTTTGTTTCCTGAAAACTTTTTATTAATTATGCAAATGGTCTGAAAGATAACCTTTAAAATTTTATTGTTCAATGACAAAAAACTTTTAGTTATTATAACCCTAATAAATTTAATACCATTTGAGATTACAAATTTATCATGAATAACTCACTTGAGTGAAAACACATGACGCAGTTGTCCAAGATAAACAAGGAATTATTGGCAATGGTTTATGCCAATTGCTTCCTGCAACAGATGCCATCTAAAAAAAACAAAATATGTTTCATCACAGGAATATGAATTTTTTTTCGTTGCAAATAAAAAGTAACTACATGAAGAGTACAAAAAATAAGCAAGTATTTAAATCAAACCAATACCTTAGAGAGATATTATTAAATATGAAAATCACATTTTTTTTATAATGAATGCATTCTGGTACATCATTTTCAGAAATTATTCTCATCAAATAGTGCAATATATGTTTTTCCCCTCCAAGTAACAGTTTCTGAGCTTCTCAAAAGATGGGACCAGAAAATATGTATACACTCTGTAACATTCCAATTACACCACAAAGAAGTAGTGGTCTGATTTTTGCAAATGAGCTGGTGACTCAGCACAGTGGGATATGCATATAATTTCATTGTCAGGTAAATTAGGTGGAGAGGGTTGGCATTAAATAAATTGGAAAGATTAGAGCCAGTAATAAAATATTTACAACAAAATATCAAACATGTGTATTACGTCCAAGAAACACAGATATTTGTGAAAGTCTTCAGAGGATACATATACCAATTCTATGCATATTTAGTGTAAAATTATTCATTAAGCCAATGGATTAAATAGATTTGGACCCTCCCTCTTTATTTCCCAAATATTTTATTGCCTACTCCCAAATTTATCTTACAGGTTTTCTTTCCTGAACCACCCCAAATTATATTCAAAATTCAAGTTGCACCTATAATACAAAGTAGACCAAAATGTGACCAATTTTACAATTCAGTTAAAAAAATATATAAATTGTCTGGAAAAAGTGTGAAACCAATTTTATTTGATAGATACATGCATAATGTTTTGTTAATTTGTTTTTCATACACTCAGCACACTTCAACATAGGCACTCTGTGTCCCACAGAAAACATCCAGTTAAAATAGCATTAAATTTCTCTGTCGTTGAGCAATAATTCTTCCCATGTGCGAGCCAGATTGTTTGTGACTATTTAGTGTACAATTATTGAAAAACTATTGATTGTTGTGATGACAGCCCTGATCTGTGTCTTCAGATCTTCAACTCCTGTCACCTTAATAGCATAAACCTTATCCTTAACTCTACAGAAAGTTGTCTAGTCAGTGCTTCTCAAACTTTCTAATGTGGTGAACCAGCAATTTTTTTCTCAATGTATCAGGGAGCGGTGTAGTGTAGCTGCGCATCATGCACTGTAGCTTCTGTAGCAAACAGTTTGTTGGACCAGCACAGGTCCACAGACCACACTTTGAGTAGCACTGGTGTAGATGTGTAATGTCTGGGGACTGGGATGGCCAAACAAGTTGTTGGGAGACAGATGGTAGCCTCCCGTCAAGACCATCCAGTGTGTTATTTAACTGGGTGCACTCTGTTAAAGAGTGCCCAGCCAATCAATTTGGGAATGTTGCATCTAGTCACAGACAATTCTACCACAATGTGGTAGGGTGCCATCCTGTTGAAAGATTACTGGGGGTTGGAGATCCTCCACCTGAGGAACTACAAACTACTGAAGCACATCCACACACATGTAACTGTTGATTTGGCAGAGAAAAGGGCCTAATAATGCAACTGAACATTAACCTACAGCATACACTGACTTTTGGGCTGTACTGAAGATGTTCAATAACATGATGAAGACTCTTGGAACCCCAAATCATGTAACAGCGATTCACCTTTCCAGAGACATGAAATATCACCTTGTCCAAAAACAATATTTTACTCAGCAATCAGTCATCATTATCCTCTTGGAGAAACATTTCCTGTGCATGGCAGCATGGTGTGCCATTAGCTTTCCACCCATTTTGCAACACCTGTATCTTGTAGAGAATAGCCCATCTTTGATGGAGAGCTGAACAAAGAGTTTTTTGAGAAAGTCGCAGTTCCTTAAATGCAGCTCAAGTTGACTTAGAACTCCTCAAAAAGGCTTCACTTATATACACTTTAATGTACTCTTCACCCATGCTGACCAACTACTTCTTCCCTAATCACAAAAACTCTCCTATTTTGAATGAAAGTGAAAGTGAATCTTCAGAAAATACTAATTCCAAAGATACATAAAAATTTTGCAGTATCAGATCGATTGCCATAACCTGATACTGCTACAAGTTGATGGCTTCCTTTCAAACTGGGGGTGGCTCAGTCGGTAGTGTGTCAGGCTCGTAATCTGCAGTCCCCAGGTTCGAGTCCCAACTGGGTCAGCGTTGAGATTTATCTCCGCAAAATTCCGCACCCTGCCCATGGTCAGGTAGGGGACACCGATGTGCTTGGAAAGGCTGCTGTCTGTCAGATGGGATGTTAAGCCATGGCTCCATGTGTGGGAGAGCCATACCCTGTGCACGTTAAAGAACACACTGGATGGTCTTGACGGGAGGCTACCATCTGTCTCCCAACAGCTGTTCCAGTGGGTCCTCTCCCCAACCTTCTCTGAGCCTTTGGGGTTCATGTGACCTGGCCATTTAGCCCATGGTGTGCAAAAAAGTGCCGCTCAGAGGTAAAACAACCGACCAAAAAAATCCTTTCAAATTGTGTAAAAAAGTTGCATTTCACTTCCATCTCCAACTGTGTTTCGAAGGATCAATCAACACACGCTTCTTCCTATTGGTTGGAATCACCATTTCTATACCTGCTAACCAACCTTAAAGCTACTGACATCTAGCAGCAGTATAGATCCATCAAAGGCCACCCACTCAGAGTTGGTGATTGGGAGAAGGGCCGAATTTCTTCTGCTGTCATTCCTAAAATTATTAATTAGCTTTTCTATTGTTGTCAGGTGGAAGCCACGAACTGCAGCAATGGATGGATATTTTGAATTTCTTTTTCAAGCAAATGCTCATTTGATGATATGGTGAAGGCCCTGTAGATGAGAGAACAGAAGGCTGCAATTTTGTATGCCCACAGGTACCCAAGTCCACATGTATGATGGATGGGACATAGATAAACTTTCAGTATACTGATGTTGTCAAGGCTCCTGCATCATCTTTTTGGATAAAAACATTAAATAGGGGATGGACTGCTATTTTCCTCCTTCTTAGTAAAATGCATTGTAGGATAGATATTGTTGGTTGCTGCTCATTGTTCATTCCATTGCTGTCAATTGCTCATTGCAGCCATTCCAAATTAAAAATATATCGTCAACAAAGCAACACAAGAGGACAGGTAAAATTGCTGTCGATTGAGCAATTTTGTTTGAAGGTCTTGAAGGACAATCTTAAGACAGATTGCCAGAAAGTGGTGAGTACTTCAGTCCTGCCTGTGGATTTTGTTGCTGAACTGGACAATTTTTTCAGTGACTAGTTTTAGAGTGGCATTGATTTCAGGAAGGGGTAATTTTTGTACTTCGATAATTTTTGTCTGAAATAACATAACAGCATTAAAAACTGGAGTGGATGAGAATAAGGAGACTATGTCAAGTGTGAATAATTTGGATGGACAGATCCTTGATTCTGTTTAGAAATTCCATCATAGATTTTATGTAAAATAGGTAAACACGAATGAAGCTAAATAAAAATTTCAACAAATTTTTTTCTGGAAAGATTGTTGGGATGATCTTTTGCATACTAAAGGCCAGATGAGGTAATTTATCTTTGTACACTTTGCACTGGGCGCTCTGCTTGAGTCATTGGTGCTTGACAGTTGGATGACACTGCACTCTTCTTGAGGTCCTTGGGGAGCCACTAGTTGTTTTTTAGCCTGCAAACCTTGTTTTTGATGCTAGTGGTGGGGTTGGCATTTAGACTTGTACAACTGGAGTTATTCATAAAGTCCAAAACTTTGGCATCAGTCATTTTTGCTCACGATAACAAACTGGCATGTGTTAGCTAATGTGATAACAATGTCAGTGGTGTTTGAAACGCTTTTTAAGGGCTGAAAATATTCACACAAGATATTTCTATCCAAGTAGGGTGGAGACTTTTGTCAGGAATTCATGAATTTGTAGACCTTTTTCATAGCATTAATTTTATGCTCTTCCAGATGCCTGCATGCATTATTGATGATATTGTCAATTTTGGTGATGATATCTTGCTTGTCTAATTTTCTATGGAATGGGCTGAATTTAGGACCATGTTCCAGAGCAGCCAGTTCATTATAGAAGTTTTTGCCAGACAGATTAATAACAGAAAAGGGTTTAAAAGTAAGGCAAAAATGCTTATCTGAAGTTTTAGTGAGTCACTGGATCTTCGTAAGATGCTTCTGTTTGGTGTCGTTTTTGGGCTTTTTTTTTCTGTGTAGTGGAGGCTTTCAAGCACATCCTTGAGCATGATGGGAGGGCAGTGTGGCAGATGTCTTGGTGTGCCTCTGCCTCAATTCTCGCAATGTGTAATTTTTTCTCCTGTATATGTTCGCCCTTCCTCATTACTACCTTCTAATCTGTCACCTTTTCTCATTAATACTGCCAACAATATATCCTACAATATGTTTTATGAAGGAGGAGGAAAATAGTAGTGCCATCCCCTATTTAGATGTTTTTATCGATGCAGTAGCCTTGACAATGTCAGTATACCAAAAGCCTACCTACATCCCCTCCATCATAAGCACAGACTCATGCACTCCATAGGCATACAAAATTGAAACCTTTCATTCACTCATCCACAGGGCCTTCATCATATTGTCAAACGAGCATTTGCTTAAAAAGAAATTCGAAACATCCAATCCACTGCTGTGTCCCATGGCTTTCAACCAACAACAATAGAAAAGTTACTCAATAAATATAGAAACAACAACAGAGGAGATTCGGCTCACCTCCCAATCACCAACTCCGAGCAGGCAGCATTTGCCGAATCTATTTCATATGTTGTACTGTAAGAAATAGATTCTTACTCAACTGATTCTTATGTCCTATGCGAATCAGTCCACAAATTACTCAGAGCCCAAAAAATAATTTTTTTTTAACCCCAGCTCCGAATTTGAAGAAAATTATCAAAAGGAACAAATTTAGCCTCCTTCAAAAATTGGGAATATACAGATTTCCCCTCCATTTGCCAGATAAGTCCAGTGTCTAACTATAATGAAAAAACCATACCTTCTTTACAGAAGTTCACAGAGCATCAATCAGATATCAGCCAAAACAAGCTATCAACTGCTGCTACCGAGCTTGCAATACAGCACATAGCAACTATAGACTGGGAGCACACCACACTGCTTGCAGGTGCATCCACTTATAATGGAACCATAGTACATGAGGCCATTGAAATAATGGCCTTGCCTGTCCCCACCTGCAACCAAGACACTGGAATCACCATTCACAACACATAAAAAGAAGCTCTCAACAACCCTAAAGTCACCATATAGTGTCACTTCACTGAAAACAGAGGCTGTTCTTGCCCCGAAAAGCTTCTGAGTTTTCTCCTAAAAACTTTTAATATGCAAATAGTTTGAAGGATAAATTTCAAAATTTTATTGCTCAATGATAGAGAATTTTAATGTTATTTGAATTAATTTCTGAGCAAGGTCTTTTCAATTGTGTATTCACTTTAATCTGTTTCAATAAAGGGTCTGCATCTAAACTCTTAAATCCAACTTTATGCTACAACTTTTTTTTATGAAACCTGTTTCTTCTAAACGTAGCAAGCAAAAAATAAAACAAATGCAATACTGGAAACCCATCTACATATGATAATTTGCTCTTTCAGTAATATGACCTTCAATAAAAAAAATGTTTAAAAAGTCATTTTCTTCTGAAAGAAACAATCGGAAACCAATTGAATGCATTACAGGAAATCAAAACAGTCTATATCAGTTGTTCTCAGCCTTTTATGCTTCATGTACCCCCTGGAAATGTGCATGTAACGGCATACCCCTTGTATAGATAGATAAAACTATAGTTATAGTATAACAATGGAAATAAAACACTGACTTTGTTACTAGATCTAGCGACTTCTGAACTCTCACGGCGTACCCAAAAAAATTTTACCGCGTACCCCACATTGAGAAACTCTAGTCTATATTGACAATTATTCTCACTAATCCAACTTTAGATAAAACAGTTTTTTTATATTTCTGTTAAATTCTGTTCATTTTAAGTGAAACAATATGAAAAAAAGGAACTACTGTAGGAAACGAAAAATGCAGAAGACTACCAGTATTCTCAAGAATCTGACACTTAATAAAACGAATTATTTAAAGATCCTTTACTTCTAATATAAACAATCGAAAATCAATCGAATGTATTAAAGGAAATCAAAATAATTTTATTTTCAATTATTCTTGCTAATCCGACTTTCGATAAAATGGATTCTTATATTTCTGTTCCATTCTGTTTGTTCTAAGTGAAACAATCTAAAGTAAAAGGAACTATTGCAGGACATGAAAAAGAATAAGACTACCAGTATTCTCAATAATCAGACTATAAATAAAACGAATAGTTATAAGATCCTTTCGTTTTAAAAGAAATCAATTCAATGTATTATAGAAAAAAATTTATATTTTTTAAAACATTTATTTATTCAGACAAATTCAAATAAATCATTCCTTATTTAGAGATGTTCCACAAAGCTAACAGCTTATCTGCAGGAGAAAAAAATACATTGACATAATACATTATACCTTCTTTCTGCCTTAATCTGTTAATCTTAAGGGGAAGCGAAAGCCATATACACCCAATTCTGTTTTTACATGATATATAGGTACTCAAAAAAAAAAAACGTGCAAAAAAAACATGTAAAAAAAATACAGTGCATATGAAAAAAATAGAAGATTGGTTCCAGACCTGAAAACCCAGTACAAATAATAAGTTGTTTTCAAACAAATCATATCAAAATCTTTAATTAAATCTTTATTTGATTTTTTATTCATTTAAACACATTTTTTATTTTATAAACTTATAAAGATAATTATATGTACATATATAAAGCAAACTATCCTTCATAAAGAAAATAATATGTCACTAATTCAAGAATACAAAAGTGCAAAAACTAATGATTTACATATGCTTATTAAGTTGATTTTATTCATTGTCACTTTCTGACAATAGACATATTTGTTTGCATGAAACTGAAATTAAATCACTTTAATCGCTTGAAACATTTTGGCCATCGTGTTCATACTCCAATGGTGAAATGCTCTCGTGTTCATACTCCAATTGTGAAATTCTCTCGTATTCATATTCCAATGGTGTATCCATAGTACATTTTCAAAGTTAAAACTACTTTGAAAAATGTGACCATAAAAGTGGCATCTTTGTTATAAATGTAAATTCTAGGAATTTTTTCTTGAATAGGAATATTTTTTAGAATTAAATTCAAATGGAGATTTTTTTTAAAAGGTGCCATTTGAACTGTGTTAGATCAAAATAAATCATGTAAAAAGAGAAATGGAATTTTTTCTAAACTGTGTTAAATCAAAATAGTGTAAAAACAGAATTGGGTATACTTGCAATGGAAATATTTTGGGTTATAACTACATAGAAATGAAAGATTGCTCGAGTTAGAGAAACTGTAATGCATTACAGAAACTTCAAAATAAATTTATGGCAGAGTCCAAAAATAGAAAAAAGAAAATATATTTTTAGATATACGTTTTTTTAACTTGCAGTTTTTTTAAATTTTAACCATGAAATATGTCCCCTTACAGACATTAGATGACACTACTCTTCCTTCTGTAGCATTTCATTACTGTAAGACACAATACGTTTTGAAAATAATTTATTTTCTAATCACATTTTCTCAAAAAATTACCCGCAGTTGTTTTTTTACATTCCATTCTGTAAATCTAATTACCTAGATACTATATCATATGCTTCTTTATATACGAATATGTGGTTAAAAAGTCACATAGTACAACCATGCTATGTTCAGTCGGCAGTCTACCATTCTAGCAGTTGCCTCATGTGACTCCAGGCACCTCAGGCCTCTGTTCCCCTGACCAAAGCAATAAATATGTCACCAAGGAGCACCCCCCCCTCTTCCCCCCAGGACGAATCGGACACTCTAGTGAGATGTGTATCCAGTGACTCTCGACAAGGTCACTTTGAGTAGGGCCTCGGTTGCAAGATTCTAACAATCGGTGGTGGGAGCGCATGAGTTTTGTGTCATCTGTGATTATCCACCGAATTACTGTTTTTATTCAAAACCAAATAACATAAACCTTTCCTTTGCACAAGTCCTGATATGCTGATTGGTGACAATTTGGTAGAGGTTATGTCCGTCATCTGCAATAATGCAAAAAAATTTGTATTGGTTTATGAACACACACTATCAGTATAAAATTGAATAGTGATGGATCTGGTTTCCTCTCCACAAAGCATAAATATTATTTTCAAATTCTGAGTCAATCAACCATCAGAAATAGGAAATGGTGTTTTTTTTTTCTTTTAGTGTGAGGCTGATTCAAAAAATAATATGAATTGAGAGAAATATAACTTTCTGGGAAAATATTTAGCCAAAATTACATAAATTTTACATGTAATGTGTCATCCTAGAGAATTTTGACCACAAAAGCTACAAGAAATATGCCACTAAGAGAGCCATTGTATATTCCTGATGCTATTAAAAAATAAATATTAATAAACAGACTGAAAAAAGTTTTAAGTGCTAAAAAGTAAGCAGTAAGAAAATATCTCAGATTTTAGCAGCTGATGATGTTTTAAACCAGAAAAATCTACGAAATACTCAATTAGCTTAGTACACATTGAAGAAACTGCCAAAGTTAAAAAACATAAAACAAAATTATTTTGCTATTTGTAAACAACAAATGTTTATGGAATGGAAATGAATAAGATCTCATGTTAAAAAATATCCTTATGATTTCTTATTCCTTGTTCGATAGAGATATATATATTGTACTTTTTTTTTATTTCTGAAAAATAAGGTTCCCTAAATAGGTTAGCGAGTGAAGCAAACCATGCCGAAACTGAACTCCAGGAGAAATTTTTTTAGTACTGAAGTACATATGACCTAAATTCAGATAACTGTCATTTGTGCACTAGTTTTTAGAAATTTCTTAATTTTATATCTATTATGCATGAACACAACTTCTGGCATAAAAGAAATATTTTTTTTTAGTTTTTTTAAAAAAATTGAAAAGAAATTGATTTCTATAAAACATTCTGAAATATTTTATATAATATCACCAACAGCAATAAAATTATATTACTTACTTACAAAATTTAAATTAGTGGATCTGAAAAGTGTCATGTACATCTACAACATTATTGGATACTAAAAAAATGCTTTCATATATGCATTTTACAATGTAAAAAATAATAAAAATTCTTATAGTCCTTTTTGAAAAATTGATATAAATTCATTTGGTCATTTTATTTCTTATGACATATATAAAAAAAATAGGCACTTTTGTTTAACTTTTTAAAATTTCTTTATTTCATTTTTAGTCATATGGAGAACAATTTGTTATCAAGAACACCTATCTTACCCGTGCTTTCAATGAGGATTGCTAGATTTTTCCTGTTGAACTGCACAAGCTTCAATCACACATTGCTGCCATCGGACCCCACATGTTATGGTGGAACAGTTGGTGTCAAGACCAACTGTTCCACCATAACTTTCAAACTTCTTTTCTTTAGCCTCTGTAACGCTCCAAAGAAATGCAAAATACTTTTAAATTTGGACCCTTTTTCTGATCCAATTAGTTTTATGCTCCGGATAGCTGAGACGGGCGCCAGGCAATAATTAACATTGCCAAAAAAATAGAATAAGTTAAATTAGGGTTCAAAATACCAGTGAGCATTAATGAGTAAGAATCCAAAAATGATTGTCAAGTTAAATACGTAAATATAATCAAAACTTAATTCATGTTGCTCAAGAGAAAAAATTAGTAAAGACTCAAAAGGTTTAAATAACAAACATATTTATTTCCAAAAATCACTCACCAAAACTTCAATGAAGAAGATACATTAACTGAGCACTCTTCCGTGCTACATGCTTAACTCATTGTCTATTTGACTCTCTCTATGTGCTATCTCACTATGCTACTGTGACAACATGTCATCAGACTTTAACAAGAGGCTTACAGAGGCCTGCAAGTGTCATGTTGCATGCCGGGAAAGACATTTACATAAATTGACGAGTGACACAAGCTATGATGCAAGAGGGGGCGTGTCCTTGTGCATGCGCTTTAGCGGTTGACAGTCGGAAGATCGGAGTTGCGCATGCGCAACTCCTAACTCTTGGAAACGAGCGCTGTGATGCCAAAAAGGAAATAAAAATCCCCAAAATGATAAATATAACGTAAATTAAACAAAACTGGTTAAGGTAAAGCAAAAGTGAACGATGGGGCATCACAGATGGAGAAGCTTAATGATTTATGTGTCAAATGAAAGCTTTGTAAACTGGGAAGTGTCAGAGACCTATTTAAAAAATTTACCACCCCCCAGCTTTCTTTCCCCCTAAAAAAGGAAAAATATTAAAGTATTGTTCCGCTTTTTCTCCAGAACGCAAATGCCGAAAGTAACAAGCTTATGTCAAATGAAAGTTTGTGATGGGGGAAATGTCATAGGCTATTAAAAAAAGTTTCCCCCTAAAAAAGTGAAAAATATGAAAATGATTGTTCCTGTATATCTCCAGAACATGAGTGTTGAAAGCAACAAGCTATGCATCAAATGAAAGAATGTGATGCAGGAGTGTCATAAACTATACAAACTTGACCACCCATGGTTTCTTCCCCCCTACAAAAGGGGAAATGTTAAAACCATTGTTCTGCTATTCGGAAAGTGAAGGCCGCAAGTTATGCATCAAATAAAATTTTGTGATATGGGGGGGAATGTTACAGATTAAAAAATTCCACCCTCTTCCTGCTTCCCCCCTAAAAAAGGGGAAATATGAAACGATTATTACACTATATCTTCTGAATGCAAGGACCTACAATTATGAGTTAGGTGCAAAATGAAAACTCATATGAGGACTATCATAGACTATTTCGAATTTTGCCTCCCACCATTCTCCCTCCCCCCTAAAAAAGAGGCAGATTTTTGCAGGGGGGGGGGGACTTAATGGGTTATATAACAAATTAAAGTTTGTGATGTCCCCAATGTCATGGGCTACCTTAAACACGATTCCAAAAGCAGGGGGAGGGAAAAATGTAGTCAATGCTCGTGAATCATATCAAATAAAAGTTTCTGAAAATAGGTGTTTTTAGTAACAAACAAAAAATGCAAACAAATTTAAAAATTTAAATAAATTAAAAAAATTTAAAAAATACCTATTTTGTGAAATGTGCTCTATGTAAAAAGTAGTACTCCAAAGGAAGATAGGGCAGCAATTTACCTACACAACAAGATTGCCGGCATCTATCTTCATCTAAAAGTGAATACGAACTCAGTGACTGATTGCACCATCAATATATTTCAGTTTTATTTCCTACTTTTTTGGGGAAAAATCGTAAGAATGTAAAAGGTAAGTATACAAATCATGAAATCATTCAATTCATATTAACTACAAAGGAAGATTGGGCAGCAGCAAAATCCTCTCAGTTGGTAAAGGAAATAAATTTACGTGACTTATCTCCTCTTCAAGTGTACATTGAGTAACTGATTTCATCATTGGTAACTGACAGGCTCCTTGTCAGAATTCTGTGGCAAGCTGCTGCTTGAGGGGGTATTTATTTTTATTTATTTTTGCTTTAGGGGGCAGAAGTTAATCCAATAGGTAGACCGCAAGGCTCATAATCAGTTTCCCTATTCGAGTCCCAGCTGAGCCAGCATTGAGATTTATTGCTAATAAATATTAAATATATTTCACGATAATAGCTGTACATCATTCATGTCTAAAATTACTAAGTCTCAAAAATTAGGAGTGCAATTGCTTTACAAATAACAGACAAGTTAGATGTTGCTGTAATTGCTATAACACAATTTAGCTACTGTAAATTATCAATCAGTCTAATTAACAATAAATATATTTACCAAGACATATTAGGCTGGTACATCGACTTGCTTTGGCATGGCTGTTGCTACAGAAGAGGAAATTGAAATTCACACTTCACATGCAGTCAGCAGATAATCAGAACATTATTACAGTAGGTGTTCATGTAATGTCCTTTGATGTTCATATCTACGACCGAAGTAGTTACAGCAAGAAACCAGTTCTTATAGTTATGCATAAATAGATGTCAGTTCAGTATGTTAACAGGTTGTTATCTTGCGCTTAGTACACTGAGATAATATGTTACTTCCTTGAGGTTGATAACACAAATCGCTGTTATATGTCCAATGACTCCAAAAGTTGGTTATCCCATCATATTCCATAGAAGCTAAAACACTTCGATCTAAACGCTGATTGCAGTTAACAGATTTTAAACGTATAACAGTCCTGTGTCACATTTTATGCATAGACATTGGCATGTATTCTAACCATAGAGAGCAGTTGCACTATCCCAAATCCTTGAGACACTTGCATACTTTTAAAACATAAAGAAAAAACCCCCTTAAGCAGCTGCTTCCCACAGAGGCCTGACAGGAGCCTGCCAGTTTATATGCCATAGTAGAAGGTCTGAGAGGATGGCAGGCCCTCAGCAGAAAAATGACACAAACAGCCATGCCTTACCCGGGGCTCGAACCCAGGTCCCTTAGATCAGTAGCCAACACACACTAACCACTCAGTCATGGGTAGAACAGTTAAAAACGAGTAATCAAGATATAAAAAACTAGTTTAAAAAGTTCCCTCATATCAATGCTCAAGATGATAGGAGTGCTATCGGCATCAGTGCTTAGGCCCAAAGTGAGTGCCTCACATTGGGCCTAAGCACTGATGCTTATAGGATGTGCTATACTCTGTGCATGTTAAAAAAACATGCTGGATGGCCTTGACAGGAGGCTTTTAGCTAACTGAGCTACACATTGCTGATGAGAAATGAAATTTAAACATAATATTGCTGTTCTCTTGTACACCATATTTTCAACATATTTCATATTTTCATGTCAAATGTTGTTCTCAAATTTTTCATACATAAGTATCATTTATTGGCAGAATAAAATGTTGGCAACCCAATTGAAACACATCTTATCAGGAAAGTTTAGGCTTGTTGAGCCCTATAGTTGAACCCTCCACAATCAATAAAGATTTTCTCTAAGTAACAAGATCTTCAACTATTGGTTGCTCTGGTGGAGTCAATCAAGTGTCACAGATCACTACAAAAGTCACTACATTCCTGCAGTTCAGTGCTATTGTATTTTCAGCACATGCGCATTTGTGTCATCATTAAAATATATAATGCTAAGATTCCAGACTGTAGTCATATGATAAAATTTATGTTGACAATAGTAAAGCAGCCGACGTAGTCCTGAATTGCAAAATGCTGTGAGGTCTTCGTAACATGGCAAATAATAATTACAAAATGAATAAAAAAATGATGTTATGTTCATTTAGATATGACAAGTGATAAATACTAAATAATAATAATTTCTGTTTGCATTCTTTAGGAGGAGAAGAAATGAATATAAATATAAAATCCATTTTAAGCAGGATCAGATTATTAAGAACAAATATTAATATGAGTTGTTTCAAAGGAGTTTCCAAAAAATTCAAGGTATTGAAATATCAGATTAGAGAGAGTATATGCCAATGCTTCAAATAAGTATAAGACCAGAAAGGAAAAATGCTGATGTTGGTCCTGCAGGCTTTCTTTCCTGGGTTCCTTCAACTACAGATAATCAATTAATATACTTTAATCAAAGCTGCATTATAGAGAATAGATATTAATGCGTCATTAATCATGGATTAGCTATAATACATGTAAGTACTTTCCCTAAAGCTTTCTTTTGATATTCGATTGTTTAGAAAGGAAAAGATCTTTCATTTTATTAAATGTAGGATTAGTGAGAATACTAATATTCCTATGCAAATTGCATTCCTGCAGCTGCATTCCTTCGACTAATGATTTTTGCATTCAGAAGAAGCAGAATGAAATAAATATAAGTAAATCCATTTTGTGAAAGCCTGATTAGAGAGAAAAAATGTAAAATTGATGACTGTTAGCATTTACTTTTCTATGGTTTTCGATTTTGAACTATCTGTCAGAAGCAAAGAATCTTCAAAATACACTTTTATTTAATGTTGGATTAATGAGAATACTGATAGTTTGATACAGTTTGGTCTTCTGTGGTCTGTTACTTTTATTCCAGGTTATTTTACATAAAATGAATCGATTATTGAGGATACTGGTAGTTTCATGCATTTTCATTTCTTATAGTCATTCCTTTTATTTGAGATTGTGTTGCTTAGAGAATTACAATGAACAGAGTGGGATAGAAATATAACAATCTGTTGTATCAAAAGTTGGATTAGCAAGAATAATTGTCAATATTGGTTGTTTTGATTTCCTGTAATGCACTGGATTCATTTCTGATTATTTCTTTTAGAAGAAAGGATTTTATAAATATTTGTTTCATTGAGTGTCAGAGTGTTGAGAATATTGGAAGTCTTATGCATATTTGTGTCCTGCAGTAGTTCCTTTTAGTTCAGATGAACAGAATGGAACAGAAATATAAAAAACTATTTTAACTTTTTAAACTATTTAAACTTTTGATAAAAAGTCAGAATAGCGAGAATAATTGTAAATATAGACTATTTTGATTTCCTGTAATGCATTCGATTGATTTTCAATTGTTTCTTTCAGAAGAAAATGACTTTTAAAAAGGTCATATTATAAAAAGAAAATTATTGTATACATAATAAATTAAATATTCTTCTTCAATTTATTTTATCTTTATGAAAGAGGGATTTAGTAACGTTTAAAGGTTTTTATAAAATTCATAGGCTTATTTTGACAAACACGTTTTTAAAGCATATTATGATTTATTATGAATTCTAACACAATAAAACTTTCCATTGGCTTATTCTTATTCCAAGCTGTCAATTTTGGTAACATATTCTTCATTTTAGCTAAAATGTAACTTAAAAAATGTGGGCTTTAAAAATGGCAGCTAACCAATACTTACATGCCCTCCCATTGAAATTCCAGTAATACCAAGAGGTCCAAATCCCTGCCTTTCACACCAGTGGAACAAAGCAAGAGATTCTAGTATTAAACAACCACCCATGACAAAAATGTCAGAAACGTTGTGAAGGCTTGACCGGCTGATGAAATTACATAATAATTAGTGTAAGTAAACATTAAAATATTACTAAACATTTGCAAGAACTGCAATTTATTTTCAATTACAAAGTATTAAAATATAAATTCTTCTAATACATAAAACTTCACTTAAATTCTAAATACAGTCGGCTCTTGACATATATGGATTTAACATGATTTTAGAATAATGCAGTCCCCATATTTACATCTCTTTTAATTTACACATATTTATATATGAAATAATGTGGTCTGAACTCAGAATTTCTATTTAAAAAAAAAAGACTCTCAAATGTCATTGCATTCCTACCTTAGAAAAAAGGGAAATATAAAACCTGAACTCAGTCCCATATCTGAGGGGTGGCTCAATATGTTGATAAGCCCCCACTCCTTGCTTTAAACTGTTCATGGGCTTGTATCTACACCTTTGCCTATTCAGTCATGATCCAGATGATCTTCCTAAACCTAATAACTCTCATTTACTTACAATCCCAATCATAACCAGCCATCAAAAAGTCTTGCTGAGCACCATCAGAGACGGTGCTCAGCATGTTCAAAAAATTTTTCATAAACAATTATCATTTTCTAATTGTAGATGGGCTCTATTATCTCATTTTTAGTCTTTCCATAATGTATGTAATGCCTTTATTATTGTAACAAATAAATACTGTATAATGAAAAATAAAGCCAAGAAGAAATAGATGTATTTATGAATTTTCAGGCAGCACTTCCCTCCTATCCCTACAATTTGCTTTATATCTTATGAGAAAATTATGCTTGATTTGAATATTTTGATTTACATGGCCATTTTTAAGAATGCAATCTTCCCATAAATCAAGAGCCAAACAGTATTTGTAATTAACATACGATGTTATTTCTAAACAAATATATTATTGATGTAATCAGATGCAAATACAGATATTTTATCATCTCTGACACATATTTAATAACTAATTTAATTAACAAATGATTAAAGTGACATCCCGCCCTATGAAAACTACTGGCAATGATTTGTGCCATTCACTTTATACCAAGTTATGTACCAAAAACAGCTTTTCCCATGATGAGGTTAAGCCAAATTTCCTTAAATAACAAGAGAGATATTTAACAAATAATATCAAATATATTAGGTTACTACATATTGAATTAGAAACTGCAATGAGATCTTTAAATTATACAATTTTTTTGATGCAAAAGAGTTTATAATTTTATACTGCTGTGCAAAACCTAAGTTTGCCTTTTCCCTAATTTTTCACTTTAAATATTTCTAAAAATGCTCAAACACATTTTATAATGTATGTAATGTTAACATGTTTTAAATCTGTTTAAATATTTTGGCTAAAATATCTGTAAAGTGCTGAAAGCACATCCCTTCAAAAACTAGGTTTCAAACAGTAATCTATATTTTGATATCTACTGGTCTAGCCATAGGAAGAGTGGAGATGGATCAGTCACATTTGGAGGTAGACAGGTTCTTCAATGTGTTTGAAAGTGTCATTCCAAAACTCTAGAAACAATTCAAAGACACAAGAACATGTCACCAAAGAAAAGCAGGAGGTCATCCAAGGGTAACAACATCAAGGGACTACTATACTAATAGTTAATCCTGACAGTGAAACACAACTGAAGAATCTCAGCACATTTATTACCTTTGGAGTTCTCAGCACATTTATTACCTTTGGAGTTCTCAGCAGCCATAAACCATATGGTGTCCTGACCTAGTCTCACAAAGGCTTAATCAAGGCCTTTATGCCAGGAAACTTGTAATTACTATTTAAATAATCCCTTCTCCCCATGACAGCTCGTTTTGCAGGAAGCAGAGAACACTTCAATCTTTGGGATCATCATGATGAATGGATGTACACCTCTTCATGTCTCTGAGGGTGAGCCATGACTGCCCAATGATACCAAGATAAGATCTTAAAGCCCTATACGATGCTTTTCAGTTGTGTCTTCATTGGGCTCAATTGACTGCTGATTTCCTAGAAACTGAGGATATTAGAAGAATGCTGTGAACAAAAGGTCCCCTGAAAGAAGACATCAACCTCAAGAACCCTCCAAGAGCACAAAACAACCCTTAACCATTCCAGTGTCCAGCCTGAAAAACTAGTTAACATCCAGAGGCCAAGCTATTTTCTCACTATGCTCAGTAAAAATATTAACTTCAGAACTTGTTTGCCCAATAACTAATGAAAGGAATTATGCCCTGTTATATACCAAATTAATCAACCTTTAATTCTTGATTTCCTGAAAATACAATATTTAACAAAAGAGATGATTAGTTTTATTTTAATAAGATTTTTAGTCATGCAATAAAAAAAAATGCATCTGGCACTGCAAATAAAAATTTATCTAAAAAAAACTAATAGACAGAAATGATTATAATGCAATGAATAAACTATTTATTTCTGAAATACAAAAAAATTCTTGTTTCAAGTATATATTTTTCCTGTTTCGTAAATTTTTTCTTGGTACCATACTTGGAGAAAAGTCGAGGCTTTTAGCTAATTGTGTTGAGTCAGATAAAGATGTCAACTATAGAATTGTTTTAAAAAAATAACCAATCAACAGAAATAGGTAATGTTATATACCACATTAAACAGAATTAACTCCAAATCTTATGAAAATAAAAAATTTTAACAAATTTACAAGCATGTTAATTTTAATAAGATGTTTTCACAATGATATAGTGAAAAATTAGATCAGACTATAAGTTTAAAGCTTAATTGTTCAAAAATGTGGCAAATAAAAACATTTAAATTATATATTCATCGAAAGCAAATTTCTTCCTGAATAATTTTATATTTACCTGAAACATGATTTTTATTTCTTAATGATTCTTTTCAGTGTGGTATATTTTAAAGCACAGGCCAGTGTTACATAAGGTGACTTGGATTGCTCACATTAATGGGATTTTGTGTCCTGTTTGTGAAATGGAGGAGCACTTTCTAGGCTGCTTTCTTTTTACTAAACATTGATTTTATCTTTGGCATTGAATTTTTGGGATCTTGGTTAAGTGCTGAAAAGTTAGTGCACCAAAGAAAAAAATAAATGTCTCTATTATCAGAGTGGCACAGTCAAGTTACTGCAGGGGGGCAGTAAAAACTTACTTGAAAACTTGCAATTTGATTTTTTTTTTTAAATGAAACTTTGCCAGGGGGAGGGGGAATAAAACATCCTCAGTGAGTGTAGTGGTGACCCTCTCACAGAAGGAATGATATCCATGTCAAGGAAGCCCTTTTTGCTTCTGTATCCAAGACATCATTCATTTTTAGGAATTTCAGGAAACAGAACAAGATCAATTTTTTTTTTTTACTGAAAAATTAATATATAACCTAATGTGATGTTAAATAAAATATCGATAGCAAAAAGTTGTAAGTCAGTCATCCAATATTGGCATGACTCTAAAAAAAATCAATGGATAGATCAACAGACCCAAAGATCGATAATTTATGGAAATAAAATAAATCTACTAAAATGAAAACTTAGGTTTAAATATAAAAGAATTAATTCTAACTTTACAAAGGGTATCTGACTGTAAAATATCTATTATGGAGCCACTTATAGCATCTGGAACTAAGATTGCATGTGTGAAGTGAGTCGAGAACGCAGGTTCTCGACTCACTAAAGTGCCGTGTGCAGTGAACCATGACCTACATGCAGCTGCCAGTGTCTTGAGGTCTAATTTTAAGAGTGGGAAAGATGCACAGAATGCTATGGGATAAATGATAAAAATATTTCTGGGAATATTGAAATAGGTTTATGGCAGAAAAGAGCCTAAAAATAGGGAGGGGGGGAATAGCAGTATGTACTTTGCAATTATTTCCAAAATCTTCCGCTTTCAAAAAGAGCAGTTTTTTTGTTAATTTTCAGGAGATTTTCAAAACTTTAAGGAATAATTTTTGATAATGGTTCAAATCAAACTTGTGAGTTTAAATCAGAAAGTTCCTTCAGCAAAGAGTAATGTTAACAAACAAATCAGCAAAGAGTAATGTTAACAAACAAATCGGCAATACCATATAGCACTTCTAAGAAATGGCAATCAGATGTCTTTAACAAATTATTTATATTGTAGTTTAATAAAATATGCATCAAATGAAAAAAGAAAATCTTATTTTTCAAGCCTGAATTATGTATTTTTATTATATATATAAAACTAAAACAGCAATTTCTTTTTGTACTAAAACTACATTCTGTCAACATATACATATGATGTGGACACTGGAAGGGTTAAGGAGAAATGGGATGTATTGCCTACTGAACTTCTGAATAACTTTATAGGCAGCATGAGGGCTCTTTGTAACAATTGTAGAGTGATGAGAGTTGATCACATGTCTTTAATGATCATTTGTAACCCTATAATAATGCTGTTGAAATTTTATGATTTTTGCGATTCGTTATTACTCACTTACACCATGTGCAATCAATTTCATTTTTGTTTAATTTTATGAGTAATTAACTAATATACATGGTTTCCATTTTTTTTTATTTAAAACTCTAGTTTTTGAGATACCTGACAAAAATGTCAAACTTTCTTAGTTTTTGCACATCAATGTAGTTAAACTGAATAATTTGTTTTTTTTTTAGTTAGGGTTTTTTGTCTTTATGCTTAAGTATTTGACTTTATCATAGATCTTCTCTATGGCATATTTTATTAATAGGCTTCTGTCAGACCTCCATAGGAAGCACCTGCTTAAGGGATAATTTATTTTCACTCTTTTTTTTTCTCTTATTAAACTGACTCAGTTTAAATTTATCAAGTGAGAAAGAGTGAGAGCCATATATAGGGAGTTGCAATGCAAGGGGGGGCCATGCTTTTTAAAACTGCCAATAAAAGTAATGGAAACCAAAAGTTATTAGACTTCTGCATATTTCATGAAATTTTTAAAAATACTCCAAAATGAAAAGAAAATGTTACACAGCAATAGAAATTCAGCCTCCCACCTTTTATCGGCTAGATTGCATCACGTGCTCAACACTACTTTTTTTTTTTTCCAGATCCTGGGCATGGAAAGGGCTATATATAGAAATAGATCAATGGCAGAATACATATCAAGAAAACAGTTATAGTTGAATTCCTCAAGTAGATTTTTATCATAGCCTTCACACTTAACACTTTGCATACAATGGTAGTACAGGAAGTCAGTTAAAGAGTGAAAAAAAAAAACTTTTTTCTCTTTAACTTGGCTATTGTGAATGGACATTATGTAACAAAGCTAAAAAAATATGTAGCTGTAGAAGTCCTATGAGGAAGATTTTGAAAAGTTAGTATGTAATATTGGGAAAGAAATAACTGAATGGCCAAAGGCTACAACTATAGAAAGATTAGAGGGTAAAATCACTATACCTAGAAAGTTCCAGCCATGCATTCCAAAGTGAAGAGTTAATCAGAATGAACAAGTAAAATGTGTGGACACTAGCAAACACTGAACTGGGAAAGCTGCAAACCTGCCTACAGTGTACTTCCCAAAGTGTCATCAGGGTCTTTGCTTAGGGGATTATTTTGAAAGATACAATAAATACTATGAAAAAAATACTGGCACTAATTACATATGAATATTTGAACATCCATGACTGTAAAAATATATTTAGATAGTGCAAATAAATTATTATGCTAGTGAATAATTTCATTATTCTATTGCATCAAGATTTAAAATATTATTAATGAACTAATAACTGCAAGTACCTTATATTTACATACTATATTGCTTAAGAGATATTAAATACTATATAACTTCCTTAATTCAAAATTTTATAAATTTTGATTTAAAACTTGCAAAGTTATTAACCTTTTTCAGTTTTTAACCTCTAGCCTTTTACAACTTCTGGCAGTGGGTATTACAATACAAAGATGAATTTAGATGAAAATGTCCTATCTCTTTCTAGAACCATCTTCTGTCTTCTTGGACTGGAATAGGTGGATCGATAGGCTTAAATTCCAGTGAAGAATTGAGTAATAGAATGTTAGGTGGAGACTAATTACAAGGATGTTTAATAAAGCTATGCATCTGCTATAAATGTACAGATTTGGTTCTAATGACCATAGGGAAAGGGGGGCAAGGGAATGGTACAGCAGCTAACATGCCACGATCGTAACCTGATATTTCCATGTCTTACATTACACTGTGCCTGCATTGATTTTCCTGCTAACCCCTGCCTTGCTCTTGGCAGGAATGGAATATCAACAGACTTAGAAAAGCCACTAATAATCTTTATAACAATATTTCTTATTCCTTCTGTTTTCTTCTGCACCAACCAGGAAAAGTTAGGCATAACCTGCCCCCTATTCCTATACCAAGTAACTAAGTAAAAGGAGAGAGATTAAAAAAAATTGGGGGAAAGGAAGAAAGGCAATAAAAATTGGATGATACTGTCTTTTTAATAATTAAAGAAAGGAGTTGTCTTTTGCCTTTGAAGTACTTTTTATGAGAGTTCAGTAACTGTTTATTAGCAAATTTTATTTCTTCTACTATTAATATTGCACATTGGTGAAGTAAAATGCTGAAAGGAATTGCATGCGAGAGTATGGAGAAAATAATGCAGAAATCTTTGCATTTGGTAGGAGGGTATATATGCCCACTCTAAACTCCCCACCTCAATACAATAGCAGAGCTGCCAACCTTGCATGACGAAAATTATGATTTGGAAGAATGAATAAATCGGAGAAAATCAGAGCACTTATGAAAACTAATGAATTCCCATATTTTACAGAACTTAAGCAATATACCAATTATTAATCAATTATATAAATACATATTGATTATAAGTTACTAGTTATTATCTATTGAAATAAATTTCATCATTATCATCATCCTCAAGCAGCCATGGGCTACAAAGGTCCAACCAGACCGTGCAATTTAGTTCTCCAAGTATATCTGTCCTGAGCTACATCTGCTGCATCTGGCCACTGCACACCAATTCTAAGGTCCTGTTTGACATTGTCTGCCCACCTCATCCTAGGTCTCCCCTCTTTCTAAGGCCTTTAGGCACACTGTTCATAACCCTATTCACTAATCTATAGTTATGCATATGGGCAACATTCACAACCAAAAGTCTCTCTCTGCATAATATATTGCTCAAAGGAGGTTGCTGACTCCTTTGCCTAACCTAATCATTACCTACAAAGTTGACCATATAATGCCCAAAATACAGTATAAGTATCTCAAATCAAGGGTATCAAGTTTCCTGTTATTTGTTTACAAAGGGTCCAGTTTTACTACTATAACTAACCCTAAAAAGAACCACACTATTATACAGCCTAATTTTAGTCTTTAGGTGTATAGGGATATTTCTTGACAAACAACATAAATTCCTAAAAGTTCCAACAGCAATTCCTATTTTTCTATTTATCTCACGCTGCATATCACCAGTATCTGTTACAAAGATGCCAAGATAAATTACCTTGCAGACATTTCCTCAAGGGTGCAACCATTCAGATTAACTAAAACACAACCTGCCTTACCAATTTTCATAACTTTAGTTTTCTCCCTGTTAATAACCAAATCTACTCTACTACCAGTTTCATCAGCATTTCTAATGAAAGAGTTCATCTCATCAACATCATTTGCCATATAGGGCCAAATCATCGGCATAATCTAAATGAAATTTTCAGATCTCTAGACCATTTAAGCCCAAAATCCTTCCCTTCAGTAAATCCCATATAACATAATCAAAACTAAAGAGGAAAGGAGACAAAACGCACCCTCGTTGAACCCCAGAAGTAATGCTAAACCAATTTCTACAGCTTTACCAACCGTCACATGATTCAGTGTAATTATAAAGAGCTTTCATTATGTTAACTAGCCTGTCTGGTATGCCATACAATCTCACAATCAACCAGAAATTATGACAGTCAGCAGAGTCGAAAGCTTTTTGAAATCTACAATGCTAGTAACCAAAGGTTTCTGAAACACTTCTCAAGAACCTGCCTAAGTGAAAAATATCTGATCAATACATCCCCTACCACTTCTGAATCCACAGTGCCCATCATGCAATTGTCCATCAACCAGATTCTTAATTCTATTAAGCACAATCACACAAACAACTTTTCCTGGAAAAGAAAGTGGGCTGATACATCTACAGTTATTACACAAACTGTGATACCTTTTATAAAAACAAGGATAATAATAGCTCTGGGAAAATACTTAGGAACAATACCTTTATCCCACTGTAAATATTTCACTAGCAATTTTCTACCCCTGGGGATTATGTAGTTAACTTTTAGAAATAGCCAAAATAACTTCAGACTTTGATATAGGGCCAAAATTAAAGCCAGTAATGCACCTATCATCAGTACAAACAATGAGTGTAGAACTAACTACATTGTTTAGACGATCACTGAAATGCTCAACCCATCTAACCATGACAGAACCTTCAATAATCTTACCATGTTTATCCTTCAATCCCTGTGTACCTGTCCATTTCTTCCTACACAAAACATTAACTATCTGGTACAGCTCTGCTGTTACTCTGTCTAACTGCTTCCTCTGCTGCCGACTCCTTTGCCTAACCAAGCTAAAAACCCTTATCAGACAAGTTATCAAGCCAAAATTCTTATTGTCTGTTAACTAAACCTTTACATGCTTCTTAACTCTTTGTAATGCTTTCTGTTAGGAATAGTAGGGTGTTGATTAAGGATATTCCTACAGTTCTTTCTTCCTAAAATAAGCTTCAGAGCCCTATCACTCAAATAATTTTGCTTCCTTGGCTCCTTTTTACCCAAAAGAATACAGTTAGCTTCAAGAAAAGCCTGTTTAAAATGGTCCTATTCTTCTTCAGTAGCAAGTATACCATGACTGTCATTATTAAGTAACCTATAATAGTAACCTTTGGCTAAAACTGGGTCTTTCAGAACTTCCGTGTTAAAGGTAACTTTTTAACCTTAGCACAACACTTCTTAAGTTTAAGTTGCAAGACACTTTTAACAAGGTAATGGTCAGATATAATTTCAGCTCCCCTATATAACCAGGTATTCCAAATATCCCTTTCAATTAATGTATAATCAGTCATATTCTAATATATAATTTTATAAGAATTATATTATCAGTTATATTTTTATGCAACTCAACTGAACCCAATGTACTTATATATGTCACAGTGTTTGTAATAAGTGTTAGTTATTCTCAAACTATTAAGTTGACTTACCTGTAGGAGATGTTGACTATGCCATTGCAGCTACCAATATCAAAGGGACCTACCACCCTTCCCCAAAGGTCAGAGTCAGTACCAACTTTAGCACTGAAGTCACCTAGAACAAGGGTAATATCGCCTTTCTTGACAGAATTCAAAATATCCTGAAGTTGTCCACAAAACTTATCATTCTCATCTTCTGAGGCATCCTCAGTGGGTGTATAACAACAGATAACATTCAAGTCTTTAATGCATGTTTTAAATTTAGCTGTAAAAAAACTTTTATTAATGCACTCATATCCTAGAAGAGCATCACTAGTGTGTCTATTGAGAAGCAAACCTACACTTTGAAGATGCTTTCCATCTTCCCTTCCTCAAAAGAGAAATTTGAGATTATTTTTAATTATGACCTTTATCTGTCCATTGGTCTTTCATGAGTGAGAATATCTAGGTTATTAACCCTTCTAGTGTCCAAGCTGTCTGTATACATATGGAAAATCTGAATTGAGGGGCCAATGACATATGTATACACATTAATAGTACAGCAAAAATACATCGATTTTTTAAAAATAAAAATTGCCGTTGTAATTTATATATATATATCTTATAAAAATATATAATATTTTTATATGATAAATATATCTTATAAAAATATATTATAATAATATAAAAATAATTCAGGCTACAAAAACATTTTGTTTTTTAATTTGATGCATATTTTATTAAACTACAATAAAAATAATTTTATAAAGTCATCTGATTGCCATTTCTTAGAAACATTAAATGGTATTGCCGATTTGCTTGTTAACATTCCTATTTGATGAAGCAACCTTCTGATTTAAGCTCACAAGTTTGATTTGAGCTATTATCAACAAATTTTTCCTTAAATTTTCAGAAATCTCCTAAAAATTAACAAAAAAACTGCTATTTTTAAAAATGATAGATTTTGAAAATAATTATTTGCAAAAATAATTATGCCGCAATTTTTTTCCTTTCCATTTCACACTTTTTTCTGTCATAAACCTATTTCAGTATTCCCAAGATATTTTTATCATTTTTCCCAGCATCCTTCAAATCGAAACTGAAAGTAAACACATCCTTCTTAGAAATTCTAGTTCCACCTGCATTTAATTAGTTATGCTTCACTGAGTCAAAAAAGACTCAGATGGGTGACACATACTATCTCTGTTCCGTGTTATATAAGTGGCTCCCACATTGTTCACAGTTTTGGTGCAGCATATTGGATACCCTTTGTAAAGTTAGCTTTTTTTTAATATTTAAACCTTAATTTTCATTTCAGTAGATTTATTTTTGGAAATTAGCCATCTTTTGGCCGATCGATAAGTATTGATTTTTTTCATAGTTATGTTATATCATATGGCCGGCCTACAACTTATTGCTGTGGATATTTTAACATTGCATTAAGCTATATGTTAATTTTTATTTTATCATTTATTACTTTTCCAGTAAAACTTTGATCTAATATCATTTTCTGAAAATAAATGAGATCTTGGATATGGTAGAAAATTAATTTCTGTAGATTTACTTCCATTAGTTAGCAATCATTCAATCGGCTGATTTATCAATCTTTTCGAGTTATGCTAGATCGGAGGCTGGCTTAAAAGTTGTTGTGGATATTTTATTTAACATCCTATTAGCTTATATGTAATTTTTATTTTATCATTTCTTTTTTTTTAGTAAAAAAACTTTGAGCTTGTACCGTTTTCTGAAAATGAATGTCTTGAATACGGGAAGCAAAATAGACTTCCTTGCTGTGGAAATAGGCAGTCATGTGGGAGGACAATTTCAGGAAGGGCTGGTGCTTTGGTGCACAAACCTTTCTGCACTTAGCCAAGATCGCCAAACTTCAACACCCAAAGAAAAAAATTCATAATGTTTAGCAAAAAAAAGTAGCCAAGGAAGTTTTTATCTATTTCATAACCAGTTCAGAAAATCCCACGAGTGTGAGAAGTCCAAGTCACGTTGCATAACACTGGCCGTGTTTAAAATATACAATACTGAAAAAAAAAACATTAAAAGAAATAAAAATCATATTTCAGGTTGAATATTATATTATTCAGGAGGAAATTTCCTTTCGATAAATATATAATTTAACTATTTTTTTTCATCAGGTTTTCTAAAGTGAAGCCTTAATTCTATAGTGCGATCTTTTTTTTTTCACCAAATCACATTGAAAAAGGCTTATTAAAATCAATATGCTTGCAAATTTGTTTATATTATCTTTATAAAATTCGTAATTAAATTCTGTTCAATTTGATATATAACATGACCTATTTCTGTTAATTGGTTATTTTTTTTTAAAATACTAAAGTTGACTTGTTTATTTGATTCAGCACAGTTGGCTAAAAGCCTGGAATTTTCTCAAAGTATGGTACCAAGAAAAAATTACAAAACGAGAGAAATATTTACTTAAAACCAAAAAAGTAATTTTTTTGTTATTCACATATAAATAGCCATTCTATTCATATCTATTGTAATCTATTAGTTTCTGTCTATTAGTTTTTTTTTAAATAAATTTTTGTGTTGCCAGATGCATTTTTTTACTACATGACTCTAAAAAAAAGTCTTATTAAAGTGAAACGTATTGTATTTTTTGTTAAATACTTGATTTTCAGATTGTTGGGTTGTTTTACCTCTGAGTGGCACTTTTTTTGCATACCATGGGCTAAATGGCCAGGTCACATGGACCCCAAAGGCTCAGAGAAGGTTAGGGGTGGGGACCCACTGGAACAGCTGTTGGGAGACAGATGATAGCCTCCCGTCAAGGCCATCCAGTGTGTTCTTTAACGTGCACAGGGTATGGCTCTCCCACACATGGGGCCACAGCTTAACATCCCATCCGACAGACGGTGGCCTTTCCAAGACCATCGGTGTCCCCTACTGACCATGGGCAGGGCGGGAAATTTTGCAGATATAAATCTCAAGGCTGACCCAGTTGGGACTCAAACCTGGGAACTACAGATTATGAGCCTGGTGCACTACCAACTGAACCACCCCCGCCCCTTGATTTTCAGAAAATCCAGAATTAAATGTTGATTAATTTGGTATACAACATGCCATAATTCCTTTCATTAGTTATTTGGCAAAAAAGTTCTAAAGTTAAATTTTTTTGGGTGAGCATAGTGAGAAAACAGCTTGGCCCCTGTTTTTCAGCCTGGACACTGGAAAGGTTAATATTGGTATTCTTGTATGAGGACAATAAAAAAAAAGCAAATCTCTGTGCAGAGTCCTCACATTCCAACAACCTGTGGAGAGAAAATGGTTAGTGGGATGTTAAAAGAAACTATTATAATTCAGAGAGAAAATGCTGACAATATCAAACAGCCCTCTAATTGCAGGCATGGTGTGATGGATAGTCCATTATGACTGGGTTGGGTTGTTTTACCTCTGAGCGGCACTTTTTTGCACACCATGGGCTAAATGGCCAGGTCACATAGACCCCGAAGGCTCAGAGAAGGTTGGGGGAGGGGACCCACTGGAACAGCTGTTGGGAGACAGATGGTAGTCTCCCGTCAAGGCCATCCAGCGTGTTCTTTAACGTGCACAGGGTATGGCTCTCCCGCACACGGGGCCACGGCTTAACGTCCCATCCGACGGATTGCGGAGATAAATCTCAATGCTGACTCAGCTGGGACTCGAACCTGGGAACTGCAAATTACGAGTCTTGGATGCTAGAAGAAGGTTTCAGGCACTTACAATAGCCTCTGATCAAGATTATCCACCAGCTGATAAAACATATCCTGTTATTCTATTCACTTGGGGCTGTCAAACCACAAACAGAAAAGGTACTAATGGCAATAAGGAGGGGTTGGAGTTTAGGTGCTAGGCATGGCTGGTTCTATGCGTCATCACAGATTAAGTGAACTATCCCCTTTGAAGATTACAGGGGATAATTCTCCTTGTGAGCCTTTGAGGAGGGGATTGGAGTTTAGGTGCTAGGCATGGCTGGTTCTGTGCGTCATCACAGGAGATTAAGTGAATTATCCCCTATGAAGATTACAGGGGATAATTCTCCTTGTGAGTCCAGTCCACCTTGTGACCTTTCATGGTACATTAACTACTTATGAATTAAATTTCCTGTCTTATAACAAATAGCTTAAATCAGTTTAGTTACATTTTAGCAGTGCAGGAAATCTATGGTGCATACTTTTTACATTAATGAAATTTAACTTAATCACTAATAATTGGCAATATATCATAGGCATCATCCAATGATAAACAATAGATCAATAGATAACTGCAAAAGTTAACATTTACAATACAGAGAGAACTGCAACAATTATTGTGTCCTTTCCTATGGTGATTTTTTTTTTGATAAAGCATTTGGATCACTGACATCAGCAAGCTTCGTATACAGCAGGGGAAATGTGCTTGCTGCAGCCAAATAACTGCATCCATACGTTTTTGATATTAATGAAATTAATCTAATAACTAATCATCAATATGAAAATATCATTCATTGATTAATAATCAACTAATACTGCTGAGCAGCATTTCCATGCATCTAGGATGTAAAACAATCCAAGTGCATACCTTTTGTAATCAGCTGCTGAGTTACGAAGTTATGGTGAAACAAAACTGACCTTGGCTAACAAATGGTTATGGTGAAACAAAACTGACATTGGCTAACAAATGGTTATGGTGAAACAAAACTGACATTGGCTAACAAATGACAAGCAAAATGTAATACGAAGACAAATAACATTATTTGCAAAAAAGACAAATAACAGTATTTGCAAAAAGCAAAAGTTTCCCATTTATACAACGATTTCGCATATTTGAATTCCTGGGAATATACTTCTGATCATGAGAACATTTATGAGGCATAGTAAAAATTCAACACACAACAGCAAATGACAAAGTGCAGAGGTAAGAACAGAGACAGTACTGCTACAGTGCTGAAACCAAACTAAAGAGAGGAGCTTTGATAAGCTAATCAAAAGGTCAGAGCAGCAGCACAGCTACCACTTGCCTCAACTCTACTGGAAAAGAAGTTTAAATCTCTTATCAACTCATTTGCCCAACCCAGATAACAATAGACATGCATGAATCCCATTCAAGTTGCAATGCCAATCAGGGCCCACATATCAGGGAAGTTCTTTAATCCATATTTATCTCCCACCATGAACTTTCTGATTCTAAGTATTCCAATTAGCGTTTAGTTGGCCAGAGCTGAGAGAGTTGAGTATAGGTTCAATAAACACCCATTTAGGAACAATCTATGACCATCAATTCTATAAAAGAATTTAGGTGTAGACTTTGCCATGTCTGGAATTTGTCGTGAATACCATTCTGTCTGGAAATGCGTCAGCTGAAGTCGTATAGATTTCATCTGACTGATGTGCAGGTGAGCCACACAAGCAAGCATAGATTACACAGTAGGGACACAATTGCACCTTTAGTACAGTAAAAAGAGTTAAATCAGAAACAATTATTCGCTTTCATTAACATTCTCCTTTTAGGAAAAGGGCAAAAATACTGTACATTTTGAAAGCAGATTTTGGTAAGGGTACAACTGAAAAAAATCCTAAATATCAGATTTTCAGTGACCAATTCGAATTTTCGGATTTTAAATCAAAAATAGGAATAACTGTAAGAGGTAGAATGGCAAATTTTGTCATTTAGGTTCTTGTTGCAATCAAGTGCAGCCATGTTCCACTTGCTCTTTTACATGATCAGTTGGCATATGAGATTATGAGATAGTGGTAAAAGAGTGTGCTACTTAGTAAAATTCCTTAGTAACTGATCCAAAACCTGTAAAGGTTTTGGATCAGCTGAATTTCATGATGTTTATTAAAGATTAACATTTAAACTTTTATAATCATGACAATAGGTGAAATCTATCATTATTTTGTTAGCATGCTTGAAAGTGTCAGTTAATTGCACCAATATTTTTTAAAAAGAAAATCTTCATAATCATTTTAATTCCTCATGTGCACACTGGATAGAGCATCTCTTAACAGCTGTCTAATGGATCCACTTGTACTACCCAGCTCTGCCCATTTAGCCCATTGTCTACACATAAGTGTCAATCAGAGGTAAACCAACCCAATCCAAGCCCATGGGACCTCCACCCTGCCCTCAGTCAGTAGGAGACACTGATAGCCTTGGAAACACTGATGTCCATCAGATGGGACATAAAACCATGGCCCCATGTGTGGTAGAACCATACCCTCTGCACATTAATGAACATGCTGGATGGCCTTGACAGGAGACTACCATCTGTTTCCTAACAGCTGTCCAGTTGATTTCCTCCCCCCATCCTTCTCTGAGTCCTTGAGGTCTTGGTGATTTAGGCATTATGCACAAAAAAGTGCCACTCAGAGGTAAAACAACCCAACCGAAGCCCAGGGTACTACAGTTTAATTCTTCCTGATCATGGGGAGAGAACACACAAAATCCAAACAATAAGGTCAGGGCTTGAAACTGAGAAATTAAGGTTACAATACTTCCTACCAACTGAGACATTTGTGCCCTATTTCATGTGTGGCCTTCACATACTGACCTCGGCCAACAAATGGGATGTTAAAAGTAAATCCGAAGATAAATGGGATGTTAAATGTAATGCGAAGACAAATAACATAATAGCATTTGCAAAAAGCAAAAGTTTCACATTTATATGATGATTTCACATATTCGAATTTCTGAGAATATACTTCTGATCCTGAGAACATTTATGAAGCATAGTAAATATTTAACACATAACAATTAGTAATGAAACTGTTTACACACAACAGCAAAGACAAATTGTAGAGTTATTTATTGCAAGAGCTATTTCTTATTAATGTCATTTACTTCTGTCTTTTTTTTCATGTCCTCTTTATTGTTGATGATTAAAAAGAATGCAAATCAAACATCTGAATGTGTAAAATAAGAAAGTAAAAGTTCTGTATAAGTAAAGAATTAATGATTACAATTTTAGGTTTTTATTATTTGGTAATATCAAAATTAGGTTTAACAGTTAACATAAAATTTAAAAATCAGTGCAAAACTAAACAACTTAAAAAGAACTAATGAAATAGTAACTGGTTAGAAAAAGTTATTAAAACTAAAACACATATCACTAATAAAACATTTTAACAAGTTACTTACGTTTGATTTTTAGGTTTTCTTGCACCATTTGAAATTTGCTAAGGAAATCTTATACAAAAAACAGTAAAATATATTCTAATCCATAACTTATAAATTGATTTCACTTGGGAGAAATATTGATTAATAATGCAAATAGACTTACTGAAATTACTTTATATAGTACACTCACACCATGTAAAGCAGCACCAATTGGGGACAGAAAAGTAATGCTACCTGTGATTATATACTTTTGCACTCTCAGAATGAACAGTGTGGTTTTACTCCAGGAATGATCAAATAATATTTAATAATGCCCAAGCTGTGAATAAAAAACCCACTAGTGCATCGATTCCCAACCTGTGGTCTACAGACCTCTGGGGGGGGGGGGGGGGTCCATAGTAACATCTGAGGGGATTCACAAGAAATTCACTTTTGAGGCAGTTAAGCAGTTAAAATATGGTGGATACCTCCAAAGGGGTCTGCCGTATTTTTCAAATTAAAATAGGGATCCTCCACTTTCAAAAGGTTGGGAACTGCTGCACTAATGCTTTTATAGATTAGAACTGCTTAGTGTTCACTTCAATTAAAATTTTTATATTCAATTATAATTTTAATATCTTATCTTTTGTGTTATCTACTCATTTCAATATATATTTACAATATTACAGACTACTTTATACTCTTCAGAAAACAATTGTGACTTAACACAAATCTAAGAGTTAAAAGTGCTAAAATATACTTTGCTTCTATATACTTGCTCTCATGAGTTAATGTTAGTTATGAACCACAAAATGTTTCAACCAATCCGAATACTTCAATTAATGACCGTATGGTGGCATAAAAAGTCTACAGAAATAAATAAATATGTCAGTAACTTTAACCATTAAAGTTTCAAGTTAGAAACAACAAAATTTTTCATTAATGGAAAACTTAAAACTCAGTATTTTATTTTTATATTTTATTCCAATTCTTTGTAACTTAACATTTCTCCTAATATTACAAATATGAACTCAAGAAGCAGAATAAAACTAACAAAAAGTAAAAAATAAAACCTTTTTTGCAAAAGACAATCCTTTCTCCTAAAAATGTTGTTCCTAATTTCTTGTAGTCAAAATATCCTTTCTTTCATAAAAAAAAAACTCATAGATGAAAGAAAATTCTACAAGTTCTACTGTCTGCTTTGTCTCATTGTGTGAATGCAAGCTGATTCAAATGTAGCTCTCTGAGTATGTCTGTTTAATGTATCTGCTTTAAATGTGTCAAATTTGTGGAAAACAAATTTTTCAGAATGTGCTTTCAGCTTTGAAAAAAAAAAGTGTTTGTTGAAACATAGAAGTTGGCCATAGATGGAGGAGAGTACAAAGGCAACTCTTATAGATCCCATGATTATAATGAAATGATCACAGCACCTCTTTTGGTCAGGCCTCAAACTTCCAAAGAGCCATCCACCATTCCCACTTTAGTACAACTAAGCTTAACAACTGCAGTTTACATTACATTTGGAAGGTAACATTAGCATGTAAATCTTTTTACAATACAATGTGTTATTAAAAAAATGACTGGACAAGTGATAATGCATTGAAATATGTTGTGGATGAAAAAAAACAAGATAAAGTTTCAGAAAATAAATGAAACCTGAATGTCTGTCATTGGCAAAATAAAAAAAAAGGTTGGGAACCCTTATCAAATACTTATCTTAGGGGCGCCTCAAAGAAAAAAAACGTTGAAAAATGACGGGTTAATTTTATTAACAGGTTGATAAATTTTGATATTTAAATAATGCAAATGATACAAAAGATAAATTTCTGAAACATTAATTGTAAAAGAAATAATAATATTTGCAACAGTAATTCCTCAAGTGTTTTTAGTGCCAAATATAGTGCTGTTGGTAACAATTAATGAAATTTTACTACATGATTGTGCTCATGAGTACTAAGAACATATGCCTTGGTATCTACTAAAAGACCTCATGAGTATCATTATGGTACTCACAAGTGACTAGACAATTAACCTCCAGTCAAGGCATTCCATATTGTTCTATAGTGTACATATGATTCATTTTGCATAAGAAATAGTGGCACTTGCAAGCTCTTTGGTGTCTTCTCACCAAGGGTATGATAAAGTCAAAGAAAGAAAATATGAGTACTGAAAAGTCAAAGGAAAGTCTCTGCCTGAAAAAACACAGGCATAAATCCTGGTAAATTGAGTGAGTTGTCCACACTTCCTGTTTACAGAGGACATTAGTGTCAACATTGGATTTCATGCGAGTTTTACAGGATATTTTGAATACCCTTTTAGTACTTTTCCTTTCTCAAAGAATTTCAAAATTAATTTAACTAATACTATACACAGTAGGATATATTCAATTTAATTTCCACGAATAATTACTGTACATAAAATTTAATCATGTGCACCTGCCACGAAGCACCGATAGGGAGTCTTAAGTTAGACAATATCTGCATATATAATCTCATGGACCGCGACAATCTTCAATAACTATTATAATAGTATCTATTCTAGATTGCTACACCTCCGGAGGTCTATATACAGTTATTCCGATGTTACTTACACACTACTTTTAACCATGAATAATCTTTAAACCCATTTAAAGATCACTAGCTTAGCAATGCTTACAAAACTGAAGAGTATTTTAACTTACAAAATTGCTGGTACAACTGCATCAGATGATCCTGTTCAACAGAACATGAATGTTTGTTTGCGTGTACAATGTGACCAGTCCAACTTCGTAATTTTCATCAGTATGGATGACACAGCAAACATCATACTTGACAAAATATCATGTTGACATCACTATATACGTCCTGAATCCAATGGTAGGCCTTGCCTCAGGCCTTGTGCTGTTCGTGATTCTTCCTTTATGTTGTTTCCACAAGGGTATCATAATGTCCTATAATACTTAGGTGTTAGATTTATGATATGGTTTTAGTCACCTAATGTTGCACATACCGGTATACTCTGTCCATTACTCAAGCTCCTTCACCGGCATCGTGGCTGCCTTCCACATGTATAAATTCAAATCATCCAATACCGGCCAATGACAAATATTTAAAAGAATCATTAAAATCACTAAAATTCATTGGCCAACACAAACTCAACCATTGAAAGTTTAACTGTTCAACATGATATTCCAAGGGCAATGCATTTCCCACGCCTTTCTTCACGGCATCTTCAGGCTCTGGCATTGAATATATTCGTGTATTACCTTATATGCATCATCTCGCCCGTGCCGCTATCTACATCGCCATGCGCAGTAGTCCCACTTACTTTTCTCTGCATTAGCAAGAGATTCCATGCAGCAGGTAACCATATCATAAATCTAACATCTAAGTATTATAGGACATTGCGATACCCTTGTGGAAACAACATAAAGGAAGAATCACGAACAGCACAAAGCCTGAGGCAAGGCCTACCATTGGATTCAGGACGTATATAGTAATGTCAACAAGATATATGGTCAAGTATAATGTTTGCTGTGTCATCCATACTGATGAAAATTACAAAGTTGGACTGGTCACATTGCACACACAAACGAACATTTATTCATGTTCTGTTGAACAGGATCATCTGATGCAGTTGTACCAGTGATTTTGTAAGTTAAAACACTCTTCAATTTTGCAAGCATTGCTAAGCTAGTGATCTTTAAATGGGTTTAAAGATTATTCATAGTTAAAAGTAGTTTGTAAGTAACATCGGAATAACTGTATATAGACCTCCGGAGGTGTAGCAATCTAGAATAGATACTATTTTAATAGTTATTGAAGATTGTCGCAGTCCATGAGATTATATACGCAGATATCATCTAACTTAAGACACCCTATCGGTGCTTTGTGGCAGGTGCACATGATTAAATTTTATGTACAGTAATTATTCGTGGAAATTAAATTGATTTTAAAATTATTTTATATAAATAAATATAAAGCACTTCTCTTTTAATAACTGTAGTCACAGACAAAACTACAGTTTATACACTTGTTTGCTTAGAAAATACTTACTGATAGCATTTTGTCATAATATTCTACACTGAAAATTTCTAAAACACTATTGCATGCTACTATTAAAATATTACTATAAAATTATATTGGTCCACCAGAGATAAGGGATTTATTTTACAGAGCACTTGAAATCATTCCTTTACCTGATGGTAAAAAAATGCTAATTACATCTACATACACAATTTGGATTAATCCTTAGTGTCATGCCTGAAAAAACTGAATTGAATCAAGAGGCCAGGCTTTATTTCAATTGTGCTCAGCCAAAGAAAGAATGAACTTTAGCCTTTTTTGACAAATAAGTAATGAAAGCAAATAAGACATGCCATAAACCAAATTTAACAGCAATTAATTCTAGGCTTTATGAAAATTAAATAAATAAAATTACAAATATATAAATTTTATTAAGATTATTTCAGAGTGATGTAGTAAAACAAGGATTTAGCTATGCAAATAAATATTTATTTCAAAAAACCTAATAGATCAAAATAATTATAATACATTAGAATGTAAAGGCAATTTCTTTCTGAATAATAAGAAAGTAAATTTTTATTTCAAACAGAAAAATTATTCTTTTCTGTAATTATCCTCTCAATGATATATTTGACAAAAGTTTGGCATTTTGTCAATTGTGTTCAGTCAGATAAAAAAGTGAACTTTTGAATTTTTTAGGCCAAATAAGTCATGCTACCTACCAAAAGAGCAATTAATTCTGATTAATAAAATTGCAAAATTAAAGGGAAAAAGGTGTAATTTTATAAGTTCCTTTCTTTTTAATTGCAAAGTTTTACTATATTTATTCCATTCTAACTCCATTAGAATTTTTTTTAATTAATTTTGCTGTTTTTTCTAAAGTATTTTATTACTTTAACCCTTTGCACTCGAGAGGTGACCCTCAGTCACCACTTGGTTTGATGCAACTCAAATGGCAACTGAGAGGCAACAATAACTGTTTTATAAACAGATATCTTTCCTCCACATTTTAGATGTGTAAATCTATTTTCTACATGCACTTCATAGTACAGCGTTGTGTTTAATTAAAATTATTATTTTAAACTTTGTTTTTAGTGGTTATAAAAATGGAGCCAAATGATGAAATTAGTAGCAGTGAAGATGAGTTTGATTTTATGTTGTTTATGTATGATTTATTTTTATGTTAGTTGTAAAAAATTTCATCAACTTTTTAGCAAAAAAACTACAAGTGCAAAGGGTTAATATTATCAATTTATGTTTCTATTATTACTTAACTACTTCATTTATTTAGTTTCTTCTATATGTTTTAGTCATTTATTGATTAGAATGCATAATGTTTATTCTTCAATTTTTGGTGATTTTTGGTGAACTCTAAGACTAGGGAAGTAGTGCCACAAAAAACATTTATTTTGCTTTAAAAACAATATAAAACTATATAACTAAATAGAGATAAAGAGCTGTAAAAAATTAAAGAAATATTTCAAAGCATATAAAATTTAATTTAAGCACCAAAATTAAGATCAGATGGATTTCCAAATCAATTTGCAAAACAATGGCAAAAATTTCATTTAAAACTAACAATTTTTTAATGAGTTATGACATTAGTCTCAATTAAATTAAAAATAGCACTAAGTCTTACCATTTAAAAAATCAAATATTTTAATTACATCAATAATCCAATATTTTCTGAGACAGTAGCCATTTGAAGTCATGTATACCATAATAAGTTTCATTTTCAATCAAGTTAAATTTATTTATTCTTCCTAATTACACTATATATATATATGAAGAGCAATAAAAATAATTTTAGAAGTAAAAAAGTGAAAAAAAATTATATAAATATTATGTTCCACTTGGTATTGATATCCCACTTCTGAATCAATGAAGCCTAAACATTTGTCTAATTCATTCTTGGAATCAACAAAATATTTCTGGAAAAATCATGATTTTCTTAATATCCTGATACAAAACATCCATTAGAAGATTTCACATATAAATTACAGTTTTTAAAACATAAACAAGAAACCAATAAAAAAATTATGTCAATATTTCCCCCCAACGGTATATGAAGAAGTATCTGTTGAACTGCACCTCTGCACAATTTTCAAATCAAAACCAAACCTTCATCACTATTTATGTGGCTAATAACATTAAAAAAGTATTGATTTTTTTTTTCCTTTGCACTTCATAAGATTTTTTTGATGAATGATGGCAATAATTCAGAAACAATGAAACAGTTTAAAAACACAAAATACACTAAAATGAAAAAAAATACGTACAGCTGCATTTTCATAATAAAGGTTGGAAAACCTCCAGTATAAAAAAAATGTTCCTTTGGCACACTTTGTTTTATTGAAAACATTCACAGGTGAAAACAAAAACAAGTAAACACTTTGCAAGAGAGTGCAGGTGGCTCACAAGGCAGAAAGATTGCAAACATTATTTCCCGGGACATCAAGTTGGGAATAAATTGGAAAGGTAGGCATTATTTATGATTTTTCAAATATCTATATTTTTGACACATAAAATTTTAATACTTAGCTTGACATTGCGAATTTAAAAAAAAAAATCAAATTCTGCTTCTTGTATTAATTGTAATGTTAAGTGTTTTATGTCAAGAATGAAATCTTGGTGAACCATATCTCAGTGGCTTCAGCAGCATAACCCTTATGCTGCCACAACCTATAAAATCAGGTTCACAAAGCCTGTATTCCATGAATCATAAATTCAATCTTTAGTACCATAAAAAAATTAATTTTTTAAATATTAAAGTTTGAACTAGCTGTTTTATTTATAACATGTAAAATAAACATTTTGAAGATGCAAAAAATGTTTATTTTTTTCAATTTATTCCTCAACTTGGTATTGCAGAAAATAGCCCTTTCTCTTGTTCAAATTGCTATTAGCACAGCCCAGATGGCAGCAAAGTAGTAGCTGTTGTTCTATATTTAGAACAGTCCCCCACTAGCTGGCTTGAGAGCTCCAGTTAGTTCAGTTATTTTGTAAACAACTGACCATCTGTTGTTCTCAATAAAATGAAGTTGGATGTCAAGAGAACATTTTTTTTATTGGGGATTTTTAGTGATTTGCAAGAACATACGACCATATATGTTTTTGCATCATTCACTATATTTTGTGATTAACCCCTTAACAGCCGCTCGGGTGCTGCGAAAGGTCACTTTTCTGATTTGCCCGTACGCCACTCGGGCATCTTATTTTTCTACGCCAATCCAATGATTTGCCCGGCTTTTTAACTTTTTTTTCGTTTGCAATGTTTGTAATAGATGGTTCTAGTAGTCCAGTAAAGATTGGAATGCAAAACATGCATACACCGGTTTTATATCAAGTTTTACTGCTTTTCGTTTACACGGGAGAAGGAGTGAATTTTGTTTTCACTTGTGTAGTGTATCACACATTGCGAATACTATTTCTTTTGAATTTTGTGCTAAAATAACATAACAGAATATAATTCTGATATTGGATCAGATAATGAATCAGAAATTTCTCTTAAATGATTCTGGAAGTTGTGAAAGTTCGTTATCGGATTTCTCTAGTGATGAGGAAACAGAAAGTTCCGATGATCTAACTCAGGTGCAGAACTTTTGTGAAATTGATACTAGTAATCCTCCTCCAGCACCGCCGCGATTTCCTTTCACGGCGAATCCTGCTGTTCATTTGGATATTGATGTAAGTAATGGAACTTTACAGTTTCTTAATATTTTCTTTGATTGTAACCTCCTTGAAATAATAGTTTCTGAAGTTTCTTGTTCAGAAAAGCCAACTTTAAGTAAAAATGACAATTTTTCGCTATAATTAAAAAATATCATAAATTATGCAATTCAATACTTATAACAGTTTTGACTGCTGATTTGAATTTATATGATCGATTTGAATACAAAATTGTTTATCAAAAATGTGCTTATTTTTGGACACAATATGGCAGAAAAAAAGAAACTTAAGGGGTTAAACATATTTTAACATTTCCAAATTATTTTTATCTATTATCAGATATCTTTTAAAAATGGAATACAAAAGAGAAAAACTGGTATTTCTTTGATCATGTGATCAGCAATGTCATAGGAATGTGATATTGATCAGCAAACATCTGGTTTTGATTTCAAACTCACTGTGCTTGTTAAGCTGCACAGATTGGTTATTTCAGAAAGCAAAGTGTTTTTGTGTTCTCTTTTGCTGATGAAATAGTGATGGACAAATACTTTATCACATATGGTTGTTGTTGTTTTACCTCTGAGCGGCACTTTTTTGCACACCATGGGCTAAATGGCCAGGTCACAAGGACCCCGAAGGCTCAGAGAAGGTTGGGGGAGGGGACCCACTGGAACAGCTGTTGGGAGACAGATGGTAGCCTCCCGTCAAGGCCATCCAGCGTGTTCTTTAACGTGCACAGGGTATGGCTCTCCCACACACGGGGCCACGGCTTAACGTCCCATCCGACGGACGGCGGCCTTTCCAAGCCCATCGGTGTCCCCTACTGACCGTGGGCAGGGCGGGGAATTTTGCGGAGATAAATCTCAACGCTGACCCAGCTGGGACTCGAACCTGGGAACTACAGATTACGAGCCTGGCGCGCTACCGACTGAGCCACCCCCGCCCCTATCACATATGGAATTAATCGTAATGGATATTATGAAATTGAACAGGAAAATCATGAATTTTTCTAAACTACAATATTTTATTGATTCTGAGAGTGATTCAGATGAATTCTGACTTTTACCAGATTCTGAACGGGGATATCAATTTTCACTACTAGAATTATTTATATTACTTCTTAAAAATATACTGCAATTAGAAAAAATAATTATTTGATATGAACAAAAATTAAATCATTAGACGTGATTTAAAATGGTAGCTACTTTAGGAAACATCTGATTAGGATATAATAACAAAAAATTTAAATTTTTAAATGATAGGACTTTTTAGTACTATTTTAAATTAAAGTAATTTCATAACTAGCATTCAGAATTTGTGATTTTTAAGTCAAGTTTTTGCTGTTTTTGTAAAGTTAAACTTTTCTGTAGCAGTAAGTATATAATGAAAATTGATCTAGAAGGGTTTGATCTCAAATTTATATTTGCTTTAAAATATTTTTAATTTCATCATTTCTCTTTATCACATTTTAACTATTTATTTTTCAGTCTTCATTTAAGTAATCATATTCTAAAGCAAAATAAATTTTTTAATTAACCTTAATCTTAGAGTTTGCCGATGGGAGCAAAATCAGCACTGTACACTGTTTGCATAAATGATCAAATAATTTTGTAAAACGTTAATAAATGAAAGATTCAAATAATAATAGAAATATTATTAATATATATTAAGATAGTGAAATACTTCCAAAAATACGACAAAATAATTTTAAAAAAAATTTTTTTACTGAATTTGAAATGCAAAAATTACAGTAAACCCTTGCAATTTTCTTAAACAAATACTTATAAAATTTTACTTACCTCTTTCTTTTTTGTGAAATTATCTTCAGTTTCTTAACCCCAATTAAATGTTCTTTCTTTTGGTGTATAACATGACCTATTTCTGCTCATTGGTTATTTTTTTTAATTCTAAAGTTGACTTATTTGACTGATGAGAAAAGCCTAAACTTTCCTCAAAATACCATACCTTGAAAAAAATTTGAAGAGAATAATTTTTTTCATTTAAGAAAAAATTTATTTTCCTCTTATTCATAAACAAATAGCCTTTCTATTCATGTGTATTATAATCATTTCAGTCAATTAGTTTTTTTTTAATGAAGTTTTATTTGCATTGTCAGATGCATTTTTTTTACTATATGTCTCTATAAAAGCCCTATTAACCTGTTGATGGTGATGTGCCTCATATGAAGCCCGAACATAGTCTTGCGGGGTACTGCAACAACCAAATAACCTAGTCCTCAACAGGTTAAAACAAAAACTTTTTCGTGAAATATTTATTTTCAGAAAATCCAGAATTAAATACTGATTAATTTGACATACAACATGCCATAATTTCTTTCAGCAGTTATTGTCAAAAAAAAGTGCTACAGTTCTTTTTTTGCCTGAACAGGAGTTGAAAAAAGCCTGGACACAGGATACAATTCATTTTTTCAGGCCTGGAATACTGTGGAAAAAGGGTTAATACAGATTACTTGTCTGTTTAAATTAGATTTTCTTGAACTTGGTAAGTTTAAATGCAAAATTCCTTATCAATTCCAAATAAAACATTCCTCACAGAGTTATTTAACTTATATTTTGAGATGAAAATGTGGTTTATACAAATAAAGCTATCATTTCAACAATTGACAGCAATATTTTCACTTACTGCAAACCTAAATTAAATTTCACATTTTTATTTTAACACATATAACAATATCAGCTAAAAAAGGTACATAATATCAAGGATATAAAATGGATTCTCTAACAAAATGGAACCAATTCCAGCTTCCTTCAGTAAGGGTCTTGCCATAAGCATTCTTCTTCTCCAATAGAACTACATATATATAAAAATTAAAAACTATTTTTATTTTGATGATGTGATAAGAAACATAAAATTCACATAATCAACTAAATATAAAGAAGAAGGTCTAGGTAATGAAAAAGAAAAATTGTATTACTCCAAAACACAATTTGTGAAATCCATAAAAAAAAAAAACTTCAAGCTACCAAAGACTAACACTGTGATATTTTATTTACTAAATCAGTGGTTCTCAACCTTTTATGCTTCACGTACCCCCTGGAAATAAATGTGTATGTAACTGGGGTACCTCTTGTATAGATAGATAAAACTATAGTTATAACAATGGGAATAAAATAAAACATATATCTGGTGACTTTTTCAGCTCTTACAGTATACCCCAAAACATTTTACCACGTACCCCACGTTGAGAACCCCCATACTAAATAGTCTGTTTTAGGAACACTGTTCCTGGCTGTATTTGCTAATCTGTACATAAACATGCCCAGATCTAGAAAAAAAATGGAGGGGACAAGCAATGCAATCAAGGAGGAAAAAGAAAAAGGTTCAAGAAACTGGATTTCCACAGCAGTGTAACATTTTCCTCCTTCATTTCAGAGATTTTTAAAATATTTCATGAAAATTGTGTGAAATATGCACAAGCTTAATAATGTTTGGTCTCCATTACATTTACTAGCATTATCAAGGGGTGAGAGGGGTTAATTGCATTATAATTATTATAGTGATTTGTTATTTACGTTATAATTATTATTTTGAGACTTTGATTTGAATCATCATTCTTCCTGCCCATCCATCAGAAGAGTTGCTATTGCATAACTCCATCTTTTGATAGACAGCTACTTAGCTTAATTCACAAAGAAAGACACCCCACTTACATCACCTTTAACAAGCATTCATCGTATGCAAATGTGGCTTCCACTGAATGATGTCACATGCCAGTTTGCAAGCCAAGAGTGTATGGCAAGAGGTATAATGGAGTAGTGAGATGAGTTGGAAGTGTGAGGAGTTAGTTGCACATAGTTATGGAAGTGTGAGAAGTTAGTTGAAGTAATCACTCAGATGCTAGTGTGTGCAGCAGTTGATGGTTATGGTGAAGGAGGTTGGTGTTAGTTTGTAAAATGTTGCTTTTTGGTGAGTCTAAAATTTGTGTTTGGAATTTCTTCCTTTTTCTCTTGAGCAGAGTTTGTTTCAATATTTGATTAAAGTTCAATTTATTTTGGAACAATCTAATTTTAAGTTTTTTTTTTCATCTAATGCATTTAAAAAAGAACCCTTGTTTAATTTATTGTCAAGTTTAATTGCTTGGCACCCAAGATTTCAGCTATCAGGCAAAGTTAACACATTTTGGAGTGTTACAACATGAACATATATGTACAATCTTTATTACACAAGATGTAACTTACAGATTGATAGCTCCTTCATTCATTATTATTATTCATAAAATAATAAAAGATTCATTATTATTATTCATAAAATGAAATTACCTATTATCCAGATATTTAGTAAAAACTTGGAGCCAAAAGCACTAAATAGTCTGTTATCTCATTCACAAAGGGACTAAGTTTTGACATCATAAAAATGTTAGAAAAGACCACTTCAGAGATGTTCTAAGCATGTGGTTATTTCTACTCCCAATATTTGTAATGAGGAGAGATTCATTACTGGACCTCTATTACAGCCTAAAATTATTTTGGCTAACTCTAAATTAAACCTACATAAATCCCCAGAGGTAGCTGAAATTAACACTGAAATACTTTGAGCTGAGGAGCTTTTGTTGTCATAGGCTGACCAAAATTTTGAAAATTTTTACAATAAAGGTGCTGTTCCTAAAGAATGTGATGATGACCAGGAACTATCCTAACAATTTACAACATTTTGAATTGTACAGTACAGGCATTGGAAGTTTTAAAGAGTCGCTACCTATTTATGTCCTATATATGTTCAAATGGAGTTTTTCATACCAAATACTGGCATGACAGATGTAAGAATGCTCAAACAGAACAATATATATCCCTAAGCACGTGTAAGAAAAACTTTCAATACTTTCATTTACCTACATAGTTCACCTATGAATTATTTACTTCCAGACCTCTACAATTATGTAGCATGACTGTCAACTAAAGGTCAACTAGTAAAGGTGTACAATGAAACTATATAAGCCTTTTTTTTTTTAATAAGACCTCCTGATTGGCTTTTAAATTATCTATGTTATTGTAATCAGTATATTTTTTGCAGTATAGAGAATTCCATATTTTAATCAGTATGCATTGCATTTAAATTTATTAATTTAATGCTCAAATAAAAATACAATTGATTATGTATTTAACAATAAATGGGCTAATTCAGTCAGCAACTTTTGGAAAAAAATCAAATATGAGAACTCAGATTGGATCTACTCATTACCTTATCAAAAAGTATTATATGGTTCAAGTTTCAAGGCACATTGTACGAAAAGTAAAATACCCAACTCCAGCATGTACACTTATTAATAAATGCACTACACTGGTATAAAACTTTTTTTACGCATTTACCACCATTATTAAAAAGAACTTACATGGTCCCCAGTCCCAGCTAAATGCAAGCAAACTGGATGAAGTGGCTCAGCTGGCCAAACTTTTGGTAACAAAACCTGAAATCTAAAATAGGATCCAAAGTAGACTTAAAGTAATAACCACATATTTTCTTACATATTACTTTAATTAAACTAACTACATTTAACACTAGTGCATAAAACACTAAGCAAAAAATAAATCTAAATCAATTTGGCACAAGAAAAACTAATCTAACTTATGGATATAAAAACTTATATATTTAGCATAGATGGGCAAACATGAGAACATGCAAGCACTAATGATAAACATGTGTTTCTTCTACAGTATGCTGATGTCAGCTACTTGTCCTTACTTATCCTAGAATAGGATTTAGAAACTTAAATGGCTTTGCAGCTGTAAGGGATCTGGCACCATTTTGTCAAAATATTTGCTTTCTCAGCTATAAATTATGAATGAGAAATTGTCGATGCAAAAATCTGCAGGGGATGATCCAACTAAATACCACAAACTCTTTTGTGGGCTGTAATTAGTTTAAAAATCCAAAGATCTTTCAATCAAATCAAATACATCTTCATCAACAACCTGCATTACATCAGATTTTTTACATCAATGCTAAACCACAAATTGCATAATATAACGTCTTCAATTCATTCCTTTACTTGAGTCAAAACTAAAACTGTTTCCAAAAATTAACTGAAAACTTTTTTTAAAAAAATTGAATAAAGAGCTTTTGAAAGTAATTACTTCTTTATTTAATTTTATTATCATTTCTCAATTTACCAATTTCAGCATTTGTAGAATTATTTTTTATCATTCCTATATGTGAAACTGAAACCACCAAGATTCTTAAGTTCTGGTAACATACACTATATGATCAAAGGTATCCAGACACTCACTCATCCACAATCTCCCAATAATAGGAAAGGAATTGATATCATGTTGGTCTACCATTTGCTGCTCACAACTTCCACTCTGTGAGGAAGGCTTTCCACAAGATTTTGATATGTTGCTGAGGGAATTGCTTGCCATTCTGCCACAAGAGCATTAGTGAGGTTGGTATGGTCTGGCTCGCAGTCAGCATTCCAATTCATTCCAAAGGTGTTCCATGGGGTTGAGATCAGGGTTCTGTGCAGGCGAGTCAAGTTCTCCCACACCCATCTGATCAAACCATTCCTGCATGGTCCTCACTTTGTGGATGGGGACATTGTCATGTTGGTACAGGAAAGGGTTTTCACTGAAATGTTACCGATAAAGCTGGGAACACAGAATTGTCAAGAATATTATAGGCCATGGCTTTCAGTCCCATTCACTAGAACTAGGGGGCCTAGCCTGAACCATGAAAAACAGCTCCAGATCATGATGCCTTCTCCACCAAACTTCACAGTTTGCGCAACACAATCAGACAGGTAGCGTTCACCTGGCATCCTCTACATCAAGACTTGTTCTTCGGACTGCAAGATGGTGAAGCGTGATTCATCACTCCAGAGAACGTGGTTCCACTTCTCAAGAGTCCACTGGCGCTGCACTTTACGCCACTCCAACTGACGCTTGGAGTTAATCTTGTTGACAATAGGCTTGTGTGCAGCTGCTTAGCTATGGAAACCCATATCCTGCAGCTCACAATGAACTGTTATGATGATGGCATTACTTACAGAGGTATTTTGGAACTTGGTGGTGAGTGTTGCAACTAAGGACAAGTGATTTTGTCACACCATCGGTTTTTCAGTACTCAACAGTCCCGCTCTCTCATTTTACATGACCTACCAGATCATGATTGTGCTGTTGTTGAACCTAAGCATTTCCACTTCACAATAACATTACTTACAGTTGATCAGAGCTATTGCAGCAGAGCTGAAATGTCCCAAATTGACTTGTTGCTACGGTGGCATCCTTTGACTGTGCTACATTGAAAGCACTGAGCTCTGCTGACACATCATCCTCAAGCAGCCATGGGCTACAGAGGTCCAACCAGACCATGCAATTTAGTTCTCCAAGCAAGTCTGTCCTGAGCTACATCTGCTGCATCTGGCTACTGCACACCAATTCTAACAAGATCCTGTTTGACATTGTCTGCCCACTGCATCCTAGGTATCACCCTCTTTCTGAGGCCTTTAGGCACACTGTTCATAACCCTATTCGCCAATCTATAATTATCCATACGGGCAACATGGCCAAACCAGCAGAGTCTCTCTCTGCACAATATGCTGCTTAAAGGAGGTTGCAGACTCCTTTGCCTAACCTCATCATTAGTTATAAAACTTACCACCTAATGCCCAAGATACTGCCTAAGCATCTAGAATCAATTTTTAATCAACATTTTTAAGTATCTGACCTTTATCTGTCCATCTGAAATCTTGCAAGCCAAGAATATCTAGCTAATAATGGTGGAATTCTTATGTGAGGGCATCAAGAAAATAATCTCTGTGCATCATACCTGTGGAGAGAAAATGGTTAGTGGGATTTTTAAACAAACTATTTTTATTGAGAGAAGAAGTGCTGACAATATCAAACAGCCTCCTAATCGCAGACATGGGGAAAAGATCTGTTCCCTCCACTACTAAAAGCTGAAGCCATCTACACTGATAGACTTTCTGTAATGAACATTTGATGATGGCCATTAGAACAAACAATTTCAAGTAATTGTGATGGCCTCTCATCAGGATTATCCACCAGCTGATATATTCTGTGCATCACATGGGGTTGTCAACTCACAAACAGAAAACACAGTGGTAGATTTTCCCTCAACAGAAGCCCACCAGTATAGTATATTCAGGATCTATAATCCCACTCAAAGCCATTGTACATTCCAGTCAGTATAAGTGGTCAGCACCAAGACCCTGCAAAGATGACTACTCCTCAGCAAGAAAGGGAAAAAAATACAAATATGGCCCCATTAGTCCAGAACAATAGGGCACACTGTTCTGGCAGTGGTCCCCTTCTATTCCCTTTCCGAAAAGAATATCTTTTTGAAAAGTACTAATAGCCTGCATCAGGAGAAGGTGGGATCAAACTTCACAGAATTCAACACTTACTATTTAAAAAACCAAAAATAGGTGGTATGCAAAACATTCATCATCATCATCCTCATGCAGCCATGGGCTACGGAGGTCCAACCAGACCGTGCAATTTAGTTCTCCAAGCAAGTCTATCCTGAGCTACATCTACTGCATCTGGCCACTGCACACCAATTAGATAAAGTAAAAATGCATCAATGAGAAATTAAATATTTAGCTCCTTATTCAACTCAAGCATAATATTAAAAAAAATAATGACAATGTTTAATTCCAAACCCTTATCAGAGTACAAGATGGTGTAATCACCAACCTGCCAGACTTATAACCAACAGATTGGCTCTAAATGTCCATGTCCTACCTTCAATGAGACAGGGCACACTTATGGGCTTGGGAAGGCTATTACTTGCTGGATGGAACATTAACCCTTCCAGGTCCCCATTGATTATGTACACTAATAGAATCCAAAATGAGAGGCCAGAAATTATTATATAATATATATCATTATATATAAATATAATATATATAATGATATATATTTATATATCTTTTATAGTATAATACATGAACCTTCATTTTTTTAAATAGGAATTGCCATTTCAAACTTTTTACATATATTTTATAAAAATACACAATTCAAGCTTGAAAAATAATACTCTTTTTATTTTATTAAGTGTAATATAATTTGCTAAACGATTAGATCACCACTTTCTAGATGCAAAAAGATGGCAAAGACGATTTGCTCATTTCTGTTTTTCCACATTCAAGCAAACTCCTGATTTAGCTCACAAGTTTCATCTGAACTATTGCAAACTCTTTTTTAATTTCAAAATTTCTATTTTTAAAATCAGAGGATTTCCAAAACAGTTATGAAGTACATATGTAATTTTTTTTATGTTTTCTGCTTAAACTTATTTCATTATGCCTAGAATTATTTTTATCATTCATCAGTGCTCTCGCACTACTGAAAACAAAACCATAACTTGAAATTGTTTGCACAAATGGCAGTAATTAGATGATGCAGATGACAATGGCAATAATTATTAGCCATGTGTATGTGCACTGTGCTGGTGTGTCATCAGCATTAGATATCTTTTTAATTCAGTTAGTATTTTATTTTTGCTTTTAAATTAATCTTTATTTTTATTTCTATAGATCAATTTTGATTTTATTTTCATAGATTTATAAGTCATTATCAATCTTTCGAAGTTATGCTGCACTGTTAGTTATGACGAGGTCTGGCTTGCAACTTGTTCCTGTGGGTATTATTTTTTAGCTTTGCATTAGGTTAATGTTAATTTGTTTTATTCTTTGTTTTCCAGTGAAAAATCTAATCTTTTGTCATTTCTTGAAAATGAATGGTCTTAGAAATGGAAGCAAAAGGACTTTCTTGGCACAAAATCAGTCCTCCTACAGCTGGGAGGGCAATTTCACCAAGAGTGCTATAACTCACACACACACACCTCTTCCCTACTACTATACTGAGAGCATTTCACCCTCAACATTTTACCATTGAAAAAATTTTAAATTATATTTTTAAACAATTATTAGTTTTTGAGTTTACATTGAATGGTTTTAAAAAGGTTTAATTCCCTCCCAAATATCTTGGTTGTGCCACTCTTGAGAATACTGCCTTTTTTTTAGCCGTAGTTCACAAACTTTTTGAAACTTAACCAAAATCCCCAAAATTCAGCAACCAAAGAGAAATATGCATAATAGTCAACAAAAAAAAAAACAAGAAAGCATTCCTCAATTTTATAAATGAGACAGAAAATGCCATGAATGTGAGCAGTTCAAGTTACATTATGTAACAATGGCCCATGTTTTAAATTATTCCACACTGAAAAGAATTATAAAAAAGAAATACAAATGAAGTTTCAGGTAAATATTATATTATTCAGGAAGAAATTTCCTTTTTGTTAGTATATAATTTTACTATTTTTATTAATCATATTTCTCAAAATTAAGCCTTAATTGCATAATCAGATCTATTTTTTCACTATACCACTGTAAAAACACTCATTAAAATTAATACGTTTGTAAACCTCTTTAAATTTTTTATTTTCATAAAATTCCAAAATAAATTCTGTTCAATTTGGTATATAACATGATTTACTTTGGTTGATTGGTTGTTTAAAGAATTCTAAAACTGACTTGTTTATTTGACTCGGCACAGTTGCTGGGAATCCTGAACTTTTCTCAATATATAGTATCAAGAAAAAAAATTACAAAAAGGGAGTAGTTTTCTTCTTTCAGTAAAAATTTATTTTTCTGTTATTCAGAAATAAATGGGTTTTCCATTCACATGCATTACAAATATTTTAGTCTTTTTTTCCTAAAATTTTATTTGCATTTTCCAATAATTTTTTTTTTACTACATGACTCTAAAAAAGCCCTATTAAAATAGCACTAGTCACCTTTTCTGTTAAATATTTTATTTTTAGAAAACCCAGAAGAAAATGCTGATTGATATGGCATTATATAATATATGCAATGATAAATCAAATATCCACAGCAACAAGTTGTAAGCAGGCCATCTGATGTAGCATTCATAACTGCAAAAAAAGCAATTGACCAAAAGAGCAGGAAAAATCAGTAATTTACAGAAATAAAATAAATCTACAGAAATGGAAAAGAAGCTTTAAATATAAAAGTACAAAACTAACTAGTTAGGTTGGGTTGTTTTACCTCTGAGCGGCACTTTTTTGCACACCATGGGCCCCGAAAGCTCAGAGAAGGTTGGGGGAGGAGACCCACTGGAACAGCTGTTGGGAGACAGATGGTAGCCTCCTGCCAAGGCCATCCAGTGTGTTCTTTAATGTGCACAGGGTATGGCTCTCCCGCACATGGGGCCACGGCTTTATGTCCAATCTGACGGACGGCGGCCTTTCCAAGCCCATTGGTGTCCCCTACTGACCGTGGGCAGGGAGAGGAATTTTGCAAGAGATACAAAACTAACTAGATGTATGAGGAATTTATTCAAAGTATGAAAACAATGCTTGTTGTAAACAATCCACTTTGTAGCTACTTGACTGCCACACGTGCAAGCAATTAACTAGGTAATGGCACCTGGCTATCCCATCTCTGGTGATGTGCTGCTGGCAGTTTCATATTAACTAAAGGCTCTAACAATAACAAGCTCTGGCCTTTTTCTGAGCAATGCATCTCTTATACTTTTTAATTTTAGTTATAGTTTTGATCTGAAGAGTGGGAAAAATGCATAGATTGCTTGGATAAATAATAAAAATAATTCTAGGAATACTGAAATAGGCTTAAGGCAGGAAACAATGTAAAATGGGGGAAAGGGGTACATAGTGGTACATACTTCATAACTACTTCCAAAAATTTCCATTTTTAAACTAGAAATTTTTTGTTAATTTTCAGATATTCAAAAGTCTATGGAAAAATTTGTTGATAATAGTTCAAATGAAACTTGTGAGCTTTTAAACCAGGTGGTTGCTTCAATACATAGTAATGTTAATAAATCAATAAATATTTTGTGGAAAAAATTGCACCGACATATGGGACTTGAATCCCCATCTCTCCAGAAACATGCCAGAGTATTCTACCATTGAACTATTGCCAGCAGAAAAAAGACAAAGCTGACATTAGTTCAATAGTAGAATACTCTGGCATGTTTCTGGAGAGATGCGGGTTCAAATCCTGTATGTCGGCAAAAAATTTTCCACAAAATATTTATTGATTTATTAACATTAAAAAGTCAATAGGTAACGCTGTGATTGCCATCTATATTTACCAAATAATGTTAACAAACAAATATCATATAGCACTTCTAAAATATGGCAGTCAGATGGCTTTATCAAATTATTCATATTGTAGTTTAATAAAATATGCATTAAATGAAAAAAGAAAATATTTTTTTTTAAGCTGGAATATGTATTTTTAAGAGATATATGTAAAAAAAATTTCCAAACAGCAATTTCTATTTTTTTTAAATCGAATTTTTTTGTTATACAAAAATTGATATTACCTGATATTATAATGAAACTCCTATTATCTCCTAATAGCTGTTTTGAAATATCCCCTCCTCAAATGTCCTGAGACTTATGGTACTTTTGATTACGCTAAATGCTATCCAACAACTGCAAATTTCCCTGATATTATAATGAATTTCTATTGCATGCTCTTATTTATGATGCTATTAGCAGCACACAGCTGCTATAAGTCATCTACAGTGATAAAGCAAAATCGCCCTCTTGGCCAAGTGGTTAGCATGCTTAGTGTTAACCAAAGTAATCTGGACTTCAATCTCAGGCTCATTTTCTAATTTACGACGTCTTTCGACTTAGTCTTGCCTATTACATGTCTTCTCTATGGTATATTATACTGGCAAGCTCCAGTGTCTAGACAACTATTTGTCAATTGTTTGAAAATTTTTGAAAAACATTGGTAGGTAGAAAGATTTTCTACTCAATAACAAAAATGAGGTCATATAATAATGACACCTTAAATAAGCAGTTAGTAGTTTTCACATATTCTCAATTAGAAATGGTCAATGACCTTGTATCCAAATTTTAGGGTCCTATTCCTAATAATCTTTTTTATTCTTTTCATTTCACTTATTATGATGTTATTCTCATATAAAACCTGCTTTACATCAATAAAAAGCAATGTAATTCACATTTCTCTATTAAAATATGTGTTTTGCAAAAAGCAATAGTTTTAGAATTCAAAAATTTTAACTTTAGCCAATATAATATTTATTTCTGTTTGCTACTGAGCTTTTCAAAACTGAAGTGGATGCTGAATAAGAAATTTTTTTACTTTTATTAAACACTGATAACTATTACAATGATCTATATAATTATTACAGTTTTAAATGTCAAAAACTAATTTCACCTTGCAATTTCAGATTCCTCAGGCACAACTCCAGGAAGATGATGTACAAATGGACTGACAAAATGGCCTTCAAGTATACGGCACTGAGGATGGTCTTCATACTACAATAAAAAAAAAGCCTGATGAAATAACATTTTTATATATACATTAGAAATGGCATAAGCACACAACAGATTTGAAAATTAATTATAAAAATTGTTAGTCATTTGAGGTTAATTATATATGAGACAAAAAAGTTCTGTGAACTTTTTATGTTCTATTACTTATTTAAATTGGATTCATATGTTCTGTAAATCCAATTCTGAGCTAGCAAGAGCTAGATGGACAAGTAAAGATCACATAATTCCAACATAATCTTAAATTTCTCTTTGCAGGAAGAGAGGATGGAAAGCATATTCAAGGCATAGGTTTGCTTCTTTGTAAGTTACATAAGAATAGATAAGAGTTATATAAGAATATAATTGATTATATATAAATTAATAGCAAATGGGTAGTTCTGTTAGGAATACCATGTCATATAAGGGAGCTGAAATTGGATCTGACCATTACCTTGTTAAAAATATCTTGTAATTTACACTTAAGAAGTGTTGTGCTAAGGTTAAAAATTTATCTTTTATTCTGAAGCTCTGAAAGACTCTGTTATAGCTAAAGTTTACCATGATAGGTTACTTATTCATTATGACAATCATGGTTTGCTTACTACTAAAGTTGGGAAAGAATGGGACCATTTTAAACAGGGTATTTTTTTTTGGAAACTAACAGTACTCTTTTAGGAAAAAAGGCACAGAGGAGACATAATTGTTTGAGTGATAAAGTACTTGAGCTTATTTCAGAAAGAAAGAACTGCAGGAATGTCCTTAATCAATAACCTACTAGTCCTAATAGAAAGAATTACAGAGAGCTTAATAAATATGTATAGAATCAGTTAGCAGCTGATAAAAATATTCTGTTTGATAGTTTGGCTGAAAAAGCCGAGGAAGCAGACAGCACAACAGCAGAGAGCTATACCAGATAGTTGATGTTTGGTGTGGTAAAAAACAGACAGGTATACAGGGAGTGAAGGATATACAAGATGAAGATTCTGTCATGGCTAAGTGGGTTGAACATTTTAGTGATGTTCTAAACAATGTGATTAATTCTACTCCCATTGTTCATAATGATGATAGATGCATTAGTGGCTTTAATGTTGGCCCTATAACACGGTTTGGCACAATTTGTTCGCCAGAATTTTGTTTGAAACAGTAATTTGTTCGAAACGGAAATTTGTTCAACAGTAATTTGTTCGAAACGGAAATTTGTTCAAAAGGAAATTTGTTTGACAGAAATTGCTCAAAACAGAAATTTGTTAAAAACAGATTTTTTTTCAAAACGAATCAAAGTTATTTTAGGAAAAGTGTTGATCTACTAGGATTATTGTATCTATTCAGTGGGAAAGATTTTTAATGTGTTTTTCAATGGAGGGTTGGGTGGCAGTGGGGTAGTTTTTGCTTTTTATCTCATTTTCCAAGAAAATGAGATAATAGTTTTTATTTGCTGTCTGTCTGTCTGTCTGTCTGTCTGTCTGTAGACATTGAACTTTTTCGCTTACAGAGAAAAAATAAAAATTGTCTTTGCATTGGATAGATATGGATGAAATATTATGATATGCATTTTCCAAATCTCTCTAAAGCTATAATTATGTCCTCTAGCAGTGGCATCATTTGCAATGCCTCTAGCATTGCAAACGATGTACTATGCTAGAAATTTGAAATTTTGGTGGTGAAATGTGAAGGTCACGAAGTTTCCATTGCCAACAATGAGTTGAACCTTAGAATCAGGGGGAGGGGGGAGGAAACACAACTTTTTAGTTTCAGCAGATAGTTGTTTGTATTTAGAGATAAATGAAAATATCTTTTTAGGGTTAGAAGGAATTGATAAATATTATGATTTGCACTTTTAAAATCCACAGAAAAATATAATTGCACCCTCTAATGATCAAAAAATTTGCCAATTCTAAAATTTCAAAGAAATATTGCAAACGGCGTATTTAAGCTAGAAATTCTAAATTTTGGTGGTGGAATGTGAATGCCATGATGTTTTCATTGGCAACAATAAATAAATAATATAATGAATAAATAATGAAACTCTTAGAGCCAGGTGGGGGAGACAATTTTTTGTTTTAGCAGATAAATTGTTTGCATTTAGAGATAAATGAAAATATCTTTTTTAGGGTTAGATAGAAATTGATAAATTATTATGATTTGCACTTTCGGAATCTTTCAAACACTGTAATTGTGCCCTCTAACAGTGAAAAAGATTGAAAATTGCAAAATTTCAAATGAATATTGCAATGAGGAATTAATAACCGAATTCTGAAATTTTGATATTTCCATCTTTTAATATTATTTGGTGGTGGAATGTGAAAGCTGTGAAATTTCCATTGGAAACAATGAAAATGATAATTAGAAAACTTTTTTTTTTAATTTGATTGGTACTAATGAAATATTATAATGCACATTTTTAAAATTTTTAAAATACTTAGTAGTTTTAGTATATATATATTTACAGATCAATGAAAGGGTGAAACAGCAGTGTTATCGAGTTCTACAAATAATATGTATAGAATACAAATTTGAAAAATTTGTGGTAGTTTTCAAGAGATATCCACTGACAGCTGGAACCTACTTTTCAGGAAGTGGTGTGGGAAATACAATTTTTTATATTTAAGAATTTAAAGATTAATACTTTTATGTTGTATAATTTACTAATGAAATACTTTTTGCATTTTCCCCCATCATCCGCTAGCTCAAATTAAAACTTTTAAGGAATAAAATAGTAGGTAAAGGAAAAACATCTTTCTCTTTGAAAATGTGATTCTCATAGGTTTGCACCTATGAGAATCACATTTTCAAAGAGAAAGATGTTTTTCCTTTACCTACTATTAAGGCATATGCATCCTTTTAGTTTCCTACTATTTTTTTTATTTTTGACTGTTTTTATGATATTTTTCTATTACAAGTATAAGCTGAGTGATCATTGAAATAATGACCACTCGACATTATGCCAATGGGACTCTAATTTCAAAGTCCTATAACTTTAAAATAAACATTTTATGGGAAAATGTGACAAGCTGAATTAAAGTTCTAAATCATTTCTACCTAAATATCCATTTTCAACAATATTCCTTCAGTATTTAGAGTTATGAAAGCTTGAACATTAACAATAACAGTTCTAGATATTGGAAGCTAACTGAAACTGAAATAGGAAATATTATTTAAAATCAGTTCATGTATAAATAAATGTTTTAAAAGTGAGTGTGAATAATTTCTTACATACATACATACAAAATCCTCATGCAGCCATGACCCTTTTGACCAGGTAATGGTCAGACCCAATTTTGGCTCTCATGTATGATCTGGTATTCCTAACTGAACTGACCCCATTTGCTGTTAATTAAAATATAATCTATCATATTCCTGTGCAACCCATCAGGTAAAACCCATGTATATTTATATATGTCCCGGTGTTTGAAGTATATGTTAATTATTCATAAATCATTAAATTTACTTACCTGCAGAAGACGTTCTCCATTGCCACTGGAACTACCAATGCCAAAGTGACCTAAAACTCCTGCCCAAAAGTCAGAGTCAGTACCAACTTTAGCATTGAAGTCACCTAGCACAAGAGAAAGATCTCCTTTCTTCACAGAATTCAAAATATTCTGAAGCTGGCTGCAAAAACATATCCTTCTCTATAAGAAATCTTTCATTAATACAGTCATATCCTAGAAGAGCATCACTGGTTTGTCTGCTGAGAAGCAAACCTACACCTTGAATGCTTTACATCCTCCCTCCTTGAAAAGAGAAATTTAGTTATTTTTAAATATCTCACCTTTACCTGTCCATCTGGTCCCTTGCAAGCCTAGAATATCCAGGTTATAACGCTAGAATTCCTGTGTGGACATCGAGAAAATAATATCTATATAATGTCCTCTCATTCCATGTACCTGCAGTGAGAAAATGATTAGTAGGATTTTTTAAAGAAATTAGGTTTATTGAGAGAGGTAGGGATAACAATATCAAACAGCTCACTGATCGCAGGCCTGAGGCAAAGACTTTTCCCTCCTCCACTAAAGGTTGAAGTCACCAATGCTGGTAGGAACTTCAGGCACCACCTTTCAAGACCTATTTTAGACCTATTTTACACCTATTCAAGAGCCATATGACCTGCCTGAGACACATTACTCCAGTTTAGGACTGATGATGCCCAACTAGCTAAGTGAGGTTCAGGTACCTGCAATGACCTCTGATCAGGATTATCCACCAGCTGATAAGGTATCCCATGATCTATTTACTAGGGCTGACAACACAGCAGCAGATTCTCCCTCAACAGAGGCCCACCAGTGCAGCAAGTTGTTTTTAATAAATTTCTTAGAGCAGATTTCAGCTCCGAAAGGTTTAAATTTCAATACTTGCTTAAATACAGTTTAAAAAAAAATCAAGATTTAGATAGATTTTATTCAGACCTTCAAATTATCCTCCACAACATTTTCTCACAAAACACTGATTTTAGAAGTTATAGAACTTCGAAGTTAGCGGCCCCATTGACATAACATGAGGTGGTCTGGTTACATCAATATGATGGTAATTTCGAAAAATTATACTGACTTCAATGATTATTCAGTGTATGTCTTCTCTAATAACCTAGATCTAGTGAATATATGAATAAACGTTTTGGGTTTTGGGAGAGGGTCAAGTGGTCAGATCAAGAATACAACTAGAAGGATGCATATCACCTCTGGTGCATATGAGAATCTCGCTTTCAGAGAGAAAGAAGTTTTTCCTTCACCTACTGTTTCATTCTTCAAAAGTTTTAATTTGAGCTGTGGATGATGGGTAAAATGCAAATAGTATTTCATTAGTAATTATACAACATAAAAGTATTCATCTTTTAATTCTTAAATATAAAAAATTACATTTCCCACACCTCTCCCTGAAAAGTGGGTTCCAGCTGTCAGTGGAATATCTCTTAAAAACTACCATTAATTTTTCAAATTTGTATTCTATACATATTATTTGTACAACTCGATAACACCTCTGCTGTTTCACCCTTTCATTGATCTATAAATATATATATACTAAAACTTCTAAATATTTTAAAAATGTATATTATATTTCATTAATACCAATCAAATTAAATAAGATTAAATAGAATAATTGTAGACACAGTTAATTGTAAACTAAATTGCAACTAAACCTTAAATTAAAAAAGAGTTTTCAAATTATCATTTTCATTGTTTCCAACGAAAACATCACGATGTTCACATTCCATTACCAAAATTTCATATTTCTGTCATTTATATCACGTTGCAATATTTGTTTGAAATTTTGGAATTTTCAATCTTTTTCCCCATTAGAGGGCACAATTATAGTGTTTGAAAGATTATGAAAGTGAAAATCATAATGTTTTATCAATTCCTATCTAACCCAAAAAGAATTTTTCATTTATTTCTAAAAACAAACAACTATTTGCTAAAACTAAAAAGATGTGTTTTGCCAACCCCTCAATATCTAAGGTGTCAACTCATTTTTTGCAATGGAAACTTCATGACCTTCACATTCCACCACCAAAATTTAAATTTCTAGCATAAGTACATCGTTTGCAATATTCGTTTGAAATTTTGGAATTTTCAACTTTTTCCACTGCTAGAGAACATAATTATAGCTTTAGAGATATTCGGAAAGTGCATATCATAATATTTCATCCATATCTATCCAATGCAAAAAGAATTTTTATTTTTTCTCTGTAAATGAAAAAGTTCGATGTCTACAGACAGACAGACAAGAAATTAAAACTATTATCTCATTTTCTTGGTAAACGAGATAAAAAGCAAAAACTACCCCACCGCCACCCAACCCTCCATTGAAAAACACGTTAAAAATCTTTCCCACTGGATATAAACAATAATCCCGACACTTTCCCCCAAAATAATTTGGATTCTATTTCGAGAAAATTTCTGTTTAGACCAAAATTCCGTTTCGAACAAAATTCTGGCAAACAAATTTCTGTCAAACAAATGTTATCGAACAAGTTTCTGGATACCCTATAACACAAGCTAAAGTTATTTCAGCTATTTCTAAACTTAGACTTCATAAATCCCCAGAGGTAGATGAAATTACTACAGAAATGCTCAGTGCTGGGAATGTTTCTGATACCACTTGGATGACTGAAATTCTGAATATCTTTTATGATAAAGGCATGGTTCCTAAGGATTTTACCAGAGCTATTGTTATCCCTATTTTCAAAAAAGGTGATCACAGTTCTTGTGATAACTATAGGGGTATCAGCCTACTCTCTGTTCCAGGTAAAGTTCTTTCCATGATTGTGCTTAATAGAATTAAGAATCTGGTTGACAGTCAATTGCGTGATGAGCAATGTGGATTCAGAAGTGGTAGGGGATGTGTGGATCAGATTTTTTTACTTCAGCAGATTCTTGAGAAATGTTTAGAGTTTCAGAAACCTTTGGTTGCTAGCTTTGTTGATTTCAAAAAGGCTTTTGACTCTGTTGATCGTCATAATTTGTGGCTGATTGTGAGATCATGTGGTATACCAGACAAGTTAGTTAACATAATGAAAGCTCTCTATAATAACACTGAGTCATGTGTGAGAGTTGGTAAGGCTAGTAGTAATTGGTTTAGCATTGCTTCTGATGTTCAACAAGGGTGTTCGACAAAGGTTTCATCTCCTTTTCTCTTTAATTTGGTTATTGATTATGTTATGCAAAATTCACTGCAAGGGAAAGATTTTGGCCTTAAATGGTCTGGAGATCTGAAAATTTCTGATTTAGATTATGTTGATGATTCAGCCCTTTTGGTAAATGATGTTAATGAGATGAACTCTTTCATTTAATGAGCTGTTGATGAGACTGGTAGTAAAGTTTGGTGATAAACAGAGAAAAAACTAAAGTGATGAAAATTGGTAAGGCAGGCTGTGGTTCAGTTAATCTGAATAGCTCCACTCTTGAGAAGGTGTCTCAGTTTAATTACCTTGGAAGCTATACAACAGATGCTGGTGATGTGAGCCGTGAGAATAACAAATGAATAGGGATTGCTGCCGGGACTTTTAAGAATCTATGGAGAGTGTGGAGAAATAAGCGTAAACACATAAAGACTAAAATTAAGACTGTACAATAGTTTGGTTCTTTCCAGAGTTAGTTATGGTAGTCAAACTTGAACACTTTCTAAACATAATAACAGAAAACTTGGTGCTTTTGATTCTAGATGCTTACACAGTATTTTGGATATTAAGTGGTTTACCTTTATAAGTAATGATGAGGTTAGGCATAGGAGTCAGCGACCTCCTTTGAGCAGCATATTGTGCAGAGAGAGACTCTTTTGGTTTGGCCATATTGCTCATATGGATAATTATGGATTAGTGAATAAGGTCATGAACAGTGTGCCTAAAGGCCTCAGAAAGAGGGGGATACCTAGGATGCAGTGGACAGACAATGTCAAACCTTACCTTGTTCAAATTAGTGTACAATGGTGTAGCTCAGAACAGATATGCTTGGAAAACTATAATGCATAACCTGGTTAGACCTCTGTAGCCCAGAGCTAATTGAGGATGATGTTATTTAAATACGTTTTATAAAGTAACTAAATTCAATTACAGATTATCTAAATTCAATTACAGATAAATATATGAAATTTGGAACAAATTAGCCATTTTACATGAGTTTAAATGGTTCCATCTACATGGTACTTCTATGGAACCAATTAATCGCGTAAATGGTGGGGTTATTGTAATCCTGGAAGTATGCCTGGCATACATAAAGACTATTGCCATTGTACAACTACCTTAATTAATTTTTTCTGAGTGTTTACACTTTTAAGGAGCAACATAGTGATAAATTATCTAATATATTTTGAATAATTGACACTAATATATTTTGAATAAAATTTTGGGGTGGTTGATGACAACAAATGAAAGCACTAAATTGATCTTAGGGCATCAGCAGAGTGGTATTTAAAGCACCTGACTGAGCTTTAAGTGGCAGCTAATTTGTATAAAGTCGCATCTTTTTTCAAGTGTAGTAGTAAACTACTACACTCGAAAAAAGATGCGACTTTATATATACTTTTGTGAGATATATACTTTACATAGACTTTGTGTGTTCTGGAGATGAAATTTTATGTGTGCATCCAATCTTATTAACTATGGTGCTATTACCAGACTTATGATACATACTATATAATTATATATACACTGAGTGAGCTTTGCATTAGCAACACTCCCTTGGGTAGGAATGGACTGGTCTGTGGTGCTAATAATGGCTCAAAGTTGGAAATGGCCATTATACGATTGTAGAATGCAAACATGGCAATCAGTTTTTGCATTATTTCAAGGAAGAATGGGTCAGCAATGGATCTTTCTGACTTTGGATGTGGTATGATTGTAGTGACAAGCTGTTCAGGTGACATTATCTTAGCAACAGCCACAATAGTGAAATGCTCCCATTTTATGATGTCACAATCTACAGTGAGATTCAACAGTGGTTGAACAACAAGTCAAAGGTCACACAAGGGGAGCCAAGTGTGGTCAATGGCCATAGCGAGTGACATGTATCCTGTCTCATAACACAGCAGTGATGGAGCACAGTGACATAGCCAACCACCCAGAACCTTGGAATGACATGACCAATATTCATATGGACAATGCATCAGACATTAGATCATATGGGCTATGGCAGTTGATGGCCATCACAATGCCCAAGCACACTTCAAGGCACAAGCAATGGAGCCTTCCATGGGTATATAAACACCAACACCAGATCATCGACATGTGGAAACCTGTTGCATGATCAGATGAATCCCACTTCTAACTCCATTATGCTGATGGACATGATCATATTTGGAAAAAGCCAATGGCCTTAGAATGCACCATTGGTGTTTGGCAGGTGTTGGTATGGTTCAGGGACTGTTTTTGTGAAATGCCTTGGGTTCCCCTTACCTTTTTATCACTGCCAACCAAGTACATCCCTTCATGATGACAGTGTATCCATACAACTCTGGTGTCTATCAACAAGATAGTGCATCATGTCACAGTGTAGCAGGTTGCAAACTGGTTTTGGGAACATGACAATAAATTCTTCATCTGCCCATGGTTGCCTAACTCACCAGATCTCAATGCAAATGAGCATGTTTAGGATGAACTGGAAAAGGCAATTCAATGCTCTGACCTCCACCTAACAATATGCAGGCATTACAGAACACATTGCAGAATGCATGGGTAGCACTACCACGGGATACCTTGCAACACCTTTTGATGTCCATGTCCCAAATGTACAGGCTGTATTATGGGCAAAAGATGGCCCCCAAGAGATACTTTGTATGTATTGTAATGCAAAGCCAACTCAGAGTATGTATATTATTATTAGTTAAAATAAGTAAGAGATTCAAATGCTAAAACTTTAAAAATGAGTATCTGTGGGGCAAAACATTTTGTAGCAGTCTAAATATGATATAGGAGAATACCTCCAATATTTCATTTACCAGATAGCACTATTTCAAGTGCAACTTTTGGTACTGTATATCATTTTTATTTAAATGATAATTTTAGACTTAAAATTTTTAAAATCTTTTAGTGGTCTATAATATAAATAATTTAATATTCAAACAGTATCACAGATCTGGCTCAGAATATATTGATTAATATAAATTAACAAACATTTTCTAATAAAATATTGAATTTATCTAGTTTCATTATTGTTTTGAACAGAAAATAAATGTTTCCAGTCTCAAGCACAATGTTTCATTTACTATTACAGTTAATGGTAAACTTAGGGGAAAAAAATTTACACATTTCTATAACAAATAATAAGGATCATTCAAATGAAAAGTGAATGTCAGAAACAAAGCATAAATCATTTACTGATCTGTTCAAATTCACCATGCCTATTAAAACAATTGTCTCAGCATGAACTCAGCAACATTATACATCTTTCCTAGAACATCTGTGGCTGTTGCATGTGGACGTTTATGACAATGCGCTGCACCTTTGTCCAACCTCTACTTCCTTCTTTTCATGGCATTTTTCAGAATTCCAGAAATGTAAAAATTTTTATTGATTGTTTCTTTAAGGTTTTACAGCACATTCGTTACCTTAGTTTAAAATGCACCAAACAAGATTTAAAAAAAATAAACAACAAGTAAACCACAACCAAGGTTAAAAAAATATAAAAATTACAGGACACAACAATATAGACAGTAAAAATGAATAACGAAATGATGATAAACTGCTATGTGGTTCAAGGCAAGGATGATAAATCAACAATGGGTTATAGGATCCATGTAAAAGCAAAAGTGTTAAATACAAAGGTAAAACATTATATACATTTAATATATTCAATAAAACATAAAAAAGCAAAAAAGATGTGAAAAAAATGAGTGATTGGATAAAAGTTGTCTGAGTATAGGAGGCTTCAACAGCAATGAGAGCTGAAATAAAAACATTGTTCACAGTTATAAGCAATGTATTCATTTATAGTTAAAATGGTAATACAAAATTCAGAAGATGACAAACCTGTGTGCAAATTTTTGTCACAAAGTAAAAGAAATGACTTTAATAAAAGAATTATCTATGCAGAGTTGAGCAGGTAAACATCCTCTTTGCAATTCGCAAGAAAAGATGACTGCCATAATTTAACAATGCTTAATCATAAAGACTATTATCAAACTGTTCTGACAAAGATCTTTGCCATTGTGTATCCAGAGCTCAAAATGTAGAAACAACAGCTGGAACCACCAGTGGCAAGATGGGCAGGAGCATGGCTGAGTTGGCAACAGCATCTGTCAAGTCACTGTCCCTAATGTACACAGGACTGGGACACACAACAGAAAAGGATGGTCGATGTGGTTGCCAGATGGAGCTGCTGGAGAAAATCTTGCAGAAAAACAGGGTGAAGCGAAGGCTTCACCGAGATCAGAGCTCGTAGCAAATTAAGTGAGCCAGTGTAAAAGTCACACCGACGATGACAACTAACTGCTTTGTGGTCCAATGCTAGGCTGATAGCCTGCAACTATGCAGTGAAGATGAACACTGCAGTGAGATCTGGTCTGCTATGATGATATCACAGAAGACCATGACCAATCCCATCAATGTGCCAGACTTTGAGCCATCTGTGAAGACAGCCAAAATGTCTGGATGTGCAGTGACTGGCAAAGAGCTAATACATGCAGTAAAGTGTAAGAGAATTTCCCATGTTGCATAGAAGAAAACACAAGATGGGGAAACAGTGAGACATGGTGGAAGGGGCTTAACTGTTGGCTCCACTTGGACTCATATAATTCTGCCTAGCATTCAGTGGTGAAAGTGTTGGCCACTTTCCATCATCAGGTCTGTGCTCAGGGACCTTCTGTTTCCTGAACAATTGCAAACTGCTCTGAACTATCTCTTAGTTTAGGCAACTGCAAACAACTCCCCACAGAAAACAGCTTGTGTGTGCTTTTGCTCAAATGTAATCTTCATCTGGAACCCAAGCTTTGGCTTGGAGATTCAATTATTGCTGTTGTAGCAGAGACCAAGTTTCTTCGTCTCATCTTTGGCCGAAACTTTTTACCCCATATTCATCATCTCAGGTCTAAGTGCATATGAGTTTCTCTCTACTGGGGAGTGGACAGATATTCTTTTTTCTGCCTGTACTGTACACTTGTCCATTTGATACTGGACTATAGGATAAAAAGTTGGAAATGAAGATCAGCATGTGACCTCACAAGCCAAAAGCATAGAGGTCATGAAGAATGTAGAATCTCAAAGCCAGGTCATACTTTTTATGGTAAAGCATATGAATACCAGGTGCTCTTTAAATAAAAAAAAAAATCTGTAGCATTTCAAGGCTATCAAATGGTCTAGAGTAGACAATCGGCTGTGAAAGCCACACTGGATGTTGGGAAGAAGGTTGCTATTCTCTAAATACCAGATGAGTTTGGCATTTACCATTCTTTCCAACATCTTGCACACAGATCTCATCAAGCAAGAATCTTGGAATCCTTTTCTGTTTGGAGAAGCCTATGACAATAGCCTCCTGTCAGGATTCTGGATACTGCTCCTTGAGAAAAATATAGTTGAAAAGTTGGAGCAGCCAATCCATACTTGATGGTGAAATGTTCGAGCATGAAATAATGGACATTGTCTTGCCTGACAGTAGAAGCATGATAAGAGTGTAGAATACAGAGTAGCTCATTCACTGTGAATAGCCTGTAGAGGCTGCTCCAGACCATTCAAGTGGGAAGAAAGCATAGAGCATTTGGCTGTGCTCTTTAGGTTCAGAAACTTGAAGAATACAAAGAAGAAATTATGGAGGAAAATGATTCCCTCAGAGTGGGAATTGCTTGGGGTCAGTAAATTGACTGTCCATTATGCCTCAGAATCAATAACAAGTGGGACAAATAGTTCCCACCCATCTTCTGTACTTTATCCCACACGATCTTAGAACTAGAAGTGCTTATAATGGAAGTTGTATATTTAATCCAAGATTCCTTATGGCTTTTATGCCAGATAAAACAGGCTTTTGCTACAGCATGCTTTAATGCTTCAAGTTTGGAGGATGTTGGATTTCTCTGAAATCTCCCTCTCCCTATTTCGTTCTGAGCCTTATGAGCTATGGTGCAGTTGGAATTCTACCATAGTTTTGGGAAGTAAGGAAACCATGTTGAAGTCTGAGGTATGGTAGAGGCAGCTGCCTAGATAATACAATCTGTTATCTCCACCACTGGAACATTGACTGGCTCCTAGATGATTAAGTGTGGATCCAAAATCACAGAGCAGTTCAACATATTCCAGTTAGCCCAATCAATCCTTCACTGTAATGTGTATGAAGTATCGCAAGGAGCACCCCTCCCCCCCCATGAGAAATTTTACACAGCACAACTAAGGTTTTGCACATCACTTCCATAAGGGTTGTCCTTGAATGGATGTCTATGAGGAAATTTTGAGGAAGAGTAGATGGTAAAATTAATGGCAGGTTGGGGAATGAAAACATGTACTGACAACAATATTCAACAAAGAGAGCAATGGATCAAGAGACAATGCTCAACAATCCTACCCCCTACCATTGGTGTCAGTACTGTTCCAAAGAGGACTGTGTCATTGAAGACCCCCATGAGAAAAAAGGGAGATGGCAGCTGCAAGATGAGGTCATCAAGGTCTGCCCAGAAGATATTTCCAGGCAGAAGATCAACAGAGCAGACAGTCAATGAGAATCCCACAAAGATGGATAACATTGCTGATGACGGTTTATTAAAATGAGTATGGTCTGTGTCCTTGTCAGAGTCATCTGAGGGACATGGATCTGAAACCATCATTTGAGGAGGAGAGGCTCTATATTTCTTCCATCCAGGTGTTTTAAAAGGTTTGGATGTCTAGGGTCGGAAGGAGACCTTCCAGAGGTGGAAGTGGAAAGCACAGAAGCAGGAACTGAAACAGTTGACACAGACACCAATTTGGGTTTTGCTTGCTCCAAAAGGTACCTTACCATGGGCTAGAAAGTCTCAGAAAGTGGTACACTTATAAATGTCTGAACCCCACTGAAGTTGTCAGAATGGTGGTCTCAGCAATGACTATGATGGATAAGAAGGTTTGCTGGCTGGATGGGTGGTGTGGCAAGCTTTCTCACCTCAGGGTGATAACAGAAACAGGGTAAGAGATGGTATGTATCACTCTGGATACCTCTTTCTCTGCCATACCTCTTTCTCTTCCTTCCACTTCAAACAGTTGTAAGAGAATACCAGATGGTTTCTCCTGAAATTGACACAGGTCGCCATCTCAGCTGTGCAGTCTAGATCAAGGTGATCTGGATTGCCACAACATACCATGAAAATGAAAACAGCATAGAGAGGTGGGATTATGACCATACCTTGCAATGCAAATATCCTGCCTTGTTGGAAGTAGGCATGGTGAGTTGAAAGTTACGATCAGCACCTGAGTGGATATCAATTTACTATCACAACACACCAAAATCCACTTGATTGCATGTGGTGTCTCCTTGTGATGCCAATTATGAACACTCTCTTCAGAAACATTGAGGAGGCCACATTTAGAGACCATCAAATGAGAAGAATTCAGGAATTTGTAAGGAGACATGGGCAGACACATATGGGTACCCCACCAATCTCTGTGATCTTCAGGAGTAGCTCTAAATGTTTTGGAACATGCAGTCTCAACCTGTAAATCACCAAGTCCCAGGTGTTTAACAGATTTCTGAGTAAAAGACCTTCAAAACCAATTTAAATGAAAAACAGTGACATGTCCCCAATAAACTAGCTACAACATTGAGTGGATGACTAGCAATTGAGGAAACAGATGAAGATGAGAAGAATTGATGAGGAAGATGAAGATGGGCCTTCGTGACATGCCCATTTTGCAGATGAGAAGGATGCTGTTTTCGTTTTTTGAAAATTCGTCATATTTAAGAATTCAGTTCCCATGATCCCCACTCACCACAGAGACATGATCAGGCACTATACTCATACAGCCAGTGAACACAAGTCCTGCACAAAATGAAAAGGAATAATAAAAGTGCAAGGAAACTCGCAAACCTGTACACAGAGAAAGGCAAAGTATGCACTGTACAATTGGTCCTACAGATCCAGCACAGCAGCCAACTGCTCCTGGGAGGACACCCCGCCCCTGCCAAGAGATCCTGCTTACCTGAAGCAGAGGTCAGAGTAGTATGTAGCAGCAGCCCTCTAAAAGAATGCCCAGCAATGCCAAGAGGCAATGGCCTCTACAATGACAAATGGGTCAAAGGGGATTCTGCTTATCATGAGCTGAGGAGTGCAAAAGAAGGCCTCTGAGCAACTACCATGATCCTTTTCCAGGGACATGGATCTCCATGCATGGCAAACATGCAGTCACACATTTAGGATCTTGTGAAGAGAATTGAACCAGCAGAACCTTCACAGGATGATCCCCTCACCATATAGGAGCTCACTTGAGGGCCAGAAATATGAAAATCTAACAGGGGAGATGAGATGCCAATAAGCATCTCCTTGTTATTCCTGTATCTAATATAACAGGGGAGATGCCAAGGACTATATGGAGGTTGTTCCAGGCATTCCCAACCACAACTATACCTGTTTTATGGCATTTTTGTTGCAAGGGCAATATGGGAGCAGAAACTATTGTGTAACAAAACAATCATTTTACTCAAAAGTGCTGGGCACTCATATTTTATTGCCTTCCTTCAAATGTCCATAGTTTTGCAATATTGTTGAGAGTTTATGATGTCACCACAGTTCAAAAATTCAATAAACAGCTGCACATTTTCCAACTTTGGATACTTCCATGTGGGGTTTTTATCTGGAATACACACATCTATCACATTCAAGATGTTGCTTACCACTGATTCTGGTGCTGATGAGTTCCTTTTATGTATGCCTATTTCCCTGTGTGAGGGCACAAAGATCACTCAGTTTATTACCCAGATTTAGACAGATGCTGTCCACTTTTCATTTGATGACCCTTATACTTTTAGTTTTTTCACTGTAAAACAATTACCTTGCAAATATGGAAAATTTTAAATATGATTTCTATTTTAAATGTGATCTCTATTGACAAAAGTTTTGTCACTACTAGTCTAGGAGAATGAGTTAAAACAAAAAAAAAAATCAAAACAGTTTTTTAATTATAACCTTGATTAGCTGTATATTACTTTGCACTTTTAAACATAATCTAATTGTTCAAAATCATTTAAAAGCAAACCATAATTCTACAAAACAAAAGCTTCTACCTTATCAATATGGACCGGATAATCTGATTCTACCAAATGCTTACACGTTTCTCTATTAGAAATTACTTTCCGAAATGCAAACAATCTGAAAACAGAGAGCATATTTAACACAACAAGATAACATTATTTATTCACTCTAATGCAAATTCACAAAAATGCATATGAAAAATGGGAAATACATTACAAAATTGGAAAAATATCTATATTAATATCTAATTAAAAATTAAAATAGTATCATATTAATAATTAAAACCAGAATACCTTAGGGTCATTCACTGATATGAGAACAAAATAAGATTATAGTTACAGTGGATGCATATTCTGATGAAACTGCATGGGTTCATACCATTACACAATTTGTAAAAAAAAATATTCCCTCACATGGCTGCTTGCCACACAGGTCTGACAGGAGCCTGCCAGTTTACCCCTTCCAGTGTCCAGCCCGAAAAACTGGTAAATTTCAATTTAGGACTTTTTTGCCAAATAACTAATGAAAGGAGTTATAGATGTTACCTGCCAAATTAATCAGCATTTAATTCTGGATTTTTTGAAAACAAAATATTTAACAACAAAAGAAGACAAATTTTATTTTAATAGGACTTTTTTTTAGTCATGTAGTAAAAAAATGCATCTGGCAACACAAATAAAATTTATTTAAAAAACACTAATAGAGAGAAATGGTTATAATGGCACATGAATAGAAAGGCTATTTATTTCTGAATAAGAAAAAAATTTCTTGTTTAAACATTTCTCCCATTTTGCAATTTTTTTCTCTGTACCATACTTAGAAAAAAAGTCCAGACTTGCTGCAGAGTCCAATAAAACAAGTAAACTAGAATATTTTAAATAAATAACTAATCAACAGAAATAAGTCATGTTAAATACCAAATTAAAGAATTTAATTCTTAATTTTACTGAAGTAAAATTTTTAAACATTGTAGAAACATATTAATTTTAATAAGGTACATATTTCATAATTACTTCAAAATCTTCCATTTTTAAAAAAAGCAGTTTTTTTGTTAATTATCAGGAGATTTTAGAAACTTTACGGAAAAATTTGTTGAAAATAGTTCAAATCAAACTTCTGAGCTTAAATTAGGGAATTGTTTCAGCTTAGAGTAATGTTAACAAACAAACTGGCATTATATTGCTTCTAAGAAATGTCAATCAGATGACATTCTTAGAAATTCCATCTGATTGGCATCTTGTTTATGTCAGAGTTTAATAAAATATGCATCAAATGTAAAAAAGAAAATATTATTTTTCAAGCCTGAATTATATATTTTTATAAGATATGAATAAAAAAATTTTAAAATGGTAATTTTTACTTTTTAAAAATCGAATTTTTCTTGTTATACTAAAAACGGATATATATGTCCTTGGTCTCTCATTTTGAATTCTGTGAATGTATACAGATGTCCTGTACACTGAAAGGGTTAATACGCTATAACAGAAAGTCTGTGAGGATGGTGAGACCTCATCAGATCTTAGATCAGTATCATACTCCTTAGATCAGTAGCCTAGTGTGCTAACCACTCCACCTATTGATATTCAACTAGACCACCAACATTCCTGAAACAAACTTTCCTTTTTATACGTGAGGCACTAAAACAAGTAAGATTTGAAAATGGATTGTCCAAAAAATTCACATTAAAATCAAACTCCACAGACATTCCATGCCAAGCTTCAGTGTTAAAAAAATGAAACAATCAGCAACACAATAAATTGAGCCTACCAAAAACTTCAAACCAAAAATTAGCAAAATAACTCTTAATTCATTAATAGCAAAATTTACAAGCAATCAAAACTTTTCTTTACCAGATCACACCTGCCTAACAGAGACTTTCCTGTTTACAATTATATCTTTGATCAAGCAGTCAACCTGCTTGAACATCTGAAGACTCCCAATGTACTGGAGAACTGTACAGAAAGCTCTTTGCTAGGGCATTTCTTGATAGTATTCAAGAATGTAATTATTTTTTATAATTAACTCTTAGTTTTCATTTCTGTAGATTTATTTTGATTTTATCTCCACAGATTACCAAACTGATTATTATCAATCTTATGTTATTATGCTATATATCTGGCTATTACTGGCTTACACCTTGTTGGCAGCAGATATTTCAACATCTCATTAAGTTATAAGTAAATTTTTCTTTTATTATTTCTTCACTTTCAAGTAAAAAAAAGTTGATATTTCATAGTTTCCTGATAATGAAAGAGGTTTTGGATATGGAAGAAAAGGACCTCATTGGCACTAGAAATCAGCCCTCTTGTGGGAGGGCAATTTCAGAAGTTTCAACTCCCATTGATGGCATTTTACTTCCTCCCCCCCTACCTGTGGCAAACTTTTACTTTTTTTAAACTTATGAATTATAACAAAGTCTATATTGAATGGTTTTAACCCTTCCAGGGTCCTGCCTGAAAAAACAGTTTACATCCAGAGCCCCAGCTATTTATTCACTATGATCAACCAAAAGAAATTAAATTTAGAACTTTTTTCCCAAACAACAAATGAAAGGAATTATGGCATGTTATAGCCCAAATTAATCAGCATTCAATTCTGGATTTTCTGAAAATAAAATATTTTACAAAAAGACAACTAGTTTTATTTTAATAAGGCTTTTATAGAGGCATGTAGTAAAAAAAAATGCATTTGGCAATGCAAATAAATTAAAAAAAACCAATAGACAGAAATGATTATAATGCACATGAGTAGAAAGGCTATTTATTTCTGAATAACAAACAAAATAAATATTTACTTGAAGCAAGAAAATTACTCCCATTTCGTAATTTTTTCTCGGTACCATACTTTAAGTCCAAGCTGTTTGCCACCTGTGCTGAGGCATATCAACAGGTCAACTTTGGAATTTTTATTAACACTTCCAAGGTCCTCAACAATCACAGAAATTGACAAAATCTGTAATGAGAGGTCAATGATATCTATAGACGTCTTTTGTACAAATCATAAAACTTCAATTTTCTTTTTAAATTGCTGTTTGAAAATTTTCTTTGATATACCTTTTAAAAATATGCAATTCAAGTTTGAAAAAATGATATTTCTTTTTTCATTTGATGCATATTTTATTAAACTATTATATAAATAATTTGTTAAAGCTATCTGACTGCCATTTCTTAGAAGCGCTAAACGGTATTGTCGATTTGCTTAACCTTCCTCTTTGCCGAAGCAATCTTCTGATTTGAACTACACTAATTTATTTACTAAAACACTACACCATAAATTAAGGAAAATCCCTATATTAAGTCAATGAGAAGCTAATGTCAAAGCTCTATAACTTCTAAAATAAGTTTTTTTTTTTGCTTTGAAAAATGTGATTGCAGATAAAGATCTCAATCAAATAAATCAATATCTAGATTTTCAACAACATTCATTCAGTATTTAATGAGTTATGGAAGTTTAAATATTTAGCAATATCAATGCCAGCCACAAAAATTGACTTCAGAAGTTAATTAAAACTTAGTAATAAGTATTGTATCAAAGTGTTTAATAAAATAAGTTTGTATTTTAGAACTTTGTGTAAAGAATTCTTTCACTATAGTTCAGTTTTGTATAAGTTTCTTACGACTGGCATTGCTGTTGTTAAATATTCAAACTTCCATAACTCATTAAATATTGAATGGTTATTGTTGAAAATTGAGATATTGGTTTATATGTTTGAGACTTTTATCTGAAATCACATTTTTCAAAACAGAAAAACTTATTTTAGAAGTTATAGAGCTTTGACGTCAGCTTTCCATTGACTTAACACAGAGATTTTCCTTAAGTTATAAAAAGCAGTGTATTATCAATAAATTTTTGAAAATCTAGAAATAAACCAAAACTGCTATTTTGAAAGCAATTAAGAAATACCTGCCACCACCTTTTTTTCCCTGTTTTAAAATCTTTTCTGCCATAAAACTATTTCAGTATTCCCAGAATTATATTTATCATCTATATCATTTATCCCAGCATTCTATATGTCTTTTCCACTCTTAAAATGAAACTGTAACATGAGCTTTCTTAGAAAGAGGAAACCAGCAAGCCAAGTTGTTGTTGCAGTATAAAGTATGTCAGGGCAACAGGTGCAGTGACCTAGTTATTGCTCACACATGCAGTAAGTGGCTCTATAGTGGATGTTTATGGAAAGAGTTCTTCTTGGATATAGCATAATGTGACCATGCATCTAGTCAGTATTAACCTACATTTTCATTTCTATAGATTTTATTTCTATAAATTATTGAATTTTCTGTCAGCTGATCTATCGATCTTTTGGAGTTATGCTACATCAGATGGCTGGCTTGCAAGTTGTTGTAGATATTATTTAATATTGCATTAGGTTATATGTTAATAATATTTTATTTCTTGTAAAAAACTTTGATCTTGTGTATCGTTTCCTAAAAATGAATGAGGTATTGGGTATGGAAGCAAAAAGGACTTCCTTGACTTGCTTGATGGCAAGTTGTTTACTTTAATGATTTAACTTCCTGTGTAAAGTTAGTATTTTATTTCTTTTTTTTTTGAATTAAACCTAAGTTTTCATTTCTGAAGACCTACTTTATTTCCACAAATTATTGATTTTTCCACTGATCATTAATTATTGATTTTTCAGAGTTATGCTACATTGGATGACCTCTTCTAACTTGTTGCTGTGGATAGTTTAACATTGCATTAGGTTATATGTTATTTTTTTCTTTTATTTCTTCATTTCCCAGTAAAAAACTTTGATCTGCATCGTTTTTTGAAAATGAATGAAGTCTTGGATAATGAAGCAAAAAAAAGCCCCCCCCCCCCCCCATCTCCCCTGAAACTCACAGAGATGTTTTACTCCCTCCTTTCTTTAGCAAAATAGATTTTAAAAAATTTTACAATTACGAGTTTTTATGTTCATATTGAATCATTTTCAAAGCATCCCCCTCCTCTCAGTATCTTGGCTGTGCCTCTCTGATTATACAGATGATTTTTTTTTTCCTTTGGTGGATTGACTTTTTCGGCACTTAGCAAAGATCAAAATTTAACAACCAAAGAAAAAATTTGCAATGTTTGGTAAAAAAAAAGCAGTCAAGAAACTATTTCTCCATATTATTAACTGGACAGAAAATTCCATTAATTGTGAGCAATCCAAGTAATCTTGCATAACACTGAATGATGTTTTAAAGTATACCACACTGAAAAAATAATCATTAAAAGAAATAAAAATCATTTTTCATGTAAATATATTATTTGGGAAAAAATTTATTTTCAATGAATATATAATTTAACTATATTTTTATTCATCAGGTTTTCCAAAATTAAGCTTTAATTGCATAGTCCAATCTTTTTTTTACTTTATCACTGCAAAGAAAAAAAAGTCTTATTAAAATTATTATGCTTAAAAATTTGCTTATTTTTTTTTATTTTCATAAAATTCGTAATTCTGCTTAATTTGGCATATAACATGATGTATTTCAGTTGATTAGTTATTTTGAAGAAAAATTAATTATTTTTAAAAAAATGGACTTGTTGATATGACTCAGCACAGTTGGCAAAAAGTCTGAGAAAAAAATTACAAAATAGGAATAATTTTCTTGCTTCAAGCAATTTTTTTTTTTGTTATTCAGAAATAGCTGCATTATAATTATTTCTGTCTATTAGTTTTCTTTAATTGCATTTCCAGATGCTTTATTTACTATATAAATAATAAATAAATAAATACCCCCTTAAAAAATAGCTAGACCTCTGGAGGTAAATTGGCTTTTCAGACTGGACCCTGGAAGGGCTTGAAGAGCTAAATGATATTGCCGATTTGTTTGTTACTGTTCCTCTTTGCTGAAGCAACCTTCTGATTTAAGTTCATAAGTTTGATTTGAACTACTGTGAACAAATTTTTCCTTAAAGTTTCAAAAATCTCCTGAAAATTAACAAAAAAAAACTGCTCTTTTTAAGAACAGAAATTTTTGAAATAATTAAAAAGTACATAATGCAATTTTCGCCCATTTTACACTCTTTTCTGCCACAAACCTATTCCAATATTCCCAGAATTACTTTTATCATTTGTATCATTTAATCCCAGCATTCTATGTGCCTTTCGCACACTAAAATCGAAACTGTAAGTAATATTAGCCTTCTTAGCCAGAGCAAGCAAACCCAGAGTTCTTGTTGTGAAGCTCTCTACAGTGTAAAGTATGTCATGGCAGACCAGGTGCAGTTGATTGCAGTAACCCTAGTTACTGCTCAAATGTGCAGTCAAGTGGGTATATATAGTGAATGTTTACAGCAAGCATTCTTCTCATACACAGGAAAATGTGACCATACATCCAGCTAGTATTTATACTTTTAGAATTAAACCTTCATTTACATTTCTGTAGATTTATTTTATTGAAATTATCAATCTTTCCATTGGCTGATCTATTGATCTTTTGAAGTTATGCTACATCAGATGGCCAGTGTACAAGTTGTTGTGGATATTTTATTTAATATCACATCAGATTATACCCTGATATTTTTTCATTATTTCTTAGTTTTCTAGTAAAAGAACTTTGATCTTGTATCATTTCCTAAAAATGAATGAAGTATTGGATATGGAAGCAAAAAGGACTTCCTTGACATAGAAATCAGTACTCCTGTGGGAGGGAAATTTAGGCAAGGATTTTTACCCCCTGGCAGAATGTTTCAAATTTTAAGTTTTTAAGTGTATATTCAACAGTTTTAAAAAAATTCTCCCTCCCCTCCCCCAATATATTTGCTGTGCCACTCTGATGATACAGATGATGTTTTTTTGCTTTCGTGCAATGACTTTTTAGCACTTAGCAGAGATCACAAAAATTTAACACCCAAAGAAAAATTTAGTAAAAAGCAGCCAAGAAAGTGTTCATCCATTGCAGAAACTGGAGAGAATATCCCATTAATTCAAGCAATCCAAGTAACCTTGTATTATTTTGGCCATTGTTTTAAAATATACCACACTGAAAATAATTATTAAAAGAAATATCATGTTTCCTGTAAAAATTATGCTAATCGGGAAGAAATTTACTTTCAATGAATATATAATTTAACTGTTTTTATTTCTCAGGTTTTCTAAAATTAAGCCTTAATTGCATAGTCCAACCTATTTTTTTACTTTATCACTGTAAAAAAAGTCTTATTAAAATTAATAATTTTCTATTTTCATAAAATTCGCAATTAAATTCTGTTTAATTCGGTACTATTTCTACTATTATTACACAACCTATTTCATTTGCTTAGTTATTTTTAAAAATAATTCCAAAGTGGACTTGCTGATATGACTCAGCACAGTTGGCGAAAAGCCTGACTTTTCTAAAAGTATGGATTTGAGAAAAAAAAAATTACAAAATAGGAGTATTTTTATTGCTTCAAGCAATTTTTTTTTTGCTATTCAGAAATAGCTTTTCTATTTATGTGCATTATAATCATTTCTGTCTATAGTTTTTTTTAATTGATGCTTTTTACTATATGCCTCTATAAAAACCCTATTAAAATAAAACTAGTCATTTTTTTTAAATAATTTATTTTCAGAAAGTCCAGAATTGAATGCTGATAATTTGGCATATAACATAGGCCACAATTTCTTTCATTAGTTGTTTGACAAAAAAAGTTCTAAAGTTAATTTTTTTTTGGCTGATCATGGTGAAAAAATAACTGGGGCTCTGGATGTAAACTAGTTTTTCAGGTGGGATCCTGGAAGGGTTATAAAAATTACCAATCATTGAAATAGGTCATGTTTTATCAAAATTAAACAGAATTTAATTATGAATTTTATAAAAATAAAAAATTTAAATAAATTTACAAAAGTATTATTTTAATAAGACTTTTTTTTTACAGTGATATAATGAAAAAATATATTAGACTATACAATTAAGGCTTTAATTTTGGAAAACCAGATGAATAAATATGGTTAAATTATATATTAATCAAAAATTTCTTCCTGAATAATAAAATAGTTACATGAAACATGATTTTTATTTCTTTTAATGATTCTTTCTGTTGTGTTATATTTTAAAACATTGACCAGGATTATACAAGGTGACTTAAGATTCTTGCATTAATGGGATTTTCTGTCCAGTTTATGATATGGAAAAACACTTCCTTGACTATCTCTTTTACTAAACATTAGGAATCTTTTCTTAGGATGTTAAAGTTAATTAAAAAAATTAAAGTTAAAAAAAGTAATAAATTACACAATGAATATATTGAGGGGTGGGGGTAAAATTTTAAAAAAACCTTTGAATATAAACTTAAAAAGTTATAATTTAAAAAAATTCTGCAAGGGGGTAAAACATCCTCAGTTAAGTGGGTGGGGGAGGAAGGGTAAAAACCCTTGTCGAAATTGCCCTCCCACAGGAGGATTGATTTCCATGTCAAGATAGTCCCTTTTGTTTCCATATCTGATACCTCATTCATTTTCAGGAAATGATACAAGATTAAGTTCTTGTACTAGAAACCGAAGAAATAATAAAAGAAATATCAATCCACATAACCTAATGCAATGTTAAAGAAAATATTCACAACTGGCCATCCGATGCAGCATAACTTTAAAAGATCAACAGGTCAGTCTACCGAAAGATTGATGTTTTACAGAAATTAATCTACAGAAATAAAACTAACTAGATACATGGTCACAGTATACTATGTGTGAGAAGATTGCTTGCTGTAAACATCCTCTATATACCCACTTTACTGCAATTTGAGCAATAACTAGGCCACTGCACTCAAAAGAAATGCACCTGCCCTGCCGTGACATACTTTAGTCTGCAAGAACTCTAGCCTTGCTTGCTCTGGCTAAGGCTGATCTTGTTATTTACAGTTTCGATTTTAAGAGTGGGAAAGAATACTGGAATAAATGATATAAATAATAAAAATAATTATGGGAATACTGAAATAGATTTATGGCAGCAAAAAGTGTAAAACAGGGAAAAACATACCAGTATGTACTTCATATTTACTTCCAAATTGTTCCGTTCTTAAAAATAATAATTTTTTTTGTTATTTTTCAGGAGATTTTTGAAACTTTAAGGAAAATTTTACAATTGTTCGAATCAAACTTGTGAACTTAAACCAGAAGTTTGCTTCAGCAAAGAGGAGTGAAAACAAACAAATTGGCAATACCATTTAGCACTCTAAGAAATGGCAATCAGATGGCTTTAACAAATTGAAATGAAAAAAGCAAATATTATTTTTCAAACTTGAATTATGTATTTTTAAAAGATATATATATATAAGAAATTTTTCAAATGATAGTTTCTTTTCAAATTGAAGTTTCTTGTGTTCCACAAAATACGTTTATGTTCATCTTGGGCCTCTCATTTCAGAATCTGTCAGCATCTGTGACTGAGAGTTTATCCCCCCTCCCCACTTCAATATCTTGGCTGTGCCACTCTGACAATATAGATGTTTTTTCCCAAAAATTCAACACCCAAAGATAAAATTCATAATGTTTAATAAAAAAAAAAAGCAGCCAAGAAAGTGCTATTCCATTTAATAAGCAGGAAAGAAAATCCCATGAATGTGAGCAGTCCAAGTCACCTAGTATAGTGCCTGTGTTTTAAAATATACAACACTGAAAAGAATCATTAAAATAAAAATCATGTTTCAGGTAAATATTATTTGGGAATTTCCTTTCAATTAATAAATATTTTAACTGTTTTTATTCATCAGTTTCCCAAAATTAAGTCTTATTTGCATAGTCTGATCGATTTTTTCATTTATACCACTGTGGAAAAGTTTTATTAAAATCAAAATGTTTGCAAATTTGTTTAAATTTTTATTTTCATAAAATTAAGAGTTAACTTCTGCTTAATTTTGTGACTTAATAAATGACCTATTTTGATTGGTCATGATTTTTTTCAATACCAAAGTTGATTTATCAATGACTCAGCACACTTGGCAAAAAGCATGGACTTTTCTCAAAGTATGATACAAGGAAAATTAACAAAAAAAGTAAGGATCTGGTTGCAAGGAAAAATTCTGCTATTCAGAAATAACTAGCCTTTTGATTTATATTCATTATTACAGTACTGTGCGAATTAGTTGGGACAAGCAAAGGAATGCTAAGTCCCTTCTGCTGCAGAGTCTAAACTGCTGCAAGTATAAACTTGTTCCTAACCTTCTGCTGCAAGTCTAAACTTGTGCGTGTCCATTGCAGGAACACGAGCAAGTTTAGACTTGCAGCAGAGCGATATCTGCAAGTCTAGATTTGTCTGTTGTGTTACTCTGCTATTATTTACACTTCCACTTTAGTTGGAATTGATATTTCATAAGCTGAGGACGTGATTATGTAAGTACTTCACAATTTTCATTGGAAACTTTTTTTATTAAATACATCACGGACATCACGCTTCGTAAACGAGCTAAAATAATCACTTTAGGCAAAAACACTTCACTTACTGCTAGGCAGATAGCAAAAGCAGTTGGTGTCGGGAAATCCAGCATTTCATGGATCATGAAGCTGCATAAGGAGACAGGGTCCGTGGACACATCCCATAACGGACATTGTGGAAGAAAAAGAAAAACCACCCCTAGAGATGATAGTCTAATTCGAAGAATTAGTATCATAGACCCTAAGAAGACCAGTGGAGACATCAAAAGGGAGATTGAGTCTCATGGGGTTAATATAGATGCTTCCACTGTACGTCGTCGCCTTCTGGAATGTGGCTGCCGGGCTCGACGCCCCTCCAAAAAGCAGCTTTTGACACCCGCTACGAAGCAAAAAAGGCTATTCTGGGCAAAGAAACATCGAGACTGGACTGTGGAGAATTGGATAAAAGTGATATTTTCCAACGAAACCCACATCCAACAATCCCCCAAACACCCAACCAAGGTCATGTTTTGGGGATGTTTCACAGCTTCCAGGCCACAGACGCTTCACCCCATCGAAGGAATGATGGACAGCAAAAAGTACATAGGCATTCTGGAGGCCAAAATGGTCCCAACACTGCAGAAGTTGTTTCCTAATGGCGATGGGATATTTCAACAGGATCTGGCTCCATGCCACAATTCTAAACTTGCTAAGAGCTTCTTTACCCAGCAACATTTGAAGGTATTGGAGTGGCCAGGAAAGTCACCCGATCTAAACCCCATTGAAAATTTGTGGGCCATTATTAAAGTGCGGATATCTAAGATGGATTGCACGATGAAAATCAAAATGATAGAAAGTGTCATGAAAGTGTGGTACCACGACCCTGAAGTGAAGATGTGTGGAAAGCTAGTGGCATCAATGGTTGAGAGGGTGAAAGAAGTAATTAAAGCTAAGGGGGGTCACATTCACTATTAACTATGTACACTATTAAACAAATAAATATTTTAGTTGTGTCTTTGTTACTGCATTTTCCTATTGTCCCAACTAATTTGCAATATACTGTATTTCTATCCATTAGCTTTCTTTTAATAAATTTTATTTGCATTGTCAGATGCATATTTTTACTATGTGATTTTTTTTTTAAGGAAGTGCTATTAAAATGACTAGTTACATTTTTTGTTAGATATTTTGTTTTAAAAAAAAATCCAGAAATGCTAATAAATTTAATAAAATTCTAACACTATATATATAAAACATAGCACAAGTGCAGCAGTGTAATCTAACAGTAATGCAAATAATGTCATACAAAGATATATCATAAAAGAATTTACAAGATGAATACCAATATGGCATATAAGATTTATTTGTCTGTATTTCAAGTACAGAAGTATCCCTTTGATATAGACTGAAATTCTTTAACGTAGATGATAACAAAATTTGGGATTTGTAGGCCAAGGCAAATGCCATGAAAGGAAAGTTGATGTTTTTACAGTTCAATGATTAATTTCAAGTGAACAAGTAGTGCTCACAAAAAAGGCTGGTAGCACCAAACTGTTCTAAGTTGCTGGTCTTTTACCTACCCAAATTACCTTATCTTAACAAAGTCTGCTTACCTGACCCCTTACCTTACAGAGGTCTGCTTACTTGACCCCTTACCTTACCTTAATTAATTCCTGATTTGCACCAGCATTGAGATTTATCTCTGCACAACTCCCAGCTCTGCCCACAGTCAGTAGGGGATACTGATGGGCTTGGAAAGGCCATCATCCATCAGATGGGATGTTAAGCTGTGTCCATGTGTGTGGGAGAGCAATACCCTATGCATGTTTAAAGAACACACTAGATGGCCTAGAAGGGAGGCTACCATCTGTCTCCCAAAAGCTGTTTCCAGTGGGTCCCCTCCCCCAACATTTTCTGAGCCCTCAGGGTCCTTGTGACCTGGCAATTTATCAAGTTGTGTGCAAAAAAGTGCAGCTCAGAGGAAAAACAACCCAGCCCAACCCGACTTGAGCCAAATTTATATGACTAGATTAGAGAATAGTCATTAGAGCTTATGGAGACCAGCAGGTAATGTATTAAGATATATTTTCTTTTACTGTAATTAATGCTTATGGTTGTAACTTAATATACACTAGTTGAAAATAGGTTTTATGCATTACCATTTAACTGCTAGATGTCATCATCATCATCCTCAAGCAGCCATGGGCTACGGAGGTCCAACCAGACCGTGCAATTAGTTCTCCAAGCAAGTCTATTCTGAGCTACATCTACTGCATCTGGCCACTGCACACCAATTCTAACAAGGTCCTGTTTGACATTGTCTGTCCACCGCATCCTAGGTCTCCCCTTCTTTCTGAGGCCTTTAGGCACACTGTTCATAACCCAATTCACCAATCTATAATTATTCATACAGGCAACGTGGCCAAACCAACAGAGTCTCTCTCTGCACAATATGTTGCTTAAAGGAGGTTGCAAACTCCTTTGCCTAACCTCATCATTAGTTACAAAGTTGAACCACCTAATGCCCAAGATACTGTGTAAGCATCTGGAATCAAAAGCATCTAATTTCCTGTTATCTTGTTTACAAAGTGTCCAAGTTTCACTACCATAACTAACCCTAGAAAGAACCAACAAAAGATGTATCTATCATGATCTATTAGTTTGACCATATCTTTGATAGGCAAATAAAGAAATGGTGTCATAGACTTATGTAAAGCTGGCACTAAAATATAACATATATTAAGGGAATTGAATTTAAACCAGAATAACTTTACATTCATCAGATGTAGTAGCATTACTATATACTAGTTCCACATTTTTTTATATCTTCATGGTCCTAAAACATATGGTCGGAGGTTGCCAGATTAACAGCCTCAAAATACTTCAGTATTCATGAGATGCTGACCTGGCTACCATCAACAATTGGTTTTTCTGTTAACAATCTGCTACACATCCGGAAACAAGGCACCCCAATGGGTTCACTACTTTCCAGTTTATTGGCTGATGTCGTCATGAGACAGATTAAAAATAATGTCTTAATAACTGTTCCCTTAAACCTGTATTCTATTGCCAATACACTGATGATATTTAAGTTGGCCTTTAAAGCCTTACATAACTTAACTAACTAATATAACTATTTAATAATGCAGTACCTTCCATTAACTTCACTCATGAAGCAGAAAATAATAACGAACCAAATTGTTTTTCAGCAAATTATTTCAATGGTTTACCATATTTAGATGATCTAATACATTGTCATCCTAATTACACTTACACAGAAGACTATTGTAAACCCACTTACATACCTATTTTAATACTTTTTATATCAGCTCACCACCACAAATATAAAGTATCCACATTTAACTAATATTTTTGCAGAGCTCCAACTTTTTGTCACCGTAAGCAATCCTTAATCAACAAACTAAATTACATGTACCAACTGGTTTAGATGCAGGATATCCCCATCACTTAATAAAAAAAACTTAAAGTTAAATGTCAATTAAAAGTACCCCCCTCCCTCCCCATAACCAAACCAGAAATACACTATTGCATTTCCATTTACCAATTCTTTAATGCCTACTTTAAATAATATAATGTTCCCATACAGAGATATAGCCCCTACTACTATGCAACATACACCATATTTAATATCATCCACAAGGATTGGGATCTTATTCCACCTTCAGGAAGCATATATTAAAATACAAGACCCTAAACTCAAAATCTCTCCACAAACTGGATATAGATGAAAGACATATCACTTTTCTCCCTCAGAATAAAAGAACATAATACTGACCTAAAGAAACGAAACGTAATACAGCCTTAGCTCACACTATTATAAACAAATAAATTACCCAGTTCTATTACAGATAGTAAAATAATTATTCCCTTCCCACTAAGCTCCAACTATCTTACACGGAAAATTTAATCACTTACATAAATCAACATATCCTCTGTGACATTCATTCACTGCTGTCACCATAGAAATTATTACTCTGAGACTATCAGCTCCCTCTTAAAACTACCTCTAACACATATGTAAATTGATACAGCACACCTTATACAAGTGGATGGCACCCTTCCAAAAATGTGGTCAACCATGAAATACAAGGACGTAGAAGAGCAGATACATCTAGCAGCGAAATGGTAATGCATAAAATTCAACTACAGTGTATTAAAGTATAACAATAAACATTAATTACAGTAAATGAAAATATATCTTAATACCTGCTGTCTGCATAAGCTCCAATAACTAGACTAGTCCAATAACTAGTCTAGTCCTATAAAACTGGTAGCACAAGTCAGGAATTAAGGTAAGGGGTCAGGTAAGCAGACTTCGGTAAGGCAATTTGGTTAGTTACATGGCTAACCAACCTAAAACAGTTTGGTGCACTCAGACTTTATAGCATCTAAGCTACTAACCTTTTGGTCAGAGCAACTTGTACACCTGAAAAATAATCATTGCACTCTAAAAACATCAAAAGTAACAACTTACCTTGCATGGCATTTGCATTGACCTACAAATTCCAAATTTTGTTTTCATCTCAAAGAATTTCATTCTATATAGATACAGAAATTGTCATTCTATATCAAACGGATGCCTCTATACCTGAAATATAGACAAATAAGTCTTATGCACCATATTAGCAACCATCTTGTAAATTCTTGTTACCACATATCCTGATGTGCCATTGTTACCCTTACTGTTAGATTATGCTCCTATACTTCTGCTGTTTTATTTATATATACAGTATTATAGAGTTTCATTTAAATTTATAACACATATACTGTGATTTTAGTACATTGTATAAAATTTGGCATAGAACATGTCATAATTCCTTTCTTTAGTTATTTGGCAAAAAAAGTTCTAAAGTTAATTTTTTTTTCAGCTGAGTATAGTGAAAAAATAGCTCAGGCTCTGGATGTAAAACCAATTTTTCAGGTTAGACTCCAGAAGGGTTAGCCTTCCAGGGCCCAACCAAAAAATGAGTTTCACTGATGACAGGGATTTGAACCCATGCATTCCAGTTACATACCAGGTGCTCTATACACTAAGCTATAACCAGCTCCATCATTTATTCACTAATTGTGACTTGAATTTTTCTGACACTATGGCTTATAGCACCATCTATGGTTGGGAAAGACAACTTATCCAATACTGCTCAATATAGAGATGTTAAATAAGATGACTGATTCTTGCATTAGTAACACTTTAGCATGAGTAACTTTTTCATTTAAAATCAATTTATTGAACAATATTCAATAAGTTGCCTTTCCTGACCATATGTGGCACCATGAGCAACAAGATCAGAAAATTCAAAAGTCACAGTGAATAAATCATGGAGCTGGTGATAGCTTAGTGGATAGAGCACCTCTTGTGTAACTGGGAGACATGGGTTCAAATCACTTTCATATTTTCCATAAAAACATTTTTTGATACAAGATTGCAGTGCTTTCATGAAACCCATACATTCATAGTTAAACTCTAAACTGAGTCTGTTCATTTTTTTTCCCTTGGACATCTCAGTGTCTTTCCTCAGATTTTAATGCCTATGTCTCTTGAAAACATAAAACTCTAACAGAACATGCAAACCATTTGCTTTTAAATACAACAGTAAAAGTATTCCTTATTGAAAGCCTTCTTTCAAACATAGTTTTATGGGGAAAAATGAGTTTTGCTGATGTGCAGAACTCGAACCACATCTCTCCAGATTCATGCCCCAGTGTTTTAACCACTAAATATGTTTTTAATTTTTAATTTTTCAATTGTTTTAAAGCCTTCTTTCAAAAAATAAACTTTTTACAATTCATGCTTACAAAAAAAACTTGTATAGCAGCTAAACTCTATTCAGGTCTAAGTATTCTGGCAAAGAAAACAAACTCATTTCAAGAAGTGTCCTACATGAATATGAATATTCTGATGAATGTGTATGCATGTAATCAGTCAGTAATTGTAACCAATCCATGTCTTTAGGTCTTTCAGTTAACTCATTAAGTATACATGAATGTCAGAACAATTAATATCAAAATAGGCATCCATCTTAATTACAATTTAATATTATACTTCTGCTGGCAGTGGGTCATATCTTTTATCATGTTAATTCTATGATATTTTAAAGTGATGCTACACACATTTGGTATACTTTGATGGCTCACTTGTTGATGGTAGTGGGATATAACAATAATTTCCAGGACTAAACATAAAAGATCATTTCAAAACATCAATATTGATACAAGCTTAAGTGAATCACTCTACTGATATTTCCAACTAAGTTCCATGTCTACAGGACTTATCCTGGGATTCTTTACTACATCACTGATATTTTCCACTAAAATTATAAGCAATAGAATTCTGCTAAAGGACTACCCACAATTACCAAGTGTGTGCAGCAATATCTCGCAATTAAAGCTCACATTCAAAATCAATACAAGATATAGTTCACTGACAGAACAAAACATATATATATATCTTTTACTGTTTTCACCAATCAGGAACACCTTACCCTATGGCATTCTTTAAGACAGAATTATATAGTATATTGTCTAATATATCTCAGTATATTGCAATACTGAGAAATACTAGACTTGAACTAAATAAAGTTCAATGCAACTGATAAAACTGTCATATCTAAAAGGCTTTTTTTCTTTCACTAATTAAAGTATATCCAAGTAGGGATCTTTAACTTTTCTGCTCATTTCTAGAAACAAGTTATTCACTGACTTCATATACACACAGTTACCATGTGACAAAATCAGACATTTAACTTGATCTTGATAATTTGCACTCATTGTGTATGTGTTAGTTTCATGACACATTCTATAAACTTTTTCATGTAGTTCTTTAACAAAATGCAGAGTGTAAGTTTAATAGTGCATCAGTGTCTATTATACTATACACTTAATTAGATATGTATATCAGTTGATGGTATAACCTCCATATAAAAGAGAGTTGTTGAGATGTGATATTATGCCAAGATAAAAATGCAGCTATACTAAAGGTTATATAATAGACCACTAGTTGCTAATGGTTTTAGTTTATTACTCTATCTCCATACACAATAACTCATACCTTAAAATAAAGGTTGCTATTCAGTGAATGCAACTATCTTCATCATGTAGTAGTATAATCAAAGGAATGGTTTTGTGACTTTACCCTTCCATTGTCCACGTCGTCTGTATACGTTCAGAGAATCTGAATTGAGAGGCCAAGGACATATGTATACACTTTTAGTACAATAAAAAATATTGATTTTTTAAAAATAAAAATTGCCGTTGTAATTTATTTATATATATACAACTTATAAAAATATATAATTCAGGGCTTCAAAAATAATATTTTGTTTTTTAATTTGATGCATATTTTATTAAACTACAATATAAATAATTTTAAAAAGCCATCTGATTGCAATTTCTTAGAAGCACTAAGCAGTATTGCCGATTTGCTTGTTAGCGTTCCTATTTGCTGAAGCAACCTTCTGATTTAAGCTCACTAGTTCGATTTGAATTATTATCAACAAATATTTCCTTAAATTTTCGAAAATCTCTTAAAAATAACAAAAAACTGCCATTTTTAAAAACGATAGATTTTGAAAGTAATTACAAAATACGTACCGCATTTTTTTTCCTTTCCATTTCACACTCTTTTCTGTCATAAACTTATTTCAGTATTCCCCAAGTTACTTTTATCATTTTTCCCAGCATTCTATTCATCTTTCCCACTCTTAAAATCGAAACTGAAAGTAAACACATCCTTCTTAGAAATTCTGGTTGCACCTGCATTTAATTAGTTATGCTTCACTGAGTCAAACAAGACGCAGATGGCTGACACATGCTATCTCCGTTCCATGTGCTATAAGTGTCTTTACAGTTTTGGTGCAGCATATTGGATACTCTTTGCAAAGTTAGTATTTTTTTTTTTATATTTAAACATTAGTTAGTTTTCATTTTAGTAGATTTATTTTCGGAAATTAGCAATTGTTTGGTCGATCGATAAGTCTTGATTTTTTCACAATTACGTTATATCGTATGGTCGTATCATATAGAAATGGCAATTGTTGCTGTGGATATTTTAACATCGCATTACGCTATATGTTAATTTTTATTTTATTATTTATTACTTTTCCAGTAAAACTTTGATAATAGTATCATTTTCTGAAAATAAATGAGGTCTTGGATATGAAAGCAAATTCACTAGATCAGGGGCCGGCTTAAAAGTTGTTGCGGATATATTTATTTAACATCCCATTAGGTTATATGTAATTTTTCTTTTATTATTTCTTGTTTTTTTAATAAAAAAACTTTGAGCTTGTACCATTTTCTGAAATTGAATGTCTTGGATATGGAAGCAAATAGACTTCCTTGCTATGGAAATTGGCCATCATTTGGGAGGGCAATTTCGGGAAGGGCTGGTCCTTGGTGCACAAACCTTTCTACACTTAGCCAAGATTGCCAAACTTCAACACCCAAAGAAAAAATTCATAATGTTCAGTTAAAAAAAACAGCCAAGGAAATTTATTTTCTATTTCATAATTATTTCAGAAAATCCCACGAATGTGAGAAGGCCAAGTCACTTTGTATAACACCGGCCGTGTTTAAAATATACGATACTGAAAAGAATCATTAAAAAGAAATAAAAATCATATTTCTGGTTGAATATTATATTATTTGGGAGAAATTTCCTATCGGTATATATATTAACTATTTTTATTCAGCAGGTTTTCCAAAATGAAGCCTTAATTGTATAATGCGATCTTTTTTTTATCACATCACACTGAAAAAGGCTTATTAAAATCAATATGCTTGCAAATTTCATTATATTATTTATTTTCACAAAATTCGTAATTAAATTCTGTTTAATTTGGTTTATAACATGACCTAATTCTGTTGATTGGTTGTTTTTTAAAAAAATTCTAAAGTTCACTTGTTTATCTGATTCAGCACAGTTGGCTAAAAGCCTGGAATTTTCTCTAAGTATGGTTACCGAGAAAAAAATTACAAAACCAGAAAATTATTTACTTAAAACCAAAAAAGTAATTTTTTGTTATTCAGAAATATACAGTCATTCTATTCATGTGCTTTAAAATAATTTCTACTAGTTTTTTTTTTAAATAAATTTTTATTTGTGTTGCCAGATGCATTTTTTACTACAAGACTAAAAAAAAAGTCCTGTTAAAATAAAACATATTGTCTTTTTCGTTAAATATTATAATTTCAGAAAATCCAGAATGAAATGCTGATTAATTTGGCATACAACATGCCATAATTCCTTTCATTAGTTATTTGGCAAAAAAGTTTTTTTTGGCTGAGCATAGGCAGAAAATAGCTTGGCCCCTGATAGAAACCTGTTTTTCAGCTTGGACACTGGAAGGGTTAAACACCTATGCCTTAAGCCAATCCTAGTCACAAAAAATGGTAGAAAAAATATGTGAAATGCAGTGAGTATGGTCAATCTTGTTAGAAATGGACAGTGAGTGAAATTAAATGACCATATTTTATAGACTATAAATATATTCTACTATACTTCAGCAGAAATCAGCATTATCCAATTAAATTTCCATTAATTTCCTCACTTGGCATTTTAATAAAATTTTATTTGCATTGCTAAATGCATTTTTTCATTACATGACTCTAAAAAAACCCATATTACAACAATTAAACTTTTCATTTTTTTAAGTACCATATATTTCCACAGATAAGACGACCTTCAGATAAGACGAGGTATAAAGTTTCGTCAAAGTTTTATAGTTTTAGCATATATCTGTAATATAAGATGACCCCAAACTATCAACGGCCTATGAATTTAGTTTAGATCGGCGATCATCATCTGGATAATAATACTTATAGCGTATACAGAATTATGTCCTATTCGCAAACATTCGCACTGATTCGGGCATTCGGGTAATGACCCTGACTATTCACAAAAGCGTCGTATGGGCTATTCTATTTTGTGGACATACCCTACTCTGTACTAGTAAATAATTAAGGTTTTTCCGTTTTTTTCCTCAGTAGCTCAATAAACATAACTTTAAATATTCATTTTGTTTTAGTATTGTTTTACTATTACAATGTAATGTATTATCATATAGAATATTTAAATAATATGATAGATTTTTTGATAAGTTGTAGTAATAATGGTTTCAATTTATATAAATTTCAATCTAATTTTTTTTGTATCTGTCCTATAAGACGACCCGGATTTTGGGGGCCCTTTTTATGATTCAATTATCGTCTTATCTGCAGAAATATACAGTATTTTAATAAAATCCAGATTTAAATGCTGATTAATTTAGCAGGTAACATGCCATAATTCCTTCCATTAATTATTTGGCATGAAAGTTCTAAAGTTTATTTTTTTAATTAAAGTAATTCATAATTTAAATTAAAGTTTCTCATAGAAAATATAGGGTACTTCAGTAGAAGATGAGCTTTATAACATAAAATCAGTGACTTTTGACAATATGAGAATCATAATTTAAATAAATTCCCAAATGTATCTGTAATTCACTTTAATATCAGAAGTTTGAGGCAAAACTTTAATGAATTAATTGTGCTAATGGAGCAGATGGATTACAGATTTGATGTGATATTGTTGTCTGAAATATGGGTGAAAATTACCAATCAGGAGGAGTATTAATATATATTAAATTAGAAATATATTATTCTTTTACCCAGCTAAGTTTTCATATGTTAAGTGTAGAGGTAGTGCATCTCCACATAGATAATATTAATTTGCCTATTATTCTAATGTATAGATCTCATGAGCACACAATAAATTTTTTTAATGAAGAACTGCAGCAGAAACTATATACATTGAGAATAAATAATATTCTTTTTATTGGAGATATAAATATAGATGTTTTAAAAGAATCTAGAGAAGTAAATGATTATTTAAATATAATGAGTGAGAATGGTTACTGTCAGTGTGTTAGGTCACCTACTAGAGTAAGTAAATATAGTACAAGTTGCTTAGATCATATTTTTTATAAAATCTAATAGGGGTTTGGGAACTGATGTGTACATTATTGAATCCTCATTTACTGATCATTATCCACTTATTATACATTTGAATCAAGTTAGTCTGAATCCAGTGGGGAAAGGATCAGAAATTGCAACTACAGAAATTAATGATTTTGTTAATTATTATAAATTTGAAGAACACGTGAAAATTTTAGATTTTAGTGATGTGTATAACAATTGCTCAGACGTGAATATTGCATATGACACTTCATACAAAATGATTTTTTGTACAGAAAAATATTTATGTAAAATAAGGGAAAAAAAAGAAAGAAAAGAAAAATTCAGTTACAAATGACATAATTACATTAATTAATAAAAAAGAAAAATTATATTAAAAATATAAAAGATATCCAGGGATTATATCCTTTGAAACAGAATATAAAACATTTTGTACATATTTAAAGGCAAAATTAAGGAGAGCTAAAAATAATTACTATATGTATGGTTTTCAAAGCTGTGGAAAAAATTATTTAAACAAATAGAATTACATTAATGATATTTTAGGGTGAAAAGTAAAGAAAAATATTGTAGCTTCTTACAAGAACACAACTGAACTGGTTGATGACATGAATAGAAATTTTATCCAAGGTATTACATCACTGAACCCTGAAATTGATAATCTGTATAAAGTTATTCATGTGATATAAACTGTATATCACAATCTCTTTATATGGAAAATATGGATGGTGTAGAAATTGGTAAAGAACTTGCAGCAATGAGTAAAAATAAAGCCTCTGGGTATGATATATTAGAATGTCCATGTTACAAATTATTGCTAAATATAATTTAAATGTTTTTACTTATTTGATTAATTTTCACTACAAGGAAAATTTGTTGAATAACTAAAATATGCTTTAATTTCCCCAGTTTACAAATTGGCTGATAAACAATTGTTGACTAATTTATAGACTGATATCACTGTTGTTGGTTGTTTTAATTGAAAAAATTGTTAAAAAAAGACTTGTGAATTTTTTTAAATCAACATGGCTTTTATCCAAGAACCAGTTTGTTTTTAGGAAGGGTGAAAACTCTGAATAACGTATTCTGAAACTAATGGAAGGTATTTACAAAAGCATTGATGTGGGTAAAAAAAAAAACATTGACAGTTTCTGGATCTTCAAAAAGTTTTTGATAGAGTGGATCAGAAAATACTGTTAAAAAAACTCTTTGCCAACAGTATAAGATGAGATATTTATAATTGGTTTAAAAGATATTTTTTAACAAGAAGTCAGGTGGTAAAAGTGAATAAGGAATTAAATTCGTTTAGGGAAATTCAAAAAGGTGTACCTCAAGGCTCTGTATTGGGTCCCATCTTGTTCCTTATTAACGTTAATGACTTATGTGATTTACATTTAAGAGGATCATTAATATGTTATGCCAATGTTTTTGCAGTAGTTTACACAGCAGATATTTTAGAAATGGAAACAAATGTAGAAAATAATATTTTAAAAATACTTAGGTGTCTAGTTTTGAATAAACTTGAATATTAATAAAAGTATTTTTCTTTTATTCTGAATTGCTTAAAACGATACTCTAATAGAAATTAAATATAATGATGTTAATTGCCTTCTTAATCAGAATTGTATATGCCCTAAATTAGAAAGAGTATATAATTACAATTATTTGGGGATTGAACTGGATTCTTCTTTAAAATGGAGAACTCAGGCAAATAAGTTAACAAGTAATTAACATGCATATTATTTAAGTTTTATCATATCCAAAAATAGTGGATAAGAAATTTTTAACAGTACTATATTATGCCTGGGTTTACTCTAATATACAGCATGGTTTGTGTAGTTGGGGAGGTGATTATATTAATTTATATAATTTATTTATGGTACATAAAAAATATTTAAGTTAGTGTTCAATGTTAATTTTTCTGCTTTAGACCCATCTACTTTATTTCATTTTCATTATATCATAAATATTTATATATACAAAATTCTATTGTTTTTATATCAAAATAAGCAATGGGTAGAGAGTAAACACACTGAATGCAATTTACTAGTGAAAGATGTAATGTTTGAAATACAGTTGGCAAAGAATATTCTCCAGAGGCACTTCGCTTATTTGACACCAAAATTTTATAATTCTTTACCACTGGATAGGAGAGATGAAAACATTTTGACTGTTTTCAAAAAGAAATTACATACACATATATTAACTGTTATGAATCCTACTTTACGATCAATCATTTAAATCTTTTATTTATAATTCATGAATATGCTTTCTTTTATTATTGATGTTTCAAGTTATATTAAGAGTTGATTGTTATTCCCATTACTGATTGCCTGGAGTTTTAATATGATGTTGGTAATTAAAACGAAACTTGGATGGGCAGTTTAGCCCCTCGGTTTCGGCATGTAATAACTAAAATTATGTGTGTGGTTTTTATTTTTCTTGCTCTATTTTTGTTGGTTTTGTGTATTTGTGTTTCCACCATTGTTATTGTTACATGTATGAAAATTTATGTATATATATATGTATGGATTATGAGTGGAAATAAATGCTACTACTGCTACTTTTTGGCTGATTACAGTGAAAAAATACATTGCTCTTTTTTACAAACCAGTTTTTTAGGCTTGGCACTGGAAGGCATCTGGGGTCTATCATATATCCATGGAATAAGTGAGAACATAAACAAAAGTGGCAAGGAAAGCAATGAGAATGCTTAATTCAATTTTATGAGATAGAAGTATAAAAAAATTACATACCAAGCAGCTCCTTGCCACAGTGGCTTGACAGGAAGCTGTCAGTTTAATGCACCATATAGGAGATCTATAATGAAGGTGAAAGTTCGTCAGAAAGACAACACAGAAAAGAATGTCCACACTTATCCATGGCTTGAACCCAGGCCACTTGATCAGAAACAAAACAAGTTAGCCACTCAGTCACCGGTATGCTGATATAAATATATTGATAAGGAATAAAAGAATACTTTTCCTACAATTGTACAGAGTATTCTAACATATGGAACAAAGGATGTGATAGAAAGGTTAACATCTAGGATATGAGTGAGCCAGCTGAAATACATATCCATGGAAAATAAGAATCTGAACAATGAGAAATAAATAAATTACAAGAATTGTAGAAATAAAGAAAGTTGTTGGAGGATCAAGAAAAAGAGACAGATGATATGGATATTTGAATAGAATGTATGATGACAGATGGTAAGAAAAATATGCAAATGGGAATTCACTAAAAGCTGGTGGCAAAGGAAGATTAATGTGGAAAAAAATGATGAGAAAAAAGATACCTTTGAGGAAGTCTGGTTGAATACAAGGAAGTCGAGAGATTTTCTATCTAAACACAGGCAATCCTAAAGTAGAGAAAAGCCTGAGAAAATAAAGTGCATTGAAATCTGGATTTGAATTCTAAATAATGCATGAAGTTTTTGCTCTTCTACTGAAATTTAATCTCCGTCAATGTGTTTTCTCTATGGTAATTTACACTGACAAAAACTTGTTAGAACTGACAGTGATTGTCACATAAAAGACCTAGAAGAGGATTCTGTTTTTATTAGACCTGGTTTCAACTTGTTTCTTATTATCAAAATATTAATGCATATATTTCTCAAAATATTTCCACCATAAAAGAAAAATGTTGAGATGTGATATTATGCCAAAAAAAAAATTCAGCTTTTGAATTTTTTCCTAATGGTTTTAGTTTATCCTAATGGTTTTAGTTTATTACTTTATCTCCATATAATAAGTAAATTTGGATAATAATGTATGATTTAAAAAAGTGCATTTAATACCTTTTCAGATTTTCTGGCTTTCCCCAGCCCTTTGTAAAAAATTTTGACAATAAGATACTCCGATATACAGCATCCAATTTACTCATTGATGCCATTTGAAAAATAATCTCCTGCAGTCAAATTTTGTCACTGTCACCTGTTATAAATATCTACAAAAAACAAAAATAGAATTAAAATAGAATACAATAATATACAAAGCAATGACAATTTGTATTCAAATTAAAGTGAACCTTAATATTTAACTCTTTAACCTACACTTTTTTTAAACATGTTGCAAGTTCAAAATAGTAGCTCAGGACAACTTGTAGTACATTACTTTTGTGTCATCTATGAATTCCAGAATCAACTATGTAATGCTGCAGATTGTAGGCTGCACCTAACATACTAGCTTAGTGGAGGGACTCAGTAATCAATATTAGTGAAAAGACTTGAGTAGCATCAAAATAGGTTAAGTGGTTAAATACAAGAAAAAAATCTCAAGCAGTGCATGCACATTTTGCTCACTACATGAGGAAAAAGCAAAAAAAAAAAAGTAGCCTCTGAAAACACTAGGGAAAATTACTATTTTGTGAACATCACTGATTAGGATTTGCATGTAATTTATTTACTATGAATCTGAAAGACATAAGTCACTTGATAACTTTCAGGAAATGATAACTCTATGTGCAAGAAAAGAATTTATATGTGCTTAGTACCCAAATTTTCAGTGATGGTGAATTTATAAAGTAAAATATTTGATACAACAAAGAGTTACAACAAAATATACAGTACTTGAAGAAAGTAATGAGACAGAAATAAAATAAAAACATACATTTTTAAAATTATAAAATATACACATTTAAAATTAAAATATACATTTTACTACAGTACAGTAGTAAAATGCACAGTACCTAATTGATATATTGCTATAGACAAACTGAAATGTATCTGTAACAATATATCAATCAGGAATATATAATCAAATATTATTCCTGAGAGGTCACTATAGATGCAGTGAAGTGTGACCACTATAACCTGTTTGGGATTTTTGGTTTCACATGAGTATACTTTGTGTATTACTGAGCCATTAGAAACCCATCAACATCAAGTTTTAAATTTAAAAATTAGTACAGTGAAATTTAAATCTAATTAATTAAGATGCACAAACTTGACTGTAAGTGATAAAAATCTATAATGTTCTCATATGATGTTAAACAAATTGGGATTTACACCACAATCCTGTTCCAGCTCCTAATTGTGTTACTAACAAAAAAGTTGAAGTTCAGTACTCATTAATAGCATTATAGTTCTCCCTAGAATATTTAAAGCTATATGCTTATGATGGAAAACAAGCTCAAGGTTTTAAGTTCATTACTGAAAGTTCTTTATTGGTAATTCTTACAGAAATGGCTGGAACACACCAATGAAACATGGTGCACTTTGGCCTGAAATGATATATATGGAGAAAAATGATCAATTTCTAGTCAAAAATGAGACTGAGAAACTTTGTTTTTGCCACTACAGCTTGCAACAAATTTACATGCATGCAGTTCTGTGGGGAGAACCAAAACCCATTTACTGTGACCCAAACAGAGATTGTTTAGGGAAGTTTGCAGTTGTCATTCAATAACCCTTATGCTGGAAGAACAAAAAATCATAAATTCATCAACACAGGGAGCACTGCCTGTAGTTGGAGGAAGCTATGTAGTAATAGAATTGATCTTGACAGCAAAAATGCATAACATGCAAGACAAACTTAAGAAACAGGGTAAGATTGTGACAGAGTTTGCTGACACAGACTCAAAAAGAAAATTAACAACAAAAATCAACATGAGGCAATGATTATTAAATTCAAGTCCTGGAGATCATAAACAAATTAACCCTTTACACTCAGAGTTTTTTTTTGCTATAGGGAAGTAGCAACTTGAATTTTTTTTTGCTAAAAAGTCAATGAAATTTTTCACAACTAACAAAAATAAATCATACATAAACAATGTAAATTCAAACTCATCTTCACTACTACTAATTTCATCATTTTGCTATATTTTTATAACCACTAAAAACGGACTAAATTTAAAATAATAATTTTAATTAAACACAATGCTGTACTATGAAGTGCATATAGACAATAGATTTACACATCTAAAATGTAAAGAAGAAAGATATCTGTTTCTAAAACAGTTATTGTTGCCTGTCAGTTGCCATTTGAGTTGTTGCATTAACCTTTTGGAGACAGCTGTCTTGTCAAGTTTCTAACCTAAAAGGACGGAAGATTTCCATTGAATTCCACCCCCACCAACACTATTGTCTTGCAGATAAGTGGTTTATATATAACCCACTCCACTCACCACGGGTGGCGAGCTGGGAAGAACTGACAGGCCTGGGACACTTTCTCTCCCCTACTCCAACTAACTTCCTAATAGCCAGTTATGTATAGAGGTTGGTCAAAATAATTTAACATTTCGAGTGTTTCTGAATGGAAAGTTCAAGTCTCGTGAGTGTTTAAAATAAATTAAAAATCAATAATATCAGTTTAGGTCAAATAATGTTTGTAAGACGTTTAGTTTTTTGCAATTTTTTTTAAGTCCATGAGATTTAGAGTCCTTAAATATTAAAAAATCACACAGATGAAAAAATTGCAGAAAAAAACTGATGTTGGAAAGCATAGAGATGTTTAACTTCTATAGCGCGCTTGGCAACTGACCTAACGGGACCTGGGTTCGAGCCCTGGATAAGGCATGGACGTTTGTGTTGTTTTTCTGCTGTGGTCCTGCCATCCTCTCAGACCTTCTACTATGGCATATAAACTGACAGGCTCCTGTCAGACCTCTGTGGCAAGCAGCTGCTTGAGGGGGTATTTAAATTTTTTTTTATTTAATAATATTATACATATAAAGAGCTTTTAAATTAAGGGCTAATTAATTAAATTTCTAAACATCCCTGGATCTAAAAAAAATGAGGGGGGGGAAGAAACACAACCAATCAGAAAAAATGCAACCGGGGAGAGGGAGTGAAAGAGACTATTTTCAATGCAATATAGCATTTCTCCTTCCCTTTACAAGTTTTAAAAAAAATTCTTGAAAATGCATGAAATATCAGTAAGTTTCATCATATTTGTGCCATTTTTTACCATTATTAACATTCTGAAAAGGGGGCATGACTCCCTTGCTCCCCTCCCCCTCCTGCTAGATCTGCCCTTGCTTCTGAACATACATCACCATTGGTGTCTGACAGGATCCTGTTAGTTTATGCACCATAGTTGAAGGTCTGTGAAGATGGTGGGACCTCAGCCGAAAAACAACACGAACATCCATACCTAATCCGGGGCTCAAACCCAAGTCCTTTTATGACCTTCAAAACGAATGCGTCACTGAAATAAGATGCAAAATTTAACTAGGTATAAATACGTGTGTTGGGGGAGGGGGGTATTATCGAGCAAAATCCGGGAAGACCAGTATACAATCTGGCATATTATTTTCCCTGTTTTTCAGTTTTCCATATTTTCTCTCTATCTTTAAAACATTTTTTTTTGTCAAAAATGTGTGTACATAAAATATAAATATTAGATTTTTTTTGCTTCCATCCTTCTAGATCAATCTTTGCTAAAATGAATGACTGGGAAATATAAGGGAAAACGAGAATATAAGGGAAATCTGAGAATTATGTGATAGCAGGGATGCTCACATATTATATTTATAACAAATGCAGGTCCAGAAATAGAAAAAAAAAGGGGGGGGACAGGGTGGAAAGAAACTCCATCAGTCAGAAAAAAAAAGTAAGGGGGGGGGAAGCGACTGGATTTCATTGCAGTTTCTCCTCTGTTTTAGGTGTTTAAAACATTTCTTGAGAAATGTATGAAATATAAACAACTTTAATAATTTTTAGCCTCCATTAAACTTAGTAATACTCACAAAGGGGGCGGGGAGGCATGGCTTCCATTTCTCCCTGCCCCCTTTTGTGGGTGTGTGTGTGTGTGTGTGTAAAAATATATTTCAGAATAAATGATTTTAATTATTTTACCAAAATAGCCATGCTCATGATATTCATTATCAAAGGCAAATTTTAAACTTTAATAGTTTGACTGATTGCAACATTTATAAAATAATGAATGGTGACATTTGTAACTAAAATAATTAGATTTTAGAAATATAGTAACACATTCAACTGTAAAATTCCATCATATTCGCAATCAGAATCAACAAATATTTCATCTCTTTGAAACAACTGTCTTAGGATTTCTTCATCGATCAGAACTTTCTTATGTTTCGCCATTTCTAAAACGATAAATTAATATAGATAAAAATAAAAAAATTTTGTTGTAGTGGAATAAGCAACTGACAGGGGTAAAGCAATTAGTGTAACCTTTACTCTCTTCTCAGCTCCGACCCTCTGACTCACATCCCTCTCTGCTCACAGCAGAGACACTACTCCATGTCATTATCGGCTTAGCTGCCTTCCAACCATGCACTTGGGGGAAAGAACTAGCTGGTACAACTGCTGTACCAGAGCTGCCTTTTTGCCAAGTTTTCTCACTGGTACAACTGCTGTACCAGCCATCTTCAAAAGGTTAAACCAAGTGGCGACTGAGAGTCGCCTCTCGAGTGCTTAGGATCTCTATTCATAAACCAGTTATTGTCACCTCTCAGTTGCCATTCGAGTTGCTACATCAAACCAAGTAGCAACTGAGGGTCACCTCTCAAGTGCAATGGGTTAAACCTTCAAGCAATGTCATATGCTTTTTCAATGTCAAAGAAGTTTAACACCATGTGCTCTCATTTTAAAAAAAAATTATTGATAAGCATTTCACAATGCATCAGATGATACAGAATAGACTGTTGCCTGTAAAAGCCACACTGGTATTGGAAAGAAGGTTCTTGTTCTCTACCAGATGAGTCTGGCATTTACCATTCTTTCGAACACCTTGAACAAAGGCAGCTCATCGATGCAACAGGAAAATAATTAGAATGAATCTTGGGATCTTGTCCTGGCTTAGGAAAGCCGAAGACAATAGCCTCCCACCAGGAGTTCAAAAAGCACTCCATGAAAAAACTACTTGTTTGAAACTACTCCTCATAAAAACTAGTTGAGAAAAATTATTGTGAAGTTCAAGCAATCAATCCTCACTTGATGGTGGGAAATGATGGAGCATAAAAAAAATTGACATTGTCTGGCCCAACAACAGAGGAGCAAGAGAGCAGAACAAGGCACAGCTCCTCTATTGTGAATGGCCTGCTGTAAGGACTCGAAGCCATTTGAATGGAAAGATAGCAGCGAGCATATGCAAAATAACTAAATTTTGAATGAAATTTTCATCATTGTCCAAAATTTTAACTTTGTGTATCAATACATAATACAAATTGTTATGAAATGGTCTGATCTCAATTTTTAGTGGTTAATATATATCTAGATATGAGATTTTGCAATTCTGCTCTTTTCCACGGATAAATTTAATGGGTAAAATATTATTATAGGTTTCTATTAATTTATCAAACTATCATAATTTCAGAAAATTAAAATATCATCTATACAATGGATGTACAACAATGGCCAAGTTTCAGCTTTTTAAGTGCTTCTGATTCAGCATGGCATATTACAGCCTTGACCATGATGAGTCCAAACAGAGGCCCTCAGTGTGAACCTTTGTGTTTTGGAGTACTCCATTACACAAGAATATTCATTTTGGGATTTGTCATGTCAGTCTGAACCCATGTCTGCCCTTTGACTTGAAACCAATAGTGTTTTGTTGCAAGTACTGTGATGCCATGGGTCTCATGATCTCCAACCATGTTGATTTGAGCCACATCGCTGCATCCAACATGGGTGTATTTGGATAGAGCAATTGACATCCAATGAGTGCAATATAGGTTTTTGGATAGAAACCATTATACAGCGAGTTCTGTACTGTTGGTTTGGTTCTAAAAGAAATTATTCTAAAATAACACTGAAATTGCAGAAATTAAGTAACTCAACAACCAATACTGTGATACCAATTTCTTTTAAAATTCTAAAACTTTATCACACTAACACTGCATAAAGGTAAAATACCAGCACCATTTTAAGCTAATGGTAATTTACCTTTATGCATTGTCATAACCAAAGATGTAACATAACTCCAAATGATTGATAATGACATATAAATCTATGAAAATAAAATCAAATAAATCTATAAAAATAAAATCAAATAAATCTATAGAAATAAAAACAAAGGTTATAAAAGTAGAAATAAAATATTAACTGAACAAATGAAGATGATATCCAATGTATTGGACTGACACAGTAAATTATACACAATGCAAGCAACCAAGCACACGACTTGCATGTGTAAATAGTTAGTAGCATCTACGTCTTGCTTGGATGTGACCTAGTTCACACTGCAGGCTTGAACAACAAGCTCTGATTAAGGCTTCTAGTTATAGTTTTGATTTCAGTAGTGGGAACAATGCATAGAATGCTGGGAAAAATGATAAAAATAATTCCAGGAATACTGAAATAGGTTTAAAATAATTTTCTAATGTCTGGTCATCCTAACTGACAGCTCACAACTGGATTGAAACTAAATTTTCAAGTTTTCCCATATTTTCCCTGGATCTTATTCTGTAAATCTGTCACTCTATTTTAGACCATTAGTTTGTTTTGTTAATAAATTTCCATGTACATTGCCAGACCCTTTTTTGCTACACAACTAAAAAAAAATGCTATTAAATTAATATGCTTCAAACTAACAAAATCACAATGCACATATCACAAATGTACATTTAATAAAACTACAACCTGTATATAATATATATAAAAAAACATAGCAAGAGTACAGCAGATAATCCAACAGTAATGGCAATAATAGTATATCAGGATATATGGCAACAAAAATTTACAAGATGGATGCCACAGTGGTATTACAAGACATATATTTAATGTACAGTGGTACCCGATTAATATAGAATGAAAATTTCTGTATTATCTCTACAGAATGAAATTATTTGAGAGAGATAACAGAATTTAGAATTTGAAGGTCAAGGTAAACATTATGCAAGGCAGGTTATTACTTTTTGATGCTTTTTACAGTTCAATGAATATTTTTAAGTGCACAAGTTATGTAGCACTAATCAAAAAAGTAGTAGCTTAGACATTATAGAACCCTTGTGTATAGAACTGTTCTAAGTTGGTGGTCTACATTACCCGATCAAATTACCTTACTAAGGTGTTCTTACCTTAATAATTCCTAACTTGCACTACCAATTTTATGTTGTGTTATAGTGGTTATGTTTATAGATAAGACATTTTTTAAGATACAGCACTCTCTTAATAGACTATTGGCCCATTCAAAATTCTTAGATGTAAAGCTCTGAATATAATTCCTAAATTTTTACAAATTAATAAACATAAATTCCAACAAGAAATGCGATATTCCTTTGAATGGGTGAACTCAAAATGTTAAGAACTGCCATTAATGCAATGTGAAGGGTTATTACTCAAATGGAATTGCAAGCATACTGAGAATACCTAAAATTGCTGCATTCAAATAATTTCACACATTTAAATTGCCCAATGACTAAATTATTGTTTATTACACAACACTAAAAACTAGAAGAAACACATGAAAGCAAAAGCCAACTTCTTTTAGAACCTCCAAAACCTGTGCAATTCATTAATTTGGTTAATGAATCGATAACTGAAAAAAATTCCCCCTATATATTACAATAAGAACCCAAATTTGACTATTCATCCCCCTCCCCCAAATTAAATAAAAAAAAAAAAAAATAAATACCCCCTCAAGCAGCTGCTTGCCACAGAGGTCTGACAGGAGCCTGTCAGTTTATATGCCATAGTAGAAGGTCTGAGAGGATGGCAGGACCTCAGCAGAAAACAACACGAACATCCATGCCTTACCCGGGGCTCGAAACCAGGTCCCTTAGATCAGTAGCCAAGCGCGCTAACCACTCGGCCATGGGACGGCTTTCCCCCAAATTACATCAACTTATTTTTCGAAAAAAATTATCACCCATATCGTCTCACTTGAGAGAGACAAAATAAGATTTAACCCTTTCTGGGTCAAGGATCTATAGGTATTTTTTGTACAACACATGAAACTCCGATTTTTTTAATTGCCGTTTGAAAATTTTCTTACATATCTTTTAAAAATACATAATTCAAACTTGAAAAATAATATTTTCTTTTTTCATTTCATGCACATTTTATTAAACTACAATATAAATAATTCGATAAGCCATCTGCCACATTTTAGAAGCACTATACAGTATTGCCAATTTGTTTGTTAATGTTACACTCACAAGTTTGATTGAACTATTATCAACATATTTTTCCTTAAATTTTTGAAAATCTTTGAAAAATTAACAAAAAACTGCTATTTTTAGAAACGGAAGATTTTGGAATTGATTATGAAATATGTACCTTTTTTTTGGTATACCACTGTAAAAAGTGTTATTAAAATTAATATATTACTACGAGGTTCATATTTTTTACTTTGGTAAAATTCAGAATTAAATTATTTTTAATTTGTTATATAACATGGCCCATTTCTGTTGATTACTTATTTATTAAAATATTCTAAAGTTGCCTTGTTTATTGGACTCCAACAAGCCTGGACTTTTCTCAAAGTATGGTACGGAGAGAAAAATTACAAAATGGAAGAAATGTTTACTTTAAACAATAAAATTATTTTTTTCTGCTATTCGGAAATAAATAGCCTTTCTATTCATGTGCATTATAATCATTTCTGTCTATTAGTGTTTTTTGAATAAATTTTTGTGTTGGCAGATGCATTTTTTTTACTACAACTCTAAAAAAAGTCCCATTAAAATAAAACTAGTCATCTTTTTTTTGTTAAATATTTTATTTTCAGAAAATCCAGAATTAAATGCTGATTAATTTGGCACATAATATGCCATAATTCCTTCCATTAGTTACTTGGCAAAAAAAGTTCTAAATTTTTTTTTTTTTGCCCAATCAGTAAAAAAAATAGCTGAACCTGGGATGAGTTAAATTATATTGTATAATCAATAATTTAAGTAATCAAACCTATAATCCTACACACTTGAAACATATACAAACACTCAACAAACTTAAAAAGAACCCCAACCTAAAATGCATACAAGCAGTTAAAGCCAACCAATTGTTTTTAACTGCTTGTATGCATTTTATAAATTTTAATTTTAATTTCACTAAAGAACTAAAATGTCAACCTACAGTATACAAACCCCAATTTACTGTAATAAATAAATTAAATAACCAAAAACAAGTCCATTCCTTCCTATGATATCACTAAAACTTGTAAAACACCATTTATCCTAACACCCGCCAACTTTTCACCAAGAAAAATTACTTAAACCTGATCAACCTATTAGACCATTAATCTGTAAATGACATGCCCACATGGGAATGCAAGTTCATCACTGCAGACTAATAATAATAACAGACAGGACTCCAAGCCTTTGTGGAACAAATCAGAGTACTCAAAACACACACAAAAATTAACCTCATAGGCATTTGCTGTTTAACAAAAGATATTATACTTATTCTACAACAACCACAGCTTACCATCGCAGTTCAGCTGGATATTACGAAGCCAAGTGTTGTTAATATCAATCAACAATGAAGAGCTAGGAAAATTTTCTGTCCTCAATGATAGTTGAAGGCTTTTTCACCTTTCGTCGAATTATCACGGATATATGAGAGGAGCAGATCGTTGATCCTGCCCCCTCCTCCCAGACAAGGGACCTCAAAGAAGATTCCCAAGATGAGTTACTAAAGATTACCACTGGTTTTTAGCTTCTTATGAGTGGAGTGTTTTTAACAGAATTCTTGGTCACAAAATACCTTTATAGAAATCAACCATAAACAAACACAAAACAGCAAATACTTCTAGAAAGGAAAAAAACATTATGAAAAGGTTTCACATGTGCTTAGCCTAGCAACCAGGTTAATATTTGTAATACTAGGAGAATCAAAATTGATTACAACTATTACATTTATTACGGAACTACTGAAAGACCCTGAAATAACCAAATCTTATCATAATAGGTTTCTTAGTCATTAACACACCAGTGATTTGATTACAATGGAAGTTGAGGAAGAATGGAATAATTTTAACTCTTCCTAGACCAATGACACCTATGAGCATTTTCACTTACCTTTTACAATTTCTTTCATTTTACTGTGCAAAATATATTACTCTTTAATTCGGCTGTGAAAATTCCATTATGGTTTTAAGTTAACAAGTTATTTTTTTAATACTGTTAAACCCTTCCAGGGTGCACATCATGAATACAAGTTGACAGAATCTGAAATTGAGAAACCAAGGATGCCTATATCAGTTTATAGTACAATACAAATAAATAAAAAATAAATACCCCCTCAAGCAGCTGCTTGCCATAGAGATCTGACAGGAGCCTGTCAGTTTATATACCATAGTAGAAGGTCTGTGAGGATGGCAGGACCTCAGCAGAAAAACCACACACATATCCATGCCTGAAACTTCAATTTTTTAAGTTTCCCATTTGAAAATTTTTTACATATATACTGCTCACAAAAATTAGGGGATATTTCAAAATGAATATGAAGTGATAAAAATATCCCCTAATTTTTGTGAGCAGTATATTTTACAAAAATACATTATTAATGCTTGAAAAATCATACTTTCCTTTTGCATATGATGCATATTTTATTAAACTATGACAAATAATTTGTTAAAGCCATCTGATTGTGATTTCTAAAAAGCAATACATAGTATTGCCAATTTTTGTAAACATTACTCTATGCTGAAGCAGTCCCTTGATTTAAGCTCACAAATTTGAACTATTGTCAAAAAATTTTTACCTAAAATTTTCAAACAACTTCTGAAAATTAACACAAAAACTATTTTTAAAAATGGATGATTTTGGAAGTAATTTGAAGTATACCTATTTTTTCAGTATATCATTGTAAAAAGTGTTATTAAAAATTAATATGTTGCTACAGTGTTCATATTTTATATTTAGTTAATGCATGCTCTTTATTGTTATGTTAAGCAGAAATTGTGGGGAAGTTTTTTGTTTAGCAAAAATTAGGCTGTGTTTAAAATGGTTTGCAGCTGATATTATATTTTCCTTTCTTTTAATAACACGGATGGGTGGTGCATTGTATACAATAATTTCTGTTTTTTAGGCTTGTCTGAATGGGATTTAGTTCTAGGGGAGGGGCTCTTTTTTATACTGTATATCAGAGGTGAACTATTTGTGATAACTGTTTTTTTTTTGTTTGTTTGTTTGTTTGTTTGTTGTCTCTCATTGCATTATTTAGTTCTGAGGGCATTTTTAACACAATGCATTATAGCACTGTATTAAAAAATATATGGTACCTGAGTACCATAAACTGCAGGTCTGCCTCAAAATGGGTATAGAGGAAATAACTGTGCCCTTTGGTTTGGTTGTTTGGGGTTTATTGGGGCAAAGGGAACTAGGGCCATATGGCACCAAACGTATGATAAACAGTAAAAGATAAAAAAAAATGTGGTCAGAGCACCTGACATGTCATCAAGAAGTCATGGATTTAGATCCTACCTGACCTTAGCAGTTAGGAAATATTATAGATGCCATACTTTCTGCTTTTCTTTTATGTGCAGAATTAAGATTTTATGTTCAGAATTGAGTATTTATCCTATTTTTTTAATTGTTGTATTCTCAATAACATCTCTACACTGGCTAGAAAAAATTTTCATAACTTACTGTTCGTAAAACCTCTATCAAGTTGAATATTCTTTCTGTGATATTTCAATGATTTTTATTAGTTCATATTGCATATTTGGTGTTTTTATATTGAAGTAATTTTGGCCAATGTTTTTCAGTTCTTCAGAAAACAATTTTTTCTCTCACTGTTGTTAGGTATCCCAAAATTGAGTATTCTGCGAAAAGCAACATAATGATACAATGCATTGGGTTTCATTGTTTTACCATTATTTTTGTACTTTGGGTTACTTTGGAAACTATAGGTTCCAGTAAAGGCTATGTCCTTTCCCAGTTAACGGGCTTCAGACCGATCAGATCAGATTTCCGAGCAAATCGCCTGCCCAATTATAAAACCAAAAATAAATTATTTATTCTCTTCTGGGGATTTTTTTTTATATAAAGCAGCAGTAAGATAATTGTTGAAATCAATGATGGCCTTGAAAATGTATAAATTGACGGTCACAAAAAATATGTAAAATGGCCACCATCAGCAGGTAGTTTCTAAGGTATTTGTTTTTTTATATTCCTACCGATATTTGCATTTCTTAGATACAGTAATCGCAGAATTATGTACTTTATTTCCTTATGGTTTTTTTTTTTTATAACATGGATAGCAAATCGGAAATTGGCTAGAGGAGCATTGCAGAAAAGGCGGTTAACTGGGAAAGGATGTAGCCTAAACTGGAACCTATATTTCCAAAGTAACTCGAATTGCAAAATAACAGTTTTACCTGTAAGAGGTACTTTTTTTGCACACAACAGGCTAAATGACCAGCTCACAAGGACCCCGAAGGCTCAGAGACACCACATAGTAGCGAAATTGGAACAGCTGTTAGGAGATAGGTAACAGCCTCCCTCTAAGGCCATCCCAGCAAATTCTTCAACGTGTACTGCCCGTCAGTGACCCCAACTGACCATGGGCAGGATGGGGTTTTGCGGACATAATTCTCAACGTTGGCCCAGCTGGGACTCGAACCTAGGAAATGCATTTAACGAGCCTGGATCGCTACCAATTACGCCACCACCGCCCCTAACGATACCATGCATTTTGACAGAATTGCAGTATTGATCACCAATAGTGGAGTTGTTTTTTGTTTCTGTTCCTGAACAGTGTAAAGAGAAAGGCTTCTGATAAAATTGTCATGAACTATAAGCAGAATGAATAGAAAATCATCGTCCGAAGCCACTTTCTTTGATTAACTTACTAGAAAATAGGCTAGACTACGACGTAATTACATCGAAAAATCATATTCACATTTTAATAATTACAATGCACATTAATGCATCTCGATATTATGAAAAAAATATATTACTGCAACAATATGATATTACAAGACACTTACTGAACTGTCCCATTAAAAAAAACACTTTCATAATCAACGGATCAAACGCTAATTAATCAACCATATTCAGTTTAAATTTTGTTAACTTCCTTCTTGTAGGAAGAGACAAATGAAAATTTTATATTTCTTTGAATTTTTTTCTGTCGATATCCTAATAAACTTTCAACTTCTCTAAGTTCTATATTACTATAGCTTTGGAGTCAATTCGAAACTTAATCGACAACAAATTTCGCTTCGAAACTCCATGATGAGGTTTCTTGCAGCCACAACCAATTTGATCCCGAAAGAGCTAATCAACTTCAAGTTAATATTACCTCACCCTGATATCTTCCACAATATGGACACACCCTACACATCAAAAGCAAGTTCAATATTAGCATTATAACACAAGTAATCCACCATATATTAGTTACTAATCGAACATGTAGGATCATTAAATGATTCAGGGAGAAATAAATATCCAAAAGCTAACAATTTACCTGTGCAAGCAGTTGCTTATTTATTTATATTTATATTTCAAATGCTCTAAAATTGTTTTTCTGAAATCTACTTGTGCAATTAAAGGCACAATATGCCATAATGATTTAAAAAGAAAAAAAATTCTCTGAACTAAGATATATGTAAGTTATTTGTTAAGTTGTAAACGATATCGGAACACTCTTTTTGCCTCTCGTCAGGTGTTAGCATGGGAGCATCAAAAGTATGCTACAAAGAGGCGGTTGCTAATAAATATGCATATGCTATTGTCGATTGTTTCTTGCTTTACAACAAAATATAACCGTAACTAATGTTCATTTTTTTAATATATATATAAATACAATATTTTTTGTTTAATAAATAGCAAAAATTTATGTTATTTAAATATGTAATTGAAATAGAACTGAAATTTATATAATAGGAAAATATCGCACGACCATCCCACGACACGCGCTACTGAGTGAATGACACGAGCACCTCGTTTTGGCCGCGACCCTACACTTCCCTTGTCGTACCTCGGTAAGCAGCACCTATCGGTAAGGCACCTGTCGATTGCTTCTTGTTTTACAGCAAAATATACTGTGCCTAATGTTAATTTTGTTTAAATATATATAAGTGCTATTGTGTGTAATATAGTTGTGTATAATATATATTGTGTTAAATAAATAGCAAAAAATTGGAGGAGAAAAGGGGAATGCGAAACTTCCTTCAGTGAGAAAAATGTCATTATTTGTTGAAACTTTATTCATGTTTATACCTCATGAATTTTGTAATACCTCATGATCGTTGACTACTACTGAAAGATGATTCGGCATATTTTTATCTTCGATTATAAATAGAGTAGACGAAGTTTCGCTGCATAATGCCGGGATCGAAATGTACAGACATAGGAGACGCGTTTCTCACGTGATAGATGGCAAGAGGTAATCTCCTCATAAGGTTATTGCAAAAGGTTTGACGTTTGTTTTTCAATTTCCAGTACCAAATTATTATAATATGAAGTTATTGGTAAATAAAATACACACAATATATAGGATTAAATCGTTATTCAAAATGTAATGCAAGAAATATCCTCTCAGTAACATTTACAATAAATGGTCATTTAATTCTGACTACTCCAGTTCATGTAATATGAATTGGAAGGAGATTTTGAATTGCTTTAACTTCCAAAATACTATTTTTATGAAAACTTGTGACTGAAGATAATTTATAGAGCTCAATCAAATTTATTTGAATCTCGATTTCCAACAAATGCGTTCAGCATTTAAAGAGTTATAGAAGCAGAAACATTTGGTTAGTTACTCTTTCTAATAAAAATTAACATAATAAATTTAGTGTAGCAGTTATTGCCCTCGTTTTAACTTTTTAATAATTTATAAAAGCAATTAAATTGATATTGTTACTGTTAAACATCCCAACTTCTGTAGCTCTATATATACTTAATTTGTTGAAAAGCGAGATTAAAACACAGATTTGACTGGATCTGTAAATTGTTTTGGGTCACATTTTTAAATAAATATTTGATTTTGGAACCAATAACTATTCGAAATCTCTCTCCCATTCACATAATATGCAATAGGGTATCAAAATTTAAGGATTTTGTTTTTCTTTGCTGTCTGTGGAATATTTTAGCAATGGGAAACTCTCCCTCTCCCAACCGAAACTAAATCCTGAGTAATAAGAATGTCACCGATTTACCTAGCAGCAATATTGTCAGCATCTTATCTTCCTCTGAAGTGAATACAAATTCAGCAACTGATTGCACCATCGATATGATTTTGGTTTATTTTCTACTTTTAAAACCGAGATAGGAATTTAGTAATTTTTTTAGTTTATTTATATTATCAGAAAGGAGGAAAATTCGTAAGCATTTATTCCAATAAAAATACTGCACAGTTAATGAAATAAATATAATATTAATTTACTTCAATGATAGACTCGTGCGATAACATTTACAGGTAATTCCAAACCTTGTTAAACAGAAATAAAAGTTCAGTCCTGAAAATAATGCACGAAAATAAATGTTAGATGTTTGTTGAAAGTTGATTACAATGCTAAAACAACTATGTAAGAATATCACAAAAAACTGTTGGCGGCCTTAAAGTAGATATGGACCTTTCTATTTTGCCGCAATGCTTCAGGAGATCGTATGTTAAAACCGCTACTCATCAATGAAAGGTGTAGATTTGAATAAATTGCCAGTGTATGGGATGGAAAACAAAAAAGCCTGGGCTACAAAAGAAATTTTTAATGAATGATTCCATAAATGTTTTGTTCCAGAATTAAAACGCTATTTGAAAGGAAAAAATCTCGTATTTAAAGTTCTATTTATTATAGACAATGCGCCTGGCCATCCTGTTTTGGAACACTCAAATGTGCAATTTTATTTTCTGTCACCTAATACGATATCCTTAATACAACCATTACACCAGGGTATAATTGCCACACTTAAAACTTACTACGTAAGATGAACATTCCAATACATTTTTGATGTCTAGATAAGGATAAAACTCTAACAATTACTGATGTATGGAAAAAAATTTCTACTTTTGATTGTATCACACATGCTGGATTGACGTTATCAGAATTAAAACCATAAACTTTAAATGCATGCTAGAAAGCTATTTGGCTATAATGGGGTAAAAAAGCAAAGATCCTGTACACCCAAATACGACTCAATATCCTAATATCATCACTTTAGTATATGCAATTAGTGGAGAAGGATTCGATGATTTATCGTTTTCAGATATAGATGAATTGCTGGTTGACAAAACTCTTAGCGAAGATGAAATAATAGAATTTGTCCTTGAGACTCCTAATGAAACTGTGATGTGTGGGAAAGTGATAGTGATGAAAAGGTTTCACTCACTGCAGGTTAAATTAAACAAGGTCTTCAAATGGCTAGTAAATTGGAAAGTCATTTTCTTACATATGATCCCATTGTCGAAGGAGCTGAGCAGTTTAAACGTGAACTGAAGTCATGTATGGTGCGTTATCAAGAATAATACATAGATCTAGTCAAAGCAGAATCTCAACGATTGATTACAGAGTTCGTTGTCAAAACTAATCAAACTTCAGAATCACTGGAAAGAAGTGGTAATTTGGTTCCCCATGCAACAGAGAACATTTCACCATTTGAGTATGAACACGAAGGCCAAAATGTTTCAAGCGATGAAAGTGATTTAATTCCAGTCTTACGCAAACGAATGCGTCTATTGTCAAAAAGTAACAACGAATAAAATCTAGTTAATAAGCATGTGTAAGTCATATTCTTTTTTGCACTTTTGTATTTTTGAATTAGTGACATATTATTTTCTTTATGAAGGATAATTTATTTTATATATATGCAAATAATTATCTCTATAAGTTTATAAAATAAAAAATGTGTTTAAATTAATAAAAATCAAACAAAGATTTAATTAAAGATTTTGATATGATATGTTTGAAAACAACTTATTATTTGTACTGGGTTTTCACGTCTGGAAACAATCTTCAATTTTTTTCATATGCATTGTATTTTTTTTAAAACTGTTTTTTTTTTGCACGGTTTTTTTCATAAACCTATCTACCGTGTAAAAACAGAATTGGATGTATTTTCATATTTACTAAAATCTGTAGCCATGTTAAAAGTAACGTTGAATTGTTGGATTGTTAGATGCGAGTAAAGCAAAATGTTTTAATGATTTTATTTTAAGTAATTTAACAAGCCGTCCCCTGGCCTAGTGGTTAGCACGCTTAGCTATTGATCTAAGGGACCTGGGTTCGAGCACCGGATAAGGCATGGATGTTTGTGTCGTTTTTCTGCTGAGGGCCTGCCATCCTCTCAGACCTTCTACTATGGCATATAAACTGACAGGCTCCTGTCAGCCCTCTGTGGCAAGCAGCTGCTTGAGGGGGTATTTATTTATTTATTATTAATTTAACAATAACAGATTAGCAGCCGTCCCGTGGCCGAGTGGCTAGCACGCTTGGCTACTTATCTAAGGGACCTGGGTTCGAGCCCCGGATTAGGCATGGATGTGTGTGTCGTTTTTCTGCTGAGGTCCTGCCATCCTCTCAGATCTCCTACTGTGGCATATAAACTGACAGGCTCCTGGCAGACCTCTGTGGCAAGCAGCTGCTTGAGGGGGTATTTATTTATTTATTTTAACAATAACAGTCATATATTGTTGACATAACCAGTGGGCATAACGATCTAAGTTAAAATTTGTTTATTCACCTGTGGAATATGTTCTATCTCTGATAAATCTTGTGCAGCAAACAAATTCACAGCATGGCAACACTATTCCCAAAGCTATCTTTCCCTCAGTCATGTGATAACACAGCTTTCGATGCTAGGCATTGCAATGTCATGAGCCTCTCCATCTACTCTATTTATGGTATAATGTTTTTATTTATATAAGTAACACTTGTTCAGTTTTAGCCATAGTGATAGTAAAGGGGAACTAGATAGCTGATAACTAGCAAAATTCTGCCACCAACGTGGGAACAAAATTTTTATAATCATGAGCACAGATAGCCACCAAAATTGTGGTCTGTCAGTGTAAATTAACCTGAGAGAGAAATACTTAATTCAAAAATATTAGCTCATGGTGAATTAGTATAAACCTCTACTTCATTATTTAGTTTTAACATAATACTAGATTATTATATTATTATTCTTAAATAAGTGTAAGCACTTATTTTTTTTAATTAAGTTCTCTGCAATTTACTAAAACAACTGCTGGTACTTTTACAGTTTAAATCGCTCACTGTATGGCGCCACGAGTTATTTCTCGTGCATAACGGAACGTAAGTAAAATTCATAAAGTAACATAAGCGAAAAAGAGCAGTATGTCAGTACCATCTCTTGATTAAGGATCGTGCAAATAACTCTATCGAAAATGCGTTTATTGTTTATGTTAAGCGGTATTGTTATGTCAGCATTCCTGTCCCGAGATTGAACCCAGCTAAAATGACCCTTCACCCTGCAGGAACTCATTTCTACCATTGAAGCTTCCAAGAATTCTTCCACTCCTGGCTCTGACGGCTTAAGCTATACTCTGTTAGCTAACCTGTCACTGAAGGCTCTGCTTGTTCTTCTCAAAGCCTTCAACCATTCTTGGGCCACCTCCATGGTATCTGATTCCTGAAAGGCTACACACATTGTAATTATCTTGAAACAGGGAAACCCACCACTGAACTGTCTTCTTACAGACCCATTGCTCTATCATCTTGACTCTGCAAGATCCTAGAGAGACTGGTCTTTGGACGCCTAGAATGATACATAGAGTCCAAGGGCCTTCTCCCTGACAGCCTCTCTGGTTCTGCAAAGGGAGGTGCACATCTGATAATCTTATCAACTTCACCTCCGCTGCTGGCCAGGCAATTGTTGAAGGACAAACCACCGTCACTCTCTTCTTTGACATCCACAAGGCTTTTGACTCCCTTTCTCATTCCATATTCTCTGCAGACTCCATGAGCTCGGTCTCAGAGGAAATATCATGTACTGAATTATGGTGTACTTCTCCAACAGGACGGTTCATGTCAAGCTGGGCAACTTGCTCAGTGCTTCCCATACTATCAATCATGGAGTATATCAAGGAGGTTTCCTTAGCCAATGCTTCTGAATATCTTGCTGTTAGGCCTACTCTCTCGACTCAAGAATAAAAATACCCCCTCAAGCAGCTGCTTGCCACAGAGGTCTGACAGGAGCCTGTCAGTTTATATACCAGAGTAGAATAGAGTTGGTATTTCCATCTATGAGGATGACATCTGCATCTGGTTCCCTAGATAAGACCTCTCCTATGCTCAGCTCAAGATGAAACGAGTTGTGGCCATGATCATCCAGCTCTTCAACAACCTCAGTCTAACTCTTTCTACCAATAAGACCATGGCCATGGTTTTCACAAAGATACACCTTCCACCCACCTTCCCTTGCTTCATGCTTGGACTTGACCACATCAAGGTCATCAAACATTATAAGTTCCTTGGTGTGGTCCTGGATAACAGGCTGACCTGGGGACCTCACATCCAGCATCTTAAGACAGTTGCCACTGCACAGAGAAATATATTGTCTTTACTCACTGGTACCCACTGGGGAAGTCCCTCAAGACTCTCCTGGTGTTGTATCAGCACTTGATCTCCCACGTCAACTACAGTGGTCACCTTCTGAGCAAGGCTTCTGCTTCACAGCTCAGCAAAGTTGGCCACTTGGACACAAATTTCTGTGCCTCTGCCTTGGACTCTACCCTAACACACCTAAGCCTGTCATTGCAGAGGCTGATGATATGCCTTTCTGACTTCATGAGAAGAGGGACCTACTGTGCCATCTTTTGAGGATGTACAATCTCCATTTCTATCACGAGTAGCTTAGGAAGTTGAAAGAGAGACTATACTATGCCATCGCAATGTCTGCCACTGACTTCTACAACCGATCCTTCCTGCTAGCTTCACTACTAGCAATAAACTCTTTCCTGATTTTCCACCCTGGAGGAACAGTAATCTTAAGATCAACGTCTACATCCCCTTGGTAAGTCGAAAGAGCGACTCAGATGAAGTGGCTGTCAGACTCCTCTCCACCTCCTATGTCACTGCACAATATAAGAGGCATACCATGGTCTGCACTGACGAATCTGTTGATCGGGAAAATGGTGTGCTGCCTCTGCATTTGCCATCCCTGATACTGACATCATCAGAGGTTTCCGTCTCCTGCATATCACTTCCTCCACCAGTGCTGAGGGAAACCCACCACTGAGATGTCTTCTTACAGGACCATTTCTCTTCATCTTGCCTCTGCAAGATCCCAGAGAGACTAGTCCTTGGACTAGGTCCTACAGTAGTACCTACAGTCCTCCACCAGTGCTCGGGAATGGCAACTTTGTCATCCTCTGCAACTCCAAGTCAGCCTTGCAAGACCTCCAGAAGAGAGACAGCAAGAGTTGCAATCCCTTCCATATTCAGATGATAATGGAGACATGCTCCAAGCTCACTTCTGTCGGTATCACGATCCGCATACAGTGGATTCCTTCCCATGTTGGGATACTGTGATGGTCCATACATTCACTTTTACTTTTACTTAACGAGTGTTACTTTATTTACGTTATATTTATCATTTTGGGGATTATTATTTCATTTGGACTAATCACAGTTCTTACTTCCGAGCCATAGGAGTTGCGCAACTCTGACTTTTGATTGTCAGCCGCTAATGCGTGCTCTAGGACATGACCCCTCTTGCTTCATAGCTAGTGTGATCGTCAGATTATGCAAATGTTTTCCCGGCGTGCAGCAGACATGTGCCAAATTGTAAGCGGCATGTATAATTAAGTAATGTTAGTCAGTATTGTTAGTGGAAGTTCAGTAGAGAAAGATGTTAGTAGGAGGATGAGAAGCCAGAAGGAATGTGTTGTGTACACAGAAGGAATTGTTAGTACTCCAACTTTTTGTGTTCATCAACTGAAATGGAATGGTGAGTTTTTGAATTTTTTGGAAATAAACTTTGCTTAAAATTTTTTTGACTTTTGCTATTTTTCTCTTGAGCGACGTTAATTGATTTTTGATTAGATTTAAACTTTAATTAACTTCACAATCCTTTTGAATTCTTGCTCGATAGGTAACACTAGATATACGAAACGAACCTATTACTACTGTATTTGGCAAATTAATATTACCTGGCACCTGACAAGCTATCCGGAATTTTGAATAAATTTCAATCAGGTAAAAGGTCCAAATAGAAAATTTAATAATCTTTGGAGCGTTACAGAGCCTGGCAACGAGCTCGTTGATGGGACCATTAAAGAGGCATTTGAGAGTCAGAGATATGTTACTAATTTCCCTCTTTCTTTCAGCAAATGCAAAATTCCTGTCTCAGAACTTATGAGCCAATATCGTCTTGCCCAGTAGCAAAGGGACTCCAGTTGTTCCTCATTTAGGTACCTGGTAGTCCCTCACTTACTGCTTCTAACCTCATTAAACCTCAACCGATCTCAGGAGGCCCCCTACATCGTCTCCGAGATGGAGTCTTCTACAGCAACTCTACTCTTCACACTCTATGCAGAATCTACAGTACTAACTGCACCATATACAGCACACCTGAGACTATATCTCACATTCTACTGAACTGCTCCCACTACAATGCTGAAAGAGAAGTTTTGTTTCGGGAGCCTCATGCTATCAGAACCACGGATTGTTCGATTACCCCCTGGGACGAAGCGAAAGACTATGGTTGTGGGGGGAGAAAATCGAAAATTTTCCAACTCGAAAATCAAATTTTGCCAACTAAAAAAATAATGTTTCTGTCAGCTTCGTACCTAGATTTTTGCTCCATGGGAGTGGGGGGTAAGGTAATTTATAACTCTGCTGCATTTTGCCATGTAACTCCCAATTTTGCAAACTATCCATAATTTCACTTCAAAGAAATAATCCCGATATTAACATCTCGCCTGAATTGTGGCAAGTCAGTGTAAATTTTCCCAATTTCCCTTGGTTTGGGCCAACTCTCCTTAATTTCACAAACCCAATCGCAATTATCGCAATTCGTCCATATTTTACCAAGTGGATTTGAATTTTGCCAAGAGTATTCAAATTTTGCCAACTGCCCTAGATTTTTCTAAGTTTTCTCGATTTGTCCAACTCTCCTTAATTTCAGAAAACTAATCCCAATTTTCACAACTCACCTGTACTGTACCAAGGGGTTTCCAATTTTGCCAACTCCCCTAGATTTTGTGAAGTTTCCTCGATTTTATCACCACTCCTTAATTTCTCAAAAACAATCCCTATATTTACATCTCTGCTGAATTTACCTTCAAAATTTTCTAACTCCCCAAAATTTTGGCAAATTTTCTCGATTTTTGTCAGCTCTCCATAATTTCACAAAACAATCACAGTTTTCACAATTCGTCCGTATTTTAACAAGTGGATTCGAATTTTGCCAAGCTTCCTCGATTTTTCCAACTCGCCACAATTTTACAGAAAAAAAATCCAAATTTTTACATCTCACCTGATTTTTGCAAAGTCACTCTGAATTTGATGAACTCCGCAAGATTTTCCAACTCTCCTAGATTTTGTGAAGTTGCCTCGATTTTGCCAACACGCCATAATTTTACAGAAAAAAGATTCCAATTTTTTATCTCACCTGAATTTTGTCAACTCCCCACGATTTTCCCAAGTCATGGCCACCTCTTATTGTAGTTGGTGTGATGGCGTTACATTACATCCAATAGAAAAGGAAGAAGATAGTAAGGCCTTTACTATCATGTCCATCGCTTTCTCCTTCTCACCAAAGCAGGGAAAGAGTGGAGAAATATCTAAACGTTGCTGCAATCGGGACTAGAACCTGAAAATGAATGGCAGATTATCATCTCGACTCGCTAAATAGGGAACCAGGTCGATAATCTGTCATTTTCGAAGAATTCATTAATGATGAATAATAAGGGATGCTTCTAATATTTAACTGGATTATTAAACAGAGTTCATCCTCTTTGTTTTCATTTTGTTCATTGTATGCATTTTACTAATTCTTTGTTCAGTATTTCTGTTTCTGATTGTGTTATTTCATTTCTAGGTATTTATAACCAAGTATTTGAAACTTAGAAGTTTGCAATAAATATATGAAATAAATTAACACGGAAAGAAAGAAGAAAATTTGGTAAATTGAGAAAATTCTTCTGTTGAAAAAAAATTGAAAAAAAAATGTTCTCTTGCCATTTATCTATTTTCCACAATTCTGCACGTTCAAGAGAATAAAATCAAAATATTTACAGGTTTCTATTATCCTTACAAAAAGAATGTAAAGCTCATTTTTTATTCAAATAGAAGAAATTTTGGGAAATTATCAAAAAGAAAGATAATCTTATCAACACATTAATATATATCATATATATATATATAAAATGCCTTCAAAACCATCTTTAAATAAATCAGTAACATATATTGTTATACTTTTAAAAGAAAAGATCCCTATTCATGAAAACAGAGTTACAAGAAGTGAAAGAAAAGCCTTATATTTTTGAGCAAACACTCACATAAAAAAGGTACTGATTTAGAACTGTTACTGTGATGAAGAAAAACTCCTTTGTGTTTGAAGGTTTTCCAGAAACGAAGGCATAAAGATCATTTCTGACATAACATGAAGAAATTTTCATCATCATCATCACCACCACCACCACCACCACCACCACCACCATCATCATCATCCTCAAGCAGCCATCGGCTACAGAGGTCCAACCAGACCATGCAATTTAGTTCTCCAAGCAAGTCTGTTCTGAACTACATCTATTGCATCTGGCCACTGCACACCAATTCTAACAAGGTCCTGTTTGACATTGTCTGCCCACCGCATCCTAGGTCTCCGCCTCTTTCTGAGGCCTTTAGGCACACTGTTCATAACCCTATTCGCCAATCTATAATTATTCATACGGGCAACATGGTCAAACCAATATAGCCTCTCTCTACACAATATGCTGTTTAAAGGAGGTTGCAAATTCCTTTGCCTAACCTCATCATTAGTTATACAGTTGAACCACCTAATGCCCAAGATACTGCGTAAGCATCTAGAATCAATTGCATCTAGTTTCCTGTTATCATGTTTACAAAGTGTCCAAATTTCACTACCATAACTAACCCTAGAAAGAACCAAACTATTATACAGTCTAATTTTAGACTTTAGGTGTATACGTCTATCTCTCCACACTCTCCATAGATTCTTAAAAGTCCAGGCAGCAATCCCTATTCGTCTGTTAATCTCATGCCACACATCATCATTATCTGTTACATAGCTCCCAAGGTAATTAAACTGTGACACCTGCTCAAGACTGCAACCATTCAGATTAACTGAATAACAGCCTGCCTCATAAATTTTCATCAATTTAGTTTTTACTTCGTTTATAACCAAACCTACTCTACTACCAGTCTCATCAAGAGATCGAATGAAAGAGTTCATCTCATCAACATCATTTGCCAAAAGGGTTAAATCATCAGCATAATCTAAATCAGAAATTTTCGTATCTCCAGTCCATTTAAGGCCAAAATCTTTCCCTTGAAGTGAATTTCGCATAACGTAATCAATAATCAAACTAAAGAGAAAAGGAGACAAAATGCACCCTTGTCGAACACCAGAAGTAATGCTAACCAATTAGTACAAGACTTACCAACTCTCACACACGACTCAGTGTTATTATAGAGAGCTTTCATTACGTTAACTAACTTGTCTGGTATACCATATGATCTCACAATCAACCACAAATTTTGAGGATCAACAGAGTCGAAAGCCTTTTTGAAATCAACAAGGCTAGCAACCAAAGGTTTCTGAAACTCTCAACATTTCTCAAGAATCTGCCTAAGTGAAAATATCTGATCCACACATCCCCTACCACTTCTGAATCCATATTGCTCATTACGCAATTGACTGTCAACCAGATTCTTAATTCTATTAAGAACAATCATGGAAAGAACTTTACCTAGAACAGAGAGTAGGCTGCTACCGCTATAGTTATCGCAAGAACTGCGATCACCTTTTTTGAAAATAGGGATAACAATAGCTCTGGTAAAACCCTTAGGAACCATGCCTTTATCGTAAAAGATATTCAGAATTTCAGTCATCCAAGTGGTAACCGAAACATTCCCAGCTCTAAGCATTTCCGTAGTAATTTCATCTACCCCTGGGGATTTATGAAGTCTAAGTTTAGAAATAGCCAAAATAACTTCAGATTGTGTCATAGGGCCAACATTAAAGCCACCAATGCATCTATTATCATTGCAAGCAATGGGAGTAGAACAAACCACATTGTTTAGAACATCACTGAAATGCTCAGCCCACCTAGCCATGACAGAATCCTCACCTTCTATAACCTTACCTTGTTTATCCTTCAATCCCTGTATACCTGTCCGTTTTCTACCACACAAAACATTAACTATCTGGTACAGCTCTCTGCTGTTGTGCTGTCTAACTGCTTCCTCGGCTTTGTCAGACAAGCCATCAAGCCAAAGATTCTTATCGGCAGCTAACTGATACTTTACACATTTATTAAGCTATCTGTACTGCTTTCTATTAGGACTAGTAGGGTATTGATTAAGGATATTCCCGCAATTCTTTCTTTCTGAAATAAGCTCAAGTGCCTTATCACTCAGATAATTCTGCTTCCTCAGCTACTTTTTTCCCAAAAAAGTACTGTTAGTGTCCAAAAAATCTTGTTTAAAATGATCCCATTCTTCCTCAACTTCAGCAGTAAGCATACCACGACTCTTACAATGACTAAGTAGCCTATCATGGTAAGCTTTGGACATAACTGGGTCTTTCAGAGCTTCAGTATTAAAAGTAAATTTTTTAACCCTAGCACAACACTTTTTAAATTTAAGTTCCAAGACACTTTTAACAAGGTAATGGTCAGATCCAATTTCAGTTCCCCTATATGACCTGGTATTCCAAACAGAATTAGCCCATTTGTTGTTAATTAATATATTATCAATCATATTCTTAGGCAGCCCATGGGGTGAAATCCATGTGTACTTATGTATGTTGTGGTGTTTGTAATAAGTGCCAGTTATTCTGAATCCATTGAGTTTACTTACCTGTAGGAGACGTTACCCATTGCCATTGCAGCTACCAATACCAAAAGAGCCATACTCTTCCCCAAAGGTCAGAGTCAGTACCAACTTTGGCATTGAAGTCACCAAGAACAAGGGTAATATCTCCTTTCTTGACAGAATTCAAAATACCCTGAAGTTGTCCATAAAACCTATTCTTCTCATCCTCATCGGCATCCTCAGTGGGGGCATAACAGCAGATAACAGTCAAGTCTTTAACGCTTGTCTGAAATTTTGCTGTAAGAAACCTTTCATTAATGCACTCATATCCTACAAGATCATCACTAGCATGTCTGCTGAGAAACAGCCCGACGCCTTGGTGATGCTTCCCATCCTCCCTCCCTGTAAAGAGAAATTTAAGATTATTTTTAAGAATCTGACCTTTATCTGTCCATCTGGTCTCTTGCAAGCTGAGAATATCTAAATTATAATGGTGGAATTCTTGTGTGAGGACATCAAGAGAAAAAGCTCTGTGCAGAGTCCTCACATTCCAACTACCTATGGAGAGAAAATGGTTAGTGGGATGTTTAAAGAAACTATTTTTATTGAGAGAGGGAATGCCGACAATATCAAACAGCCCCCTAATCGCAGACATGGGGCAAAGACCCGTTCCCCCACTACTAAAGGCTGAAGCCATCTACACTGGAAGACTTCCTCCAATGTAGAATTTGACGATGCCAATAGAAGCAAAGAGTTCAGGTGCCTGCGATGACTTCTGCTCAGGATTATCCACCAGCTGATAAACATATCCTGTGAATCTATTCACTTGGGGCTGTCAACCCACAAACAAACAGAAAACACAGCAGAAGATTTTCCCTCCACAGAAGCCCACCAGTGCAGCAAATCAGGATCCATAATCAAGCTGAGAGCCATATATCTGTCCAGTCCAGTGGATTTATATGGTCAGCACCAGGACCCTGTGTGGTTGACCACTCCTCAGCAGGGTAGAAAGAAAAAGAAAAGTAGCCATAGTTGTCCAGATCAGTAGGCCACACTAATCTGGCAGCCCTCCCCTTCCGTTCACTTCCACAAGAGAATATCACTTTTGAAAGGTACTAACTGTCTGCACCACGAGAAGGCGGGGTCGGACATTAGGTGCTAGGCCTGGCCGGTTCTATGCTTCATCACAGGGATTGGTGCATAGCTCTCTTTCCAGTGACTACGTAGCTACCATTTACAGGATGGAGAAATTTTGCAGATGTGATATTACTTAATGGGGGACATTCATCAAATGCCAAGTATATCCTAAATATAGTAAAGTCATGTATCTGTGAAATACGCAAGATAAGTTTGAAAACAAAACTTTTGCTCAAATGTCATTTTTCCACAGATACAATACAGAAGACAACAAAAGCATTAGGGTCTTCAATAGCATTTTCATTCAGAAGGAAAAAATAACGAGAATTCTATTCAAATAGCTTATCTTGAAATCCATTATCTGGCACAAGTGATGGGCAATAGATCTGTGAATTATCTACCAAAAGAAGAATTTTGAAAGAAGTGTATACTTAAAAAACGTTTTCTGAAACACAGAAGAAAAAACACATCTATACGAATTTAGTAATAAGGAATTTGCATCGAAGTCTCATTTATAAAATTATTTATATTGTAGTTTAATAAAATATGCATCAAATTAAAAAACGAATTATCTAACACAGAGGGGAGAAACGGAAAGTATTTGATATATGAAATAAGAAGTTTTCAATAATACAATTTGGACTGATTTTCTGATGTATACAGAAGAAAAGAAGCATGTACGTGAAATAGGCAATAAGAAATGCAAATACGTTTGCCAATAGCAGGTATTTTCTTAAACACACAGGGAACAACTTCATGAAAGTGAAACATGTAATATGAATTTTACAGACAAGAGTTATCTTAAGAGGCATTTTCTGATACACAGAGGGGAAAAACTTCATGAATGTGAAACATGTAATAAGAAATTTGCATACAGATCTAATCTTAAGATGCATTGATCTTTAAGATGCATCTTAAGTATCTAATCATAAGGGTAGCATGCAGACACACAGGAGAAAAGCTGCATATATGTGAAATATGTGATAAGAATTTTAGAGACTTAAAGAAGCATTTTCTGAGACACACAGGAGAAAAATCGCATGCATGTGAAATATGTAATTAGATTTTTATAGACTGGAGTAGTCTTAAGAGGCATTTTCGGACACACACAGGGAGAAAGCCACATGTATGTGAATTATGTAATAAGAATTTTGTAGACATGTTCAGTCTTAAGAGGCATTTTCTGAGGCACACAGGGGAAAAATCGCATGCATGTGAAATATGTGATAAGATTTTTAAAGACAAGAATACACTTAGGAGGCATTTTCTGATACACAGAGAAAAACCGCATGCATGTAAAATATGTGATAAGAGTTTTATAGACTGGAGTAGTCTTAACAAGCATTTTCAGAAACACACAGGGGAAAAACCTTATGTATGTGAAATATGCAATAAGAATTTTGCAGTGAAGTCCAATCTTAAGAGGCATTTTCGGACACACACTGGGGAAAAACCACACATGTGAAAAGAAATTTTCACAAAAATCTACACTTAGGAAGCATTTTCTGAAACACGCAGCGACAAAACCACATGCATGTGAAATATGTAATGGGATTTTTGCAAATATATTAACCTTAGGAAGCATTTTCTCACACACAATGGAAAAACCCACATGTATGTGAAAGATGTAATAAATTTCCAGAGAAATCTCCACATAAGAAACAATTTCAGACACACACACAGGGGAAAATCATGTTTGTGAATATGTAATACAAAATTTTCCGTAACATTTATATTTACAAAGCATTTTCTAGTACACACTGGGAAAAACCCATTAACCCTTCCAGTGTCCACATCATCTGTACATGTTCGGAAAATCTGAATATGCCGAGGACGTATGCATACGTTTTTAGTACAACAAAAAAAAATCGATTTTTTTGAAAATAAAAATTGCCGTTGTAATTTATCTATATAATTTTTTAAAAATATATAATTCAGGCTTCAAAAATAATATGGGGGTAGTGTGCCAGGCTTATAATCTGCAGTTCTCAGGTTCGAGTCCCAGCTGGGTCAGCATTGATATTTATCTCTGCAAAACTCCCCACCCTGCCAATGGTCATTAGGGGACACCGATGTGTTTGTAAAGGCCGCCATACATCAGATGGGATGTTAAGCCGTGGTCCCGTGTGTAGGAAAACCATAGCCTGCACACTTTAAAGAGCAGGCCGGATGGCCTTGACAGGCGACTACCATCTGTTCCCCAACAGCTGTTCCAGTGGGTCACCTCCCCCAACATTCTCTGAGCCTTTGTGGTTCTTGTAACCTGACCATTTAGTCCATGGTGTGCAAAAAATGTACTGCTCAGAGGTAAAACAACCCAACCCTAAAATAATATTTCGTTTTTTAATTTGATGCATATTTTATTAAACTACAATATAAATAATTTTATAAAGCCATCTGATTGCCATTTTTAGTGGCACTATACGGTTTTACTTGATTTGCTTGTTAACGTTCCTATTTGCTGAAGCAACCTTCTGCTTTAAGCTCACGAGTTTGATTTGAACTATTAACAACAATTTTCTCTTAAATTTTCGAAAATCTCCTAAAAATAAAAAAAAAATGCTATTTTTAAAAACAATAGATTTTGGAAGTACAGTCTGCCCTCCACATTCGTGGGGGTTAGGAGAGTAGGACCGCAGCGAATGTGGCAAAACCTTGAATATCTATAGCCCCCCCCCCCCAAAAAAAACCTAAACTCTTAATACTGTTGACCATATTTACCAAATACAAAAAAAGTAAAACAATATATTGTACTGCAACAGTATATTTTATAAATTAAAAATTACAGTATCAATAATGTAGGCTAACACATACAGAGAGAGAGAGAGGCAATACATGTATAGTATTTAGATAGCAATAATATAATAATTTACAAATAATATCCATAAAATATATTCTAAATAATATATTTTATGCATTTATGACTTACAATCATTTTTTTAGTTTCCTTTCCATTTTCTAGGCTACGCGCGTCATCTGCGATTTTTCGCAGTAGGAGGCAAAACAATACAAAAAATTCCCATTTAATTATTGATGGCAAACTCGCGAATAATGAATTCCGCGAAAGTCGAGGTTCGACTGTAATTATAAAATACGTACCGCCCTTTTTTTCCCCGTTTCACACTCTTTTCTGCTATAAACTTATTTCGTATTCCCAAATTATTTTTATCATTTTTCCCAGCATTCTACGCATCTTTCCCGCTCTTAAAATCGAAACTGAAAGTAAACACATCCTTCTTAGAAATTCTGGTTGCACCTGCATTTAATTAGTTATGCTTCACTGAGTCAAACAAGGTGCAGATGGCTGACACATGCAATTTCCGTTGCCTGGTCCTGCCATCCTCTTAGATCTTTTACTGTGGCATATAAACTGACAGGCTCCTGTCAGACCTCTCTGGCAAGCAGCTGCTTGAGGAGGTATTTATTTTTTTTATTTATGGTATGTGTTTTTTATAGTTTTGGTCCAGCATATTGGATATTCTTTGTAAAGTTAGTAATTTATATATATATATAGTTAAACCTTAGTTTTCGTTTCATTAGATTTATTTTCGGAAATTAGCAATCTTTTGGCCGATCGAAAAGTATTGATTTTTTCATAGTTGTTACATCGGAGGCCGGCTTAAAAGTTGTTGCGGATATTTTTTTTAACATAAGTTATATGTAATTTTTCTTTTATTATTTCTTGTTTTCTTTTAATAAAAATACTTTGAGCTTGTACCGTTTTTTGAAAAGGTCTTGGATACGGAAGCAAAATAGAATTCCTTGCTACGGAAATCGGCCATCATTTGGGAGGGCAATTTCGGGATCCGCTGGTCCTTGGTGCACAAACCTTTCTGCACTTAGCTAAGATTGCCGAACTTCAAGACCAAAAGAAAAGATTCATAATGTTTAGTAAAAAAAAACCAGCGAAGGAAGTTTTTTTCTATTTCATAACCAGTTCAGAAAAGGAGGAAATTTCCTTTCGATAAATATATAATTTAACCACTTTTATTCAGCAGGTTTTCCAAAATGAAGCCTTAATTGTATGGTGCCATTTTTTTTTCACCATATCACATTAAAAAAGGCTTATTAAAATCAATATGTTTGCAAATTTGTTTACATTATTTATTTTCAAAAAATTCGTAATATATTCTGTTTAATTTGGTATGTAACATGACCTGTTTCCGTTAATTGGTTATTTTTTTAAAAAAATTCTAACTTTGACTTGTTTATTTGACAGCACAATTGGCTCAAAACTGGAAATTTTCTCAAAGTATGGTACCGAGAAAAAATATTTACCTATAACCGAAAAAGGATTTTTTTCTGTTGTTATTCGGGAACATATAGTCATTCTATTCATGAGCATTGTAATCATTTCTGTCTATTATTAGTTTTTTTTTTTATTTTTATTTGCGTTGTTACATGCATTTTTTTTACTACATGACTAAAAAAGTCCTATTAAAATGAAACATATGGTCTTTTTCGTTAAATACTATAATTTCAGAAAATCCAGAATTATATGCTGATTAATTTGGCACACAACATGCCATAATTCCTTTCATTAGATATTTGGCAAAAAAGTCGAAAATATCTTGACCCCTGGATGGAAACCTGTTTTTCAGGCCGGACACTGGAAGGATTAATAAATCTAACTCTGGGAGACATTTTCAGACATACTGGGGAGAAACTGCATGTGTGTGAAATATGTAAGAAGACATTTCCAGAGAAGTATACATTTAAGAAATATTTTCTGAGACACACCTTGGAACATCAGATGTATGTGAAATGGGTAATAAGAAATTAGCAGAGAACTCTGAACTTATGAATCATTTTGCAATACACACACACACACAGAGGAAAATCCCATACATGTGAAATATGCAGTAAGAAATTTGGCAAGAAATCTATGCTGAAGAATTATTTTCTGAGACACAGAAGTGAAAATCCTCACATATGTGAAACAATCAAGAAGAAATTTTTATACGAAACTAGAGAATAGTTTTGAGTTGATGTAAAACATAAATCCATATTTTTAATTATTTAACAAAATATCTGCAATACAAAACTGTGCAAAATTCTATTACTCAATACAGAAGACAAGTAGTATATTTATGAATATTGTAGAAAATTTCAAAATGATGTCACGGCTAAAATATGTTACAGGAAAGTGAGGTGGTTAGTGTGGAATGCGGATTGAAGCCCGCAACAGAAATTGATATCTTCACTATCACTTTCAGTCACATGTTTTAAAGGAATATATACCCAAAAAATTGTTCTTAAGAATCATTATGTTAACCTTCGTGTCTCTGAAATGTGTACGAAGAAAACTGCTGAAGCAACTGAAACTACCATTTTCAGTTGGATGTGAAAGAATTGCTATTCATTCTAAAGTATCTAGAAAAGAATTCACACAGTTCTCCTCTCAACTCGAATTTCCTAATGTAACAGACGCACATTTTTACAAAATATGTTGCAAAAGTTTTAAAGCAATGCCTGGGCTCAAATACTATCTTACATAAAAAGGTAATCTGACATGTACGAATTATTTAGGACAAAAATATGCTATGAAAAAAAAACTGTAACAATCATGCCCCTTTCAGTCGCATAGAAAGAGGTGAAAGATTTGAGAAGAAATTTTCACAAAAACTCCTCGAAATATCAACTTTCCGACATGCCAGAAAACGGAAGTCACATATATGTGAAACATCTAGCACAAAAATTTCAAAAAATGATACCATAAAAATAATTTTTAAATGCACACAAGAACTATATTATTCTGTAATGTTTATCGAAATTTAGCAAAAATTGACCTTCAGGACACATTTTGTGGTGCAAACGAAAGAGAAGCCAAATGTCTATGAAACATGAGTTGACACTTTGGTACATGACAATTTACCTGACACTTTGGTTTCCCCCTATGACGGCACAGACCACGCCCCCTTCCATCACGTGATATGACGTCACTTCCGGCCATGCACCCTATGACACCACTGACCACGCCCCTTATTAATATTCATAAATAATAATTCATAAAGGCCCCCTGGTGGACCCACCTGTATTTTTAAGCCCCCCTGACAGTTGAAGCCTCATATTTTACGTGTATGTAACAAAGGATTTTCACAGAATAGCCATATAAAATCTCTTTTACTCACACGAATGAGATACCTCATATCTGTAGTATATGTAAGAAAGAAATTTCATATAAAAGGCATCTGAACGTACATCACGAGTGCTCAAACTTTTGGTAGTTGTGTGTCAATTTGAAAATTTGGTACATCTCGCAGGCCATTCAATAGGCAAATCTTATATAGCGCGTTTAGACTCATATTCAGAAGCAACACCTAAGGGAAATTTGTTTAGTGAAAACACTTAAAATCAATTGCAGTGTTGTTACATGCACTTTACTATAATAGATTCTTTGAATTCTTCCACTTGAAAATATTTCCCTTGAGAGATGTTTCTGAATTACACTCCATGCAATAACTTTGTTTTGTAAACCTAGGGATAGTTTAAAAGAACGAAACTAACTGCACTTATAAGTAAATTTTATGACAATACAATAACAATGAAAGGAATGAAATATTTAGTAAGTGAGAAAATTGACTTTTTATTGTATTGTCATATTTATTTTTTACTAATACATCGATGTCGGGAACTATTTCTGTGGTAGCTAATCAGAAGTAGTACTCCAGATGACAATCAGTAATTTCTGTCCTCAGTTTTGACTTGCAGTGCTTCATTCAGGAAAACATCTGTTTACACATATACGCGCTTCCGAAAAGAGAGGAAAAATTCTTGCCACATACATTCTTAAAATGACAAATTTTACCTTTTCTACATGTTTTTGGTAAAATTCTAGGAGAGACACTTCACAAAATTTGATTCTCAGGTCTGAGTGACATTGAAGGTCAATGATTTCCATTTGGAGGTCCCCTGGGGTCTCCATCACATTCACAGAGAAGGGGTTAGTTATCACAGAGAAGGGGTTATTATCCTTTCTTGACAGCAGAAATCTTGGAATCTCTCTCGGAACTCTGTCTGGAGCTGAGATATTGCAACCACATTTTGAGGAGCATATTCTGTAGACTGCAATTTCAACATTATTTGGAAATGAGTTAAATTCTGGTTTTGAAGTTGGCACTTGAAGAGTTCTAATAACATCGGAAAAGCTTTGAATCGATTAAACAAGACCATACACCAGTTTATCTTTTGACTGAAACTTCAAATTTAACTGATTCAAATGAGAAGTAATATCTAAATTACATTACATTACTTAAGGACTAAACGTAAGGAGGCAAAGTAGGTCAACCACTTCTTGGCTTCATAGCTAATAGCCTTCTCAGATTTAGCAATTTATAAGAGTTTCTGTTTTTTTATCGTTACTATTTTTCATAATTCTGTTCAGTTTGGTAGATATGGTCAGCATCCAGACCCTGTGTGGTTGACTACTCCTCAGCAGGGTAGAAAAAAAATAAAATTAGACATAATTGCCCCAGATCAGTAGGCCACACTTATCTGGCAGCACTCCACTTCCGTTCACTTCCACAAGAGAGTATATGTTTGCTAGGCCTGACTGGTTCTATCCATCATCACAGGGAATTGATGCATAGCTCTCCTTCCACTATCTATCTACCATTTACAGACCAGGATGAGAAGGATAGGTTTTACGGACAATTTCAGGATATTTTGAATTCTGTCAAGAAAGGAGATATTACCCTTGTTCTAGGTGACTTCAATCCCAAAGTTGGTACTGATTCTGACCTTTGGGGAGGGGTGATAGGCCCTTTTGGTATTGGTAGCTGCAATGGCAATGGGCAACGTCTCCTACAGGTAAGTAAACTCAATGGTTTCAGAATAACTAACATTTATTACAAATACCGCGACATACATAAGTACACATGGATTTCACCTGATGGGCTGCATAAGAATATGATTGATTATATATTAATTAACAGCAAATGGGCTAGTTCTGTTAGGAATACCAGGTCATGTAGAGGAGCTGAAATTGGATCCGACCATTACTTTGTTAAAAGTGTCTTGCAACTTAAACTTAAAAATTGTTATGCTAAGGTTAAAAAATTTATCTTTAATACTGAAGCTCTGAAAGACCCTGTTATAGCTAAAGATTACCATGATAGGTTACTTAGTCATTATGACAATCATGGTTTGCTTACTACTGAAGTTGAGGAAGAATTGGTCCATTTTAAACAGGCTTTTTTGGAAATTAACAGTACTCTTTTACGAAAAAAGGAGCAGAGGAGACAGAATTATTTGGGTGACAAGGCACCTGAGTTTATTTCAGAAATAAATAAATACAGGAATGTTCTTAATCAATACCTTACTACTCCTAATAGCATTACAGAGAGCTTAATAAACGTGTAAAGGTTCAGTCAGCTGCTGATAAGAATATTTGGCTTGATGGCTTGGCTGACAAAGCCGAGGAAGCAGTTAGACAGCACAACAACAAAGAGCTGTACCAGATAGTTAATGTTTCGTGTGGTAGAAAATGGACAGGTATACAGGGATTTTAGGATAAACAAGGTAACGTTATAGAAGGTGAGGATTCTGTCATGGCTAGGTGGGCTGAGCATTTCAGTGATGTTCTAAACAATATGGTTAGTTTTTCTCCCATTGTTTGCAATGATGATAGATGCATTGGTGACTTTAATGTTGGCCCTATAACACAATCTGAAGTTATTTTGGCTATGTGCCTCTAAAGCTTCATAAATCACCAAGGGTAGATGAAATTACTACGGAAATACTTAGAGCTGGGAATGTTTCGGCTACCACGTGGGTGACTAAAATTTTGAATATCTTTTATGATAAAGGCATGGTTGCTAACGATTTTACCAGATCTATTATTATCCCTATTTTCAAAAAAAAGGTGATTGCAGTTCTTGTGATAACTATAGGGGTATCAGCCTATTCTCTGTTCCAGGAAAAGTTCTTTGCATGATTGTGCTTCATATAATTAAGAATCTGGTTGACATGCAATGGCGTGATGAGCAATGTGGATTCAGAAGTGGTAGGAGACGTGTCGATCAGATATTTTCACCTAGGCAGATTCTTAAGAAATGTTTCAACTCTGTTGATCGTCATAATTTGTGGTTGATTGTGAGATGATACAGTACACCAGACAATAACATAATGAAAACTCTCTATAAGAACACTGAGTCGTGTGTGAGAATTGGTATGGCTTGTAGCAATTGGTTTAGCATTACTTCTAATGTCCGACAAGGGCACATTTTGTCTCCTTTTCTCTTTAATTTGGTTATTGATTATGTTATGCAAAATTCACTTCAAGGGAAAGATTTTGGCCTTAAATTGACTGGAGACATGAAAATTTCTGATTTAGACTATGCTGATGATTTAGCCCTTTTGACAAATGATGTTGATGAGATGCACTTTTTCATTCGAGCTGTTGATGAGACTGGTAGTAGAGTAGGTTTGGTTTTAAACAGAGAGAAAACAAAAGTGATTAAAATTGGTCAAGCAGGATGTGATTCTAATGGTTGCAGTCTTGAGCAGGTGTCACAGGGCCTGTCTTCTATTTCTCTTACTATTACTGGTGGACTCGTTTGCTAATATTCTTACTAACTTTTACAGAAAAATATATTTTATTTAGAAAGGAAATTATTGGTTTTTATTATTGTAAACCATAATGTTAATGAATATAGAAAATTTTCTCAGAAATAAAATAACCGAAATGATTGCAGTCTTGAGCAGGTGTCACAGTTTAATTATCTTGGGAGCTATGTAACAGATACTGGTGATGTGTGGTATGAGATTAACAGATGAATAGGAATTACTACTGGGACTTTTAAGAATCTATGGAGAGTGGAAAAATAGGCGTATACACTTAAAGACTAAAATTAAACTGTATTTTAGTTTGGTCTCTCTAGAGTTATGGTAGTGAAACATGGACACTTTGTAAGCAAAAAACAGGAAACTTGATGCTTTTGATTCTAGAAGCTTAAGCAGTATCTTGGACATAGGTAGTTCAACTTTGTAAGTAATGATTAAGTATAGGCGAAGGAGTTGGAAACCTCCTTTGAGTAGCATATTGTGCAGAGAGATTTCATTGTTTTTTTGCTATGTTGCCATATCGATAATTATAGATTAGTGGATAGGGTTATGAAGAGTGTGCCTAAAGGTGTCAGAAAGAGGGGGAGACCTAGAATGCAGCGTGCAGACAATGTCAAACAGGACCTTGTTAGAATTGGTGTACATTGTCCAGATGCAGCAGATGTAACTCAAACCAGATGCTTTTGATTCTAGGTGCTTACGCAGTATCTTGGGCCTTAGGTGGTCCAACTTTTTAACTAATGATAAGGTTAGACAAAGGAGTCGGAAACCTCCTTTAAGCAACATATTGTTCAGAGAGAGGCTCCGTTGGTTTGGCCATGTTTCTCGTATGGATAATTATAGAATAGCGAATAGGGTTATGAACATTGTGCTTAAAGGCCTCAGAAGGAGGGGAGACCTAGGATGCGGTGGGTAGACAATGTTAAACAGGACCTTATTAGAATTAGTGTGCAGTGGCCAGATGCAGGAGATGTAGCTCAGGACAGACTTGCTTGGAGAACCAAATTGCACGGGCTCGTGGACCTCCATAGCCCATGGCTGCTTGAGGATGAGGATGATGACTATTTTTCAAAGCATGCCTAATTCGACAAAATATTAATTTCTATTTAAAACGCTAAAAACGATTTATTAGCCCAGCCCCTCACCCACTCATCTTTGTGGAGTATGCATTCCACAAGGCCACCACCTAAATTTGGCCCACCATCTCTCAAAGGTTCAAGGATCACTCATCTTAATTCTTTGTTCTCTCCAACCCCATTTCATTGAACTGGAAGATAATTCAGGAACTTTTTTACCCATCCATTTGGCGAGGTATGTGCTTGACCAACGTCTCCTATAACAGAAAGCCAGTGGACCAAGTTATGACGTCAGTATAAGTGGTCCTAACATCTAGATAATTCTTATATTTTAGTTTCTCTTACTATTACTGGTGGACTCGTTTGCTAATTTTCTTACTAACATTTACAGAAAAATATATTTTATTTGGAAAGGAAATTATTCGTGTTTATTATTGTAAATCATAATGCTAATTAATTCAGAAAATTTTCTCAGAAATAAAATATATTTAGGGGATAAATATTAGTATAAAGATTAATAGACGATACCATCAGTAGTAATATTAGAATCAAAAATGTAAGAATTTTCTATATGGTAGAATTACTTATCATGACAAAAATTTGGCCTACTTGCCTTCTATTATAAACAAGCTGTAGAAACTAGAATCTATAATTTTTTAATTTTTTTTATGTTTTGTCTAAACTATGTCTAGTTTTGTACTTTCCCTTAAAGTTCTTTATTTATTTATCAACGTGAGAGACAACTGAGAAGTTGGTGGACTAAGCACCTGTTACTCAAAGCAAAGAGAATAATATTTACAATATATATTAATTTAAGTGATCAGTTTAAAAGAAGAAAAAAGGTAAAAACACCCAAATTTTTGAGAATATTGGTCAGATTTGTATCATTTAAAAATTATAAATTTCTTTTAAAAACAAAATTTGTTTATAGGAGATTGCATATTTTAAAAATGTATTTAAAGAAAATCCATTTTCCTTAGATTTTCAAAAGAATTATTTCTTCGTTTAGAATATTTTGGACAATTTAAAGTAGTGTGAGAAATTATTTCTTGTTTTGTACAATTTGTTATATAATATAAATAAATATTTAGACAAGTAAAAACTATTCTTAATCTATGAAAAAATAAGAATTTGCGGGAAACATTAAGTTCAAAAATATTTGATACATAGTAAAAATTATGAGACGGAGTAAAATAATTTAATGAATGTGCTTGCTTTGCATAATGTTCAGTCGAGCCATTTCTTGCAAACTAGAATGACTGGGGATCCATTGAAAAGTAAAAGAATTTTCTTTTTCAATATAATTTTGTGTCAAAATGTAAAAAATTCAGAAATCAAAGCTGGGAAACAGATCTTACAGGATCTTTTTGAAGAGTTGAAAGTGATGATTTAGAGTCTGAACAAATAATTATATCTTTTTTTCTCAATCACCAAGGTCCATTTTGAAACAAAGATAATTTTTCGTAAAGTTTGTTTATGTTTTTTTGTTTACAACGCGACAACACATTAAATTCGGTGTCGAGCCGGATGAGTTGTGATCCTCGTTTGGTTTTGGTAGATAGATGTTATTTGTAAACTTGAGGACCTTAAAACTCTGGTTTCACCCTAGTTTATCAAGAAAGTCTGTATTTTAGTTTCTTAAATTAATGACTGTTTCAAAAATAAATATCTTCTAATAGTTGTTCAATGTAAACGATAAAGATGTAATCCCAATTATGTTTTATGTAACTAGTATAATGTTGTAAATTACATAGCTTGGAGCGTGGTGTTTATATTTGAGTTTGTAACTGCTTTTCTATTTGTATTTTTCATTTTGTGCTTATTTTTCATTAAATATGTCTTACGATTTAAACCATTGTATATTTGATGTGAATCCTGCTGATATATGCAACCTATATGCCAAAATATTGTAAACCGAAATAAAGTTGCTATTGGGATTAATAGTTATGTCATTTTTACAACTCTTAGTATAAGTGCATTGCAACTGCTTTCAAAAAGAGTTTTCATTCTTTAAGACTTGACTGGTTGGTTTGAGCCAGTATCCCAAGCTTGTCTTAGTAGACCACCAAAATGGTTAATTTTAAAACTACTAAGAATATAAGAACATACAGTTCTTTAGAAATTAGCGGGGGTTGTAGAATAAAAATTTGTAAAACAAATATTGCTTAACCAATTTGCAAGAATAGTACTGAGGAATTTTTGGAGGGTGCAAGAAACGTTATGAAAATATTTCTGTGGTGTGAAATTGATAGCGCTGAAACCAATACAGAGCAAATAAATTGTGTGATCAACTCTCACACCAATATAAGCTTCCCAACGGTGCCTCATACTGTGTATGAGGTTATCCAAGAGTATTGTATGTATGAGATGTCATTCAGGTTAAAGGGCCATTTGCAAATTTAGGTCTATCGCAGGAGGAAATCGAGGAATACAAAACGATGTCTTAGGGAATCCCAAGTATGTTGCATGGCAGGGGTTGGGACAGGCGTCTCCGAGCACTCTAAAACACGGCTCTTCGCTTGTTGGGGTTTAACACTGAACTAAGAAAAAAAATTAATGGTGTGCAATTAAAAACATATATTGGAACATGGCATGAATGTAGTGATGCAATTAAAATCATCTATCGCCTATCGTGCGTTAAAATTTAGGATTAATGTTCTCTAAATGGCGTGCATTTTTACGTCGAGGCAGAAAAACGCAGTGAGTTGAGAGTCGAGCAGAATAACGATATTAACATGTAGGAAAACTTGCACAATATTACGAAAAATACTGTACAAATTTTCGCTATTATGAGAAAAGATTAGGATAATTCAAACATCTGCACGAAAAATATGCAGGCAACGGTCGTATAAATCTGTGCCCAGGGGCGGATTAAGCCGGCTAGGGGCCCTAGACGGTAAATTTTACGTGGCCCCTAAAAAAAGTGTTTATATATGTATATGCTACAAAAAGACCTAGGGCTTCACTATAACAAAAAATTAAACACACATCACATATAATTTAATATTCTTATTTCAAAACATTGCAATAAACTTTTCTTTATAATAACATAAGGCATAAAATATACAAAAAATGTAAAAATGAAAATTACAGCAAAATAATAAAATATTTGAAAGAAAAAAAAAAAGAAAGAAATATATTTTAGTTGGAGTAAAAAGTTAAAATCAAAGCTTAAATCAAAGAATAGTTAAAAATTTTTTGTATTATCCTTATGTTTTATTTCTACGAGTAAGTTCTGTTATCATACTGTCACAAATAGCATTAAAAGAATTAAAAATGAAATTTTCTCGCTAAGAAAACGAATGATTTTCTTCATTATTTTCATACGGGAAAAAAAGCTTTCCTTTTTTTGTGGCCTACATATTTGACCCTGTTTCTCAAAAGTTAAAGATGTCATATCAGTTGCTACTTTCTCTACATTAAAAAATTCATCACGGAATCGTGTAATGAAATTTTCTACCGATTTTAATAAACCAGATCCTTTAAATAGTGTACACTTAATTGATTGCAGTGATTTGCTGGTAGCATTCATTTTCTGCAAAATAGTGTTCCAAATTACTGTCATCGGTGCCGTTTCATATTTGTTCATTTTGTTTAACAAAGATGTAGCTTCCACTACAGTTTTTCTTTTCCGAATTTAAAGTGCAGAGGTCAAATAAGGCCTCTTTCGTATGGTTATAACTAACTTTTAATGACAGTACGGCATCTGCTCTCGAAGACCATATAGTGTTAGATAATTTTTTTACTCAAAGAATTTTCTCAGTTCTCCAGCTTTCTACCCAAAATTTGCCAGCGATGAGTAATGCAGAAAAAAAAAGCAAACAATTTTTGCACAAACATAAATTATTGAAGTGCACCGCTACAACTTTCTGCAGCAAAATTGCCGACTAAATTTAAAGAGTGACTAGCGCAAGGGACTCAGACTGCACTCAGATTGTAGTCTTTAATGCGTGCCTGTAATCCTGAGTACTTTACTGAGATGTTCCCATCGTTGTCATATGTTTGTCCTCGACAAAGTTTAATATCTATACCTAATTTTGTTAAAATGAGCAACACCAAATATGATGTATGTTCTTCAATCTGGTATGAATCCCAGAAATCGTTCATATCACCATTTGACAATACATATCTTATATATATAATATAATTATTAGATATATAATTATCTCTATAAATAAGTGTTAGTTGATCCATATGTGAAATATCAGATGTATAGTCGAGTATAAGACTGTAGTAATTTGCAGATATAATTTTTTCTAGTATAAGTGTTGTTACATGTTTGCTAATGATGCCTATGAATTCATTGCAAATATTATGCAATAAATAATTAATATTTCCTCGTCCTCGATTACCGTCTTTTTGTAAATGTAATTTCAAAAAATCGTCTTATTCACTTAGGTATTCCAAGCATGTTAAGTAGTTTCCTTTTCTATTTGAGTTTTGACCTTCGTGACTTTTCTAAATGCTAGTCATAATCCACTTTTAATTTTTTATAGTTGATATTCTTCTTCTCAACACTTCTTTCCAATTACTCTCTTCATGTTCTCTCTGCTGCAATAAATTAGTGTCGATTCTGTTTAAAGTTGAAGATCTTTTATATAAAATACACTTAGATGGCAATGGTCGGAGAAAGTGTGGTAATAGTTTTCCAGTTTTGGAAACCACTAATTAACTTGGATTTCGATGTAGGAAGCATTTTGCAAAGATATCAATATAAACACTTGCTCGTTTCCGAAGTTATAAAGTAATTTCTCTCTTCTTTAATTCCATTTGTTTTTATACAATCGTATAAAAAAACCTCTATTATACATTTGATCCCCATCAGTAGTAGCATAAATGAGAATACTGGCACAGTGTTAAAGTATAAATTTCTATGTTAATTTATGGGAAAAGTTTTGGGAGATGAGTGTTTAAACTAATTTTTTATGGTTCTGTGTGAAAAAATATGTGAAAATGAGAAAAAACAAGAATGATTTTTAGCATTTGAAAAACTAATTTAACTTTTTGGGGTATTTAAACTAATTTGGTTAAACTAAGTTTCAGAAAAGCTGAAATGTGTATGAATGAGATAAGAATGATGTGGTTTGCTGCGTTAACATACACTTCACTGGATTATTGGGCTGTTGGGTTGTGAAAAACAAAGTAAAACAGAGAATTCGATAAAGTCAGACAGTTTTGGGAAAATAATTTTCAAAAATATAGGAAAATCAAGAGGTAAAATTACGTTTAGAGTTGGTTTGAGAGAGAAAAAATCTGATGGAAAGAATGACTTTGAAGTGCTATCTGTGAATGTATGAATTTTTCTTTTCTCCCATGTTAACCTATGGGAGTGATTTTGGGAGATGAGCATTTAAACTAATTTTAAGAAAAATGGTGTGTATGTGAAAGAGATAAAAATGATGTGTTTTGTTGAGTTATCATACACTTCACTGGATTGTTGGGCTGTTGAGTTGTAAAGGTCAGGTGAATCGGATAATTCGAGAAAGCCAGACAGTTCTATGAAAATTAGTTTGAAAAATATGACAAAACCAACAGCTAAAATGATGTTTTCAGGGGGCTGGGAGAGAAAAAATGTGATGGAAAGATAGACTTTGAAGCGATATCTGTGAATGTATGAATTTTTCTTTGCCCTAGTAAGAATGAGAGGGTTTGAGATGAATCCAATTTAAAAAAAAAGAAAAAGTGTAAGTAATTAAATTGCGGTGACATCGTGAAACAAAGAGGATAAAAATATTGCAAATTTAGGCATAACAGGCCAAATGACTCTCAGTTTTGTCTAAAGTGCTAATTGTGTGTTTTTGCTGTATTGAACATTTGAAGTGATATGGGTTAGAAAAAACTGGGGGAAGTTTCTGGAGATGAGATTTGCATTTATTTTGAAATTTTAGAGTTCAATGCACCTCAGTATTAAAGTGAAGCTGAAAAAAAAAAACTGGTCAGGGAACTATTTTTTAAAACGTGCAAATAGATGTAGTAGTAGATTTCGAAATGATTGTATTTAAAATAGTTTTTTTCAGCGAACAACTTTTCCCATAGATTAACATAGATTTCCCTATACTTTAACACTGCCAGAACTCTCATTTATGCTACTACTCCTATCCTTATACACCGATTTTAAAGTTTCTACCTTTTCAATATTTTTCGGTTTGTTTACAAGCATATGATCAATCATTGCATCAGATAGCACTGTAGGCCAAAGACCAATATCATCATTTATGCAAGGCTCTGATTTGGTAAATTTTCTAGAACTATCTTCCGATTTTTCAAAATCATCTTCTGTGGTATTTCATTTTCGACATCTTCATTATAGGACACCGGTTCAGTTTCACATTTATCATTGTCTTCTTCTGTAGATAGCTTTTCGATGATAGGGTTGCATGATGAAGATGCGGATGATTCATCTCTATTCACGATGAGAATTTTATGCATAGCATTTTTCTGGTCTTCAATAAATTCTTGGATTCGTTTTAATTTTTTTCTTTTTTCTGCTCCGGATTGATATCATTTCATTTTTTTGCCCTAAACGAAATTACGATTTTTTTTATGTTTTTAATATGTGAATTTTATTTTTATTCAGGCATGAATGAAATCGTTGAAAATATAAAATAATCCATAGTTATAAAAAATAATAAGAAGAAAAATAAATAAATAAAATAAAAAATAAAACAAATAAATAATCAAGCTCATACTTCGTCAAGTATTGTTTTTATATTAATAATTAAAAAATGAATAAAAATTAATTATAAAAATTGGGGAAAAAATTTTAAATTATGGAACTTGTTCTTAACTAGATGGTCACCGGGATTACGACTGGGGAGATGATGAAGGTTGAATTGGTTTGCGGCATGCCGAAGCTTCCTATACCATCTTTGCACTTTACCGAGGTAAAAAGGAAAATTCTACCTGTTTCGTTACTTGGGAATTGTCCCACATTGGGTAAAAGTGAAGGTAGCCAGGAACAATCTGAATTCAACCATCACTTCCCTTAGGACCCTTATAAACTCGTATTCAGTCAGGCTGGGGACAAAAAGTTTAGGCCTGCCTCTGTTATCGTTATAAAATACAAATAAATAAAGAAATAAATGGGACAATTCCCGAGTATCACTAGGTAGAATTTTTCTTTTTACCTCTGTAAAAGCGTTGACAATCTGTTAACCGGTTCGACCCTCATCATCCCCGTCGCAAGTCCGTGGCCGGTGGCGATCTGGTTAAACACAAATTGTTTTTTATAATTTTTTTTTCAAAAAATTTCAACATAAAAAACTGATAGAATGTAAAATATCTTTCGCGAAAGGATAAATCTGTAAATAATAATGTAATTTTTTTTCCGTCCGCAAGCAAAAATAAAGTAAATTAAATTGCAGGAACGTTTGAGAGCTAGAAATTATTTTCCCGTAAAAAATAATTTCCTATATTTGGTAATTTTTTAAAATTGTAAACAAATTAAAATTTATCTTGTTCGAAAATGATATTTAAATATTATTACGATTCTTTATACTTACCAATAACACATTTCACAAATGGCCAAAACACAAAACATATTAAATTCTAAGAAGAGAAAAAGGAAAGGAGAAAGGAATTAAATTTTATTATATTCTTTTAAAGAATGGCAAAATTTAATAGTGCAATCATTTTCATTCTCGATTTGCTATTTCTAAGCGAAATAGATTGACAGATAATGTTACTTTTTTGCGTTCTTTAATAAACAATTTGATTGATTATCTTTTTTTAATTAGAGAAAATCTTGCAGCCCGGACTATTGCGGGGAACCCGTAATATTTTTTTTCCCTCCGAGCTCAGCGCCCCCTTCCGCTCTGGGCCCCTGGTCAACACCACCTAGAGGAGAAGGCCCTACCAGTCGGTGACGCGATTCTGATGACGTCAATTTTAGTCGACCCGTAGTTAATAGCGTCGACTCCATCTTGTTTTTGTTAGTGTGTAACTAGTTTTGCTGCGTGTATGTGTTGTGTGTGAACAAAATATTTTGTTGTTACGTTCATTGATTTTTTTAGCGAAATGCCATCGTGCTGCTGCGTTCCTCAGTGCAGGAGATATTACGACGGGGAAAAAATATTCCCAGTTTTTAAATTTCCAGAAGATATCGATTTGCGACAGAAATGGATTCGTTCAATACCAAGGCAAAACTTCTGTCCAACGAAAGCATCCAAGGTAAGAAGAACTTTATTCTGTATTAATATCTGTTGTCATATTTATGAACTTCTAAAGTAAAAATTATCGTTTTAACTATTGTATATTACGTTTGTATAATATACATATATAATATCATTGATCTGTATGGAATAATTTGACGTTATTTTTATTAAGTAAGAAACCTAATATACTGGAATAAAAAATGTCGAATGTACATATGTTAAAATGTTTAAATAGAAAAGAATTTTTCACAATGACCAGACTTTTTATTTAATAGATTACAGTAGTATGTTAAGAAATTGGTACTTTTGTTGGGATAGTTTCAGGGTCTAATGTTATATCACTATATTTATATATCCATAGAGTTCAAATATATCTCGTATAAGTTAATACGATAATACTGTTAAACTTGAAATACATATATGAGCCAAAGGCAAGATCATGGGAAAACCTACTTTTAAATACAAAATCTCTGCATAAGTATTAGAAATTATTTTGGTGTTATTACTAGTATACTTGGATACAAATTGGACCCAGGGTCAAAGCCTAGAGATGGCTTGTGAATACGTATTATTTTCCTGCTGAAGTTTTGCCTACCTCACACATCAGTTATTTTTTAATAAAAGCAGGACAGGTAATGGTAAAAGTTCATTGTAGAAACTGTCGACTACAGTAAACTTCCTGACCAATCAATTCCTAATAACTTTCAGCATTAAATTAATCTGCATAATTACATCTCTGAAATCAGGTCAAGTTATAGTGGATATTAAAGAATGGGTGGGCTACATCTAGCGTACATATGGATTAATAAATGAAAGGATATTTTGAAAAAGGATTTAATAGTAAAGTTAATGAATTTTTTTACTTTCAAAGGAGTAATTAAAAGTGCATATATTTCCAATCACTCTCATTGTAAAATGAGATAAGTCAGGTATATTATAATAAAGGTATAGCAGTCTACTGTCATATCCTTATTGCATGTGACTGCAGATTTTGTTTTAATTTTGTTACAAATGTATTCTATAATCATATTAGAGAATATTTGAGGGGATATCTGTCATTTCATCTATTATGTGAAAATTAATATGTTAAACACCACAAATACATACAATATTGTTTTCGAGTTAACTTCAAAGTTTATCCTCTGTACTGACCACTGGTTTGGATTTTACAACTGAAGGAATCCAAAAATTATCACAAAAATTTGAGGTATTTTGATTTTACTGATATGTAATGGTAAAAGTTTATTGTAGAAACTGTCGACAACAGTAAACTTCCTGACCAATCAATTCCTAATACCTTTCAGCATTAGTATAATACCAGGTGCTGTCTACATAAACTAATAAACTGAAAATCACAGTAAGAGGAAATTGTCTGAAACAATAAACTTATTACTGGATTTGTTTTCAGGCTCAATTCCTGGACTGGAATATTTCAAACCTTTAAACGTTCATTCATAAGACTGTTGTTTTAAATGATTTTCAGCTCAGTATGATTTTTCGCATTTTATTTTACATTATCACCTTATAGTGGCATTAACAAAAGCACTTTATGGTTAGTACTAGCAGTGGAATGCTATTAGATGGTTAGCATTAGCTTTCAAGGTGAACTATATATGATAAAAGAAGTGCTAGAAATACTGAGAAAAACCAGCTTACTGGTAGAATAACTAGGTGCATTCCTTGGGAGAATTCATTCTTTCAACCATGGATTTTTGTTGAAATCTTAGAAAATACACTGATTATAGAATTGTTTTGAATACAATTATAGCTTTTACTTTCGAAGGAAAAAAGTCTTCAGTTCTGAATAAATTTTTTTAGTGTATGGTAAACGGTATTCCTGGTGTTTGGATTTTTGTTTTAATGTTTATCATTCATCAGAGGTTTTTTTGTACACATTCTCAATACGTATTTCTTTTGCATACATAGGTGTGTGAACTCCACTTTGCACCATCTGATGTTGAAAGAGAAACCAGCATGTTTGACATGAAAACTGGGAGAAAGCTTTCTGCTATACTTTTACTAAGCATTTCATTGCTATTAAGCTGTGCAAATATCATGATGACAATTGGTGCAGAAGAAAAAAAAATTGAATCAGGTGGGATCTGAAACTCATGACCTCCTGGTTAGGGTTACCATATGTCCCCTAAGAGGAGGAGAGTCCTCCTTTTTCACCTCATGTCCTCTCAGAATTTTGAAAATGCACGAAATGTCCTCCTTTTTTGTGTAAATTCATAACATATTTCAAACTAAAATTAAAGCACTCATTTTTTGTACTTTTCTAAATTTCTTGAACTCATGACTATAATAATATTTATTGTTAACCATGAAATAATTTATTGTAAATGCAAATCATGAATGCTAAATTAACTCTACTGACATTGTAAAAGTTACTATTCTCTCTAATCTCAATATGTACAATTTACATGTCAGATTGAAGAAGTATGAGCTTTAGAAAACTGAAAAAACTTTTACTTCCACCAAGTGTAGATGGAACTGTGAAAGTTGATAGCAGGTTTTCTTTTTTTGCAACATAAAAGACTGCAGTAATTAAGGAACTACTTCTAGTTTATAGGAGCCTTCTCATACAAGAGCATGCCCTGCCAAAACTGAAATCATTGCTGACCACTACCTCAGTCAGAGTTTGAAGTAACAGAAAGTTTACCTTTTATGACAGTGCATAGTTACTAATCATTATGACACTTTAGGAGAAATAACCTTTGATTGTTTATGAAATAGGAATAAAAATCACCGCACCATATATTTTATAGTATATTTAAGAAGTATTGTTTCTTTTTTTACTCAACTGTTAGTTAGTATTTGGCAAAAAACTTAGTATGAAAAAGCTTATTTTATTTCACAAAGAAAGCATGTCCTCCTTTTATAACACTGGCATCGAGTAACTCTACGTCTGGTGGTTATGTGTTTGGATCTCACCTGGCTCAAGGTAATTTTTCCACTATACTCATTATCATCATAATACTTATGGAGTTTGATAGTGATTAAATGTTAGTAAATCAATGAGGTACTGTGGATTAATTTGTGTATGTTACTTTCACTTTGAGAAAATTATATTCAGATTTTTATACAATTTGATATTGTGTTAAAGTCAAAATGCTGATTGTCTAATTTCACACCTTAAAAATTACTCATGAGATTTAATATAATTCAAAAATTTATGTTTGGTAATCTCAATCATGTTACAACCTTAATTTCACCCAATGCAGATAATTTATTTTAAACTGTTAAATAAAGATAATTAAAGAAATTATTAATCTTCATTCATCTTTAATATCTGGAAAACAATTTCCACAAGCTTTGAGCCAGTAATTGAACATGGATCTTCTATAAAGCATGCTTTTTGATTTTTCTTTTTACACGAGTCTTTGGATTGTCCATCTGCTCGTGTACTTGGTTAGTCTGCAAGTACCTTAAAGTACCTAATGTTAAAAAGTTGGTTATGAAATATCAAATTTTGAGGGAGGTAAAAATAGCTGGTCATTTTCATCAGTTAGCATGAAGCCTTTTGGAAAGTAATGATACACTGTAATGGAAAAGTCTCCACAACATCATAGACCCACCTTCAAATAATTATAGTCCAATAAGTACAATGGTGGAAAACAGTTTGGAATGGTGTGCTATTGTTTCAACCATTGTTTTTAGACACAAAAACTGGTTAACTTTATTGTCAAATATTTTGCAATATTTTAGTGGAAATTTTATTGCATGCAAGCTGCAATAGCTATTTTCAGTTGCTTTAACTATATTTTGCTACTGTACAGGGTCTACTAGATTTATTTCATTTTTATTTTACTGATTTCATGTCTTTTGTGGCTAAATCTATGATCAAAGGGAATCTCTACCTGCACTTGTCAGTAGGTTTTTTCTTAATATTGTGTTTAGTGTTACTTTTGAGTGATCTTTTGCCAATTCCACAACATTTTCACTTCCCACTATACTCTTATGGCTGGACCCCTGAAGATAAATTATATTTTTGGTTGTCTTTAATTTTTTTTATCAATGTATCAAATACTTGGGTTGGATGCTTTTGTTTGGACAGCTATTCAGTATGGATGCAGTATGTGACAGTATATGGTTTTCTTTCCAATCCATTTCATTGCTTCTGTTATACATGCACTTGGTGGGGGTTTGAAATTTATAACTTTCTGTAGGAACATATACCACCAGTTTCTGGATGAAATGATCAACTGAAACTCATTAAACTGCAAATAGAATTTTCGGTACTTCAATTTTAGCGAGGCCCCGGAAAAGTTGTCTAACTTAATCGATAGATGGCGACACTTGCATGAATTTCAGATTTTGAAACTTGACTTTACATTTGCTTTTTAAAGAAATCAAAAATATATGCGAAACTAGTCCGAATTATAAAAAAAAGCCCCAAAATTGAAACTAGTTTGAATTATAAAAAAAAGCCCCAAAATTGTTAGGCAAAGTGAGAAGGAATCAGTAAAGACTTCTCATAGGTTTAACATGGCAGTCTTTACTGATTTGTTCTCACTTGGCTTAAAATTGTTGGGGGCTTTTTTATAATTCGGACGACTGATTTGGTCGCCACAGTTCAACAATTGCTGCTAATAATGCGTCAAACACATTATCACGGCCGACGTGATGCCTGAACATGAATTCTGCTAGATAAGACTCCAAGTGATGGCGAGCCGTACCCCTGTGCTTTTTGTTTCGCCATTTTGCTGATCCCCATAAGCGTTCTATTTTCTGGGTATGAGTGCCAGTCGTACGATCCACAAAGCTGTACTTATGGTTCACCGTAAAGTGACGGAAACTAGCTTCCTCCAGTTCTTTTGTTTTATAACCATTCAAGCAGTCCGTGTAGATCACCGATCCCTCACTAACGTGCTCTTGGATGTTCTCCATGAGGGTTCTCGCAGTTCTGTTTTCTACTTGAACCAAGAAACACTCGTTGTCGTCGCGACAAATGCCACCTAAAATCCACTGTTGCGGCAGTACTCTCCCTGCATTATTCTTCCGCTTTACGAAGAGGGATTCATCAATCTCCACGATTTTATCAGGTCCTCCTATTTTATTGGCTGAATGTCTTATCATGAATTCGGAGCAGACTTCCCTCATGTAATTATTCCAGTCGATGACTGCTGTTTGTCCCATGTTTAATTGTTTGCTGCACCATCGGATTGAAGTGAGTTCCTCGCTCCAACAGTACATGAACCGCAATGCCGTGAGAAAGGATATTCTTGATCCACTAAACCAATTCTCCAAACGAAGACCTTTCTTCTTTTTGCAACCCCTGACATTGCATCTCCAGATGGTATGTTTTCCAACATAAAGTTGCATACTATGGCCATTTTCACAAATCCTTTCAGCGGGCAAAATGCATTTCTCTTGGAAAAAAGCTATAGCATCTTTTTCCGTCGATGGCAGATTGAAAATAGTAAGCATATTAAATGTTTAACAACGAACAGAAATTCCCTTTTCCCGCCAAGGCCGCTATCAGTTTAACCGAAATCAAAGACGCTAATTAATCACCAAATTAGCTGGTGCAAGTGTCGCCATCTATCGATTAAGTTAGACAACTTTTCCGGGGCCTCGCTAAAATTGAAGTACCGAATTTTCTTAATATTATTTTTCCTTCATTACTTTAAATTGAGAACATTATAAGCAGAAAACTTAAGTGTCAATCTTTGGTTTTTGTAAAAGCCATGGAGATTTAGGAAGTTAATTTATTCCTTGATTTTCTTTAATATATATGCATATCTTGTGGCTTCTTCTGCCTTGCAAATGTAGGATTTTTTAAATTTCTAATAGTGATTGCCAATGGGTGTTTGATATGCCTATGAACTAGCCTGGTCAACAGATCAATAAGGTTTTCTGTATCATTGGGGGATGTCAGTTTCCGCTTGGAGGGAGATGATTGACTATATTATTAGAAACCTTGTACTGGTTTTGATACACATTTTCTTCTTCCAAGTTCTTTGTTAATAATTGGTTTTACACTGATAGTGAGTTCAAGTAATATTAAAATTTTAATGTAAGAATATCTGTTTATAAAGGGAAAATACCCTGTTGCTCTTAGCATTTGAAAATATCTTCACCAGATATGGCAGTTATGATTTGCATAATAGTTAATGACTTAAGGTTTAAAAAACTCTGCAGAAGGTCAATATTAGAATAATGTTTTTATTTAATATGATTCCAGGCATGTTAAAAATATGCTTTTTACCTAATAACAAAACATTTTTTTCTGTTCTGTATATTTTTGACACCATACAAATTTAAAGTTATTTTATCGACTGCCTTTGGAAAGGAATCCTATTAAGAACCTACTGGTGTAGTTTATTTTTGCCACTTCATCAACCTTTATGTAAATGACATCTGGATATTTTTTTAATTCTTCAATTTGATTTGCATATTTGGAGTATACTGAATCATTTGAAACAGCTTGACCTCTCTATAAAAATATAAGAAAATTTTAGATGCTAATTCTATCTATTCAATGTTAGTAAAATGTTCAATAGTTGATATATATTGCTTGTAGTACTTTATTTTTACTTAATTCAAGTTTTGCAATGTCATTAAATCTAAGTTGCTGATGATGCTACAATTCTACTAATTATATATATAGCTGCAAATTTTACAAGTTAAATCTTTTCTTATTACATGTATGTACAAATGTATTGTTATCATAAATATTTTAAATTTTGTGTTATAAAACTGTGTCTGCTGCCATGAAACTACCCCATATACACTCTGTTAATTATGACCACCCGATTCCATGTTATGTCAATGGAAAGATAATTTCAAAGCGCTGTAATTTCTAAAATAAACATTTCATGGGAAAATATGACTGAATATATATAAGTTAAAAATCTATCTTAATTTTCTATATTCAAATAATATTCATTTAGTATTTAAAGAGGCTTCGCTTGGTTACTAACCTGGGTTCGAGCCCTAGGTAAGGCATGGTTGTTCGTGTTGTTTTACTGCTGGGTTTCTGCCATCCTCACAGACCTGCTGTGGCATATAAACTTACAGGCTCATGTCAGACCTCTGTTGTAAGCAGCTGTTTGAAGGGGTATTTTATTATATATCAACATCTTAAACAGTAATGCGCATTCTGCAGAGTTGGTGAAAATTTAAATAATTGTTACATTTTCTGCTAAAACTATGCTAATAAAATTTAATATGGGATACTGTTTTGAGATTAACTTATTTCAACTACTTCCCAGATCAATATTTTAAAACAGGCATTGTTCATATTAAATATCCCAGTTTTCATAATTCTTTGATTTTTAATGAACATAAATTTAGATAAATTTGATTTAGATCTTTAATTGATCTTCATTTCATTTTTTTTTCATAAAAGCTCATTTTAAAAGTTACAAAGGTTTGAAATTAGCTTTCCATTGACATAGCATGGAATTAGGTTTCATAATTACTGAGTGTATATGGATATTTTAATGTGACCTTTACATTGTATAATACTCATTGTGTTTTATATTTCTGTTGTATTTTAAATCTGTTCAAATCTTTTGACCACATATATTTAGATGTTGCTTTCATGTTTCTTCAGAATTTTGTTTCTATTATTAAAGTTTATTATGATAGCAAAAAGGATAAAAATTTCTATGTTATGTGAAGAAATTAGTTTTAATATGCATTAGGATGAAAAAGTTTGGGAAAGCAATTTTTCTTTTCTTTTTATTTAAAAGTCATAGTTGTGCTAGAAACAGTTTTAATTAATGTGATGCATTTTAAAAACAGCTTTCATTATTAAACTATTTAAAAAAAATCAGCAACTGTTCAACTGGGATGAATGGAATATCATAAAATTTTCCTTTTCAGTTTAAATAGTATTGCACAATATTAGTTCCTTCATATTGCTTAAAAATTCTCCCATATGATTGGTGAATTTTAGTGTTTTAATTGCACAATTTTCTTAAAAATAAAGTAATGATATGAAATATTTGTTTTATTGTAATGTGTATCCTATATATATATATTTGTTTTCTCATATTGTAAATAAAAGTATTTTTTTAATGTTGAATTTGTTGGTTGTTTTTCTTCACATATGCAATATTGAAACATACTGTTTTCATTAAATAATGTTTTAGACCTCATATAAATTATCATATAATTAGACCTCATATATATATATACATATTTGTGAAAAAAATAGATATCTGTGGTATTTTGTAACAAGTAGTTTTTTCTAAATATATTTCTCACTTCTAGAATCCTTTAAGAGTGAAAATTTAGTACTTGTTCAATACATTAATCGATCGTTTGCAAAATTAGTTGAAATTTCCGAACATTTAAAGAGTGTTATTATCTAAATCAGATGTCGGCAACCTTTTTGGCTTCGGGTCAAAATCAACCAAAATGTGACTATTAAGAAGACAGTTCGGGTCAATGGGTATTTTCATTTTAAAACAGTCCGTTAGTGAATAATAAGGTAAATTTTATTGAGAAAACTATTACAATATGCTTTTAAACTCAAAAGATAAAAAAAATTATAATTCTAATTATTATAAAAACGAATATAATTGTCAAGTTTTAAATTCATTAATAATTTATGAACTTTATTTATAAGCGTTCTCTTCGTTATCAATGGCTCCCATGATGCTGAATTTGTGACATCAATTTAGTTACCTTAAGACGAATACAAGCGTCTGAATTTTCGGTAGTTAATCTGCTCCTGTTCTTACTTAAAATAAGTTTCATGTGTGAAAATATTTGTTCACATTTATAAGTAGAACCGAACGTCGCCAATTTTTTTCAAAGAAGAAAACTGCGTAGGAAGTGATGCCCAACACGATGATATCATGAGAAGCTGATTATCATCCGTGTTTTTTAAATCTTTCCGCAATGTCTTGAATTTGTCCGTCCACAACGTTAAACTTTTAAAATTAATCATTTCTAAACTTAAATTGTCAATTTTAAGATATTCAAAATACTGCAAATCTAAAGCATTTTCCTCTATTTCGGCGGGCTTTATTATAAATGTAAACATTTCGCCGTGCTTCTTAAAACTGTGAAATCTACTTTCAAATTCACTTTTAATCTTCAAAATACAACTTTCGAACATATTTAGATTGCTTTCATCGATATTTTCTTTCTCATGTTGGCTTTTTAGTAAGGGAAAGAAAAGAAATATTTTAGTTTTTATGTCAGTTTCAAATAATATTAATTTCGAACAAAAACTCTTCCATTCCTCGTACATTTTCAAAATTGTGTGGTTATTTCCTTGGAGTCGTACGTTGAAATCATTATAATGGTTCATTATGTCTCAAGAACAAAAGTCTTAAAAACTATTGTTTATCGTTGAGCTCGAGATCATTTTCACCGATTTCGTAAAGAAATATTTTTATATCATCAAAGCACGCAATTTGATTCAATTTCCTCCATAAAAGCTTTGAAGCGCCTGTTTGTTAATGCAGATCGTGCTACTATTATATTTACGACTTAACAACCTTTTCCATTACATTCTTAAGTTGTTGCGTAGATGCCTTTGCAAATAAAATTTCTTCATGTATGATACAATGGAACGATAAAAGTGGGAGGTCAAGTTCATTTTCCATTAGTTTCACAAATCCAACATTTTTTCCTCTCATAGCTGGAGCACAATCAGTTGTTATGGAAAACAATTTACTTTTTAAATCCAATATTTTCCCATTTTTGAAATTTGTAAACTCTTGTACTTGACTGAAAATATCAATGCCTTTGGTCGTGTCATTCATTGAAGCAAGAACGCATAGTTCTTCATTGACGTGCGAACTATTTATTGATGTAAATCTAATAGTAATAGCCAGCCTAGCCATGCTATTTACATCTGTACTTTCATCGAGTGCAATGATAATTACGTCACTAGATAACAAATCATTTTTGACCTGTGCGTCAATATTTTTTGCCATATCTTCAATGTGATGCTGAACTGTTCTGGCCGACAATGGCATTTCTTTAATTCTCTCAATTATTTGTTTTTTATTTGCAAAGTCATTGAATAAGTGTTCGGAACAATTTATGAATGCGTTTTTCAAAAATTCGCCGTCTGTAAACGGTTTTCCGTTGGTACCAATACTAAGAACTGCAATACAGCTGGCAGATGTAGCGTAATTGTGGCTGGTAACAAATCTCTTCAAAAATTTATTTTGTTTACAATAATTTAATACACATTTAGCAATGTATTCATATTTTTCATCATTTGGCATTTCACTCAAATCTTTAAGTTTTGAGGAAAAGTGTCGCGCAATATTGCAAGTCTTGGCGGTAATTATATCTGTACATAAAGTACATATCAATTTGTCACCATTTTCCATACATCCATACTTTTCAGTCTACACATCTTGAAATAATCTCTTTTTTGCTTTTTGTTTGTCCATGGTAATAAAAATAATAATTATTTCGCTTAGGTAACTGTTCTCGCGCTTCTGAACTACTGTTTATTCACGTTAAAGACGAAGTAAACGTAGACAAGAGTAGATGCGTGATCAGCAGGTGGGCAGGGCTCCTATTGGTCGGCTGCAGGTGGCACGCAGTCAGAGAGCCCAGCCGACCAATAGGAGCCCTGATCATGTGCTGATCACACATCTACTTCGTCTTTAACGTGAATAAACAAACGACACGCTCGTCTAGTAAAGATGAGATTCGTTCGGACTATGTCGCTGTATTCCGCCTATGTTCATTTCTGCAACTTTGTAATCAAACCAAAATGTTAATCTTATTATTTATACTTTCTCAAAGTGTTTGTTTCATGTTTATGTTTTATAATTTATTTTTATATATTATACTTTATTTGCGGAACTCAAGTGGGTCACTTGAAATTATCAAATGGGTCACTTGGTGACACGCGTGTCATAGGTTGCCAATGCCTGATCTAAATAATAATTTAAAGCTATCTGTATAATCGGAAACGGTAATTAATGGTTTATCAATACTAATCAAAGCAAAAAACAAGTTATCTCTAAAAATAAATTAGAAAAAAAAGGTGGGATTTTTTTTTTAATTATATGAAAACAAATTATTTTAATGATTTATTAGTCAATATTCAAAATCTAAATGGGAAGTTCGATTAACAAGGATAAGCTATCTCTCAATCTATTCTGCCGGCAGTCAGGTCCAGTAATGCTGACGTCACAAATGAGTGGTACAGCCTTCTCCTCTAGGTGGTGTTTCCCTGGTGGCCGCCAGTCCGACACCCGCTTGATCCGCCTGTGTCTATGCCTCTAAAGCTTTCACACACACGAACCATGGAAAGTTAATTATCTGTGCTGGTTCACGAGTTGAATACATCAAAAGTTTTCACCATTTCTTACATAAAACAGATTAAATAACAGAAACTAAAGTATTTTTGCTACTATCCTATTTTTCCCTACTGATAAAGAACAAATGATTACAGTGATATCCTGCCACCCCTTGTTGTGCGTTTTATGAAATTTTATTCATTCCACTGCGTGGCGTGCGGTTTTGCAATTTTTCAGCCATTTAGATTAAGAAATTCTCAACCATTCCGGTAAACTCTGTGTTTAATTTATCTGGTTTCAGTGAACTCTCTGAAATTTTTGCACTTATTGTAGGTGCGGAGGTGGCTCAGTCGGTAGCGCGCCAGGCTCTTAATCTGTAGTTCCTAGGTTCGACTCCCAGCTGGGTCAGAATTGAGATTTATCTTCGCAAAACTCCCTGCCCTACCCACAGTCAGCAGGGGACACCCCTGGGCTTGGAGAGGCTGCTGTCCGTCAAGTGGGATGTTAAACTGTGGCCCCGTGTGTGGGAGAGCCATGCCCTATGCAAGTTAAAGAACACCCTGGATAGCCTTGACGGGAGGCTACCATCTGTCTCTCAACAGCTGTTCCAGTGGGTCCCCTCCCCAACCTTCGGGGTCCATGTGACCTGGCCATTTAGCCTATGGTGTGCAAAAAAGTGCCACTCTGAGATAAAACAACCCAAAGCATTTATTCTATCGTCCATTCCAATGTGATTTTGGCAGTTATATCCATTCCGCTATAATTTGCTGTTTTTAAGCAACTCTCTCACCCGATGCGTTATATTTTGGAGTTATTCTGCCATCGGCGCCAATGATGTTTTCGAGATATTCTATCGTCGATTTCAGTGAACCTTGAGTGATTTTACAGATATTTTGTGCAGTCTACGTTTTGCTATTTTCCACTCTTCAATTCAATATATGTATTTCAATACTGAAGCGATTATATCAGTTATTTTTGTGCATTTTACTGTTATTCGGATTCCATTTGCAGCATATTTGGAAAATATTCTCTCTCCCCAGTACTTTGCAAATTTTCATGTACTTTCTGTTCTCATTCAGGTTCCAGTTATTCTTCCATCCATCTCATCATATTGTTGCGAATTAAATGGATAGGCACTGAGCGTGAATATCAATAATTATATTTTGAAACAAATTACAATATAATGTAAATCATTACAAAAAATAACTTATAAGCAAACTAGCTACTATCAAATATAAGTCATTAACCGTCTTTACAGAGCATACAAGATAAGTTGTCTGTTCTACTAAAATACTACTTCTTTACATTATCTGTCTTATCCCGTGATACTTTTATATCATGGTATTTTTATGGTTTTATATTATGGTATTTTATATCAGGCAAAAACAGTCCTTCGTCTTGTTTTAGTCTTTTATATCATGATTTTATATTATGGTATTTTATATCAGGTATAAACAGTCCTTCGTCTTAGTTTTAGTCTTTTATATCATGGTTTTATATTATGGTATTTTATATCAGGTATAAACAGTCCTTCGTCTTGTTTTAGATCACAGAATTTTTATGTTATTAACATCACAGAACAAGCACCCGCGCACACACCAATAAATATACTTCTTGTTTCCACTTATCTCGCACTGACTCAGATTTTCTGATCGTCCTTTCAGATCTTTCTAACTTAACGCGTATATATTCAGAAGAACTTCTTCATCTTTCTCAAATTGTTCTAAGTTCTAATTTGTTGGCTAAAAATGAATCTTACGCAGGAGCACACACGAGCGTTATGTCACGAAGTCACTGTAGCACGTTCATCTGTCGTAACAATATTATTCTCGCCATCCATTCTTATGTATTTTGCGTGATTTTGAAATTATTTCACTACACGTTTCAGTATATTTTAATAATGATGTAATGCTGTCATTTCTCTTTACGTTTATTTATCCTCCCATTTTTTAGGATATTTTCTTCCCATTTCATCGCGTTTTACGATCAATCAATTCAACATCAATTTCATTGTACCTTCTGAGATGACACTGGACTTTATGTCGCGTTCAACCGACTTTTCAAATCTAATAGTTCGTGCCATAGCCAAACTGAGTTTTTAAACACAGTATCACTTCCCTGCAACCCTCAGAGACAATTTCTGATGAGTATATGAATGTTATTGTTAGAATGATGAAATATCTCTGTAAATCCTAACATAAATTTCGTATTACGTTTCGAAAGCAAATTAAAATTTGGTACAAAATAAGAACATACTCTTAGTTCTGCATCTAAACAGTTTTGCGCTCTTAATAGATGTTAGCGAATGTAATTCTACTTAAATATGTCCTATTGTGGATAACAGTCAATACCTGTCAGATTTCTTCCTACCTTACTTTTTTTGAATGCTTGAAATCACATGTTCACCAAAATGTTGATCTTATTTTTTTACCTAAGTTAAAATTCGGTTTAAAATAAGAACAAGTTTCCAGTTTTGTGCTTATAAAATTATCACCAAATCAATTTTACGTTTAAAATCTTTTTGTATCCGACACAAAATCTGAACACTGAAACACAAATTCCATGTTATCCCTATGGGAAGTAAAATTTCACATCTTTTTTTGATCGTTTAATATTTCTATCTCATATAACTGTCTTTATTTTTGTACACTAAACGAAAAATGTGTATGAAATAAGAACACGCGTCTTGTTTCGTGTTTAAATTTGATCACAAGTTTTATGTTAAAAATAATTTCCTAGCGGACGTGTATTTTGCAGGCTAAAACGTGAATTCTATGTTAGCTCTATGTAAGTGAAATTCGTTACTCACATTAATTTTTGTTCGTTTTAATTTTGTATCTTGCTCAAGTTTTGTTCATTATTTTTAGGTAAGATAAAATTTACTATGAAATAAGAACATGTTTTCCGTTTCTTGTTTAAAATTTGTCCACTAAATTATTTTTCTGATTGTACTATATGCAACTGAATGAATTTTTCGTTAAAATATATTTCTTCCCTACTCTGTTTCTGTACCATAATAGGATATTCTTATGTAAATGAATGATTCATTCTGTACGTTTCAAGTCACTAGCTCACATAAATTTTTAACCTTAGTTTCCAAAGTAAGCTGAAATCTGGTGTGAAAGATGTTTTCAGTTTTAGCATGAAATCCGTTTGTGCTCTTAACAAATGCAATTTAATGTATTTTCCGTAGGAAGGTTTCAAGTCACTATCTCCCAAAAATTCTGTCCTTATTTTTTCAAGTAAAATTTGGCACGTTCATGTTTTGAAACCTTTTCCGTTTTTCTGACTTTAATAAATACGTACGAATTCATTTTTCCAAATATCGTCCTTCCCCGTCAAATTATAGAAGGCGATAAGTTTCAAATTTCTTTACAGCATTTAAAAGCCTATCTGGCTTAAATTACGTGCAAATATCATCACATAGTCCTTCTCAGTGTGTGGAAGTGTTCGGTTCTTTCTTTCATAGCTCTCTTAGAAAAGATGGAATTTTAACCTATCTTAGGTTTTGTCAACTGAACACTCTTCTTCAGCTGATGCAGTCATGCTTTCAGGAACTTTCGGATGCGTTACCCTTTTACGAAATATTACATGGCTGAACTGTGTTGGAATAACTGATGGTATTAATCAGATGCCAAAGTTTTCCGGTTTATAGTATGGAAAAGTTTATTCACAAGAAATAGTTTTCTCTAAATAAATTTCGATGATAATTACTATTCACAGCCTGCCCCTTTTTTTAGCGATTAAAAAATATCAATTTTCTACCCTAGATATTTAACGACGGCTTTAATAAGAAGTGAGAATTTTGTATTTCACAGATTGAAAAATTTTTCTAATAAATTATTATTCAGAGACGTGTTGATTCGCGGTTTGGAAGAAATAAAATTTATTTCCCAGGACTTCTAAGATTGTAAATCCTTCGGTCAGTAAAATGTGGTTAAGAAAAATGCAGGATGATAGGAAGGAAAAAAATTGGAGACTGTCAGAATGTGGGCTTTAATAATTAGGATTTTTAAAAGCAGTCATTTCTTTTTTCAAATATTGATTTCTGTTTTCGTTTCTTGCGACATCAATAAAATGTGGTCTGCAGGAGGGGTGAGATACAAAGGTGATGTACTTATAAATTTATTTCTAAGTTTGAGATTTACAAAGAATAAAAATTAATTCCCAAGTTAAATGTGATTTTTTAGGAATAAAAAAAATCATTTGTACAAAAATTCGTAGGTTAATTTAAAAGTAATAATCGGTTATTTCTTCTTCATCTACCTTTAAGCACCTTAGGCATATACTACCCTTGGCATAATAGATAAACGTGACGGCTAGGGGATTGAGATAAGCTGTTGTAATGTTTTTTTTTAATATAGTATGTCTGTTAAACACTAGATGGCGCTCGTTTAGTGGACTTAGAATTTTTCGCGAGTTTTTGGTTTGGGTGATGTCAGAATCCAAGATGACCGACTTAGAATTATTCGGGACATTTAGAGTTGTTTACTTCACGAGAGGGTTTGGGTGGGTCAACTAGTGGGTCTTAAAAAAGAGGCGTGTGGCGTCAAAATGGTGTAGGAACGCCAAAATTGTAGCACTCTGTGGTGATGTCAAAATTCAAGATGTCGGAAGAACGCCAAAATCGGGAGAAATTCTATGACCGGAAGTGACACCATAGGGACACGTGACCACAAGCGGGCGTGGCCGTAACCTTGGGGACTTTTCAAGGTCAAATTTCGATAGAGTGGGACACCACTAAACAAGGTTAACCCACCCAATAAATTTCGGACCTTTCAGTCAGTATGTCGGGAACAACAGAATGCCAAAATCTGATGAAATAATCGTTTGTCATGGGCTCTGAGATCGCGAGTCGGCAATGACCTTTGCAACACCGGGAAATTCTTCATGTTCAAAATGTCAGAGGGGGGAGATACACACAAAACAACCATTGGTGCAAGAAACAACGGAATATGCAGAATAAAGCTGCGAGCTGTCACAATTTGTGCAGAAACAAAGCCAGAGGACAAATGGCAAACTGATTTTTAAACCAATAACCAGGCCAAATGGGGGACGCTGTGCAGAAGACTTGGACCATGCAGATGAATATCACGGGAGCCACAGGGCAGCAAAATCTGTTGTAATGAAAATAAAAATCTCGCAAATTAAGATACAGGCTATGAGAGAGCTCGCTGATGTCAACAACAACATAAGCAAACACCGGGCAAATTTCTTCCTGTTAAATATATGTGCTAAAGTGTCAGGAGAGAGGGAGGCGGGTTCTTAAAAAATTTACCTTTAGTGCAGTTAAAATGAGAATATACAGATTAAAAGTGACACCAGGGCAGCACCAGGTGTCACTTTTAATCAGCTAATATATTAAATAAATTTTAACACGGGGCAAATATATTCCTGTTAAATATATGTGCTAAAGTGTCAGGAGAGAGGTTCTTAGAAAATTTACCTTTAGTGCAATTAAAATGAGAATATACAGATTAAAAGTGACACCCAGGCAGCACGGATGTCACTTCTAATCAGCTAGTATTTTAAATAAATTTTGACACGGGGCAAATATCTTCCTGTTAATATCTGTGCTAAAGTGTCAGGAGGGAGCAGGGGCCGGTTCTTACAAAACTTATCTTTAGTGCAGTGAAAATGAGAATATACAGATTAAAAGTGACACCCGGGCAGCACTAGGTGTCACTTTTAATCAGCTAGTATTTTAAATAAATGTTGACACGGGGGCAAATATCTTCCTGTTAAATATCTGTGCTAAAGTGTCAGGGGGAGGGGGCGGGGGTTCTTACAAAATTTATCTTTAGTGCAGTGAAAATGAGAATATACAGATTAAAAGTGACACCCAGGCAGCACCGGGTGTCACTTTTAATCAGCTAGTATTTTAAATTAATTTTGACACCGGGCAAATTTCTTCCTGTTAAATATCTGTGCTAAAGTGTCAGGAGAGAGGGAGGGGGGTTCGTATAAAATTTACCCTTAGTGCAGGTAAAATGAGAATATACAGATTAAAAGTGACAACCGGGCAGCACTGCGTGTCATTTTTAATCAGCTGGTATTTAAAATAAATTCGACACCGGGCAAATTTATTCCTGTTAATTTTCTGTGCAAAAGTGTCATGAGAGAGGGGGGTTCTTACAAAATTTATTTTTAATGCAGTGAAAATGAGAATATACAGATTTAAAGTAACTCCCGATACTTTCAGCTAGTATTTTAAATAAATTTGATGCTTATTACAATTTAATGATCATCCCTTCCCCCTGGATTTTCCCCATTGAAACAGTGACATTCCGTGGCGATTCTGAAAATTAGGTTTACAATTTTTTTTCAATTTCGAATTCTTAATCAAGAAATCCAAAATCTAAGAAAGCACAATGCGACCTCTTCTTCCAAAATCAAAATATAATAGCGTCTACACGGAAACCATAATTCATGTATAAGTGAGAGAGAAAGCAATATTTTTATACATAGAGCAAAAATATTTTTAAAAGATCTGAGAGCTGTTTAAGTTCAGCGTAGTTGAGGCTATTGCATTTTGTATGAGGAAACCTTTTACTACTCTACATGGTATACAAAAGCATTTCTTGACATAGAATAGAAAAAAAATACTTTATTTACACTGAGAAGAAAAAATATATGCTAGGTTTCTTCACACAGAGAAGAAATATATTTTTAGAATTTATATTTTACCTTGCACGATAAACAAAAATAATTTTTCTCACATAGAAAAGTATTTTTCAATGTTCTTTCGCGCAGGGAAGAAATAGATTTCAGAATTTATTCTTGCTCTGTACACTAAATAAAAGACAATTTAAAAGTTACTTCAGAAGTTTTTGATTCCAAATTACAACTCATTAGCGAAATTATTGTTAAATATTCTATAAACCCTTTGTCTTTAAGTAAGCTTTCCCTCATTCATCTAGAGAAAGGTGTTTGACCTTCCCGTGAAACTATTTTGATAACATTCGTCTGCACTTTTTCCGTTTTGTCATCTTTTATAAACGTTTTACATATTCATTGAAGCGCAAGCCCATGACCTTAGTTTCATTTTTTCCTGTATCTTTCTCGTTAATGAATGGTTGAGAGTGAATTGATTTAATAAATAATTAATTATTTACATTATTAAATTAATAAAAATTAATAAATAAATTTAATGAACAGTTGAGAATGAGAAAGGTCATCGTAGTTCATTAATGTTTCTCTCTGAAGTTTGTTTGGATCTCTTCTTCATCTTGCAAAGTCTGAATGCCTTTATTCCTCTTTCCATTGGTACATCGCTTTAGATGCAGACTGTATAGCAAGATTTACACTTTTCCACACTGTATTCTCTACATTCTGCTAGCTAAAGCTTCTGTGTCTGCTAAGTATTTTAGGTAAGCATAGTTATCTCTAATGATCTAGGCCTGTTTTTTTTTTGTATTCCCTTCGTATAAAGTTGAAAATCTGATTTATACCTACGTTGCGAACTCTGTCAGCGTCCATTAATATATTTTATCAAATATATTTGAACTATACTGAAGCAAAGAGGAAGAAAAGTATGAAGTACCCATGTACTTCATACTTTTTATATCCACTAGAGTTTAAATCACGGTCCTATTAAAAGAACACTTATCAACCTTACCTGTTTGCATGCACTCTGTAATGCTTAATTTTTATAGTTAAGCAGCTGCATCGTTTTAGTTACACACTCGTCTCCTAAACCAACCGTGAGGAAAAGGAATGCTACGTTTTCATATTATTGATTTTGGGTTATGGTGACAAATTATTTTCGAAGTTTCTTGTAGGACTTCTATTAAGGAACAGCGTGGAAAATACATAGCGACACAAAGCATTCTTTCTCTGGTTCTATATTTCTGAAAATATTTTTATCATTTAAAAGATTTTCTTCACAGTCTTTATGAAGAAATTTTATTATATTCAAAAATATTTTGAGAAACTTACCATGCACATTTTTTAATGCATAAGGAAAAAAATGTTTATTTTTCTAAAAACAAAGCGTTATTTACTGACGTGAATAACATTTGAAGCCATGACTTGCAAGGATAATGGGAGGCAGTGTAATTATTTTATTACACAGGTAGCCTTTGTGTTACATTCTATGCAGGGATGAGAATATAGCTCTGGGCTCTACATCTCGGGTTTTCTATGTACCCCTTGGGGCATCTGTGGGACACAACGGAAAGAAGCTTACTATCCATGAATCCAGCACTATCCAATGCAAAATAATTATGGTCTACACTGCAGGATGTGTGGGCTGCCATCTCTGCAACTCGTTGACTCCATGCGTCACTGTATGGCTGCACTACCAAGGGCTCGAAGAGGACCAACCCATTACTAGGCACGTATCCCATGACTTTTGGCCTCTGAGTGTAATTGTATCACATATGCAATTAGAAAGACATTGAAAACATTGTTTGCAAAAATTTAGAAATACCCTAACAAGGACATTACCATGTTATTTTCGCACGATCACAAATGTTGGCAATGACATAAAAAGACTCAATCTATTTTCGTTCGAATAGAAATCCCAAATTAATTTTCATTGATCATAAACTTGTTAATAGCAAAATATAACTGGTAATTTCACTGACCCATCCAGTACGGATTAAATTTAATTTTAGTTTTGAATTCATCAGTTGTCATTAATAAGATTTTCCAATTTTTTTGCGGATGAATTGGGTAAGGGTTCTATCACCTGACAGTCCGTAAAGTGTTAATTGTCATTACTGAGTAAATTACTGTGTCTTGGTTACATTAAGCAAAAACCATGACATTTGCCAAATACAACGGTTATTTCTTAAAAAATGGCAACTGTAACCTCACTATCCTACTGACTGTGACCTTGAGAAACCTGTAGCTGCATCTATTGAAATGATACTATAAAACTTTTAATAAAAAAAACTTTATTTATGCTTACAAGATTGCTGTATATAGGATACATAGGTATATTAAATATCCTGCTAGACCTTGTTACTTGTCAATAGATGCTACATCAAATATATAAACAATGAAATAAATCGTGCGTCACTTATGATAAAAAAAGAGTTACAATCACGGTTATAAACAGATGCCAACACCATATTATAAATTACCTAATAACAAAATTGTAATATCTTGCGAAAATTCATCATTTTACAATATTATTTTAGTATATAGAGCTTAACAGATATTATATTTTTATTGTATATTTAAAATAACCATTGCAAGACATTTAATTTCTGAATAACTCTTAACCATTCCTTTAAGAAACGAAAATGCAGATTTACTTCATAAACAGCAGTAAAACCTCGATTTCAAGAATCATGATTTTATGGACAGCATATTTAAGAAATACAGTATTACAGAAAGAGTAATAGTAATTACAAAAACTAAACTGGTTTTATCATCTTTTCTTCAGTGAAAGTCACACTTTACTGTTATACATATGTTGGGTTTTCTTATACTTATGCTAGTGAATTAGAGGATATTTGGCGAATCAATGAATGCACGAAGAGAAGAAACTGAGCAACGTCGACAAACGTTCCGCCAACTTGTTAAACAACAAGGCGTTATTTAATCTCTGCAATGTTGATTAGGCTAGTTTGCTTTCGATGCTGCTCCCAGAAAATACACCAACCTATAAATATGAAATCTGTACAATACTTAATATCGTAATGAAAAGATCTTGGCATTCACCTGTGCCACATGAATTTGATCGATTGAAATGTATTTTTTAGCAAATCACGTGGGGACAAGGGAGCATAACACCTGAGACTCAAAATGAAAGTTTTTCTAGTTAGCGTATTCCATTGTACATTTTAATGCCATTATTGCTATTACAGACATTAGCAATGGTAATGTAGGCTAGGTCCTAAAAACTCGATTTCCAAATATCTTATTTAGTAAAATATTTTACATTCGATATAATCTAATACTTATATACGCAGCTAGTGTTTCACTTAGGTTAATAACAAATATAATGTTATTAATGTGAAATTACCTAAAAACGAAAGTTATTTATTCTTGCTTTAATTTTTTAATTCTTATTCAATGATTTTTATTGCTTACGAGAGATAGTCATACATGTTATGATGATCAACCAACTTGAAAACGATCAGTCTAATTTGCTCTGTACATGCTTCGGATGAATGATCAGGAGCCCGAAACTTATGATCTAATGGACAAGGCTCAGCAGAGGCCATAGATACACGTTACGTCATGTAAATTTTCCTTTCCTTATGTTGACATGGCCAGTCTGTGTGGAAGCATAGACCAAGTTGGTTTTGCATCAGCAACGCGAATATACAGTCGTCCAGTGCACACAGTTCTTATAATACCTCAAGGAAGAATGGTTCAGCGCCATGATGGACTTCTAATGATGTATGGTTGTGGAGCTTGATGTTAAAGAGCTGATATCTCGATAGCAGCCACCATGGTAAACTGCTCGCATTGTGTGGTGTCACGAGTCTATTTATGACTGGCTCAACAGCAGTTGAACGCCATCACTGTATTGAGCACTGTGTCTGCCATCTCATAACACAGCACAGTGGTCCATCTAACACACTATGCAATGTTGGAATGGTAAGACCAATATCCACATGACAATGAAATGGGCATTAGCTCTATGGTGTATAACAATCGATGGACCTGACAATAATACCCATACTCAATGCAAGACAGAAGGAACTGCATCTTACAAGGGTGCATCATTGGAACTAACACCAGACCACTGAAATGATTTAATCTGTCACCTAGTCATATGATTCTTTTCTCCACATCTATCAACCAATGGGGTAAGACTGGATCTACTAGAAAATCGATGTTGGGGGGAAGGGCAATAAATAAAATAGAGCGAAAAAATGTAAAAGTGGGGGTCAAGAGACTTGATTTTCAATGAATGCACTATATAACATTTCCCCCTCCATTCTACAGATTTCAAACAATTTCATGAAAAATACATAAAACATATATGTTTAATAATTTTTCTCTTTTACCTTTACTTGCATTTGAAAGAGAGGGCGGTATGACCCATTTCCCCCACCCTCTAGACACAGCACCAATATGCACAATTAGTGTTCAACATGCAGGAGGTAGAGGTGATGTTGTGGTTTGGAAATTCTTATTCTTGAATGCACTGGATCCACTGTTCAGAGTGAATCAACAGGTCAACGGAACAGCATACCTTTCTATTATCGGCGTCAATCCAATGACACTACAGCTGCAAATGTACAGGTATTACAAGATACGATGTGGAATGCATTCATAGGACTGCTGCAGCAAATATTTTCTAGTCCATGCCCCAGATTGGATTGGATTGTTTTACCTCTGAGCAGCACTTTTTCGCACACCATGGGCTAAATGGCCAGGCCACAAGGACCCCGAAGGCTCAGAGACAGTTGGGGGAGAGGATCCACTGGAACAGCTGGTGGGAGACAGATGGTAGCCTCCCGTCAAGGCCATCCAGCGTGTTCTTTAACGTGCACAGGGTATGGCTCTCCCGCACATGGGGCCATGGCTTAACGTCCCATCTGACGGACAGCAGCCTTTTCAAGCCCATTGGTATCCCCTAATGACTGTGGGCAGGGCGGGGAATTTTGCGGAGATAAATCTCAACGCTGACCCAGCTGGGACTCGAACCTGGGAATTACAGATTACGAGCCTGGCTCACTACTGACTGAGCCACCCCCACCCCCCAGCATTTATAGGCTGTATTATGAGAAAAAGATTGCCCCACAAGATATTAGGTGGGTTTTGTAGATGCAAAGTTAACTCAGTATATATCATCAGCATGAAACTTGCATTTTGTGTGCACAACTCTACAGATGTACAAGAGGATAGTGCCAAACCTACAAATGCACCAACAGCAGAGGCAGTCATTTTGAAAACCTTTAAATGAACCTTTTAAGAAGACTTTATCATAACACAGATTTACAATGCTGTTCACAATGATTTGTTTTCTCTGTTGCACTGGGGAAACAAGTCTGCTTATAAATACCTGATTCAACAGTAGCATCACAGCTCCTGATTGAGTAGCTACTCCTTTTAATCTTCTGTTAAACATACCACATACAAGTTTCCACTTTTCTCACGATTCAATTATAGCTGGTTTCATGTGAAAAATCCTTTGTGTCTCATACCAAAGATGGCATGTATAGGGTTTGCTGCATACACCACAAATGAGGCTTTTGTCTTGGGCTATGGCATATAAACTGACAGGCTCCTGTTAGACCTCTGTGGCTAGCAGCTGCTTTAGGGGGTATTTTTTTATATTTAATGGATAATAAAATTTTAAATCCCTCTCGGTAGAAATCCTTTTGTTATAAGTATAAAAAATATCACTTATCTTTTGTATGAACATGATGATGTACATTTAGATAGGATTTACATGAAAATCCTAAGTTGCATATACTCCAGATATCAGGCTTCTCTTTCCTGTGGGTCGAAAAATTAGATTTTAAACCACAACATTGTGAAAATGCTTTGTCACGTATACCACCACATAAATGGGGTTTCTCTTTTGTGTGAACACGATGTACATTTAGTTAGGATTTATATGAAAATCCTTTGTTGCATATACTTCTTTTGCGTGGGTCAGATAACGAGTTTTTAAATAACTACCCTGCGAAAATCCTTTGTTACAGACACCGAAGATGTGAGGCTTCTGTTCTCTATGAAAAGGATGATTCACTTTCAGGTGGCCTTTACAAGAAAATCCTTTGTTACATATTCTACTAATGAGGCTTCTCTTTTGTGTGAAAATGATGATGCACTTTCCAAATGCTCCTAAATGAAAATCCTTTGTTACATATACCACAGCTATAAGGCTTCTCTTTTGTCTGAACACGATGATGTACATTCCGGTGGCTTTTATATGAAATTCCTTTGTTAAATATGCTACAGATATGAGGATTCTCTTTCAAGTGGGTCGGATGATGAGATTTTAATTCGCTACTCCATGCAAATCCTTTATTACATACTAGCTGAACTTACCCTGTGCTACCCGGGTGTCACTTTTAACCTGTATATTCTTATTTTCACTGCATTAAAGGTAAATTTTGTGATATCACTCCCACCCCCTTTATCACAGATTTTCAACAAGAATAAATTTGCCCAGATTGTTGTTGACATCAGCAAGCACTCCTTATAACCTGTAACTTAGTTTCTGCATAAGCTATCAAGATTATATTTCCGTTACCACAGATTTTGCTACCCTATGGCTCCCGTGATATTCATTCGCATGGTCCAAATTTCTTGCACAGCATTTTAATCTGCATATTCTGTTGTTTCCTGCAGTAAAAGTTAGTTAACCCCCCCCAGCATTTTATCACAGTTTGAACACAAAGAATTTCCCGGTGTTGCAAATGTCATTGCTGACTCAGCACACACTCTCAGATCCCATGGCAAATGATCAAGATATTTTTATTTCATCAGATTTTGCATTCTGTAATTCCCGATGTGCAACACCGAAAGGTCCCACATATTTTGCAGGCAGGTTTCCCATGACCGACCCCATTTTTGGTTAGCACATTGGGTTCCTAGCTGCAATGGAAGCCTTAAATAATGCTTTTGGAAATGTGGGGAATCTGGCAATGGCATCAGATTTTCAGCAGAACATTTAAATGCTAGTTTAAATCTTTACTTTCATAGTTAGGGAGCAGAAAATGACAACAGTAAATTTCATAAAGATTCTCGTTTCCCGTGTGAATAGCATGGTAAATATTTTTGGTTCAAGCAAGCTCCCCTCTTGGACTTTCGACTTGAAATTTGGCACTGCAATCCAGACCACAACCTGAAACATTCTCTGAAAATTTGGAGGTGTATGTTGATTTTCTGATGAGTTATGGCTGCCACAGACAGACACACATCTTCTTTTATTATATAGATTCCACAGATATGGGGTTTCTGTATCGTATGGTCAGATATTTTAAATTGCTCCTCTCTAAAAATCCTTTGTTACATATACCACATATATAAGGCTTCTTTTGTGTGGATCAGATGCCTATTCAGAGTGCAATTATATGGAAACCCTCTGTTACATATACCACAGATATGGGGTTTCTCTGTCGTATGGGTCAAATAATGAAATTTTAAATGACTCGATGAAAATCCTTTGTTACGTATATTACAGATGTGAGGCTTCTCTTTTTTGTGAGTCAGGTGATGAGATTTTAACTCAGTACTCTGTGAAAATCCTTTGTTGCATATACTCGATATGGGGTTCTCTTTCCTGTGAGTTCAATAATGATATTTTAAAGAGCTACTCTGTAAAAATCATTTATTTCATATACTACAGATATTGGGCTTCTCTCTTTCTGCGATAATGACGTTTTAAAAGTGCTACTCTGTGAATATCCTTTGTTACATATACTACTGATATTGGGCTTCTCTTTTGCTGAGTTTGATAACATTTTAAAGAGATACTCTGTGAATATCTTTTGTTACATATACTACAGGTATGGGGCTTCTCATCTGCATGGATTCGATAATGACATTTTAGAGCTACTCTGTGAAAATCCTTTGTTACATATACTACATATGTGGGGTTTCTCTGTCATATGGGTCAGATAATGAGATTTTAAACTACCACTCCCTGAAAATCCTTTCTTACATATTCTACAGTTATGAGGCTTCTCTTTCGTTTGGGGCAGATAATGAGATTTTAAAATACTACTATGTGAAAATCCTTTGTTTACATATACTACAGATATGAGGCCTCTTTTGTATGGGTTAGATTTTAAATTACTCCACTGCGAAAATCCTTTGTAACATATACTACAAATATGAGACCTCTCCTTCGTATGGGTCAGATAATGAGATTTTAAATTATTCCATTGTGAAAATCTTTTGTTATATATACTACAGAAATGGGGATTTTTTTGTGTGATCATGATGATGTACATTGAGAAATTTTTGACATGAAAAGCCTTTGTTATATATACTACAGATATTGGGCTTCTCTTTAGTGTGGGTCACATAGTGAGATTTTAAACTGCTACACTCTGACAATCCTCTTTTACATATACTGTCGTGCCCACAGAAATTGATCCTGCGGACAAGACTTGGGCCAAAAGGTCCTAGGATATGCTTTTCACATGTGGAGAACAAAGACTTGTTTTGATCACCAAGTTTTCACGAATTTGTCCGTGTCGCCGGTTGACACCGGTGGCGACTTCGCCCCCAGGTGTAGAAACTTCTGGACTGGAATCGCGCTCGACATCAAAGGCCCCGGGAAGGCGGAACGTTTTTGGCTCAAGCGTCCGCGACCAATAGCCAGTGCCTGCGTCAGCCTTCCGCGCTGACCACCGCTAGAGGTCGCGGCGGGAAAATGCGGCAAGGATGAACAGTAAGAAAGTGTGTCTTTTGTCTTGTGTCTCTCGTCTTGGTGAATTGTCGCTTCTCGTCTCGCAGTCTCTCTCCCTCTGCCCGACGATGCTAGCGCCTGCGAGGAAAGAGCGCGAACCGCCTTTGTCTGGCCGAGATCAGGCAGATGATCTACCAGTCGACGGTGCCGGACTCCCCATCTAAGGCGTCTGCAGCGGCTACATGAAACAGGTATGGGTCACCATCATTCGTAAATCTGTGTTTTCTCCCAACGTACTGTTGTCTGCCTGCCACCGCCACCGTGTTCCAAAAAACTGACTATGGAACATGACTTTGGAGCTAGTAGCCCAGACTTAACAGATGGACTTTGCCAGAGAAATTTCTTGGCTCCCCATTGTAAAGGCTGACATTGCCTAAACGCGAAATAAAAGAAGCTGTACCCCGACGGGTGGCTCAGTCGGTAGCGCGCCAGGCTCATAATCTGTAGTTCCGAGGTTCGAGTCCCAGCTGGGTCAGCATTGAGATTTATCTCTGCAAAATTCCCCGCCCTGCCCACGGTCAGTAGGGGACACCGATGGGCTTGGAAAGGCCACCGTCCATCGGATGGGACGTTAAGCCGTAGTCCCGTGTGCGGGAGAGACATACCCTGTGCACGTTAAAGAACACGCTGGATGGCCTTGACGGGAGGCTACCATCTGTCTCCCAACAGCTCTTCCAGTGGGTCCCCTCCCCCAACCTTCTCTGAGCCTTCGGGGTCCATGTGACTTGGCCATTTAGCCCATGGTGTGCAAAAAAGTGCCGCTCGGAGGTAAAACAACCCAACTGTACCCCGACGAGGGGCGTAAGTTGTGAAAGAGAATGTTAAGTAATACTGTTTGTTAATAAATTGCGTGTAACTGGTAAAACATGACTCTTCTCCATTTTTATTATTGTAAGTAAAGTTTCCGGGGGTTACTATGGAAAGAGTGCCCCCTCGGTAATCAGCGCAATTGAAGCACGGCCAGATATTAGGAAAGGAGTCAAACATTAATGTCGGACCGCCCTAATACTAAAGGGTGGTTCACAGCAATACTACAGATATGGGGCTTCTCCTTCATGTGGGCTAGATAATAATGTTTTAATTTGCCACTGTCTGAAAATCCTTTGGTGCATATACCACAGATGTGAGGCTTCTCTTTTGTGTGGATTAGATAATGATGCTTCAAATTGCCACTCTCTGAAAACCCTTTGTTGCATATACCAGATATGAGGCTTCTCTTTGGTGCGGGTTAGATAATGATGCTTCAAACTGCCACTCTCTGAAAACCTTTGTTGCATATACCACAGATATGAGGCTTCTCTTTCATGTGGGTGTGTGGGTTCGATAATGCTGTTTTAAATTGCCACTCTGTGAAAATCCTTTGTTGCATATACAACAAATATGAGGCTCCTCTTTCGTGTGGGCTAGATAATGACATTTTAATTTGCCACTGCCTGAAAATCCTTTGTTGCATATACCACAGATATGAGGCTTCTCATTTGTGTGGGTTAGATAATGATGCTTCAAACTGCCACTCTCTGAAAATCCTTTGCTACATATACCACAGATATGAGGCTTCTATTTCGTGTGGGTTCGATAATGATGTTTTAAACTACCACTAACTGAAAATCCTTTGTTGCATATACCACAGATGTGAGGCTTCTCTTTCGTGTGGGTTCGATAATGATATTTTAAACTACCACTAACTGAAAATCCTTTGTTGCATATACCACAGATATGAGGCTTCTCTTTCGTGTGGGTTCGATAATGTTGTTTCAAATTGCCACTCTGTGAAAATCCTTTGTTGCATATACCACAGATGTGAGGCTTCTCTTTCGTGTGGATTAGATAATGATGCTTCAAATTGCCACTCTCTGAAAATCCTTTGTTGCATATACCACAGACATGAGGCTTCTCTTTCGTGTGGGTTCGATAATGACATTTTAAATTGTGACTCTCTGAAAATCCTTTGTTGCATATACCACATATATGAGGCTTCTCTTTCGTGTGGGTTCGATAATGACGTTTCAAACTGTCACTCTCTGAAAATCCTTTGTTGCACATAACACATATATGACGCTTCCCTTTCGTGTGGGTGAGATAATGACGTTTTAATTTGCAACTGACTGAAAATCCTTTGTTGCATATACCACAGCTATGAGGCTTCTCTTTTGTGTGGGTTCGATAATGAACTTTTAAACTGCCTCTCTCTGAAAATCCTTTGTTGCATATACCACAGATATAAGGCTTCTCTTTCGTGTGGGTTCGATAATGACGTTTCAAACTGTCACTCTCTGAAAATCCTTTGTTGCATATACCACATATATGAGGCTTCTCTTTCGTGTGGGTTCGATAATGACGTTTCAAACTGTCACTCTCTGAAAATCCTTTGTTGCATATACCACATATATGAGGCTTCTCTTTTGTGTGGGTTCGATAATGACGTTTTAATTTGCCACTGTCTGAAAATCCTTTGCTGCATATACCACAACTATGAGGCTTCTCTTTTGTGTGGGTTCGATAATGAACTTTTAAACTGCTACTCTCTGAAAATCCTTTGTTGCATATACCACAGATATGAGGCTTCTCTTTCGTGTGGGTTCGATAATGACGTTTCAAACAGTCACTCTCTGAAAATCCTTTGTTGCATATACCACATATATGAGGCTTCTCTTTTGTGTGGGTTCGATAATGACGTTTTAATTTGCCACTGTCTGAAAATCCTTTGCTGCATATACCACAACTATGAGGCTTCTCTTTTGTGTGGGTTCGATAATGAACTTTTAAACTGCTACTCTCTGAAAATCCTTTGTTGCATATACCACAGATATGAGGCTTCTCTTTCGTGTGGGTTCGATAATGACGTTTCAAACAGTCACTCTCTGAAAATCCTTTGTTGCATATACCACATATATGAGGATTCTCTTTCGTGTGGGTTCGATAATGACGTTTCAAACTGTCACTCTCTGAAAATCCTTTGTTGCACATACCACATATATGAGGCTTCTCTTTTGTGTGGGTTCGATAATGACGTTTTAATTTGCCACTGTGTGAAAATCCTTTGTTGCATATACCACAGATATGAGGCTTCTCCTTCACGTGGGTTAGAGAATGACGTTTCAAACTGTCACTCACTGAAAATCCTTTGTTGCATATACCACAAATATGAGGCTTCTCTTTCGTGTGGACTAGAATTCCACACGACATTTTAATTTGCCACTCTCTGAAAATCCTTTGTTGAATCTTTTGTGTGAATCAGATGACATTTTAAATGGCTACTCTTTGAAAATCCTTTATTATACATTCTACGGATAATTGGGCATCTCTTTCCTGTGAAGAATATTAAGCACATTAAACTGTTTCTTGGTGAATATTTGTTTCATGTATCTCACAGATATGAGAAGTTTGTTTTGATCAGTGAATAATGGAATGCAATAAAAATGGCTGCTATCTGAAAATTCTTTACTATAAATTTAGAGCTATGAGGAATATTATTGTTCTACATATAAATTTTTTATTTTTAATTATATGTGTAGATGTCCATCATTTGTAAAAAGGTTTCAAAGTAATGAGAAATTCTCTACAGGTTTGAAATGCTATTCAATTTCATTTTCTTTTTATATGGATATTGATTATTGGATATATAAACTTTTAAAATTATTAATTTGTTTAGCATTTTTCATATAATTTGAGACATTTTTATTTGTAGCTATTTTTTTGTTATTATCATTTATTTCTTGAAATATCTAAATTAAGAAAATCGAAATATCTAAAATCTTTTACATGTTTCTGATATATTCTTTTCTTTCTTACATAATGATTCTTAATTCTCTACATCCATATGAATCGCAAAAAGCGATTTTTAAGAAATATGAGTTTTTTTGTGTTATGTTTAGGTTGATTTCATCTTAAAAATTCTTCACTTTTCAATTCCTAGAAAGGAAATTAACCTTTTATATGGTGATGGCAATTAATTCAATAGTTAAATTTTAATATTTTGTTATAAATAAAACAAATTCTTTACTAAAAGTGTGATGAATGCATCAACTAATGATCACAATTCACTATTCTAAACAGAATATTAACATTCAAATAATTGCTTGATATTTGGATGACTTCTTCATATCTGTTTTACATTTTTCGCATAGCACTTGAGAATAATTATAGTTCTACTAGAAATAATAATCCGAAACAAACTTCAGTTTTCATAATCTAAAAATTAAAATAATAAAACAGAGACAACCGATTAAACCAAAAAATATGAAATATATATGGTAAAGCTAAAGTGTTTTTAAAATATCAAATCATAGATATAATGTTATAAGAAACTGTTTTGCAGCGAAACATTTGATGGTAATTAACAAAATTCCCTAAAAAAGGGAGAAATTTAAGCATTACAGTTTTTCCTTTCACATAGTTTAGAAATTCATTAATGGCACTTGCACTGTATTCCCAATAATATTATTAACACATTTCTCAAGTGGATGAAGAACTAAATTCAAATCTTCCCAAGTTTCAGAAACAAATAGTTTTGTTGAAAAAAAAAGCAGTGTAAAAGTTTGGTGATCTAAGTCACAGTTAGCGAAATCAGGTTACCAAGCACAACAGGTTAACGAAACTCCATACAGATAAGACACAAACATTAACAATCGACCCTTAGTCCGATTTCACCTCTCTACCATTCGTGGGTATCACTCCATTTTTGCAGATTACGATTAGTATTCAATATAACTTCCAATTTAATTATATGCATAAATCAAAATTTAAAACATTAAAATTCAAACAGTGTTGTGTATTTTTTTAAAGGTTAAGAATTAATTTTATATATTAAATAATATTTAAATAAAGAGTAGCCGTCCCATGGCTGAGTGGTTAGCGCTCTTGGCTACGCTTGAGGGGGGTATTTATTTATTTAAAAAATTCAGAAAGGTGTTTTAGAATTTTTTTAACTACATAAACAAGACAATTTTATAAATAAAAAATTTAAAAACTGCATTTATCTTATATATTTTCTAAAAATTGGAAAACTAAAAAAAAAATCCTGGGTATTTATTAAAAATTTCAAAAACACGTCTTTCTCCAGTATATTTACTTAAAAACATGCAAAACATGTTTATTTTCTATATTTATTGCAATTGTCCTTTAAAAGTCATATTTTGATACCATTATGAAAAATTGATCTCTCTTGATACCAATTTTGATAAATTTTTTCTTACTATTGTTCTCATATGATAATTATTTTTCTGCACTAAATTATTAACACTTCTCTTAATAGTGTACACCATTGACAAGTTAAAAGTTATTTTACACACATTTCTTTTTTAGTTTTTGAATGATTTGATTTTGCTTTTTAAATAAAATTAATACTTGCATATCAATTGTTTTATACGACAGCTTTTACGGCTGTTTACCACTTTTTCAGGATAACTTTGGTAGACATAGCATAAAACTAATCAGGGCTGGTTATAGAGAAAAATAAAGGGGAAATGGGGTGGTGACAAGAGATTGGAGTTGAATGTAATATTTTCACCTTCAATTGAAAAGTCTAACTTTCTTGAAAAATACCTGAAATGTGCAGAAGTTAAATAATTTTTGGCTCCATTAGCTCAGTGGTTAGCTGCTGATCAAAGAGAATATGATCTGAGCCTCTGGTAAAGTATGACACATTTTACTTCTGCTGATCTCTCGCCATCCTCACAGATTTTCTACTCTAGTGAATTAAACTAACAGGCTCCTATCAGTTTATTCCTCTCTGATCCCATGTAAAATAATTTCAAAAACATTGCTTTTTCCTGTATATATATATACTTAAAAAATTTCACACCTTTTCTATTGGGATAGCAGGAAGTCCATTGTTGAAGGGTTTCTAACCTTCCCATCACATTTTATCACATCACACCTTTTCTATGGCATATTAGAGTGATCATATTTTTTGAAGAAATCAGCTGCTTGTAGAAATCAGCTGCTTGATGGATGGCCTTTGTAGAAATCAGCTGCTTGATGGATCATATATTTATTATTTTTTATTAACCTTACTAGCATTTTCAAGATGGGGCTTATACCCCTTAGTCCCCTTGATCTAGGGGGGACTAAGGAGAACATGCCCCCCTGTAGACTAACTCTGTCTGAAATTAACAATATCATAACAAAAATTGGTGAAAAGATAGAATTAATAAAAAAATTGTGAGAAAATATAGCATTCAATAAGTATCCTAATATTTTCTTCAAAAAATATGGTCACTCTAATACACCATAGAGAAGGTGTGAAGGGAAAACGAGACCCCAGCAGAGAAGTAAAACAATGGAAGGAACAACCATGCCTAACTCAGGTCTTGAACCTGGATCCTCTTCACCGTTATTCAAGCACTTTAAACCAAAAGGAATCCATTTACTCCAAAAAAAATTTTTTTATAAAAAATCTGAGGCAAACTTCAGAACTGAAAACAACCACTCAATGCTGGCCTGTGAGGCATGCAAATTTGATACATAATGAATAAACTTGACATATTTGGTAATTACTTATAAATTATCACTTTGATGTCAGTTCAAATATTTAGAGAAAAAATTGTCTTAGTCGGGTCGGACAACCTCCTGATAACATGTCAGGTGCTCTGGACCACTGAGCTATGGCCGCTGATCAAAATCTCCTCAATTTGATATGAACCTTTTCTAACCTATGTTACATCATATGTAGGGGAGATCTTGATCAGCAGGCAGTAGCTCAGTGGTCCAGAGCACCTGACATGTTATCAGGAAGCAGTGGGTTCACATCCCATCTGGCTCAATTTTTCCTCTAAAAATTTCAATTGACTTCAAAGTAGTAATTTATTAGTAGATACTAAATAAGTCGAGTTCCATTATTTATCATCAGTATACTTGTCAGCTATACTTTCCATCTACAAGACAAATACAAAGCCGCTTATGGCTAGACTGCCTGAATAGCACTTATACATGACATAACAGAATGTTCATAGCATTAATTAGAAGAAATCTTGATCAGTGGCCAGTAGCTCAGTGGTCCAGAGCACCTGACATGTTATCAGAAGGTCGTGGGTCGTATCTCACCCGGCGCAAGACAATTTTTCCTCTAAAAATTTGAATCGACTTCAAAGTAGTAATTTATTAGTAGTAAGTCCTTTTCTGTCAAATATGAACCAGTTAAGGCCTGTGGTAAATGCCTGGTATGCTGGAGATGCAAAAGCACTCCAACAGCTTGTGGCCACTGATCAAGATCTCCCCTATATATGATGTAAAGAGGTTGAAAAAGGTTCATATCATCAATTAAAGGAGATTTTGATCGGGGCTGTATCTCAATGATCCAGAACACCTGACATGTTATCAGGAGGTTGTGGGTTCATATCCGTCCCGGCTCAAGACAATTATTTCTCTAAATATTTGAATTGACATCAAACTGGACACGTCCGTGGACGACGGGCTAAAGCAGGTCAAACTCTGCATCGAATAAAGTTCTCTAATTCAGTCACTGGTATGCATATTTACATAGTTTCAAATCTGAAGTTAACAATTTAATTCTAGAAACAGTCTTTGGATTTGGACACAATTTTCTTTTTTAAACTTTCCTGATTGATATTTTTCTAATCACTACATCCTAGGTCTGTATCATCCTATGTGACTTTTAGGTACACTATTAATAACTGTCAAGAATTCCCTTCTTTATTTAAGAGAATCAGTTAGCCAAATATCTTTATTGGATTTTAATTATACAATAGTTAACGTATTCAGTAATAAAACATGAACTCAGTATCCCTTGAATAAAAATGATAACAAGCCACTTGGGGGTTTAAATTATTATCCAAAATTACCTGTACCTTGGCTTCACTGTAAACCCTTGCATGGAATAAATTATTATTATTATAGTGAACAACACGTCACATAAACAAATAGAACTACTTCAATTGGAGGCGGCCTTAATCCACTACTGCTGCCGGAACTCTTAAGAATCTATGGAGAGTGTGGAGAAATAGGCGTATACGCCTAAAGACCAAAATTAGACTGTATAAGTTTGGTTCTTTCCAGGGTTAGTTATGGTAGTGAAACTTGGTATATAATAGTTTGGTTCTTTCTAGGGTTAGTTATGGTAGTGAAACTTGGATACTTTGTAAACAAGATAACAGAAAACTAGATGCTTTTGATTTTAGATGCTTACGCAGTATCTTGGGCATTAGGTGGTTCAACTTTGTAACTAATGATGAGGTTAGGCAAAGGAGTTTGCAACCTCCTTTAAGCAGCATATTGTGCAGAGACTCAATTGGTTTGGCCATGTTGCCTGTATGGATAATTATAAATTGGTGAATAGGGTTATGAACAGTGTTCCTAAGGGCCTCAGAAAGAGGGGAGACCTAGCATGCGGTGGGCAGACAATGTCAAACAGGACCTTATTAGAACTGGTGTGCAGTGGCCAGATGCAGTAGATGTAGCTCAGGACAGACTTGCTTGGAGAACTAAATTGCACAGTATGGTTGGACCTCCGTAGCCCTTGGCTGCTTGAGGATGATGATGATGATTAATCCACTGCAGAACATCCAGTTACACACACCGAGTGTTTTCTTGTAAATATATTCCTTTCCGAATTTCAGGATGATATGACTTTCTATTTCGGACTGAATTTATAGCATTGATAAGTAAAGAGATTGATAGTTAATTTAGCGATAGGTAGAAATTTATAGGAAGGCTTTAGAGGATGGAGAAAATCGATTACTCCTTTTCTGGATATGAAATATGCAAATTCCTCATGCAGCCATGGGCCCCCCCCAATAGGGGACCACCTTGTCGTGGTGGGGGGGCCTAGGGCCCAGCAACCCGGCTGAAGGCTGTGCCGACCGGGTTGGGCGCCGGTTGGACATGGCCAAGGCCAACCGAGGTCGAAGACGCTGCTGGCCGGCTTGATTGCCGGTCGGGTGGTGACGGCGTCGGAGACCTCACCTCAGGGACCTTGGGTGGTCAGTTCGACGGCTCGGTCGAAAGGTCCCTCCTGCCTAGTAGGCACGAGCCGTCCAAAAAGTCTGGGTCCTACCAAGAGTCTCCACCCCGGGTGCCGATCGAGCTTGGATCTTTATATCCTTGCACATTTGCAAACCGGGGAATAGATTAAATTTAGGTTTCTTCCGGTGGTTAGCTTTCCTTCTATAGGACTGCTGCCATGTGAGGCCGGGGTTGAGGTGCGCCTATAGGGCGTATTCCTTGCCCCCGGCTCTAGATAGTCATGGCTTTTCTTTAACCAGGTAGTGCTGTCAGGCGGAACCGGGAATTGCCGTGGTTGCACAAGATCGCAACATAGAGATCAATGCAGCCATGGGCTATGAAGGTCCAACAAGACTCTGAAATTTTCATCTCCAGACATGTCTCTTTTGAGCTACAGCTGCTCTGTTTGGCCACTCTAAGCCAATTCTAGCAAGGTCTTGTTTGACATTGTCTGCCCATCGCATCCTAGTTCTCCCCCTTTCTCTGATACCCTTAGGCACATTGTTCATAATCCTCTTTGCCAATCTCCAGCTACACATATGGGCAACATGATCAAACCAATGCAGTCTCTCTCTGCACAATATGCTACTCAAAGGAGGTTGATGAACCTCATCATTACTTACAAAGTCAAACCACCTAATGCCCAAGATACTATGTAAGCATCTAGAATCAAAGGCATCAAGTTTCTTGTTAGCCTGCTTACAAAGGGTCCATGTTTTGCTACCATAACTAACCTTAGAAAGAACCAAATTATTATACAGCCTAATTTTAGTCTTTAAGTGTATATGCCTATTTTTCCATGTTTGCTGTAGATTCTTAAAAGTCCCTGTGGCAATCCCTATTTTTTTATTTATTTAATGCCGCACATCACCAGTATCTGTTACATAGCTTCCAAGAAAATTGAGCTGTGACACTTGCTCAATAGTATAGCCATTCAAAGCAACTGAAGCACCATCTTCCTGGCCAATTATCATCACTTTAGTTTTCTCTCTGTTTGTCACCAAAACTACCCTATTACCAATCTCATCAATAGCCCTAATGAACAAATTTATCTCATCAGTAGCGAACAGGGTTTAAGGCGAAAATCTTTCCTTTGCAAAGAATTTCGCATTTCATAATCAATATCCAACTAAAAAGAAAAGGAGACAGAATGCACCCTAGTCTAACTCCACTAGTAATGCTAAACCAATCGCTGCAAGACGTACCAACTCTCATTACACTAACTAACTTATCAGCTGGCAACCAAAGGTTTCTGAAACTCTAAACATTTCTCAAGAATCTGCCCAAATAAAAATATCTGATCTACACATTCCCCATCACTTCCGAATCCACACTGTTCATCACACAGTTGTCCATCAACCAAATTCTTAATTCTATTAAGCACAATCATGCAAAGAACTTTACATGGAACAGAGAGTAAGCTAATTCCCCTATAATTGTCACAAGGACTGCGATCACCTTTTTCTAAAAATTGGGACAATGATAGCTCTAAAAAAATCCTTAGGAACACCTTTTTCGTAAAAAATAGTCAAAATTTCAGTCAGCCATGTGACAATGCAAATGTTATCAACTCCAAGCATTTCAGTGGTGATTTCGTCCACCCCTGGGGATTTATGCAGCTTTAATTTAGAGACAGCCAATACGACTTCAGAATGTGATATAGGGCCATCATAAAAGCCAGTAATGCATCTATCCTGATTACAAACCATGGGAGTAGAAATAATCACATTATTTAGAGCTTCTCTGAAATGCTCAGCCCACCTAGCCATCACAGAATTCTCACCTTCAACCACCTTGCCATATTTATCCCTCAATCCCTGTGTACCTGTCTGTTTCTCCCCACATAAAACAGTAACAATGTGATACAACCCCCTGCTATTGTGCTGTCTAACTGCTTCCTCTGCTTTGTCAGCCAAGCTATCAAGCCAAAGATTCTTATCAGCTGTTAACTGATCTCTTACATGTTTATTAAGCTCCTTGTAATGCATTCTGTTAGGACTAGTAGGATATTGATTCATATTAATCCTGCACTTCTTCTTTCAGAAATAAGTTTCCTAGTCTTATCACTCAAATAATTTTGTTTCCTCTGTTCTCTTTTACCCAAAAGAGTACCGTTGGTTTCAAGAAAATCCTGTTTAAACTGATCCCATTCTTTCTCAACTTCAGCAGTAAGCAAACCAAGATTGTCATAATGACTAAGTAGCCTATCATGGTATGCTTTGGCTATAACTGGATCTTTCAGACCTTCAGTGTTGAAGGTAATTTTCTTAACCTTAGCAACCTCTCAGTGTGAGCTCCTGTACATGGTGAGGGGACAACCCTGTGAAGGTTCCGCTGGCTCGGTTACCTTCACAGGGTCCTGAACACTTGCCCGCATGTTTGCCATGCGTGGAGACCCATGTCCATGGAAAGGAGGATCCTGATAGTTGCTCGGGGGTCCCTGTCTTCTCTCCTCAGCTCATGACTGGTGGGGTCTCCTTTGGCCGCCTTGCCATTGGGGAGCCTTTCGTTGCGGAGCTGGGCAGTGGATTCTGAGGCCTCTGATATACACTGCTTTGGCCTCTGCTTCCAGTAAATGGGAGCTCATGGGGTGGCCTCCCCAGGAGCAATCGGCTGGTGGGCAGGTCCTGCTAGGGTCAACCGTGCAGAACGGTGATTAACCTTGCCCACGGTCCAGCTACAGGTTTGCAAATTTCCTCATAAAATATTTTCATTTTGCAGTTATAATTTTTTTGTGAGGCCTGTTTGGCCATTCACAATTTTGATATTTTACGTTTTGTTCTGTACATTTCTCTTTCCATTTTCCTTCTATTTATTTGTGAGGGCTTGGCTCACGGTCTGTGTGGGTATAGTGCCTGCGTAGCCCTGGCGCCCGACTGGGCATCCCCTTGTTGGGCTCTGTGGAGGGTGGGGACAGCGGGCACTGAACCACACAAAAAAACATGAGAGAGAATGATGAAATTAATGTGATAAATGCCGCAAAGAGGGCTCGACATGAGCCCCCATCTTCCTCTTTGTCTTCGTTATCAATGTCATCGTCTTCTTCTTTGTCTGTGTATTCGTTCCCGAGATTCCTCATCATCCACTCCATGGGTGATCAGGTACCTGGGAACATGTCCCCATTTTTCGTGAATAAAGGTTTAAAAGGTCTTGCGGGAGAGCCGAAATCAGTCAAGCACCGATCTGGCGACTTACAAGTTGAGACCACTTGTTCAAAACATTCAGAATTGCTCCTTAAGGTTACAGAGATTGGTGGGATGGCTGTTGAGATCACCCCTAACCAAACTCTGAATTCGTCTTGTGGTGTGATCATTGAGTGGGGCCTCCTCAAATTCACTGAGGAGGAAATGCTCTCAGACCTCACACCTCAAGGCATAACAGCAGTCCATCGGGTTTCATAACACTGTGATGGGAAATTGTCACCCACCTGGATGCTGATTGGAACATTTAACACGCCATGCCTGCCTTCTTCCATCAAGGCAGATTATTTGCATTGCGAGGTACGACAGTATATTCTGAACCCTCTGCACTGTTTTCAGTGTCAGACATACAGTCATGCCCGCACAGCTAGCAGGGGCAAACCCACCTGTGCTTGCGGTGGCAGTAAGGATCACTCGATCCTGCCTGCACAGCAGAAAAGGCAAGCTGTGTGAACTGTAGTAGTGAACATCCGTCGTACTCCCGCAACTGTCCGAAGTGGAAGGAGGAAAAGGAGTTACAACGCTTGAAAGTTGAACAATGTCTCATACGCTGAGGTTAGAAAGCTCACTGCACTGCCTGCCCGACCTGGCAAGGTATCCTTTTGCCAGTGCAGTCACTGGAAAGCCCATAGTTTCAATGACTTCGGTGGCAGTGCAGATTGATATCTGTGTATCGCCAACTGAGCCTTTCTCACCGACAGCTAAGTACCTCCTCATGCAGGCAAAATCGAGGGCGGTGTCAACTTCAACATCAACCCCAGTTTCCATTCCTGCTACTCAGCCTTCCACCTCCATCGGAAGACCTCCTCCTTCCCGTCCTCAAACACCAAGACCTTCCAAATGAAGGGTCCCCCACTCGGGCCAAAAAAGAAAATCACTGCACCACAAAGGGTAGTGTGCCCCTCAGATGATTCTGAGGACATGGATACCAACTGCCCCTATTCACTAAACCATCCTCTGTGGTGGTTAAGTTGAATAGGAATTCATGATCCGCCCACTGTTCATAACCCTCATACTGTTCATAACCTTCACTGTCCATAACCCTATTCTCCTCTTCTAAGTCCTGAGATGGCCACACTCCTACAATGGAATTGTCCTGGATTCCCGAGGAATATTGACGACATCAAGGCCCTCCTTCAAGCCCACCAGCCTACCTGTGTGTGCCTGCAGGAGACATACTTGCAGCCAGTCACAGATCCCACGATCTGGCACTTTTACACTAGTTCACCAAGACCGGGATGGAGATGGTCCAGATCGCAGGGTGTCGCCATCTTTGTGAGCAATCATTCTCCATTCCCTCACCACCAACTTAGAGGCAGTAGCCATCCACCTCTTCGTGGGGTTCTCACTGACTGTCTGCTCTGCCTATCTTCCACCTGGGAGCATCATCTTCCAGGAAGACCTTGATGATCTCGTCTCACAGCTGCCATCCCCCTTCCTCGTAATGGGGGACTTCAACGGACACAGTCCATTTTGGGCAGTGCTGACAAAAACGGGAGGGGTGGAATCCTTTAGCAGTGGCTCCTGGATCCTTCTCTCTCACTGTTTAACACTGGTTTCAGTACTTAATTTCACTCCCCAATCTGCACTTTCACTGCCATTGATCTCACCATCTGCTCCTCTTCGATCCTTCCACTCTTTACATGGGAAGTCGAGGGCAACCCTTATTGCAGCAATCACCTCCCCATGGTGTGCACCATCTCTCATGGGGGACCTTGCAGCCTTTCACGCATCTCACAGTGGAGGCTTGATCAGGCTGACTGGGGTAGTTTCAAGCTGTCCTCTGAGCTCAATGACCACTCTGTCAGCCAGGAGCCCATCAATGTCGTAGTGGCGGAGATTACATACTGTATCGTAGATGCAGCTGCATCAACAATTCCACAAACTTTGACACAGTTTCCACGTTTTCCGAAACCGTGGTGGAATCTAGATTGCATCGCAGCTCGTAAGGCTCAGAACTAGGGGGGGGGGGGGTTCAGAGATAGCCGACATCCCCAACCTCGAAAAGTTCAAACGCGCCAGGGTGAAAGCTTGTTTCATCCAACACCAGAGCCAGAAAGAATCTTGGATCAAGCATACGTCTTCTATCACCCACATGACCAGTTCTAACGTCGTATGGGATAAAGTCCGGAAGATGGGTGGGAACTACACGTCCCACTTGTTATCGATCCTGGAGCACAATGGATAGGCAATTGCCAATCCCAAAGCAATTGTACTATTTGTTGCCAGATGTTCAGCAACCACGGCAATTCCCAGTTCCATCTCACGACACTACCAAGTTAACAGAAAGCCGTGACTATCTAGAGTCGGGGGCAGGAATACACCATGTAGATGCATCTCATCCTCAACCCCACATGGCAGCAGTCCTAAAGAAGGAAAGCTGACCACCAGTAGAAATCTGAAATTTAATCTGTTCCCCAGTTAGCCATGAACAAGGATATGTAAATCCAAGTTCGCTCGACACCCAGGGTGGAGACTCTGAGTGGGGTCCAGACTTTGAAAAGGGCTCGTGACTACTAGGGGACCAAATCTGTTCAGCCATGCCCTTGAACTACTCCACAGAGCACCTGATGTTGAGGTCTTGACACCGTCCAACCAGGCCACTAAACTGGTCAGCGATGTCTTTGACCTCAGTTGGTCTTGGCTCTGTCAAACCGGGGACCTAATCTGGTCAGCAAAGTCTTCGACCGGTTGCTGGGCCCGAACCCCCCCACCACCACCACCACCATGACTAGGTGGTCCCCTATCGGTGGAGGATCCCAAAGCAATTGCCGACACTCTGAGGGAGTCATTCTCCTCCAACTTTTCTTCTTCTTACTCCCCCGAGTTTCTGGCCCAAAAGGGCAAGGCGGAGTGCTCTCCGCTGTCCTTCCACTCGAATGGCCTGGAGCCTTAGAACAGGCCATTCACAGCGAAGGCGCTTCACCTTGCTCTTCACTCATCTTGTGCATCTGCTGTCGGGCCAGACAATGTCCATTATGCCATGCTCCAACATCTCTCACCATTGAGTAAGGATCGACTGCACCGACTCTTCAATCGTATTTTTCTCGAGGAGCAGTTTCCGGACTCCTGGAGAGTGGCAATGGTCTTGGCCTTCCTGAAGCCAGGAAACGATTCTAAGATTCCTTCGAATTATCATCTCATTGCATTGATGAGCTGCGTGTGCAAGGTGTTGGAAAGAATGGTAAATGCCAGACTCGTCTGGTATTTAGAACACAACAACCTTCTTTCCAACACCCAGTGTAGCTTTCACGGGCAACAGTCAACTCTTGACCATCTGATACACCTCAAATCAGCTATCAGAAATTCATTTTTATGTAAAGAGCACCTGGTGTCAATTTTCTTTGACATCAAGAAAGCATACGACACGGCTTGGAGATTCGGCATTCTTCGTGACCTCCATAGCTTTGGCTTGGGAGGTCACATGCCGATCTTCATCTCCAACTTCTTATCGACACGCTCTTTTCGTGTCCGTGTCAGTAACACACTGTCGCAGCCATACCCCCAAGAACATGGGGTGCCACAAGGCTGCATTCCGAGTGTTACACTTTTCGCTGTCAAGATTAATTCTATTACTAGACAACTTCCTCAATCAGTAGGCAATGCCCTCTACGTTGATGACTTTAGCATCTTTTGCTCTTCGTCCAGCTTGAGGTCATTGAATGACAACTGCAAATTGCCCTGAACAATCTTTCAGTTTGGGCGATGGCAAACGGTTTTAGTTCTCCCCACAGAAGACTGCTTGCGTGCACTTTTGCCGCAAGCGTAATCTTCACCTGGATCCCAAGTTATGTCACGGGGGTAACATCATTCATTCAAAGCAGTTGTGGCAGAGACAAAGTTTCTCGGTCTCATATTTGATCAGAAATTGACCTTTTTACCACACATACGTCATCTCAGGTCCAAGTGCACATGTGCATTGAACGTCATCAAAGTCCTCTTCTCCCTTTCTTGGGGGGCAGACCGATTTCTATGCTCCGCCTCTACCGTGCACTTGTCCAATCGAAACTGGACTACGGATCCCAGGTGTACGACTCCACCTGGGATTCGGTGGTGAAGGTGCTGGACTCCCTCTATCATCAGGCTCTCCGTGTTTGCATGGGAGCCTTCCCCCCACAAGGTAAAGCACTCACTGGTCCAGAGTCTATACGTCAAGACCAATAAACCCTCTTTATCTCTTTGCCGTCAGCAGTATCCCTACAATATGCATCTAAATTGTGATCCATGCCTGGCCATCCCACTTGGGACTGCGTTTTCAGTCCAAAGTGGGAAATGCTTTACACTAATAAGCTGACTGTCATTCGTCCTTTTGGTTTGTGAGTTCGAGGTTACCTCAGAGACATCAACACCAGTCTCGATAGCATTGCACAGTCGACAGCCGAGCCGCTTCCACCGTGGCTCGCTGTTTCCCCTTCCTGCGATTTTTCTATGTGCAGGAAGGGGAAGGCTTTTACACCCAACTGTGTGTACCGGCAACTCTTTGCCAGCCATCGTGCTGAGCACCCAGACTTCTTGCCTGTTTTCACAGATGGCTCAAAGTCCGGCACATCAGTGCGATTGGACATGGTCTGCTCTGATGTAATCATTGCAGACCAGATCCCACTGCAGTGTTCCATCTTCACTGCAGAGTTGCACGCTATCAGTCTCGCCTTTGGACCACGTGGCAAAGCATCATCACCTGTGTGTGCTTTACACCGACTCGCTTAGCTCGCTACAGGCTTTGATCTCGGTGAGGCATCAGCCTCATCCAGTTCTTACTTAGATCCGCCAGCAGCTACATCGTCTAGCAGCCACCACCACCATCCATTTCTGTTGGGTGCCCGGTCACATTGGAATCAGGGGCAATGATTTGGCAGACGCTTCTGCCAAGTCGGCCATGCCCTTGTCCGGCTCTCTGATTCCGGTTCCATACCTGGACTTCTGGCAACGTTTTTCCATCGAGCTCTGGGCACGGTGGCAGAGATCTTGGTCAGAACAGCTTATGAACAAGCTCTTTGAGATCAAACCTATCATCAAACCATGGCACTCTTGTTACCGCAGGAATCGCAAGGAGGAAGTTGCACTTGCTCGGCTCCGCTTAGGTCATTCGTTTATTATGCACTCTTTTCTTCTTCGGGCAGACGACGAACCTAAGTGCGAGTTTTGTGACACCATTTTAACAGTTAGACATATTTTAATTTCATGTCCTTGTTTTAACTTTGAATGGCGTATGTTTTTTAACTTTCACGATTTTACATCTGAGCCACTTACACTCAAACATTTGTTATCTGATCATTCTTGTTTTAATGCTGTTACAATTTTAAAATTTACTGGATATTTTACTCAGTTATAGTTTTACCACATTGCTTATTATTATATATTTTTAACCCAGGTCACTTACACCTGGGTTACTTTTATTTATATTTATAACATATTTATACTTTTGTTCACTGTTGAATATGTTCGATTTTACTGTTTTACATTTGTAGTTTATTTTGAAATTTGGTTAAGGGTACCGCGAATTTTATAATTTTTTATGGACATTTGTTTGATGCATTATAGCCATAGATGCTAATGCACCATAAAAACCTAAATAACCAAACACAACCTTAGCAAAACATTTCTTAAGCTTCAGCTGCAAGACACTTTTGACCAGGTAATGGTCAGACCCAATTTCGGCTCCCCTGTATGATCTGGTATTCCTAACTGAACTGGCCCATTTGATGTTAATTAAAATATAATTTTTGGCTACTGATCTAAGGGACCTGGGTTCGAGCCCCGGAATTAGGCATGGATGTGTGTGTCGTTTTTCTGCTGAGGTCTTGCCATCCTCTCAGATCTCCTACTGCGGCATATAAACTGACAGGCTCCTGTCAGACCTCTGTGGCAAGCAGCTGCTTGAGGGGGTATTTATTTATTTATTTTTATTTATATTCCTGTGCAACCCATCAGGTGAAACCCATGTATATTTATAAATGTCCCAATGTTCGCAGTATATATTAGTTATTCGTAAACCATTAAGTTTACTTACCTGTAGGAGACGTTCCCCATTGCCATTGGAACTACCAATGCCTAAAACAATATAAAGGGACCTAAAACTCCTGCTCAAAGGTCAGAATCAGTACCAACTTTAGCATTGAAATCACCTAGCACAAGAGAAAAATCTCCTTTCTTCACAAAATTCAAAATATCCTGAAGCTGGCTGTAAAACGTATCCTTCTCATTCTCATCAGAGTCCTCTGTGGGGGCATAACAACAGATGTCACTCAAGTCTTTAATTTTTGTTTAAATTTTGCTGTAAGAAATCTTTCATTAATGCAGTCATATCCTAGAAGAGCATCACTGGCATGTCTGCTGAAAACCAAACCTACACCTTGGAGATGCTTCCATCTTCCCTCCCCGAAAAGAGAAATTTAAAGTTATTTTTAAGTATCTTACCTTTACTGTCCATCTGGTCTTTTGCAAGCCTAGAATATCTAGGTTATAATGCTGGAATTCCTGCGTGAGGATATCAAGAGAATAACATCAAGGAAGAAGAAATTCCCAAAATAAAAAAAATCAGATCTAGAACAGTAAAATAAATGAAAGACACACAATTTTATACGAATTGTTACATTCACTGCCACAATATAATACAGAGAGGTCATGAGGCTCTGCCGAAGATTGCGACATCAAGGTCACTTCATGGCCAAGTGTCCACTAGGAGAAAAATATAAGAAAAACGCAGAGGCATTTTTCTTATATTTTTTGGGGAAGTGATATCCTTCGTGGAAGTGATAGAAGAAGTAATGCAAGAGAAAGAAATGAACGAAGAAATACTGGAAGCTACAACCATTAATAACGATGACAAACAGGTAGAAGATGAGCAAGAAAATATGACTGAGGTAACGTTTAACCCTCGCTCTGCAAAAATAATCCCAAGTGACAACAGCAAAACAAAGAACTATGAATGGAAGCCTTTAAATCGAAACCAGTGTCCACTCCAAAGAATAGTACCGAGATGGACATAGATAAAGAGCATACAGAAAGTGAATCTGAATAACAAGAAAACGATCTAGAGATAGAAGAAGATATATTAGAAATAAGTGAAGATGTAAGAGAGAAAATATGACGATGAAAAATCTTTAAAATAATCAGAGAAAGGGTGATACACTACAACAACAAATAACCGAATAAAAAAACTCTAACCACAACTAAAACGATTAACACTATATTCTCACCAAAGGCACAAATAATAGAAGAATTTAAAAGGTTTTTCAATGAAATTATTGACAATCATCCTGCACATTTAATTCCAGAAGCAAATACTTGGCATAATCAAGAAGTCTAACTAAAACACTTAAAGAAAAACCAAAGGGTAAGATGCCTTAGAAGTTGAAAGGTATTGTGAACTCTGACGATCCGAGAACATAATCTTATTTGTGAACTGCCATTACAATATGTGGACTTTGACTCTATTTCCGAGTGACAAAGAAGAAAGGAAGGGGATGCCCAAGGTTTGGTCTTCAATCAATACTTCGCTAATTTATGGATCACAGTGTATAGGCTAATAGCCAGTGCTGCAGAACCTAATTCAGGATCTTTTTTTTTGGGGGGGGGGGAGCCATTCTCATCAGATATGATGAGTCTGATACATGAGATATCGATCATCAATCTCATTTTGCAAACGTTATTTTTTGGTGAAATATTTTTATTCTGGATTCTTAGTGAAAGTAATTGTCACTAGATGGCGCAGCTTATTCACCTGTTGATGAGAGTGTGAAGATTCTCAGGGCACGGATTGTGGATGCTTATTACTTGGAGATGGGAAGCCTTCTTGTCAAGGTCAGCTCTCCTGACTGCCGAGCTTCTGAGAAGCTTCTGTGCACCACCTCCATTCTGGGTATCCCTGTAACTGTGGATCACCCAGTCTCTTAATGCCTGCCACAGGGCCTCATTGAAGATATTGACACCACCCTTATTGATAAGGCGATCCTTGATGCCCTCTCGGATCAGAGAATGACAGCGGTCTGTCATATGTACCTCTATCTTCCCTCGGATTCTGGGGTCAACAAGATTCCCCTTTGGAAGATTGTCCTTACCTTCAGTGAATTCTCCTTACCTGGGAACGTTGTCCTGAGCTTTCACCGGATCCCGGTGAAGCCTCACACAAAGGCCCCACTTCAGTGTCTGAAGTGCCAATGCTTCAGGCACACTGCAAAGAGTTGCAGAGGCCTCTCTCTCAATACTTTAGGGAACCCCACCCTCATACCTTACCTTTCATTACCTTCACTGAAATCTCACAATACATTAAGACACTTAAACCCAATAAAGCTCCTGGTGATGACAAAATTGGAAACAAAATTTTAAAACAGCTCCCTTACAAAGCCATTGTTTTCCTATTAAATATTTTCAATCACTGCTTACGATTAAATTACTTCCCCTCTGTCTGGAAAAATGCATTGGTTACAATGCTTCCCAAGCCAGGTAAAGACCCACTTTTTCCTGTTAACCACAGACCTATCAGTCTCTTACCTTGCATGGGAAAGCTATTGGAACGAATCATTTTGCACAGACTTAATGACACTCTCACTACACTCAACATTATCCCCCCCCTCAACAATTCGGATTCCGTAAACAACATTCTACTGTCCACCAAATCCTTCGTGTGGTGGAAATCCTTGCTGCGGCCGGAAATAAGAAAGAGCATTCTATCTCTGTCTTCATTGACGTTGCCAAAGCTTTTGATAAGGTCTGGATAAATGGACTCCTGTATAAATTGGTTCAATTTCATTTCCCCCCTGCGCTTGTGCGTATTCTGCGGAGCTATCTTACGGGTAGAACATTTCAGGTCAAACTTGGCTCAGATGTCTCCAGCAGAAGGCATATCAATGCCGGGGTCCCACAGGGGTCCATTATTGCTCCTACCTTGTTCAACATCTACGTTTCTGACACTCCAAGTGTGGATAGAGTGCATACTGCTATGTATGCTGACGACACTGCTTTCATCTCCTCCTCTCCCAATCTTAAACATGCCTGCAACAAAATGCAAAAGATCTTGGATGCCTATGAGGCATGGTGCACCTCTTGGCGTATCCAAGTCAATACCGATAAAACTATGGCAGTACTCTTTTCTCGCAAACAAAACCCCCACCTCACCAATTTTTTGTTGTTCGATAAACAAATTGTGTGGAAAGACTCTGCTAAATATTTAGGCCTCACGATTAGCCGAAACCTACTCTGGAACACTCATATTGACTCCGCCCTTCACAAGGCCAGAGTTCTTAAAACTCAGCTCTACTCCCTCCTCCACAAATACTCTGTTTTGGCACCTAAACTCAAAATTTTAATTTACAAACAAATCCTCCGACCCATCCTCCTTTACGCCGTCCCAGTTTGGGCTACTTGTTCACCTACTTATATCAAAAAACTTCAGTCCTTTCAAAATTCCATCCTCCGATCAGCTATAGCAGCTCCCTGGTTTGTAAGAAACTCTATAATTGCACATGATCTCAACATGGATTCCATTACCACCACCATTAATAAAATAGCCTCCAAATTTTTTCACGAAGCTACTCTTCATCCTAATGAACTTATCAGATACTCTGTTGATTATGAAGTAATTCATAATCAACGGTTTAAAAGATGCAAGACTATCCTATCTTAAATTCACACCCCTACCTCAGTCTCTCCCTCCATTTCTTCCTTTCACTCTCTGTTTTTCCATCTCATAACTTCAACTACTCGTGCGTGCGAATAATTATTCGCAACGGTTATATAACCGTGGTAGTTTTTTATGTGGCCTGTCACCCCCTCTCCAATTTTAGTTAGGCAGATATGGGTTATTCACCCGGTGCTGCATCGTCACGTCGCGACCTGAGACCTGAGGTATGGTACGATGTCAGCACTGCAGTGGGCCTCACTCCCACAAGCAGTGCAAGCACACTGGGCCTCTTATCTGTCCTAACTGTGGTAGACCTCATGCAGCCACCTTCTCTGGGTGCCGTGCCAGGAAGCTTGCCTGTGAGAAGAGGGAAGCCCTAGGTCCTGTGCACTCTTTGCACAGCACCAAGGATGGGAAGGTCCCTCTTCCAAGCTCCGTGGTGACATCCCCGCCACCCCCACCACCTAAGAAGTCTGCATGCAGCAGGAGTCTCTTCGATCCCTCAATCAGCTTTGACCCTCTCCCACGTCAACTACAGTGGTCATCTGTGCAATGCCTCTGCTACACTGCTCAGCAAGTTGGCTACTGTCCACACCATATCTCTGTGCCTCTGCCTCGCACTCTGCCCTAACACACCTAATGCATCTGTCATTGCAGAGGCTGATGACATGCCTTTCCACCTGCACTGGAAGAGAGATATACTGTGTCATCTCTCGAGGCTCCATTCGCTGCACTATAACCATGAGCTTCTCAGGAAGTTGCATGAGAGGCCTCACTCTGCCTTTGCCCTGTCTGCCAAGGATTTCTACGACCGAGTCCTTCCTGCCAGCTCCAGATGCACGAACTGGTGTGGACAGATGCTGTCAATACTCTCTCCCCCAACCTTCCACCCTGGAGGAACAGTGATATCATGATCAATGTCACTATCCCTTCTCTTGGTTCGGAACAGCGACTCTGATCCATTGGCCATCAGACTTCTCTCCACCTCCTACATCACTGAACGATATGAGATGTACTGAGGTCTACACTGATGGATCTGTGGACTGGGAGAGGCAACATGCTGCCTCTGTCTTTGCCATCGCCAGAGGTTTCCATCTCCCGCATCTCACCTCCTCCACTTGTGCAGAGCTTCATCCTATTCTTGAGGCTATACTTTTCATCCTCAGCCTCGAGAGTGGCAACTTTGTCATCCTCTATGACTGCAAGTCAGCCCTGGAAGCTCTCCAGAAGCGAGACAGCAAGAGCTGCAACCCCTTCCTCATCCAGAAGATCATGGAGACTTGCACCATGGTCACTTCTGCTGGAGTCATGGTCCATTTCCAGTGGATCCCTTCCCATATAGGAATACCTGGTAATCAGCTCACTGATCACATCATGAAGGAGGCACTGGAGAGTCAGAGGTGTGTAATTAATTACCCTCCCTCTCTCACTGACTGCAGGAATTCTGTCTCACAACTGGTAAGCCAGTACCGTCTTGCTCAGTGGCAGATGGACAGCAGGTGTTCCTCATTCAGGTACCTGGTTGAACCTTCTCTCACTGCTCCTAACCTTCGTAAACTTCTCAGATCTCAGGAGACCCTCCTTCATCAACCCTGAGTTGGTGTCATCTACAGCAACTTTATGCTGCACACTCTTGGCAGAGCTTACAGTCCAAACTGTGCCACTTGTGGCACACCTGAGACTGTATCCCATGTTCTGCTCAACTGCTCCTGCTAGAATGTTGAAAGAGATGCTTTGTTCTGGGAGATTAATGCTATAGGAACCACTGACTACTCCATCATCTTTCGTCTCGGCAACAATCAGTGTGAAACTGCAATGTGCATGCTTCCGTATGGTCACTGACTACTTTCAGAACATTGGCCTCTTCTGCAAGGTCCAATGTTCTGTATTTTACATTACCTGATTAGAGCCTTCTTTTTTTGAGGGATAGCTGAGATGCAGATTCTTCTGCATCCACTATCTCTATTCTGTTGTGACTGGTGTAGGGAGCCCCTTCTTTGGAGGCTAATTTCACCCTATTTACAACACCTTGAACCTTGAACCATAAAACATAATTACACTGTTAGGAGCAAAGTACAGAAGCCTATATACATCAATATGTTCCATGAAAGACAAACCTGCAGCAGACAATTGACTTATATATTCGTAAGATGATGAAATGTATTAATTTGCCTATTATTTTTAAAACTTCTGCAAAATTACTCAAAATAAACAAACGACTTTTCCAGTTATTGTAAAATGCACTCCTTAACAGGATAAAATGCTTCTTAAATAACTTTAAGCTAAGCTACCACTGTATGCAAACAGCCGTGATCATTAGACAGGTTGAAACACTAATTAAATCACATTAAATATTTATTATTAAAATTTATATATTTATTATTAAATTTATATATTTATTATTAAATTTATATTTAAAGAATAAGAAAACCCATAGTTGAAGCGTACTGAAATGATTGCACTGCGCATGTGCAGATTGCGCGTTAAAGTTGTTTTTGTGGCTGCGCGCCAATTTGCCACTTTCAGCTTCGGCAAAATTCCACAGAACGGCGCCACTTATGCTTGTGCGGAGCTGGGCTTCTCCTTAGACCTTCTTCAGCAGCATACTGCACAGGGAGGAAGAGTGTCACAGCAAGCAAAGTTTCTCTTCCTCCATCATTGGCAGTTAAACTGGTTTCGCTGCGGCTGCGCAGAGGGAAGCCCGAAGAGCAGCAGAAGGCAACTTTCATCTGACTGTGATGTACCAAGCAGCGATAGCCATTCAGCAAAAGGAAGTTTGAGTTTATTTACCTCTGAGCAGCACTTTTTGTCACACAACGGGCTAAATTGGACAAGTCACAAGGATTCAGAGAAGGATTGGGAGGATGGAGGAAACCCACTGATGGATGGGACTCAAACTTGGGACCTGGAGATTTGGAGCCTGGCAACACTGCAGGAAAATTTCCATTTCCATCGAATGGAAAGAATTTTTTTCAAACTTGAATTTAACATGGACGGATGAGAAATGAAGTGTAAAAGTGAACACCGAGAAGGCTTTCATGCAAAATGAAATCTCGTATCTCTTATGAACTTGCCGAAAAGCAAAGGATTTTAATAAAAAACTTTTCCTGTGAAAAATACACAAAATTACAAAACTTTTTTTAATTGACAGTTATTAAACTTTTATTTTGTGCTACTAGATATTAAGGTTTTTATTAGAGCCCTGCGTGGATGCAGATATCGGCATGTAAAAGCTCTCAGCGGATAAAAGATTAACTCAAAGCGGATAGTCTTGTATTTCATAAGATATATAGAAATATCAGCATACATTATTGGCCTATTGATAGCTGACATGAATGAAAGAAGTACTTAAGTCGGGCTGTTTTACCTCTGAGCTGCACTTTTTTTGCATACAACAGGTTAAATGGCCAGATCACAAAGATCCAGAAGGCTCAGAAAAGGTTGGGGGAGGGGACCCACTGTAACAGCCGTTGGGAGACAGATGGTAGCATCCCATCAAGGCCATCCACCATGATCTTTAACATGCAGAGGATATGTCTCTCCTGCACACTGGGTACAACTTAAATCCGATTCGATCGGTGTTAACTACTAACCGAAGGTACCCTCAATGGTAGCCCTAGTGGGAGTCGAACCTGGAAACTGAAGATTACGAGCCACTTCCGACTGAGTCAAGTAGCTAGAGCTACTTGAGGTAACAATAAAAGAGATGTGATTTCAAAATTAAATGATGATATTCGCTATAAAAAGAAAAAAAAAAAAATCTATTGGGATAATGCCGCAAGTTAAAACTTACCCTATGTAAAAGAAATGATCTTTTTGTTGTACAGCATAATAAAAATTCAGTCAGTTTGAACTTTGTCTTCTAAACGTTCCTTTTCTTTCCTTTATTAATTTGGGGAGGGGTAGCTCAGTTGATACCAACCTTTAGAGGAGAGTTGCTGCGTAAAAAAGTGTGTCCCATAAAGGCTGAAAACTGCATTTAAAGGAGCAAAATGAATTCAAGAGTATTGCAAAATTAGAATTAAGTAAATTTCTGTCTAAATTTAGTAAAGCATATTTTTATGAAAGAGAAAGGCTTTTGTTCGAAAAATAACCTTGACGGAAGGCTACCATCTGTCTCCCAATAGCTGTCCAATGGGTCCTCTCCCCAAAACCTTTTCTGATCCTTTGGGTTCCTCGTGACCTGACCATTTAGCTCACTGTGTGCAAAAAATGTCGCTCAGAGGAAAATAACCCAACTCAAGTAGTTCTTGCTAGTTATACATCAGACTTCAAGCATCTGCATAATCTCGATGATTATTAAATAGGCAATATTCACGGACGCTGATGAAGTGTTGCGGATGCCTCTGTGTATAAAACTTTGCAGATGTGGCTGCGGATTTGACCTTAACCGTAACTGGTATGGTGGGGTCTACCAGACCCCAGCTCTATGATTTTTCTTGATTCAGAAAATGTACCATACCAGTTACGGGTTAAGGATGTGGATCAGTTTGGGACTCTCAGAGCTCTAATTACTATTATGTGCAATGATGTATAAGGCATTTTCCAAAAGATTGGATTACTTTTCAGTGCATTAATTTCCATAAAAGTCAATCCTTCAGACTGAATTTTCAGAGGCCCCCGGTTCTCTTTCCTTCAATCTGATCATCCTAATAAAAAAAGTCAATACTTCACATATAATTTTCGAAAGTCCCCGGATCTTGCTGTTCAAATGTGGTCACCCTACAGATAGAAGACTTCCATTCACACTTATTGGAACATAAAAGCGATGCTAGGTTTCCTGCCGAAGAGTGGCTTAATCAATCATGTTCGAAGTAGTAATATTTAAATCTAGTTTTAAAATTAAACATGTAGACATTTTTTTTTTTTAAAAAAGCAGTAGTTAAACCACTCTATAATATTCTTATGTAATCTTCATAAATTATTCAGTTTCCTATATATCAAAAACCTATGCACAAACAACGCCAAAAAAAATATATCTGAAGTGAAGCTTAAGCAATATAAATTTATTATTTTTATGAGAATTCGTTTCGCCGAAGTTGTACTTTTTTGTCTTCTATATGTTCCTTTTCTTTCCTTTATTAATTTGGGAAGGGGTAGCTCAGTTGATAGTGCATCAGGGTCGCAATCTGCAGTTCCTAGTTTCGAGTCCAAGATGGCTGAGCTTTGAGATTTATTTACACAAAAATCCCCACCCTACCTGTTCTCAGTAGGGAACACCGATGGACGTGGAAAGGCTGACTTCTCTCGGATGGAACCTAAAGCCGTGGCTCTGTGAGCGGGAGAATCGTAACTTCGTGCACGTGAAAGACACGCTAGATGGCGTGTACGGTTGGCTACCATGTCTCCCAACAGCTGTTCCAGGACATCTGCTCTTTCAACCTTCTCTGAGCGTTTGGGGTCCTTGTGACCTGGCCATTTAGCCCATTGTGTGCAAAAAAGTGTCGTTCAGAGTTCAAACCACCCAACTCTTTATTAATTTAACTTATTTTACACCATCAATGCCAGCTAGTTATTGGCCAGGGTGGCGTTCTACATAGGAGTGAGCATGGGTAACTCAATGCCATGAGCACAGAATAATAGACGTAGAAGTTGATCTCCCTAAATACGTTTTGCAATGTTAATTCTCACGAAGCAAAGTGCCATTTTGCGGTAAGAAATTGACTTTAAAGAAGCAAGCAAAGAAAAATTATTTTTATACAACTCATATTGAGCCTTGAATAATACAATGAGTGTCAAAAATAATAATTACAAAACAATTCAAATTCAAAAATAAAATACAAAAGGTAAAAGATTTAATTTCAAAAATTAAATGAAAATTTATTATATCTAACTTAGTGGATAAAATAGAACACATTGGAAAGAGCGAAAAGTTTAAGGTTTGAATTTATTAACTAAAGTAACTTCAATTTCCTACAGATTTTAATACAACAATGCATTAAGTTATGAGATTTTTTATTTTAAAAGTGTTTTAGACTTCAAATGTTTTATTCCGCTATTTCTGTCGCCAGATGATTTTGGTCTCAGACGTGTGGTACTCATTCTTTGAAATCGGCCATGTTGACTAATAGTGGTGAACAGAGGTGTAGCTAGGCTTTTGGCACCCTTGGCAAATTTGTAATTGTCCGCTCTTATTCAGGTATTGATAAAAAAAAATACACGTTATATTTATATATATTTATTGTCATTATTTTAATAGAGTTACATGAATAAATATTAATTGCACATAAATAATTGCAAAAGAAATTGCAATTAATTATACAAATGATTATTTTTTAAAGTAATTTACTTTTTCCTTGGCAAAATCGTTAATAATCTCATGAAAATTAATTTTTGGAGTCAGTTCTTGCTCGATTGACAAGAAACAAAACAATGATGTACGCGCCTGTCCTGATGTTGAAATCAAATAATTTTTAACAAGTTTTAATTTACTGAAACTTCTTTCGACTGTAGCCACTGCTGTTGGCATGATCAAGAATATTTTTAGAACCACTATTATATTTGGGTAACTTTCTTGTAATTCCCAACTGCCTAGTACATTTAATACATCCAAGTGATTCGATTTAGATGAATATTTCCTCTCTCAAAATTTGATTTATTTGATGTTTTAAACATTTTATTTCAATTGTAAATTGATCCCCATTTATTTCAGGATACTTTTTTCATAATGAAACACCCTTGGCTTCCAAATCTTCACTTATTAATGAATGTAGCGCTTCTCCAGTCAGGAAATCAATAACAATGTACAAATTATGAACTCCTGCTCAAAGAAAAGATACCTATCTAACAAAATTTTATTTTGTAGCGGCATGATTTGTAAAAGCAATATGAACAGTTGGAAATTACACCCCAAACCTGTTTTCTTTGATGATACGACGGTATAAACAATACGTATTAAAATTTAACGAAGTACAGGCGGCTAATCATTCGATTTTTTTTTTTTGCACATAAATGTCAGATATTGTGGAACGGCTCATGCCGCCCCAGCACCGCCCTGTGATTCCGGCGCCCTTGGCAACTGCCCCGATGCCAACACGTTCCTACGCCTCTGTGGTGAATTACCCAATAGTAGCATGTAGCGCTCACCTAAGACCTCAAACTGTAATTTTCGCAATATTTCATTTGGAAATTAATTTTCTAATAAATATAATGTAAGAAAGAGATACTCTCTTGTGGAAGTAAACGGAAGTGGAGGACTGCCAGATTAGTGTGGTCTACTGATCTGGACAACTCTGGCTACTTTTCTTTTTTTTCTATCCTGCTGAGGAGTGGTCAACCACACATGGTCCTTGTGCTGGCCATATAAACCCACTGGACTGGACTGAATTAAGGCTCTGAGCTTGATAATGCATCCTGAATTTCCTGCACTGGTGGCTTCTGTGGAGGGAAATCTTCCGCTGTGTTTTCTGTTTGTTTGTGGGTTCACAGCCCCAAGAGAATAGATTCACAGGATATGCTGAGCAGCTGGTGGATAATCCTGAGCAGAGGTCATCGCAGGCACCTGAACTCTTTGCTTCTACTGGCATCGTCAAATTCTACATTGGAGGAAGTCTTCCAGTGTAGATGGCTTCAGCCTTTAGTAGTGGGGGAACGGGTCTTTGCCCCATGTCTGCGATTAGGGGGCTGTTTATATTGTCACCATTTCCTCTCTCAACAAACATAGTTTGTTTAAACATCCCACTAACCATTTTCTCTCCATAGGTAGTTAGAATGTGAGGACTCTGCACAGAGCTTTTTCTCTTGATGTCTTCACACAAGAATTTCACCATTATAATTTAGATATTCTCGGCTTGCAAGAGACCAGATGGACAGATAAAGGTCAGATTCTTAAAAATAATCTTAAATTTCTCTTTTCATGGAGGGACGACAATAAGCATCACCAAGGCATGGGTCTGCTTCTCAGCGACACGCTAGTGATGCTCTTCTAGGATATGAGTGCATTAATGAAAGGTTTCTTACAGCAAAATTTCAGACAAGTGTTAAAGACTTGAATGTTATCTGCTATTATGCCCCCACTGAGAATGCCGATGAGGATGAGGAGGATAGGTTTTATGAACAACTTCAGGATATTTTGAATTCTGTCAAGAAAGGAGATATTATCCTTGTTCTTGGTGACTTCAATGCCAAAGTTGGTACTGACTCTGACCTTTGGGGAGGTGTGATAGGACCTTTTGGTATTGGTAGCTGCAATAGCAATGGGCAACGTCTCCTACAGGTAAGTAAACTCAATGGATTCAGAATAACTAGCACTTATTACAAACACTGCAACATACATAAGTACACATGGGTTTCACCCCATGGACTGCATAAGAATATGATTGATTATATATTAATTAACAGCAAATGGACTAGTTCTGTTAGGAATATCATGTAGGAGACCTGAAATTGCATCTGACCATTACCTTGTTAAAAGTGTCTTGCAACTTAAATTAAATGCTAAGGTTAAAAAATTTACCTTTAATACTGAAGCTCTTGAAGACCCAGTTATAGCTAAAGCTTACCATGACAGATTACTTAGTCATTATGACAGTCATAGTTTACTTACTACTGAAGTTGAGGAAGAATGGGACCATTTAAACAGGCTTTTTTGAAAACTACCAATATTCTTTTAAGAAAAAACGAGCAGAGGAGACAGAATTATTTGAGTGATAAGGCACTTGAACTTATTTCAGAAAGAAGGAACTGCAAGAATGTCCTTAATCAGTACCCTACTAGTCCCAATATAAAGAATTACAGAGAGCTTAATAAACGTGTAAAAGATCAGTTAGCTGCTGATAAGAATCTTTTGGATTGATGGTTTGGCTGACAAAGCCGAGGAAGCAGTTAGACAGCACAACGGCAAAGAGCTGTACCAGACAGTTAATGTTTTGTATAGCGGAAAACGGACAGGTATACAGGGATTGAAGGATAAACAAGGTAAGGTTATAGAAGGTGAGTATTCTGTCATGGCTAGGTGAGCTGAGCATTTCAGTGATGTTCTAAACAATGTGGTTAGTTCTACTCCCATTGTTTGTGATGATGACAAATGCATTGGTGGCTTTAATGTTGACCCTATAAAACAATCTGAAGTTATTTTGGCTATTTCTAAACTTAAACTTCATAAATCCCCAGCGGTAGATGAAATTACTGCGAAATGCTAAGAGCTGGGAATGTTTCGTTTACCAAATGGATGACTGAAATTTTGAATATCTTTTACGATAAAGACATGGTTCCTAAGGATTTTACCAGAGCTATCGTTATCCCTATTTTCAAAAAAGGTGATTGCAGTTCTTGTGATAACTATATGGGTATCAGCCTACTTTCTGTTCCAGGTAAAGTTCTTTCGATGATTGTGCTTAATAGAATTAAAAATCTGGTTGACAGTCAATTGCGTGATGAGCAATGTGGATTCAGAAGTGGTAGGGGATGTGTGGATGAAATATTTTCACTTAGTCAGATTCTTGAGAAATCGTGTGTGATAGTTGGTTAGGTTTGTAGCAATTAGTTTAGCATTACTTCTGGTGTTCGACAAGGGTGCATTTTGTCCTCTTTTCTCTTTAGTTTGGTTATTGATTATATTATGCGAAATTCACTTCAAGGGAAAGATTTTGGAATTAAATGGACTGGAGATACGAAAATTTTTGATTTAGATTATGCTGATGATTTAGCCCTTTTGGCAAATGATGTTGATGAGATGAACTCTTTCATTCGAGCTGAACTGGTAGAGTAAGTTTGGTTATAAACAGAGAGAAAACAAAACTGATGAAAATTGGTCAGGCAGGCTACGATTCGGTTAATTTGAATGGTTGCAGTCTTCAGCAGGTGTCACAATTTAATTATCTTGGGAGCTATGTGACAGATACTGGTGATGTGCGGCATGAGATTAACACATGAAAAGGGATTGCCGCAGGGACTTTTATGAATCTATGGAGAGTGTGGAGTTGTTTGGGTTGTTTTACTTCTGAGCGGCACTTTTTTTGCACACCATGGGCTAAATGGCCAGGTCACATGGACCCCGAAGGGTCAGAGAAGGTTGGGGGAGGGGACCCACTGGAACAGCTGTTGGGAGACAGATGGTATATATAAATCTCAACGCTAACCCAGCTGGGAGTCGAACCTGGGAACTACAGATTACGAGCCTGGCGCGCTACCGACTGAGCCACCCCCGCCCCAGGAGTGTGGAGAAATAGACGTATACACCTAAAGACTAAAATTAGACTGTATAATAGTTTGGTTCTTTCTATGGTTAGTTATGGTAGTGAAACTTGGACGCTTTGTAAACAAGATAACAGGAAACTAGATGCTTTTGATTCTAGATGCTTACGCAGTGTCTTGGGGATTAGGTGGTTTAACTAAACCACCTAATCCCCAAGATACTGCGTAAGCATCTAGAATCAAAACTTTGTAACTAATGATGAGGTATATTTGATGAGGCAAAGGAGTAGGCAACCTCCATTAAGCATCATATTGTGCAGAGAGTAGGCCACCTAATCCCCAAGATACTGCGTAAGCATCTAGAATCAAAACTTTGTAACTAATGATGAGGTATATTTGATGAGGCAAAGGAGTAGGCAACCTCCATTAAGCATCATATTGTGCAGAGAGACTCTGTTGGTTTGGCCATGTTGCTCATATGGATAATTATAGATTGGTGAGTAGGGTTATGAACTGTGTGCCTAAATGCCTGAGAAAGAGGTGGAGACCTGGGATCCGGTGGGCAGACAATGTCAAACACGACCATGTTAGAATTGATGTGCAATGGCCGGATGCAGCAGGTGTAGCTCAGAACACACATGCCTGGAGAAGTAAGCTGCACTGTCTGGTTGGACCTCCTTAGCCTATGGCTGCTTGAGGATGATGATGATGATTTCCCATTTCTTCTTCTGGTAAGAATTAAGACTGAACCCAAATAGCTACTGCAGATTGTCCATGGATACTTTAACGACTCCCTAAGGCACAATTTTGGTTGGAATCACCCAGTCTGCTCTTATTAATTGTTCAAAGAGAGAAAGCATTACTTCAAATATTTGGATTAGCACTCCCTGTTGGCAGAAATGGAACCTCAAGCATGTGATTTTCAAGCAGCAGGTATCTAAATGGTTAAACTGGAGTAGTGCAACTGAAAATTGAGAAATTTTTATTAAAAGGAACGATCCGCTTTTTAAAAAATTAAATGCTTGGTTGAAACAGCATTAAGATGTAAAGAAGGTCATTAACAGAACCGCTACTGAAATATGTTTTACCAGTATGACATACCAGCACATACTGGCCTACTCTCACTGCACATAATACAGATATGGGGCTTCTCTTTTCTGTGGGTTAGATAATGTCTTTTCAAAGTGAAATCCTCTAATAATATTTTGTTACATTTAGGCTTCTCTTTGGTGCTTGCAAGATTAAGCATGATTCTTCCGTTTTTTAGTAAAAAACTGTTTTCAGTATTTAAGATAAACAAGAAATTTATTTTGTTCTGTAAAAACGATGTGATGTTGAATGGCTTCTCTGTGAATATTCTTTGTTGTAAATTTAAAATTTGAAGTATAATTTTAATAAACAGAGAATCTTTAGGTTTATGAAGTGCAATGAAATTTTAATATATTGTTACAAGGGAATCGATTATTGCCTATATAAGCATTTAAAAATGTTTCATTTCTTCAGCACGAATTAAATGTAACCCCTTTTCATGTCTAGGTATAAATTTTTTCACAGTTACCTTTGCTCGTTTCTTCCAAAAATGTCACAAATGTTTTTCTCCATCAAAGATTTTACATATTTAATAATATTTATCGTTGCATATTTCAGACATATTCCTTTTATTTCTCTTCTTAGATAATACTAAAATCTTTACCACCAGATGAATCATTAGCTGTGATTTAAGAAATACGCCTTTTTGTCTAGGTGTTAATAAGACAATTCGGCTTTAGGCTGATTTTGTCTTGAAAATCCTTTGCTCTTAATTTCACAGAGATAAATGTTTCTCTACAATGTGGTGATGACAGTGATTCAATATTTAAATCAAATTTTAATCTTTTGTTATGAATGAAACAATTTCAAATCGATGATAAGAATTCAGTATTCTAATACTAAACAGAAATTAAGGTTCAAATAATTAACTTCATATTTGGAATAATTTTTCATAGCTGTTTTACCTTTTTCTCATAGGACATCAGAAACTGATAGGAAAGGAATAAAATTCTGAATCAACCTTTGGTTTTCATAACCTAAAAATTAAAATAATAAAACTGAAATATAATATTGAGAAATATACTAAATATAAGGAGTAAAGCAAAAACATAATTTCAAAATACCAAATCACAAACAAAATGTTAAAAGAAAAATCGGGTTGCCAAGCCCTATAGAATATCATAACTTCGAACAGAGAGGATACTAATGTTAAGAATCAAGGCTTTCTCTGATATCAGCTACTCTCGTCATGGGTATGTACTAGCGACTTCATTTCAGCTCTGCGAATATGATTCATTTTATGTAAATTAATAGCAAATAGGTTAATTCTGTTAGGAATACAAAGTCATATAGAGGAGCTGAAATTGGATCTGACCATTACCTTGTTAAAAGTATCTTGCAACTTAAACTTAAGAAGTGTTGTGCTAAGGTAAAAAAAATTATCTTTAATTCAGAAGTTCTGAAAGACCCAGTTATAGATGAAGCTTACCATGGGTTGGGTTGGGTTAGTTTACCTCTGAGCAGCACTTTTGTGCACACCATGGGCTAAATGGCCAGGTCACATGGACCCCAAAGCTCAGAGAAGGTTGGGGGAGGGAACCCACTGGAACAGCTGTTGAGAGATAGATTTACCACGATAGATTATTTAGTCATCATGACAGTCATGGTTTGCTTACTACTAAAGTTGAGGAAGAATGGGACCGTATTAAGCAGGCTTTTTTTGGGGGGGAACTAACAGTATTCTTTTAGGAAAAAAGGAGCAGAGGAAGCAGAATTGTTTGGGTGATAAGGCACTTGAGCTTATTTCAGAAAGAAGGAACTGCAGAAATGTCCTTAATCAGTACCCTACCAGTCCTAATAGAAAGGATTACAGAGAGCTTAATAAATGTATAAAGGATCAGTTAGCTGCTGATAAGGATCTTTGGTTTGATGGCTTGGCTGACAAAGCTGAGGAAGCAGTTAGGCAGCAGAACTGCAGAGAGCTGTACCAGATAGTTAATGTTTCGTGTGGTAGAAAACAGACAGGTATACAGGGATTGAAGGATGAACAAGGTAAGGTTATAGAGGTGAGGATTCTGTCATGGCTAGGTGGGGTGAGAATTTCAGTAATGTTCTAAACAATGTGTTTAGTTCTACCCCTATTATTTTTAATGATGACTTTAATGTTGGCCCTATAATACAGTCTGAAGTTATTTTAGCTCTATCTAAACTTAAACTACTTAAATCCCCAGGGGTAGATGAAATTACTACAAATTGCTTAGAGCTGGGAATGTTTCTTTTACCAAATGGATGACTGAAATTTTGAATATCTTTTATGATAAAAACATGGTTCCTAAGGATTTTACTAGAGCTATTATTATCACTATTTTTAAAAAAGGTGATCGCAGTTCTTGTCATAACTATATGGGTATCAGCCTAATTTCTGTTCCAGGTAAAGTTTTTTGCTTGATTGTGTTTAATAGAATTAAGAATCTGGTTGACAGGCAATTGCGTGATGAGCAAAGTGGATTCCGAAGTGGTAGGGGATGTGTGGATCAGATATTTTCACTCAGGCAGATTCTTGGGAAATGTTTAGAATTTCAGAAACTTTTGGTTGCTAGCTTTGTTGATTTCAAAAAGGCTTTTGATTCTGTTGATCGTCAAAATTTGCGGTTTATTTTGGAATCGCATGGCATACCAGACAAGTTAATTAACATAATGAAAGCTCTCTATGATAACACTGAGTCGTGTGTGAGAGTTGGTAAGGCTTGTAGCAATTGCTTTAGCATTGCTTCTGGTGTTAGACAAGGGTGCATTTTGTCTCCTTTTCTCTTTAGATTGGTTATTGAATATGTTAGTGTTCTCAATGTGGGGTATGCGGTAAAATTTTTTGGGATATGCCATGAGAGTTTAAAAGTCGCTAAGTTGGCAACACTGCTACTGATTAATTTCTGAGAACTGAGTGACGAAGCGTGGCGCTGTAGTTCATATCTGTACATGTTTATCAATCCTCCCTTCCCTACCCGAACAACTGATCGCCAGTCAAAACATCCATTCTAAGTGAGTGAATGTGTCCTCTTACTGCTCTATGTATTTGTTGTGATTTATTTCACTTGCTGTGCTTAAAGTTATTTTTAGTCTTCAGTTTACTGTGAAGTTAAATGAACGTGTTTCTAAAGTGCCTTGAAACATGGATATATGGATAATTAAGAAGAAAAGTAACGTGGAGCCAGAGCCGATTGCTTCTACATCTGTGACTACCTCATCATCCCATGTGAGTAAAGAGGTGGATTCAGCAGTAACTAAAAGAACATTAAATGTTAAATAACAAAGTGATAAAAAATTAAAAAACGTAAATATCATGAATTATATTTACAAATTGCTTTTAAATAGACAGGAAATTTAGTAGAACCAAATCCACAACGCATTGTTTGCTCTGAAGTCCTGTCACAAAATTTTATGAAACCGTCTCTTTTACGGCAACACTGTGATGCCCCAGAGTTCATATTTATCATTAGCGTTCATATCATTATCCCATTATATTTATCATTTTTATTTCCTTTTTGGCATCACAGCGCTCGTTTCCAAGAGTTAGGAGTTGCGCATGCGCAACTCCGATCTTCCGACTGTCACCCGCTAAAGCGTGTGCACAAGGACACGCCCCCTCTTGCGTCATAGCTTGCATCGTTCGTCATTTTATGTAAATGTCTTTCCCGCCGTGCAACATGACACACGTCCGGTTCTTGTTAAAGGTCTGGTGACATGCTAGTCACGGTAGTTAGAGTAGTTAGTTGTAGTTGGTTGGAGTAGTGAGAAGTAGAGTGGAGGAGTGTGTGGAGAGAGAGTGCCTAGTGCACAGAGTTGCAGAGTGAGAGAAGAGGAGAGGAAAGTGCGTTGTAGCACAGTGAATTGATGTATCTTCTTCATTGAAGTTTTGGTGAGTTGATTTTTTGGAAATAAATTTGTTTGTTATTTAAACCTTTTGAGTCTTTACAATTTTTTTCTCTTGAGCAACGCGAATTAAGATTTGATTATATTTAGACATTTGACAATCATTTTTGGATTCTTACTTATTAATGCTCACTGGTATTTTGAACCCTAATTTAACTTATTCTATTTTTTGGCAATTTGTCAATTATTGCCTGGTGCCCATCTCAGCTATCCGGAGCATAAAACTAATTGGATCAGGAAAAAGGTCCAACTTTAAGGTATTTTGCATTTAGTTGGAACGTTACAACACTTTGAAAGAAAATATGAACGTTTAAAAAATAAGCCCTTAAGTTATTTTGAACGTCTTTTAGAAGACTTTAGTAGTAGTAAAAGCATAATGAAGCATTTTTCTGGTGTAGAAGAAAATTAAAGTGCACTTAAAGTGTCTTATAAAGTAAAGCTTCAAATTGCCAAAGCCGGAAAGGCTCCCACAATAGGCGAGTCACTCTTTCTTCCAGCAGCGGAAGAAATAGCTTCTTGTATGTTTGGTCAAAAGAGGCAAGCCTTGTCAGAACCATTCCTTTGTCAAACGACACATTTTCCAGGAGAATTAAAGATATGGCCTGTAATATTACTAATCAATGGCTTTTTGGCTAACTAATCAATGCGTGATTAGTTAGCCAATATTAAGGACCAACTTATTCAAGCTATTCAATGTAGCCCATGGTTTGCCATACAAGTGGATGAGTTGACAGACTTAGCTGGGCCAGCTCAATTACTTGGTTTTGTGCATGGAAAATTCCATGATGCAATATTTGAAGGTATTTTATTTTGTAAGCCTCTCAAAACTTCTACTATGGGTGAGGATATTTTTAATATGATTGATTCATTTTTTGCTGAAAACAACCTTGAACGGAAAAACTGTATTTCTGTAGTACTGATGAAGCAAAAGCACTGAGTGGTTATGTCACAGGACTAGCAGGTCGTATAAAGCAAGTTGCACCAGAATGTAAGTTCACTCATTGTTTTCTTCACCGTGAAGCGCTGATAGCTAAATTTCTCCCTAATCATTTGAAAAGAGTTCTGGATGAAAGTATACAAATGATTATTTTCATCAAAACCCAAACATTGAAGTCTCGACTTTTTTCACTTATATGTGAAGAAATGGGTAGCTTGCATAAGAGATTACTGCTTCACACAGAAGTACGTTGTTTGTAATGAGGAAATGTTCTTTGCCGTTTATTTGAACTCCACAATGAAGTATGCCTTTTTTCATGGATCACGAGTTTCGACTTTCTTTCAGACTACAAGACTTAGAATGGCTTCTACGGTTAGCATATTTAGCTGATATTTTTGAAAAAATGAATATTTTGAACTTATCATTGCAAGGAGACAACGTTGATGTGTAGTATGTTGAGAAGAAAACAGAGGCCATGATAAAAAAAATTTCTTTCTGGGAAAAAGAAATTAAAAAAAACAGATGTGACCAATTTCAGCAATTAGATTCATTCCTTAGAGAAAACGATTGTAGACTTTGAAGACATTAGACAACAAATAATCGTTCACTTAAGCACTCATAAAACTCTTATAAGGCAGTATTTTCCACCCCCTGATGAAATGCAAAAATGGATTCGAGACCCCTTCACTTTTGATTTGGAAAAATGAAAGCTTCCATTATCCAATAAAGAAGAGTTGATTGAGATATCTTGTGACAATACTTTAAAAAACATTTATTCCAAAAAGCCATTGATTAGTTTTTGGATTGGAGAAAGAATATCCCACTTTGTCAAGAATTGCAGTCAAATATTTGTTACCTTTCACAACAAATTATTTATGTGAAACTGGTTTTTCATCTTTAACTGCTTTAAAAAATAAATATTGGAACAGGCTGAATGTTGAAGATGACTTGCAACTCTACCTTAACAAGATAACCCCAACCATTGATGAACTGTGCAAGTGTAAACATGTGCAACCATTTCACTAATTACCCAGTAAAATGTTTATAATTTTATAAAATTTGTTAAACTGTTTATATCTTTTTTTGTTTATCGATATATGAATACGAAATTTAATGTGTTTGTGTATATATATATATGTTTTATTTTATTCTCATTGTTAAATATAACTATAGATTTATGTACCTAACAAGAGGTACGTATGACAGCTACATAGACATTTCCAGGGGGTACATGAAGCATAAAAGTTTGGGAACCACTGGTCTAGAGATTTCAAAATTTCTGATAACATGACACTTGATGACTTTGATTTTAGATTCTTATATATATAAAATCTTGGATATTAGGTGGTTTCATTTTGTAAGTAATAATGAGGTTTGAAGGAGTCATCGAGCTCTATTGAACAGCATTTTATTCAGAGAGAGATTGCATTGTTTTGGCCATGTTGCCCATATTCATAGCTGCAGATTAGCAAACAGGATTATGAACAATGTAATAATGCATGACAATCCTGGTGTGCCGCAGTACGAAGACTGCATACCACCACGAGGGAATTGCCACTGAAACCACAATCCACTAGCCAGGTATTTTCTGACTGGTCTGCCTACATAGATCTGCCTTGCTGTGGGAGAAGACGACGTGAAGAAAGAAACAGTGCTTTTCATAACAAGCCTGTCTGTTGAAATAATCATTGAGGTGCAGTGAGAGTGGGATCTTTTGGAATTTTTGAATCATTGCCTAGGAATATGCTCAATCACTCACTGGATTTTGTCCAAATGCTTTGCCAAAAAGATCAGATGGTATCTTTTGAATTTAGAGCCAAAATATTATAAGAAGTCCTAACTTTTTGCATGGGGAAGCTAGCATGATGGAGAGTCCTTAGGCTCTCCCATCGATAAGTCACACTTAATAGGGCAGCAAGTAGTATGCTCCGATTCCAGGTTATCCCCACGCACTGTGCTTTCCCCCTATGACGTCACCGGCCATGCCCCTTCCGGTCACGTGATATGACGTCACAAACCATGGCCCCTTATTAATATCAATAATTAATGATTAATAAATAATTAATTAAAAATAATTAATTCCCCTTTATTAAACCCCCCTTATCAATTTAGTCCCCTTTATTAGAAACAAGTGGCGCCATCTAGTGTATAGGTTGAGTACAATTTTTTAGAAAAACTCTCTATTTCAGTCGTAATTTTTCCGATTTTTGACTCCCTCATTAAAAAACCCCTTATCAAAACTACCCCACTGGTTGACCCACCTGTATTTTAAGCCCCTCTTTAAAGACCCCCTGGATGACCTATATTTTTAAACCCCTCCCCCCCTGTGGCGGGGTTGGCTCAGTCGGTAGCGCACCAGGCTCGTAATCTGTAGTTCCCAGGTTCGAGTCCCAGCTGGGTCAGCGTTGAGATTTATTTCCGCAAAATTCCCCGCCTGCCCACGGTCAGTAGGGGACACCAATGGGCTTGGAAAGGCCGCCATCCATCGGATGGGACATTAAGCCATGGCCCCTTGTGTGGGAGAGCCATACCCTGTGCACATTAAAGAACACGCTGGATGGCCTTGACGGGAGGCTACCATCTGTCTCCCAACAGCTGTTCCAGTGGGTCCCCTTCCCCAACCTTCTCTGAGCCTATGGGGTCCATGTGACCTGGCCATTTAGTCCATGGTGTGCAAAAAAGTGCCACTCAGAGGTAAAACAACCCAACCCTCCTCCCCTCTTTAAAGACACCCTGGTTGACCCATCGTGTGGTAAATCAGTTTTCTCTATGTGCATTTAATCTATATTTGGTGTCATCCAATGTCCATACTATTTTTAGTATATCTCTTGTATTTAACAAAAATTCCTATCGACACGGTGATTTGAACCCAGTACCTTGGTGTCAATAGCTGGACATTTTCGCACTCGACTGTGCCTTATTTCCTAACACCTGAAAAAGATTTTTGGCAGCGTCATCTAGTGTATACTTTAGCATGATTTTAACCGAAATTATTCCCCGACTCCCCCTCGTTAAAAAAAACCCTTATCAAAAGTTCCCTTTATTAAAACTTCACTGATCACAAACTCCCTTGGTATCCACATTCATCTCAAATTTTCCAAATCCAACTAAACTTTTTTTGAATGGCAACGCTCATCCCCATCTCAGAATGGCTGATGCAAACCTCTAAATTTTTGCGAGTTCGACCTTCATCGAGGACTGTGACATACATGTCGTAACAAGCGGGCAGCGTACATGACCAGGTCTCTTCTTATCAGGTGAGGGGGGTCAAGAGGGTGAATGCCGCTACACGCTATCTGCACCACAATATTTGCATTTGCTACTGATAAACGAAAATATTTCGGATGATGCTTTACTCCCAATGTTTACTTTGTATCTCACGAAAGGGGGGCTTATCAGATATTGGTGAAGCTGACCTCATTCGTGTCGAAACATGTATCAAGGGCGTTTATGAGATAACATTTGCCTGTATATAAGCTCTCACCCACTTGCTACGTCATTCCTTGCTACTGATCAGAAAGCTATTTTAAGTTTTTGCTCTTAGTTTGCGCATAGTTTTGAAGTCTGTCTTTGGTCACTATGGAGAAAACCACCCTGTCCTTCAGTGAAGTTGTTCGATCAATACTCGAGAGCGTCAGTATCCCACATACCAAAAATTCATATCGTATGAAGAATGCCTGCAGATTGTAATGAATATATTGACTGAAAAAATTTTATAAGCCATGAGCATCGTGTGTGATGGAGAGACCATCACCATACAGCTGGATGAAGTGGCTCATGAATATTTATGCAGAGTCTGTTTTGCCGAAGAAGCGGCATTAAAACATGCTGGAAACATGGACTATGGGGCTGTGGTGGAGGATGCTATGACCTACACAGAAATAGCTAACATCGTTGAAGTGTCACATAACAAGAGAAAAAAAAATTCTTTTTAGAACTGCTTCATTTGTGTCGAAAGAATTACCGATCATACAATTTCTGTTCACAATTCTTACTTCTCTTTCTACACGTTTCTTCTATATCTTTACATTCAACCCATTGTCTCCCGATTAACAGAGCGAATTTTATATGATGTTTAACCTCCAGTTAAAATAATAATTTTACACACTATGTTAGCATTAACAACTCTTTTAGTGTATAAATAGTTTTTGTTGCTAGGATCCCTCTGCACTTTTAAAATTTAGATCTTACACATTCTTGCAACCCTGATAGTCTTTTCATATTAATATACGTATTTTTATAACTGTCGTATTTTAAGTCCGTTTTAATCAACACTTATTTCTCCTAACTCCACGACTGTTGGTTGTCGCATTTCTACTAGAATAAGGAATATCCCGCAGTAACTGTTCTAAAGGACTGTCCCACAAAAAATGAAAAAATGCTATTCAGTGAAAAATTAATGAAAGGAAAAAAATCTTATTCGTAATTATGAAAAATATTGAGGGGTAATATGGTTTGGTGACCTAAAAGACCCGTGTTCGGATCCTCACCCCAGATCACGTTTTACTGACGGATGGTTTTAACAAAAGTAAAGAATAAGAATGAAGTAGTGGGATACTAACAGCTGAAGCATGACCTGCAATGATCGAAATCCTGTTGTTTCACGCAAGGGGTCAAAGGTGATAAAACATAATAATCCTGAAAAAAGACAAAATCTTTGTACCATAATGGTCCTCTTTTTTGAAACAACTGGATTTACCTTTTCAGATTATTACATGTTTTAACATCCTTCACCCCCTTGCATGACGCAACAAGGATTTCGATCGTTTCAGGTCATGGTTCAGCTGTTAATACCCCGCCGCTTCATTCTTATCACATCAGTATGTTGTGTTATTCTAAGTTTGAAAAATTCTCGGTTGTATGTCCTCTTCTGTATTAACAAAAAACACACAAGATTTGTTCATTACGAGACATCTGACAGGAAACGTAACATAAGACGTAACGTAAGACAGTCATACTAAAAAACATATTCGAACGTGTTGAAGAAAAATACTTATACCTACTGAAATATGAATATTCATATTTCAGTAGGTGTATAAGATTTGTGATGAAATATTTTGCATAACCACTAGTCTCGTTTTAAATTCTTAGCTTCTTCTGTAGCATGCAAATATCCGAAAGACAATATGTTTATTCTTGCATGTGAACAAACACACATGCACTGCACACATACGATAACACACATAAAGATGAAACACATACAGACACTTTAACACCCACACAGAGAGAAACAAACATGAAGACGTATACACATACAAAGAAACGACTATGTCCATACAGACATCTTAACACGCACGAAAACATATAGAGAAACAAACATATTAACGTACATGAACATACACACTCACATACACACACACACATAGACATCTTAACACACACGCACACATATAGACATCTTAACACATACGAAAACAGACATATTAACATAAATTAACATACACACACTCAGATATGCACACATATAGACATCTTAACACATATGGAAACAAACACATACGCACACATACCTGATTCACTGAAACACAGACAGAGAAAGAGAGAGAAACAAACATGAAGACAGTTACATCTTGACGTATACGCACACACGTACATGTACAGACATTTCATAGAAACATATATATTTACACATAGACAGACACATACACACACAGACATAAACACAAGACAGTGTGCTTTACTGTAATGTGGTGCCCTGTGAACTAAAGAATCTTTCTCAAACCCAAAGAGTATAACTGTCATGTAGGTTCTGGTATCAAAGATGGTGTGCTTTCCTGCAGTGCAGCACCCCCATGGGCTAAAAAAAAATCTTTCTCAAACCCAATCATAGCATGTTTTTTCACAGATGTGTTCCATGGGTAGTGATCATTATATCTATAGATTTAAATGTGAAGCATAGAGTGCGCATCTCTTTGTATGAAATCGCTTATAATTAACATACGCACACTCAGACAATATTTCCTTTAAAAGTTGGAAGTTATTAGTATGAACTAAAAAAAGTGACGATATATACACTATCTGATCGTTAAAATCAAACTTCAGCAAGTTAATATATCTTTTTCTAGCTAGCGAGTCCGAAATAAGTGTGTCTTTGCTTTAAAAATAAATACAACTTCACGCAGCAAATTGTCGTAACAGTTACAGGATCCTTTCATACGACCCAGTAGAAGGGGTGAGAGGATGTCAGGATCTTGGCCGGTAAACAACACAAACATTTATGTCTTACTATGGATCTCAAACCTTGGCTTTGTTAGATCAGAAGCTGAGCATGCTAACCTACTGTTTCTGAGATATATTTTAATCTGTTGGCAATCATAACTTATAGCTGTATCGGGGATAAAGTACTGTCCATTTCAGGCTATTGTGAGATTGTTAACGTAAAGAATTAAGATATATGGAAAAAATAATAACTTGACTCAGATGCTTGCGATTTACCTACTTTGGTCGTTAAAGTATGGTTTATTAGAAAGTAAATATACAGATAGGGAAGATGAATCAGTGATTGATCTTTAATTACGTTTTGCGAGATGTGTGAGGAAATGCATAGATATTGAGAGTTTACGATTCTATGAAGAAACATGCATCTGAAGCTTAAGCTATGAGTTTATCTCCAAGATTGTACGACAGTGAAGCAAATGTGCAATCAGTTTTTCATTCTAAGTGCCTGATTGCATGGATATAGTCTTCTTCCCCTAGCGCTTTTCCCTTGCGCTTCTCCAATTCCAGTTATATTTCATAACCTAAAAGACAGCCATCTGCAAGGAATCGGTATGAACAAGAAGATTAATTGCATTCCCAATAATATGGAACACAGCATTCTCCCTTGGAACTTTGAATTTCATAGATTCTTATCAATATTTAAGTGCTTGAAAAGCTAATCTGCTGACAGAAGAATTCCTTATTTTGCATTTCGTCATGTCATTATTTAACTTATCCATTAGGGTTGAGGAAGATAAAGCACGGAGCGACTGCTCATCTCAAAGTAAACTGAACCATATCTAATTCCTTTATCTGTTTTCACAATGAAGGGCTGTCTCATAGGTCAGTGCGAGTGCCCCAGTGACCATTACCACCAGTTGCCATGATGTGTCATTTCAGCAGATCACGTGACAATGATAGTAGGAGCTTTTGCAACAGAGTCGAAGCATGTGTGGAGAGAAGAGATTTTTCTCGCTCTTAGTTTGTAAAGACATTTTTCTGCCACTTCTTGTACGGTCTACGTGAGACTTATTTATTGTTTTTTATAGGTTAGTGTATTTGACTAATGTCCCCTACTCCATTAACTCATGTTGGTACTCAAGTTTTTTATGTAAGCGGAAACGTATGAATTCTACTTTTAGCGTGGCTTACTTACTATAACATTCTGCCGCGTAATCTTTGTAGAATTTACCCTACGAAAACAACTGACCTTATAAAGTGTGCAACTGACGCGCAACGCGAATTTCCTCAGCGTGATGAGTCATACGATCGCCAGTAAAGGAAGAGATGATTTTTAAAAACTGTGAGAGCGTTTGTAGATTTTTAAAAAATGATTACTCCCATAGCTGATTTTTCTTCGGGTAGTGTTACTTCCTAGGAAAGAGTTTGCATCATGTACTGAGGATATAGCGGTAATAAGTATTTTTAAACCTTGTCGCATAACGGCGGAGAGTAATGAATTGAGGGAAACATAAAACCACTTTCCAAAACAAGTCCTGCTGCGGAAGCACAGATATTTGACGGCATCAACCCTATGGAGACTAATTTTAATAAGTTCAGCACTTGGAGGTTTAGGGGCGCGTATTTTCAAAATGGTTTGTCTTCTTCCGACTAGGTAAACAAATACCTGACCTATCATAAATGGGATGTTTCGATAAGAGAAAACATTGTTTCCATCTCCTGTGATGGCTTGAAACAAAAGGAGATTGAAATGAGAATGGGTTTAGTCATAGGGGGTGTCATCCGTTCCTGGACTTGGAAAAATTTCGAGTCCTAAAACAGTGGTCAAGGCTGCGAGTGGGTTTTCGTGTTGCAAGACATCGCACCTGATATGGAAGCAGCGAAGGGATGATCCAAGATTCAAACGTCAATAAAACCTTTGTGATTCCCCATTTGGAATAATTATTTTTTATTTCGCAGGACTTTTGTTAAAACCATCCATCAGTAAAACGTGATCCGGGGTGAGGGTCCGAACACGGGTCTTTTAGGTCACCAAACCATATTACCCCTCAATATTTTTCATAATTACGAATAAAATAAGATTTTTTTCCTTTCATTAATTTTTCACCGAATAGCATTTTTTCACTTTTTGTGGGTCAGTCTTTTAAAACAGTTACTGCGGGATATTCCTTATTCTAGTAGAAATGCGACAACCAACAGTCGTGGAGTTAGGAGAAATAAGTGTTGATTAAAATGGACTTAAAATACGACAGTTATAAAAATACGTATATTAATATTAAAAGACTATCGGGGTTGCAAGAATGTGTAAGATCTAAATTTTAAAAGTGCAGAGGGATCCTAGCAACAAAAACTATTTATACACTAAAAGAGTTGTTAATGCTAACATAGTGTGTAAAATTATCATTTTAACTGAAGGTTAAACACCATATAAAATTCGCTCTGTTAATCGGGAGACAATGGGTTGAATGTAAAGATATAGAAGAAACGTGTAGAAAGAGAAGTAAGAATTGTGAACAGAAATTGTATGATCGGTAATTCTTTCGACACAAATGAAGCAGTTCTAAAAAGAATTTTTTTTTCTCTTGTTATGCCACACTTCAACGATGTTAGCTATTTCTGTGTAGGTCATAGCATCCTCCACCACAGCCCCATAGTCCATGTTTCCAGCATGTTTTAATGCCGCTTCTTCGGCAAAACAGACTCTGCATAAATATTCATGAGCCACTTCATCCAGCTCTATGGTGATGGTCTCTCCATCACACACGATGCTCATGGCTTATAAAATTTTTTCAGTCAATATATTCATTACAATCTGCAGGCATTCTTCATACGATATGAATTTTTGGTATGATGGGATACTGATGCTCTCGAGTATTGATCGAACAACTTCACTGAAGGACAGGGTGGTTTTCTCCATAGTGACCAAAGACAGACTTCAAAACCATGCGCAAACTAAGAGCAAAAACTTAAAATAGCTTTCTCATCAGTAGCAAGGAATGACGTAGCAAGTGGGTGCGAGCTTATATACAAGCAAATGTTATCTCATAAACGCCCTTTATACATCTTCCGACAGGAACAAGGTCAGCATTCACCAGTATCTGATAAGCCCTCTTTCATGAGATACAAAGTAAACATTGGGAATAAAGCATCATCCGAAATATTTTCATCAGTAGCAAAAGCAAATATTGTGGTGCAGATAGTGTGTAGCGGCATTCACCCTCTTGACCCCCTTACCTGATAACAAGAGACCTGGTTACGTACGCTGCCCGCTTGTTACGAAATGTATGTCACAGTCCTCTATGAAGGTCGAATTCGCAAAAATTTAGAGGTTTGCATCAGCCATTCTGAGATGGGGATGAGCATTGTCATTCAAAAAAAGTTTAGTTGGACCTGGAAAATTTGAGATGAATGTGGATACCAAGGGAGTTTGTGATCAGTGAAGTTTTAATAAAGGGAACTTTTGATAAGGGTTTTTTTTAATGAGGGGGAGTCGGGGAATAATTTCGGTTAATATCATGCTAAAGCATACACTAGATGACGCTGCCAATAATCTTTTTCAGGTGTTAGGAAATAAGGCATAGTCGAGTGCGATAACGTCCAGCTATTGACACCAAGGTACCGGGTTCAAATCACTGTCAGTAGGAATTTTTTTTAAATACAGGAGATGTATTAAAAATAGCACGGACATTGGATGACACCACATTTAGATTAAATGCGCATAGAGAAAACTGATTTACCACGTGATGGGCCAACCAGAGGGGTCTTTAAAGAGGGGGGAGGGGGGGGACTTAAAAATATAGGTCATCCAGGGGGTCTTTAAAGAGGGGCTTAGAATACAGGTGGGTCAACCGGGGGGGGGGGGGGGGGTCTTTAGAGAGATGGCTTAAAATACAGGTGGGTCAACCGGTGGGGCAGTTTTGATAAGGGTTATTTTAATGAGGAGGAAATCAAAAATTGGAAAAATTACAACTAAAATAGAGGGTTTTTCTAAAAAATTGTACTCAACCGATGCACTAGATGGTGCCACGCGTTTCCAATAAAGGGGAGGGAAGTTTTGATAAGGGGGTTTAATAAAGGGGGGACTAATTAATAATTAATTATTAATTATTAATTATTAATATTAATAAGGGGCATGGTCTGTGACGTCATAGTGGGAAAGCACGGTGCGTGTGGGTAACCTGGAATGGGAACACACTACTGCTGCACTCCCGTTCGGCATGTCCTTCGACTTCGTCCTCTCTGCCGGGACACCAACCGGCAGCCTCCCAAGCAATACCTCAAGCCGGACTTCGCTGCAGCCGAGCAGATGAACCCACATGACTGGGGACTCCAATCCCAGTCTGCAGGCCCCCACAAGGCCACTCCATCCCAACTCCATGACACCCCAGACTTCACTGGGGCGATAATGCGGCCCACTCAACTGGGGATCCTTCCAATCGGCAGGCCCTCAGTAAAGCCTGTCCATCGGGGCACCAAGACGACCTAGGACTTCGCAGGGGCCGGCCAATAAGTCCACTCGACTCGGGACTTCAGTCCCAGTTGGCAGACCCCCAGCCAGCCCCTCCATCGAGGCTGCAAAGCACGCCAGAAACAGAGCCGGCACCCAGTTTCACAGAGGCACCTTCAAATCCTCCACCTTGTATTATAAGTAACCTAATCTTGGTAGCCTAAAGAGTTACTGGGGACTCTTAGTTTGGCTTTTCCATCAGTAAGCCCACTGGCCGGGGTGACAGCCCCCCAGCGGCGAGCCTCCAACTTCGTCTTCTCCATTGTGAACGGGCAATCCCAGTGCAAGACAATCCCGGTGCGCCGCAGTACTATGACTGCATATCACCATGAGGGAGTTGCCACTGAAACCACTATTGACTAGCCAGGTGTGCTTCAGGAAAAATGAAAGGACCTAGGATACGATGGGCAGACATTGAAAAAAGTGAACCTTACTAGAATTGCTTTACAGTGGCCAAATGCAGGAGTTGCAGCTTAGGACATAGATACCTGGAGAACAAAATTAGACACTCTGATAGGACGTCGGTAGCCCATGGCTGCATGAAGATTTTGTAGGCATGTGCCTATGTAAATACATATACAGGGTGAATCTGAAAAAGTGGGCAAAACTTTACGGGGTGGTAGAACGCAGCTATACGAGCAAATATTCATCATAGAATGTATGGTCGGAACGCAAGCGGTGAGAAGTTAAAAGGTAGTTTTCCACTGTCACATTTAAAGAATGAACACAAGAAGGAGAGGAGATACTTCAGAAAACATTTTATTAACAGGAATGTAATTGAGGTACATGCTCAAAGAAATTGCTCAAAAGAGCTGCCGCCAGCTGTAATGCAGGCTTCACACCTGCGGGATAGGGACCGATGCACATTTGCGAAGACACCAGGCATTTCCCGAATATCGCCAGCAACAACAGCGATCCTGGTGACTAGATCCATATCGGTTTCAATGGGCACTCGTAGATTAGGCTTTTCATATGGCCCCACAGGAAAAAGTTCAAACATGAGAGATCCGGCGATCTTGGTAGCCGACCTATGGGACCACCTCGACCAATCCATTGCCCTGGGAACATTGCATGTAAAGTGTTCCGCACATCTAAGCTAAAGTGTGCAGGTGCACCGTCGTGCTGCAACCACATTCTCGACCTGCTGGGGGTTGGAATCGGACGCAGCAGCTCCGGCAACACCTCTCGTAGGAATGTGTTATACGATTTGCCGTCCAGACGGTGTGGCAGGAGGTATGGGCCAACCAAATGGTCATGGAGGATCCCTGCCCAAACATTTATGGAGAACCGCTGCTGGAACGAATGAGGACATGTGGCATGCGGGTTCATAGATGCCCACGTGTGTGAATTGTGGGTATTCAAAACGCCCTCATGGGTGAAAGTGCACTCGTCCGTAAACAGAACATGTACACCAAAATCTGGCTGCGCTGCATTCTGCTGGAGGTACCAACATGCGAAATCGACACGTGGCTGATAGTCCGCCGGTGACAACGCTTGTACCTTCTGCGTATGATAGGGGTGCATTCCTTCCTCCTGTAGCACACGGCAAACCGACATTTGGGACACGTGTATTGCACGGGAAACAGCTAGCATGCTACATCCCGGTTGCTCTTCCACCCTACGTAGAATGTCCTCTGCAAGTTGTGGCGTCCTGACACTCCTTTCACGCCCTGCGTCTTGCTTGGCCGCGGCGAAGGATCCTGTTTCACACAGCCGCCGATGAAAATGCTCGAAGGTTTTCCGATCTGGAGTGCATCTCATCAGAAACCAGTCGCAGTAACGTCTCTGTGCCTCACTTGCATTCCCGTCCGCCACACCATACACAAAGTGTAAATCCGCCATTTCGTGGTTAGTATAACCAGCCATCCTCTTGGCTATCCACGGTAGAAATGCCATTGCGTGCGAGGACTGACCCTTTTATACCATTTCCAACGCCACCTAGAGGCTCGCCGTTTGTGTTCCGCCCATACTTTCTATGACGAATATTGCTCGTATAGCTGCGTTCTACCACTCCGTAAAGTTTTGCCCACTTTTTCAGATTCACCCTGTATACACAGTCGTATCAGAATAATATGACCACCTACCATAGTATATGTATGGTAGGTGGTCATATTATTTTGATACGACTGTTTACATATAATATAAAACATGTAATAGTTTTAACACTGAGTGCCAATTTTTTGCACGCAATGGACTAAATGGCCAAGTCACCAAGACCCTGAAGGCTGCAGGAGGACACAGGAATGGCTCTTGGGAGACAGATGGTAGCCTCCAGTCAAGGCCATCCATCATGTTCTTTAACATGCAGAGGATATAGCTCTCCCATACACGAACTAAGGCTTAACCCATCCAACAGATGGCAGCCTTTCCAAGCACATTGGTGTCTTCCACTGCTTGAGGGCAGGGCAGGAAGTTTTGTGGAGATAAATCTCGACGATGGCCCTGGCAGGACTAGAACCAGGGAACTACAAATTCCAAGACTGGCCATATATCGACTGAGCCACCTCTGGCTGAAAATGGTTATTTGGCATATAATATGAATTTAAGAATACATATTAGAATTTTTTAAGAAATCGAGAAACATCTTGATTAAAAAACTAACGTTTATTGAGTTTTTGTGGCTGCATTTTTAGCATTGTTGGGAACTGATCGATGGTAATGAGTTCGAGCTGTGGATGAAGTATGGATGTTTGTTTTCTTGTGTTGTATTCCTTCTCAAGCCTATCCATATTGTGGCCATTTAGCCCATTATAGGAAAAAAATTGGAGCTGAAAGGTAAACCCAGCCTTTTCTCAGCCCTTCGGTTTCTTGTGACCTGGCCTTTTAGCCCGTTGGGGAAAAAAATACCAATCAGAGGTAAAACAACATAACCCAGCCTTTTCTCACCCCTCAATATCCTTGTGACTTGGCCATTTAGACATCTCAGAGGTAAAACAACCTAGCCCAGCCTTGTCTCAGCCCTCGGAGTCCTTGTTACCTGGCCATTTAGACCATTGTGGGGAAAAAATACCAAGAGGTAAAACAACATAACCCAGCCTTCTCTCAGACCTCGGGATCGTTGTCAACTGGCTATTTAGCCCATTGAGAACGAAAAAGTGCAGCTCAGAAGTAAAACAATCTAACCCAGCCTTGTCTCAGACCCTCAAGGTCCTTGTGACATGGCCTTTTAGCCCATTGTGGGGATAAAAAGTGCCGTTCAGAGATGAAACGACCTAAGCAAACTTTCTCTCAGCCCCTGGAGTCCTTGTGACCTGTCCATTTAGCCCATTGTCGGAAAAAAGTGCCGCTATTGGTAAAACAACCCCTTCTCTCAGCCCTCGGGTTCCTTGTGGCCTGATCATTCAACCCATTGTGGGGGGGGGGAGGAAGTGCCACTCAAAGGTAAAGCAACCCAACTTTCTCTACACCTTCAGGCTCCCTGTGACCTGGCCATTTAGTCCAGTGTGTAAAAAAAACTGTCTTTCAAAGGTAACCCAAACAACCCAATTCAACTCTACCCAAGTTTTTCCATCCTTACAGCTATAGTTTGGGAAATGCTTTTGTTCTATGGTATTTGACTCTGCAAAGCTCCTATCATAGGGTCTTGGGTGATTCATAGGGTAGGCTCATAATTTACAGTATCCATGCTTAATACCCATTTGGGACAGCATTGTTATTTATTTCTGCAAAACTCTTCACCTTACCCTCGGTCTTGAGGGGAGACTGTTATGCATGGAATGACTCCTGTCTGCCGAATGGAACATTAAGCCATGACCCCGTGTCAGGGAGAGCCATACCCTGTGCACGTTAAAGAACATGTTGGGTGACCTTAACAGGAGTCTCCCATCTGTCTCCCAACAGCTGTTCAGTGGATCCCCTCCCCCAACTTTCTCTGAGCCTTTGGGGTTCTTGTGACCTGATCATTTAGCCCATTGCGGGAAAAAAAGTGCAGCTTGGAAGTAAAACCAGCCATCTCTCAGCCCTCTGGTTCCTTTTGACCTGGCTTTTTAGCCCATTGTTGGAAAAAAAAATTATCGCTCAGATGTAAAGCAACCTAACATAGTGTTCTCTCAGCCCTTGGGTCTTCGTGACCTGGTCATTTAGCGCATTGTGCTAAAAAAGTGCCGTTCAGAGTTAAAACAACCTAATCCAGCCTTTATTCAGTCCTCGGGTTCCTTGTGGCATGGCCATTTAGCCTATTGTGTGAAAAAAAAATTGCCACTCAGACGTCTAACAACACAACTTTCTCTCAGCTCTCAGGGTCCTCGTGATCTGGCCATTTTGCCCATTTTCAGAAAAACAACCCAATCGAACATTCTCTGAGCTTTCTTGGTCCTTGTGACCTGGCCATTTAGTCCAGTGTGTGCAAAAAAGTGTCTCTCAGAGGTAAAATAACCAAACCCTTCCTAAGTTTTTCCATCCTTACAGTTATAGTTTGGCAAATTCTTTTGTTCTATGGTGTTCAAATCTGTGACACTCCTGTCAGATGGGACTGGTGTGGTTCAGTCGGTAGGCTCATAATCTGCAGTATCTATATTCAATACCCACTTATGACAGCATTGATATTTATTTCCACAAGACTCCCCTTGCCATCGGCCTGTACAGGAGACTGTTATTCAGCAGAAAACTCCTGTCCGTCTGGGGTGGGGGTGGCTCAGTTGGTAGCGCGCCAGGCTCGTAATCTGTAGTTCCCAGGTTCGAGTCCCAGCTGGGTTAGTGTTGAGATTTATCTCCGCAAAATTCCCCGCCCTGCCCACGGTCAGTCGGGGACACAGATGGGCTTGGAAAGGCCGCTGTCCGTCGGTTGGAACGTTAAGCCGTGGCCCCATGTGCGGGAGAGCCATACCCTGTGCACATTAAAGAACACACTGGATGGCCTTGACGGGAGGCTACCATCTGTCTCCCAACAGCTGTTACAGTGGGTCCCCTCCCCCAACCTTCTCTGAGCCTTCGGGGTCCATGTGACCTGGCCATTTAGCCCATGGTGTGCAAAAATGTGCCGCTCAGAGGTAAAACAACCCAACCCAACCTGTCCGTCTAATGTCATGTTAAGCCATGGCCCATGTCAGGGCTCCATCTATCCCAACAGCTATTCAGTCTCCCCATCATTCTCGGAGGCTTTGGAGTCCCTGTGACCTGTTCATTTATCCCATTATGCACAAAAATATGCCATATCCTATACCCTCTAAAGCATAGATTCCCAACGGGGGTGATACTGCCCCCCCAGTGGGCGCTGGAGCCTTCCATGGGGGCAGTAGCGGATCCAGAGGCAAATGGGGGGCGTTGAGGCAGTCAAGAGGGGTGGTCAAATAAACAAATAAATTTAATGGAATTTTCTGTGACATCCTTTTTATCTCTTCTATTCTGTGGTGTCTTCCTGGTGATTCTGGTCATCTACTACCTCATCCGTCATGTACAGCTTTTCAACTGCAGCTTGGACAATAATTTCGCTGTTACTGCCTACTAGCGTACTGGTACATCTGAAGTTGACTGAGATGCTCTCAAAAGTTCTCTTCAAGATCACAGATTGGATATAAGCTTCAATATGTTTTCCCACTCCAAGTCGCTTTGACTATGCTTTATGGTACGTAGTTACAATACCATCCCATGTCAGAACATAAGGTATAATATTAACATTACACTTGTGAATTAGGCTCAACTCATTAGCCAGCAGATCATACTTCCTCTTCTTTTCAACCTCTACTGTCTGCAGGTTATCCTGAGATGTTATTCCTACTTCAATAATTGTAATCTCATTCAATACCTTAACATGCACTACTTATCAGGCTTATTATGTTGGACATGTGTCCGTCCTGATAGGCAAATCAACCTTGATGCAATAATAATATAATAATAATAATAAATTTCTTATATTTAATATTTTTTATAATTATTTTTTAATATAATAAATACTTTGAAAATACCTGTTTTCATGAATAAATATTTTATCTAGCTATGTAAATTATCTTATTGTTATCGCGTTAGTAAGCATTTTTAAATTAGCATTAGGTATACCTATACCTAATTTGTTTTAGTTTAGAATAGATTGACGGTGACAAGTCCTTGCAAGTTGGTAGGCAAACACACGGTTCATGCAATTTAACATGTTTCGACAAGAATATGGGAGCTTGAAATGACTTGTTTATGGAACAAGTGCGCCGGCATCGCAAACATACAAGTTAATTGTGTGCACAAAATCAAATCTATAAAAGCGATAGCTCTAGGAATGTTTTATTTTTATGTGCTTCGCCGTGATAAATAGTCGTGAGTGATTTGTTAGAAGTCATTATAAACATTATTTTTATAACTATCTATAAATCTGTTGAGAAATTAATTTGTATTTGAAAATGTCTGAATCTACATCTAAAAAGAAATGTCAGCAGTCTAAAAAGAAATGTCAGCATCTAAAACGAAATGTACAGTATTGAGTATTTGAAATATGGATTTGCGTACTCTCCTACAAACCAATCATTCATTACCTATGTGTTTAATTTGCCGAAAAGTTTTTTCAAATGAAGCTATGAAACCTTCTAGGCTACAAGAGCATTTAAATAAAATGCATGCTGATAAGAAGAACAAAGATTTATCCTATTTTCAAGAACTGGAAAAAGCAATATTTAAAACAGCCAACTATGTCAAACCTTTTTGCGTCGTCTTCTAAACAAGATGACGATGGACTACGAGCCTCATATAACGTTTCATTGTTAATCGCAAAAGCAGGAAAACTATACACAATTGGCGAGGAATTAATTTTGCCGCCAGTCAAAGAGATATTAAAAATTGTTCTTCATCATAAGACACCGTCAGATATCATCAAAAAAATTCCTCAGTAATAATTCAGTGCAAAGAAGAATAGATGAAATGGCAAAAGACGCTGAAATATCATTATGTGATTACTTAAAGACTTGCAAATTTTCCATTCAACTCGATGAATCAACTCTACCAAATAACGAAGCTCTACTCTTATCATACATACGATTTATAAAAGAAGAAAAAATTGATGAAGAGTTATTATTTGCTAAAAATTTGGAATCTGATACAAAGGGAGAATTTGTATTTCATACCATGCAAAAGTTTTTTCAAGAGAAAGAAATTCCTATTTGCAATATTTTGTCTGCTGCTACTGATGGTGCTCCAGCAATGACAGGGCATCATAAGGGTTTCATAGCGCATTTGAAAAAGTAGTACCAAATGTACTCGCTGTACATTGTATTATTCATCGTCAGCATTTGGTTGCAAAAAATTTGAATGAACGTCTGCATACATCACTCCATTACGTTATTAAAGCAATCAATAAGATTAGAAGCAATTCATTGAATGACCGATTATTTGGTAAGCTTTGTAATGAAAATGATGAAGATTACAATCGCTTGCTGCTGCACACAGAAGTACGTTGGCTCTCTAAAGGTGTTTGTCTGAATCATTTTCTCAATCTATTTGACTCAGTATTGGACTTCCTTGAAGACAAAGACGAAAAATTGCGCGAAAACCTGATTACGTCAAAAAATGACATCGCTTATTTGACAGACCTGTTTAAAATATTTAATCAAGTTAATTTACAATTGCAAGATGATGAGTTGAATTTAATTAAAACAAAAAACGTCATAGCTGCTTTTGCGGGAAAACTTCTTGTATTCAAACGAAATCTAGGTAGAGGTGAATACAACCACTTTACCATCAGCAGTCTCTGCAAAACCAGAAGATTTACTTCTTACTGCCAACACTTGGAAGTTCTTCATGTTGATTTTACGGAGCGTTTCCAAGATATTTTAAACATGAATATACCGAGTTGGGTTCCATCCTTTCGCAAACACAGATACTGAAGAATCATCAAATTTGGAAGAGGAACTCTTAGAACTCACGACTAACGAAGCACTCAAAGCAAAATTCAAACATGGATACCAAGAGTTCTGGCTTCAAAAATCAATACCAGTTCTCTACCCTGGATTGTGGGCAATAGTACAGAAGTTTTTAATCGCATTTCCTTCATCCTATATGGTTGAGCGTGGATTCAGTGCAGTAGCTAATTTACTGTCAAGGAAGAGGAACAGACTACACATCACTGAAAGTGGCGATCTGAAATTGATGTTAACGAAACTGGAACCCGACATTAACAAATTGTTAACACTCCACCAGCTTCAACCATCTCATTAATTTTTTTTTATTTATTATTAATTTTGTGTTTATCTCATTATTTTTTATTTCTTATTGATTCTGTGTTTATTTTTAAAATTTTAATAAACAATTTTATTTTACATTTGGTTGTTGTTTTATTAATTTCTGCATTATGATTTTTAATAGATAAATAAACAGATAAATTAGGTACAGATAATATACAACAATATTTTAATATTTCATATAAAATTAACTATTATTCCGTCCCGTGGCCGAGTGGTTAGCACGCTTGGCTACTGATCTAAGGGACCTGGGTTCGAGCCCTGGATTAGGCATGGATGGTGTGTCGTTTTTCTGCTGAGGTCATGCCATCCTCTCAGATCTCCTACTGTGGCATATAAACTGACAGGCTCCTGTCAGACCTCTGTGGCAAGCAGCTGCTTGAGGGGGTATTTTTTTTTATTATGGACTAGGGGGGGCGTTGAAATTTTTGTTCTCTTCTAAAGGGGGCGATGGTCCAGAAAATGTTGGGAATCACTGCTCTAAAGGGACATGCTGGGTGATCTGATCTGTCTCTCAACAACAGTTCAATGGATCCCCAACTCTAACTTTCTCTGAGCATTCAGTGTCCTTATGATCAGGCCATTTAGCCCATTATGTGCAAAAAAGTGCCATATCCTATGCATTTTAAAAACACACTGGGTCACCTGATCTATCTCTCAACAGCTTTTTAGTGAATCCCCTACCCCAACCTTCTGTGAAATTTCGGGATCCTTCTTAACTGGGTATTTGGCCTGATGTGTGCAAAAAAGTGCCATACCCTATGCACTTTAAAGAACACACTGGGTGACTTTAACGTGAGGCTACCATCTGTTTCCCAACAGTTGTTCAGTAGGTCCCCTCCTCCCAACCATCTCTGAGCCATCGGGGTCCTTGTGACCTGGCCATTTAGCCATTGTGTGCAAAAAAAGTGTCACTCAGAGGTAAAACAACCCAACCCTGGCCTAATTATATATATATATAACATTTGAAAATTTAGTTCAATTTCTCTGAGCCCATAGAGTCTTTGTAACATGACAATTTAGCCCACACTGTGAAGAAAAATATTGTTGTCCAATGATAAAACACTAAGTTTGCTGTTGGAGAGATCGAAGATGGGTTCGTTTACCTCTGAGAGGCACTTTTTTGCACACAACCGGCTAAATGGCCAGGTTGGGTTGGGTTGTTTTACCTCTGAGCGGCGCTTTTTTGCAGACAATGAGCTAAATGGCCAGGTCACATGGACCCCGAAGGCTCAGAGAAGGTTGGGGGAGGGGACCCACTGGAACAGCTGTTGGGAGACAGATGGTAGCCTCCCGTCAAGGCCATCCAGCGTGTTCTTTAACGTGCACAGGTATGGCTCTCCCGCATACGGGGCCACGGCTTAATGTCCCATCCGACGGACGGCGGCCTTTACAAGCCCATCGGTGTCCCCTACTGACTGTGGGCAGGGCGGGGAATTTTGCGGAGATAAATCTCAACGCTGACCCAGCTGGGACTCGAACCTGGGAACTACAGATTACGAGCCTGGCACGCTACCGACTGAACCACCCCCGCAGAAATGGCCAGGTCACAAGGACCCAAAGGGCTCAGAGAAAGTTGGGGAAGGAGACCCTCTGTGCAATTGTTAGGAGACAGATGGTAACCTCCCATCAAGGCAACACAGTAATGTGCACAGGGTATGGCTATCCTGCTCACAATGGGCTAAATTGCTAGGTTACAAGGAACCCAAAGGTTTAGAGTATGGTGGAAGGGGGGAACCCATTAGACAGCTGTTAAGAGACAGATGGTACCCTCCGGTAAAATTCATTTAGATGTTCTTTCACTTGCACAGAGTATGGCTCTGTGCAATGGGAGAAATATATATCGGTGTTGCCTACTGACCAAAGGCAGGGCCGGGAGTTTCGCGGAGATAACCCTGAATGAGGACCCAGGTGGGTCTAGAACCTCGGAACTGGAGATTACGAGCCTTCCATGCTATCAACCGAGCTTCTTCCCTCTCCTCCCAATCCAAAGAAACATGTTCTCTTTATAAAGCAGAGTTTGCCTTTGTTGCAAACAAAACTAAAGCGATGGCTGCATATCGACACTTCGACTGCTTAACGATTCGTGCTCGTCACCAGCATTCAAAACGATATACGAACGAACAGTTTTGATAACTCAAGCATTTAATCATTATCGAACCTAATATCACGTTGTGTTTTGACGGAGAGCTCGGTTCTCGGACTCCTAACAGCGACTGAGAGCTACATTTTTTTCTCCTAAATAACTGCAACATTAAAGTCTATCCATATTTTTTCTGTGAATAAAATAACCCTAAATATGCGATTAGAAATAATTAAAAATGCATTAAAACACTAGGAAGAATATTCACCTTTATAAATATGTTCTACCAAAACTACCCAAAAATCGCATTACTTGTAGCGATGACAGGCCGAATAAAAAATATAATCATAAATTTATATTGATGAAACAAATAGAGTGGAGAGAGAGAAATGAAGCAATAAAGGAAAAATTGGGAAAGCGATTCACTAGAGCCGGAAAAAAATAAGGGTGGTGGAGGAAAGCCACCCAGTGGAACCAGAAACAGATAAGGGTGGAGGGGGCAAGCTATGCAATTCAACCGGAAATAGATAAGGGTGCAGGGGCAGGCAATGCAATGGAACCAGAAAAAGGTAACGGTGGAGGGGGCTTGCTATGCAATGAATCGGAAAGAGATAAGGGTGGAGGGTGCAAGCTACGAAATGGAACTGAAAATAGATAAGGTGTAGTGCAAGCAATACAATGGAAACATAAATAGATCAGGGTGGAGGGGACAAGCTACGCTACGGAACCGGAAATAGATAATTGTGGAGGGGGCAAACTACGGAATGAAACCGGAAATAGATAAGGTGTAGAGTGCACACTATGCAATGGAATAAGAAATAGAAAAGGATGGTGGGGTCAAGTTACTCAATGGAATCAGAAATGGAGAAGGGTGCCGGGGGGTAATCTACACTATGAAACCGGAAATAGATAAGAGTGAAGAATAACGTAAACACTGTTCATCTCAGCTTTAAACAGTCATTATTGCAAACCTGTACTAGTATAATATTTTTACATCATCAAATTCATATTTATTTTTTAATGTCCTCTTCAATCAGAATAATAAATATATAACTTATTTTGACTTTCGAAATTTTGCGGCCTCTGAAACTTATTGTAGCTTATGGACTCTTAAATATATCAGAGATTAGAGCTCAGATTTTCAAAGTCCGACCCTGTATTAAGTACGATAATTGCTGTGGATTAAGGCCCAGTAACAGATCTCTGAAATAAAGAGAGATCTTTACAATGCTGATTTGAAAAAAATATTCTTTCAGTTTTTTAACAGGCAAGAAAGATTAAACATTTAGGAGCAGCAATGTGATCTAAAAAAATTATTGAAAAATTAAACGAATATTTCAGGAATTATTTACACACACTTTTAAAATATGTAGTTATTTAAGAAATTGTTTAAAATAATACATTTTATTAAAGTTTTGATTAAGTACAAAATGTAAATTCTTTCTCTAAAATTGCATAAAAGAAAAACATAAAAGTTTAACCTCCCACAACTCTTTAACTGCTAAATGAATATTATTCAAAATTGATATTTAGATAAGATTGATTGAGATATTTATTTTATCTTCAGCCCATTTTACCATAAAACATTTATTTCAAAGTTATAGAGCTTTGAAATCAGCATCTTAATGACATAACGTTGGTTGTAATTTTATGATTCAATATACAAATCTGAAGAAATCGATTTTTTTCGAAATTTCAAATAGAAATTCTTTATTATTTCCTGCGAAACACAAAAAGAATTTTTCATTCAATTCATAAAACAAAATTCTCTGTTTTGCCACACTCTATGAATCTTTTCACACTCTAACACTAAAATAAAACACTAAGGTGGATATTCTTACTATATTTTAGGGCATTGTCCCATAGACATATTTATAAAAGAATAAAAAAAAACATGTTTCTATCCTTTATTTTTTTCCTAATATTTTTTATCTTGTCCTTAAATACTCTTATATTTTAGTATAAAAATTCGTTCTCTCTTGGCACTAGTTTTAATAAATTTTTCTTACTATTTTTCATGTGATTGGATAATAAATAACACAAAACAATAATATTTATGATTTGTAATTTTTTAATTCCACTTATTTAATTTTTAAATTTTAAAAAATTATTTCAACAATATGAGCTGTTGACAAATTAAAGCAATTTTATTCATATGTTTGTTCTTTTTCCTGTCTTTTAATATTTTTTGCACTTTACATGAACTAAAATTATTGTACACATATCATTTGATTTATTTTGAAACCTTTTGGACAGTTAACATTTTTCGACAATGACTTCCAGACATTGCATAAATTTAATAGAAATTATATTATTAAGTTAATAGAAATGCTATTTACAATAAATAGTATTAAAGAAATAAAATTGACATAATATGTATTTCTGAAGAAATGTTGCATATTTATCTCAAAAATATGGTCACCGTATGATTTCACAGTCATATTTCTATTTTCATAATTAAAAAAAAACGTAATGAAATGTTTTTTAGTCAATTATTTCAAAATATTTGTCAATGTTACGTAACTATGATTGATAAGATTCATTCAACTATTATGTTTTAAAGAATTTTAAAGAATTTTTTACAGAATTATCTCTTTCTATGAACTTAATTCAAGTAGTTTAAATTTCCAATAATATTTTAGATTCTTATATAACAAATATTATTTTACTGCTTATATATTTGACTACTTTGTCAGATTTTTATTTTTAAAATAAATGTGCTCTTCCCTAGACTTTGCTTATTAATTTACCAAACAAGAAGTTCAGGCATGAATTGTTTCCATTTCTTGCATTTTGAACAGAATATTCGAGACCAAAACAGTGTTGGAAAACGTTATTTTAACTTAACGATATAACGTAATGATTTTTAAATAACGTTATCAATAAAACACAAAAAAAAAAATCCTCGTGCAGCCATGGGTTACGGAGGTCCTACCAGACTGTACAATTTCCTTCTCCAGACAAGTCTGTTCTGAGCCATAGCTGCTACAATTGGCCACTGTAAGTCAATTCCAACAAAGTTCTGTCCGACACTGTCTGTCCACCGCATTCCAGGTCTCCCACTTTCCTGAAGCTCCCGGGAATACTGTTCACAATCCTATTTGCCAATCTGCAGCTATGCATACAGGCAACATGGTCAAACCAAACCAATTTGATGCCTTTGATTCTAGATGCTTGTACAGTGTCTTAGGCATTGGGTGGTTTGACTTTGTAAGTAATGATGATGTTAGAAGGAGTAGGCAGCCACCTTTGAACAGCAATCATATATTTATTTACCAAAAAATCAAAATGATAAAATACACACACTTACCTTTGCAATATCTTCTATTGGATCAATACTGCCATAGGGAAACGTTGGAGCAGAACCAACTAACTGTAAAAATAAACTTATTAAGCTTTCTATCAATATGAACTTAGAAATACAGTACAGTAAATCATTGTGGATCACAGGTTTGAATTCCATAAAAAGGTTTCAGTCAGCAAAACCATAATCTGAAAAATCCAATATCTAATGGGTATATTTGAACATAGAATAAGAGATACTTAAAAATGTGTAGTTTTTCTTCCTCAGTAAAAACCTGAGAGTAAATACTTGTTATATATGTATAGGCTAAACAAATAATAATAATAATAAAACAAGAAATATATCAGCGTTCATGTATTATACAGTAAATTTTGCAATAAAACGGTAAAAAGACTAATACAATCAGGTTTAATTAAGCTTTTTAAATATTAATTACGTAATACCTTAATATATTTGCATGTATAAGTGTAGAACCATGTATCATTACACAAATTTGTTCATGTGCACAAACATTACACACTTTCAGCTCATTCACTTGATATTCTCAAGCAAGAGACAACACACTTATATTGCCACCTAACTTATCTAAAAGCTGAAGTTGAAATCTTCTGTAATTTTTATACTGTGCTACCACTTGAGGTGGTTTTATATTTAGGAAAAAGGGTTGAGTGGCTTTACCTCTGAGAGGCATCTTTTTAAACATCATTATCATCATCATCCTCAAGCAGCCATGGGTTATTGGAGGTCCAACCAGACTATGCAATTTAGTTCTCCAAGCATATGTGTACTGAGCTATATCTGCTGCATCTCTCCACTGCACACCAATTCTAAGGTCTTGTTTGATATTGTCAGCCCATGCATTATAAGTATCCCCCTCTTTCTGAGGCCTTTAGGCACACTGTTCATAACCTTATTTGCTAATCTATAATTATCCATATTAATAACATGACCAAACCAAAAGAGTCTCTCTCTGCACAATATAATATTCAGAGGAGTTTGCAGACTCCTTTGCTTGACCCTTTCATTACATACAACGTTGAACCACCCAAGATACTGCTTAAACATCTAGAATCAAAAACCTCAAGCTTCCTGTTATCCTGTTTACAAAGCATTCAAGTTCCAGTACCATAACTAACCATCATCATCATCCTCAAGCAGCCATGGGCTATGGAGGTCCAACCAGACTGTGCAATTTAGTTCTCCAAGCACATCTGTCCTGAGCTACATCTGCTGCATCCAGTCACTGCATACCAATTCTAACAAGGTCCTCTTTGACATTGTCTGCCCACCGCATCCTAGGTCTCCCCTTCTTTCTGAGGCCTTTAGGCACACTGTTCAAAACCCTATTCGCCAATCTATAATTATTCATATGGGCAACATGGCCAAACCAACGGAGTCTCTCTCTGCACAATATGCTGCTTAAAGGAGGTTGCAAACTCCTTTGCCTAACCTCATCATTAGTTACAAAGTTGAACCACGTAATGCCCAAGATACTGCGTAAGCATCTGGAATCAAAAGCATCTAGTTTCCTGTTCTCTTGTTTACAAAGTGTCCAAGTTTCACTACCATAACTAACCCTAGAAAGAGCCAAACTATTATACAGCCTAATTTTAGTCTTTAGGTGTATACGCCTATTTCTCCACACTCTCCATAGATTCTTAAAAGTCCCGGCAGCAATCCCTATTCGTCTGTTAATTTTATGCCGCACATCACCATTATCTGTTATATAGCTCCCAAGATAATTAAATTGTGACACCTGCTCAAGATTGCAACCATTCAGATTAACTGAATCACAGCCTGCCTGACCAATTTTCATCACTTTAGTTTTCTCTCTGTTTATAACCAAACCTACTCTACTACCAGTCTCATCAACAGCTCGAATGAAAGAGTTCATCTCATCAACATCATTTGCCAAAAGGGCTAAATCATCAGCATAATCTAAATCTGAAATTTTCGTATCTCCAGCCCATTTAAGGACAAAATCTTTCCTCTGAAGTGAATTTCGCATAACATAATCAATAACCACACTAAAGAGAAAAGGAGACAAAATTCACCCTTGTCGAACACCAGAAGTAATGCTAAATCAATTGCTACATGCCTTACCAACTCTCACACACGACTCAGTGTTATTATAGAGACCTTTCATTATGTTAACTAACTTGTCTGGTATACCATATGATTTCACAATCAACCACAAATTATGACGATCAACAGAGTCAAAAGCCTTTTTGAAATCAACAAAGCTAGCAACCAAAGGTTTCTGAAACTCCAAACATTTCTCAAGTATCTGCCTCAGTGAAAATATCTAATCCACACATCCCCTACTACTTCTGAATCCACATTGCTCATCACGCAATTGACTGTCAACCAGATTCTTAATTCTATTAAGCACAATCATGGAAAGAACTTTACCTGGAACAGAGAGTAGGCTAATACCCCTATAGTTATCACAAGAACTGCGATCACCTTTTTTGAAAATAGGGATAACGATAGCTCTGGTAAAACCCTTAGGAACCATGCCTTTATCGTAAAAGATATTCAGAATTTCAGTCATCCAAGTGGTAACCGAAACATTTCCAGCTCTAAGCATTTCTGTAGTAATTTCACCTACCCCTGGGGATTAATGAAGTTTAAGTTTAGAAACAGCCAAAATAACTTCAGATTGTGTTATAGGGCCAACATTAAAGCCACCAATGCATCTATCATCATTGCAAACAATGGGAACAGAACTAACCGCATTGTTTAGAATATCACTGAAATGCTCAGCCCACCTAGCCAAGACAGAATCCTCACCTTCTATAACCTTACCTTGTTTATCCTTCAATCCCTGTATACTTGTCCGTTTTCTACCACACAAAACATTAACTATCTGGTACAGCTCTCTGCTGTTGTGCTGTCTAACTGCTTCCTCGGCTTTGTCAGCCAAACCATGAAGCCAAAGATTCTTATTAGCAGCTAACTGATCTTTTACACGTTTATTAAGTTCTCTGTAATGCTTTCTATTAGGACTAGTAGGGTATTGATTAAGGACATTCCTGCAGTTCTTTCTTTCCAAAATAAGCTCAAGTGCCTTATCACTCAGATAATTCTGCCTCTTCTGCTCCTTTTCTCCTAAAAGAGTACTGTTAGTGTCCAACAAAGCCTGTTTAAAATGATCCCATTCTTCCTCAACTTCAGTAGTAAGCATACCATGACTGTCATAATGACTAAGTAACCTATCATGGTAAGCTTTGGCTATAACTGGGTCTTTCAGAGCTTCAGTATTAAAAACAAATTTTTTAATCCTAGCACAACTTTTTAAGTTTAAGTTGCAAGACACTTTTAACAAGGTAATGATCAGATCCAATTTCAGCTCCCCTATATGCCCTGGTATTTCTAACAGAACTAGCCAATTTGCTGTTAATTAATATATGATCAATCATATTCCTATGCAGCCCATCAGGTGAAACCCATGTGTACTTACGTATGTCGCGGTGTTTGTAATATGTGTTAGTTACTCTGAAACCATTCAGTTTACTCACCTGTAGGAGACGTTGCCCATTGCCATTGCAGCTACCAATACCAAAAGGGCCAATCACCCCTCCCGAAAGGTCAGAGTCAGTACCTCTTTGGCATTGAAGTCACCAAGAACAAGGGTAATATCTCCTTTCTTGACAGAATTCAAAATATCCTGAAGTTGTTCATAAAACCTATCCTTATCATCCTCATCGGCATCCTCAGTGGGGGCATAACAGCAGATAACATGCAGTTCTTTAACGCTCGTCTGAAATTTTGCTGTAAGAAACCTTTCATTAATACACTCGTATCCTAGAAGAGCATCACTAGCGTGTCTGCTGAGAAGCAGACCCACGCCTTGGTGATGCTTATTGTCATCCCTCCCTGAAAAGAGAAATTTAAGATTATTTTTAAGAATCTGACCTTTATCTGTAACCCCATTGTTCAGAATATCACTGAAATGCTCACCTCACCTAAATAATAAATAATGCTCAGCCCACCTAAATAAAAATACCCCCTCAAGCAGCTGCTTGCCACAGAGGTCTGACAGGAGCCTGTCAGTTTATATGCCATAGTAGAAGGTATGAGAGGATGGCAGGACCTCAGCAGAAAAACGACACAAACAGCCATGCCTTACCTGGGGCTCGAACCCAGTTCCCTTAGATCAGTAGCCAAGCGCACTAACCACACGGCCATGGGACGGCCCATCTAGCCATGACAAAATCATCACCTCTTATAACCTTCCCTTGTTTTTCCTTAAATCCCTGTATACCTGTAAATTTTTTACCACACAAAACATTAACTGTCTGGTAGAGCTCTGTGCTGTCTAACTGCTTCCTCAGCTTTGTCAGCCAAATCATCAAGCAAAAGATTCTTATCAGCAGCTGACTGATCCTTTACATGTTTATTAAGCTCTCTGTAATCCTTTCTATTAGGACTAGTAGAGTACTGATTAAGGACATTCCTGCAGTTCCTACTTTATGAAATAAGCTTAAGTGCCTTATCACTCAAATAATTCTCCCTCCTCTGCTCCTTTTTTCCTAAAAGAGGACTTAGTTTCCAAAAAAGCCTGTTTAAAATGGCCCCATTATTCCTCAACTTCAGTAGTAGGCAAACCATGACTGCCATAATGACTAAGTAACCTATCATTGTAATCTTTAGTTATAATTGGGTCTTTCAGAGCTTCAGTATTAAAGGTAAAATTTTTAACTTTAGCACACTTTTTAAGTTGCAAGACACTTTTAACAAGGTATTGGTCAGATCCAATTTCAGCTTCCCATATGACCTGGTATTCCTAACAGAACTAGCCCATTTGCTGTTAATTAATATATAATCAATCATATTCTTATGTAGCCCATCAGGTGAAACCCATGTGTACTTATGTCGGTGTTTGTAATAAGTGTTAGTTATTCTGAAACCACCGAGTTTTCTTACCTGTAGGAGACATTGCCCATTGCTATTGCAACTACCAATATCAAAATGGCGTATCATTCCGCCGAAAAGGTCGGAGTCAGTACCAACTTTGGCATTGAAGTCACCTAGAACAAGGGTAATATCTCCTTTCTTGACAGAATTCAAAATATCCTGAAGTTGTCCATAAAACCTATCCTTCTCATCCTCATCGGCATCCTCAGTGGAGGCATAACAGCAGATAACATTCAAGTTATGAATAACACTATTTTTATTTTTTTCCCATTGATACGTTTCAGATTTTCAGATTATTTCCTTTATAAGATATACTTAGAAACTTTTGTGAAACAGACAGATCTTCATTTTACTTTCATGGTCAACTTACAAAGCCCTTCAGTGACTCTGCTCAATGATGCATACCCAAAGTATTGGCGAAGCAGCTGTCGCACCACCTTTCTCCCAACTGGTGCTCAGAGATTTGTGATAGCCAGATAACAGCTGCAGTGCAAAAGAGAGGATGAGTGTAGGCGCTCACTCGTAATTCACTGGTCAGCAACTGGCAAGCAACGAAGGCATCGGCCCCGGCAATGTCGCCCGAGGATTGAAGGAGAATCTCAAACGGCATTTCCCCCTGCCTGCTAATAACATTAAACCCTTAATCACTTTAGCCACCACCTTCGCCACCCTTTTGCTTTATTTAGTTGATGCGCAGTAACTAGAGAGTGAGCCTCGTTTCACTTTATCGAAACTGCACTCTGTAACAGCACAAGCACTTTTTTTGTCTATCAATTATTATTCGTGATCACCAAAATTATGAATACCAAAAAATTATTTTTATGGTTCAACAGTACAATGAACTATATAACCTTAGAAATGCTAATTATAGTAATCAATTGCATAGAGATAGTATTTGGGAAGAAATAGAAAAAACTATGGGACAACCACGTATGTGTTCACAGACTATGTTCCTTTACTTAATTATAATAAGATAATACGGTAAATCACAAGTAAGAAGTATATTCATGGCTGTCTCAGTGTTGTTATTGTTTTTCTAGTTCTGCTTTAGAATACTGAAGAGACGAAAAATTCTTTACTAGGAACATAATAGGATGGTCTTTGGAAAATTTTCACATATCACATCCAAAGATCACTGTTCGAGTCATCCCCCAAAGAATAACCTAATTAGGGACCGAAATATTAGAACATTTTAATCACAAGTGAATGATTTTTCGTATTTTGATTTTTCTGAAGTAGAATATACCCATAATGGTAACAAATTTAACATTAATAAAATGCATTTTATTAATGTTAATTTCAGCTTCCCATATGACCTGGTATTCCTAACAGATATTATAATAAATATCGAAAGCTGGTATGAACAGCTTTCGATATTTATTTATTTAATTTCCTTTGCATGATCTTATTTCAATATTCACAAACGAAAAAAAGTAAAACATTTTTTTTTTTGTTTATAATAACAGAAAAACTTTAAATTTTTGCCTAAAAGATATTTAGGCAAATATTCTTCCCCTTTTCTTTTAAGTAATTAAGTAGTTTCCTGAATTTTTCATGAGTCAGTCTAAAATAATTGAAAAATTTAGTCATCATCAACTAAATGTCTGAACAAAGAGTGGAATACCCCAAACTTCATTCGTTTTTGACATATACATCCAAAATCTTTTCTTTCTCTTCTTAACCCTCCTTTCTTCTTCAAATATTGATGCCGGAACAAACAATTCTTCATCAGTACTACTCATTTTAAGTTAATTTCATCACAAAGCCTTAAAAATTCACGCATTCATCTGAATTCAAAAGCTTTGAACGAAACGAGGAAACTCCCACTTTCGATGCGCGCGCAGCTAGATGAATTCCGCGGGAACATCCTTGCCAGTGAACGAGGTAGCAGAAGAAACGACAATTCCTGGTGCCAATGCCGTGCGGCCGTTGCTGACCAGTGGACGCGTACCTTAATACAGCACGTGCACCTTTTTGTTCACTAAATGTTTTGGTAGTCTATCAATTATTCTTCGCGATCGCCAAAAATATGAATACCGAAAAATTAATTTTAATGGTACAACAGTGCAATGAACTATATAACCTTACAAATGCTAAATATAGTAAACAATTGCGTAGAGTTAGTATTTGGGAAGAAATAGGAAAAATATATTCCTTATTTAATTCATATTACTCTCACGATAATACGGTGAATCACGAGAAAGAAATATGTTCACCTGCTGTCTTAGAGTTGTTATTGTTTTTTAAGTTCTGCTTCAGAAAACTGCAGAGACGAAAAATTCTTTCCTAGGTACAGTCGCTCAAAAAAATATCCGAACACTATAACCTTCGTGTACTGTACACGAAGGTTACCAGATCACTAATTTCTAAAAAAATCGTTCCCGGATATTTTTTCTGAATTCAGCAATCAACCGTAGTGTTCGGATATTTTTTTGAGCGACTGTACACGAAGATTGACAGATCACTAATTTCTATTGTACAAGAAAGCATCAATAAAAAGTTCAGTGTCATCAAACGATTCAACAAATGATTTTCTGGAAATCTACCTTAATAAAACCAAAAAATTAGAGGCAAAAGAAAAAAAATAATTTTATAAAATGAATTTGAGAGAGCAAAGGGAATTTCTACAACAAAAATTTTTTTTACTACTGGAAAACTCAAGACAAAGCTGTAATGATTTTCAAGAATTGTTTTGGCAGTACCTGCAACTCAATTATATGCAGCGAACGTTTTTATTTTCTATGCTTAAACGGATTCTCTATGAGGAAAAAATATGAATTTAAAATTATTAGAAAACATTTTTCTTAAAATGATTAATAAAATTAATTGCCTCATATCAATATTAATCTGCGCACAAAAACACGTTATAGTACTAAGAATTATGATCTCATACTTATGCTGAGAAATTTTATTAATAAAGCACCTCTGTATTCTGAAAAATCCATTGTGTAAATTTTTTCAGTCAGGAATGTATCCAGAAGTGTTCGCCCCTAGAAAATCCGGTTGTCTTATGAAAAATCTCGAACTTCTCAACCTGCTTTGAAATCCAAAACAGGTGACATTGCATAATTTCATTTTAGTCCCATACTTTATACCCGACACTGAAAACCAGATATGGAGAAAACAGCTGTAAAATTTTATTTCATACTGGATATAATTTTAACCTTTCTTTTCCGGTGGAATATTTTACTACTTAGGAAACCCTACCGAAATTTTATCCTCGAACTCCTCCTCCTCCAAACTAAATTTTCGCATTCCCCTTTCCACAAAACAACAAAATTTTTGCTCCCCCCCCCCCACTCGATACTAAATTCTGGGAAATTCCCTCCCTAAACTAAATCCTGGTACGTTAGTGTCTTCAGTAGTTTCGATAATTTCTTGAAATTCGACTAATGCTTATATACATTATTTTAATACATACAGTGATGGCATCCTATTTATTTTATTTATTATTGAGTCTCCTAATTGCTATTTTTATTTCATTACTTATCAGCAAAAAAACAATAAATATTGACAAATTTACTTTTCTTTTTAATTTTATGTTTTTTAACAAGTGGATTGATTGAACTGATGCGAATCGCAGAAAACACTACTGCATACCTATATAATTAAAATGATAACATATATTTCATTATATTAAATTTGTGCTAAAAGTATTTCGATATAAGGTTATCGTAACGTTATAACGAAATTTCAATTTTGCTCTAACGTAAAACGTAATGAAACTTTTTTGATTTCGCTTGCCAATACTGGACCAAGGTATCTGTAACATTAAGGAAATAAAGCAGTGAAATTATGACTTTAGTTGATTCAGATGTCAGTAGATGGCAGCACGATTTTTAGGGAAGACTTTTGAAAGTTAATGCATTTCGAATATTAGATCAAAATTTATGAAAACGTACCTTTTATCGTATCATTTAATTGCAGGATCTACACAGTGTCATATACACTCCAGCTCCACATTACATCACAGCATTAATCCATTCTAATATGATTTCGTATCAAAACAAACAAAAAGATAACTTCGATGCAGTAACCAACTTCGAAAAACGACGCGCGTAAACTGTTGTTTGGACCAACCAAGCAGTGTCTAAGGGAGAAGAGAACTAGCTTCCATAGGCTTAATGTAAACTTTTAGATTGCAGCGCCCTCTACACATGACAAATTCGTGCATTGCAGTAAAGCCACCTAGCCAGGGAGAGGAGACAGTTCCTTGCATTATTTTTCCATCGCCCAACAAGTTTCTTACACCACGTGACTAATTTTACATACACTTTGACTCTGTTCAGTGTTCATTTCTTAAATTTTACCATTGTAATTTTATTCTTATGTGGGTTAGTTAAATTTATTTTCTTTAATAAAATTCCATTTTGTAAAACAGGTAGTAGCTATGCTCAACAAAAAAATTTTAATATTTTGAACATTCTACAATATTTAATTATTACAATAAATTGAAATTTATGGCTCAATGCGAGACAACATGATTTGTTTAATTATATTTTATAGAATTTTAGATATTTTCAGTAAAAGTCATATCGAGTTACTTACTTGTCAATAGATGGCAGGCAGGCACTTCTCGTATCAACCATAAAAAAATTTACTATTAGAACAAACTGCAGATACCTATATACATCCATATGCTCCAGGGAACACAAAACTGCAGCATGCATTGACTTGCATGTTCGTAAGATGATTAAAGGTATTAATTTATATATTAATTTTAGAAATTCTGCAAAATTACTCAAAATAAACAAACAACGGCTTTTCCAGGTATCGTAAAATATACTCCTGAACGAGATAAAATACTCATTGAATAATTAAGGGTCAGCTATCACTATGCCAAACAGTCATGGGTGTTAGACAGTTGAAACACTGCTTAAATCCCAATAAATATACCAAGAGTAAGACAAACCATAACTGCAGTGGAATAAAAATTATTGCACTGCGCATGCGCAGATCGCCCCTTACAGTTGTTTTTGTGCATGTACGTTAATTTGCCACGTTCAGCTTTGGTCAAATTCCGCAGAACGGCGCCACTTACGCTTGTGCGAAGCTAGCCTTCTTCTCCTTAGACCTTCTTTGGAGCAACGATCAAACCAGTTTCGGCCTTCCTACCAGAACCCGAGCGCCCTCTACCCAGTGGTTGAACAATCTAATATTCGCCAGGTGTGCATTATTATTTTTCTTGCACATTGGAAGTAAATTTTCTTATTATTCTCGTATCCTATTATTGTGGCCTAAAAGTGTGCTTCTCATTGAGGAGATGAGAGACTGCTAGGGAAGAAAGAAATGTTTTCCGAAGCATATTGATAAGGTCTTAGCGCTACATTTCTTACGTTCTTACTTTGGAGCTGCATGCTGAAGAAGGATTGAAGATCAGTTTATGAAAGGTATCATCACTTGCTTCCTTTTCGATCAAAGTGAAAACAAAATATTCTCAACTTACTGAAATTGCTCGGAAAACTTTTCTTCGACATCTCTCGCCATACTTCTCTGAGAGTGATTTCCCAAAGAATAGTGTCATTAATAGAGAACAGCTCGGATGCCGATATCCACATTTAAAAGCTCTTGTCAGATGAAAAAATTTTTTTAAAAAGGAGAGCGGATTAAAAAACCTGACGTTAATAAAATATAAAATTTCATAAGATTTCCAGGAGTATGAGTCATCATGGAATCATTATTGGGATGCTCACGTGAGTAAAAATATGCTCCAGAAAATGAAGACAAAAACCTCATTTGAAAATTCAAAGATAATATTCACTTTAAAGTGAAAAAAATTGCATTGGGATAAACCCACATTTATTTTATTACATAAATTCATTTACCGCGAGAAAGAAATGATCTTTTTTTTCCTACTAAAACGGAATATTAATAAAAATAATTATTCAATTTTTACATAGAAATCTGGAAATAAATATGTAAAAATCACGAAGTTTGCCAAGTGATGTGTAAAGGACAGTAACTTGGTTAGGTTATTTTACCTCTCAGCTCACAAACACTCCGAAGGCTCGAAGAAGATTGGGGGAGGGGACCAACTGCAAAAGCCGTTGAGAAACATGTGGTCACCTCCCGTCAACAGTATCCAGAGTATTCTTTAACGTGCACATTGTATGGTTTCCCATGCACGAGGCCACGGATTAACGCCGTATCCGATGGACGGCTCTCTTTCCAAGCCCATCGTTATCCCCTGCTGACCATGGACAGGGTGAGGGGAGTTTTGTGAAGATAAATCTCAACGCTGACTGAAGTGGGACTCGAACCATTCATAAAACTGAATTCACGGATCACTCCATGTTATGTCCGTTGTAAGAAAAAAATCTACAATTTGTTAAATATCAATTGAAATGTTCAACAAAAAATAAATATTCCCTGAACCAGCTTCATGCCACAGAGATCAGATAGGAGCATATATGCCATGGAGAAAACTATGAGGAAGGTAGAACTACAGCAGATAGTTGTGTTGTTTTACCTCTGAGTAGCACTTTTTTTTCAGAAAATGTGCTAAATGGACAGCTCACAAAGACTCGAGGGTTCAGAGAATGTTGGGGGGACCCACTGGACAGCTGTTAGGAGACAGATGGTAGCCTCCCATCAAGGCCATCCAGTGAGTTCTTTAACATCCACTGGGTATGGCTGCCTCGTAAGCGTGACTTCACATCCCATCCGAAGGGCAGCAGCCTTTCGAAGGTCATCACTGTCCGCTTGTCATGCCCCCCGAATTTTATGTTTATTTATTTATTGCTGTATTTTTGGTGGATTTTATTGTTGTATATATTTTTATGTGTTCTTTGAAATGTTTGTGCTGCTTTTTGAAATGTTTGAATGCTGGGACGACTCACTGTTTTTGTTTTCGGGTCTAAAACTGCTCCGTGGAAGTGGTGACGAATGCCAGCAGTTGTCGTGGACGTTAATGACCGCCTAGGGCGCTAGCGCAGCGAGAAGGCTAGGCGGGATATTTGAAACATTAGTCTGTGCGTAGCTGTCAAGCAAAGAGTTTGCTTCAACACGCATTAAAGGGACGCCACCTTTCTCAAAGCAACCCTTGAAGTGAGGTGTGATTCCAAGGGGAATCTAGATTCTGATGTGAATCTGTTTTATTTTTGTGGATTCAGAAGGAACCACAGTGTAGGCAAAGGTTGGTTATCCTTTCGCCGAGTTTGAGGTCTGTAAAGTGAGAACTTGCAGAGTGAGCGATTCTCCACCTCATTATTAATATTTGCAGTAGTAAAGCAGCAAAGAATCTGATAGTAGTTTTGTGGATTCAGAAGGAACCACAGTGTAGGCAAAGGTTTGTTATCCTTTCGACGATTTTTCAGGTCTGTAAAGTGAGGATTCACAGAGCATGCGATTCTTCACCTCATTGTGTTATTGTTTCCAGCAGCAAGGCAGCAAAGGCCCACAGAGTTGAGCTCATTCTCAGCACGTAGCTGTATTTATTGTAAATAAAACTGTGTCGTCCCTACCTAACTCTCATGCAGTTAATTGATGGACAGTTCCTATTCTTCATTCAACGCAGCAAAGTTGAGGCATATAGTGGCACAGGCCTAAAAACACGCAAACCTGTAGTTTTACGGAAATGAGGGTGAAGCAATTTTAAGCAACAATTTCATCTTCCTCCTGCAGCCACAACACCTATCACAGTCTGAAAGGACACGAACTAGAGGACACGACATTCTGGCCCGGCCGGACAGGATCCGAACCACGGGTCATGACACCCCTATTGACCGAGGGCATGGTGGAAAGTTTTGCAAAATAAATCCCATGTGACGTTTGATCCTGTGAACTGCAGATCAAGAGCCTGTCACGCTACTACCCATCTCAGCAGAAAGGCAACAAAAATGACCAGTCGCAGTCTGTAGGCCATGTGACTGACATTTCTTTTCATACCAGTAAATTTCAATTTTCACTCACAGTTCACGTGTGTGTCTGGTATTTCCAGTTGTGGATGCATTACTAGTTACCAATAATAATGTTTTCACATCTACAAAACTTCTCAGTGAAAATTTTTGGAACACCATTGGCCTTAGTCGTGATGGCACAAAACAAAAAAAGATCACCAGTCAGACCACCTGACATATGATTAAAATTGAGGTTTACTCAGGTAAAAAAAGGCTTGTAAAATTATCCATGGAATGTGGGCTGATCACGAATCCAAGTTTCAGAGGGGCGATGGTGGCTGAGTAGGTGCACAGGCTAGAAAATTGCAGTCCCCAGAATCGAATCTAAGCAGGGTCAGCATTATGCTTTTTCTCCGCAAAAATCCCTGCCCTGCCTTCGGTCAGTAGGGGACACCGATGGGCTTGGAAAGGCTGCAGTCCATCGAATGGGATGTTAAGCCATGACCCCATGTGCGGGAGACCCATATTTTGTGCACGTTAAAAAACACACTATATGGCCTTCAAGTAATTCTTACATCTGTCTCCCAACAGATGTTCCAGTGGGACCCCTTCCCCAATTATATCTGAGCCCTCCGGTCCTTGTGACTTGTCCATTTTGCCCATTGTATGCAAAAAAAGTGCCGCTCAGAGGTAAAACAACACAGTTTCGAAAGAACTCTAATAGAGATCTTTCCCTTTCAGTTATAACACTACCCCAAATGGCTTGTAATACGATGCATTGGATTAACATTCACAATAGAAGTTAATTCAGTAGCTGCCAGTAACTCAGCGATCAGAGGGTCTAATATTTCATCAGGAGGTCGTGGGTTTGAATTGCACTCGGCTGAAGATAATTTTTCCTGTTCACCTGTCAAGGATGTTCCCATCTGAGCTTTCACGTTGCCTCTTCTTTTTAAGACGAGAGCGAGACAGCAGTAGTATAGTAAATGAGAGTTCTGGGGCAATGTTAAAGTATAGGGGATCCCATGTTAACCTAAGGAACACTTTAGGGGAGATGATATTTAAACTAATTTTCGGGAAGGCGCTCTACGTGAAAGACAGGACACGAGGGAGTTTTGTTAGAAAAATGTTAGTTATTAACACGTCACTGAATTATTGGGCTCTTGTGGGTGTAAATATCGGTTTAAATCGGAGAAATCGAGAAAAGCAAGAAAGTTTGGGAAATTAGTTTAAAAAATATGACAGTTGAAAATCAACAGAAAAAATGAGGTTTTCGAGGGCTGTGGGGTAAAAAATATGATGGAAAGATAGATTTTGGAGTGCTATCTCTGAATGTATCGATTTCCTGTGTTCCAGTGAGGATGAGTAGATATGAGAAAAGTCGCTCCTGTTGTCGGTCGAGAGGGTCCATCTCATTTGTTTTTCCATCCACAGGGTCTATTGCAGCATTGATGTAGGTTGTTGTTTTCAGTCCCAGTGTTCTTTGCAGAGGGATCACCGACTTCAGGCATGAGGTCTGCAGGAAAAATTATTGATAACTCTGCTGATAATCCCTTCGCGGGGGGGCGGGAGGTTTCCGAGAAAATATATCTACTGCTCCAAACATGTTTTGCATTGCACTGACATTGGTGCTGACTGAAGAAGCTCTGTTAGACACCTCTTTATATTAATTAATAAAAACTTTAAAAAATCACTCAGGCGTTGAGGAAAAAAAAAGCCAAATTCATATGGAAAATTTCTAAACTCTTCATTTCTTTCTCTCCTTACTCCTCTCCCATTGTATCTAGTCTCTTAATATACATTTATTTCGTCCGCAGCATTTGTGGGTCATTGTCACTGTGAGATGCTTGCTTATGATCCAGTTCAGCTGCTTCCTGTTCAAATCTCGCAATATGGTGTAATGAATGTATTCTGAGAGAGTTCTTGTTGACATTAACGGAAATGAAATCTTCGTTGGCTCTGAGCAATGCTGACTCATTCGGTTCAAAACGAGATAAAGATATGAAACCAATATCAGGATGTACAGTCGCTACAAGATAATTCTTAACATTTACCTACCTAGTTAATTTTCTCTTTTTAGGGGCTTCCTAAGGAATATTTGGGTACTACCTATCTTCTTTAAACCCAACACAAACTACAATCTCTACATAACGTCTATAGGATATCGAAGATGAACCATGCATATCTGCTGTTCATCTCAGATACCTTACAGACGTTCTGTGGAGATTGCATGAACTTTTTTTAAAGAAACTGTCAGCGACATTTTTTGCTAAACACGATCAGGGTTCTTTTTAGCAAGGTCCTTTCTTTCACGGGAGTCTGTGAGGGGACTTTCCGTATTCAGAACTCTATTGCTTACATTCGATCGCGATTGCTGTAGCGAAAAGAAAGAGACCTTCCTTTAAAGCTCTGTCGATGTGCTTAGCAAAATATCACTGATGATAAAAAAAAGTTCACACAATCTCCACAGAACGTCTGTAAGATATCTAAGATGAGCAGTAGATATGCATGGGTCACCTTCGATATCTTATAGACGTTACGTAGAGATTGCAGTTTGTGTTGGGTTAAAGAAGACAGGTAGTACACAAATATTCCTTAGGAAGCCCCTAAAAAGAGAAAATTCGAAGGAAGGTAAATGTTCTGAATTATCTTGTAGCGACTGAACTCTCTTCGCAACGCAACTCCATTCGTGATTACTCATTTGTCGGTTATTGCCATCATAAGCGCGATGCTTGCTTAGTATTCGTCCGAATCAATTTCTGCAAACTTATTTTACCAGTGCCCGAAATAACACCATGACCCGACCTCTTCTGATGTAGCAGCGAATATCTGTAATAAGGATCTCGGTTGGCTTAACATTCATGATTCCTGAAAAAAAAATTATATGTTGGATAAAGTGTCAGGGAACTTTTGGTTTTGGTAGAAAGTCTATTATTAGTGGTATGTTTCTTATTGAACTGTTTTATTAGGCAATTAATTTTTTTTACACACTCTTTACAATTTCTTTTGTTTTTCAGCTGATTGTTTTATAAATCTGTCTTGTCATATATATCTGAAATTTGAAAATTCCCAAAGGCATACGTTTTAATGTCATGTGCATCAACTATTCTTTGATATATTCTTGAGACAATCCAATCTTTGCAATTTCAAATATTTCCATATCATGTTGTAGAGATCGAAATTCTATTTGTTTGTACTTAAAATTCTTTTCTGAAAGAGACCGTGAAGATAATTTTCGTGAGTAAATTCGTTTTTAACACCATTCGCTGATTTCTTTGAAATCGTGCCATCTATAGAATATTACATTCTATAGATGGCTACATATTTGAACCTAGTGCAACGACTTCCTTAATTGCAAAACCTTTTAATTCATCTTTAAATTTTCCTGGAACCATTTTATTTGAGGTATTGAATAATGGGTGGTGTGTGGGAAAATTTGACAAATCAAAGCAATTAGAGGTTATTTGTCTTAACATCTAGGCAAAATGATTGGTGTCGGTAAATATTAATTCTCTATTAAACTTTGGTTTCAGAAAATTATAGAAGAGGTTGTAAATGGTACCTAGGCATAAACTGGAAGGAGAGCAGTGTAACCATCCCCAATGATGATGCACAGATCCGGCCTGGTCTAACACCTAATGTCCGACACCGCCTTCTTGTGGTGCAGACTTTTGGTACCCTTAAAAAAAAGATATTCTCTTTTGGAAGGAAATGGAAGACAAGAGCTTATAGTTCAATATGGCCTACTGATCTGGTTATCTATGACCAACTTTTTCCTTTTTTTTTCAACTCTGCCGAGGAGTGGTCAACCTCACAGGGTCCTGGTGCTGACCATTTATACCTACTGAATTGGATTTGTTTATGGATTTGAGCTTGATTATGGATCCTGGACTTGCTGCACTGGTAGGCCTCTGTTGAGGGCGAATCTGCTGCTGTGTTTTCTGTTTGCTTCTGAGTTGGAAGCCCTAAGTGAACAGAGGCATGGGATACCTTATATCCGCTGGTAAATAATCCTAAACAGAGGCCATCGCAGGTACCTGAACCTTACTTAGCTAGTTGTGCATCGTCAAGTCTAAACTGGAGTAATGTGTCTCAGGCAGGCCATATGGCTCTTAAAAAAGTCCACTTGAAAAAGTAGTGCCTGAAGTTCCTACCAGCATCGGTGACTTCAGCCTTTAGCGGAGCAGGAACAGGTCTTTGCCCCATGCCTGCGATCAAGGGGTTGTTTGATATTGTTGGACTTACCTATCTCAATAAACCTAGTTTCTTTAAACATCCTACTAATCATTTTCTCTTTGCAGGAACGTGGAACGTCAGGACATTATATAGAGATTATTCTCTTGATGTCCTCACGCAGGAATTTCAGAGTTATAACCTAGATATTCTAGGCTTGTAAGAGACCAGATGGACAGGTAAACGTGAGTACCTTAAAAATAACTATACATTTCTCTTTACAAGGAGGGAGGATGGAAAGCATCACCAAGGCGTGGGTCTGCTGGTCATGCTCTTCTAGGATATGAGTGCATTAATGAAAGGTTTCTTATAGCAAAATTTCAGACAAGAATTTAAGACTTGAGGGTAGATGAAATTACTACAGAAATGCTTAGAGCCGGGAATGTTTCGGTTACCACTTGGATGACCGAAATTTTTAATATCTTTTATGATGAATGCATGGGTTCCTAAGGATTTTTTCAGAGCTATTATTATCCCTATTTTCAAAAAACGTGATTGCAATTCTTGCGATAAGTATAGGAGTATCAGCCTACTCTCAATTCCAGGTAAAATTCTTTCCATAATTGTGCTTAATAGAATTAAGTTCTGGATTAATAAGGTTATTAATATATAATAAGATTATATAGGTTCTTAATAACCTTAAATATCTTAATAAGATTATTAAGGATCTGGTTGACAGTCAATTGGGTGATGAGCAATGTGTGGATTGAGAAGTGGTAGGGGATGTGTGGATCAGATATTTTCCCTTAGGAAGATTCTTGAGAAAGGATTAGAGTTTCAGAAACCTTTGGTTGCTAGCTTTGTTGATTTCAAAAAGCCTTTCGACTCTGTTGATCACATAATTTGTGGCTGATTGTGAGATAATATGTTATACCTGACAAGTTAGTTAACGTAATGAAAGCTCTCTATAATAACACTGAGTCGTTTGTAAAAGTTAGTAAGGCTTGTAGCAATTGGTTTAGCATTAATTCTGGTGTTCTACAATTCTTCGATTCTGTGTTGTCTCCTTTTCTCTTTAGCTTGGTTATTGATTATGTTATGCGAAATTCACTTCGAGGGAAAGATTTTGGCCTTAAATGGACTGGAGAAACGAAAATATCTGATTTAGATTATGCTGATGATTTAGCCCTTTTGGCAAATGATGTTGATGAGATGAACTCCTTCATTCGAGCTGTTGATGAGACTGGTAATAGAGTAGGTTTGGTTATAAACAAAGAGAAAACTAAAGTGATGAAAATTGGTCAGGCAGCCTGTGAATCAGTTAATCTGAATGGTTGCACCCTTGAGCAGGTGTCATAGTTTAATTATCTTGGGAGCTATGTAACATATACTGATGATGTGCAGCATAAGATTAACAGACGAATAGGGATTGCTGCCAGGACTTTTAAGAATCTATGGAGATTGTAGAGAAATAGGCGTATACACCTAAAGACTAAAACTAGACTTTATAATAATTTGGTTCTTTCTATGGTTAGTTATGTTAGTGAAACTTGGATACTTTGTAAACAAGTTAACAGTAAACTAGATGATTTTTATTCTAGATGCTTACGCAGTATCTCAGGTATTAGGTGGTTTAACTTTGTAACTAATGATGAGGTTAGGCAATGGAGTCGGCAAACTCCTTTAAGCAGCATATTGTGCAGAGAGACACTCCATTGGTTTGGCCATGTTTCCCTTATGGATAATTATAGATTGGGAAATAAGGTTATGAACAGTGTGCCTAGAGGCCTCAGAAAGTGGGGGAGACCTAGAATGCGATGGACAGTGTCATACAGGACCTTGTTAGAATTGGTGTGCAGTGGCCGGATGCAGCAGATGTAGCTCAGGACAGATATGATTGGAGAATTAACCTTCCGGTCTGGTTGGACCTCCGTAGCCCATGGCTGCTTGAGGATAATGATAATGATGATATACATGTGTAATTTGCTGAATTCTAAAATCGTCACACCTGCATAATAAGGTTTGTCTAATATAATATTCTTCTTTTCCATATGAACAAATACGAAATTTTCTGATAATTTAACACAAGAAATATATCTGGGGTTTGCCATTAATTCTTTTAACTTCTTTTCAGTAGTAACAATGCGGCAATTTATTCTTTCTTTTGTTTTCTATCGTTTCACCATATATTGCCTTATTCACCAGTTTAAAAAAGTCCTTCTCAAAATTATTAGTGGCGTTCATTCGTTTTGTTGTATTAAAATCTATGTAGGATTTCAGCCACGGTTTTTGATCAAATTCTAATATTCTGTGAACGTTTTTCACCCTTAGTCCTAGTTCTACATAAAGTTTAAGTAACCCGTAGTGAACTATATAATTTTGCTTATCAAACAGATTTGGTATTAGGAATGAGATGTTACGATCACTGGGTTTTAATTTTCGGGAGCCAAGGGAAAATCATTGTGTAAATCGTGCAGACGTGTTAGATATTCTAAATCAACTTCGCAAAAATAGCCTTTTTCATTGTTGTCTGGAACACTAAGGACGTCAATGTCGCTTACCCATTTGAAATTACCGATTGGGAGAGGTTGAAACATTGCCCACCCACATAAATTATTCGCGTCGAAATACATGATGAATTTTTGTGGTTTGCTACTGTCGTATTGTTCTAGTAAAGGATTATTGGCTCGCGCAAACCTTTTAAACTCTACAGATATTCCTCCTCGTGATGATCTTTCTATAAAGAAGAACATGTCATTTTTTATAAGTTCTAGCTCTACCTCAGTCATTTTCAAACAGGCAGAGAATGACAAAGCAGCAGAGCTGAAGTAATGGCAAGGTATTACTTGTTTTAATAATTCATGCACGAAGTCCTGAAATTTTCAAAAATATCTCGAAACAGTAATACGTCAGTGAGCATGTATAGATCGTGATATTCACCGAAAGTTTTTATGGAAAAATGTTCCCACAGATTTTTTTGCTGTTTCGTATTGTTCGTCGTTTGGAAATTTTTTTTTCGATGGAAGCGCTGTTTGCAAAAACTGAGCGCTATTTTCCAAATAGTCGTAGGGACAACTACTTTTGTTCTTCAAAAGTTTCTTTTGGAATTCATTCAAATTATTTTCTTCAAAATATTGATTTAATATGTGGAAATTATTCGCATTTTTTGCCACAAAATCCAGTGAAGTGCTGAGAAACACGTACGAATCAGAAATTTAATTAGGCCAAATTTTATGCACATGTATTTTTCAGTAATGTGGGGTATGACTGAAATTTTTATCGTTTTACCCAATTTCCAGAATTCTTTTATTATGAAGTGTCCATCGAATCCCTTGAGATTATGAATAAACAATACAGGTGTATCTTCTGAAAATTTGTATTCCAGATTACATTTGCTGTTAGCAGCAGCTCTGAATTTTGCCGTTAAATGATCGTGGTCTCTCACCTTATCGGTTCCTAGTGTTTTCGCGCAAATGTAGCAACACTTTGCATCATTAAAACTCTGCCAATCAAAACAAGTCATCTTAATATTGTTTTTCTTTAAAATTTTTGTCATGTTTTCGGCTTCGATCATTTCATTTAAAAATCGTTCTATTGCGTTTCCGCTTCTCTACTTCCTGGATGTTATTATTTTTCCATCGGGGCCAACTATGACATATGCAAACACCGATGGTACTAAATATTTAGTTCGTATCGTACATGTGTTAATTTCGTATCTGGAATATTTTGAGAAACATTCAAAATCTGCATATATTACGTACGGATGTGTCAAACTCTTCTTGATTGCAAGGAATTTCATAGAATTTTGTGTGGGGAAATTTAATATTTTGCAGTTTGTTCGATTTTCAATCACTGATGTGATTATCTAATAATCTTTTCTGCAGAAATTGTGAAGACAGTATGGACAGGGTGAAAGATTTACCATGGTGTTTTGAAAGATATGCTGTAACTCTGCTGAAATGTTTTATCCAACAGTAGTGGGAATCGATTCCTTTCTTTAAAAGTAAAGTTGTATAGGATTTTTAGCACGATTCTCTGAAATATATACGTTTCTATGCCACTTTTCTTAGAAACCATTACGTTGATAGAGAGTTTGTTTAATTCCTCGAATTTTGGAATTTGATTGATGTTTACTGGATAAGTCAGCGATGATGTACCCAAATCATTTTCATAACGTCTATAGTTTTCCACACGGTGAGGATGATCATTAGCTCGATGTAAAGCAGATAATACTGACCACATAAAGCATTTATTCTCAGAGTTTTGAACATTGACTATTCTTTTGGTAAATTTTAAATGAGTTGGTAAATCTATGAAAGATGCTCCAACTGCATTGTATTGGGGTATTTGAATTTCCAGTGAGATAATATTGTCGAACCCTCATCCGCTTCCCTGTTTTACAAAACTTTCTATATCTTCATCGGTTTTTTTCATGCGAGTATTTCAGAAATAAGCTTAAAATATCAGCCAAAGTGATTATTTGGTTACGTATTGAAAAATATCCTGAAACTCTTTCTTCCTGCCTTTCGGGATTCGTGACATTTTTAAATTTTACGTGCAATATGATTCTAATTTTTAGCGGTTGACTGAATTTTTTACCGATAATACATTTCCACTTATTGTTATTTTTCACCAGAAAACTTTTTATATCTTGCCGCACGTCTATGTTATATCTTTTGCATATACGAAAAGTTTTTCTGAAATATTATCTATTTCTATATGATCATCTTTCAGATGTCTGCTATAATTGTCAATTTTATCAAAACTGGAGTCGTAATATTTACATTTCTTAAATAGACGAGAAATACACGCAGTTTTCCTATAACGTGCAAGGTTACATTTACAAACAAATTTGCTGCAGTTAGCATATTTTTCTTCAGTGCTCATTCTTAGAATTCACACTTTATTACGCTAGAATAACCACCGTATTTATAGGCAACAAGGAAATAAAACTTTACCAAATGAAATTTTGGAATCTCGTAAGACTTGCTAAATCAGTTGGGTTGTTTTACCGCTGAGTGGCACTTTTTTGCACACCATGGGCTAAATATCCAGGTCACATGGATCCCGAAGGCTCAGAGAAGGTTGGGGGAGGAGACCCACTGGAACTGCTAAATCAGGACTAAGACCTTTTGTCTATTGCTATCTGCACAGGAAATGGAAAATGCTGAAACAAGATATCCTGTCTTCGAGTCGTCTCAGTGAAGTCACGAATGGAGTGTTTTTATTTCTACAAGATAATTCCGAACATTTATCTACCTAGCGAATTTTCTCTTTTTAGGGGTGTCCTATGGAATATTTGTGTACTTCTTTAAACCCAACACAAACTACAATCTTTACGTAACGTCTATAAGACACTGAAGATGACCCATGCATATCTACTGCTCATCTTAGGTATCTTACAGACGTTCTGTGGAGATGATATGAACTTTTTTTAAAGAAACTGTTAACGACATTTTGCTAAACACGATCACTGCTCTTTTTAGCAAAGTCCTTCCTTTCACTGGAATCTGTGAGGGGATTTTCCGTATTCAGAACTCTATTGCTTACATTCGATTGTGATTGCTGTAGTGAAAAGAAAGAGACCTTCCTTTCAAGCTCTGTAGATGTGTTTAGCAAAATATCATTGACGGTTTTTTTAAAAAAGTTCACACAATCTCCACAGAACGTCTGTAAGATAACTAAGATGAGCAGTAGATATGCATGGGTCATCTTCGATATCTTATAGACGTTACCTAGAAATTGTAGTTTGTGTTGGGTTAAAGATGACAGGTAGTACACAAATATTCCTTAGGAAGCCCCTAAAAAGAGAAAATTCGAAGGTAGGTAAATGTTCGGAATTATCTTGTAGTGATTGTACAACAACGTTTTTATTATGCTCTCTTACAACGTGCATCTAATGCTTCATAGCTAAAATTTACAAATGCAGAATATTTGTGACACCAAATATTATGTGATACCAGCTTTCTCGTGGTGCAAGCCATTAGTACCTTTCGAAAGAAATCTCTTTTGGAAGCGAACGGAAGACAAGAGCTGCCAGTTCAGTATGGTCTGCTGATCTGGTCATCTATGGCCAAATTTTTCATTTTTTTTTCAATCCGGCTGAGGAGTGGTCAACTTCACAGGGTCCTGGTGCTGACCATTTATACCTACTAGACTGGACGTATTTATTGATTTGAGCTTGATTATGGATCCTAGACTTGCTGCACTGGTGGGCCTCTGTTGAGGGCGAATCTGCCGCTGTGTTTTCTGTTTGCTTCTGAGCTGCCAGCCCTAAGTGAACAAAGGAATGGGATACCTTATATCAGCTGGTGGATAATCCAGATCAGAGGCCGTCACAGGTACCTGAACTCTAACTTAGCTAGTTGGATATCGTCAATCCTAAACTGGAGTAATGTGTCTCAAGCAGTCCATATGGCTCTTGAAAAGGTCCATTTGAAAAGGCTGTGCTTGAAGTTTCTACCAGCATCGGTGATTTCAGCCTTTAGCGGAGGACAAGTTTTTCCCCCATGCCTGATCCAAGATCTACGACTAGGATTACCCCTAGGTGCAAATTTTCAAAGCTCTACAATTTCTGCATCATAGTTAGAGTTAGTGATTCCTTGTCAGTCAGTCAGCTGGCAGTCACTGATAATCGTCTATATATATATGACACGGTGGATTGTAAATATTTATGCTTGGAGAACTAAAATAATCTGTAAAATTCGGTGTTTTTCTGTTCATCCATTTTGATCTTCTAATATCCGTGTGGGGAGGGGGTGGCTCAGTCGTTAGCGCGCCAGGCTCGTAATCTGTAGTTCCCATGTTCGAGTCCCAGCTGGGTCAGCATTGAGATTTATCTCCGCAAAATTCCCCGCCCTGCCCACGGTCAGTAGGGGACACCGATGGGCTTGGAAAGGCCGCCGTCCATCGGATGGGACGTTAAGCTGTGGCCCCATGTGCGGGAGAGTCATACCCTGTGCACGTTAAAGAACACGCTGGATGGCCTTGATGGGAGGCTACCATCTGTCTCTTAACAGCTGTTCCAGTGGGTCCCCTCCCCCAACCTTCTCTGAGCCTTCGGGGTCCATGTGACCTGTCCATTTAGCCCATGGTGTGCAAAAAAGTGTCGCTCAGAGTAAAACAACCCAACCCTAATATCCGTGAAAACGGCAGGCCAAGCAAAATGTTTTAGTAAAATTGAATTATTTGTTACCGTTCATAGCGTAAAACGTAATAAAAAATTTATTTAACCGATAAATTAGAACATTGTAGTACTGTAATTTATTAGTATGATTATTATCCATTCGTGTTTAGCCAAGAACAAGAATTTTAAATTAGTTTTGCAATTTACAGAGATAATATCTCAAGACTTCTATTACAGCGTGGCCAGTCCAAACTTCACATGCTATGACATGTTTTATCACGTGTCATCCAAAGAATTCCCAAAGAGCCAATCAAAATGATCGCTTCATTTCTCTAATACATAATACATTGTTCAATGGTAAAAATATTCTTCGTTTAACAAAAATATGTGTACTCACACTTCCTTTGCATTTCACCAGGTATTTTAAAATACTAATGAATAATGTGCATTTGAATATAAAGTCATCGCATAAATGCTTCTATACCTAAAAGCCATTCGAAAGCGAAACATCCGTAGGGTATGATATTAACAAGAGAAGAAAATCGAGATCAGCGCTCTCTATTGGTAGGGGGCATTTTTAAACCAGATTTTATTACACAAATCATACCCTATTACTGATTCCAATTCGCCGACTGCTAAAACAAAAAGCTTTTTTATACACATATTCCTGTGCTGCATTATTTACAATATATAACAGTTGGAGAAAAGAAGTTGAAATTTATTTTTATACTTGGCAGATATTTTTGTGCTGACGTAATACTGCAGAAACATATTGGCCTAAAACCACAGATATGGTAAAGGGGAAGTAAATAGTAAACTGGCAACAAAACTTTGACACCAACCATGGAGGTAGGAAGATAAGGAGACGCCCTAACGCGCTTTCCCTGTGGAAGGAAAATGATGCTTACGCAGCATTGAGGTAGCCATGTTGTTGCATTCAAAACAAACCGCCTGCCGCTGAAATCAAGCCTACTTACACTCAGTTTTACTGTGCGATTCGTGCAGCCGTAAGCTGAACAGGCTGCCAAAATACAAATGTGGACAAAAATTAGTATAGGTGAGTAACTACTGATCAATGTTGTAAATAGAACAACATGGCTGCCGTAGCATCATTTTCAAGTGCTTAGGGCTCCTCCTTTTATCTTCCTACCTCCATGACACCAACCTCCCCTGTTAGAGACCGCCATTTTGGTTGTAAAATGCTCGTTACTGAAGGCAATTCTCGTTGTATTGAACATTTTTAAAAATTATTAAATTGCCTTTTCATTGTATTGAACTGATTTAAAAATAATTAAATTGTCTTTTCATTGTACTGAACTGATTTAAAAATTATAAAATTGCACTTAAGATATCCTATGCTGCACTGATTTGGATAAATCTAAAACATATATCTTTTTTTTTTACTCTTTTAATTGCATTATATTTCAACTTTGGCAGCAACAGACAGGATTGTCATAAGAGCTGTTTCATTCTTCTAGAAAAAACAAACTTTTGATTCATTAATAACAGATCCTGAAAGCTAATATCTTACAACGTTAACAAGTTGTTCATCAAATGAAAGTTAGACAGAGAATGCAAGTCACAATGGCAGACCTCAGTTTTGATCGCTTAGCCGTCGCATGGTTTGGTGCAAGATAATGATGAGCTGCGTCATGTTTCCTAAGCAGCGTCATCTCTTGGCAGAGAACCGTGAACAGCCAACTCACAAATTTTGTTTTTTCAAAAAGATTTCTATAAAAATTGTTTATTCAAGGTATATCCAAAAAAAACCCCACCAAACACGCGATTTGAAGAAATGAAAAACGGTTGAATTATCACAATAAAAAAAAAAGATATCAACTACAAAAAAAGTTCCATCAATGCCTAAAAAATATATATTACTAGCAGTGAAAACACTGCGAAATGAGAACACATCGTATAAAACACTTATTTATGAACGTAAAATTTTCATTCCACACATAGAACTAGGCAAAACCTTTTCGGGGACAGCTATTTTTAAAAGCAGAAATAATGCTAAACAACGAACTGTCGTCGCACAATTAGAATAAAAGTTATACAATAATTTTATCCGAATCAACCATATTAAACCGAGCATACCATTAAAAAACGAACCTTTCCATCATCATCATCATCATCATCAAGATACATTGGGCAACGAGTGTCCAACCAGAACGTGCAATTTAGTTCTCCAATCATATCTATCCGGAGATACATCTGCTGCATCTGGCCACTGCACACCAATTCTAACAAGGTCCTGTTTGACATTGTCTGCTCACCGCATCCTAGGTTTCCCATTCTTTCTGAGCTCTTTAGGCACACTGTTCATAACCCTATTCGCCAATCTATGGTCATCCATACGGGCAACATGGCCAAACCAGCGGAGTCTCTCTCTGCACAATAATCTGCTTAAAGAAAATTGCCAAATCCATTGCCTAACCTCATCATTAGTTACAAAGTTGAACCACCTAATGCCCAAGATACTGCATAAGCATCTAGAATCAAAAGCATGTAGCTTCCTGTTATCTTGTTTACAAAACGTCTAAGTTTCAGTACCATAACTAACCCTAGAAAGGAACAAACTATTATACAGTCTAATTTTAATCTTTAGGAGTATACGCTTATTTCTCCACACTCTCCATAGATTCCTAAATTCCCGGCAGCAATCCCTATTCATCTGTTAATCTCATGCCGCACATGATTAGTACCTGTTACATAGCTCCCAAGATAATTAAACTGTGACACCTGCTCAAGACTGCAACCATTCAGATTAAATAAATTATAGCCAGCCTGACCAATTTTCATCATTTTAGTTTTCTCTCTGTTTATAACCAAACCAACTATATTACCAGTCTCATCAACAGCTCGAATGAAAGAGTTCATCTCATCAACATCATTTGCCAAAAGGGCAAAATCATCAGCATAATATAAATCTGAATTTTTCGTATTTCCAGACCATTTAAGGTCAAAATCTCTCCCTTGCATTGAATTTCGCATAACGAAATCGATAACCAAACTAAAGAGAAAAGGAGACAATATGCATCTTTGTCGAACACCAGAAGCAATGATAAACATTTTTTTTCTTTGATCATAGTACAAATAAATTTTATCGTTACAGGGGATCTGCACAGCTTAAAGCTTATCTGCAGTATATAGAATATTTACATTTATAATTTGTTACAACAGTATGTTTGGCTTTCTCTCATGTGATGTGAGATAAATATTATATATAGACGATTGTGAGTGACTGACGACTGACTGATGACAAGTGATCATTCCAACTCTATCATGCAGAAATTGTAGAGCTCCGAAAATTTGCGCCTAGGGGTAATCCGAATAGTAAGTCTTGGGAAAAATCCGAAATATGTCCTTCAAGGTCAAATGGAGGTCACGAAGTCAATTCATGATCTATGATGTGCTAGAAACATGAAATTTGATGTATGGGGCTCTTTCGGATGTAGATCTCGAAACCTTTAGGAAATTTCGGATTTAAATAATAAAATATATTTTAATTTTTTTTTGTCGAAACGTTTGAATGCTTTTCAAGTTGATGTACTCCTAGTTATTTATAGCTAAAAGAGGACAGTTTCTTTTATGATATGTACAGGGATATATGTGTGATAAACAAAATCAGACACTGATGACTGGTTTAGTCAATAGTACGCCAGGCTCATAATCTGCAGTTTCCAGGTTCAAGTCCCAAGTGGAACAACGTTGAGATTCATCTCCCCAAAACTCTCCACCCTGCCCATGGTCTGCAGGGGACAACAATGGTTCTGGAAAGGCCACCGTCTCCAGGATTGGAAGTAAAGCAATGGCCTCATATGTGACAGAGCCATAACCTGGACATTAAAGAACACACTGGAACTTTTGATAGGAGGCTACAATCTGTTTTCCAACAGCTCTTCTAGTGGGTTCCCCTCCCCCAATCTTCTCTGAGGTTGTGGCCTGGCTATTTAGCCCATTGTAGGCAAATAAAGTGCAGCCCCACAGATAAAACAACAACCTAACAACTGTTTTGCACACAAAGGGCTAAATGCCAGGCCTCCCACTAGAGCTGTGTATTTTTAACATGCCCAGGGTATGGCTTTCCTCCAGATTGGGCTACTGCTTTATGTTTCATTTGATGGGCAACGGCCTTTCCAAACCCATTGGTGTTCCCACTGAAGGCAGGGTTGGGGTTTTGTACAGATAAATCTCGATGCTAGCCCATGTGAGACTAGAACCTGGGAACTGCGGATTACAAGCCTGGTGAGCTCTCAATTGAATCACCTCCAGTCCTACATATGAAGAAAAAGAGAACTTTACCAAAAGGAATATGACATATTACAAGTTTTTATTTATTTATTCCAAGGTTTGTACTCTTTTTATTTTTATTGATACTAACCTTGTTTCACCTTAGCAGAAGATTTGTTCTAATGTTTTTAAACTAATGGGTTTATTAGTAGGAAATAATCAGAAATACTGTGCTACAGTGAACCTTTTGACTCAAAATTATGAAGAAACAATTGGCAGATTTCTGATTCTCTTTATAATCAGTCTCACACTTTCAATAATATACTACAACTTTATTTCGGGAATACACTGTTTGAGATTTAACATACCAGTTGTCTGAACTTACGTTAATGAAATCTGAAATTCTAACCCTCTGTTATATGAAGCATGATGAAGAGAAGGTATTTGATTTTGAGACATTTGTAAAAATTTCATTCCTATAGTATTATATTTCCACTTGTAGATGTGTCAACAGGTTTTCAATCTGCAAATTAAATCTTTGCTCGAACTAATATTTTAATTTATTGTGAAGACTCACAGTACTTATTTGTACCTGTATTTTGCGGGGTGGGGGGTGATGTCTATATGGCATAGCCCAGATGGAAAACCTAATGAAATAGAGGCCTATAGGTTATTCAATAAAATTGGATTTTAGTGCATCTTTACCTATAAATTTGTTTAGTATGCAGTGAAAAGTTACATTATTCTTCTAGAAAAATTATTAAAAAATACGTAAACTTCTTCTCATAGCAGCTAATGTGAAATCTTGGAGTTACCGTTGCTAAGCCCAATGAACATGCCACTTGCAAAGTTGATGCATTCTACCCAATCCAAAAAAAAGAAAAAGAAAAAATTGAATATGTTACATATCATCATTTGTCTTATATAATTTGTCACTAAATTTTTCTACTATACTCTGAAATAAGCAACATAATGGTTTCCATTTTTATCGCTAGTAATGAAACGGGCTATAAGATATATAGCCAAATTGATGAGGAAAAGGCTATATTTATTTATTTCATGTGTAGAATCAACACACAGAACCTCATTTGAATAATACCCCATCATATTTCTTTTTATATAGGAAACAGTTTGCATAAAATAGATTTCATGAAACATATGCATTGGTAGCATTATGCACTTCTGTCGTGATTACATATTAATTCCTGAATTATTTTAGCTGGGACACAAGCTGATATCCTTTCTAGGATTATGTATTCAACCCCTTTTACTTGATTTGTTGCTTAAAGTTGGAGATTTCGCACTGAAAAATTAAATTTCATGCAAAATTTCCAGTGTTGACTACTTTTCCAATGCGAAAAACTTCCTATTTATAAAAAAGAGAACATATATGTAATTTATAGATACTATTATTGCAACACATAAAGAACGATGCATAACTACAAATATTTAGAAACACATTCGTTAAAGAATGAATAAGTACAATTTTACTTTAACATTTCAGATAAAGTTCTGATACAGAATATTTGGTATAAATGAAAAAAAAAAACGGAACTATTCAATGCGGTACTTCTGCAGTTTAAATCACTCAGCTCACTGTATTATATGATTATTACATTGATATATTATTTATTATTATTAAATATGAATGCATTACTGATTTCCATTAAAAAAATGGCGCTTGAAGGACGTAAACTGCAGGTTTGCTTTCTATGTTTCCTTAAGATGCAAATCACCAATTCTTAATTATAATCTTGTTCAAAATTTTTATTTCTCAACTTCAGAAATTCAATTCACAATTTATGTCTTCATTTTAATGTTATTAAAGCTGTATTATTTTTCATTTTGAAAGTGTTTTCAGCATTACAATGGAATTTTCTACGAAAATAAATATATTAATGACAACAATTTATTTTAGTTTAGAACAAAACGATAAATTACTACCATAACAAAAAAAAAAAGATTTCAGTTACATCATTTACTAATATAATAATTCTTTTGGTAAAAAAGAAAAATGCTTACCTCGAAGCCAATCAATTGTAGTCTCTATTATGTTAATCAAATGCTCCCAGCATGTACCGAGTAGACAGCCTCGCTTTGATGGTCTACACGTCACTTCCGCTAGCCGAACAATTTTTTTTTGTCACATGTTCCTATAACACTAGACAACAAATTGAAACATTTTTTATAACATTGGCCAAATAGGATGTTTTAAGTAATTCTGGGGTGCTGAATTCAAATATGCTGTAAAAAATCTGCAGCATGTGCAAGTTTTTTAAAATTATGGATTGATGTATTTCAAATTTCATTGAATACACATATCAGGGAAATGAAACTAAATGTGACTATTTTATTAAATTGCAACTTAAAACTAATTAATTAATTATATGATTACAGTGAAAAAATTTAGAAACATCGTGGTTATAGGTCACTGAAGCGATTAGAACGCTGAAGCAATCGTTTTGATTGACTCTTTGGTAAACTCGTTGAATGACACGTGATAAAACATGTCATAGCATGTGACGTTTGGACTGTACACGCTGTAATAGAAGTCTTGAGACGTTATCTATGTAAATTGCAAAACCAATTTAAAATTCTTATTCTTGGCTAAACACGAATGGATAATAATCATACTAATAACTTACAGTACTACAATTAACTTATCGGTTAAATCAATTTTCATTACCATTTACGCTATGAACGGTAACAAATAATTCAATTTTACTAAAACATTTTGCCAGGCCTGCCGTTTTCACGGATATTAGAAGATCAAAATGGATGAACAGAAAAACACCGAATTTTACAGATTATTTTAGTTCTCCGAGCATAAATATTTACAATCCACCGTGTCATATATATATATAGACGATTATCAGTGACTGCCAGCTGACTGACTGACAAGGAATCACTAACTCTAACTATGATGCAGAAATTGTAGAGCTCTGAAAATTTCACCTAAGGGTAATCCTAGTCGTTGATCTTGGAAAAAATCCGAAATATGTCCTTCAAGGTCAAATGGAGTTCATGTAATAGTCAAACAGTGATTTACGAGTGCTAGAAACATGAAATTTGGTGTGTGGGGTTGTTTTGGGGGTAGATCTCGAAATCTTTTCTGAAATTTTGAATTTAAATAATAAAATATATCGTAATTTTTTGTTGAAACGTTTTAATACTTTTCAAGTTGATGTAATTCCTAATTATTTATAGCTAAAATACGACAGTTTTGTTTATGATATGTACAGTGATATACACCGAAGAGCCAAAACATTATGGCCAGCGCGACCTTATGCAAATCGAAGTAACTGCAGATAAATGATGCTCCGTGTGAAGTCATGAAACTGTATAAATAACATCTGATATTGAGCTCTGTTAATCAGTGTTATTCTAGTTCTTCAGATGGGAAAGGCAGCGGACTTAAGTGAGGTTGACAAAGCCCAAATTGTAATGGCCAGATGACTGGGTCAGGGCATTTCCAAGATGGCAAGGCTTGTGGGGTACTCATGGTCAGCTGTGGTTAGTACCTTCAAAAAGTAACCCTAGGAGGGAAAAACCACAAACCGCTGGCAAGGTGTGAACCGACCATGGCCCATCGATGCTAGAGGTGAGTGAAGGCCATCCTGTATGGTATGAGCCAACAGAAGGGGTACTGTGGTGCAACTCCCCGGTAATTGGAATGCTGGTTATGGGAGTAATGTGTCACAACACACAGTGTATCGAACCCTGCTGAAAATGGGGCTGTACAGCCACAGACCACTTAGAGAGCCCATGCTAACCTCGGTTCACCATCGAAAGTGCCTACAATGGGCAGGCAACCATCAAACTGGACCTTGAATGATTGGAGGAAAGTCGTATGGTCCGATGAATCTCGTTTCCTGTTGCACCATGTGGACATTTACCTGGGGAAATGTTAGCACCGGAATGCATCTTGTGATGAAAACAAGCTAGTGGAAGAAATGTAATGCTTTTGGCAATGTTCTACTGGGACACCCTGGATTCAATCATTCATGTGCAGGAAACTATGACATCTACCACCCTCTAAACATCATACAAACCAGGTACATTCTTTCATGGCAACAGTATATCCCTATAATAGTGCCTTCTTTCAGCAGGATATTGCACCATGCCATACTGCCTGGGTTGTTCGAGAATGGTTCATGGAACATGAGGAAGACTTCCAAGTATTGCCCTGGCCTCCAAATTCCCCAGATATCAATCTAATCGAGCATCTGTGGTTTCTGTTGAAACAGTATACTTATCTGCGGTGGCTCAACCACGTAACTTACAAGAGTTAAAGCATCTGCTGGCAATATGTTGATACCAGATACCATAAGACACCTTCAGAAGTCTTGTAGCATCCATTTCTCGCCAGGTAAGAGCTGTTTAGTGGCACGTGGAGAACCAATATCATATTAGTCAGGTGGTCATAATGTTTTGCCTCTTCGATGTATGTATGATAAACAAAATTGGATACTGATCAAATATTTTTCGTGTGTTTGCAATTTTTCAAAAGCTGACATGATAGCATTTACAGAGTATTATTAATGTGGTTTCAATTGGTGGATGTTTTAAGGAGTGAGAGAACCACAGCCAAAGCCGATAACTCTCAAGAAAATATTGTAGATGGCACAGTCTTCCATTAAATTATCCGATATCCTGCGATAAATCAAACTCAGGTAAAAATTATTATCTTTACAATGCAAAAATCATCCCTCTATCAGAATACCATGGAACAGCAGTGAGTGTTCAGAACATAAATTCTAATGCAATGTGGCCTCAGAACTCTTGAAATATGCTCTGTAGGAAGCACTGACGACAGCATGATGTGAACTGGTGCCTACGTAATGGGAATGCCTGCCGATTTCAAGATGTGAAGTGACAGCAGCGCTAGTTATTTTTCGTCCACTTGGCGCTGGCGATCCGCTGTTTTGCTTGTTACTTACTTCATAGCAGTATAGGTTATTACGCTGTTTACCGCTAGCTTCAAAATTGGATTCTGGTACGGATTTGTAATATGTGATTATTTACTATTCTGTCTACTTTCTGCTGCTTTTAACTAGAAGTCTGAACGATGATGCAGCATTGTGTGATGTTTTGCAGAAGCGAAACTCAGTTTCTATCGAATCTATTCCAAACTGGATCTGCAAGACAGGTAGCTGCATCAATATGTCGGCAACGTAACGATGACATGAGTAATTGGAAAAAATTTCTGAGATCACTTTTGAATATATATTTTGGAATCGCAGAAACCTTTATAATATATGGAACTAAGTTACACTGAACTAACAAAATATTAGAAAATTTCTGTGTTATGTGAATCGTACTATAAATTCAAGATTATAATTTCATCTATTGCATTCGTCTAGTATTTAAGGATTCATTATTCCCGTTTGTATCTCTGAAAAAGATTCTAGTTTATTGTACTTGATTAGTCGTCTGTCTGATTCTTTACCATATGACTTCGATCAGATCTCTATATACTTACCATTAGCGTAAGTTAATTTACGGCGGAACGGTGCTGTCCTCATGTGCGCGCTTGCTAACATGGAGAATCGCGGAAAAAGGCAGGCATTCCCATTACGTAGGCACCGGTTGAACTAATGTATCGCATCGTTCATGACGTCATCGACCCCTGACTCGGACGGGAACGTCCGAGATGATATCAACTCGTTTTGTACCCTCTGAGCTTCGTTTGTCCTTGAAGCCTTGCCTCACAAAAGGAGACTTTGGATGGCTGGGATTCATTGCACATGGTGTCCCTTTAAAAAATTTCTCTAGAAGTTAGGTATAATTCTGCGCTTCCAATGGACAATTAAAGGATGCACCCATGATTTTTGAGTATGTAAAGGAACATCGGCAGTTCCTATGCTTTTGTCATTTTCCTCAAAAGCGTGTTTTTCCCAATAAAGAAAAACCTTTACTGCCCACGCAACTTACTAGAGCCTGCGAGAGGGGGCACCCAGAGATTAACAGATGGCGCAAATCATTTTCCACATTCCTCTCTTTATTTAAAAAAAGGTCGTCTTGTCAAATTGCACTTAAAGAGATCTGTGGTAGCTTCGGACATTTCCATGTATCCTCGAATTTTTTTTACAGATACATCCATGCTTAAATGATCCGCCTTGTGATTACTTTTTATCTCCATATTTTGTAACCTGAACTGCGCATTCTCTATTTTTTTAAATGTCCTCTTGCGATTAACAGCTACTACAAAATATTCTTCACATTCCCTACTCTTTTTTATAAATGGATCGCTTTGTGATGTTACATTTGAAGAGATCTGAGGTAACTTCGGACCTCTCCACGCATCCTCGACATTTTTTTTTAAGAAATTCTCCACCATTCCGGTAAACTCTGTTTAATTTATCCGGTTTCAGTGAACTCTCTGAAATTTTTGCAATTATTGTAGGTGCGGAGGTGGCTCAGTCGGTAGCGCGCCAGGCTCTTAATCTGTAGTTCCTAGGTTCGACTCCCAGCTGGGTCAGAATTGAGATTTATCTCCACAAAACTCCCTACCCTGCCCACGGTCAGCAGGGGACACCGCTGGGCTTGGAGAGGCCGCTGTCCGTCAAGTGGAATGTTAAACCGTGTGCGGGAGAGCCATGCCCTATGCACGTTAAAGAACACCCTGGATGGCCTTGACGGGAGGCTACCATCTGTCTCCCAACAGCTGTTCCAGTGGGTCCCCTCCTCCAACCTTCGGGGTCCATGTGACCTGGCCATTTAGTCTATGGTGTGCAAAAAAGTGCCGCTCAGAGATAAAACAACCCAAAGAATTTATTCTATCGTCCATTCCAATGTGATTTTGGCAGTTATATCCATTCCGCTATAATTTGCTGTTTTTAAGCAACTCTCTCACCCGATGCGTTATATTTTGGAGTTATTCTGCCATCGGCGCCAATAATGTTTTCGAGATATTCTATCGTCGATTTCAGTGAACCTTGTGTGATTTTACAGATTTTGTGTGTAGTGTACGTTTTGCTGTTTTCCACTCTTCAATTAAATATATGTATTTCAATACCAAAGCGATTATGTCAGTTATTTTTGTGCATTTTACTGTTATTCGGATTCCATTGCAGCATATTTGGAAAATATTCTCTCTCCCAGTACTTTGCAAAATTTCATCGTACTTTCTGTTCTCATTCAGGTTCCAGTTATTCTTCCATCCATCTCATCATACTGTTGCGAATTAAATGGATAGGCACTGAGCGTGAATATCAATAATTATATTTTGAAACAAATTACACTACAATGTAAATCATTATAATGGTATGGATGAAATAACTTATAAACAAACTAACTACTATCAAATATGTCATTAACCTTCTTTATAGAGCATACAAGATCAGTTGTCTGTTTTCCTAAAATACTACCTCTTTACTTTATCTGTCTTATCCCTTGATACTTTTATATCAGGTATAAACCGTCCTTCATCTTGTTTTAGATCACTGAATTTTTATGTTATTAACATCACAGAACAAGCATCCGCACACACACCAATAAATATACTTCTTGTTTCCACTTATCGCGCACTGACTCAGATTTTCTGATCGTCCTTTCAGATCGTTTTAACTTAACACACTTAACGCGTATATATTCAATAGAACTTCATCTTTCAGAAATTGTTCGAAGTTCTAATTTGTTGGCTATAAATGAATCTTAGGCAGGAGCACAGACCAGTGTTATGTCACGTTTTGTCATGAAGTCACTGTAGCACGTTCATCTGTCGTAACAATATTCTCGCCATCCATTCTATGTATTTTGCGTGATTTTGAAATTATTTCACTACACGTTTCAGTATATTTTAATAATGATGTAATGCTGTCATCTCTATTTACGTTTATTTATCCTCCCACTTTTTAGGATATTTTCTTCCCATTTCATCGCGTTTTACAGTTATTATCCATTTCATTGTACCTTCTGAGATATTTGACACTGGACTTTATGTCGCATTCCACCGACTTTTCAAACCTAATAGTTCGTGCAATAGCCAAATTGAGTTTTTAAACACAATATCACTTCCCTGCAACTCTCAGAGACAATTTCTGATGAGCACATGAATGTTATAGTTAGAATGATGAAATATCTCTGCAAATCCTAACATAAATTTCGTATTACGTTTCGAAAGCAAATTAAAATTTGGTACAAAATAAGAACATACTCTTAGTTCTCCATCTAAACAGTTTTGTGCTCTTAATAGATGTTAGCGAAAATGTAATTCTACTTAAATATGTCCTATTGTGGATACCAGTCAATACCTGTCGGAGTTCTTCCTACCTTACTTTTTTTTGAATGCTTGAAATCACATGCTCACCAAAATTTTGATCTTATTTTTTAGCTAAGTTAAAATTCGGTTTAAAACAAGAACAAGTTTCCAGTTTTGTGTTTATAAAATTATCACCAAACCAATTTTATGTTTAAAATCTTTTTGTATCCGACACAAAATCTGAACACTGAAACACAAATTCCATGTTATCCCTATGGGAAGTAAAATTTCACATCTTTTTTTGATCGCTTAATATTTCTATCTCATGTCTTTATTTTTGTACACTAAACGAAAAATGTGTATGAAATAAGAACACGCGTCTTGTTTCGTGTTTAAATTTGATCACAAGTTTTATGTTAAAAATAATTTCCTAGCGGACGTGTATTTTGTACGCTAAAACGTGAATTCTATGTTAGCTCTATGTAAGTGAAATTCGTTACTCACACTAATTTTTGTTCGTTTTAATTTTGTATCTTGCTCAAGTTTTGTTCATTATTTTTAGGTAAGATAAAATTTACTATGAAATAAGAACATGTTTCCCGTTTCTTGTTTAAAATTTGTCCACTAAATTATTTTTCTGATTGTATTATATGCAACTGAATGAATTTTTCGTTAAAACATATTTCTTTCCTACTCTGTTTCTGTACCATAATAGGATATTCTTATGTAAATGAATGATTCATTCTGTACGTTTCAAGTCACTAGCTCACATAAATTTTTAACCTTAGTTTCCAAAGTAAGCTGAAATCTGGTGTGAAAGATGTTTTCAGTTTTAGCATGAAATCCGTTTGTGCTCTTAACCAGTGGCGGCTCGCGTATAGGCACTGTGCAGCTGCAGCACCCCCAATTTCAACTTGATATTATCGATAACATTTAATATAATGAGTCCTCTTTTCTTTAATTCATCCTTTATACTTGTACAATATATAATCCTTAAGCTTAATGTCAGTAGCCATCCCCCAGTTGATGAAAAAGATACAAAAATCTTTGTATGGAACTGTGCGCTTCACAGTACTAGCGGCGAGGTGTTTGACTGTTGTGCGCATGCGCACATAGGAAGCTACGAGCAAGGCTGCAAGGGAGCATGTCGTTCTCGCAGTGCCTACCCTGGAGTGCTGGTTGAAGGTAGTTTTTTTTTAATCCGCGTGTGTTGTGCTTAAAAACCGTGTACCATATTCTTGAACGTGATAAAGTGTAGAATTAGATTATTATCTTGCTTCCAGCTATTCTATTTGATTCATTTTTTTTCGCGCAAATTAAAACAAGAAGAATGGATGTCATTTTTAAATGAATAGATTAAGCTTCAACTGTAACAATTTAGGTTAAAGTAAAAAATGTTTGATTTTGTTCTCTTAGGATTTTATCAAGTTTCTGAATAAATTTTCTTTTTTATACATGTTTGTTTCCTTTTACACAATTTTAAAACAAAGGGTAAAAATTTTCTGGAGCAGCACCCAGCACTAACTTTAGCTACGAGCCGCCACTGCTCTTAACGAATGCAATTTAATGTATTTGCCGTAAGAACGTTTCAAGTCACTATCTCGCAAAAATTCTGTCCTTATTTTTTTCAAGTAAAATTTGGCACGTGCATGTTTTGAAACCTTTTCCACCGTTTTTCTGACTTTAATAAATACGTACGAATTCATTTTTCCAAATATCGTTCTTCCCCGTCAACTTATAGAAAGCGACAAGATTCAAATTCTCACAGTCCTTCTCAGTGTCGGGAAGTGTTCGGTTCTTTTTTTCATAGCTCTCTTAGAGATGCAAGTTTAATCTATCTTAGCTTTTGTCAACTGAACACTCTTCTTCAGCTGATGCAGTCATGCATTCAGGAACTTTCGGATGCGTTACCCTTTTACGAAATATCACATGGCTGAACTGTGTTGGAATAAATGATGGTATTAATCAGATGCCAAGGTTTTCCGGTTTATATATAGTATGGAAAAGTTTATTCACAAGAAATAGTTTTCTCTAAATAAATTTCGATGATAATTACTATTCACAGCCTGCCCCTTTTTATATCGATTAAAAAAATTTCAATTTTCAACCCTAGATATTTAGCGATGGCTTTAATAAGAAGTGAGAATTTTGTATTTCACAGATTGAGAAATTTTTCTAATAAATTATTATTCAGAGACGTGTTGATTCGCAGTTTGGAAGAAATAAAATTATTTCGCAGGACTTTTCAGATTGTAAATCCTTCCGTCAGTAAAATGTGGTTAAGAAAAATGCAGGATGATAGAAAGGAAAAAAATTGGACACTGTCAGAATGTGGGCTTTAATAATTAGGACTTTTAAAAGCAGTCATTTCTTTTTTCAAATATTGATTTGTTTTCGTTTATTGCGACATCAATAAAATGTGGTCTGCAAGAGGGGTGAGATACAAATGTCATGTACTTATAAATTTATTTCTAAGTTTGAGATTTACAAAGAATAAAAATTAATTCCCAAGTACAATGTGATTTTCTAGGAATAAAAAAAAAATCATTTATAAAAATAAAAAATTCGTAGGTTAATTAAAAAGTAATAATCGGTTATTTCTTCTTCATCTACCTTTAAGCACCTTAGGCATATACTACCCTTGGCATAATAGATAAACGTGACGGCTAGGGGATCGAGATAAGCTGTTGAAAATGTTTTTTTTTAATATAGTACGTCTGTTAAACACTAGATGGCGCTCCAGTTTAGTGGACTTGGAATTTTTCGCGAGTTTTTGGTTTGGGTGATGTCAGAATCCAAGATGACCTACTTAGAATTATTCGGGACATTTAGAGTTGTTTACTTCACAAGGAGGTTTGGGTGGGTCAACTAGGGGGTCTTAGAGGAGAGGCGTGTGGCGTCAGAATTCAAAATGGTGTAGGAACGCCAAAATTGTAGGACTTTGTGGTGATGTCAAAATTCAAGATGGCGGAAGAACGCCAAAATCGGGAAAATTTCTATGACCGGAGGTGACATCATAGGGACACGTGACCACAAGTGGGCGTAACCTTAGAGACTTTTCAAGGTCAAATTTCGATAGAGTGGGACACCACTAACCAAGGTTAACCCACCTAATAAATTTCGGACCTTTCAGTCAGTATGTCGGGAACAACAGAATGCCAAAATCTGATGAAATAATCGTTTGTCATGGGCTCTGAGATCGCGTGCCGAGTCGGCAATGACCTTTTCAACACCGGGAAATTCTTCATGTTCAAGATGTTTGAAATGTCGAGGGATACACACAAAAGAACCATTGGTGTTTTGTGTGTATCCCTATCCAGGGGGGGAGATACACACAAAACAACCATTGGTGCAAGAAACAACGCAATATGCAGAATAAAGTAAGCTGCGAGCTGTCACAATTTGTGCAGAAACCAAGCTACAGAACAAATGGCCAACTGATTTTTAAACCAAAAACCAGGCCAAATGGGGGACGCTGTGCAGAAGACTTGAACCATGCGGATGAATATCACGGGAGTCAAAGGGCAGCAAAATCTGTTGTAATGAAAATAAAAATCTCGACAGCTTACGCAAACTAAGACACAGGCTATGAGAGAGCTCGCTGATGTCAACAATACAAGCAAACACCGGGCAAATTTCTTCCTGTTAAATATATGTGCTAAAGTGTCAGGAGAGAAGGGGGTGGGGTTCTTACAAAATTTACCTTTAGTGCACTGAAAATGAGAATATACAGATAAAAAGTGACACTTGGGCAGCACCAGGTGTCACTTTTAATCAGCTAGTATTTTAAATAAATTTTGACACCGGGCAAATTTCTTCCTGTTAAATATCTGTGCTAAAGTGTCAGGAGAGAGGGAGGGGGGTTCTTATAAAATTTACCTTTAGTGCAGTTAAAATGAGAATATACAGATTAAAAGTGACACCCGGGCAGCACCGAGTGTCATTTTTAATCAGCTAGTATTTTAAATAAATTTTGAGACCGGGCAAATTTCTTCCTGTTAAATATCTGTGCTAAAGTGTCATGAGAGAGGGAGGGGGGTTGTTATAAAATTTACCTTTAGTGCAGTTAAAATGAGTATAGATTAAAAGTGGGCTCCCGGGCAGCACCGGGTGTCACTTTTAATCAGCTAGTATTTTAAATAAATTTTGACACTGGGCAAAAATTCTTCCTGTTAAATATCTGTGCTAAAGTGTCAGGAGATAAGGGGGGGGGGGGGTTCTTACAAAATTTATCTTTAATGCAGTGAAAAGGAGAATATACAGATTTAAAGTGACACCTGGTACCTTGAGCTAGTATTTTAAATAAATTTGATGCTTATTACAATTGATTAGTGTACAGGGTACATTGAAACAGTGACATTCCGTGGCGATTCTCAAAATTAGGTTTACAATTTTCTTTTTAATTTCGAATTCTTAATCAAGAAATCCAAAGTCTAAGAAAGCACAATGCAACCTCTTCTTCCAAAATCAAAATATAATAGCGTCTACACGGAAACCAAAATTCATGTATAAGTGAGAGAGCGAAAGCAATATTTTTTCACATAGAGCAAAAATATTTTTAAAAGATCTGAGAGCTGTTTAAGTTCAGTGTAGTTGAAGCTATTGCATTTTGTATGAGGAAACCTTTTACTATTCTACATGGTATGCAAAAGCATTTCTTGACATAGAGTAGAAAAAAAAATACTTTGTTTACACTGAGAAGAAAAAATATATGCTAGGTTTCTTCACACAGAGAAGAAATATATTTTACCTTGCACGATAAACAAAAATAATTTTTCTCACATAGAAAAGTATTTTTCAATGTTCTTTCGCGCAGTGAAGAAATAGATTTCAGAATTTATTCTTGCTCTATACACTAAATAAAAGACAATTTAAAAGTTACTTCAGAAGTTTTTGATTCCAAAATATAACTCATTAACGAAATTATTGTTAAGTATTCCATAAACCATTTGTCTTTAAGTAAGCTTTCCCTCATTCATCTAGAGAAAGGCGTTTGACCTTCCCGTGAAACTATTTTGATAACGTTCGTCTGCACTTTTTCCGTTTTGTCATCTTTTATAAACGTTTTACATATTCATTGAAGTGCAAGCCCATTACCTTAGTTTCATTTTTTCCTGTATCTTTCTCGTTAATGAATGGTTGAGAGTGAATTGATTTAATAAATAATTAATTATTTAAATTAATAAAAATTAATGAATAAATTTAATGAACAGTTGAGAATGAGAAAGGTCATCGTAGTTCATTAATGTTTCTCTCTGAAGTTTGTTTGGATCTGTTCTTCATCTTGCAAACTCTGAATGCCTTTATTCCTGTTTCCATTGATACATCGCTTTAGATGCAGACTGTATAGCAAGATTTACACTTTTCCACACTGTATTCTCTACATTCTGCTAGCTAAAGCTTCTGTGTCTGCTAAGTATTTTAGGTAAGCATAGTTATCTCTAATGATCTAGGCCTGTTTTTTTTTGTATTCCCTTCGTATAAAGTTGAAAATCTGATTTATACCTACGTTGCGAACTCTGTCAGCATCCATTAATATATTTTATCAAATATATTTGAACTAAATTGAAGCAAAATAGGAAGAAAAGTATGAAGTACCCATGTACTTCATACTTTTTATATCCACTAGAGTTTAAATCACGGTCCTATTAAAAGTACACTTATCAACCTTACCTGTTTGCATGCACTCTGTAATGCTTAATATACGTTTTCATATTATTGATTTTGGGTTATGGTGACAAATTATTTTCGAAGTTTCTTTTTCGAAGTTAAGGGACAGCGTTTAAAATACATAGCGACACAAAGCATTCTTTCTCTGGTTCTATATTTCTGAAAATATTTTTATCATTTAAAAGATTTTCTTCACAGTCTTTATGAAGAAATTTTATTATATTCAAAAATATTTTGAGAAACTTACCATGCACATTTTTTAATGCATAAGGAAAAAAAATATTTATTTTTCTAAAAAAAAAGTTATTTTCTGACATGAATAACATTTCAAGCCATGACTTGCAAGGATAATGGGAGGCAGTGCAATTATTTTATTATACAGGTAGCCTTTGTGTTACATTCCGTGCAGGGATGAGAATATAGCTCTGGGCTGTACGTCTCGGGTTTTCTATGTACCCCTTGGAGCATCTGTGGGACACAACGGAAAGAAGCTTACTATCCATGAATCCAGCACTATATTATGCAAAATATTATGGTCTACACTGCAGGATTGTGGGCTGCCATCTCTGCAACTCGTTGACTCCATGCCTCGATGTATGGCTGCACTACCAAGGGCTCGAAGAGGACCAACCCATTACTAGGCACGTATCCCATGACTTTTGGCCTCTGATTGTATTGTATCACATAGACAATTAGAAAGATATTGAAAACATTGTTTTCAAAAATGGAGAAATACCCTAACAAGGACATTACCATGTTATTTTCGCACGATCACAAATGTTGGCAATGACATAAAAAGCCTCAATCTATTCTCCTTCGAATAGAAAATATTTCCAAATTTATTTTCATTGATCATAAACTTCTTAATAGCAAAATATAACTGTGGTAATTTCACCATCCAAAGTCATTGTGACCCATTCAGTACGGATTAAATTTAATTTTAGTTTTGAATTCATCAGTTGTCATTAATAAGAATTTCCAATTTTTTTTCGGATGAATTGGGTAAGGGTTCTATCACCCGACAGTCCTTATAGTGTTAATTGTCATTACTGAGTAAATTACTGTGTCTTGGTTACATAAAGCAAAAACCAGGACATTTGCCAAATACAACGGTTATTTCTTAAAAAATGGCAACTGTAACCTCACTATCCTACTGATTGTGACCTTGAGAAACCTGTAGCTGCATCTAATGAAATGATACTATAACACTTTTAATAAAAAAAAACTTTATTTATGCTTACAAGATTGCTGTATATAGGATACATAGGTATATTAAATATCCTGCTAGACCTTGTGACTTGTCAATAGATGTTACATCAAATATATAAACAATGAAATAAATCGTAAGTCACTTATGATAAAAAAAAAAGAGTTACAATCACGGTTATAAACACAGATGCCAACACCATATTATAAGCTACCTAATAACAAAATTGTAATATCTTGCGAAAAATTCATCATTTTAAAATATTATTTTAGTATATAGAGCTTAACAGATATTATATTTTTTATTGTATATTTAAAATAACCATTGCAAGACATTTAATTTCTGAATAACTCTTAACCATTCCTTTAAGAAACGAAAATGCAGATTTACTTTATAAACAGCAGTAAAACCTCGATTTCAAGGATCATGATTTTATGGACAGCATATTTAAGAAAGACAGTATTACAGAAACAGTAATTACAAAAACTGAACTGGTTTTATCATCTTTTCCTCAGTGAAAGTCACACTTTACTGTTATATATATGTTGGGTTTTCTTATACATATGCTAGTGAATTAGAGGATATTTGGCGAATCAATGAATGCAGGAAGAGAAGAAACTGAGCAACTTCGACAAACGTTCAGCGAACTCGTTAATCAACAAGGCCTTATTTAATCTCTGCAATGTTGTTAGGCTAGTTTGCTTTCGATGCTGCTCCCAGAAAATACACCAACCTATAAATATGAAATCTGTACAAGACTTAATATCAGTAATGAAAAGATCTTGGCATTCACCTGTGCCACATGAATTTGATCGATTGAAATGTGTTTTTAGCAAATCACGTGGGGACAAGGGAGCATGATAACACCTGAAACTCAAAATGAAAGTTTTTCTAGTTAGCTTATTCCATTGTACATTTTAATACCATTATTGCTATTACAGATATTAGCAATGGTAAAGTAGGCTAGGTCCTAAAAACTTGATTTCCAAATATTTTATTTAGTAAAATATTTTACATTCGATATATTCTAATACTTATATACACAACTAGTGTTTCACTTAGGTTAATAACGAATATAATGTTATTAATGTGAAATTACCTAAAAACAAAAGTTATTTATTCTTGTTATAATTTTTTAATTATTGTTCAATGATTTTTATTGCTTACGAGAGATAGTCTTACATGTTATGATGATCAATCAACTTGAAGACGATAGGTCTAATTTGCTCTGTACATGCTTCGGATGAATGATCAGGAGCCCGAAACTTATGACCTAATGGACAAGGCTCAGCAGAGGCCATAAATACACCTGTTACGTCATGTAAATTGTCATTTCCTTATGTTAACGTGGCCAGTGTGTGTGGAAGCATAGACTAAGTTGGTTTTGCATCAGCAACGCGAATAAACGGCCATCCGGTGCACACTGTTCTTATAATACCTCAAGGAAGAATGGTTCAGCGTCATGATGGACTTCTAACGATGTATGGTTGCGGAGCATGATGTTAAGGAGCTGGTATCTCGATAGCAGCCACCATGGTAAACTGCTCACATTGTGTGGTGTCACGAGTCTATTTATGACTAGCTCAACAGCAGTTGAACGCCATCACTGTATTGAGCACTGTGTGTGCCATCTCATAACACAGCACAGTGGTCCAGCTAACCACAGTACGCAATGTTGGAATGGTAAGACCAATATCCACATGACAATGAAATGGGCATTAGCTCTATGATGTATAACAATCGATGGTCCTGACCAATACCCATACTCACTGCAAGACAGAAGGAACTGCACCTTACAAGGGTACATCATTGGAACTAACACCTGACCACTGACATGATTTAATCTGTTGCCTAGTCATACGATTCTTATTTCCACATCTATCAACCAATGGGGGTAAGACTGGATCTACTAGAAAATCGATGTTGAGGGGGAAGGGCAATAAACAAAATAGAGTGAAAAAATGTAAAAGGGAGGTCAAGAGACTTGATTTTCAATGAATGCACTAAATAACATTTCCCCCTCCATTCTATAGAGGGGCGGGGGTGGCTCAGTCGGTAGCGCGCCAGGCTCGTAATCTGTAGTTCCCAGGTTCGAGTCCCAGCTGAGTCAGCATTGAGATTTATCTCCGCAAAATTCCCCGCCCTGCCCACGGTCAGTAGGGGACACCGATGGGCTTGGAAAGGCCGCCGTCCGTCGGATGGGACATTAAGCCATGGCCCCGTGTGTGGGAGAGCCATACCCTGTGCACGTTAAAGAACACGCTGGATGGCCTTGACGGGAGGCTACCATCTGTCTCCCAACAGCTGTTCCAGTGGGTCCCCTCCCCCAACTTTCTCTGAGCCTTCGGGGTCCATGTGACCTGGCCATTTAGCCCATGGTGTGCAAAAAAGTGCCGCTCAGAGGTAAAACAACCCAACCCATTCTACAGATTTTCAAACAATTTCATGAAAAATACATAAAACATATCTAAGTTTAATAATTTTTGCCTCTTTTACCTTTACTTGCATTTGAAAGAGAGGGAGGTATGACCCATTTCCCCCACCCTCTAGACACAGCACCAATATGCACAATTAGTGTTCAGCATGCAGGAGGTAGAGGTGATGTTGTGGTTTGGAAATTCTTATTGTTGCATGCACTGGATCCACTGTTCAGAGTGAATCAACAGGTGAATGGGACAGCATACCTTTCTATCATCGGCGTCAATCCAATGACACTACAGCTGTAAATGTCGTATTACAAGAAACGATGTGGAATGCATTCATAGGACTACTGCAGCAAATATTGCCTAGTCCATGCCCCAGCATTTATGGGCTGTATTATGAGAAAAAGATTGCCCCACGAGATATTAGTAGATGCAGTCTACTCAGTATATATCATCAGCATGAAACTTGCATTTTGTGTGCACAACTCTACAGATGTACAAGAGGATAGTGGCAAACCTACAAATGCACCAACAGCAGAGACAGTAATTTTGAAAACCTTTAAATGAACCTTTTAAGAAAACATTATCATAACACAGATTTACAATGCTGTTCAGAATGATTTGCGGGACCTGGGTTCGAGCCCCGGGTAAGGCATGGCTGTTTGTGTCGTTTTTCTGCTGAGGTCTTGCCATCCTCTCAGATCTTCTACTGTGGCATATAAACTGACAGGCTCCTGTCAGACCTCTGTGGCAAGCAGCTGCTTGAGGGGGTATTTATTATTTTATTTACTGGAGAAACAGGTCTGCTTATAAATACCTGATTCAACAGTAGCATCACAGCTCCTGATTGAGTAGCTACTCCTTTTAATCTTCTGTTAAACAAACCACATACATAAGTTTCCACTTTTCTCACATGATTCAATTATAGCTGGTTTTTTGTGAAAAATCCTTTGTGTCATACCAAAGATGGCATGTATAGGGTTTGCTGCATACACCACAAACACAAATGAGGCTTTTGTCTTGGGCTATGGCATATAAACTGACAGGCTCTTGTTAGACCTCTGTGGCAAGCAGCAGCTTGAGGGGGTATTTTTTTATATTTAATGGATAATAAAATTTTAAATCCCTCTCGGTAGAAATCCTTTTGTTATAAGTATAAAAAATATCACTTATCTGTTGTATGAACATGATGATGTACATTTAGATAGGATTTACATGAAAATCCTAAGTTGCATATACTCCAGATATCAGGCTTCTCTTTCCTGTGGGTCGAAAAATTAGATTTTAAACCACAACATTGTGAAAATGCTTTGTCCCGTATACCACATAAATGGGGTTTCTCTTTTGTGTGAATACGATGACGTACATTTAGTTAGGATTTATATGAAAATCCTTTGTTGCATATACTTCTTTTGTGTGTGTCAGATAATGGGTTTTTAAATAACTACCCTGCGAAAATCCTTTGTTACAGACACCAAAGATGTGAAGCTTCTGTTCTCTATGAAAAGGATGATTCACTTTCAGGTGGCCTTTACATGAAAATCCTTTGTTACATATTCTACTAATGAGGCTTCTCTTTTGTGTGAACACGATGATGCACTTTCCAGATGCCCCTAAATGAAAATTCTTTGTTACAGATACCACAGCTATAAGGCTTCTCTTTTGTCTGAACACGATGATGTACATTCAGGTGGCTTTTATATGAAATTCCTTTGTTAAATATGCTACAAATATGAGGATTCTCTTTCGAGTGGGTCAGATGATGAGATTTTAATTCGCTACTCCATGCAAATCCTTTATTACATACTAGCTGAACTTACCCTCCACTAACCAGGTGTCACTTTTAACCTGTATATTCTTATTTTCACTGCATTAAAGAAAAATTTTGTAATATCACCCCCACCCCCTTTATCACAGATTTTCAACAGATATAAATTTGCCCAGATATCTGTTGACATCAGCGAGCACTCCTCATAGCCTATGGCTTAGTTTCTGCATAAGCTATCAAGATTTTATTTCCGTTACCACAGATTTTGCTACCCTATGGCTCCCGGGATATTCATTCACATGGTCGAAATTTCCTGCACAGTATCTCCATATTGCCCAGTGATTGGTTTAAACATCAGGTTCTCACTTGGCCCGTGGCTTCATTTCTACACAAATTGTGATAGCTCGTATCTCACTTTTATTCTGCATATTCTGTTGTTTCCTGCAGTAAAAGTTAGTTAACCCTGCCCCCCCCCCCCCCCCCACAGCATTTTATCACAGTTTGAACACAAAGAATTTCCCGGTGTTGCAAATGTCATTGCTGACTCAGCACGCGCTCTCAGAGCCCGTGACAAATGATCGATATTTTTATTTCATCAGCTTTTGCATTCTGTAATTCCCGACGTGCAACACCGATCGGTCCCAAATTTTGCAGGCGGGTTCCCCGTGCCCGACCCCATTTTTGGTTAGAACATCAGGTCCCTAGCTGCAATAGAACTCCTAAATAATGCTTTTGGAAATGTGGGGAATCTGGTAATGGCATCAAATTTTCAGCAGAACATTTAAATGCTATTTTAAATCTTTACTTTCATAGTTAGGAGCAGAAAATGGCAACAGTAAATTTCATAGTGATTCTCATTTTCCATAGGAATAGCATGGTAAATATTTTTGGTTCCAGCAAGACCCCCTCTTCGACTTGAAATTTGGCACTGCAATCCAGACCACAACCTGAAACATTCTCTGAAAATTTGGAGGGTGCATGTTGATTTTCTGATGAGTTATGACTGCCACAGGCAGACAGACATATCTTCTTTTATTATATAGATTCCACAGATATGGGGTTTCTATCTCGTATGGTCAGATAATATTTTAAATTGCTCCTCTCTAAAAATCCTTTGTAACATATACCACATATATAAGGCTTCTTTTGTGTGGATCAGATAATGCCTATTCAGAGTGCAATTATATGGAAACCCTCTGTTACATATACCACAGATATGGGGTTTCTCTTTTGTATGGGTCAAATAATGAAATTTTAAATGACTCCTCCATAAAAATCCTTTGTTACATATACTACAGATGTGAGGCTTCCCTTTTGTGTGGGTCAGGTGATGAGATTTTAATTCAGTACTCTGTGAAAATCCTTTGTTGCATATACTCCAGATATGGGGTTCTCTTTCCTGTGAGTCCAATAATGATATTTTAAAGAGCTACCCTGTAAAAATCATTATTACATATACTACAGATATTGGGCTTCTCTTTTTCTGGGTTCGATAATGACGTTTTAAAGAGGTACTCTGTGAATATCCTTTGTTACATACACTACTGATATTGGGCTTCTTCTTTTGCTGAGTTTGATAACGACATTTAAAGAGATACTCTGTGAATATCCTTTGTTACATATACTACAGGTATGGGGCTTCTCTTCTGCATGGATTCGAAAATGACATTTTCGAATCAAAGAGCTACTCTGTGAAAACCCTTTGTTACATATACTACATATGTGGGGTTTCTCTGTCGTATGGGTCAGATAATGAGATTTTAAATTACCACTCCCTGAAAATCCTTTCTTACATATTCTAATTATGAGGCTTCTCTTTCGTATGGGTCAGATAATGAGATTTTAAAATATTACTACGTGAAAATCCTTTGTTTACATATACTACAGATATGAGGCCTCTCTTTTGGATTGGTTAGAGATTTTAAATTACTCCACTGTGAAAATCCTTTGTTACATATACTACAAATATGAGGCCTCCCCTTCGTATGGGTCAGAAAATGAGATTTTAAATTACTCCTTTGTGAAAATCCTGTTATATATATACACTACACAAATGGGGATTTTTTTTGTGTGATCATGATGATGTACATTGAGAAATTTTTGACATGAAAAGCCTTTGTTATATATATACAGATATTGGTCTTCTCTTTAGTGTGGGTAACATAATGAGATTTTAAACTGCCACACTGTGACAATCCTTTATTACATATACTACAGATATGGGGCTTCTCCTTTGTGTGGGCTAGATAATGACGTTTTAATTTGCCACTGCCTGAAAATCCTTTTTGCATATGCCACAGATATGAGGCTTCTATTTTGTGTGGGTTCGATAATGACGTTTTAAACTATCACTAACTGAAAATCCTTTGTTGCATATGTCACAGATATGAGGCTTCTCTTTTGTGTGGGTTCGATAATGACGTTTTAAACTGCCACTCTCTGAAAATCCTTTGTTGCATATAACACAGATATGAGGCTTCTCTTTCGTGTGGGTTCGATAATGATGCTTCAAATTGCCACTCATTGAAAATCCTTTGTTGCATATACCACAGATGTGAGGCTTCTCTTTCGTGTGGATTAGATAGTGATGCTTCAAATTGCCACTCTCTGAAAATCCTTTGTAGCATATACCACAGACATGAGGCTTCTCTTTGGTGTGGGTTCGATAATGACATTTTAAATTGTGACTCTCTGAAAATCCTTTGTTGCATATACCACAAATATGAGGCTTCTCTTTCGTGTGGGTTCGATAATGACGATTTAATTTGCCACTGTCTGAAAATCCTTTGTTGCATATACCACAGATATGAGGCTTCTCCTTCACGTGGGTTAGAGAATGACGTTTCAAACTGTCACTCACTGAAAATCCTTTGTTGCATATACCACAAATATGAGGCTTCTCTTTCGTGTGGAATATTCCACACGACATTTTAATTTGTCACTCTCTGAAAATCCTTTGTTAAATCTTTTGTGTGGATCAGATGAGTTTTTAAATGGCTACTCTTTGAAAATCGTTTATTACATATTCTACAGATATTGGGCATCTCTTTCCTGTGAAGAATATTAAGCACATTAAACTGTTTCTTGGTGAATATTTGTTTCATGTATCTCACAGATATGAGAAGTTTGTTTTGATCAGTGAATAATGGAATGCAAAAAAAATGGCTGGTATCTGAAAATTCTTTACTATAAATTTAGAGCTATGAGGAATATTATTGTTCTATGTAAAATTTTTTTATTTTTAATTATATGTGTAGATGGCCATCATTTGTAAAAAGGTTTCAAAGTAATGAGAAATTCTCTACAGGTTTGAAATGCTATTCAATTTCATTTTCTTTTTATATGGATATTGATTATTGGATAAATAAACTTTTAAAATTATTAATTTGTTTAGCATTTTTCATATAATTTGAGACACTTCTATTTGCAGCTATTTTTTTTTTGTATTTATCATTTATTTCTTGAAATATCTAAATTAAGAAAATCTAAATATCTAAAATCTTTTACATGTTTCTGATACATTCTTTTCTTTCTTACATAATGATCCTTAATTCTCTACATCCATATGAATCATAAAAAGCGATTTTAAGAAATATGAGTTTTTTTGTGTTATGTTTAGGTTGATTTCATTTTAAAAATTCTTCACTTTTCAATTCCTAGAAAGGAAATTAACCTTTTATATGGTGATGGCAATGAATTCAATAGTTAAATTTTAATATTTTGTTATAAATAAAACAAATGCTTTACTAAAAGTGTGATGAATGCATCAACTAATGATCCCAATTCACTACTCTAAACAGAATATTAACATTAAAATAATTGCTTGATATTTGGACAACTTTCTTCATATTTGTTTTACATTTTTCGCATAAGCACTTGAGAATAATTATAGTTCTATTAAAAATAATAATCCAAAACAAACTTCAGTTTTCATAATCTAAAAATTAAAATAATAAAACAGAGACAACCGATTAAACCAAAAAATATGAAATATATATGGTAAAGCTAAAATATTTTTAAAATATCAAATCATAGATATAATGTTATAAGAAACTGTTTTGCAGCAAAACATTTGATGGTATTAACAAAATTCCCTAAAAAAGGGAGAAATTGAAGCATTACAGTTTTTCATTTCACATAATTTAGTTTAGAAATTCATTAATGGCACTTGCACTGTATTCCCAATAATATTATTAACACATTTCTCAAGTGGGTGAAGAACTAAATTCAAATCTTCCCAAGTTTCAGAAACAAATAGTTTCGTTGAAAAAAAAGCAGTGTAAAAGTTTGGTGATCTAAGTCACAGTTAGCGAAATCAGGTTACCAAGCACAACAGGTTAACGAAACTGCATACAGATAAGACACAAACATTAACAATCGACCCTTAGTCCGATTTCACCTCTCTACCATTCGTGGGTATCACTCCATTTTCGCTGATTACGATTAGTATTCAATATAACTTCCAATTTAATTATATGTATAAATTAAAATTTAAAACATTAAAATTCAAACAGTGTTGTGTATTTTTTTAAAGGTTAAGAATTAATTTTATATATTAAATAATATTTAAATAAAGAGTATCCGTCCCGTGGCTGAGTGGTTAGTGCACTTGGCTACCGCTTGAGGGGGATATTTATTTATTGAAAAAATTCAGAAAGGTATTTTAGAATTTTTTTATAATTACATAGGCAAGACAATTTTATAAATAAAAAAAATTAAAAACTGTGCGTTTATCCTATATATTTGATAAAAATTGAAAAATTAAAAAAACCCTGGGTATTTATTAAAATTTTCAAAAACATGTCTTTCTGCTGTATATTTACTTAAAAACAAATGTAAAACACGTTTATTTTCTATATTTTTTTAATTGTCCTTTAAAAGTCATATTTTGATACCAAATGAAAAATTGATCTCTCTTGATACTAATTTTGATAAATTTTTTCTTACTATTGTTCTCATATGATAATTATTTTTCTGCACTAAATTATTAACACTTCTCTTAATAGTGTACACCATTGACAAGTTGAAAGTTATTTTACACATATTTCTTTTTTGAATGATTTCATTTTGCTTTTTAAATAAAATTAATACTTGCATATCAATTGTTTTGTATGAGAGCTTTTAAGGCTGTTTACCACTTTTTGAGGATAACTTTGGTAGACATAGCATAAAACTAATCAGGGTGGTTATAGAGAAAAATAAAGGGGAAATGGGGTGGTGACAAGAGACTGGACTTGAATGTAATATTTTCACCTTCAATTGAAAAGTCTTAAAAAACTTTCTTGAAAAATACCTCAAATGTGCAGAAGTTAAATAATTTTTGGCTCCATTAACTCAGTGGTTAGGGTGGTTGGCTGCTGATCAAAGAGAATATGGTTTGAGCCTGTGGTAAAGTATGACACATTTTATTTCTGCTGATCTCTCGCCATCCTCACAGATTTTCTACTCTAGTGAATTAAACTAAGAGGCTCCTATCAGTTTATTCCTCTCTGATCCTATGTAAAATAATTTCAAAAACATTTCTTTGTCCTGTATATATATACTTAAAAAATTTCACACCTTTTCTATGACGTATTAGAGTGATCATATTTTTTGAAAATCCTTTATGGAAATCAGCTGCTTGATGGATCATATATTTATTATTTTTTATTAGCCATACTAGCATTTTCAAGATGGGGCATATACTCCTTACTCTCCTTGATCTAGGGGGACTAAGGAGGACATGCCCCCTATAGACTAACACTGTCTGAAATTAATATCATGACAAAAATTGGCGAAAAGATAGAATTAATAAAAAAATTGTGAGAAAATATAGCATTCAATAAGTATCCTAATATTTTCTTCAAAAAATATGGTCACTCTAATACACCATAGAGAAGGTGTGAAAGGAACACGAGACCTCAGCAGAGAGGTAAAACAAGGAAAGGAACAACCAATGCTAACTCAGGTCTTGAACCTGGATCCTCTTCACCGTTATTCAAACACTCTAACCAAAAGGAACCATCTCCTCCAAAAAGAAAATTTTTTATAAAATATCTGAGGCAAACTTTAGAACTGAAAACAACCACTCAACACTGGCCTGTGAGGCATGCAAAATTGATACATAATGAATAAACTTGACATATATTTGGTAATTACTTATAAATTATCACTTTGATGTCAGTTGAAATATTTAGAGAAAAAATTGTCTTAGCTAGGTCGGGCAACCTCCTGATAACATGTCAGGTGCTCTGGACCATTGAGCTATGGCCGCTGATCAAAATCTCCTCTATTTGATGATATGAACCTTTTTTAACCTACGTTACATCATATGTAGGGGAGATCTTGATCAGCGGGCAGTAGCTCAGTGGTCCAGAGCACCTGACATGTTATCAGGAGGCACTGGGTTCACATCCCATCTGGCTCAAACAATTTTTCCTCTGAAAATTTCAATCGACTTCAAAGTAGTAATTTATTAGTAGATACTAAATAAGTCAAGTTCCATTATTTATCATCAGTATACTTGTCAGCTATACTTTCCATCTACAAGACAAAAAGAAAGCCACTTGTGGCTAGACTGCCTGAATAGCACTTATACGGGACATAACAGAATGTTCATAGCATTAATTAGAGGAAATCTTGATCAGTGGCCGGTAGCGCAGTGGTCCAGATTTATCATCAGTATACTTGTCAGCTATACTTTCCATCTACAAGACAAATAGAAAGCTGTTTGTGGCTAGACTGCCTGAATAGCACTTATACGTGACATAACAGAATGTTCATAGCTTTAATTAGAGGAAATCTTGATCAGTGGCCGGTAGATCAGTGGTCCAGAGCACCTGACATGTTATCAGGTCGTGGGTCGTATCTCACCCGGCTCAAGACAATTTTTCCTCTAAAAATTTGAATCGACTTCAAAGTGGTAATTTATTAGTAGTAAGTCCTTTTCTGTCAAATATGAGCCAGGTATGTCGTAAACGCCTGGTATGCTGGAGATGTAAAAGCACTCCAACAGCTTGTGGCCACTGATCAAGATCTCCCTTACATATGATGTAACGTAGGTTGAAAAAGGTTCATATCATCAATTAAAGGAGATTTTGATCGGCGGCCGTAGCTCAATGGTCCAGAGCACCTGACATGTGATCAGGAGGTTGTGGGTTAATATCCAACCTGGCTCAAGACAATTTTTTCTCTAAATATTTGAATTGACATCAAACTGGACACGTCCGTGGACGACGGGCTAAAGCAGGTCAAACTCGGCATTGAATAAAGTTCTCTAATTCAGTCGCTGTTATGCATATTTACATAGTTTCAAATCTGAAGTTAACAATTTAATTCTAGAAACAGTCTTTGAATTTGGACACAATTTTTTTTTTTAAACTTTCCTGATTGATATTTTTCTAATCACTACATCCTAGGTCTGTATCATCCTATGTGACTTTTAGGTACACTATTAATAACTGTCAAGAATTCCCTTCTTTATTTAAGAGAATCAGTTAGCCAAATGTCTTTATTGGATTTTAATTATACAATAGTTAACGTATTCAGTAATAAAACATGAACTCAGTATCCCTTGAATAAATATGATAATAAGCCACTTGAGGGTTTAAATTATTATCCAAAATTACCTGTACCTTGGCTTCACTGTAAACCCCTGCATGGAATAAATTATTATTATAGTGATTAACATGTCACATAAACAAATAGAACTACTTCAATTGGAGGCGGCCTTAATCCACTATTGCTGCCGGAACTATTAAGAATCTATGGAGAGTGTGGAGAAATAGGCGTATACACTTAAAAACCAAAATTACACTGCATAAGTTTGGTTCTTTCTAGGGTTAGTTATGGTAGTGAAAGTTGGATACTTTGTAAACAAGATAACAGAAAACTAGATGCTTACGCAGCATCTTGGGCATTAGGTGGTTCAACTTTGTAACTAATGATGAGGTTAGGCAAAGGAGTTTGTAACCTCCTTTAAGCAGCATATTGTGCAGAGAGAGACTCAATTGGTTTGGCCATGTTGCCTGTATCGATAATTATAGATTGGTGAATAGGGTTATGAACAGTGTGCCTAAAGGCCTCAGAAAGTGGGGGAGACGTAGCATGCAGTGGGCAGACAATGTCAAACAGGACCTTATTAGAATTGGTGTTCAGTGGCCAGATGCAGTAGATGTAGCTCAGGACAGACTTGCTTGGAGAACTTAATTGCACAGTCTGGTTGGACCTCCGTAGTCCTTGGCTGCTTGAGGATGATGATGATGATGATGCTTAATCCACTGTAGAACATCCAGTTACACACACCCTGAGTGTTTTCTTGTAAATATATTCCTTTCCGAATTTCAGGATGATATGACTTTCTATTTTGGACTGAATTTAGAGCACTGATAAGTAAAGAGATTGATAGTTAAATTAGCGATAGGTAGAAATTTATATGAAGGCTTTAGAGGATGGAGAAAATCGATTACTCCCTTTTCTGGATATGAAATATACAAATTCCTCATGCAGCCATGGGCTACAGAGGTCCAACAAGACTCTGAAATTTTCATCTCCAGACATGTCTCTTTTGAGCTACAGCTGCTCTATTTGACTACTCTAAGCCAATTCTAGCAAGGTCTTGTTTGACATTGTCTGCCCATCGCATCCTAGTTCTTCCCCTTTCTCTGATACCCTTAGGCACATTATTCATAATCCTCTTTGCCAATCTCCAGCTACACATATGGGCAACATGACGAAACCAATGAAGTCTCTCTCTGCACAATATGCTGCTCAAAAGAGGTTGATGACTCCTAACCTCATCATTACTTACATAGTCAAACCACCTAATGCCCAAGATACTATGTAAGCATCTAGAATCATAGGCATCAAGTTTCTTGTTAGCCTGCTTACAAAGGGTCCATGTTTTGCTACCATAACTAACCTTAGAAAGAACCAAATTATTATACAGCCTAATTTTAGTCTTTAAGTGTATATGCCTATTTTTCCATGCTTGCTGTAGATTCTTAAAAGTCCCTGTGGCAATCCCTATTCTTTTATTTATTTAATGCCGCACATCACCAGTATCTGTTACATAGCTTCCAAAAAAATTGAACTGTGACACTTACTCAATAGTATAGCCATTCAAAGCAACTGAAGCACCATCTTCCTGGCCAATTATCATCACTTTAGTTTTCTCTCTGTTTGTCACCAAAATACTCTATTACCAATCTTATCAATAGCCCTAATGAACGAATTTATCTCATCAGCATCAGTAGCGAACAGGGCCAAATCATCTGCATAATCTAAACCAGAAATTTTGAAATCTCTAGACCATTTAAGGCGAAAATCTTTCCTTCGCAAAGAATTTCGCATTTCATAATCAATATCCAACTAAAGAGAAAAGGAGACAGAATGCACCCTAGTCTAACTCCACTAGTAATGCTAAACCAATCGCTGCAAGATGTACCAACTCTCATTACACTAACTAACTTATCAGCTGGCAACCAAAGGTTTCTGAAACTCTAAACATTTCTCAAGAATCTGCCCAAGTAAAAATATCTGACCTACACATTCCGTATCACTTCCGAATCCACATTGTTCATCACACAGTTGTCCATCAACCAAATTTTTAATTCTATTAAGCACAATCATGCAAAGAACTTTACATGGAACAGAGAGTAAGCTAATTCCCCTATAATTGTCACAAGGACTGAGATCACCCTTTTCTAAAAATTGGGACAATGATAGCTCTAATAAAATCCTTAGGAACAACACCTTTATCATAAAAAATATTCAAAATTTCAGTCAGCCATGTGACAATGCAAATGTTATCAGCTCCAAGCATTTCAGTGGTGATTTCGTCCACCCCTGGGGATTTATGCAGCTTTAATTTAGAGATAGCCAATACGACTTCAGAATGTGATATAGGGCCATCATAAGAGCCAGTAATGCATCTATCCTGATTACAAACCATGGGAGTAGAAATAATCACATTATTTAGAACTTCTCTGAAATGCTCAGCCCACCTAGCCATCACAGAATTCTCACCTTCAACTACCTTGCCATATTTATCCCTCAATCCCTGTGTACCTGTCTATTTCTCCCCACATAAAACAGTAACAATGTGATACAATCCCCTGCTATTGTGCTGTCTAACTGCTTCCTCTGCTTTGTCAGCCAAGCTATCAAGCCAAAGATTCTTATCAGCTGTTAACTGATCTTTTACATGTTTATTAAGCTCCTTGTAATGCATCCTGTTAGGACTAGTAGGATGTTGATTCATATTAATCCTGCACTTCTTCTTTCAGAAATAAGTTTCCTAGTCTTATCACTCAAATAATTTTGTTTCCTCTGTTCTCTTTTACCCAAAGAGTACTGTTGGTTTCAAGAAAATCCTGTTTAAACTGATCCCATTCTTTCTCAACTTCAGCAGTAAGCAAACCAAGATTGTCATAATGACTAAGTAGCCTATCATGGTATGCTTTGGCTATAACTGGATCTTTCAGACCTTCAGTGTTGAAGGTAATTTTCTTAACCTTAGCAACCCCTCAGTGTGAGCTCCTGTATGCGGTGAGGGGACCACACTGTGAAGGTTCCACTGGCTTGGTTACCTTCACAGGGTCCTGAACACTTGCCTGCATGTTTGCCATGCATGGAGACCCGAGTCCAGGGAAAGGAGGATCCTGATAGTTGCTCGGGGGGTCCCCATCTTCTCTCCTCAGCTCATGACTGGCGGGGTCTCCTTTGGCCACCTTGCCATTGGGGAGCCTTTGCGGGGCTGGCAGTGGATTCTGAGGCCTCTGATATACACTGCTTTGGCCTATGCTTCCGGTAAATGGGAATCTCCTGGGGTGGCCCCCTCAGGAGCAATCGGCTGGTGGGCAGGTCCTGCTAGGGTCAACCATGCAGAACGGTGAGTAACCTTGCCCACGGTCCGGCTACAAGTTTGCAAGTTTCCTCACAAAATATTTTCATTTTGCAGTTATAATTTTTTTGTGAGGCCTGTTTGGCCATTCACAATTTTGATATTTTACGCTTTGTTTCTTTTGTGTAGAAAGTTTTTGTTCTGCACATTTCTCTTTTCATTTTCCTTCTATTTATTTGTGAGGGCTTGGCTCACTGTCTGTGTGGGTATAGTGCCTGCGTAGACCTGGCGCCTGACTGGGCATCCCCTTGTTGGGCTCTGTGGAGGGTGGGGACAGCAGGCACTGAACCACACAAAAAAACCAGGAGAGAGAATGATGAAATTAATGAGATAAATGCCGCAAAGAGGGTTCTACATGAGCCCCATCTTCCTCTTTGTTATCAATGCCATCGTCTTCTTCTTTGTCTGTGTATTTGTTCCGGAGATTTCTGATCATCCACTCCATGGGTGATCAGATACGTGGGAACATGTCCCCATTTTTCGTGAATAAAGGTTTAAAAGGTCTTACGGGAGAGCCGAAATCAGTCAAGCGCCTACGATCTGGCGACTTACAAGTTGAGACCACTTGTTCAAAACATTCAGAACTGTTCCTTAAGGTTACAGAAATTGGTGGGATGGCTGTTGAGGTCACCCCTAACCAAACTCTGAATTCCTCTTGGGGTGTGATCATTGAGTGGGGTCTCCTCAAAGTCATCGAGGAGGAAATGCTCTCAGACCTCACACCTCAAGGCGTAACAGCAGTCCATCAAGTTTCAACACACTGTGATGGGAAATTGTCACCCACCTGGATGCTGATTGGGACATTTAACACTCCATGCCTGCCTTCTTCCATCAAGGCAGGTTACTTGCATTGTGAGGTAAGACAGTATATTCTGAACCCTCTGCACTGTTTTCAGTGTCAGACATACAGTCATGCCCACACAGCTAGCAAGGGCAAACCCACCTGTGCTTGTGCTTGCCGTGGAAGTAAGGATCACTCGATCCTGACTGCACAGCAGAAAAGGCAAGCTGTGTAAACTGCAGTGGTGAACTCCGGCGTACTCCCGCGACTGTCCGAAGTGGAAGGAGGAAAAGGAGGTACAACGCTTGAAAGTTAACAACGTCTCATACGCTGAGGCTAGAAAGCTCGCTGCACCGCCTGCCCCACCTGGCAAGGTATCCTTTTGCCAGTGCAGTCACTGGAAAGCTCATAGTTCCAATGACTTCGGTGGCAGTGCAGATTGATATCAGTGTATCACCAACTGAGTCTTTCTCACCGACAGCTAAGTATCTCCTCATGCAGGCAAAATCGAGGGTGGTGTCAACTTCGACATCAACCCCAGTTTCCATTCCTGCTACTCAGCCTTCCACCTCCATCACAAGGCCTCCTCCTTCCCGTCCTCAGACAGCAAGACCTTGAAAACGAAGGGGCCCCCACTGGGGCCAAAAAAGAAAATCACTGCACCACAAAGGGTGGTCACTGATCCATGCCCCTCAGATGATTCCGAGGACATGGATACCGACAGCCCCCTATTCACTAAACTGTCCTCTGCAATGGTTAAGTTGAATAGGAATTCGTGATCTGCCCACTGTTCATAACCATCATACTGTTCATATCCTTCACTGTTCATAACCCTACTCTCCTCTTCTAAGTCCTGAGATGGCCACACTCCTAAAATGGAATTGTCGTGGATTCCAGAGGAATATTGACGACATCAAGGCCCTCCTTCAAGCCCACCAGCCCACCTGTGTGTGCCTGCAGGAGACATACTTGCAGCCAGTCACAGATCCCATGATCTGGCACTTTAGACTAGTTCGCCAAGACCGGGATGGAGATGGTCCAGCTCGCGGGGTTTCGCCATCCTTGTGAGCCATTCCAGGTCTCATTCTCCATTCTCCATTCCAGGTCGTACCCCTCACCACCAACTTAAGAGGCAGTAGCCATCCACCTCTTCGTGGGGTTCTCACTGACTGTCTGCTCTGCCTATCTTCCACCTGGGAGCATCATCTTCCAGGAAGACCTAGATGATCTCGTCTCGCAGCTGCCATCCCCCTTCCTCATAATGGGGGACTTCAATGGACACAGTCCATTTTGGGGCAGTGCTGACACCAACGGGAAGGGTGGGATCCTCTAGCAGTGGCTCCTGGATCCTTCTCTCTCGCTGTTGAACACTGGTTTCAGTACTTAATTTCACTCCCCAATCTGCACTTTCACTGCCATTGATTTCACCATCTGCTCCTCTTCGATCCTTCCACTTTTTACATGGGAAGTCGAGGACAACCCTTATTGCAGCAATCACCTCCCCATGGTGTGCACCATCTCTCTTGGGGGGCCTTGCAGCCCTTCAGGCATCACACAGTGGAGGCTTGATCAGGCTGACTGGGGTGGTTTCAAGCTGTCCTCTGAGCTCAATGACCATTCTGTCAGCCAAGAGCCCATCAATGTCATAGTGGCAGAGATTACAGACTGTATCGTAGATGCAGCTGCATCAACAATTCCACAAACTTTGACATAGTTTCCACGTTTTCTGAAACCGTGGTAGAATCTAGATTGCACCGCAGCTCGTAAGGCTCAGAACAAGGGGGGGAGGGGGTGTTCGGAGATATCCAACATCCCACAACCTCGAAAAGTTCAAACACGCCAGGGTGAAAGCTCGTTTCATCCAACGCCAGAGCCAGAAGGAATCTTGGATCAAATATACGTCTTCTATTACCCACACGACCAGTTCTAACGTCGTATGGGATAAAGTCCGGAAGATGGGTGGGAACTATACGTCCCACTTGTTATCGATCCTGGAGCACAATGGATAGGCAATTGCTGATCCTAAAGCAATTGTACAGTTTGTTGACAGATGTTCAGCAACCACGGCAATTCCCAGTTCCATCTCACGACACTACCAAGTTTACAGAAAGCCGTGACGTCTAGATTTGGGGGCAGGAATACACCATATAGATGCATCTCATCCCCAACCCCACATGGCAGCAGTCCTATAGAAGGAAAGCTGACCACCGGTAGAAACCTGAAATTTAATCTGTTCCCTGGTTAGCCATGTACAAGGATATGTATATCCAAGTTCGCTCGACACCCAGGGTGCAGACTCTTAGTGGGGTCCAGACTTTGAAAAGGGCTCATGACTACTAGGGGACCAAACCTGTTCAGCCATGCCCTTGAACTGCTCCACAGAGCACCTGATGTTGAGGTCTTGACACCATCCAACCGGGCCACTAAACCGGTCAGCGATGTCTTTGACCTCAGTTGGTCTTGGCTCTGTCCAACCGGTGACCTAATCTGGTCAGCAAAGTCTTCGACCAGTTGCTGGGCCCGAAGCCCCCCCACCATGACAAGGTGGTCCCCTATCGGGGGAGGATTCCAAAGCAATTGACGACACCCTGAGGGAGTCATTCTCCTCCAACTTTTCTTCTTCTTACTCCCCCGAGTTTCTGGCCCAAAAGGGCAGGGCAGAGCGCTCTCCACTGTCCTTCCACTCGAATGGCCTGGGGCCTTAGAACAGGCCATTCACAGCGAAGGCGCTTCACCTTGCTCTTCACTCATCTTGTGTATCTGCTGTCGGGCCAGACAATGTCCATTATGCCATGCTCCAACATCTCTCACCATTGAGTAAGGATCGACTGCACCGACTCTTCAATCGTATTTTTCTCGAGGAGCCGTTTCCGGACTCCTGGAGAGTGGCCATTGTCTTGGCCTTCCCGAAGCCAGGAAAGGATTCCAAGATTCCTTCGAATTATCGACTCATTGCATTGACGAGCTGCATGTGCAAGGTGTTGGAAAGAATGGTAAATGCCAGACTCATCTGGTATTTAGAACACAACAACCTTCTTTCCAACACCCAGTGTAGCTTTCACAGGCAACAGTCAACTCTTGACCATCTGATACACCTCAAATCAGCTATCAGAAATTCATTTTTATGTAAAGAGCACCTTGTTTCAATTTTCTTTGACATCGAGAAAGCGTATGACACGGCTTGGAGATCAGCATTCTTCATGACCTCCATAGCTTTGGCTTGAGAGATCACATGCCAATCTTCATCTCCAACTTCTTATCGACATGTTCTTTTCGTGTCCGTGTCTGTAACACTCTGTCACAGCCATACCCCCAAGAACAGGGGGTGCCACAAGGCTGCATTCTGAGTGTTACACTTTTCGCTGTCAAGATTAATTCTATTACTAGACAACTTCCTCCATCAGTAGGCAATGCCCTCTATGTTGATGATTTAGCATCTTTTGCTCTTCGTTCAGCATGAGGGTCATTGAATGACAACTGCAAATTGCCCTGAACAATCTTTCGGTTTGGGCAATGGCAAACAGTTTTGGTTCTCCCCACAGAAGACCGCTTGTGTGAACTTTTGCCGCAAGCGTAATCTTCACCTGGATCCCAAGTTATGGCACGGGGGTAACATCAATACATAAGACAAACATACATAAGACAAAGTTTCTTGGTCTCATATTCGATCAGAAATTGACCTTTTTACCACACATATGTCATCTCAGGTCTAAGTGCACATGGGCATTGAACATCATCAAAGTCCTCTCCTCCCTTTCTTGGGGGGTGGACCGATGTTCTATGCTCCGCCTCTACCATGCACTTGTCCAATTGAAACTGGACTACAGATCCCAGGTGTACAACTCCACCTGGGATTCAGTGGTGAAGGTGCTGGACCCCCTCCATCATCAGGCTCTCCGTGTTTGCACGGGAGCCTTCCGCCCACAAGGGGAAGCACCTCACTGGTCCAGAGTCTATACGTAGAGACCGACGAACACTCTTTATCTCTTTGCCATCAGCAGTGTCCCTACAATATGCATCTAAATTGTGATCCCTGCCTGGCCATCCCATTTCGGACTGCGTTTTCAGTCCAAAATGGGAAATGCTTTACACAAATAAGCTGACTGCCATTCGTCCTTTTGGTTGGTGAGTTCGAGGTTACCTCAGAGACATCAACACCAGTCTCGATAGCACCGCACAGTTAACAGCCGAGCCACTTCCACTGTGGCTCATTGTTTCCCCTTCTTGCGATTTTTCTATGTGCAGGACAGGGAAGGCTTTTACACCCAACTGTGTGTACTGGCAACTGTTTGCCAGCCATCGTGCTGAGCACCCAGACTTTTTGCCTGTTTTCACAGATGGCTCAAAGTCCGGCACATCAGTGGGATTGGACATGGTCTGCTGTGAGGTAATCATTGCAGACCAGATCCCACTGCAGTGTTCCATCTTCACTGCAGAGTTCCATGCTATCAGCCTCGCCTTTGGACCATGTGGCAAAGAATCATCACCTGTGTGTGCTTTACACCGACTCGCTTAGCTCGCTACAGGCTTTGATCTCGGTGAGGCATCAGCCTCATCCAGTTCTTACTAAGATTTGGCAGACGCTTCTGCCAAGTCGGCCATGCCCTTGTCCGACTCTCTGATTCCGGTTCCATACCTGGACTTCCGACAGCATTTTCCATTGAGCTCCGGGCACAGTGGCAGAGATCTTGGTCAGAACAGCTAACGAACAAGCTCTTTAAGATCAAACCTATCATCAAACCATGGCACTCTTGTTACCACAGGAATCGCAAGGAGGAAGTTGCACTTGCTCGGCTCCGCTTAAGTCATTCGTTTATTATGCACTCTTTTCTTCTTCGGGCGGATGACGAACCTAAGTGCGAGTTTTGCGACACCATTTTAACAGACATATTTTAATTTCATGTGCTTGATTTAACTTTTAATGGTGTATGTTTTTTAACTTTCACGATTTTACATCTGAGCCCCTTACACTCAAACATTTGTTATCTGATCATTCTTGTTTTAATGCTGTGTTACAATATTTAAAATTTACTGCATATTTTACTCGGTTATAGTTTTACCACATTGTTTATTATTATATATTTTTAACCCAGGTCACTTACACCTGGGTTACTTTTATTTATATTTATAACATATTTATACTTTTGTTCATTGTTGAATATGTTCGATTTTACCATTTTACATTTGCAGTTTATTTTGAAATTTGGTTAAGGGTACCGCGACTTTTATAAATTTTTATGGACATTTGTTTGATGCATTATAGCCATAGATGCTAATGCACCATAAAAACCTAAATAACCAAACTCAACCTTAGCAAAACATTCTTAAGCTTCAGGTGCAAGACACTTTTGACCAGGTAATGGTCAGACCTAATTTCGGCTCCCCTGTATGATCTGGTATTCCTAACTGAACTGGCCCATTTGCTGTTAATTAAAATACAATATATCATATTCCTGTACAACCCATCAGGTGAAACCCATGTATATTTATAAATGTCCCAATGTTCGCAGTATGTATTTGCTATTCGTAAACCATTAAGTTTACTTACCTGTAGGAGACGTTCCCCATTGCCATTGGAACTACCAATGCTAAATGGACCTAAAACTCCTGCCCAAAGGTCAGAATCAGTACCAACTTTAGCATTGAAATCACCTAGCACAAGAGAAAAATCTCCTTTCTTCACAGAATTCAAAATATCCTGAAGCTGGCTGGAAAACGTATCCTTCTCATTCTCATCACAGTCTTCTGTGGGGGCATAACAACAGATGTCATTCAAGTCTTTAATTATTGTTTTAAATTTTGCTGTAAGAAATCTTTCATTAATGCAGTCATATCCTAGAAGAGCATCACTGGCATGTCTGCTGAGAACCAAACCTACACCTTGGAGATGCTTCCATCTTCCCTCCCTGAAAAGAGAAATTTAAAGTTATTTGTAAGTATCTCACCTTTACTGTCCATCTGGTCTTTTGCAAGCCTAGAATATCTAGGTCAGGCATGTCAAACACGCGGCCCGCCGGGAACTGTTTTGCAGCCTGCCAAGATTGATAACCAATACGTTTATTTAACTTTTGACAACACTGGATTCTTTAATTAAAATTATAAGTATGTACACAGTACATGAATTAAATAAACGTATTTCAGAAAACATTTCCATTTATATATACGGGAAACTATTGCGCATAAATGTATATGTCGGAGTCCGATCATAGAATTGCTCATATCATGAAATGCCCGATCATTTCATGAAATAGTGGCATTTCATGATATGAGCAATTCTACGATTGGGCTCCAACATGTATACACGTCTTGAGGTCATTCAAATGTACGTACTTTGCGCATGGCAATGAGTCACGAAATGCCAGTAGAGTCGGAAGCTATTCGTTAGCAGTCAGTGAACGAATAGTGCGTTCTAGTCTAGTTTGCACATAATACTTGTTAGTTGCTATGCTTCATCTTTATTTCCATTTGTTTTGTTTTTTTGTTTTGCGGCCCGCGATTTAATATATAATACTTAATATGGCCCTCGGTGGTTAACAAGTTTGACATGCCTGATCTAGGTTATAATGCTGGAATTCCTGTGTGAGGATATCAAGAGAATAATCTCTATGTAATGTCCCCACGTTCCTGCAGAGAGAAAATAATTAGTAGGATTTTTAAAGAGACTAGGTTTATTGAGATAGGTAGCACCAACAATATCAAACAGTCCCCTGATCGCAGGCATGGGGTAAATATCTGTTCCTCCTCCGCTAAAGGCCGAAGTCACCGATGCTGGTAGGAATTTCAGGCACCACCTTTTCAAGTGAACTTTTTCAATATGGCCTGCCGAGACACTTTACTCCAGTTTAGGATTGACGATGTCCAACTAAAGCTAAGTGAGGTTCTGGTACCTGCGATCTGATCAGGATTAGCCACCAACTGATATAAGGTATCCTATTCCTCTGTTCACTTAGGGCTGGCAACTCAGAAGCAAACAGAAAACACAGCAGATTCTCCTTTAACAGAGGCCCACTCGTACAGCAAGTCCGAAATCCATAATCAAGCTCAAATTTATAAACAAATCCAGTCTAGTGGATATAAATGATCAGCACCAAGACCCTGTGAAGTTGACCCACTCCTCAGCAGGGTTGAAAAAAAAAAGGGGGGTCATAGATGACCAGATCAGTAGGCCACACTGAACCAGCAGCCCTCCTTTTTCGTATCCTTCCAAAAGAGAATGTTGGACATTTGGTGCTAGCCTGGCTGGCATCATCACTGGGGATTAGTACACAGCTCTCCTTCCAGTTTATTCCTAGCTACCATTTACAGACCTTTTGGAAGTCGATTTGTAAATATAAACCTTTTTGTTATGCGATTTAAGTGGTTAAAAAAATTCATTTTCGGTTAAATAAATACTAATAAAATAAAACATTCTTATTTGCCAACTTTCACATTAAATTCCAACTTTTGAGGGAAGAGGTACTGAACTTTCTAAACGGACTTTTTACATTAAAAATGAGGACACTGCCAAAGCTTTGAACAACTACGGTGAAGTACTATCCATAGTTGATGAAACATCAAGGAAGAAGAAATTGCCAAAATAAAAAAATCAGATCTAGAACAGTAAAATAAATGAAAGACACACAATTTTATATGAATTGTTACATTCACTGCCACAATATAATACAAAGGGGTCATGAGGCTCTGCCGAAGATTGCGACATCAAGGTCACTTCATGGCCAAGTGAGTGGAGAAAAATATAAGAAAAACACAGAGGCTAGAACCTTTGTGGAAGTGATAAAAGTCATGCAAGAGAAAGAAACGAATGAAGAAATACTGAAAGCTACAACCATTAATAACGATGTCAAACAGGTAGAAGATGAGCAAGAAAATACGACTGAGGTAACGTTTAACCTTCGCTCTGCAAAAATAATCCCAAGTGACAACAGCGAAATGAAGAACTATGAATGGAGGCCTTTAAATCGAAACCAGTGTCCACTCCAAAGAATAGCACCGAGATGGACATAGATAAAGAGCATACAGAAAGTGAATCTGAACAACAAGAAAATAATCTAGAGATAGAAGAAGATATATTAGAAATAAGTGAAGATGTAAGAGAGAAAATATGACGGTGAAAAATCTTAAAAAAATCAGAGAAAGGATGATACACTACAACAAATAACCGAATAAAAAAACTCCGACCACAACTAAAATGATTAACACTATATTCTCACCAAAGGCACAACTAATAGAAGAATTTAAAAGGTTTTTCCATGAAATTATTGACAATCATCCTGCACATTTAATTCCAGAAGCAAATACTTGGCATAATCGAGAAGTCCAACTAAAACACTTAAAGAAAAACCAAAGGGTAAGATGCCTTAGAAGTTGAAAGGTATTGTGAACTTCGATGATCCGAGAACATAATCCTATTTGTGAACTGCCATTACAATATGTGGACTTTGACTCTATTTCCGAGTGACAAAGAAGAACGGAAGGGGATGCCCAAGGTTCGGTCTTCAATCAATCAGTACTTCACTAATTTATGGAACCCAGTGTATAGGCTAATAGCCAGTGCTGCAGAACCTAATTCAGGATCTTTTTTTCTTGGGGGGGGGGGAAGCCATTCTCATCTGAGAATACACGAGATATCGATCATCAATCTCATTTCACAAACGTTATTTTTTGGTGAAATATTTTTATTCTGGATTCTTAGTGAAAGTAATTGTCACTAGATAGCGCAGCTTATTGACCTGTTGATGAGAGTGTGAAGATTCTCGGGGCATGGATTGTGGATGCTTATTACTTGGAGATGGGAAGCCTTCTCGTCAAGGTCAGCTCTCCCGACTGCCGAGCTTCTGTGCACCACATCCATTCTGGGTATCCCTGTAACTGTGGATCACCCAGTCTCTTAATGCCTGCCACAGGGCCTCATTGAAGGTATTGACACCTCCCTTACAGATGAGGCGATCCTTGATGCCCTCTCGGATCAGAGAATGACAGCGGTCTGTCATATGTACCTCTATCTTCCCTCGGATTCTGGGGTCAACAAGATTCCCCTTTGGAAGATTGTCCTTACCTTCAGTGAATTCTCCTTACCTGGTAACGTTGTCCTGAGCTTTCACCGAATCCCAGTGAAGCCTCACTCAAAGGCCCCACCTCAGTGTCTGAAGTGCCAATGCTTCAGACACATTGCAAAGGTATGGTACGATGTCAGCACTGCAGTGGGCCTCACTCCCACAAGCATTGCAAGCACACTGGGCCTCTTATCTGTGCTAACTGGTGGACCTCATGCAGCCACCTTCTCTGGGTGCCATGTCAGGAAGCTTGCCTGTGAGAAGAGGGAAGCCCTTGGTCCTGTGCACTCTTTGCACAGCACCCAGGTCAGGAAGGTCCTCCAAGCTCCGTGGTGACATCCCCGCCACCCCCACCACCTAAGAAGTCTGCATGCAGCAAGCGTCTCTTCGACCCCTCAATCAGCTTTGATCCTCTCCCACGTCAACTACAGTGGTCATCTTCTGTGCAAAGCCTCTGCTACACTGCTCAGCAAGTTGGCTACTGTCCACACTATATCTCTGTGCCTCTGCCTCGGACTCTGCCCTAACACACCTAATGCATCTGTCATTGCAGAGGCTGATGACATGCCTTTCCACCTGCACTGGAAGAGAGAGATATACTGTGTCATCTCTCGAGGCTCCATTCGCTGCACTCTAACCATGAGCTTCTCAGAAAGTTGCATGAGAGGCCTCACTCTGCATTTGCCCTGTCCACAAAGGATTTCTACGACCGAGTCCTTCCTGCCAACTCCAGATGCATGAACAGGTGTGGACAGATGCTGGGTGCTGTCAATACTCTCTTCCCTGACCTTCCACCCGGGAGGAACAGTGATCTTATGATCAATGTCACTATCCTTTCTCTTGGTCGGAACAGCGACTCTGATCCATTGGCCATCAGACTTCTCTCCACCTCCTATATCACTGAACGATATAAGAGATGTACTGAGGTCTACACTGATGGATCTGTGGACTGGGAGAAGCAACAAGCTGCTTCTGCCTTTGCCGTCGCCAGAGGTTTCCATCTCCCGCATCTAACCTCCTCCACCTGTGCAGAGCTTCATGCTATTCTTGAGGCTATACTTTTCATCCTCAGCCTCGAGAGTGGCAACTTTGTCATCCTCTATGATTGCAAGTCAGCCTTGGAAGCTCTCCAGAAGCGAGACAGCAAGAGCTGCAACCCCTTCCTCATCCAGAAGATCATGGAGACTTGCACCATGGTCACTTCTACTGGAGTCACGGTCCATTTCCAGTGGATCCCTTCCCATATAGGAATACCTGGCAATCAGCTCACTGATCACACCATGAAGGAGGCACTGGAGGTCTGGAGAGGTGTGTAATTAATTACCCTCCTTCTCTCAGTGATTGCAGGAATTCTGTTTCACAACTGGTAAGCCAGTACCGTCTTGCTCAGTGGCAGGACAGCAGGTGTTCCTCATTCAGGTACCTGGCTGAACCTTCTCTCACTGCTCTTAACCTCGGTAAACTCCTCAGATCTGAGGAGACCCTCCTTCATCATTTCTAAGTTGGTGTCATCTACAGCAACTCTACGCTGCACACTCTTGGCAGAGCTTACAGTCCAAACTGTGCCACTTGTGGCACACCTGAGACTGTAACCAACGTTTTGCTCAACTGCTCCTGCTACAATGCTGAATGAGATGCTTTTTTCTGGGAGCTTAATGCTATAGGAACCACCAACTACTACATCACCTCCTTCTCGGCAACAATCATAGTGTGAAACTGCAATGTGCATGCTTCCATATGGTCACTGACTACTTTCAGAACATTGGCCTCTTCTGCAAGGTCCAATGTTCTGTATTTTACATTGTCCTGATTAGAGCCTTTTTTTTATTTTGAGGGATATCTGAGATACAGATTCTTCTGCATCCACTATCTCTATTCCATTGTGACTGGTGTAGGGAGCCCCTTCTTTGGAGGCTAATTTCAAGACCTTGAACCTTGAACCATAAAAAATAATTACACTGTTAGGAGCAAAGTGCAGAAGCCTATATACATCAATATGCTCCATGAAAGACAAACCTGCAGCAGACAATTGACATATATTCGTAAGATGATGAAATGTATTAATTTTCTTATTATTTTTAAAACTTTTTCAAAATTACTCAAAATAAACATGCAACGGCTTTTCCAGTTATCGTAAAATGCACTCCTTAACAGGATAAAATGCTTCTTAAATAACTTTAAGCTAAGCTACCACTGTATGCAAAGAGCTGTGATCGTTAGACAGGTTGAAACACTAATTAAATCACATTAAATATTTATTAAATATTTAAAGAATAAGAAAAACCATAGTTGAAGCGTACTGAAATGATTGCACTGCGCATGCGCAGATCGCACTTTAAAGTTGTTTTTGTGGCTGCACACCAATTTGCCACATTTGGCTTCGGCAAAATTCCACAGAACGGCGCCACTTATGCTTGTGCAGAGCTGGGCTTCTCCTTAGACCTTCTTCGGCAGCATATTGCACAGGGAGGAATAGCTCCACAGCAAACAAAGTTTCTCTTCCTCCATCATTGGCAGTTAAACTGGTTTCGCTGCAGCTGCACAGAGGGAAGCCCGAAGAGCAGCAGAAGGCAACTTTCATCTGACTGTGATGCCACCATCTGACCAAGCAGTGATAGCCATTCGGCAAAAGAAAGTTTGGGTTTACCTCTGAGAGGCACTTTTTCTCACACAATGGGCTAAATTGGACAAGTCACAAGGATTGGGAGGGTGGAGGAAACCCACTGATGGATGGGACTCAAACTTGGGACCTGGAGATTTGGAGCCTGGCAACACTGCAGAAGAATTTCCATTTCCATCGAATGGAAAGAATTTTTTTCAAACTTGAATTTAACATGGACGGATGAGAAATGAAGTGTAAAAGTGAACACCAAGAAGGCTTTCATGCAAAATGAAATCTCGTATCTCTTATAAACTTGCCGAAAAGCAAAGGATTTTAATAAAAAAAACTTTTTCCTATGAAAAATACACAAAATTACAAAACTTTTGTTAATTGACAGTTATTAAACTTTTATTTTGTGCTACTAGATATTAAGGTTTTTATTAGAGCCCTGCGTGGATGCAGATATCGGCATGTAAAAGCTCTCGGCGGATAAAAGATTAACTCAAAGCGGATAGTTTTGTATTTCATAAGATATATAGAAATATCAGCATACATTATTGGCCTATTGATAGCTGACATGAGTGAAAGAAGTACTTAAGTCGGGCTGTTTTACCTCTGAGCTGCACTTTTTTTGCATACAACGGGCTAAATGGCCAGATCACAAGGATCCAGAAGGCTCAGAAAAGGTTGGGGGAGGGGACCCACTGTAACAGCATTGGGAGACAGATGGTAGCATCTCGTCAAGGTCATCCACCATGATCTTTAACATGCAGAGGATATGTCTCTCCTGCACACTGGGATACGACTTAAACCCGATTCGATCGGAGTTAACTACTAACCGAGGGTACCCTCAATGGTAGTCCTAGCGTGAGTCGAACCTGGAAACTGAAGATTACGAGCCTGGTGCACTTCCGAAGGGGTCAAGTAGCTAGAGCTACTTTAGGTAATGATAAAAGAGATATGATTTCAAAATTAAATGATGATTTTCGCTATAAAAGGAAAAAAAAATCTATTGAAATAACGCCACAAGTTAAGATAACCCACTTACCCTATGTGAAAGAAATGATCTTTTTGTTGTACAGCATAATAAAAATTCAGTCAGTTTGAACTTTGTTTTCTAAATGTTCCTTTTCTTTCCTTTATTAATTTGGGGAGGGGTAGCTCAGTTGATACCAACCTTTAGAGGAGAGTTGCTGCGTAAAAAAGTGTGTCCCATAATGGCCGAAAACTGAATTTAAAGGAGCAAAATGAATTCAAGAGCATTGCAAAATTAGAATTAAGTAAATTTCTGTCTAAATTTAGTAAAGCATATTTTTATGAAAGAGAAAGGCTTTTGTTTGAAAAATAATCTTGACGGAAGGCTACCATCTGTCTCCCAATAGCTGTCCAATGGGTCCTCTCCCCAAAACCTTTTCTGATCCTTTGGGTTCTTTGCGACCTGACCATTTAGCTCACTGTGTGCAAAAAACGTCGCTCAGAGGAAAATAATCCAACTCAAGTAGTTCTTGCTAGTTATACATCGGACTTCAAGCATCTGCATAATCTCGACGATTATTAAATAGGCAATATTCGCGGATGCTGATGAAGTGTTGCGGATGCCTCTGTGTATAAAACTTTGCAGATGTGGCTGCGGATTTGACCTTAAGGATGTGGATCAGTTTGGGACTCTCAGAGCTCTAATTACAATTATGTGCAATGATGTATAAGGTATTTTCCAAAAGACTGGATTACTTTTCAGTGCAGTAATTTCCATAAAAGTCAATCCTTCAGACTGAATTTTCAGAGGCACCTGGTTCTCTTTCCTTAAATCTGATCATCCTAATAAAAAAAGTCAATACTTCACATAAAATTTTCAAAAGTTCCTGGATCTTGATGTTCAAATGTGGTCACCCTACAGATAGAAGACTTCCATTCACACTCATTGGAACATAAAAGCGATGCTAGGCTTCCTGCCGAAGAGTGGATTAATCAATCATGTTCGAAGTAGTAATATTTAAATCTAGTTTCAAAATTAAACATGTAGACATTTTTTTTTTTTTAAAAAGCAGTAGTTAAACCACTCTATAATATTCTTATGTAATCTTCATAAATTATTCAGTTTCATATATATCAAAAACCTATGCATAAACAATGCAAAACAAATATATCTGAAGTGAAGCTTAAACAATATAAATTTATTATTTTTAAGAGAATTCGTTTCGCTGAAGTTGTACTTCTTTGTCTTCTATACGTTCCTTTTCTTTCCTTTATTAATTTGGGGAGGGGTAGATCAGTTGATAGCGCATCGGGGTCGCAATCTGCAGTTCCTAGGTTCGAGTCCCAGATGGCTGAGCATTGAGATTTATCTACGCAAAAATCCCCACCCTACCTGCTCTCAGTAGGGAACACCGATGGAAGTGGAAAGGCTGCCTTCTCTCAGGGCAGCTAGTTATGGCCAGGGTGGACATTCTACATAGGAGTGAGCATGGGTAACTCTATGCCATGAGCACAGAATAATAGACGTAGAAGTTGATCTCCCCAAATACGTTTTGCAATGTTAATTCTCACGAAGCAAAGTGCCATTTTGTGGTAAGAAATTAACATTAAAGAAGCAAGCAAAGAAAAATTATTTTTATACAACTCATATTGAGCCTTGAATAATACAATGAGTGACAGAAATAATAATTACAAAACAATTCAAATTCGAAAATAAAATACAAAAGGTAAAAGATTTAATTTAAAAAATTAAATGAAAATTTATTATATCTAACTTAGTGGATAAAATAGAACACATTGGAAAGAGCGAAAAGTTTAAAGTTCGAATTTATTAACTAAAGTAACTTCAATTTCCTACAGATTTTAATACAACAATGCATTAAGTTATGAGATTTTTTATTTTAAAAGTGTTTTAGACTTCAAGTGTTTTATTCCGCTATTTCTGTCGCCAGATAATTTTGGTCTCAGACGTATGGTACTCACTCTTTGAGCTAGGCCATGTTGACTAATAGTGGTGAACAGAGGCGTAGCTAGGCTTTTGGCACCCTTGGCAAATTTGTAATTGTCCGCTCTTATTCAGTTATTGATAAAAAAATACCTGTTATTTATATATATTTATTGTCATTATTTTAATACAGTTACATGAATAAATATTAATTACATATAAATAATTGCAAAAGAAATTGCAATTAATTATGCAAATGATTATTTTTTAAAGTAATTTACTTTTTCCTTGGCAAAATCGTTAATAATCTCATGAAAATTAATTTTTGGAGTCAGTTCTTGCTCGATTGACAGGAAACAAAACGATGATGCCTGTCCTGATGTTGAAATCAAATAATTTTTAACAAGTTTTAATTTACTGAAACTTCTTTCGGCTGTAGCCACTGCTGTTGGCATGATCAAGAATATTTTTAGAGCCACTATTATATTTGGGCAACTTTCTTGTAATTCCCAACTGCCTAGTACATTTAATACATCCAAGTGATTCGATTTAAATGAATTTTTCCTCTCTCAAAATTTGATTTATTTGATGTTTTAAACATTTTATTTCAATTGTAAATTGATCTCCATTTATTTCAGGATACTTTTTTCATAATGAAACACCCTTGGCTTCCAAATCTTCACTTATTAATGAATGTAGCGCTTCTCCAGTCAGGAAATCAATAACAATGTACAAATTATGAACTCCCGCTCAAAGAAAAGATACCTATCTAACAAAATTTTATTTTGTAGCGGCATGTTTTGTAAAAGCAATATGAACAGTTGGAAATTACACCCCAAACCTGTTTTCTTTGACGATACGATGGTATAAACAATACGTATTAAAATTCAATGAAGTACGGGAGGCTAATCATTCGATTTTTTTTTTTGCACATAAATGTCAGATATTGTGGAACGGCTCATGCCGCCCCAGCACCGCCCTGTGATTCCGGCGCCCTTGGCAACTGCCCCGATGCCAACACGTTCCTACGCCTCTGTGGTGAATTACCCAATAGAAGCATGTAGCGCTCACCTAAGACCTCAAACTGCAATTTTCGCAATATTTCATTTGGAAATTAATTTTCTAATCAATATAATGTAAGAAAGATATACTCTCTTGTGGAAGTAAACGGAAGTGGAGGACTGCCAGATTAGTGTGGCCTACTGATCTGGACAACTCTGGCTACTTTTCTTTTTTTTCTATCCTGCTGAGGAGTGGTCAACCACACATGGTTCTGGTGCTGGCCATATAAACCCACTGGACTGGACTGAATTAAGGCTCTGAGCTTGATAATGCATCCTGAATTTCCTGCACTGGTGGCTTCTGTGGAGGGAATTCTTCCGCTGTGTTTTCTGTTTGTTTGTGGGTTCACAGCCCCAAGTGAATAGATTCACAGGATATGTTGATCAGCTGGTGGATAATCCTGAGCAGAGGTCATTGCAGGCACCTGAACTCTTTGCTTCTACTGGCATCGTCAAATTCTACATTGGAGGAAGTCTTCCAGTGTAGATGGCTTTAGCCTTTAGTAGCGGGGAATGGGTCTTTGCCCCATGTATGCGATTAGGGGGCTGTTTGATATTGTCACCATTCCCTCTCTCAATAAACATAGTTTGTTTAAACATCCCACAAACCATTTTCTCTCCATAGGTAGATGGAATGTGAGGACTCTGCACAGAACTTTTTCTCTTGATGTCCTCACACAAGAATTCCACCATTATAATTTAGATATTATCGGCTTGCAAGAGACCAGATGGACAGATAAAGGTCAGATTCTTAAAAATAATCTTAAATTTCTCTTTTCAGGGAGAGATGACAATAAGTATCACCGAGGCGTGGGTCTGCTTCTCAGCAGACACGCTAGTGATGCTCTTCTAGGATATGAGTGCATTAATGAAAGGTTTCTTACAGCAAAATTTCGGACAAGCGTTAAAGACCTGAATGTTATCTGCTGTTATGCCCCCACTGAGGATACCGATGAAGATGAGAAGGAAAGGTTTTATGGATAACTTCAGGATATTTTGAATTCTGTCAAGAAAGGAGATATTACCCTTGTTCTAGGTGACTTCAATGCCAAAGTTGGTACTGACTCTGACCTTTGGGGAGGTGTGATAGGACCTTTTGGTATTGGTAGCTGCAATGACAATGGGCAACGTCTCCTACAGGTAAGTAAACTCAATGGATTCAGAATAACTAGCACTTATTACAAACACTGCGACATACATAAATACACATGGATTTCACCTAATGGGCTGCATAAGAATATGATAGATTATATATTAATTAACATCAAATGGACTAGTTCTGTTAGGAATACCATGTCATTTAGGAGACCTGAAATTGGAACTGACCATTACATTGTTAAAAGTGTCTTGCAAATTAAATTAAATGCTAAGGTTAAAAATTTACCTTTAATACTGAAGCTCTTGAAGACCCAGTTATAGCTAAAGCTTACCATGACAGATTACTTAGTCATTATGACAGTCATGGTTTACTTACTACTGAAGTTGAGGAAGAATGGGACCATTTAAACAGGCTTTTTTGGAAACTACCAATATTCTTTTAGGAAAAAAGGAGCAGAGGAGACAGAATTATTTGAGTGATAAGGCACTTGAACTTATTTCAGAAAGAAGGAACTGCAAGAATGTCCTTAATCAGTACCCTACTAGTTCCAATAGAAAGAATTACAGAGAGCTTAATAAACGTGTAAAAGATCAGTTAGCTGCCGATAAGAATCTTTTGGATTGATGGTTTGGCTGACAAAGCCGAGGAAGCAGTTAGAAAGCACAACGGCAAAGAGCTGTACCAGACAGTTAATGTTTCGTGTGGTAGAAAATGGACAGGTATACAGGGATTGAAAGATAAACAAGGTAAGGTTATTAAAGGTGAGTATCCGTCATGGCTAGGTGAGCTGAGCATTTCAGTGATGTTCTAAACAATGTGGTTAGTTCTACTCCCATTGTTTGTAATGATGACAAATGCATTGGTGGCTTTAATGTTGGCCCTATAAAACAATCTGTAGTTATTTTGGCTATTGCTAAACTTAAACTTCATAAATCCCCAGCAGTAGATGAAATTACTGCGAAATGCTAAGAGCTGGGAATGTTTCGTTTACCAAATGGATGACTGAAATTTTGAATATCTTTTATGATAAAGACATGGTTCCTAAGGATTTTACCAGAGCTATCGTTATCCCTATTTTCAAAAAAGGTGATCACAGTTCTTGTGATAACTATAGGGGTATCAGCCTACTCTCTGTTCCAGGTAAAGTTCTTTCGATGATTGTGCTTAATAGAATTAAAAATCTGGTTGACAGTCAATTGCGTGATGAGCAATGTGGATTCAGAAGTGGTAGGGGATGTGTGGATCAAATATTTTCACTTAGTCAGATTCTTGAGAAATGTTTAGATTTTCAGAAACCTTTGGTTGCTATCTTCGTTGATTTCAAAAAGGCATTCGACTCTGTTGATCGTCATAATTTGTGGTTGATTGTGTGATCATATAGTATACCAGACAAGTTAGTTAACATAATGAAAGCTCTCTATAATAACACTGAGTCATGTGTGAGAGTTGGTAAGTCTTGTAGCAATTGGTTTAGCATTACTTCTGGTGTTCGACAAGGGTGCATTTTGTCTCCTTTTCTCTTTAGCTTGGTTATTGATTATGTTATGCGAAATTCACTTCAAGGGAAAGATTTTGGCCTTAAATGGACTGGAGATACGAAAATTTCTGATTTAGATTATGCTGATGATTTAGTCCTTTTGGCAAATGATGTTGATGAGATGAACTCTTTCATTCAAGCTGTTGATGAGACTGGTAGTAGAGTAGGTTTGGTTATAAACAGAGAGAAAACTAAAGTGATGAAAATTGGTCAGGCAGGCTGTGATTCAGTTAATCTGAATGGTTGCAGTCTTGAGCAGGTGTCACAGTTTAATTATCTTGGGAGCTATGTAACAGATAATGGTGATGTGCGGCATGAGTTTAACAGACGAATAGGGATTGCTGCCGGGACTTTTAAGAATCTAGGGAAAGTGTGGAGAAATAGATGTATACACCGAAAGACTAAAATTAGACTGTATAATAGTTTGGTTCTTTCTAGGGTTAGTTATGGTAGTGAAACTTGGACACTTTGTAAACAAGATAACAGGAAACTAGATGCTTTTGATTCTAGATGCTTACGCAGTATCTTGGGGATTAGGTGGTTTAACTTTGTAACTAATGATGAGGTAAATTTGATGAGGCAAAGGAGTAGGCAAGCTCCATTAAGCATCATATTGTGCAGAGAGAGACTCTGTTGGTTTGGCCATGTTGCTCATATGGATAATTATAGATTGGTGAGTAGGGTTATGAACTGTGTGCCTAAATGCCTGAGAAAGAGGTGGAGACCTGGGATCCGGTGGGCAGACAATGTCAAACATGACCATGTTAGAATTGATGTGCAGTGGCCAGATGCAGCAGGTGTAGCTCAGAACACACATGCTTGGAGAAGTAAGCTGCACTGTCTGGTTGGGCCTCCTTAGCCTATGGCTGCTTGAGGAGGAAGATGATGATTTCCCATTTCTTCTTCTGGTAGGAATTAAGACTGAACCCAAACAGCTAATGCAGATTGTCAGGGATACTTTAATGACTCCCTAAGGCACAATTTTGTTGCAATCACCTTTGTTGTCTATTTCTGCTCTCTTTTCCCAGTCTGCTCTTATTAATTGTTGAAAGAGAGAAAGCATTACTTCAAATATTTGGATTAGCACTCCCTGTTGGCAGAAATGGAACCTCAAGCATGTGATTTTCAAGCAGCAGGTATCTAAATGGTTAAACTGGAGTAGTGCAATTGAAAATTGAGGAATTTTTATTAAAAGGAACGATCCGCTTTTTAAAAAATTAAATGCTTGGTTGAAACAGCATTAAGATGTAAAGAAGGTCATTAACAGAACCGCGACTGAAATATGTTTTACCAGTATGACATACCAGAACATACTGGCCTACTTTCACCACTGCATATAATACAGATATGGGGCTTCTCTTTTCTGTGGGTTAGATAATGTCTTTTCAAAGTGAAATCCTCTAATAATATTTTGTTACATTTAGGCTTCTCTTTGGTGCTTGCAAGATTAAGCATAATTCTTCCGTTTTTTAGTAAAAATCTGTTTTCAGTATTTAAGATAAACAAGAAATTTATTTTGTTCTGTAAAAACGATGTGATGTTGAATGGCTTCTCTGTGAATATTCTTTGTTGTAAATTTAAAATTTGAAGTATAATTTTAATAAACAGAGAATCTTTAGGTTTATGAAGTGCGATGAAATTTTAATATATTGCTACAAGGGAATTGATTATTGCCTATATAAGCATTTAAAAATATTTCATTTCTTCAGCACGAATTAAATATAACCCCTTTTCATGTCTAGGTATAAATTTTTTCACAGTTACTTTTGCTCGTTTCTTCCAAAAATGTCACAAATGTTTTTCTCCATCAAAGATTTTACATATTTAATAATATTTATCATTGCATATTTCAGACATATTCCTTTTATTTCTCTTCTTAGATAATACTTAAATCCTTACCACCAGATGAATCATTGGCTGTGATTTAAGAAATATGCCTTTTTGTCTAGGTGTTAATAAGACAGTTCGGCTTTAGGCTGATTTTGTCTTGAAAATCCTTTGCTCTTAATTTCACAGAGATAAATGTTTTTCTACAATGTGGTGATGACAGTGATTCAATATTTAAATCAAATTTTAATCTTTTGTTATGAATGAAACAATTTCAAATCGATGATAAGAATTCAGTATTCTAATACTAAACAGAAATTAAGGTTCAAATAATTAACTTCATATTTGGAATAATTTTTCATATTTGTTTTACCTTTTTCTCATAGGACGTCAGAAACTGATAGAGTTCTACTAAGGAATAAAATTCCGAATCAACCTTTGGTTTTCATAACCTAAAAATTAAAATAATAAAACTGAAATATAATATTGAAAAATATACTAAATATAAGGAGTAAAGCAAAAACATAATTTCAAACTACCAAATCACAAACAAAATGTTAAAAGAAAAATCGGGTTGCCAAGCCCTATAGAATATCATAACTTCGAACAGAGAGGACACTAATGTTAAGAATCGAGGCTTTCTCTGATATCAGCTACTCTCGTCATGGGTATGTACTAGTGACTTCATTTCAGCTCTGCGAATATGATTGATTTTATGCAAATTAATAACAAATAGGTTAATTCTGTTAGGAATACAAGGTCATATAGAGGAGCTGAAATTGGATTTGACCATTACCTTGTTAAAAGTATCTTGCAACTTAAACTTAAGAAATATTGTGCTAAGGTAAAAAAAAATTACCTTTAATTCAGAAGCTCTGAAAGACCCAGTTATAGACGAAGCTTACCATGGGTTGGGTTGTTTTACCTCTGAACAGCACTTTTTTGCACACCATGGGCTAAATGGCCAGGTAACATGGACCCCAAAGGCTCAGAGAAGGTTGGGGGAGGGAACCCACTGGAACAGCTGTTGGGAGACAGATTTACCACGATAGATTATTTAGTCATCATGACAGTCATGGTTTGCTTACTACTAAAGTTGAGGAAGAATGGGACCGTATTAAACAGGCTTTTTTTGGGAACTAACAGTATTCTTTTAGGAAAAAAGGAGTAGAGGAGGCAGAATTGTTTGAGTGATAAGGCACTTGAGCTTATTTCAGAAAGAAGGAACTGCAGGAATGTCCTTAATCAGTACCCTACTAGTCCTAATAGAAAGGATTACAGAGAGCTTAATAAACGTGCAAAGGATCAGTTAGCTGCTGATAAGGATCTTTGGTTTGATGGCTTAGCTGACAAAGTCAAGGAAGCAGTTAGGCAGCAGAACTGCAGAGAGCTGTACCAGATAGTTAATGTTTTGTGTGGTAGAAAACGGACAGGTATACAGGGATTGAAGGATGAACAAGGCAAGGTTATAGAGGTGAGGATTCTGTCATGGCTAGGTGAGCTGAGCATTTCAGTAATGTTCTAAACAATGTGTTTAGTTCTACCCCTATTATTTTTAATGATGACTTTAATGTTGGCCCTATAATACAGTCTGAAGTTATTTTCGCTCTATCTAAACTTAAACTACTTAAACCCCAGGGGTAGATGAAATTATTACAAATTGCTTAGAGCTGGGAATGTTTCGTTTACCAAATGGATGACTAAAATTTTTAATATCTTTTATGATAAAAACATGGTTCCTAAGGATTTTACCAGAGCTATTATTATCACTATTTTTAAAAAAGGTGATCGCAGTTCTTGTTATAACTATATGGGTATCAGCCTACTTTCTGTTCCAGGTAAAGTTCTTTGCTTGATTGTGTTTAATAGAATTAAGAATCTGGTTGACAGGCAATTGCGTGATGAGCAAAGTGGATTCCGAAGTGGTAGGGGATGTGTGGATCAGATATTTTCACTCAGACAGATTCTTGAGAAATGTTTAGAATTTCAGAAACTTTTGGTTGCTAGCTGTGTTGATTTCAAAAAGGCTTTTGATTCTGTTGATCATCAAAATTTGCGGTTTATTTTGGAATCGCATGGCATACCAGACAAGTTAGTTAACATAATGAAAGCTCTCTATGATAACACTGAGTCGTGTGTTAGAGTTGGTAAGGCTTGTAGCAATTGCTTTAGCATTGTTTCTGGTGTTAGACAAGGGTGCATTTTGTCTCCTTTTCTCTTTAACTTGGTTATTGATTATGTTAGCGTTCTCAATGTGGGGTACACGGTAAAATTTTTTGGTATGTGCCATGAGAGTTCAAGTCGCGACTTTGGCAACACTGCTACTAATTAATTTCTGAGAACTGAGTGACGAAGCGCAGCGCTGTAGTTCATATCTGTACACGTTTTCAATCCTCCCTTCCCTACCCGAACAACTGATCGCCAGTCAAAACATCCATTCTAAGTGAGTAAATGTGTCCTCTTACTGCTCTATGTATTTGTTTTGATTTATTTCACTTGCTGTGCTTAAAGTTATTTTTAGTCTTCAGTTTACTGTGAAGTTAAATGAACGTGTTTCTAAAGTGCCTTGAAACATGGATATATGGTTAATTAAGAAGAAAAGTAACGTGGAGCCGGAGCCGATTGCTTCTACATCTGTGACTACCTCATCATCCCATGTGAGTAAAGAGGTGGACTCAGCAGTAACTAAAAGAACGTTAAATGTTAAATAATTAAGTGATAAAAAAATTAAAAAACGCAAATATCATGAATTATATTTACAAATTGCCTTTACATAGACAGGAAATTTAGTAGAACCAAATCCACAACGCATTGTTTGCTGTGAAGTCCTGTCACAAAATTCTATGAAACCGTCTCTTTTACTGCGACACTTTGAAACAAAACATGAACAATTAAAAAATAAGCCCTAAAGCTATTTTGAATGTCTTTTAGAAGACTTGAGTAGTAGGAAAAGCATAATGAAGCATTTTTCTGGTGTAGAAGAAATTAAAATGCACTTAAAGTGTCTTACAAAGTAAGCCATCAAATTGCCAAAGCCGGAAAGGCTCACACAATAGGCGAGTCACTCATTCTTTCAGCAGCAGAAGAAATAGCTTCTTGTATGTTTGGTGAAAAGAGGCAAGCCTTGTCAGAACCATTCCTTTGTCAAACGACAGTTTCCAGGAGAATTAAAGATATGGCCTGTAATATTACTAATCAATGGCTTTTTGGCTAACTAATCAATGCGTGATTAGTTAGCCAATATTAAGGACCAACTCATTCAAGCTATTCAACGTAGCCCGTGGTTTGCCATACAAGTGGATGAGTTGAGCAGACTTAGCTGGGCCAGCTCAATTACTTGGTTTTGTGCGTGGAAAATTCCATGATGAAATATTTGAAGATATTTTATTTTGTAAGCCTCTCAAAACTTCTACTATGGGTGAGGATATTTTTAATATGATCGATTCATTTTTTGCCGAAAACAACCTTGATTGGAAAAATTGTATTTCTGTAGTACTGATGGAGCAAAAGCAATGAGTTGTTATGTCACAGGACTAGTAGGTCGTATAAAACAAGTTGCACCACAATGTAAGTTCACCCATTGTTGTCTTCACCATGAAGTGCTGATAGCTAAATTTCTCCCTGATGATTTGAAAAGAGTTCTGGATGAAAGTATACAAATGATTAATTTCATCAAAACCCAAACATTGAAGTCTCGAGTTTTTTCACTTCTATGTGAAGAAATGGGTAGCTTGCATAAGAGATTGCTGTTTCACACAGAAGTATGTTGGTTGTCACGAGGAAATGTTCTTTGCTGTTTATTTGAACTCCACAATGAAGTAAGCCTTTTTTCATGGATCACGAGTTTTGATTTTCTTTCAGACTACAAGACTTAGAATGGCTTCTACGGTTAGCATATTTAGCTGATATTTTTGAAAAAAATGAATATTTTGAACTTATCATTGCAAGGAGACAACGATGATGTGTTCTATGTTAAAAAGAAAACAGAGGCCATGATAAAAAAAAATTTCTTTCTGGGAAAACGAAATTAAAAAGAACAGATGTGACCAATTTCAGTGACTAGATTCATTCCATAGAGAAAATGAGCAAATGATTGTAGACTTTGAAGACATTAGACAACAAATAATCGTTCACTTAAGCACTTGTAAAACTTTTATAAGGCAGTATTTTCCACCCCCTGATGAAACGCAAGAATGGATTCGAGACCCCTTCGCTTTTGATTTGGAAAAATGAAAGCTTCCATTGTCCAATAAAGAAGAATTGATTGAGATATCTTGTGACAATACTTTAAAAAACATTTATTCCAAAAAGCCATTGATTAGTTTTTGGATTGGAGAAAGAATATCCCACTTTGTCCAGAATTGCAGTCAAATATTTATTACCTTTCACAACAAATTATTTATGTGAAACTGGTTTTTCATCTTTAACTACTTTAAAAAATAAATATAGGAACAGGCTGGATGTTAAAGGTGACTTGTGACTCTACCTTAGCAAGATAACCCCAAACATTGATGAACTGTGCAAGCGTAAACACGCGCAACCATTTCAGAGATTACCAAGTAAAATGTTTATAATTTTATAAAATTTGTTAAACTGTTTATGTCTTTTTTGTGTTTGTCGATATATGAATACGAAATTTAATGTGTGTGTATATATATATGTTTTATTTTATTCTCATTGTTAAACTATAACTATAGATTTATATATCTACACAAGAGGTACGTATGCCAGCTACACAGACATTTCCAGAGGGTACGTGAAGCATAAAAGTTTGGGAACCACTGGTCTAGAGATTTCAAAATTTCTGATAACATGACACTTGACGACTTTGATTTTAGATTCTTATATATATAATCTTGGATATTAGGTGGTTTCATTTTGTAAGTAATAATGAGGTTTGAAGGAGTTGTTGACCTCTATTGAACAGCATTTTATGCAGGGAGAGATTGCATTGGTTTGGCCATGTTGCCCACATTCATAGCTGCAGATTAGCAAACAGGATTATGAACAATGTAATAATGCATGACAATCCCGGTGAGCCACAGTGCGAAGACTGCATACCACCACAAGGGAATTGCCACTGAAACCACAATCCACTAGCCAGGTACTTTCTGACTGGTCTGCCTACATAGATCTGCCATTCTGCAGGAGAAGACCACGTGAAGAGAGAAACACTGCTTTTCATAACAAGCCTGTCTTTTGAAATAATCATTGAGGTGCAGTGAGAATGGGATCTTTTGGAATTTTTGAATCATTGCCTAGGAATATGCCTAATAACTCACTGGATTTTGTCCAAATACTTTGCCAAAATAATCAGATGGTATCTTTTGAATTTAGAGCCAAAATATTATAAGAAGTCCTAACTTTTTGTATGGGGAAGCTAGCATAATGGAGAGTCCTCAGGCTCTCCCATCGATAAGTCACACTTAATAGGGCCGCAAGTAGTATGTTCCGATTCCAAGTTAACCCCACGCACTGTGCTTTCCCCCCTATGACATCACCGGCCATGCCCCTTCTGGTCACATGATATGACGTCACAAGCCACGACCCCTTATTAATATTCATAAATCATAATTAATAATGGATAATTAATAATTAATCAATAAATTATTTAAAATAATTAATTCCCCTTTATTAAACCCCCTTATCAAAAGTTCCCTCACTTTATTAGAAACCCGTGGCACCAACTAGTGTATAGGTTGAGTACAAATTTTTTAGAAAAACCCTCTATTTTAGTCGTAATTTTTCCAATTTTTGATTCCCCCCTCATTAAAAAAACCCTTATCAAAACTACCCCACTGGTTGACCCACCTGTATTTTAAGCCCTCTCTCTAAAGACCCCCCTGATTGACCCACCTGTATTTTAAGCCCCTCTTTAAAGACCCCCTGGATGACCTATATTTTTAAGCCCCCCCCCCCCCCCTCTTTAAAGACACCCTGGTTGACCAATCGCGCAGTGATTTGAACCTGGTACCTTGGTGTCAATAGCTGGACGTTATCGCACTCGACTATGCCTTATTTCCTAATACCTGAAAAAGATATTTGGCGGCGTCATCTAGTGTATATTTTAGCATGATTTTAACGAAATTATTCCCAGACTCCCTCTCGTTGAAAAAACCCTTATGAAAAGTTCCCTTTATTAAAACTTCACTGATCACAAACTCCCTTGGTATCCACATTCATCTCAAATTTTCCAAGTCCAACTAAACTTTTTTTGAATGGCAATGCTCATCCCCGTCTCAGAATGGCTGATGCAAACCTTTAAATTTTGCGAATTCGACCTTCATCGAGGACTGTGACATACATGTCGTAACAAGTGGGCAGCATACATGACCAGGTCTCTTCTTATCAGGTGAGGGGATCAAGAGGGTGAATGCCGCTACACGCTATCTGCACCACAATATTTGCATTTGCTACTGATAAACGAAAATATTTTGGATGACGCTTTACTCCCAATGTTTACCTTGTATCTCATGAAAGGGGCTTATCAGATACTGGTGAAGGCTGACCTTGTTCCTGTCGAAAGATGTATCAAGGGCGTTTATGAGATAACATTTTGCTGTATATAAGCTCGCACCCACTTCCTACGTCATTCCTTGCTACTGATCAGAAAGCTATCAGAAGTTTTTGCTTAGTTTGCGCATGGTTTTGAAGTCTGTCTTTGGTCACTATGGAGAAAACCACCCTGTCCTTCAGTGAAGTTGTTTGATTTATACTCGAGAGCGTCGGTATCCCATCATACCAAAAATCCATATCATGTGAAGAATGCCTGCAGATTGTAATGAATATATTGACCGAAAAAATTTTATAAGCCCTGAGCATCGTGTGTGATAGAGAGACCATCACCATAGAGCTGGATGAAGTGGATCGTGAATATTTATGCAGAGTCTGTTTTGCCGAAGAAGCGGCATTAAAACATGCTGAAAACATGGTCTATGGGGCTGTGGTGGAGGATGCTATGACCTCCACAGAAGTAGCTAATAACATTGAAGTGGTGGAATAACAAGAGAAAAAGATTCTTTTTAGAACTGCTTCATTTGTGTCGAAAGAATTATCGATCGTACAATTTCTGTTCACAACTCTTACTTCTCTATCTACAGGTTTCTTCTATATCTCTACATTCAACCCATTGTCTCCCAATTAACAGAGCGAATTTTATATGGTGTTTAACCTTCAGTTAAAATGATAATTTTACACACTATGTTAGCATTAACAACTCTTATAGTGTGTAAATAGTTTTCGTTGCTAGGATCCCTCTCCACTTTTAAAATTTAGATCTTACACATTCTTGCAACCCCGATAGTCTTTTCATATTAATATACATATTTTTATAACTGTCGTATTTTAAGTCCATTTTAATCAACACTTATTTCTTTTAACTCCGCGACTGTTGGTTGTCGCATTTTTACAAGAATAAGGACTATCCCGCAGTAACTGTTTTAAAAGACTGTCCCACAAAAAATGAAAAAATCTGATTTAATTCGTAATTATGAAAAATATTGAGGGGTAATATGGTTTGGTGACCTAAAAGAGCCGTGTTCGGAGCCTCACCCTGGATCACGTTTTAACAAAAGTCCTGCGAAATTAAAAATTATTATTCAAAACGGGAAATCACAAAGGTTTTATTGATGGTTGAATCTTGGATCATCCCCTGCACTGCTTCCATATCAAGTGTGATGTCTTACAACATGAAAACCCACTCGCAGCCTTGACCACTGTTTTAGGACTCGAAATTTTTCCAAGTCCAGGAACCAATGACACCCCCTCTGACTAAACCCATCCTCATTTCAATCTCCTTTCGTTTCAAGCCATCACAGGAGATGGAAACAATGTTTTCTCTTATCGAAACATCCCATTTATGATAGGTCAGGTATTTGTTTACCTAGTTTGAAGAAGACAAACCATTTTCAAAATACGTGCCCCTAAACCTCCAAATGCTGAACTTATTAAAATTAGTCTCCATAGGGTTGATGCCGTCAAATATCTGTGTTTTCGTGTCAGGACTTGTTTTGGAAAGTGGTTTTACATTTGTCTCAATTCATTACTCTCCGCAGTTACGCAACATGGTTTAAAAATAATTATTACCGCTATATCCTCAGTACACGATGCAAACTCTTTCCTAGGAAGTAACGTTACCCGAAGAAAAATCAGCTATGGGAGAATCATTTTTTTTTTTAAAACTACAAACGCTCTCACAGTTTTTAAAAATCGCCTCTTTCACTGTTTACTGGTGATCGTATGACTCATCACGCCGATGAAATTCGTGTTGCAGTGTCAGTTACACGCTTTACAAGGTCAGTTGTTTTCATAGGGTAAATTCTACAAAGACTACACGGCAGAATGTTATAGAAAGTAAGCCACGCTAAAAGTAGAATTCATACGTTTCCGCTTACGTAAAAAATTTTAGTTCCAACATGAGTTAATGGAGTAGGGGACATTAGTCAAATACACTAACCTACTATAAAAAACAATACATAAATGTCACATAGAACGTACAAGAAGGGGCAGAAAAATGTCTTTACAAACTAAGAGCGAGAAAAAAACTCTTCTCTCCACACACGCTTCGACTCTGTTACAAAAGGTCCTACTATCATTGTCATGTGATTTGCTGAAGTGACACATCATGGCAACCGGTGGTAATGGTCACTTGGGCACTCACGCGGGTTAAAAGGAGGATGAAAGGGGGGTTTTAATAAGGGGGGAGTAATTATTAATTATGAATATTAATTAGTTATTAATTGAATATTAATTAGGGGGCGTGGTCTGTGACATCATAGGGGGAAAGCACTGTGTGTGGGGGTACGGTGGAATGACACTATACTACTTGTGTGCATATATGTCAAGATGTAACTGTGTCTTCATGTTTGTGTCTCTCTCTTTCTCTCTGTGTTTCAGTGAATTGGGTATGTGTGCATATGTTTGTTTCCATATGTGATAAGATGTCTATATGTGTGCGTATGTGTTAAGATGTCTATATATGTGTGTATGTGTTAAGATGTCTATATGTGTGCATATGTGTTTAGATGTCTAGATGTGTGCATATGTGAGTGTGTGTATGTTCATGTATGTTACTATGTCTGTTTTCGTCTGTGTTAAGATGTCTATATGTATGCGTATGTGTTAAGATGTCTATATGTGTGTGCATATGTGAATGTGTGTATGTTCATGTACGTTAATATGTTTGTTTCTCTATATGTATATGTTTTCATGCGTGTATGTAAAGATGTCTGTATGCACATAGTCGTTTCTCTGGATGTGTTTACGTCTTCATGTTTGTTTCTCTCTCTCTCTGTGTATGTGTGTGTGTATGTGTGGGTGTTAAAGTGTCTGTATGTGTTTCATATTTATGTGTATATGTTATCGTATGTGTGCGTGTGTGTTTGTTCACATGCAACATGCTAACAGCTGAACCATGACCTGAAAGGATCGAAATCCTGTTGTTTCACAGAGGGTTAAAGAGGTGACAAAACATAATACTCCTGAAAAAAGACAAAATCCTTGTACCACAAAAGGTCCTCTTTTTTTGAAACAACTGGATTTCCCTTTTCAGATTATTACATGTTTTAACATCCTTTGCCCCCTTGCACGACACAACAAGGATTTCGATCATTTCAGGTCATGGTTCAGCCGTTAGTACCCCACAGCTTCATTCTTAACGCATCAGGATGTTGTGTTATTCTAAGTTTGAAAAATTCTCGGTTGTATGTCCTCTTCTGTATTAACAAAAAAACACACACGTTTTGTTCGTTACAAGACATCTGACAGGAAACGTAACATAAAATGTAACGTAAGACAGTCGTACTAAAAAAATATTTGAACGTGTTGAAGAAAAATACTTACACCTACTGAAATATGAGTATTCATATTTCAGTAGATTAATATCAGTACGATAATTAAAGTTCAATCACCGATTCATCTTCCCTATGTGTATATTTACTTTCTAATAAACCATACTTTAACGACCAAAGTAAGTAAATCGCAAGCATCCGAGTCAGGTTATTATTTTTTCCATATATCTATTAATTCTTTACGTTGAAAATCTCACAACAGCCTGAAATGGACACTACTTTACCCCCGATACAGCTATACGTTATGATAGCCAACAGATCTATCTCAGAAACAGTAGGTTAGCATGCTTAGCTTCTGATCTAACAAAGCCAAGGTTTGAGATCCATAGTAAGACATAAATGTTTGTGTTGTTTATCGGCCAAGATCCCGACATCCTCTCACCCCTTCTACTGGGTCGTATGAAAGGATCCTGTAACTGTTACAACAATTAGCTGCGTGAAGTTGTATTTATTTTTAAAGCAAAGATACACTTATTTCGGTTGGTTGGTTGGTTAGTTGGGGTTTATTGGCGCATTAGCACTTATTTCGGACTCGCTAGCTAGAGAAAGATATATTAACTTGTTGAAGTTTGATTTTAACGATCAGATAGTGTATATATATCGTCACTTTTTTTAGTTCATACTAATAACTTCCAACTTTTAAAGGAAATATTGTCTCATTATGAGCGATTTCATACAAAGAAATACGCACTCTATGCTTCACATTTAAATCTATAGATATAACGATCACTACCCATGGAACACATCTGTGAAAAAACACGCTATGATCAGGTTTGAGAAAGATTTTTTTTAGCCCATGGGGGTGCTGCACTGCAGGAAAGCACACCATCTTTGATACCAGAACCTACATGAAAACTATATTGTTTGGGTTTGAGAAAGATTCTTTAGTTCACAGCGCATCGCATTACAGTAAAGCACACTGTCTTGTGCGTATATCTGTTTCTCTGTGTGTGTATGTGTGTGTCTATGTGTAAATATGTATGTTTCTACGAAATGTCTACATGTAGGTGTGTGCATATATGTCAAGATGTAACTGTGTCTTCATGTTTGTTTCTCTCTCTCTGTGTTTCAGTGAATCGGGTATGTGTGCGTGTTTGTTTCCATATATGTTAAGATGTCTATATGTGTGCATTTGTGAATGTGTGTATGTTCATGTATGTTAATATGTCTGTTTTCGTCTGTGTTAGGATGCCTATATGTGTGTGCGTATGTGAGTGTGTGTATGTTCCTGTACGTTAATATGTTTGTTTCTCTATATGTATATGTTTTCATGCGTCTGTGTTAAGATGTCTGTATACACATTGTCGTTTCTCTGTATGTATATGTCTTCATGTTTGTTTCTCTCTCTCTCTGTGTTTGTGTGGGGGTGTTAAAGTGTCTGTATGTGTTTCATATTTATGTTTATAGGTTATCGTAAGTGTGCGTGTGTTTGTTCACATGCAAGAATAAACATTGTCTTTCGGACACTTGCTTGCTAAAGAAGAAGCTAAGAATTTAAAATGAGACTAGTGGTTATGCAAAATATCTCATCACAGATCTTGAAATGCGATACCGAACCACATCTAATTCTTTTATCTGTTTTCACAACGAAGGGCTGTCCCATAGGTCAGTGCAAGTGCCCCAGTGACCATTACCACCAGTTGCCATGATGTGTCATTTCAGTAGATCACGTGACAATGATAGGAGCTTTCGTAACAGAGTCGAAGCGTGTGTGGAGAGAAGAAATTTTTCTCGCTCTTAGTTTGTAAAGACATTTTTCAGCCTCTTCTTGTACGTTCTATGTGACACTTATGTATCGTTTTTTATAGTAGGTTAGTGTATTTGACTAATGTCCCCTACTTCATTAACTCATGTTGGAACTAAAGTTTTTTACGTAAGTGGAAACATATGAATTCTACTTTTAGCGTGGCTTACTTTATATAACATTCTGCCGCGTAGTCTTTGTAGAATTTACCCTATGAAAATAACTGACCTTGTAAAGCGTGTAACTGACGCCGCAACGCGAATTTCATCAGTGTGATGAGTCATACGATCACCAGTAAATGGTGGAAGAGACGATTTTTAAAAACTGTGAGAGCGTTTGTAGATTTTTAAAAAATGATTACTTCCATAGCTGATTTTTCTTCGGGTAGCGTTACTTCCTAGGAAAGAGTTTGCATCATGTACTGAAGATATAGTGGTAATAAGTATTTTTAAACCATGTTGCGTAATGGCGGAGAGTAATGAATTGAGACAAATGTAAAACCACTTTCCAAAACAAGTCCTGACGCGGAAACACAGATAATTGACGGCATCAAACCTATGGAGACTAATTTTAATAAGTTCAGCATTTGGAGGTTTAGGGACACGTATTTTCAAAATGGTTTGTCTTCTTCAAACTAGGTAAACAAATACCTGACCTATCATAAATGGGATGTTTCGATAAGAGAAAATATTGTTTCCATCTCCTGTGATGGCTTGAAACGAAAGGAGATTGAAATGAGGATGGGTTTAGTCAGAGGGGGTGTCATCAGTTCCTGGACTAGGAAAAATTTCAAGTTCTGAAACAGTGGTCAAGGCTGTGAGTGGGTTTTCATGTTGTAAGACATCGCACCTGATATGGAAGCAGCGCAGGGGGTTATCCAAGATTCAACCGTCAATAAAACCTTTGTGATTCCCCGTTTGGAATAATAATTTTTAATTTCGCAGGACTTTTGTTAAAACCATCCGTCAGTAAAACGTGATCCGGGGTGAGACTCCGAACATGGCTCTTTTAGGTCACCAAACCATATTACCCCTCAATATTTTTCATAATTACGAAAAAAATCAGATTTTTTTCCTTTCATTAATTTTTCACCGAATGGCATTTTTTTATTTTCTGCGGGACAGTCTTTTAAAACAGTTACTGTGGGATAGTCCTTATTCTAGAACAAATGCGACAACCAACAGTCGCGGAGTTAAAAGAAATAAGTGTTGATTAAAACGGACTTAAAATACGACGGTTATAAAAATACGTATATTAATATGAAAAGACTATTGGGGTTGCAAGAATGTGTAAGATCTAAATTTTAAAAGTGGAGAGGGATCCTAGCAACAAAAACTATTTACACACTATAAGAGTTGTTAATGCTAACATAGTGTGTAAAATGATCATTTTAACTGAAGGTACCATATAAAATTTGCTCTGTTAATCGGGAGACAATGGGTTGAATGTAGAGATATAGAAGAAACGTGTAGATAGAGAAGTAAGAGTTGTGAACAGAAGTTGTACGATCGATAATTCTTTCGACACAAATGAAGCAGTTCTAAAAAGAATCTTTTTCTCTTGTTATGCCACCACTTCAATGTTATTAGCTATTTCCGTGAAGGTCATAGCATCCTCCACCACAGCCCCATAGTCCATGTTTTCAGCATGTTTTAATGCTGCTTCTTCGGCAAAACAGACTCTGCATAAATATTCACGAGCCACTTCATCCAGCTCTATGGTGATGGTCTATCCATGACACGCGATGCTCAGGGCTTATAAAATTCTTTTTCAGGTGCGCCAAAAATCTTTTTCAGGTGTTAGGAAATAAGGTATAGTCGAGTGCGATAATGTCCAGCTATTCACTCCAAGTACCAGGTTCAAATCACTGTGTCAGTAGGAATTTTCTTTAAATACAGGAGATGTATTAAAAATAGTACAGACGTTGGATGACACCACATTTAGATTAAATGCGCATAGAGAAAACTGATTTACCATGCAATGGGTCAACCAGGGGGTCTTTAAAATATAGGTCATCCAGGGGGTCTTAAAATACAGGTGGGTCAATCGGGGGGGGGGGGGGGGGCTTTAGAGAGAGGGCTTAAAATACAGGTTGGTCAACCAGTGGGGCAGTTTTGATAAGGGTTTTTTTAATGAGGGGGAAGTCAAAAATTGGAAAAATTACGACTAAAATAGAAGGTTTTTCTAAAAAATTGTACTCAACCTATGCACTAGATGGCGCCACGATTTTCTAATAAAGGGGGGATTAATTATTCATTAATTATTAATATTAATAAGGGGCGTGGTCGGTGACGTCATATGGGGAAAGCACAGTGCATATGGGTAACCTGGAATGGGAACATACTACTGCTGCACTCCCGTTCGGCATGTCCTTCGACTTCGTCCTCTCTGCCGGGACACCAACCGGCAGCCTCCCTAGCAATAGCTTAAGCCAGACTTCGCTGCAGCCGAGCAGATGAACCCACATGACTGGGGACTCCAATCCCAGTCTGCAGGCCCCCAGAAGGCCACTCCATCCCAACTCCATGACACCCCAGACTTCGCTGGGGCGATAAAGTGGCCCACTCAACTGGGGATCCTTCCAATCGGCAGGCCCGCAGTAAAGCCTCTCCATCAGGGCACCAAGACGACCTAGGACTTCGCAGGGGCTGACCAATAAGTCCACTCAACTCGGGACTTCAGTCCCAGTTGGCATTCCCCCAGCCAGCCTATCCATCGAGGCTGCAAGGCACGCCATAAACACCAATGAGCCGGCACCCAGTTTCACAGAGGCACCTTCAAATCCTCCACCATTATAAGTAACCTAATCTTGGTAGCCTACAGAGTTACTGGGGACTCTTAGTTTGACTTTTCCATCAATAAGCCCACTGGCCGGGGTGACAGCCCCCCAGCGGTGAGCCTCCAACTTCGTCCTCTCCATTGTGAACAGGCTGAAGTCCCCAATGAACAGTACTCCGACCACAATATCACTGAGACCGCATCAAGAAGCTCACAGAATGAGTGCACAAAGAGTGTATGTAGCTCAGTCAGTGGTACTCCCCGAATACGGCCCCTCAATCAGGGCTACAACCTATTGCTTCTCAGGGGACAAGTCAATGAGACCACTGGACCGGCCCCTCCCAAAACCAGTCCGCAGTCCCTAGACAGGCCCCATCCACCAGGGGCCACAAGACATCTGAACTCCAGAAAGCCAGCGATCCAAACCCAACTTCTCAGAGGCACCGTACGCCCCCACCACCACCACCACCACAGCAAGGTGATCCCCAATGGGGGCGAGGATTATGAACAACGAAATAATGTGACAATCCTGGTGCACCGCAGTACTATGACTGCATATCACCACGAGGGAGTTGCCACTAAAACCACTATCGACTAGCCAGGTGTGCTTCAGGAAAAATGAAAGGACCTAGGATGCGATGGGCAGACATTGAAAAAAGAGGACCTTACTAGAATTGCTTTACAGCGGCCAAATGCAGGAGTTGCAGCTTAGGACATAGATACCTGGAGAACAAAATTAGACAATCTGATAGGACGTCGGTAGCCCATGGCTGCATGAAGATTTTGTAGGCATGTGCCTATGTAAATACATATATACACAGTCGTATCAGAATAATATGACCCCCTACCATAGTATATGTATGGTAGGTGGTCATATTATTTTGATACGACTCTGTACATATAATAATACAAAACAAAATGTAATAGTTTTAACACTGAGTGCCAATTTTTTGCACGCAATGGACTAAATGGCCAAGTCACCAACCCTGAAGGCTGCAGGAGGACACAAAAATAGCTCTTGGGAGACAGATGGTAGCCTCCAGTCAAGGCCATACATCATGTTCTTTAACATGCAGAGGATATAGCTCTCTCATACATGAACCAAGGCTTAACCCATCCAACAGATGGCGACCTTTCCAAACACATTGGTGTCTTCTACTGCTTGAGGGCAGGGCGGGAAGTTTTGCGGAGATAAATCTCGACGATGGCCCTGGCAGTACTAGAACCAGGGAACTACAGATTCCAAGATTGGCCATATACCGACTGAGCCACCTCTGGCTGAAAATGTTTATTTGGCATATAATATGAATTTAAGAATACATATTAGAATTTCTTAAGAAATCGAGAAAGCATCTTGATTAAAAAACTAACGTTTATTGAGTTTTCGTGGCCGCATTTTTAGAATGGTTGGGAACTGATCGATGGTAATGAGTTCGAGCTGTGGATGAAGTATGGATGCTTGTTTTCTTGTGTTGTATTCCTTCTCAAGCCTATCCATATTGTGGCCATTTAGCCCATTATAGGCAAAAAAAAATGGAGCTGAAAGGTAAACCCAGCCTTTTCTCAGCCCTTTGGTTTCTTGTGACCTGGCGTTTTAGCCCATTGTGGAAAAAAATACCAATCAGAGGTAAAACAACATAACCCAGCCTTTTCTCACCCCTCAGTATCCTTGTGACTTGGCCATTTAGACATCTCAGAGGTAAAACAACCTAGCCCAGCCTTGTCTCAGCCCTCGGAGTCCTTGTTACCTGGCCATTTAGTCCACTGTGGTAAAAAAATACCAATCAGAGGTAAAACAACATAACCCAGCCTTCTCTCAGCCCTTGTGATCCTTGTCACCTGGCTATTTAGCCCATTGAGAGCGAAAAAGTGCAGCTCAGAAGTAAAACAACAAAACAACCAGTCTTGTCTCAACCCCTCAGATTCCTTGTGACATGGCCTTTTAGCCCATTGTGGGGATAAAAAGTGCCGTTCAGAGATGAAACGACCTAAGCAAACTTTCTCTCAGCCCCTGGAGTCCTTGTGACCTGTCCATTTAGCCCATTGTCGGAAAAAAAGTTCTGCTACTGGTAAAACAACCCCTTCTCTCAGCCCTCGGGTTCCTTGTAGCCTGACCAAATTGTCAGGGGGAAAAAAGCGCCACTCAAACGTAAAGCAACCCAACTTTCTCTAAACCTTTGGGCTCCCTGTGACCTGGCCATTTGGTCCAGTGTGTAAAAAAAAAAAACTGCCTTTCAAAGGTAACCCAAACAACCCAATTCAACCCTACCCAAATTTTTCCATCTTTACAGCTATAGTTTGGGATATGCTTTTGCTCTATGGTATTTGACTCTGCAAAGCTCCTATCATAGGCTCTTGGGTGATTCATAGGGTAGGCTCATAATTTACAGTATCCATGCTTAATACCCATTTGGGCCAGAAAAAATTTCTCATTGATTTTTATTTCTGCAAAACTCCTCACCTTACCCTCGGTCTGGAGGAGAGACTGTTATGCATGGAATGACTTCTGTCTGTCGAATGGAACATTAAGCCATGACCCCGCGTCAGGGAGAGCCATACCCTGTGCACATTAAAGAACATGTTGGGTGACCTTAACAGGAGTCTCCCATCTGTGTCCCAACAGCTGTTCAGTGGATCCCCTCCCCAAACTTTCTCTGAGCCTTTGGGGTTCTTGTGACCTGGTCATTTAGCCCATTGCAGGAAAAAAAGTGCAGCTCGGAAGTAAAACCAGCCATCTCTCAGCCCTCTGGTTCCTTTTGACCTGAACTTTTAACCCATTGTTGGAAAAAAAATTATCGCTCAGATGTAAATCAACCTAACCTAGTGTTCTCTCAGCCCTTGGATTTTTCTTACCTGGTCATTTAGCGCATTGTGCTAAAAAAGTGCCATTCAGAGTTAAAACAACCTAATCCAGCCTTCATTCAGTCCTCGGGTTCCTTGTGGCATGGCCATTTAGCCTATTGTGAGAAAAAAAATTGCCACTCAGATGTCTAACAACACAACACAACTTTCTCTCAGCTCTTAGGGTCCTTGTGATCTGGCCATTTTGTCCATTATGAGAAAAACAACCCAATTGAACATTCTTTGAGCTTTCTTGGTCCTTGTGACCTGGCCATTTAGTCCAGTATGTGCAAAAAAAGTGTCTCTCAGAGGTAAAATAACCCAACCCTTCCTAAGTTTTTCCATCCTTACAGTCATAGTTTGGCAAATTCTTTTGTTCTATAGTGTTCAAATCTGTGACGCTCCTATCAGATGGGGCTGGTGTGGTTCTGTCGGTAGGCTCATAATCTGCAGTACTTATATTCAATACCCACTTATGCCAGCATTGATATTTATTTCCACAAAACTCTCCACCTTGCCATCGGCCTGTACAGGAGACTGTTATTCAGCAGAAGACTCCTGTCCTTCTAATGTGACGTTAAGCCATGGCCCATGTCAGGGCTCCATCTGTCCCAACAGTTATTCAGTCTCCCCATCATTCTCGAAGGTTTTGGAGTCCCTGTGACCTGATCATTTATCCCATTATGCACAAAAATATGCCATATCCTATAGCTTCTAAAGGGACATGCTGGGTGATCTGATCTGTCTCTCAACAACTGTTCAATGGATCCCCAACTCTAACTTTCTCTGAGCATTCGGTGTCCTTATGATCAGGCCATTTAGCCCATTATGTGCAAAAAAGTGCCATATCCTATGCATTTTAAAAACACGCTGGGTCACCTGACCTATTTCTCAACAGCTTTTCAGTGAATCCCCTACCCCAACCTTCTGTGAAATTTCGGGATCCTTCTTAACTGGGTATTTGGCCTAATGTGTGCAAAAAAGTGCCATACCCTATGCACTTTAAAGAACACACTGGGTGACTTTAACGTGAGGCTACCATCTGTTTCCCAACAGTTGTTCAGTAGGTCCCCTCCTCCCAACCATCTCTGAGCCATCGGGGTCCTTATGACCTGGCCATTTAGCCATTGTGTGCAAAAAAAAGTGTCGCTCAGAGGTAAAACAACCCAACCCCGGCCTGATTATGTATATATATATATATCGTTTGAAAATTTAGTTCAATTTCTCTGAGCCCATGGAGTCTTTGTAACATGACAATTCAGCCCACACTGTGAAGAAAAACATTGTTGTCCAATGATAAAACACTAAGTTTGTTGTTGGAGAGATCCAAGATGGGTTCGTTTACCTCTGAGAGGCACTTTTTTTGCACACAACCGGCTAAATGGCCAGGTCACAAGGACTCAAAGTGCTCAGAGAGGTTGGGGAAGGAGACCCTCTGTGCAATTGTTAGGAGACAGATGGTAACCTCCCATCAAGGCAACACAGTGTGTTCTTTAACGTGCCCAGGGTATGGCTATCCTACCCACAATGGGCTAAATTGCCAGGTTACAAGGAACCCAAAGGTTTAGAGAATGGTGGAAGGGGGGAACCCACTAGACAGCTGTTAAGAGACAGATGGTACCCTCTGGTAAAGTCCATCTAGCATGTTCTTTCACTTACACAGAGTATGGCTCTGTGCAATGGGAGAAACATATATCGGTGTTGCCTACTGACCACAGGCAGGGCCGGGAGTTTTGCTGATATAACCCTGAACGAGGGCCCAGGTGGGGCTAGAACCTCGGAACTGGAGATTATGAGCCTCCGTGCTACCAACCGAGCTTCTTCCCTCTCCTCCCAATCCAAAGAAACATGTTCTCTTTATAAAGCAGAGTTTGCTTTGTTGCAAACAAAACTAAAGCGTTGGCTGCACATCGACACTTCGACTGCTTAACGATTCGTGCTCGTCACCAGCATTCAAAACGATAGACGAATGAAACCCGCAGTTTTGATAACTCAAGCATTTAATCATTATCCAACCTAATGTCACATTGTTTTTACGGAGAGCTCGGTTCTCGGACTCCTAACAGCGACTGAGAGCTACATTTTTTTCTCCTGAATAACTGTAACATTAAAGTCTATCCATATTTTTTCTGTGAATAAAATAACACTAAATATGCAATTAGAAATAATTAAAAATGCATTAAAATACTACATTAGGAAGAATATTCACCTTTATAAATACGTTCTACCAAAACTACCCAAAAATCGCATTACTTGTAGCGAGGACAGGCCGAATAAAAAATATAATCATAAATTTATATTGATGAAACAAATAGAGTGGAGAGAGGGAAATGAAGCAATAAAGGAAAAATTGGGAAAGCGATTCACTAGAGCCGGAAATAAATAAGGGTGGAGGAGGAAAGCTACCCAGTGGAACCGGAAACAGATAAGGGTGGAGGGGGCAAGCTACGCAATTCAACCGGAAATAGATAAGGGTGCAGGGGCAGGCAATACAATGGAACCAGAAAAAGGCAACAGTGGAGGGGGCTTGCTATGCAATGAATCTGAAATAGATAATTGTAGAGGGGGCAAACTACGGAATGAAACCGGAAATAGATAATTGTGGAGGGGGCAAGCTACAGAATGAAACCGGAAAGAGATAAGGTGTAGAGTGCACACTATGCAATGGAATAAGAAATAGATAAGGATGGTGGGGTCAAGTTACTCAATGGAATCAGAAATGGATAAGGGTGCCGGGGGTAATCTACACTATGAAACCGGAAATAGATAAGAGTGAAGAATAACGCAAACACTGTTCATCTCAGCTTTAAACAGTCATTATTGCAAACCTGTACTAGTATAATATTTTTACATCATCAAATTCATATTTATTTTTTAATGTCCTCTTCAATCAGAATAATAAATATATAACTTATTTTGACTCTCGAAATTTTGTGGCCTCTGAAACTTATTGTAGCTTAAGGACTCTTAAATATATCAGAGCTTAGAGCTCAGATTGTCAAAGTCCGGCCCTGTATTGAGTACAATAATTGCTGTGTGATTAAGGCCCAATAACAGATCTCTGAAATAAAGAAGAGAGACCTTTACAATGCTGATTTGCAAGAAACATTCTTACAGTTTTTTTAACAGGCACGAAAGATTAAACATTTAGGAGCAGCAATGTGATCTAAAAAAATTATTGAAAAATTAAACTAATATTTCAGGAATTATTTACACACACTTTTAAAATATGTAGTTATTTAAGAAATTGTTTAAAATAATACATTTTATTAAAGTTCTGATTAAGTACAAAATGTAAATTCTTTCTCTAAAATTGCATAAAAGTAAAACATAAAAGTTTAACCTCCCACAACTCTTTAACTGCTAAATGAATAATATTCAAAATTGATATTTAGCTAAGATTGATTGAGATATTTATTTTATCTTCAGCCACATTTTCCCATAAAACATTTATTTCAAAGTTATAGAGCTTTGAAATCAGCGTCTTATTGACATAACATTGGTCATCATTTTACGATCACTCAGTGCATATTTTGTTATTTTCTGTCTTTAGGATCGTTCAATGTACAAATCTGAAGATATCGATTTTTTTCAAAATTTCAAATAGAAATTCTTTGTTATTTCCTGCTTAACACAAAAAGAATTTTTCATTCAATTCATAAAACAAAATTCTCTGCGTTTTGCCACACTCTATGAATCTTTTCACACTCTAACACTAAAAAGAACACTATGGTGGATATTCTGACTATATTTTAGGGCATTGTCCCATAGACATATTTATAAAAAAAAAAAAAAAAAAAAAAAAACATGTTTCTGTCCTTTATTTTTTCCCTAAATTTATTTTTTATCTTGTCCTTAAATACTCTTATATTTCAGTATAAAAATTCGTTCTCTCTTGGCACTAGTTTTAATAAATTTTTCTTATTATTTTTCACGTGATTAGATAATAAATAACACAAAACAATAATATTTATGATTTGTGATTATTTAATTCGACCTTATTTTATTTTTAAATTTAAAAAATTATTTCAACAATATGAGCTGTTACCAAATTAAAAGAAATTTTATTCATATGTTTGTTCTTTTTCCTGTTTTTTAATATTTTTTGCACTTTACATGAACTAAAATTATTGTACACATATCATTTGATTTATTTCGTAACCTTTTGGGATATTAACATTTTTCGACAATGACTTCCAGACATTGCATAAATTTAATAGAAATTATATTATTAAATTAATAGAAATGCTATCTAGAATAAATAGTATTAAAGAAATAAAATTGACATAATATATATTTCTGAAGAAATGTTGCATATTTATCTCAAAAATATGATCACTGTATGAATTAGTCATATTTCTATTTTCATAATTAAAAAAACATAATGAAATGTTTTTTTAGCCAATTATTTCAAAATATTTATCAACGTTACGTAACTATGATTGATAAGATTCATTCAACTATTATGTTTAAAAGGATTCTTTTTACAGAATTATCTCTTTCTACGAACTTACTTCAAGTAGTTTTAATTTCCAATAATATTTTAGATTCTTATATAATAAATATTATTTTACTGCTTATATATTTGACTACTTTGTCAGATTTTTATTTTTAAAATAAATGTGCTCTTCCCTAGACTTTGCTTATTAATTTACCAAACAAGAAGTTCAGGCATGAATTGTTTCCGTTTCTTGCATTTTGAACAGAATATTCGAGACCAAAACAGTGTTGGAAAACGTTATTTTAACTTAACGATATAACGTAATGATTTTTAAATAGCATTATCAATAAAATACACACAAAAAAAAAAACCCTCATGCAGCCATGGGTTACGGAAGTCGTACCAGACTGTACAATTTCCCTCCCCAGACAAGTCTGTTCTGAGCCATAGCTGCTACAATTGGCCACTGTAAATCAATTCCAACAAAGTTCTGTCCGACACTGTCTGTCCACCGCATTCCAGGTCTCCCACTTTCCTGAAGTTCCTGGGAATACTGTTCACAATCCTATTTGCCAATCTGCAGCTATGCATACAGGCAACATGGTCAAACCAAACCAATTTGATGCCTTTGATTCTAGATGCTTGTACAGTGTCTTAGGCATTGGGTGGTTTGACTTTGTAAGTAATGATGATGTTAGAAGGAGTAGGCAGCCACCTTTGAACAGCAATCATATATTTATTTACCAAAAAATCAAAATGATAAAATACACACACTTACCTTTGCAATATCTTCTATTGGATCAATACTGCCATAGGGAAATGTTGGAGCAGAACCAACTAACTGTAAAAATAAACTTATTAAGCTTTCTATCAATATGAACTTAGAAATACAGTACAGTAAATCATTGTGGATCACAGGTTTGAATTCCATAAAAAGATTTCAGTCAGCAAAACCACAATCTGAAAAATCCAATATCTAATGGGTATATTTGAACATAGAATACGAGATACTTAAAAATATGTAGTTTTTTTTCCCTCAGTAAAAACCTTAGAGTAAATAAATAAATAAAAAATACCCCCTCAAGCAGCTGCTTGCCACAGAGGTCTGACAGGAGCCTGTCAGTTTATATGCCACAGTAGGAGATCTGAGAGGATGGCAGGACCTCAGCAGAAAAACGACACACACATCCATGCCTAATCCGAGGCTTGAACCCAGGTCCCTTAGATCAGTAGCCAAGCGTGCTAACCACTCGGCCACGCGACAGCTATTCTTAGAGTAAATACTTGTTATATATGTATAGGCTAAACAAATAATAATAATAAAACAAGAAATATATCAGCGTTCATGTAATGTACAGTAAATTTTGCAATAAAACAGTAAAAAGACTAATACAATTATGTTTAATTAAGCTTTTTAAATATTAATTAAGTAATACTTTAATATCTTTGCATGTATAAGTGTAGAACCATGTATCATTACACAAATTTGTTCATGTGCACAAATATTACACACTTTCAGCTCATTCACTTGATATTCTCAAGCAAGAGACACCACACCTATATTGCCACCTAATTTATCTAAAAGCCGAAGTTGAAATAATCTGTAATTTTTGTACTGTGCTACCACTTGAGATGGTTTTATATTTAGGAAAAAGGGTTGAGTGGCTTTACCTCTGAGAGGCATCTTTTTAATCATCATTATCATCATCATCCTCAAGCAGCCATGGGTTATTGGAGGTCCAACAGACTGTGCAATTTAGTTCTCCAAGCATATGTGTCCTGAGCTATATCTGCTGCATCTCTCCACTGCACACCAATTCTAAGGTCTTGTTTGATATTGTCAGCCCGTGCATTATAAGTATCCCACTCTTTCTTAGGCCTTTAGGCACACTGTTCATAACCTTATTTGCTAATCTATAATAATCCATATAGATAACATAACCAAACCAAGAGAGTCTCTCTCTGCACAATATAATATTCAGAGGAGGTTGCAGACTCCTTTGCCTGACCCTTTCATTACATACAATGTTGAACCACCCAAGATACTGCTTAAACATCTAGAATCAAAAGCCTCAAGCTTCCTGTCATCCTGTTTACAAAGCATTCAAGTTCAGTACCATAACTAAGCATCATCATCATCCTCAAGCAGCCACGGGCTATGCTGGTCCAACCAGACTGTGCAATTTAGTTCTCCAAGCATATCTGTCCTGAGCTACATCTGCTGCATCCAGCCACTGCAGACCAATTCTAACAAGGTTCTCTTTGACGTTGTCTGCCCACCGCATCCTAGGTCTCCCCTCTTTCTGAGGCCTTTAGGCACACTGTTCATAACCCTATTTGCCAATCTCTAACTAACCATATGGGCAACATGGCCAAACCAATGGAGTCTCTCTCTGCACAATACGTTACTTAACCCTTTCACGACCAAGGGAAACATTTTTCCCATTTTAAAATTGGTGATTGTCGTATTTAATTATAACCTTATCTGCATTTTTTATACAGAATGTCAAAATAGAACGTATGCCGAACGCAATTACGTAAACGTTTAGAAAAAAAAAAACAGAACTGTCAGGACACATAATATATGTAATATGTGCAATGTCCATCTTTGCCTCACTACCAAAAGAAATTGCTTCGCCGAATATTATAATTAGCACATCATTTTGTATAGTAATTTTATTTCATAATTTTGTATTATTTTAGTTAACATTTTGTTCTAATAAACGAATAAATAAAAGACATTGCATAATAAGCCTAACTATAATTTGTGTTTCCTTTATAGTCCATTGGGAAAAATATTTCCCATAAAATTCCAAAAAAACTACAAATTGTTATGTATTTTTCTTATGATTTTTATTTATTTTACGTCTAAACAAACTAAAATAAACAGTTACATACTAATATTTACTCTTAGAAACCTTATGGTCCTGAAAGGGTTAAAGGAGAGGGACTCCTTTGCCTAACCTCATCATTACTTACAAAGTTGAACCACCTAATATCCAAAATACTACGTAAGCATCTAGAATCAAAAGCATCTAGTTTTCCGTTAGCTTGTTTACACAGAGTCCAAGTTTCACTACCATAACTAACCCTAGAAAGAACCAAACAATTATACAGTCTAATTTTAGTCTTTAGGTGTATACGCCTATTTCTCCACAATCTCCATATATTCTTAAAAGTCCCGGCAGCAATCATTATTCGTCTGTTAATCACATGCCGTACATCACCAGTACCTGTTACATAGCTCCCAAGATAATTAAACTGTGACACCTGCTCAAGACTTCAACCATTCAGATTAACTGAATCACAGCCTGCCTGACCAATTTTCGTCACTTTAGTTTTCTCTCTGTTTATAACCAAACCTACTCTACTACCAGTCTCATCAACAGCTCCAATGATGCTCATCTCATCAACATCATTTGCAAAAAGGGCTAAATCATCAGCATAATCTAAATCAGAAACTTTAGTATCTCCAGACCATTTAAGGCCAAAATCTTTCCCTTGATTTGAATTTCACATAACATAATCAATAACCAAACTAAAGAGAAAAGGGGAGAAAATGCACCCTTGTTGAACATCAGAGGAAATGCTAAAATAATTGTTCCAAGCCTTACCAATTCTCACACATGGATCAGTGTTATTATGGAGAACTTTCATTATGTTAACTAACTTATCTGGTATACCATATGATCTCACAATCAACCACAAATATTGACGATCAACAGAGTTAAATGCCTTTTTGAAATCAACAAAGATAGCAACCAAAGGTTTCTGAAAATCTAAACATTTCTCAAGAATCTGACTAAGTGAAAATATCTGATCCACACATCCCCTACCACTTCTGAATCCACATTGCTCATCACACAATTGACTGTCAACCAGATTCTTAATTCTATTAAGCACAATCATGGAAAGAACTTTACCTGGAACTGAGAGTAGGCTGATACTCCTATAGTTATCACAAGAACTGCGATCACTTTTTTTGAAAACAGGGATAATAATAGCTCTGATAAAATCCTTAGGAACCATGTCTTCATCATAACAGATATTAAAAATTTCAGTCATCCAAGTGGTAACCGAAAGATTACCAGCTCTAAGCATTTCTGTAGTAATTTCATCTACCCCTGCGGATTTATCAAGTTTAAGTTTAGAAATAGCCAAAATAACTTCAGATTGTGTTATAGGGCCAACATTAAGGCACCAATGCATCTACATCATTACAAACAATGGAAGCAGAACTAACCCCATTGTTTAGAATATCACTGAAATGCTCAGCCCACCTAGCCATGACAAAATCATCACCTCTTATAACCTTCCATTGTTTATCCTTAAATCCCTGTATACCTGTCAATTTTCTACCACACAAAATATTAACTGTCTGGTACAGCTCTGTGCTGTCTAACTGCTTCCTCGGCTTTGTCAGCCAAACCATCAAGCCAAAGATTCTTATCAGCAGCTAACTGATCCTTTACACACCATCAAGCCAAAGATTCTTATCAGCAGCTAACTGATCCTTTACACACCATCAAGCCAAAGATTCTTATCAGCAGTTAACTGATCCTTTACACGTTTATTAAGCTCTCTGTAATCCTTTCTATTAGGACTAGTAGAGTACTGATTAAGGACATTCCTGCAGTTCCTACTTTATGAAATAAGCTCAAGTGCCTTATCACTCAAATAATTCTGCCTCCTCTGCTCCTTTTTTCCCAAAAGAGTACTGTTAGTTTCCAAAAAAGCCTGTTTAATATGGCCCCATTCAGTTGTTTTTTGCTGAGGTCCTGCCATCCTCTCAGATCATCTACTGTGGCATATAAACTGACAGGCTCCTGTCAGACCTCTGTGGCAAGCAGCTGCTTGAGGGGTATTTATTATTTTATTATTAGTAGGCAAACCATGACTGTCATAATGACTAAGTAACCTATCATTGTAAGCTTTAGCTATAACAGGATCTTTCAGCGCTTGTTTTAAAGGTAAATTTTTTAACCTTAGCACAACATTTTTTAAGTTTAAGTTGCAAGACACTTTTAACAAGGTAATGGTCAGATTCAATTTCAGCTTCCCTATATGACCTGGTATTCCTAACAGAACTAGCCCATTTGCTGTTAATTAATATATAATCAATCATATTCTTATGTAGCCCATCAGGTGAAACCCATGTGTACTTATGTATATCGCGGTGTTTGTAATAAGTATTAATTATTCTGAAACCATTGAGTTTTCTTACCTGTAGGAGACATTGCCCATTGCCATTGCAGCTACCAATACCAAAAGGGCCTATTACTCCTCCTCAACGGTCAGAGTCAGTACCAACTTTGGCATTGAAGTCACCTAGAACAAGGGTAATATCTCCTCTCTTAACAGAATTCAAAATATCCTGAAGTTGTTCATAAAACCTATCCTTCTCATCCTCATCGGCATCCTCAGTGGAGGCATAGATAAGTTTGAGATTATTTCCTTTATAAGATATACTTAGAAACTTTTGTGAAACAGACAGATATTCATTTTAGTTTTATGGTCAACTTACAAAGCCCTTCAGTGACTCTGCTCTATGATGCATTCCCAAAGTATTGGCGAAGCAGCTGTCGCACCACCTTTCTCACAACTGGCGCTCAGAGAGATTTCTGATAGCCAGATAATAGCTGCTGTGTGAGAAGATGAGTGTAGGTGCTCACTGGTAATTCACTGGTCAGCAACTGGCAAGCAACGAAGGCATCGACCCCTGCAATGTCGCCCGCGGATTAAAGAGGGAGAATCTCAAACGGCATTTCCCCTGCCTGCTAATGACGTTAAGCCCTTAATCACTTTAGCCACCGCCGCCCTTCTTGCATTATTTAGTTGATGCGCACGCAGCTAGAGAGTGAGCCTCGTTTCACTTATCGAAACTGCACTCTGTAACAGCACGAGCACTTTTTTGTCTATAAATTATTATTCGTGATCACCAAAAATATGAATACCGAAAAATTAATTTTAATGGTACAACAGTGCAATGAACTATAATAACCTTAAAAATGCTAAATATAGTAATCAATTGCGTACAGCTAGTATTTGGGAAGAAATAGGAAAAATATATTCCTTATTTAATTCATATTACTCTCACGATAATACGGTGAATCACGAGAAAGAAATATGTTCATGGCTGTCTTAGAGTTGTTATTGTTTTTTAAGTTCTACTTCGGAAAAACTGAAGAGACGAAAAATTCTTTTTTAGGTACAGTCGCTCAAAAAATATCCGAACACTATAACCTTCGTGTACTGTACACGAATGTTGCCAGATCACTAATTTCTAAAAAAATCGTTGCCAAATATTTTTTCTGAATTCAGTAATCAACCGTAGTGTTCGGCTTTTTTTTGAGCGACTGTACACGAAGGTTGACAGATCACTAATTTCTCTTGTACAAGAAAGCATCAATAAAAAGTCCAGTGTCATCAAATGACTCAACAAATGATTTTCTGGAAATCTATCTTAATAAATAAAAAAAATTAGAGGCAAAAGAAAAAAAAAATTATAAAATGAATTTCAGAGAGAGCAAAGAGAATTTCTACAAAAAAACATATTTTTTACTACTGGAAAACTCAAGGCAAAGCTGTAATGATTTTCAAGAATTGTTTTGGCAGTACCTGCAACTCAGCTATCTGCAGCGAACGTTTTTATTTTTGATGCTTAAACGGATTCTCTATGAGGAAAAAATACGAATTTAAAATTATTAGAAGACATTTTTCTTAAAACGATTAATAAAATAGAGGAATAAAATTAATTGCCTCATATCAATATTTTTGAATGAATTTCATTTTTATTTTATTTTATTTTCTTCAACTATGCATTATGAGCTTAATATTTCTGAAGGAAGTTTCATTTTGTTTTAAACTTTTCTCTACTGATTTTTGTAACTTTTTTTTTTTAAATATTAATCTGTGCACAAAAACACGTTATAGTACTAAGAATTATGATCTCATACTTATGCTGAGAAATTTTATTAATAAAGCACCTCTTTATTCTGAAAAATCCATTGTGTAAATTTTTTCAGTCAGGAATGTATCCAGAAGTGTTCGCCCCTAGAAAATCCGGTTGTCTTATGAAAAATCTCGAACTTCTCAACCTGCTTTGAAATCCAAAACAGGTGACATTGCATAATTTCATTTTAGTCCCATACTTTATACCCGACACTGAAAACCAGATATGGAGAAAACAGCTGTAAAATTTTATTTCATACTGGATATAATTTTAACCTTTCTTTTCCGGTGGAATATTTTACTACTTAGGAAACCCTACCGAAATTTTATCCTCGAACTCCCCCTCCTCCAAACTAAATTTTCGCATTCCCCTTTCCACAAAACAACAAAATTTTTGCTCCCCCCCCCACTCGATACTAAATTCTGGGAAATTCCCTCCCTAAACTAAATCCTGGTACGTTACTGTCTTCAGTAGTTTCGATAATTTCTTGAAATTCGACTAATGCTTATATACATTATTTTAATACATACAGTGATGGCATCCTATTTATTTTATTTATTATTGGGTCTCCTAATTGCTATTTTTATTTCATTACTTATCAGCAAAAAAACAATATATATTGACAAATTTACTTTTCTTTTTAATTTTATGTTTTTTAACAAGTGGATTGATTGAACTGATGCGAATCGCAGAAAACACTACTGCATACCTATATAATTAAAATGATAACATATATTTCATTATATTAAATTTGTGCTAAAAGTATTTCGATATAAGGTTATCGTAACGTTATAACGAAATTTCAATTTTGCTCTAACGTAAAACGTAATGAAACTTTTTTGATTTCGCTTGCCAATACTGGACCAAAGTATCTGTAACATTAAGGAAATAAACCAGTGAAATTATGACTTTAGTTGATTCAGATGTCAGTAGATGGCAGCACGATTTTTAGGGAAGACTTTTGAAAGTTAATGCATTTCGAATATTAGATCAAAATTTATGAAAACGTACCTTTTATCGTATCATTTAATTGCAGGATCTACACAGTGTCATATACACTCCAGCTCCACATTACATCATAGAATTAATCCATTCTAATATGATTTCGTATCAAAACAAACAAAAAGATAACTTCGATGCAGTAACCAACTTCGAAAAACGACGCGCGTAAACTGTTGTTTGGACCAACCAAGGCAAGGAGTGTCTAGGGACCTTCTTTGAACCAAGGAGTGTCTAAGGGAGAAGAGAACTAGCTTCCATAGGCTTAATGTAAACTTTTCGATTGCAGCGCCCTCTACACATGACAAATTTGTGCATTGCAGTAAAGCCACCTAGCCAGGGAGAGGAGACAGTTCCTTGCATTATTTTTCCATCGCCCAACAAGTTTCTTACACCACGTGACTAATTTTACATACACTTTGACTCTGTTCAGTGTCCATTTCTTAAATTTTACCATTGTAATTTTATTCTTATGTGGGTTAGTTAAATTTATTTTCTTTAATAAAATCCCATTTTGTAAAACAGGTAGTAGCTATGCTCAACAAAAAAATTTTAATATTTTGAACATTCTACAATATTTAATTATTACAATAAATTGAAATTTATGGCTCAATGCGAGACAACATGATTTGTTTAATTATATTTTATAGAATTTTAGATATTTTCAGTAAAAGTCATATCGAGTTACTTACTTGTCAATAGATGGCAGGCAGGCACTTCTCGTATCAACCATAAAAAAATTTACTATTAGAACAAACTGCAGACACCTATATACATCCATATGCTCCAGGGAACACAAAACTGCAGCATACATTGACTTGCATGTTCGCAAGATGATTAAAGGTATTAATTTATATATTAATTTTAGAAATTCTGCAAAATTACTCAAAATAAACAAACAACGGCTTTTCCAGGTATCGTAAAATATACTCCTGAACGAGATAAAATACTCATTGAATAATTAAGGGTCAGCTATCACTATGCCAAACAGTCATGGGTGTTAGACAGTTGAAACACTGCTTAAATCCCAATAAATATACCAAGAGTAAGACAAACCATAACTGCAGTGGAATAAAAATTATTGCACTGCGCATGCGCAGATCGCCCCTTGCAGTTGTTTTTGTGCATGTACGTTAATTTGCCACGTTCAGCTTTGGTCAAATTCCGCAGAACGGCGCCACTTACGCTTGTGCGAAGCTAGCCTTCTTCTCCTTAGACCTTCTTTGGAGCAACGATCAAACCAGTTTCGGCCTTCCTACCAGAACCCGAGCGCCCTCTACCCAGTGGTTGAACAATCTAATATTCACCAGGTGTGCATTATTATTTTTCTTGCACATTGGAAGTAAATTTTCTTATTATTCTCGTATCCTATTATTGTGGCCTAAAAGTGTGCTTCTCATTGAGGAGGTGAGAGACTGCTAGGGAAGAAAGAAATGTTTTCCGAAGCATATTGATAAGGTCTTAGCACTGCATTTCTTACGTTTCAACACTTTGGAGCTACATGCTGAAGAAGGATTGAAGATCAGTTTAGGAAAGGTATCATCACTTGCTTCCTTTTCGATCAAAGTGAAATCAAAATATTCTCAACTTACTGAAATTGCTCGGAAAACTTTTCTTCGACATCTCTCGCCATACTTCTCTGAGAGTGATTTCCCAAAGAATAGTGTCATTAATAGAGAACAGCTCGGATGCCGATATCCACATTTAAAAGCTCTTGTCAGATGAAAAAATTTTTTTTATAAAGGAGAGCGGATTAAAAAACCTGATGTTAATAAAATAACGAATTTCATAAGATTTCCAGGAGTATGAGTCATCATGGCATCATTATTGGGTTGCTCACGTGAGTAAAAATATGCTCCAGAAAATGAAGACAAAAACCTCATTTGAAAATTCAAAGATAATATTCACTTTAAAGTGAAAAAAATTGCATTGGGATAAAGCCACATTTTATTACATATTTTATATTCATTTACCGCGAGAAAGAAATGATCTTTTTCTTTCTACTAAAACGGAATATTATTACAAAAAAATCATTCAATTTTGACATAGAAATCTGGAAATAAATATGTGGATATCACGAAGTTTGCCAAGTGATGTGTAAAGGACAGTAACTTGGTTAGGTTATTTTACCTCTCAGCGGCCCTATTTTGCACACAATTGGGTAAGCAGTCAAGTCACAAACACTCCGAAGGCTCGAAGAAGATTGGGGGAGGGGACCCACTGCAAAAGCTGTTGAGAAACATGTGGTCACCTCCCGTCAACAGTATCCAGAGTATTCTTTAACGTGCACATGGTATGGCTTCCCGTGCACGAGACCACGGATTAACGCCGTATCCAATGGACGGCTCTCTTTCCCAGCCCATCGGTATCCCCTGTTGACCATGGACAGGGTGAGGGGAGTTTTGTGGAGATAAAACTCAACGCTGACTCAACTGGGACTCGAACCATTCATAAAACTGAATTCACGGATCACTCAATGTTATGTCCGCTGTAAGAAAAAAATCTATAATTTGTTAAATATCAATTGAAATGTTCAACAAAAAATAAATATTCCCTGAACCAGCTTCATGCCACAGAGATCAGATAGGAGCCTATACGCCATGGAGAAGACTATGAGGAAGGTAGAACTACAGCAGATAGTTGTGTTGTTTTACATCTGAGCAGCACTTTTTTTTCAAAAAATGTGCTAAATCGACAGCTCACAAAGACCCGAGGGTTCAGAGAATGTTGGGGGACCCACTGAACAGCTGTTAGGAGACAGATGGTAGCCTCCCATCAGGGCCATCCACTGAGTTCTTTAACATCCACAGGGTATGGCTGCCTCGTAAGCATGACTTCACATCCCATCCGAAGGACAGCAGCCTTTCGAAGGTCATCACTGTCCCCTTGTCATGCCCCCCGAATTTTATGTTTATTTATTTATTGCTGTATTTTTGTTGGATTTTATTGTTGTATATATTTTTATGTGTTCTTTGAAATGTTTGTGCTGGGACGACTCATTGTTTTTGTTTTCGGGTCTAAAACTGCTCCGTGGAAGTGGTGACGAATGCCAGCAGTTGTCTATGGACGTTAATGACCGCCTAGGGCACTAGCGCAGCGAGAAGGCTAGGAGGGAGATTTGAAACATTAGTCTGTGCGTAACTGTCAAGCAAAGAGGTTGCTTCAACACGCATCAAAGGGACGCCACCTTTCTCAAAGCAACCCTTGAAGTGAATGTGTGATTCCAAAGGGGAATCTAGATTCTGATGTGAATCTGTTTTATTTTTGTGGATTCAGAAGGAACCACAGTGTAGGCAAAGGTTGGTTATCCTTTCGCCGAGTTTGAGGTCTGTAAAGTGAGAACTTGCAGAGTGAGCGATTCTCCACCTCATTATTAATATTTGCAGTAGCAAAGCAGCAAAGGCACGCGGAGTTCAACAGCGAATCTGATAGTAGTTTTGTGGATTCAGAAGGAACCACAGTGTAGGCAAAGGTTTGTTATCCTTTCGACGAGTTTTGAGGTCTGTAAAGTGCGGATTCACAGAGCATGCGATTCTCCACCTCATTGTGTTATTGTTTGCAGCAGCAAGGCAGCAAAGGCCCACAGTGTTGAGCTCATTCCCAGCACGTAGCTGTATTTGTTGTAAATAAAACTATGTCGTCCCTATCTAACTCTCATGCAGTTAATTGATGGAGAGTTCCTATTCTTCATTCAACGCAGCAAAGTTGAGGCATATATTGGCACAGGCCTAAAAACACGCAAACCTGTAGTTTCACGGAAATGAGGGTGAAGCAATATTAAGCAACAATTTCATCTTCCTCCTGCGGCCACAACAGCTATCACAGTCTGAAAGGATCCGAACTAGAGGACACGACATTCTAGCCCAGTCAGACAGGATCGGAACCACGGGTCATGACACCCCTATTGACCGAGGGCATGGTGGGAAGTTTTGCGAAATAAATCCCATGTGACGTTTGATCCTGTGAACTGCAGATCAAGAGCCTGTCACGCTACTACCCATCTCAGCAGAAAGGCAACAAATATGACCAGTCGCAGTCCATAGGCCATGGGACTGACTTTTCCTTTCATACCAGTAAATTTCAATTTTCACTCACAGTTCACGTGTATGTTTTGTATTTTCAGTTGTGGATGCATTACTAGTTACCAATAATAATGTTTTCACATCTACAAAACTTCTCAGTGAAAATTTTTGGAACACCATTGGCCTTAGTCGTGATGGCACAAAACAAAAAAAGATCACCAGTCAGACCACCTGACATATGATTAAAATTGAGGTTTACTCAGGTAAAAAAATGCTTGTAAAATTATCCATGGAATGTGGGCTGATCACGAATCCAAGTTTCAGAGGGGCGATGGTGGCTGAGTAAGGGGCACAGGCTAGAAAATTGCAGTTCCCAGAATCGAATCTAAGCAGGGTCAGCATTGAGCTTTTTCTCCGCAAAAATCCCTGCCCTGCCTTCGGTTAGTAGCGGACACCGATGGGCTTGGAAAGGCTGCAGTCCATCGAATGGGATGTTAAGACATGACCCCATGTGCAGGAGACCCATATTTTGTGCACGTTAAAAAACACACTGGATGGCCTTCAAGTAATTCTTACATCTGTCTCCCAACAGATGTTCCAGTGGGACCCCTTCCTATAGCTGAGCCCTCAGGTCCTTGTGACTTGTCCATTTAGCCCATTGTATGCAAAAAAAGTGCCGCTCAGAGGTAAAACAACACAGTTCCGAAAGAACTCTAATAGAGATCTTTCCCTTTCAGTTATAACACTACCCCAAATGGCTTATAATACGATGCATTGGATTAACATTCACAATAGAAGTTAATTCAGTAGCTGCCAGTAACTCAGCGATCAGAAGTCTAATATTTCATCAGGAGGTCGTGGGTTTGAATTGCACTCGGCTGAAGATAATTTTTCCTGTTCACCTGTCAAGGATGTTCCCCTCTGAGCTTTCACGTTGCTTCTCCTTTGTATTAGACGAGAGCGAGACAGCAGTAGTATAGTAAATGAGAGTTCTGGGCCAATGTTAAAGTATAGGGGATCCCATGTTAACCTAAGAAACACTTTAGGGGAGATGATGTTTAAACTAATTTTCGGGAAGGCGCTCTGCGTGAAAGACAGGACACGAGGGAGTTTTGTTAGAAAAATGTTACAGTTATTCTTCACTGAATTATTGGACTCTTGTGGACTTTACTGAATTATTGGGCTCTTGTGGGTGAAAATATCGGTTTAAATCGGAGAAATCGAGAAAAGCAAGAAAGTTTGCGAAATTAGTTTAAAAAATATGACAGTTCAAAATCAACAGAAAAAATGAGGATTTCGAGGGCTGTGGGGTAAAAAATATGATGGAAAGATAGATTTTGGAGTGCTATCTCTGAATGTATCGATTTCCTGTGTTCCAGTGAGGATGAGTAGATATGAGAAAAGTCGCTCCTGTTGTCGGTCAAGAGGGTCCATCTCATTTGTTTTTCCATCCACAGGGTCTATTGCAGCATTGATGTAGGTTGTTGTTTTCAGTCCCAGTGTTCTTTGCAGAGGGATCACCGACTTAAGGCATGAGGTCTGCAGGAAAAATTATTGATAACTCTGCTGATAATCCCTGCCCGGGGGGGGGGGGAGGTTTCCGAGAAAATATTTCTACTGCTCCAAACATGTTTTGCGTTGCACTGACATTGGTGCTGACTGAAGGAGCTCTGTTAGACACCTCTTTATATTGATTAATAAAAACTTAAAAATAAATCACTCAGGCGGTGAGGGAAAAAATGCTAAATTCTTATGTAAAATTTCTAAACTCTTCATTTCTTTCTCTCCTTACTCCTCTCCCATTGTATCTAGTCTCTTTATATACATTTATTTCGTGCGCAGCATTTGAGGTCATTGTCACTGTGAGATGCTTGCTTATGATCCAATTCAGCTGCTTCCTGTTCAAATCTCGCAATATGACGTAATGAATGTATTCTGAGAGAGTTCTTGTTGACATTAACGGAAATGAAATCTTCATTGGCTCTGAGCAATGGCTGACTCACTCGGTTCGAAACGAGATAAAAATATGAAACTAATATCAGGATGTACAGTCGCTACAAGATAATTCTTAACATTTACCTACCTAGTTAATTTTCTCTTTTTAGGGGCTTCCTAAGGAATATTTGTGTACTACCTATCTTCTTTAAACATAACACAAACTACAATCTCTACATAACGTCTATAAGATATCGAAGATGAACCATGCATATCTGCTGTTCATCTTGGATACCTTACAGATGTTCCGTTGAGATTGCATGAACTTTTTTTAAAGAAACTGTCAGCGACATTTTGCTAAACACGATCAGGGTTCTTTTTAGCAAGGAGACGAGGAGTTTCACGGGAGTCTGTGAGGAGTTTCACGGGAGTCTGTGAGGGGACTTTCCGTATTCAGAACTCTATTGTTTACATTCGATCGCGATTGCTGTAGCGAAAAGAAAGAGACCTTCCTTTAAAGCTCTGTCGATGTGTTTAGCAAAATATCACTGATGGTTACTTTAAAAAAAGTTCACACAATCTGCACAGAACGTCTGTAAGATATCTAAGATGAGCAGTAGATATGCATGGGTCATCTTCGATCTCTTATATACGTTACGTAGAGATTGTAGTTTGTGTTGGGTTAAAGAAGACAGGTAGTACACAAATGTTCCTTAGGAAGCCCCTAAAAAGAGAAAATTCGAAGGTAGGTAAATGTTCGGAATTATCTTGTAGCGACTGAACTCTCTTCGCAACGCAACTCCATTCGTGATTACTTAATTGTGAGTTATTGCCATCATAAGCGCGATGCTTCCTTAGTATTCGTCCGAATCAATTTCTGCAAACTTATTTTACCAGTGCCCGAAATAACACCATGACCCGACCTCTTCTGATGTTGCAGCGAATATCTTTAATAAGGATCTCGGTTAGCTTAACATTTATGATTCCTGAAAAAAAAAATATTGTTGGATAAAGTGTCAGGGAACTTTTGGTTTTGGTAGAAACTCTATTATTAGTGGTATGTTTCTTAGTGAACTGATTTATTAGGCAATTTATTTTTTTTACACACTCTACAATTTACTTTTGTTTTTCAGCTGATTATTTTATAAATCTGTCTCGTCATATATATCTGAAATTTGAAAATTCCCAAAGGCATACGTTTTAATGTCATGTGCATCAACTATTCTTTGATATATTCTTGAGACAATCCAATCTTTGCAATTTCTAATATTTCCATATCATGTTGTAGAGATCGAAATTCTATTTGTTTGGTACTTAAAATTCTTTTCTGAAAGAGACCGTGACACGATAATTTTCGTGAGTAAATTCGTTTTTGACACCATTCGCTGATTTCTTTGAAATCGTGCCATCTATAGAATATTATATTCTACAGATGGCTATATATTTGAACCTAGTGCAACGACTTCCTTAATTGCAAAACCTTTTAATTCATCTTTAAATTTTCCTGGAACCATTTTATTTGAGGTATTGAATAATGGGTGGTCTTTGGGAAAATTTGACAAATCAAAGCAATTAGAGGTTATTTGTCTTAACATCTAGGCAAAATGATTGGTGTCGGTAAATATTAATTCTGTATTAAACTTTGGTTTCAGAAAATTATAGAAGAGGTTGTAAATGGTACCTAGGCATAAACTGGAAGGAGAGCAGTGTACCATCCCCAATGATGATGCACAGAACCGGCCTGGTCTAACACCTAATGTCCGAAACCGCCATCTCTTGGTGCAGGCTTTTAGTACCTTTCAAAAAAGATATTCTCTTTTGGAAGGGAATGGAAGACAAGAGCTTCCAGTTCAGTATGGCCTACTGATCTGGTTATCTATGACCAACTTTTTAATTTTTTTTCAACTCTGCTGAGGAGTGTTCAACCTCAGAGGGTCCTGGTATTGACCATTTATACCTACTAGACTGGTTTTGTTTATGGATTTGAGCTTGATTATGGATCCTGGACTTGCTGCACTGGTAGACCTCTGTTGAGGGCGAATCTGCTGCTGTGTTTTCTGTTTGCTTCTGAGTTGGAAGCCCTAAGTGAACAGAGGCAAGGGATATCTTATATCCGCTGGTAAATAATCCTAATCAGAGGCCATCGCAGGTAGCTGAATCTTACTTAGCTAGTTGGGCATCGTCAAGTCTAAACTGGAGTAATGTGTCTCAGGCAGGCCATATGGCTCTTGAAAAAGTTCACTTGAAAAAGTAATGCCTGAATTTCCTACCAGCATTGGTGACTTCACGCTATAGCGGAGGAGGAACAGGTCTTTGCCCCATGCCTGCGATCAAGGGGCTGTTTGATATTGTTGGACTTACCTATCTCAATAAATCTAGTTTTTTAAACATCCTACTAATCATTTTCTCTTTGCAGGAACGTGGAACGTTAGGACATTATATAGAGATTATTCTCTTGATGTCCTCACGCAGGAATTCCAGAGTTATAACCTAGATATTCTAGGTTTGTAAGAGACCAGATGGACAGGTAAACGTGAGTACCTTAAAAATAACTATACATTTCTCTTTACAAGGAGGGAGGATGGAAAGCATCACCAAGGCGTGGGTCTGCTGCTCAGCACACATGCTATTCATGCTCTTCTAGGATATGAGTGCATTAATGAAAGGTTTCTTACAGCAAAATTTCAGACAAGAATTTAAGACTTGAGGTTAGATGAAATTACTACAGAAATGCTTAGAGCTGGGAATGTTTCGGTTACCAATTGTATGACTGAAATTTTTAATATCTTTTATGATGAATGCATGGTTCCTAAGGATTTTATCAGAGCTATTATTATCCCTATTTTCAAAACACGTGATCGCAATTCTTGCGATAACTATAGGAGTATCAGCCTATTCTCAATTACAGGTAAAATTCTTTCCATAATTGTGCTTAATAGAATTAAGTTCTGGATTAATAAGGTTATTAATATATAATAAGATTATATAGGATCTTAATAACCTTAAATACCTTAATAAGATTATTAAGGATCTGGTTGACAGTCAATTGGGTGATGAGCAATGTGTGGATTGAGAAGTGGTAGGGGATGTGTGGATCAGATATTTTCAGTTAGGCAGATTCTTGAGAAAGGATTAGAGTTTCAGAAACCTTTGGTTGCTAGCTTTGTTGATTTCAAAAAGCCTTTCGACTCTGTTGATCACATAATTTGTGGCTGATTGTGAGATAATATGTTATACCTGACAAGTTAGTTAACGTAATGAAAGCTCTCTATAATAACACTGAGTCGTTTGTGAAAGTTGGTAAGGCTTGTAGCAATTGGTTTAGCATTAATTCTAGTGTTCTACAATTCTTCGATTCTGTGTTGTCTCCTTTTCTCTTTAGCTTGGTTATTGATTATGTTATGCGAAATTCACTTCGAGGGAAAGATTTTGGCCTTAAATGGACTGGAGATACGAAAATTTCTGATTTAGATTATGCTGATGATTTAGCCCTTTTGGCAAATGATGTTGATGAGATGAACTCTTTCGTTCGAGCTGTTGATGAGACAAGTAATACAGTAGGTTTGGTTATAAACAGAGAGAAAACTAAAGTGATGAAAATTGGTCAGGCAGGCTGTGATTCAGTTAATCTGAATGGTTGCAACCTTGAGCAGGTGTCACAGTTTAATTATCTAGGGAGCTATGTAACAGATACTGGTGATGTGCAGCATGAGATTAACTGATGAATAGAGATTGCTGCCAGGACTTTTAAGAATCTCTGGAGATTGTGGAGAAATAGGCGCATACACCTAAAGACTAAACTAGACTGTATAATAATTTGGTTCTTTCTAGGGTTAGTTATGGTAGTGAAACTTGGATACTTTATAAACAAGATAACAGTAAACTAGATGCTTTTTATTTTAGATGCTTACGCAATATCTTGGGTATTAGGTGGTTTAACTTTGTAACTAATGATGAGGTTAGGCAACGGAGTCGGCAAACTCCTTTAAGCAGCATATCGTGCAGAGAGACACTCCTTTGGTTTGGCCATGTTGCCCGTATGGATAATTATAGATTGGGAAATAGGGTTATGAACAGTGTGCCTAGAGGCCTCAGAAAGAGGGGGAGACCTAGAATGCGATGGGCAGACAATGTCATACAGGACCTTGTTAGAATTGGTGTGCAGTGGCCGGATGCAGCAGATGTATCGCAGGACAGATATGATTGGAGAATTAACCTGACGGTCTGGTTGGACCTCCGTAGCCCATGGCTGCTTGAGGATAATGATAATGATGATGAGGATATACATGTGTAATTTGCTGAATTCTAAAATCGTCACACCTGCATAATAAGGTTTGTCTAATATAATATTCTTCTTTTCCATATGAACAAATACGAAATTTTCTGATAATTTAACACAAGAAATATATCTGGAGTTTGCCATTAATTCTTTTAACTTCTTTTCAGTAGTAACAATGCAGCAATTTATTCTTTTTCTTTTGTTTTCTATCGTTTTACCATATATTGCCTTATTCATCAGTTTAAAAAAGTCCTTCTCAAAATTATTAGTGGCGTTCATTCTTTTTGTTGTATTAAAATCTATGTAGGATTTCAGCCACGGTTTTTGATCAAATTCTAATATTTTGTGAACGGTTTTAACCCTTAGTCCTAGTTCTACATAAAGTTTAAGTAACCGGTAGTGAACTATATAATTTTGCTTATCAAACAGATTTGGTATTAGGAATGAGATGTTACGATCACTGGGTTTTAATTTTCGGGAGCCAAGGGGAAATCATTGTGTAAATCGTGCAGACGTGTTAGATATTCTAAATCAACTTCGCAAAAATAGCCTTTTTCATTGTTGTCTGGAACACTAAGGACGTCAATGTCGCTTACTCATTTGAAATTACCGATTGGGAGAGGTTGAAACATTGCCCACCCATATAAATTATTCGCGTCGAAATAAATGATGAATTTTTGTGGCTTGCTACTGTCGTATTGTTCTAGTAAAGGATTATTGGCTCGCGCAAACCTTTTAAACACTAGAGATATTCCTCCTCGTAATGATCTTTCTATAAAGAAGAACATGTCGTTTTTTATAAGTTCTAGCTCTACCTCAGTCATTTTCAAACAGGCGGAGAATGACAAAGCAGCAGAGCTGAAGTAATGGCAAAGGTCGATTTGTAATAATTCATGCACGAAGTCCTGAAATTTACAAAAATATCTCGAAACAGTAATACGTCAGTGAGCATATATAGATCGTGATATTCACCGAAAGTTTTTATGGAAAAATGTTCCCACAGATTTTTGCTGTTTCGTATTGTTCGTCATTTGCAAAATTTTTTTTCGATGGAAGCGCTGTTTGCAAAAACTGAGCGCTATTTTCCAAATAGTCGTAGCGAAAACTACTTTTGTTCTTCAAAAGTTTCTTTTGGAATTCATTCAAATTATTTTCTTCAAAATATTGATTTAATATGTGGAAATTATTCGCATTTTTTGCCAGAAAATCCAGTGAAGTGCTGAGAAACACGTACGAATCAGAAATTTAATTAGGCCAAAATTTAAGCATATGTATTTTTCAGTAATCTGGGGTATGACTGAAATTTTTATCGTTTTACCCAATTTCCACAATTCTTTTATTATGAAGTGGCCATGGAATCCCTTGAGGTTATGAATAAACAATACAGGTGTATCTTCTGAAAATTTGTATTCCAGATTACATTTGCTGTTAGCAGCAGCCCTGAATTTTGCCGTTAAATGATCGTGGTCTCTCCCCTTATCGGTTCCTAGTGTTTTCGATGTAAAATTTTCGATGTAAAATGTTTTCGATGCAAATGTAGCAACACTTTGCATCATTAATACTCTGCCGATCAAAACAAGTCATCTTAATATAGTTTTTCTTTAAAATTTTTATCATGTTTTCGGCGTCGATCATTTCATTTAAAAATCGTTCTATTGCGTTTCCGCTTCTCTACTTTCTGGATGTTATTAGTTTTCCATCTGGGCCAACTGTGACATATGCAAACCCCGATGGTACAAATATTTAGTTCGTATCGTACATGTGTTAATTTTGTATCTGGAATATTTTGAGAAACATTCAAAATCTGCATATATTACGTACGGATGTCTCAAACTATTCTTGATTGCAAGGAATTTCATAGAATTTTGTGTGGGGAAATTTAGTATTTTGCAGTTTGTTCGATTTTCAATCACTGATGTGATTATCTAATAATCTTTTCTGCAGAAATTGTGAAGACAGTATGGACAGAGTGAAAGATTTACCATGGTGTTTTGAAAGATATGCTGTAACTCTGCTGAAACGTTTTATCCAACAGTAGTGGGAATCGATTCCTTTCTTTAAAAGTAAAGTTGTATAGGATTTTTAGCACGATTCTTTGAAATATATAACGTTTCAATGCCACTTTTCTTAGAAACCATTACGTTGATAGAGAGTTTGTTTAATTCCTCGAATTTTGGAATTTGATTGATGTTTACTGGATAAGTCAGCGATGATGTACCCAAATCATTTTCATAATGTCTATAGTTTTCAACACGGTGAGGATGATCATTAGCTCGATGTAAAGCAGAGAATATTGACCACATAAAGCATTTATTCTCAGAGTTTTGAACATTGACTATTCTTTTGGTAAATTTTAAATGAGTTGGTAAATCTATGAAAGATGCTCCAACTGCATTGTATTGGGGTATTTGAATTTCCAGTGAGATAATATTGTCGAACCCTCATCCGCTTCCCTGTTTTACAAAACTTTCTATATCTTCATCGGTTTTTTTCATGCGAGTATTTCAGAAATAAGCTTAAAATATCAGCCAAAGTGATTATTTGGTTACGTATTGAAAAATATCCTGAAACTCTTTCTTCCTGCTTTTCGGGATTCGTGACATTTTTAAATTTTACGTGCAATATGATTCTAATTTTTAGCGGTTCACTGAATTTTTTACCGATAATACATTTCCACTTATTGTTATTTTTCACCAGAAAACTTTTTATATCTTGCCGCACGTCTATGTTATCTGTTTTGCATATACGAAAAGTTTTTCTGAAAAATTATCTTTCAGATTATTATCTTTCAGATGTCTGCTATAATTGTCATTTTTATCAAAACTGGAGTCGTAATATTTACATTTCTTAAATAAACGAGAAATATACGCAGTTTTCCTATAACGTGCAAGGTCAGATTTACAAACAAATTTGCTGCAGTTAACATATTTTTCTTCAGTGCTGATTCTTAGAATTCACACTTTATTACGCTAAAATAACCACCGTATTTATAGGCAACAAGGAAATAAAACTTTACCAAATGAAATTTTGGAATCTCGTAACACTTACTAAATCAGTTGGGTTGGGTTGGGTTGTTTTACCGCTGACTGAAAGACATCGAAGAAGACATCGAAGATGACCCATGCACATCTACTGCTCATCTTAGGTATTTTACAGACGTTCTGTGGAGATTATATGAACTTTTTTTAAAGAAACTGTTAGCGACATTTTGCTAAACATGATCACTGTTCTTTTTAGCAAAGTCCTTCCTTTCACTGGAGTCTGTGAGGGGACTTTCCGTATTCAGAACTCTATTGCTTACATTCGATCGCGATTGCTGTAGTGAAAAGAAAGAGAAAAAAGCTCTGTAGATGTGTTTAGCAAAATATCACTGACGGTTTCTTTAAAAAAGTTCACACAATCTCCACAGAACGTCTGTAAGAAAACTAAGATGAGCAGTAGATATGCATGGGTCATCTTCGATATCTTATAGACGTTACGTAGAGATTGTACTTCGTGTTGGGTTAAAGATGACAGGTAGTACACAAATATTCCTCAGGAAGCCCCTAAAAAGAGAAAATTCGAAGGTAGGTAAATGTTCGGAATTATCTTGTAGCGTTTTTATTATGCTTTCTTACAACGTGCATTTAATGCTTCATAGCTAAAATTTACAAATGCAGAATTATTTGTGACACCGAATATTATGTGATACCAGCTTTCTCGTGGTGCAAGCCGCTAGTACCTTTCAAAAGAGATCTCTTTTGGAAGGGAACGGAAGACAAGAGCTGCCAGTTCAGTATGGTCTGCTGATCTGGTCATCTATGGCCAAATTTTTCACTTTTTTTTCAACCTGGCTGAGGAGTGGTCAACTTCACAGGGTCCTGGTGCTGACCATTTATACCTACTAGACTGGATTTGTTTATTGATTTGAGCTTGATTATGGATCCTGGACTTGCTGCACTGGTGGGCCTCTGTTGAGGGCTAATCTGCCGCTGTGTTTTCTGTTTGCTTCTGAGCTGCCAGCCCTAAGTGAACAAAGGCATGGGATACCTTATATCAACTGGTGGATAATCCAGATCAGAGGCCGTCACAGGTACCTGAACCCTAACTTAGCTAGTTGGATATCTTCAATCTTAAACTGGAGTAATGTGTCTCAAGCAGTCCATATGGCTCTTAAAAAGGTACATTGAAAAGGCTGTGCCTGAAGTTTCTACCAGCATCGGTGATTTCAGCCTTTAGCGGAGGACAAGTTTTTTCTCCCATGCCTGATACAAGATCTACGACTAGGATTTCCCCTAGGTGCAAATTTTCAGAGCTCTACAATTTCTGCATCATAGTTAGAGTTAGTGATTCCTTGTCAGTCAGTCAGCTGGCAGTCACTGATAATCGTCTATATACAGGGTGATTCAGAATTCATCATCAATATTTGGTGGGGAGGTAGGTAATAAGAAACGAAGGAGATTTCACATAGGAAAGCATGGGCGCATATGCCATGTAGTAGGGCAAAATGACCCCAGTTCAATGATGGAAAGAACACATAAGAAGGAAGTGGTAAGGAAAAAACATTTATTATCTTACATGTAACATTTCTTTGCTTTGGTTGTACAGACTTACAAGAGGTGCTCGAACTGCCGACCATGTGCTAGAATGCATGACTCACAACGGCGTTGCATGGACAGCCGGACCCTGTGGAAGATGCCTGGCATTTCCCGGATGTTTGAGGCAGCAACTGATATGCGTGCTACAAGATCCATAGCACTATCAACAGGGGTCTCGTACACCATGTTTTTCATAGCACCCCATACAAAGAAATCGATTGGAGATAAATCCGGTGAACGTGGTGGCCAAGAAACCGGTCCACTGCGGCCAATCCATTGACCACCAAACTGTCTGCGTAGGTAAGCACGCACAGCATTTGCGAAATGTGCAGGAGCGCCGTCATGCTGGAACCACATTCGCCGGAGACTACCATCAGGAACCTCGTTCAGAAGATCCGGTAACACAGTCTGAAGAAATGTTAGGTACTTGGCACCGTCCAAACGGGATGGTAGTAAATACGGGCCCAACAAACAGTCACCGACAATCCCAGTCCACACATTGACAGCAAAACGTTGTTGCGCAGCTCCAGGTCTTGTACTGTGTGGGTTCTGATGAGCCCACACATGCCAATTGTGTGTGTTGAAGACACCCTCTCGAGTGAACAACGCCTCATCGGTGAAAAGAACATACGTTGGGAAATTGGGATCAACGGCTGTTCTCTGCATGAACCACTGACAAAATATAACACGCTTGGGATGGTCGTCTGCTGCCAATAATTGCACTCTTTGCAGATGAAACGGATGTAACCCTTCATCGTGTAATATCCGCCACGCTGTTGCTTGCGAAATTCCAAACTGCCTAGCCATACCTCGTGTGCTAGCACCAGGTTGTTCCTCGATTTCCTGTAGGACAGCTTCCTCTACTGCTACTGGCCGTGCCGATCTGCGCCTCCCTCGATTAACATTACTAGCAGCAAACGATCCTGTTTCACGCAGTTGGCGATGAATACGTGAAAACATTTGATGCTGTGGCACACGGCGGTTTGGGAAGCGCGCTGCATACAATTGCCTGGCTCGAAGACATCTTTCTCCTGCCGCACCGTAAGTTACATGCATATCTGCACATTCATTCCACGTATACCGGTTCATGTTACTTCTGCAAATTCACCTTGTCGAATGACAACTGACTGCACGCGTCAAACAGCTGTGCTTCTGTATGAGAGGTGTGTACACACAGCGCCCTCTACACCACCATGCGTTCGTCTGCCCCCATACTTTCCTATGTGAAATCTCTTTCTTTTCTTATTCCCTTCCTCCCCACTAAATATCGATGATGAATTCTGAATCACCCTGTATATGACACGGTGGATTGTAAATATTTATGCTTGGAGAATAAATCTGTAAAATTCGGAGTTTAAATCTGTAATTGGAGAGTTGGAGAATAAATCTGTAAAATAATCTGTAAAATTCGGTGTTTTTCGGTTCATCCATTTTGATCTTCTAATATCCGTGTGGGGCGGGGGTGGCTCAGTCGTTAGCGCGCCAGGCTCGTAATCTGTAGTTCCCAGGTTCGAGTCCCAGCTGGATCAGCGTTGAGATTTATCTCCGCAAAATTCCCCGCCCTGCCCATGGTCAGTAGGGGACACCGATGGGCTTGGAAAGGCCGCCGTCCGTCGGATGGGACGTTAAGCCATGGCCCCGTGTGCGGGAGAGTCATACCCTGTGCATGTTTAAGAACACGCTGGATGGCCTTGACGGGAGGCTACCAACAGCTGTTAAAGCTGTTCCAGCTGTCTGCCAACAGCTGTTCCAGTGGGTCCCCTCCCCCAACCTCCTCTGAGCCTTCGGGGTCCATGTGACCTGTCCATTTAGCCCATGGTGTGCAAAAAAGTGTCGCTCAGAGTAAAACAACCCAACCCAACCCTAATATCCATGAAAACGGCAGGCCAGGCAAAATGTTTTAGTAAAATTGAATTATTTGTTACCGTTCATAGCGTAAAACGTAATAAAAAATTTATTTAACCGATAAGTTAGAACATTGTAGTACTGTAAGTTATTAGTATGATTATTATCCATTCGTGTTTAGCCAAGAACAAGAATTTTAAATTAGTTCTGCAATTTACAGAGATAATGTCTCAAGACTTCTATTACAGCGTGGCCAGTCCAAACTTCACATGCTATGACATGTTTTATCACGTGTCATCCAAAGAATTCCCAAAGAGCCAATCAAAATGATCGCTTCATTTCTCTAATACATAATACATTGTTCAATGGTAAAAATTTTCTTCGTTTTAACAAAAATATGTTTACTCACACTTTCTTTGCATTTCACCAGGTATTTTAAAATACTAATGAATAATGTGCCTTTGAATATAAAGTCATCGCATAAATGCTTCTATACCTAAAAGCCATTCGAAAGCGAAACATCCGTAGGGTATGATATTAACAAGGGAAGAAAATCGAGATCAGCGCTCTCTATTGGTAGGGGACATTTTTAAACCAGATTTTATTACACAAATCATACCCTATTACTGATTCCAATTCGCCGACTGCTAAAACAAAAAGCTTTTATATACACATATTCCTGTGTTGCATTATTTACAATATGTAACGGTTGGAGAAAAGAAGTTGAAATTTATTTTTATACTTGGCAGATATTTTTGTGCTGACATAATACTGCAGAAACATATTGGCCTAAAACCACAGATATGGTAAAGGGCAAGTAAATAGTAAATTGGCAAGAAAACTTTGACACCAACCTCCCCTGTTAGAGACCGCCATTTTGGTTGTAAAATGCTCGTTACTGAAGGCAATTCTCGTTGTATTGAACATTTTTAAAAATTATTAAATTGCCTTTTCATTGTATTGAACTGATTTAAAAATAATTAAATTGTCTGTTCATTGTACTGAACTGATTTAAAAATTATAAAATTGCGCTTAAGATATCCTATGCTGCATTGATTTGGATAAATCTAAAACATATATCTTTTTTTTACTCTTTTAATTGCATTATATTTCAACTTTGGCAGCAACAGACAGGATTGTCATAAGAGCTGTTTCATGCTTCTAGAAAAAACAAACTTTTGATTCATTAATAACAGATCCTGAAAGCTAATATCTTACAACGCTAACAAGTTGTTCATGAAATGAAAGTTAGACAGAGAATGCAAGTCATATGGCAGATCTCAGCTTTGATCGCTTAGCCGTCATATGGTTTGGTGCAAGATAATGATGAGCTGCGTCATGTTTCCTAAGCAGCGTCATCTCTTGGCAGAGAACCGTGAACAGCCAACTCACAAATTTTCTTTTCAAAAAGATTTCTATAAAAATTGTTTATTCAAGGTATATCCCAAAAAAAACCCACCAAATACGCGATTTGAAGAAATGAAAAACTGTTGAATTATCACAATAAAAAGATATCAACTACAAAAAAAGTTCCATCAATACCTAAAAAATATTTATTACTAGCAGTGAAAACATTGCGAAATGAGAACACATCGAATAAACACTTATTTATGAACGTAAAATTTTCATTCCACACATAGAACTAGGCAAAACCTTTTCGGGGACAACTATTTTTAAAAGCAGAAATATTGCTAAACAACGAACTGTCGTCGCACAATTAGAATAAAAGTTATACAATAATTTTATCCGAATCAACCATATTAAACCGAGCATACCATTAAAAAACGAACCTTTCCATCATCATCACCATCATCAAGATACCTTGGGCAACGAGTGTCCAACCAGAACGTGCAATTTAGTTCTCCAATCATATCTATCCGGAGATACATCTGCTGCATCTGGCCACTGCACACCAATTCTAACATGGTCCTGTTTGACATTGTCTGCTCACCGCATCCTAGGTTTCCCATTCTTTCTGAGCTCTTTAGGCACACTGTTCATAACCCTATTCGCTAATCTATGATCATCCATACAGGCAACATGACCAAACCAGCGGAGTCTCTCTCTGCACAATAATCTGCTTAAAGGAAATTGCCAAATCCATTGCCTAACCTCATCGTTAGTTACAAAGTTGAACCACCTAATGCCCAAGATACTGCATAAGCATCTAGAATCAAAAGCATGTAGCTTCCTGTTATCTTGTTTACAAAACGTCTAAGTTTCAGTACCATAACTAACCCTAGAAAGGAACAAACTATTATACAGTCTAATTTTAATCTTTAGGAGTATACGCTTATTTCTCCACACTCTCCATAGATTCCTAAATTCCCGGCAGAAATCCCTATTCATCTCATGCCGCACATGATTAGTACCTGTTACATAGCTCCCAAGATAATTAAACTGTTATACCTGATCAAGACTGCAACCATTCAGATTAAATAAATTATAGCCAGCCTGACCAATTTTCATCATTTTAGTTTTCTCTCTGTTTAGCGCACTTGGCTACTGATCTACGGGACCTGGGTTCGAGCCCCAGTAAGGCATGGATGTTCGTGTTGTTTTTCTGCTGAGGTCCTGCCATTCTCTCAGATCTTCTACTGTGGGCATATAAACTGACAGGCTCCTGTCAGACCTCTGTGGCAAGCAGCTGCTTGAGGGGGTATTTTTTTTTTATAACCAAACCAACTATATTACCAGTCTCATCAACAGCTCGAATGAAAGAGTTCATCTCATCAACATCATTTGCCAAAAGGGCAAAATCATCAGCATAATATAAATCAGAATTTTTCGTATTTCCAGACCATTTAAGGCCAAAATCTCTCCCTTGCATTGAATTTCGCATAACGAAATCGATAACCAAACTAAAGAGAAAAGGAGACAATATGCACCTTTGTCGAACACCAGAAGCAATTATAAACATTTTTTTTCTTTGATCATAGTACAAATAAATTTTATCGTTACAGAACATCTGCAAAGCTTAAAGCTTATCTGCAGTATATAGAATATTTACATTTATAATTTGTTACAACAGTATGTTTAGCTTTCTCTCACCTGATGCGAGATAAATATTATATATAGACGATTGTGAGTGACTGACAACTGACTGACTGATGACAAGTGATCATTCCAACTCTAACTATCATGCAGAAATTGTAGAGCTCCGAAAATTTGCGCCTAGGGGTAATCCGAATAGTAGATCTTGGGGAAAATCCGAAATATAACCTTGAAGGTCAAATGGAGGTCACGAAGTCAAATCATGATCTACGATGTGCTAGAAACATGAAATTTGATGTATGGGGCTCTTTCGGATGTAGATCTCGAAACATTTAGGAAATTTCGGATTTAAATAATAAAATATATCGTAATTTTTTTTGTCGAAACGTTTGAATGCTTTTCAAGTTGATGTACTCCTAGTTATTTATAGCTAAAAGAGGACAGTTTCGTTTATGATATGTACAGGGATATATGTGTGATAAACAAAATCAGACACTGATGACTGGTTTAGTCAATAGCACGCCAGGCTCATAATCTGCAGTTTCCAGGTTCAAGTCCCAAGTGGAACAACGTTGAGATTCATCTTTCCAAAACTCTCCACCCTGCCCATGGTCTGCAGGAGACAACAATGGTTCTGGAAAGGCCACCGTCTCCAGGATTGGAAGTAAAGCAATGACCCCATATGTGACAGAGCCATAACCTGGACATTAAAGAACACACTGGAACTTTTGATAGGAGGCTACCATCTGTTTTCCAACAGCTCCTCTATTGGGTTCCCCTCCCGCAATCTTCTCTGAGGTTGTGGCCTGGCTATTTAGCCCATTGTAGGCAAATAAAGTGCAGCTCACAGATAAAACAACAACCTATAAACTGTTTTGCACACAAAGGGCTAAATGCCAGGCCTCCCACTAGGGCTGTGTATTTTTAACATGCCCAGGGTATGGCATTCCTCCACATTGGGCTACTGCTTTATGTCTCATTTCATGGGCAACGGCCTTTCCAAACCAATTGGTGTTCCCACTGAAGGCAGGGTTGGGGTTTTGTAGAGATAAATCTCGATGCTAGTCCATGTGAGACTAGAACCTGGGAACTGCAGATTACAAGCCTGGTGAGCTCTCAATTGAATCACCTCCAGTCCTACATATGAAGAAAAAGAGAACTTTACCAAAAGGAATATGACATATTACAAGTTTTTATTTATTTATTCCAAGGTTTGTACTCTTTTTATTTTTATTGAAGCAGAAGATTTGTTCTAATGTTTTTAAACTGATGGGTTTATTAGTAGGAAATAATCAGAAATACTGTGCTACAGTGAACCTTTTGACTCAAAATTATGAAGAAACAATTGGCAGATTTCTGATTCTCTTTATAATTAGTATATCAGTCTCACACTTCCAATAATATACTACAACTTTATTTCGGGAATACACTGTTTGAGATTTAACATACCAATTGTCTGAACTTATGTTAATGAAATCTGAAATTCTAACCCTCTGTTATATGAAGCATGATGAAGAGAAGGTATTTGATTTTGAGACATTTGTAAAAATTTCATTCCTATAATATTATATTTCCACTTGTAGATGTGTCAACAGGCTTTCAATCTGCAAATTAAATCTTTGCTCGAACTAATATTTTAATTTATTGTGAAGACTCACAGTACTTATTTGTACCTGTATTTGTGGGGTGGGGGGTGATGTCTATATGGCATAGCCCAGATGGAAAACCTAATGAAATAGAGGCCTATAGGTTATTCAATAAAATTCGATTTTAGTGCATCTTTACCTATAAATTTGTTTAGTATGCAGTGAAAAGTTACATTATTCTTCTAGAAAAATTATTAAAAAATACGTAAACTTCTTCTCATAGCAGCTAATGTGAAATCTTGGAGTTACCGTTGCTAAGCCCAATGAACATGCCACTTGCAAAGTTGATGCATTCTACCCAATCCAAAAAAAAGAAAAAGAAAAAATTGAATATGTTACATATCATCATTTGTCTTATATAATTTGTCACTAAATTTTTCTACTATACTCTGAAATAAGCAACATAATGGTTTCCATTTTTATCGCTAGTAATGAAACGGGCTATAAGATATATAGCCAAATTGATGAGGAAAAGGCTATATTTATTTATTTTATGTGTAGAATCAACACACAGAACCTCATTTGAATAATACCCCATCATATTTCTTTTTATATAGGAAACAGTTTGCATAAAATAGATTTCATGAAACATATGCATTGGTAGCATTATGCACTTCTGTCGTGATTACATATTAATTCCTGAATTATTTTAGCTGGGACACAAGCTGATATCCTTTCTAGGATTATGTATTCAACCCCTTTTACTTGATTTGTTGCTTAAAGTTGGAGATTTCGCACTGAAAAATTAAATTTCATGCAAAATTTCCAGTGTTGACTACTTTTCCAATGCGAAAAACACCCTATTTATAAAAAAGAGAACATCTGGTGCTGACCATATAAACCCACTGGATTGAACAGATATATGGCTCTGAGCTTGATTATGGATCGTGATTTTGCTGCACTGGTGGGCTTCTGTGGAGGGAAAATCTTCCGCTGTATTTTCTGTTTGTTTGTAGGTTGACAATCAATCAAGTGAATAGATTCACAGGATATGTTTATCAGCTGGTGGATAATCCTGAGCAGAAGTCATCGCAGGCACCTGACACTTTGCTTCTGTTGGCATCGTCAAATTCTACATTGGAGGAAGTCTTCCAGGGAAGATGGCTTCAGCCTTTAGTGGTGGGGAGAACGGGTCTTTGCCCCATGTCTGCGATTAGGGGGCTGTTTGATATTGCCGGAATTCCCTCTCGGAATATACATAGTTTGTTTAAACATCCCACTAACCATTTACTCTCCATAGGTAGTTGAAATGTGAGGACTCTGCACAGAGCTTTTTCTCTTGATGTTCTCACACAAGAATTCCACCATTATAATTTAGATATTCTCGGCTTGCAAGAGACCAGATGGACAGATAAAGGTCAGATTCTTAAAAATAATCATAAATTTCTTTTTTCAGGAAGGGACGACAATAAGCATCACCAAGGCGTGGGTCTGCTTCTCAGCAGACACGCTAGTGATGCTCTTCTAGGATATGAGTGCCTTAATGAAAGATTTCTTTCAGCAAAATTTCAGACAAGAGTTAAAGACCTGAATGTTATCTGCTGTTTTGCCCCCACTGAGGATGCCGATGAGGATGAGAAGGATAGGTTTCATGAACAACTTCAGGATATTTTGAATTCTGTCAAGAAAGGAGATATTACCCTTGTTCTTGGTGACTTCAATGCCGAAGTTTGTACTGACTCTGACCTTTGGGGAGGAGTAATAGGCTTTTGGTATTGGTAGCTGCAATGGTAATGGGCAGCGTCTCCTGTAGGTAAGTAAACTCAATGGATTCAGAATAACTAACACTTATTACAAACACCGCGACATACATAGTACACATGAGTTTCACCTCATGGGCTGCATAACAATATGATTGATTATATATTAAATAACAGCAAATGGGCTACATCTGTTAGGAATACCAGGTCATATAGGGGAGCTGAAAATGGATCTGACCATTATCTTGTTAAAAGTGTCTTGCAATTTAAACTTAAAAAGTGTTGTGCTAGGGTTAAAATATTTGCTTTTAATACTGAAGCTCTGAAAGACCCAGTTATAGCCAAAGCTTACCATGATAGGTTACTTAGTCATTATGACAGTCATGGTATGCTTACTACTGTAGTTGAGGAAGAATGGGATCATTTTAAACAGGCTTTTTTGGACACTAACAGTACTCTTTTAGGAAAAAAGGAGCAGAAGGGACAGAATTACCTGAGTGATAAGGCACTTGAGCTTATTTCGGAAAGAAAGAACTGCAGGAATGTCTTTAATCAATACCCTACTAGTCCTAATAGAAAGCATTACAGAGACCTTAATAAACTTGTAAAGGATCAGTTAGCTGCTGATAAGAATCTTCGGCTTGATGGTTTGACTGACAAAGCCGAGGAAGCAGTTAGACAGCACAACAGCAGAGAGCTGTACCAGATAATTAATGTTTTGTGTGGTAGAAAACGGACAGGTATACAGGGATTGAAGGATAAACAAGGTAAGGTTATAGAAGGTGAGGATTCTGTCATGGCTAGGTGGGCTGAGCATTTCAGTGATATTCTAAATAATGCGGTTAGTTCTATTCCAATTGTTTGCAATGATGATAGATGCATTGGTGGCTTTAATTTTGGCCCTATAACACAATCTGAAGTTATTTTGGCTGTTTCTAAACTTAAATTTCATAAATCCTGAGGGGTAGATGAAATTACTACAGGAATGCTCAGAGCTGGGAATGTTTCGGTTACCACTTGGATGACTGAAATTCTGAATATCTTTTATGATAAAGGCATGGTTCCTAAGGATTTTACCAGAACTATTGTTATTCCTATTTTCAAAAAAGGTGATCGCAGTTCTTGTGATAACTATAGGGGTATCAGCCTACTCTCTGTTCCAGGTAAAGTTCTTTCCATGATTTGCTTAATAGAATTAAGAAACTGGTTGGCAGTCAATTGCGTGATGAGCAATGTGGATTCAGAAGTGGCAGGGGATGTGTGGATCATATATTTTCACTTAGGCAGATTCTTGAGAAATATTTAGAGTTTCAGAAACCTTTGGTTGCTATATTTGTTGATTTCAAAAAGGCTTTCGACTCTGTTGATCGTCATAATTTGTGGTTGATTGTTAAATCATATGGTATATCAGACAAGTTAGTTAACATAATGTGAGAGTTCGTAAGGCTTGTAGCAATTGGTTTAGCATTACTTCTGATGTTCGACAAGGGTGCATTTTGTCTCCTTTTCTCTTTAGCTTGGTTATTGATTATGTTATGCGAAATTCACTTCAAGGGAAAGATTTTGCCTTAAATGGACTGGAGATACGAAAATTTCTGATTTAGATTATGCTGATGATTTAGCCCTTTTGGCAAATGATGTTGATGAGATGAACTCTTTCATTCGAGCTGTTGATGAGACTGGTAGTAGAGTAGGTTTGGTTATAAACAGAGAGAAAACTAAAGTGATGAAAATTGGTCAGACAGGCTGGGATTCAGTTAATCTGAATAGTTGCAGTCTTGAGCAGGTGTCACAGTTTAATTATCTTGGGAGTTATGTAACAGATAATGGTGATGTGTGGCATGAGATTAACAGACGAATAGGGATTGCTGCCGGGACTTTTAAGAATCTAGGGAAAGTGTGGAGAAATAGGCGTATACACCTGAAGACTAAAATTAGACTGTATAATAGTTTGGTTCTTTCTAGGGTTAGTTATGGAAGTGAAACCTGGACACTTTGTAAACAAGATAACAGGAATCTAGATGCTTTTGATTCCAGATGCTTACGCAGTGTCTTGGGCTTTAGGTGGTTCAACTTTGTAACTAATGATGAGGTTAGGCAAAGGAGTTTGCAACCTCCTTTAAGCAGCATATTGTGCAGAGAGAGACTCCGTTGGTTTGGCCATGTTGCCCGCATGGATAATTATAGATTGGTGAATAGGGTTATGAACAGTGTGCCTAAAGGCCTCAGAAAGAAGGGGAGACCTAGGATGCGGTGGGCAGACAATGTCAAACAGGACTTTGTTAGAATTGGTGTGCAGTGGCCAGATGCAGTAGATGTAGCTCAGGATAGACTTTCTTGGAGAACTAAATTGCACGGTCTGGTTGGACCTCCGTAGTCCATGGCTGCTTGAGGATGATGATGATATATAATTTATAGATACTGTTATTGCAACACATAAAGAACGATGCATAAATACAAATATTTAGAAACACATTCGTTAAAGAATGGATAAGTGCAATTTTACTTTAACATTTCAAATAAATTTCTGATACAGATTATTTGGTATAAATGAAAATCAAAATCAAAAACGGAACTATTCAATGCGGTACTTCTGCAATTTAAATCACTCAGCTCACTGTATTATATGATTATTACATTGATATATTATTCATTATTATTAAATATTAATGCATTACTGATATCCATTAAAAATGGCGCCTGAAGGACGTAAACTGCAGGTTTGCTCTCTATGTTTCCTTAAGATGCAAATCACTAATTCTTAATTATAATCTTTTTCAAAATTTTTATTTCTCAACTTCAGAAATTCAGTTCACAATTTATGTCTTCATTTTAATGTTATTAAAGCTGTATCATATTTCATTTTGAAAGAGTTTTCAGCATTACAATGGGGAATGTTCTACGAAAATATATTAATGAGAACAATTTATTTTAGTTTTAGAACAAAACGATAAATTACTACCATAAGAAAAAAAAAGATTTCAGTTACATCATTTGCTAAGTTTTACAAAAAGAAAAATGCTTACCTCGAAGTCACTCAATTGTTGTCTCCATTCATCATCATCATCATCATCATCATCATCATCATCATCATCATCATCATCATCATCATCATCATCATCATCATCATCATCGTCGTCGTCGTCGTCGTCGTCGTCGTCGTCGTCGTCGTCGTCGTCGTCATCATCGTCGTCATCATCATCATCATCATCAAGCAGCCATGGGCTAAGGAGGTCCAACCAGACCGTGTAATTTAGTTCTCCAAGCAAGTCTATCCTGAGCTACATCTACTGCATCTGGCCACTGCACACCAATTCTAACAAGGTCCTGTTTGACTTTGTCTGCCCACCACATCCTAGGTCTCCCCTTCTTTCTGAGGCCTTTAGGCACACTGTTCATAACCCTATTCGCCAATCTATAATTATTCATACGGGCAACATGGCCAAACCAACGGAGTCTCTCTCTGCACAATATGCTGCTTAAAGGAGGTTGCAAACTCCTTTGCCTAACCTCATCATTAGATACAAAGTTGAACCACCTAATGCCCAAGATACTGCGTAAGCATCTGGAATCAAAAGCATCTAGTTTCCTGTTATCTTGTTTACAAAGTGTCGGAGTTTCGCTACAATAACTAACCCTAGAAAGAACCAAACTATTATACAGTCTAATTTTAGTCTTTAGGTGTATACGCCTATTTCTCCACACTCTCCATAGATTCTTAAAAGTCCCGGCAGCAATCCCTATTCGCCTGTTAATCTCATGCCGCACATCACCATTATCTGTTACATAGCTCCCAAGATAATTAAACTGTGACACCTGCTCAAGACTGCAACCAATCAGATTAACTGAATCACAGCCTGCCTGACCAATTTTCATCACTTTAGTTTTCTCTCTGTTTATAACCAAACCTACTCTACTACCAGTCTCATCAACAGCTCGAATGAAAGAGTTCATCTCATCAACATCATTTGCCAAAAGGGCTAAATCATCAGCATAATCTAAATCTGAAATTTTCGTATCTCCAGCCCATTTAAGGCCAAAATCTTTCCCTTGAAGTGAATTTCGCATAACATAATCAATAACCAAACTAAAGAGAAAAGGAGACAAAATGCACCCTTGTCGAACTCCAGAAGTAATGCTAAACCAATTGCTACAAGCCTTACCAACTCTCACACACGACTCAGTGTTATTATAGAGAGCTTTCATTATGTTAACTAACTTGTCTGGTATACCATATGATTTCACAATCAACCACAAATTATGACGATCAACAGAGTCGAAAGCCTTTTTGAAATCAACAAAGCTAGCAACCAAAGGTTTCTGAAACTCTAAACATTTCTCAAGGATCTGCCTAAGTGAAAATATTTGATCCACACATCCCCTACCACTTCTGAATCCACATTGCTCATCACGCAATTGACTGTCAACCAGATTCTTAATTCTATTAAGCACAATCATGGAAAGAACTTCACCTGGAACAGAGAGTAGGCTGATACCCCTATAGTTATCACAAGAACTGGATCACCTTTTTTGAAAATAGGGATAACAATAGCTCTGGTAAAATCCTTAGGAACCATGCCTTTATCATAAAAGATATTCAGAATTTCAGTCATCCAAGTGGTAACCGAAACATTTCCAGCACTAAGCATTTCTGTAGTAATTTCATCTACCCCTGGGGATTTATGAAGTTTAAGTTTAGAAACAGCCAAAATAACTTCAGATTGTGTTATAGGGCCAACATTAAAGCCACCAATGCATCTATCATCATTGCAAACAATGGGAATATAACTAACCGCATTGTTTAGAACATCACTGAAATGCTCAGCCCACCTAGCCATGACAGAATCCTCACCTTCTATAACCTTACCTTGTTTATCCTTCAATCCCTGTATACCTGTCCGTTTTCTACCACACAAAACATTAACTATCTGGTACAGCTCTCTGCTGTTGTGCTGTCTAACTGCTTCCTCGGCTTTGTCAGCCAAACCATCAAGCCAAAGATTCTTATCAGCAGCTAACTGATCTTTTACACGTTTATTAAGTTCTCTGTAATGCTTTCTATTAGGACTAGTAGGGTATTAATTAAGGACATTCCTGCAGTTCTTTCTTTCCGAAATAAGCTCAAGTGCCTTATCACTCAGGTAATTCTGTCCCTTCTGCTCCTTTTTTCCTAAAAGAGTACTGTTAGTGTCCAAAAAAGCCTGTTTAAAATGATCCCATTCTTCCTCAACTTCAGTGGTAAGCATACCATGACTGTCATAATGACTAAGTAACCTATCATGGTAAGCTTTGGCTATAACTGGGTCTTTCAGAGCTTCAGTATTAAAAGCAAATTTTTTAACCCTAGCACAACACTTTTTAAATTTAAGTTGCAAGACACTTTTAACTAGGTAATGGTCAGATCCAATTTCAGCTCCCCTATATGCCCTGGTATTTCTAACAGAACTAGCCCATTTGCTGTTAATTAATATATAATCAATCATATTCTTATGCAGCCCATCAGGTGAAACCCATGTGTACTTATGTATGTCGCGGTGTTTGTAATATATGTTAGTTATTCTGAAACCATTGAGTTTACTTCCCTGTAGGAGACGTTGCCCATTGCCATTGCAGCTACCAATACCAAAAATGGCCAATCACCCCTCCCCAAAGGTCAGAGTCAGTACCAACTTTGGCATTGAAGTCACCAAGAACAAGGGTAATATCTCCTTTCTTGACAGAATTCAAAATATCCTGAAGTTGTTCATAAAACCGATCCTTCTCATCCTCATCGGCATCCTCAGTGGGGGCATAACAGCAGATAACATTCAAGTCTTTAACGCTTGTCTGAAATTTTGCTGTAAGAAACCTTTCATTAATGCACTCATATCCTAAAAGAGCATCACTAGCGTGTCTAGCAAACCCACGCCTTGGTGATGCTTATTTTCGTCCCTTCCTGAAAAGAGAAATTTAAGATTATTTTTAAGAATCTGACCTTTATTTGTCCATCTGGTCTCTTGCAAGCCGAGAATATCTAAATTATAATGGTGGAATTCTTGTGTGAGGACATCAAGAGAAAAAGCTCTGTGCAGAGTCCTCACATTCCAACTACCTATGGAGAGAAAATGGTTAGAAGGATGTTTAAAGAAACTATGTTTATTGAGAGAGAGGAATGCCGACAATATCAAGCAGCCCCCTAATCGCAAACATGGGACAAAGACCCGTTCCCCCACCACTAAAGGCTGAAGCCATCTACACTGGAAGACTTCCTCCAATGTAGAATTTGATGATGCCAATAGAAGCAAAGAGTTCAGGTGCCTGCGATGACCTCTGCTCAGGATTATCCACCAGCTGATAAACATATCCTGTGAATCTATTCACTTGGGGCTGTCAACGCAGAAACAAACAGAAAACACAGCGGAAGATTTTCCCTCCACAGAAGCCCACTAGTGCAGCAAAATCACGATCCATAATCAAGCTCAGAGCCATATCTGTCTAGTCCAGTGGGTTTATATGGTCAGCACCAGGACCCTGTGTGGTTGACCACTCCTCAGCAGGGTAGAAAAAAAGAAAAGTAGCCATAGTTGTCCAGATCAGTAGGCCACACTAATCTGGCATTAGGTGCTAGGCCTGGCCGGTTCTATGCATCATCACAGGGGATTGGTGCATAGCTCTCCTTCCAGTGACTACCTATCTACCATTTACAGACCTTGTCTCCATTATGTTTATCAAATGCTCCCAGCATGTACCGAGTAGACAGCCTCGCCTTGATGGTCCACACGTCACTTGCGCTAGCCGAACAATTTTTTTTTTGTCACATGTTCCTATAACACTAGACAACAAATTGAAACATTTTTTATAACATTGGCCAAATAGGATGTTTTTAAACAATTCTGTGGTGCTGAATTCAAATATGCTATAAAAAATCTGCAGCATGTGCAAGTTTTTTAAAATTATGGATTGATGTATTTCAAATTTCATTGAATACACATATCAGGGAAATGAAACCAAATGTGATTATTTTATTAAATTGCAACTTAAAACTCATTAATTAATTGTATGATTACAGTGAAAAAAATTTAGAAACGTCATAGTTATAGGTCACTGAAGCGATTAGAACGCTGAAGCAATCGTTTTGATTGACTCTTTGGTAAACTCGTTGAATGACATGTGATAAAACATGTCATAGCATGTGAAGTTTGGACTGCCCACGCTGTAATAGAAGTCTTGAGACGTTATCTATGTAAATTGCAAAACCAATTTAAAATTCTTATTCTTGGCTAAACACGAATGGATAATAATCATACTGATAACTTACAGTACTACAATGTTCTAACTTATCGGTTAAATCAATTTTCATTACCATTTACGCTATGAACGGTAACAAATAATTCAATTTTACTAAAACATTTTGCAGGCCTGCCGTTTTCACGGATATTAGAAGATCAAAATGGATGAACAGAAAAACGCCGAATTTTACAGATTATTTTAGTTCTCCAAGCATAAATATTTACAATCCACCATATATGTAGACGATTATCAGTGACTGCCAGATGATTGACTGACAAGGAATCACTAACTCTAACTATGATGCAGAAATTGTAGAGCTCTGAAAATTTGCACTTAGGGGTAATCCTAGTCGTAGATCTTGGAAAAAATCCGAAATATGTCCTTCAAGGTCAAATGGAGTTCACTTAATAGTCAAACAGTGATTTACGAGTGCTAGAAACATGAAATTTGGTGTGTGGGGTTGTTTCGGGGTGTAGATCTCGAAACCTTTTCGGAAAATTTTGGATTTAAATAATAAAATATATCGTAATTTTTTTTGTTGAAACGTTTTAATACTTTTAAAGTTGATGTAATTCCTAATTATTTATAGCTAAAATAGGACAGTTTGGTTTATGATATGTACAGTGATATACACCGAAGAGCCAAAACATTATGGCCAGCGCGACTTTATGCAAATCGAAGAAACTGCAGATAAATGACGCTCTGTGTGAAGTCATGAAGCATTATAAATAACACCTGATATTGAGCTCTGTTAATCAGTGTTATTCTAGTTCTTCAGATGGGAAAGTCAGCGGACTTAAGTGAGTTTGACAAAGCCCAAATTGTAATGGCCAGATGACTGGGTCAGTGCATTTCCAAGATGGCAAGGCTTGTGGGGTACTCATGGTCAGCTGTGGTTAGTACCTTCAAAAAGTGACCCTAGGAGGGAAAAACCACAAACTGCTGGCAAGGTGTGGGCCGACCACTACTCATCAATGCTACAGGTGAGCGAAAGCTATCCTATATGGTATGAGCCAACAGAAGGGGTACTGTGGTGCAACTCCCCAGTAATTTGAATGTTGGTTATGGGAGAAATGTGTCACAACACACAGTACATCGAACCCTGCTGAAAATGGGGCTGTACAGCCACAGACCACTTAGAGAGCCCATGCTAACCTCGGTTCACCATCGAAAGTGCCTACAATGGGCAGGCCCATCAAACTGGACCTTGAATGATTGGAGGAAAGTCGTATGGTCCGATGAATCTCGTTTCCTGTTGCACCATGTGGACATTTACCGGGAAAGTGTTAGCACCAGAATGCATCTTGTGATGAAAACAAGCTGGTGGAAGAAATGTAATGTTTTTGGAAATGTTCTACTGGGACACCCTGGATTCAATCATTCATGTGCAGGAAACTGACATCTACCACCCTCTAAACATCATGCAAACCAGGTACATTCTTTCATGGCAACAGTATATCCCTCTAATAGTGCCTTTTTTCAGCAGGATAATGCACCATGCTATACTGCCCGGGTTGTTCGAGAATGGTTCATGGAACATGACGAAGACTTCCAAGTATTGCCCTGGCCTCCAAATTCCCCATATATCAATTTAATCGAGCATCTGTGGTTTCTGTTGAAACAGTATACCTATCTACGGTGGCTCAACCACGTAACTTTCAAGAGTTAAAGGATCTGCTGGCAATATGTTGATACCAGATACCACAAGACACCTTTAGAAGTCTTGTAGCATCTATGTCTCGCCAGGTAAGAGCTGTTTAGTGGCACGTGGAGAACCAATATCATATTAGTCAGGTGGTCATAATGTTTTGGCTCTTCGATGTATGTATGATAAACAAAATTGGATACTGATCAAATATTTTTCGTGTTTGCAATTTTTCAAAAGCTGACATGATAGCATTTACAGAGTATTATTAATGTGGTTTCAATTGGTGGATGTTTTAAGGAGTGAGAGAACCACAGCCAAAGCCGATAACTCTCAAGAAAATATTGTAGATGGCACAGTCTTCCGTTAAATTTTCCGATATCCTGCGATAAATCAAACTCAGGTAAAAATTATTATCTTTGCAATGCAAAAATCGTCCCTCTATCAGAGTACCATGGAACAGCAGTAAGGGTTCAGAACATATATTCTAATGCAATGTGGCCTCAGAACTCTTGAAATATGCCCTGTAGGAAGCACTGACGACAGCATGAGGTGAACTGGGAATGCCTTCCGATTTCAAGATGTGAAGCGACAGCAGCGCTAGTTACTTTTCGTCCGCTTGGCGCTGGCGATTCGCTGTTTTGCTTGTTACTTACTTCATAGCAGTATAGGTTATTACGCTGTTTACCGCTAGCTTCAAAATTGGATTCTGGTACGGATTTGTAATATGTGATTATTTACTATTCTGTCTGCTTTCTGCTGTTTTTAACTAGAAGTCTGAACGATGATGCAGCATTGTGTGATGTTTTGCAGAAGCGAAACTCAGTTTCTATCGAATCTATTCCAAACTGGATCTGCAAGACAGGTAGCTGCATTAATATGTCGGCAACGTAACGATGACATGAGTAATTGGAAAAAAATTCTGAGATCACTTTTGAATATATAATATTTTGGAATCGCAGAAACCTTTATAATATATGGAACTGAGTTACACTGCCCTAACAAAATATTAGAGAATTTCTGTGTTATGTGAATGGGAATCGTACTATAAATTCAAGATTATAATTCTATCTATTGAAATCTCGATTTCCAACAGCATTCGTCTAGTATTTAAGGATTCATTATTCCCGTTTGTATCTCTGAGAAAGATTCTAGTTTATTGTACTTGATTAGCCGTCTTTCTGATTCTTTACCATATGACTTCGACCAGATCGCTATATACTTACCATTAGCGCAAGTTAGTTTACGGCGGAACGGTGCTGTCCTCATGTGCGCCCTTGCTAACACGGAGAATCGCGGAAAACTGCAGGCATTCCCATTACGTAGGTACCGATTGAACTAACGTATCGCATCGTTCATAACGTCATCGATCCCTGACTCGGACGGGTACGTCCAAGATGATATCCACTCGTTTTGTACCCTCTCAGCTTCGTTTGTCCTTGAAGCCTTGTCTCACAAAAGGAGACTTTGGATGGCTGGGATTCATTGCACATGGTGTCCCTTTAAAAAATTTCTCTAGAAGTTGGGTATAATTCTGCGCTTCCAATGGACAATTAAAGGATGCACCCATGATATTTGAGTATGTAAAGAAACATCGGCATTTCCTATGCTTTTGTCATTTACCTCAAAAGCCTGTTTTTCCCAATAAAGAAAAACCTTTACTGCCCACGCAACTTACTAGAGCCTGCGAGAGGGGGCACCCAGAGATTAACAGATGGCGCAAATCATTTTTCACATTCCTCTCTTTATTTAAAAAAAGGTCGTCTTGTCAAATTGCATTCAAAGAGATCTGTGGTAGCTTCGGACATCCCCATGTATCCTCGAATTTTTTTTACAGATACATCCATGCTTAAATGATCCGCTTTCTGATTACTTTTTATCACCATATTTTGTAACCTGAATCACTACGCATTCTCTATTTTTTTAAATGTTCTCTTGCGATTAACAGCTACTACAAAATATTCTTCACATTCCCTACTCTTTGTTATAAATGGATCGCTTTGTGATGTTGCATTTGAAGAGATCTGAGGTAGCTTCGGACCTCTCCACGCATCCTCGACATTTTTTTTAAAGATCCACCTTGTGGTAAGGTTTTTATCTCCATATTTTGAAACTTTTCACACGATTTCATTTCCAACCTTCCTCCTCAGTATTATCATTTGCTGTATAGAAAAATGCACCCTAACAAGCAACTTCTCTGAAAGACAACAAGCAAGTGGGAAAGGGGGAAGAGCGAAAAAAATAAAAAACCTCCCTTGAAGCATTTCGTGGAACCAACAACTACTCTAAGTAGGGGGGTAGGGATGGGGAAAAAATCCCTCTAGGCACCCCTCAGTGTTACCATTTGCTGTATAAGAAAAGCCCTCCCTAACAAGCAACTTCTCTAAGCGTCAGAAAGGAGAGGATAGGGGGGGGGGGGGGCGAGTGAAAATAAAAATAATAAGAAAAAATTAAAAAAAGATTTAAAAAACTTTTATATAAGCTAGGGGTTCTCAGCATTGTCGCTAAATCTAGTAACAAGTCTATTTCGGTGATTACTCAGTAAAATGTTTATAATTTTATAAGATTTGTTAAATTGTTTATGTAATTTTTTTTGCGCTTATCGTTATATGTAAGTTATGAATACAAAATTTAATATGTATATATATATGTTTTATTTTATTCCCATTGTTATATTATAACTATAGTTTTATCTATCTATACAAGGGGTACGGCAATTACATATACATATCCAGGGGGTACGTGAAGCATAAAAGGTTGAGAATCACTGCTCTGAGCAATTTCTTGGAACCGACAATTTCTCTAAGAACCAGCAGGGGGGTAGGGACAAGTGGTAAAATTACACTACAAAAGTAGCTTCGCTTCTAATGTTAACAGAAATATGGCTTAAAGAGGATGCAGTTCGTTAATATAATCTGAATGGATATAAAAATTCTACAAATGTAGACAGCAAAACAAAGCAGGAAGTATCTTAATATATATTAAGAATTGTATGAATATAAATGAAGATATAAAGATGAAAACAGCAGAATCATTGTGCTCGACACTAAACAATTGTATATCTTTGTATATTAACAGTGTACCAGTCTCGCTTTTACGCACAATGCTAATTCATTGAAGAATTAGACACAATACTGGGAAAAGTTGATGCAAAAAATACATTGTTTACAGGAGACATAAATATTGATTTGTTTATTGACAAACGGTATGCAGATGACTATTTGTTAGTGATGTCGACATATGGTTTCCAAACATATTTAAATGAAATAACCAGAGGTGCACAGGCCAGTTTTTCGTTTTTGAATCAGTTACTTTCTAAAGGAAATTCTGATATAGATTTGAAAGCACTAGTTGTATTTTCAGATATATCTGATCATTACACAACTGGCATTAAAACTGATAAATTTTTCCAAAACTGTAAAATATTTGAGGAAGCAAAATATTTTTACATATAAAATATACTATGCACAACTTATTAAGTAACTCGAGAAGACTAATTGGGATAACATTAAAAATGCAGGCGATACATATTTGGCAAACAGGATATTTATCGATATATAATAAATTATGTATTTGGCATGCAGGATATTACAGAATTTTTTGGCATCAGGATATTTGGCATACAGGATTTATGTTTAGCAGATATCTGTTTGCATTTATGCAAACAGATATCTGCTAAAGCAAAAAATTGTGTTTTCCCACGACCCCTGGGTCTAAAAGATCAATTTATTGTTGCCAATGGAAACATCGTTAATATTCCACCAACAAAATTTAAAATTTCTTGCTATAATATATCATTCGTAATATTTGTTTGAAATTTTGGAATTTGCAAATTTTTTCACCGTTAGAGGGTGTAATTATAGTTTTCAGACGACTTAAAAAGAGTGAATCATAATATTTTATTATTTCAAATTTAACCCAACAAGAAGTTTTCATTTATTTCTAAAATACAAAGAATTATCTGCTAAAACTAAAGAGGTGTGTTTTCCCACCCCCTCTCTGTCTAAGGGGTCAACTCATTGTTGTCAGTGGAAACTTCGTGGCCATCACATTCCACCACCAAAATTTAAAATTTTTAGTATAAATACTTCGTTGGCAATATTCGTTTGAAATTTTGGAATTTTCAAATTTTTGCACCGCTATAGTGCGTAATTGTAGCTTTAGAGAGTGCGGGAAGTGCATATCGTAATATTTAATCGATACCTATCCAACACAAAAGGAATTTTTAATTTATCTCTGTAAAGAAAAATATTCTATGTCTACAGACAGACAGATGATAAAGCGAAAGTTATATCTCGTTTTCTTTGAAAACAAGATAAAAACACAAACAGAAAAATCAAAAAACAATTGGATAACATATGAAATCATAAACCTTATTAAAACAAGAGATAAATACTGTAGACGGCACTCTTCTCTGCCTGTCTGGGCTGAGTTCTTTTCCTAACTATGTGTGTGAGAGCTTTTGCAGAAGGGTACCTGTCCCTATCTCGTCAGGATGAATAACTCAGGTGGCCGAGTACACAAACTCATGTATTTCACATATATACATTATTTATTTACAAACACTAACTATATACAGACAGTGACTGCCCACTCGGTACAGTCACTGGCCGAATGTAACACAGGCTATAACGAGCCTCAGCGGTTCCACCGCTAGATACCGAACAAATCTTAAAACAAGTGCAGACTATCCGCTTGACATCTGGACAATGTCGTGGTTCTCGCGCAAGTCTCAGTTTTCAACTACCCCGCTGGATGAGCTCACGTGTCCTTCGGGGATGTTAGGGTGTCTCGGCCGATAGGGTACGGACACGATCGCCGTGCCAGGCCGACTCTTGTCGCCTTTCTCCATCTCGCTCTCAAAATGGATATGCCGCCGGCGATCTGTCGCCAGGCGGGAAAGCACTGTCGGCAAAATGGCGATCCTGCCCGCACTCCTTCTGCCAAGTTCCTCCAAATACCATAATAAATTTAAAAGTTATCCACATAATAATATATATGAAACGAATTATAAAACTGTAAGAAATCAACTTAATACCTAAATAAAAAATATAAGAAATAATTACTACAGAACACAATTTCGAAAAAAGTAGTGCATAAATAAAAACCAATAAAAATTTAAAAATGAACTAACTGATAAAAAAAGAAAATATCTGTTGCACCACAACTGTTAAATATTGTTAAGGAAACAAATGATAGGGATTCATTAAAAATAGCAAATGAATTTAATCTTTATTTTATTGAAGTTGCAGAAAATATTATAAATGCCAAACACCTGAAACTGCAGCCATAGAATTTGAGCTTAGCACCAGAACTAAGAGTTCTGGTGCTATGCATGAACAGCAATAAAAGTCCAGGTTTAGATGGATTTATTGCCATCATATTAAAAAAATGTGTAAAATACATTTCTAATCCTCTTGCATATATTTTTAACACGTCAATCCAAAATGGTGTCTTCCCAGAAGAATTAAAGAAAGCAGTCGTGATTCCTGTTTATAAAAATGGAAATAAATATATGTTATCAAATTATAGGCCAATCCTGTCATTTCAATTTTTATCTCATTTTCAAAGAAAACGAGATAATAGTTTCTCTTGTCGTCTGTAGACATCGAACTTTTTGTTTACAGAGATAAATTAAAAATTCTTTCTGTTGGATCATGGAGGTAGGAAGAGAGGGAGATGCCCCATCGCTTGAAAACTGTAACCGACGTCGCCATATTTTTCTTAGTCGTAAGCGTGAATTGTCTATGTTAACGAACGAGAGATTGTGCAAAAACGTTAGCTCCTATCAGGGCCGTAGCCAGATTAGATCGCTCCCTGAGGCAAGCAACTGAATATCGCCCCTGATGGATTATAAGACAAAAATATAAGAAAATCTGCAATGGCAATTTTGTTTTTATTACAAGAGAAACATTAATGCAAAACAATTATAAAATAATATTCCCCAAAATGATAAATATAACGTAAATTAAGCAAAACTGTTTAAGGAAAAGTAAAAGTGAATTGGTGGACAATCACAGGCGCCGTGAGGCAGGCTGGGCAGGCTACCTTTATGCTACACCCGGTCGACGGTACTGGCTCCTATATGGCATATTCTTGCAAAACGTAACCTGAAAAATAGATAAAAGGAATGGCATTTCTTCGGTAAGAAGTCGAAATAGAGTTTTTCTTACGGAATTTTAAAATTTTTCGGTAATTTAATTATATTGGAAAGTAGCGTAAACAGCTGCTATTACTGTTACATATTGCTAAAAGTACTACTAGTTTGTAATGTCCCCTTGCATTTTCTGCTTTTATTTTCTGTTTACTCCCTGCTTTTTCTGCTTGGAGGTATTATTGTTGAATTGTTTTTATTCGATATGCAATTAATTACAATAGACGTGGAATATGGACCACAACAAACGTTTGTAAAAACACAGATATATTTTATCATGGTTTGGAAATTACTAATGAAATATTACAGTTTTTGCAAACATATTCAAACACAAAATGGGATTAAAAAAGAATAAATTCCCATGTACCTAATAATAATACTACTGTTATTAGGAAATATTACGATTTAATTATGCCAGTATACATACAAATCATTCACACCTACGATGACAACTGACCTTTCGTCGCAACTCAGGGTAGAAGTAACATGGCAGTTTCGTCTACACTAGCCACTTATGTTAACTGATAGTAAGGGCACCTCCCCCTTTTCCTACTCCCATATTTTGGATAGGTATTGATGAAATTTACCAATATGCACTCTCCGTATCTCTCTAAAGCTACAATTATGCCCTCTAGCGGTGGAAAAAGTTCAAAATTCCAAAATTTCAAATGAATATTGCAAACGAAGTGTTTATACTAGAAATTTGAAAATTTGGTGGTGGAATGTGAAGTTCACGAAGTTTCCATTGTCAACAACAAGTTGATCCTTAGACCCAGAGGGGGTGGGAAAACACACTTCTTTAGTTTTAGCAGATAATTGTTTGCTTTTAGAGATAAATGAAAAATTCTTTTTGGGTTAGATAGGAATTGATAAAATATTATGATTCACTATTTTTGAATCATCTGAAAACTATAATTGCACCCTCTAACAGTGAAAACATTTGCAAATTCCAAAATTTCAAACAAATATTGCAAACGATATATTAAAGCAAGAAATTTAAAATTTTTCTGGTGGAATATGAACGCTATGATGTTTCCATTGGCAACAATGAATTGACTGGTGGGAAAAACTCAATTTTTTGTTTTAGCAGATGATTATATTTAGAGACAAATGAAAAATTATTTTTAAAATTAAATACGAATCATAAAATATTATGATTCGCACTTTCGGAATCTTTCGAACCCTATAATTGCGCCATCTAACGGATTTTCTAATGATAATTAGAATACTCTTTTTAATTTGATTGATACTTAATGAAATATTATAATTCGCATTTTTCGAATACTTAGTATTTTTAATATATATATATCTTTACAAATCACTGAAATGATGAAACGGCAGAGCTGTTATCGAGTTTTACAAATAATATGTATAGAACAGAAGTTTGAAAAACTAGTGGTAGCTTTTAAGAGATATTCTACTGACAGCAATAATATACCTACTTTTCTGAGAGAGGTGTGAGAAATGCAAGTTTTTAGATTTAACAATTAAAAGATGAATATTTTTATGTTGTATAATTACTAATGAAATACTAATTTTATTTTTCTCATCATCCGCTAGCTCAAATTAGCACTTTTAAGGAATGAAACAATGGGTAAAGGAAAAACTTTTTCTCTTTGAAAACGAAATTCTTATATGCCTCAGAGGCGATATACATCCTGCTATTCAAAATATTTTCGAAAAGCTAGTTGAAAAATGAATTAACTGTTTTTTATTCAAATTTTTTTTGTAATAGGCAGTTTGGTTTCAGAGAGGATAAAAGTACAGAGGATGCCACGATTGATTTTACTAAATACATGTATGACTCCTCAAATAATAACTATGAAACTTTAGCTATATTTTTGGACATAAATAAAGCATTCGACATCATCTCCCATAACATAATATACTGAATAAGATGGAACATGCCAGCATTAGAGGAATTGTACTAGCATGGTTTAAAAGAGATCTCAAGAACAGGATACAAGTTGTTAAAATAAATGGTATTATTAGTTCTGAGTTAGAGGTAAAATATGGCGTGTCACATGTTGTGTACTGGGGCCGATTTTATTTTTGATATATCAAAGGTACCTGGGTTCGAGCTCTGGGTAACGCATGAATGTTTGTGCTGTCTTTCTGCCGAGACCCTGCATTCTCACAGACCTTGCACTATGGCGTAATAAACTGACAGGCTCCTATCAGAGCTCTGTGGCTAGTTGCTGTTTGAGGGAGTATTTATTTGTTATATTGTTTATTACCGACTTTTGTCAGTTGAACATAACAGGGAAAATTACTAGTTTTGCTGACGATACTGCCATAACCTTTTGAATTAAAAATATAATAGAATGAAAAATACTAATCAACAATGAATTGAAAATTATTAGTACTTTGTTTAATACTAATAAATTAACTTTGAATTTAAATAAAGCGAAATTAATGTATTTCAGTTTGCAGAGCAGAATTATAGATCTGGATATTAGAATTCATAATGATGCCTGTAATCAAGATTAGCTTGCTGTTATAAACCTGTCGAAATGGTTGATGTGACTGACTACTTAGGTATAAAATAGATGAAAAATTGAATTGGAAACCATATGTGGATAAAATTAAAATAAAACTTAGATCAATGTTATACAAAATTTATTACTGAAACAAATTGGTAGATGCAGAAATGATAGTAATTTATACATAATTCCTGGATTCCGTCTGTATTTCATTATGGGCTATTGCTGTAGCTTCCAATTCAAAACAGAATAATAAAACACAAACAAATATATTAATAGTTCTTCTAATGTACATTGTAGATATATGCATATGGATGCCTTTATGATAACTTTATGTGTATTAACTAATGATATATGTATATAGGAATAGCAATTATCTTCAAGAAACATATTTGAACATCATTTGCGTACTGAGGGAAAATTTATAGAAGATCTGGAGAGTATATTGTCCATTATTTGGAAAAGAGATTTCGCATTAAAATTTAACTTATTTGGCCCACAAAATGTTCAGTAGCTTACCTTAGGAATTAAGAAATTTTTCTATTATTATTTTCTTGTTAAAAAAATATTTCAAGTTTTTCCACTGGGGTTGGCAGACATTGAATTTATGTATAATACACTGAGATAAATCATGTCTACATCGTGAAGCTGCGAATTGTTTTTGATTTGAATTATGATAATATTTGAAGATTCGGATAGCTTGAAATTTTTCATGTGTTTATGTGTAAAATATTTTAAAATTTCTGTGTATTTTTATGGTATCTCTATACAATGTAATACGTAATGTAACAACTTAGCTTGTGGGTTGTTTATAGGAAAAACAAATATATATATATTCATTTGTCTAATAAAGTTGAGGTTGAAGTCACTCTTAAGTACTGTTGTCGTAAATGAAGAAAAAACAGGGAGTGATGTGATTATCTGTCTAGTAAGTCGTATGCAACGCCGTTTTTCGTGTTCGAAATAAGTGACACGGAATTTCGACCTAAATACTCAAAAGTTTAAACCTTCTGAAGGTAATGAAGTAAAGAAGGTTCAAGTTGAGTCAGCTGCGAACTGAACATGTTTTAGTCGTGTGTTGTGTTTACCAGGTTTAAATTTTGAGAAAATGCTGTATTCGCTTTTAATATGTCATGTTCAAAAGAAAGCATATTATTGTATTCCATTTACTTTTAGCGTAATAAATTATCAGAATAGTCCTAGAGTTATGGGTAGGATTTTAAGTTTGAATTACAGCTCTAATAGATATGTGATTCATACAAATTATATTTATCACATGATTAACGTTCTTTCTATGGGAACTAACAGTTCTAAACCTTTAGACTTCATACGAAGACGTATTCTAGGCATACATAGTGCCATATGCTTCAACACCAATTCTGGAAGAGACGATAATCAGCCGAAATTGAAACGGTCTAAAGAAACTGTTGAACTAATTACGTTACTTGACTCCAGCAACAATCCTCTCGGAGTAAAAAGTAAAACAGAGGCAGAAGTATTAGCTAAAAAACAGAATAAGTCGTAAGTGATATATTTCAGTACATAAACCTTTTTAACCCTCCGTTGTGCGTGCGGCGTCTATGAGACGTCACTGAATCCTCTTTCTTTGGCAACTTTTGAAAGCAGATAGGTAGGGACTTCCCCCTGCCATGTACCTTCCACATGTGAGTGGAGGATTATTCAGAACGATTTATGACAGACAGTTCATGTTTACATGTGCGGTACTTAGGACCTATAGTTATTACACCGAGTCTTTCAGACGCCACGCGAGCACTGCCGTTTCAAAAGTCTACATGAAAATTTTTATCAAACGTTAATTTTAGTTAGATTAATGATCGAACGAAGGTAAGTTTTATTTAGAAATTTGTTTAGAATAAATTATAGACTAAATTGAAATAGTTTTTATGTACATAGATGTACCAGAGAAAGTATAATTCTTTTGATGAAAAAGATGCTGAGATTTTGCAGAGACTGGCAATGGAATCTGATAATGAAAAATTGTCAGAGGCAAACGATAGCAGTGACGGTGAATAAGACGACGTAAAGGAACAACAAGCAGCTACAGATACCGAACAGGAAATATCAAGTAGTGATGAAAATGAAGAAAATTTAGAATGTAATGCTAAATTTGTTTTTGGAAAAGATGAGACAACTAAATGGAGGTTAGACACACCCACTCAGAATGTAAGGACACATTCACATAATATTGTTAGTCATTTACCTGGTGTAAAGAGCAAAGCGAAGCGTGCAAAATCTGCTTTGACATGTTGGAGTTTATTTTTCACTGATGATATGTTAATTTTGATTGTCATTACACTAATAAGTATATTGATAGTAAAAGAGGATTGTTTAGCAGAGAAAGATGGTAAAAGAATGGACTTGGAGGAAATAAAGGCTTTTATAGGTTTTTTGTATATGGCAGGATTTATAGGAACAGCAGAATTAATGCTGAAGATCTTTGGGCCACTGATGGTTCTGGCATAGAATGTTTTTTGAATGACTATGTCATGCAAAAGATTCTATTTACTCCTGCAGAATATACGGTTTGACGACAAGGAAACCTGAAATGAAAGAAGAGCCACTGATAAACTTGCGCCTATCAGACAAATTTTCGAGTTGTTTGTTTTTAATTGTCAGAATAACTATTGTGTGGGTGAGTATATTACAATTGACGAAATGCTATCAGCATTTAGAGGAAAATGCCCATTTCATCAATATATATACCATCCAAGCCATCTAAGTATGGTATAAAGATCTTATCATTAGTCGATGCAAGAACTTATTATACTAGCAATTTGGAAATATATGTAGGGAGGCAGCCTGATGGTCCTTATGAAGTTGATAATGGTGCTAGTTCTACAGTGAAAAGGCTGTGTGCACCGATCTTTGGTTCTGGGCGAAATATTACAGGAGATAACTGGTTTACCAGTTATGAACTAGTTACTGACCTTCAACAGAATCACAGACTAACCTATGTCGGAACCACCAGAAAGAATAAATGACAGCTTCCACTGAGCTTTGTGGCAGTACGTGGTTGAAATGAATTGACATCAAGGTTCGCTTTTCAAGAAAACTTGACATTGGTTTTGTACATTCCAAAAAAAGGTAAAAATGTTATTCTACTTTTCTAGCATGCATCACGACTCGGCCATAGACCCTACAACAGATATAAAAAGAAAGCCAGAGATAGTAACGTTTTACAATGAAACGAAATCGGGAGTCGATGTTGTCGACAAACTGTGCCACCTGCAATGCCTCTAGAAATAACCGTTGGTCGATGACAGTTTTTTATACGATGTTGAACTTAGCAGGCATTAACGCTAATGTTATTTACAAGGGAAATGAAATCCAGGGATTAGACAAAAGGAGATATTTTATAAAAACCTTAGGTTTGGAACTAACTAAAGATCATATACTGAAAAGGTCGACAATAACATGCCTACCTAAAAATTTGCGAAAACGAACAATCGAAATGGCAGAAAAAAAACGAATCTGATATTGCAAGTGAGTGGCCTTCAGGCTAAAAGGAAAACAAATCCTGGAATGGAATATCCTGGGAATGCAAGAAAAAGGTGCTACATCTGTGAAAGGAAGAAGAATCGCATGACTCGATACAAATGTATGAAGTGTAATAATTTCATTTGCTTGCAACATGCAAAGAATATTTGCAGCATTTGCACTGAAAAAATTTAATAATTTTGTAGGTTTTATTCTTTTGAGCTCATGTTAATTTTAATTTTATATTCTTTCGTTTGTGTTCTATATAAAATATATATGTTTCAAATCAATAGTGTTTGTGTTCTGATTAAGACAAACCTCGCTCAATGGAGGGTTAAACATTCGTGAAAATTCAGTACCAAATATTTGTTATTTTTGCAATTTAAATCGCTCATTTTACTAGATGGTGGCTCGAGCTATCATTCTTGACATAATGAAAGATATATTATGTAACTTAAAAGCATTTAATCTTGCAGTGCCGTTGTGTGTACATACGCTACAGGAAAAAAAATTGCAACACCTGGAAGGATTAATGACATTTTATTGAAACGTAGGCAGCTGTTAGCATACACTGAGATGTGCGATTAATAACATTATCAAAAAAAAAAAAATTACCACTTTACCTACTTGGTAAAGTGGTATAATTAGTATGATGTTAAACCACCCTGTGCAGCAATGCATTTTTAACACAGTAGGGAAGGCTACCATAAAGCTTATAACGTTCTCCTGAGGGATAGAATGACAAATAGCTTGAAGTTGCTGTTCCATTTCAGCAACGTTGGTTGGCGGACCACTTGGATGTTGTTGGAGGTCTCAGCCCATCATGCCCCAGATGTATTCAATAGGTAAAAGGTCCGGCAAGCATGCTGGCCGTGGTAGTACCTGAACATTTTGCTTGTGTAGATACTACAGACTAATGTGGGCTGTGTGAGGGACAGGTGTTATCTTGCTTGTAAAAGGTCCATGCTGCTGAACAAATGGGACAGCCACTGGCTGCAAAATGTTGGTAACATATTGTTGGGCAGTTAGAGATCCCCTTATGATGACCAGTTCTGACCGAGATGCCCGACTAATGGCACCCCACATCAAGACAACAGGTGCTGTGTGACAATGTTGCATGCCCTGGGTGACATTCCTTTCCCCTGGATGACAGCAAACATGTCTACCATTGTGCTGACCAAGACAAAAATGAGATTTATCACTAAACACTATGATAATCCACTCTTGTTCATTCTAGTTCTGCCTGATGCTTGCATGTAAGCAGATGTGAGGGGCAAACACAGTGCCAGATGATAGGCTCACAATGAAAACTAAAAGCCTGTTTACCGTCCGTCTGGTAGGTGTTCGATGTGTTACCTGTTGCCAGTATCTTTGCAGTTGCATCGTAGTTGCAAATCTGTCATGCAATGCCATGCATCACAAATGGTGGTACTGTCACTCCATTGTCATATATCATCTTCCTGATCCTTGTCCCTGTGTGCTGGATCCTTCTTGAACCCTCTGGCACTATATGTGTATGATGGTGCTGGGATTGTGGCAGGCCACATCTCTGTACAACAATCCATCTTCTTTAAGGTCGATGATTCTTTCATGCTCAAAGTCTGTTAAATGTTGGAACGGCTGTCGATGTCTGTGTAAGGGCAGCTTTAGTGGTTTAGAAATACACAATAGGATTCTGTAATGATAGGTGGGATGAGCATTTCAGTGATCTTAACAATGTGATTAGTTCTGCTCCCATTGTTCAGTAGCTTGTCAGGCTCATAATCTGCAGTTCCCAGATTTGAATCCCAGCTGAGTCAGCATTGTGATTTATCTCTGCAAAACTCTCCGCCCTTCCCATGGTCAGTAGGGCACCAATGGGCTTGGAAAAACTGCCATCTATAGGATGGGACGTTAAAGAACACACTTGATGGGTTCCTACCATCTGTCTCCTAACAGCTATTCTGGTTGGGTCCCCTCCCCCAACATTCTCTGAGGCTTCAGGGTCCTTGTGACCAGGCCATTTAGCCCATTGTGTGCAAAAACTTGCTGCTCAGAGGTAAAACAACCCAACTCCCATTGTTTGTAATGATGATAGAGGTATTGGTGGCTTTAATGTTGGCCCTATTTCACAGTATGAGATTATTTTTGCTATTTCTAAATTAAAACTACATAAGTCCACAGGGGTAGATGAAATTTCTCTGAAATACTTAGAACTAGGAAATTATCTGTTGTCAGATGGATGACTGAAATTTTGAATATCTTCTATGATAAGGCACTGTTCCTAATGATTTTAACAGGGTTATTATTATCTCTATTTTTAAAAAAGGTGTTTACAGTTCTTGTGATAACTATAGGGGTATCAGCCTACTTTCTAAAAGAAGCAGTTTAAGTCACTGTGCTGATTTAAAATTATTAAATTTTCTCTATATCACTGTAATTGTTGGAAAAGCTAGACGATTAGATGGAAATACTATCTAGGAATTTACCTCGATTTTTCGTGCAATGAGATCTGATGGGTAGATGAGTCTATTGTCCTATGATGGGTAGTTTGATCCAGCTATGAGTTCACATATGTCCTTGATTTTTTTTTTTTTTTTGTTCCTTCCAGAACTACTGGTGTTAGTTTGACACCGACTTGGTGCACATGCTAATTAATGTATTTTTAGATTTCCAGCTTATGTCTCAACTTTTCCAGAAGTGCGAATACTATATTGAAATACATAATGGCTTACTCATTTCACATTGTTGCTCCAATGCATATTCGGGTGAAATGGTTTGCAGCAGACACAGATGTCAACGTGTTAAAGTTGGTGTTTGTTTACATTAGGCTTGGAGCACATTGTGTGGAGGGGTGGGTAGTAGTACATGTGGTGCTCTCTATTCAGGGGTTGGGGAGGATATAATTTTAAAATTGGGGATATAGGGTTTTAAAGTACAGTTTTATTGTTGGAGGCTTTATTTATACATAATTATGAGAAATTTTGTGTGATGCTGTTGTGTTTATGTGTGCATGTAGGAAAGGTAGGAAATGGGGGTGCTTAATTTAGTTTAATGTTTGCAGAATTATTGAGTATTTTCTATGCTGATGGTGGTGAGGATATTTCATTATTACATATTTCATTTCTGTTTAAGTATATTACATTATTATTTGGTTTTCGGCAAAATTTAGTTGAAAATTCCTGGGGGAAGAATGATATACTTGCATCATTGAATTTTGGTGTCAAGTTGTAAGTGTTGGCAGCTTGAGTCTTTGCTTGGCTTTTTCATAATCTTCCTGGTGCTCTGCCAGTCAGGTTAGAATTGTCTGAAGGTTTTTCCTACATTTTTTTTTTTTGCTGCAGTTCTTCATATGGTTCCTCAATATGGATGACATAAATGCCACCTGAAGGCATTTGTTGGTTGTAATCATTTCTAATTTTGAGATAGTGCTGTAATTTTATAAGCAGAGTAATTAAATTCCTTCATAATTTTTGTCGAAGAGTCAGGGTGGGATAAGAGGGAATAGTGTAGTAAATTTTTTCCAAGAGTTTGTGTTGGTGGTACAGATAAGTTTTGATTTGATGATACAGATAGGTTTTATTGTGACTGTACCTTTTTTGGGATATTATTTAGAAATTTATTATTGTAACCTGCTTGTTAGCCTAATTTCATGATAAATTTTTTTCCAGCTGAAAAAGTTTCTCTGTAGAGCAGTATCTATGGGCTCACCGAAATTGGGTGTGGAATGCTGATATTTGGTAATTTATGTTGGTGGTCAGAATCCTTAGGGATGAAATTAGGGACAAAGAAATGTTTTCAGTGTACTGAGGTTGTGACAGATTGGGATTGCCTCTGAAAGTGACATCCGGGAAGTTTATTGATCCATTTTTCTCTGCTTCATATGTAAATTGAATGGTTCAGAAAACAGTATTGAGTTCTGCTAGTAATTTATCCAGCTGTATTTGGTTTCCAGGCCAGTGTAATGCTTCAAAGTATGTTAAACTTCTTTTCTTTGGACTGATCAAAATTAAACTAAACTTCTGGATAGCATTGGGCACCTGGCAATATTAACTTGCCAAATAAAGTTAAATGAGCATTTGCTAAGTATATGGGCATTACTTATTAAGTAAGAAATCAAAAGATTGTCAAATTATTAAAGTTAAATCTTAATAAAAAAAAAATCAATTATCGTTGCTCAAGAGAAAAAATAGCAAAATCAAAATATTTCGTATAAAAAAGTTATTTCCAAAAAATTCAAGGCTCACCAAATATACTGATGAATACAAAATTCTGAGCAACTAAAAACTGCATATCTACTAACATCCTTCCTCTTACTGACATTTTCTCATTACAGACTCTGTGACCTAACATCACTTAGTATACATGCAGCATGCAACTGATTCATGTATTGCACACTGGGAAAAATATTTGCATAAACTTATGATCACGCTAACTATGATGCAATAGGGGAGGGTTCTTACATGTTCATTAGTGGCTGTCAATCAGAAGTCGGAGTTGCGCATGCACAACTCCTTTAGTGGCCTGGGTGAGAGAGATGTGATGGTGCCAACTGAAATATAAAAGCCCCAAAATAATAAATATAACGTAAATAAAATAAAACTGATTAAGGAAAAGTGAATGGGTGGACCATCACAACAGATTAAAAAAAATCTATGTATTTTTTCTAAAGTATAGGGGTGATGGGGTGAGAGCTAAACACTGTATTCTCTGTATGTCTGAGTCCCAATAGGGATGAGCATATAGAGGTCTTGATAGGAGTGACCCATAGGGACATTGATGATAAATTTGCTGATTAATCTGGAATAATTATTGGTTATGGCGAGGTCTAATGTCTCATGCATGCTAAAGTATTCTGCTGAGAGGGGCCTTGCAGTTTCCAACCATTTGGTCTTTAGCCTCATTTTAGCATCCAGAACAGGGGTACAGAGCTGTGACATCAAAAGAGTGGAAAGTGTAATGGAATGTGCAAAGTTTGGACAAAATCGTGCTGAGATTATGGTATATTGGTTGTTATCATACAGGGATTTAAAGAAATATAGAGTGCATTCTAAGTTGTAGGTTGGGGCTTTAGATTTATTAACTAGTGGAAGGTCTGTTCTTGTGTAATATGATTTTGATGAATAGTTGGAGGATGGGATAAATGGGAGCTCTACCTGCTTTCCTAATAGAGAGGGGCAGGAGGGGGGTCATTTGGCAGTTAGAATCAATTGGTGTTGCTTTAATTGGATCAATTTTGTTACTGCTTGCTGCACATAATTTATAGACTGAAACAGTTTGCTCTGTAATGCTCCAAAAGATTATTAAGCTTCTTCTCTTTGGACCTTTTGACTGATCCAAATTTAACTAAATTTCCGTCCTCTTACTTCCTATCTCATTACTTACTCCGTGACCCAATGTCACTTAGTATACATGCAGCATGCAACTGATATGTGTTGCATGCTGGGAAAAACATTTTGCATAATCTGATGATCGTGCGCTCACTAGGTATGATGTAAGAGCATCAAGCTAGCATGAAGCCACTTTGAGGCCCAAATGATATTGATTGTCCTTAAAGTGTGCATTAGCAGCTGTCAGTCAAAAGTCAGAGTTGTGCATGCGCAACTCCTCTAATGGATCTGGATGAGGAAAAAATAATCCCCAAAATGATAAATATAATGCAAATAAAGTAAAACTGGTTAAGGGAAAGTAAAAGTGAATGGGTGGGCCATCACAGAACTTGTATTTGTCCTTTTGTATATTGATTACTTATTCGATGTGTGGGATGAGCCAACTTGACTGGTAGAACACCAGGAAGATTACAAAGTAGCCAACCAAAAGACAGCCCTAACCCAAGCTACCATCACTTACAACTTGACATCAAAATTCAATGATGCAAGAATACTATTCTCCCCCCCCCATGAAATTTCAACTAAATTTTACCAAAAACCATGTAATATACTTAAATAGAAATGAAATATGTAATAATGTCATAACCCCACCACTGTTGGCATGGAAAATACTCTTCAATAATTACTCAAATATAAACTAAATTAAGCACACACACCCTCCCCATTTCCTGCCTTTCCTACATGCACACATAAACACAACAGCACCACACAAAATTTCCCACAAAATAAAGCCCCCAACAACAAAACTAAACTTTAAAACCCTGTATTCCCAACCTTAAAATTCTACCCTCCCCAACCACTGAATAGAGGGCACCATATGTACTACCACCCACCCCTCCACACAATGTGCTCTGAGCCTAATGTAAACAAAGATCGACCACAACATCTGTGCCTGCCGCAAACCAACTACCTCACCTGACAATGCATTGGAGCAACAATGCGAAACACATAGAGATTATGTATTAAAATATAATATTTGCACTTCCTGTAAAGTTGGGATATAAGCTGGAAATCTAAAAATATATTAATTAATGTGTGAGCCAAATCAATGTCAAACTGCAAGAAACAGCAGTCCTGCAAGAAACAAAAAAAAAATCCAAAACATATGTGAACTCATATCTGGATTGAACTGCCTGCCACAGGACAATAGATCATCTACCCATCGAATATAATTGCAAGAAAAAAACCAAGGTAAATTCCTAGATAGTATTTTCATCTAATTGCCTCATCTCTTCCAACAATTACAGTGATATAGAGAAGATTTAATAAGCCTATTTTCTGTTCCAGGTAAAGTTCTTTTCATAATTGTGCTTAATAGAATTAAGAATATGATGAGCAGTGTGTATTCAGAAGTGGTAGGGGATGTGTAGATCAGAATTTGTTCACTTAGGCAGATTCTTGAGAAGTGTTTAGTTTCACAAACTTTTGGTTACTAACTTTGTTGATTTCAAAAAAAGCTATTGACTCTGTTGATCATCATAATTTGTGGTTGATTGTGAGATTATACACAGTCATATCAGAATAATATGACCATCTACTTAATAATGGGATAACCACCCTTGGCCCAGATGACAGAGGCGAGAAAGTGTGGCATGGATGCATTGAGGCCCTCAAAGGTTGCCAGAGGCACATGTGCCCATTCAGACTCCAGCAGAGCACAGAGGTTCTAGAGATGATGTGGTTGTGGGTTCACACACAAAACCTGTCGATCTAAATGGTCCCACAAGTGTTCTATGGGATTGAGGTCAGGCGATTTCACTGGACAAGGGAGAACAGAGACATCACTGTCGTCTTCCTGGAACCAATCGCACACCAACTTAGCAACATGACAGGGTGCATTGTTCTGTTGGTAGACACCATCACCACCAGGGTAAACATCCAACATGAAGGAATGCATGTGGTCAGCGAGGATGGACAGGTAGCCATTGGCATTCAGGGACCCATCCAATGGTACTAGCAGTCCCAGGTCATACCAGGAAAACATCCCCCAGACATGCACACTGCCACCGACAAGCGTGTCCAGGTGTTGGTTCTTGTGTGTCTTACTCCATATCCGCCACTGCCTGTCACTTCTGTGGAGTAGAAACCTTGATTTGTTGGAGATGGCAACCTTTTTCCACTCTTCCACTGTCCAATGACTGTAGTCCCTTGCAAACTGCAGGCGTCATTGCCGATGGACCTTGGTTACACAGCATTGACTCCAGAGACTCATGCGTAACAGGGTTCGTTCTGCTATTATCAGGGACATTTACCTGGGTGTCCCAGCGTTCATTTGAGTGGTCAATTGCTGCACTGTTGCACATCGATTGCCCTTTACCAGTTGACGGAAGCAATGTTCTCCTCTGGGTTCAATGGCCTTTGTGGCCCCATAGTTATGACGTCTGGAGTAATTGGAATAAATTTATGACTTCTGCAATAAGGTGTACCAAGAATGGACTGCTGGCCATTCTTGGTACACCCTTACTACAGCACCTTGTGAACAGCCATGAAGTCTGCTGTTTCCGAGATGCTTCCATCCTTGGTGCCGTAGTCGATGATCGTCCCTTTTTGAACATCTGTCAGATCAATACCTCTGCCTATTGTGCTCATGTTATGCACTATGGCTCATCTGTCTTGGCCAGCTGCTTAATCTCCGTGTGGTTGACCTTGTCATGTGCACCCTCTGACGCATCTTGGCAGGTACAATGTGATTCCATGGGTGGTCATATTATTCTGAAGACTGTCTTTGTCACACCAGACAAGTTAGTTAACATAATGAAAGCTCTGTATAATAACACTGAGTTTTGTGTGATAGTTGGGTAAGGCTTGTAACAATTGGATTAGAATTGCTCCTGGTATTCGACAAGGGTGCATTTTGTTTCCTTTTCTCTTTAGTTTTGTTATTGATTACATTTGGCAAAATTCACTGCAAGGGAAAGATTTTGGCATTAAATGATCGAGATATGAAAATTCTGATTTAGATTATGCTGATGATTTAGCCATTTTGGCAAATGATGTTGATGAGATGAACTCTTTCATTACAGCTATTCATGAGACTTGTAGTACAGTAGGTTTGATGATAAACAGGGTGAAAACTAAAGTGATGAAAAGTGGTCAGGCAGGCTGTGGTCCAATTAATCTGAATAGTTCTACGCTTGAGCAGGTGTCTCAGTTTAATTATCTTGGGGGTTATGTAACAGATACTGGTGATGTGTGTCATGAGAATAAGAGATGATGGAGATTTCTGCTGGAACTTTTAAGAATCAACGGAGAGTGTGGAGAAATAGGCATATATGCCTAAAGACTAAAATTAGACTGTTTGGTTTTCTCTAGAGTTAGTTATGAAAGTGAAACTTGAACCCTTTGTAAACAAGATAACGGGAAACTTGATGCTTTTGATTCTAGATGCTTATGCAGTATCTTGAGCATTAGGTGGTTTGACTTTGTAAGTAATGAAGAGGTTGGGCAAAGAACGACAACCTCTTTTGAGCAGCATATTGTACAGAGAGAAACTCTGCTGGTTTAGCCACGTTGCCCGCATTCATAATTATAGATAATTAATAGGGTTATGAACAGTGTGCATAAAGGCTTCAGAAAGAGTGGGAGACCTAAGATGAGTGGGCAGACAATATCAAACAGGACCTTGTTATTATAATTGGTGTACAGTGACCAGATGCTCTTAATCCATGGCTGTTTGAGGAGGAGGAGGAGGAGGATTTTTCTACCTATTGATTCTACAGTGTAAAATTATATCCTACTAAATACAAGAATATGAGTAAAAGTAATTCTGATGACTCCTCTCCCTCCCCCCAAACCATCCAAAGAACATAAGCACAGGGGTGGCTGAGTCAGTACCATGCCAGGCCCATAATCTACAATCCCAGGTTGTAGTCCCAGCTGGGCCAGCATTGAGATTAACCTCTGCAAAACTCCCCACCCTGCCCACAGTCAATAGGGGATACCAATGAGCTTGAAATGACTGCTGTTTCATTGAATGGGACATTAAGCCGTCGCCCCATGTGTAAGAGAGCCATACCCTATGTTCGTTAAAGAACATTCTGGATGGCCATGATGGGAGACTCTTCAAGTGGGTCCTCTCCCCCAACCTTCTCTGAACCTTCGGGGGGTCCTTGTGACCTGGCTATTTAGCCTATTGTATGCAAAACAAGTGCTGCTCAGAGGTAAAGCAACCCAGCCCAAAGAACTGATATAAAACATTAGCCCATAGTCACAAGATGCTCCCCAACTCCCACTTTCAAATGACCTAGTAATAATATAACACATTTCACTAACACTTTCAACAGTAGTCCAAGTAAAATAATTTCAGTTCCTAAATACCTGGGACAGGGCCAGACTTTGATCTTGTGAGGCCTTAAGCTATGCAAAGTTAATAGGCCCTAAACTCTAGAGAATTAAGGGGCTTAAGCTGTGATAAGTTTGAGACCCAAAAAATTCGAAAGTTGAAATTATTTTTTAATCTTTCTTTCAATTAGAATAAAAATATAACATGAAACTGTGGGGAAATATTATAGTGGCATTTGTATACAATGATGATTGTATAAATCCAAGATGAACAATGTTTGCAGAATACTTTAAATAATACACTTTTTTTTTGCCTGACATAATAAAGCTTGAAATGCATTTCTTTCAGGCCCCTTTTATAGTGAGGTCCCTAGGTTGTAGCTTACTTAGCTTATGTGGCCTTGATCTGGAGTGAGGGTGGTTCAGGCTCATAATCTGCAATTCCCAGGTTCAAGTCCCAGTTGTGCCAGCATTGAGATTTATCTCTGCAAATCTTCCTGCCATGCCCTTGATCAGTGGGGACACAGATGAGATTGGAAAGTCCATCTTCCTTCAGATTGGATACTAAGCCATACCCTGTATAAGTAAAAGAAAACGCTTGATGGGAGGGCTACCATCTGTCTCCTAATAGCTGTCCAGTGGGTCCCCTCCCTCCAATCTTCTCTGAGTCCTTGTGACCATTTACTTGCCATTTAGCACATTGTGTGCAAAAAAATGCCACTCAGACATAAGACAAACCACCTTAATGTATTAATAACCATATTTTAACCCATTTTGCAACAATAAGAGGGCTTAATTACCCTTTTAGCCTACCTTAAAAAACCTCTAAAATAATATGTAGCGAAGTTATATATGGTGAAAACATATTGAAACAACATGCAAATTCTGTGATATGCATAGTCATTAAACCATGTGTGATTATTAAATTTTCTTTAGTTTTATTTTTTTTATATTTCTTTTCAGGTTAATAAAATTAGATGGCCAGTCCTTTGGGAAGAAATACCCAGTGTACAAATTGTCTTCAAATGCAGATTATTTTGAAAATATAAAAAACAAAGATAATAAGAATACAGTCAGGGAAACTAAAAAGTTGAGTGTTTCATGCAGAATATCAGATCATGATCTAAATACAAAACTAAAAACTGTTAGGAAATGGCTGAGTAAAAACTGTGAAATTCAGTTTGTTATCACTGGTGCAGTAGGAAAGGAAGAACTCATGGTAAGATTATATTACTAGATATCTTTTATTTTCACTAATTTAAAAATTGGTGCTTATTTGCACGTTTTTTTTCCCTCCAGAGTTTTCTTTTAACTTTTTGACCCACAGCGTTCCTTATCATACTAAATCAACTGCAAACCTTTGTAAATTAATAATATATGCAACCACCATGAACAGGAACAAATGCAAAAAAAAAAACTTATGACCAGACCCATATCAATTAGAAACAGTATTAATTAGCCCTTTGTGTATCCAAGATGGATTTACCATTTTCATTTTTCTGATTGTATTAGTGCATGGAGTATTTACTGTTTCATAGTGCAGGATGTTAAATTAAAAATTTTTTTAACTGTTTGTAATAAAATTTCAAAAATAGCATAGAATTAAGAATCTGGTTGACAGTCAATTGCGTGATGAGTAATGTGGATTCAGAAGAGGTAGGAGATGTGTGGATCAGATATTTTCACTTAGGCAGATTCTTGAGAAATGTTTAGAGTTTCAGAAACCTTTGGTTGCTAGCTTTGTTAATTTAAAAAAAATTTCAAAAAGGCTTTCGACTGTGTTGATCGTTATAATTTGTGGTTGATTGTGAGATCATATGATATACCAGACAAGTTGGTTAACATAATGGAAGCTCTCTATAATAACACTGAGTCGTGTATGAGAGTTGGTAAGGCTTGTAGCAATTGGTTTAGCATTACTTCTGGTGTTCGACAAGGGTGCATTTTGCCCCCTTTTCTCTTTAGTTTGGTTATTGATTATGTTATACGAAATTCACTTCAAGGGAAAGATTTTGGCATTAAATGGACTGGAGATACGAAAATTTCTGATTTAGATTATGCTGATGATTTAGCCCTTTTGGCAAAAGATGTTGATGAGATGAACTATTTCATTTGAGCTGTTGATGAAACTGGTGGTAGAGTAGGTTTGGTTATAAACAGAGAGAAAACTAAAGTGATGAAAATTGGTCATGCAGGCTGTGATTTAGTTAATCTGAATGATTGCAGTCTTGAGCAGATGCCACAGTTTAATTTTCTTGTGAGCTATGTAATAGATACTGGTGATGTGCGGCATGAGATTAACAGACGAATAGGGATTGCTGCTTTGACATTTAAGTATCTATGTAGAGTGTGGAGAAATAGGAGTATACACCTAAATACTAAAATTAGACTGTATAATAGTTTGGTTCTTTCTAGGGTTAGTTATGGTAGTGAAACTTGAACACTTTGTAAACAATATAACAGCAAACTAGATGCTTTTTATTTTAGATGCTTATGCAGTATCTTGGGCATTAGGTGATTCAACTTTGTAACTAATGAAGAGGTTAGGCAAAGGAGTTGGCAACCTTCTTTAAGCAGCATATTGTGCAGAGAGAGACTCCATTGGTTTGGCCATGTTGCCCGCATGGATAATTATAGATTGGCAAATAGGGTTATGAACAGTGTGCCTAAAGGCCTCAGAAAGAGGGGAAGACCTAGGATGCGGTGGACAGACAATGTCAAACGGGACCTTATTAGAATTAATGTGCAGTGGCCAGATGTAGCTCAGGACAGACGCTTGGAGAACTAATTGCATGGTCTGGTTGGACCTCCGTAGCCCATGGCTGCTTGAGGATGATGATGTTGGTTTTCCCGTGTCATTAATGTTGGCGCTAGTAGTCATTATTCTTTTTTTTTCCTGTTTTGTATCCAAATATCTGTTGTTCCATATAACAGATTGGGCAATAACTTTGGAACTGTTTCATTTCTTTCAGAAGTCAATTAATTTTTTCAGACATATTATATTTTTTCAAACATATTATCTGTGTAATTTTCTATGCTTAGCAATTGTACAATTTATTTTCATCTTCAGTTTTTTAATTTTGTTTCATCTTCCCTCCTTATTGATTGATACATCATGTTTTGCCTGTATTGTATGAGTGTTCCTGTCAAAAATCACCTGACTGGACAAAATTTACATACATTACTTGAAAACAAATCCAAGTTCTCTAAAAGCTAACTCATAATATTTAATAATTTTGCATTCCATTTTACCCCCCTAAAATATTGGGTATGTCAGGGGGTACCACTTACCATAGGTTGAATAATACCACTGGAATTGAAAAAAAAAGTCTGTAATGAATTGCAAATTACATAAATGAATTAATACGTAAAATGATCAATAACATAATGCTTTCAAACAGAAAGATATGTACAAAATATTTATTTCTGCATGTTAATCTATTATAGGCTATAAATTGGAAAACTTTACTGTAAGTATTTTGCAGGAAGAATTTTTTTATTAAAAAAATTGCAGCTAATTATACAAAATAACTATCATCAATTATAAAAAATTTTAAAGCTGAGGAAAATTAACATACAGCTTTAAGTCAGGTGTTTGCTGCAATGTCAAATCCATTGCACAAGTGTTAGGAGACGGAAACTTCATGTCAGGGTCATCCAGCTTGTTCTTGAATATGCACAAGGCTTGGCTCTCCTTCACATAGTTCCTCAGCTAACGTCCCATCTTACTTAGAGAACTAATAACAAGATATCAAGTCCATGAAGATTACAGTGCACTAAAATATAATGCTATGTATTTGTAAAAGTGCCGTCCCGTGGCCGAGTGGTTAGCACGCTTGGCTACTGGTTTAAGGGACCTGGGTTTGAGCCCTGGATTAGGCATGGATGTGTGTCGTTTTTCTGCTGAGGTCCTGCCATCCTCTCAGATCTCCTACTGTGGCATATAAACTGACAGGCTCCTGTCAGACCTCTGTGGCAAGCAGCTGCTTGAGGGGGTATTTATTTATTTTTTTTTTATTTGTAAAAGTAAATTTCAAATGGAAATAACATCTATGAATAGGAACGTGATAAATATTTAATCAGTGGTAAATAAATGTTATTTATTAATTTTGAAGTAAATTAATATGTTGTACTTATCAAAAACAAAGCATATTTAATAACTTGAATAAGGCATATTTTTCATTCCTGGAAGATATATCAATGCTTGTTACGCTTTTATGTTGCCATCGACTGTTCTTGTATTGATAACAAAGATGATTTCACAACATTAAATTTCAAATGTACTATGTGCTCTGAAGGATAGTTAATTGGTAGTATCTCTTGAAGTGTGGGCCTCTCTGACCACAGGGTCTAGTTTGGCTGCTCCAGTTTCACCACCTTCACACCGACTCTGATTCCATGGATGGAGCAGTCGGCCTTTTCACTAGAGCTAAATCATATAACAGGGGCAGATTAGGCTGCTAGGACGCCAGAAGATTTCCTGGTAGTCTGGTTACAAAATTTTACCTTAAGCCATTCAGTCTATAGTTGATTCTTACTTAAAAAATAATAGGCTAAGGACCATGGTGAATTGGATAGTTATATAAAAGAATGGAAAGGAAATCTCAGGGTCATGGCACATATGTTTTCAGACCACAATTGTAAAACAGAGAGTGGTCAAGTATGAAGGAGGAGGCCATCATTTTGCAGTGATGCAAAGCAGAAAATTGTTCGGGCTTTCAGTATATCACAAAAATTATGTTTTATTGAAGGAAATTACGTAGTGTATTTGTAATTGCTATATTGTTACTCATTAAAAGAATTGGTTATCCTGACTGGAATTCGAACCCAGGTCTCCCAGAAGCATGCTGGGCATCTTAGCTGCTAGACCACCGTTAATTGACCAATTCTTCAACTAAGTGACATATCTTTATTTCCAACTGTGTGAAATTGTTTAAAATGATCCAAGTGCACTAACCAGTGGGCTATCACCATCTCCATTATTTATATACTAATTTTGATTTTTACCATAAATGGCACCATAAGTGACAAGGTCAGGAAGATTTAAAAAGTTACAATTAGTGGATAAATGACATACAGGCAAATCCCGTTAAAACGCGATCCAATCGAATGTGATTCCGCTTATAACGCGATGCAAACGTGGCTCCCTTTTTTTGTCGTACGAAACGTAATATTTCACTCAAGAACTACATATTGGATTCCTTGTGTAGTTTTATGAACACGTGGGCAATATTTTCACTCCAGCGCGAATCTGCAATGCTTGTTATCGTTTGACATCCGAAAGAATACCAGCAGTTGATTCATTGTAACCATTCTTTGGCAACATCTGTTTCATTTGCATTTCAAATGAACAAATTGGCAAGCTGATTTTTTACTGAATTGTTTGCTAACGCGATCATGCCTATGTCGCGATGCGATTCTTTGGACCCCGAGCACCGTGTTTATAACAAGATTTACCTGTAGTTGGTGATACTCAGTAGTTAGAACACCTGGCATGAGTTCAAATTCCACTTATTGGCAAAACTTGTTTTTTCACCAAAGTATTTCTTGTATTATATTGCAACAGTGGCAATCTGTGTATTTATTATTAATTGATTCTTATATTGATAACTTTTATTGCGTGAGTGACTGCGTTATTTAAATAATAAAAAAATACCCCCTCAAGCAGCTGCTTGCCACAGACGTCTGACAGGAGCCTGTCAGTTTATATGCCATAGTAGAAGGTCTGAGAGGATGGCAGGACCTCAGCAGAAAAACAACACGAACATCCATGCCTTACCCGGGGCTCAAACCCAGGTCCCGTAAACATCTATATATTGTGCAATATTCTCTAAAGTTGCCTTTCCCGACCATAAATGGCGGCATGAGCAACAAGTCTGAAAGATATAAAAAACAATTATTGGATAAATAATGGAGCTGGTGATAGCTTAGTGGTTAGAGCACCTGGCATGTAACTGGGAGGTGTGGGTTCAAATTTCACTCATCAGCAAAACTCATTCCTTCGAAAAACGTATTTCTTGAATTATATGTCAACAGGGTAATCTGTGTTTATTTTTGATTGATTACACTAGACAACAAATTGATTTTTTTTTATAACATGGATCAAATAGGATGATTTTAAATAATTTTCGGGTGCTGAATTCAAATATGGCTGTGAAAAATTTGCATCACATAGTTGTTTTTTTTAAATTACGGATTGATGTATTTCAGTGAATACGCATATCTGGCAAATGAAAATAAATGTGATTATTTTATTAAATTTCAAATTAATACTCATTAATTACTTAAATACAGTGAAAAAATTAGAAACATCATAGTTATAGACCACTGAATATTAAAGGAACAAATGAAATAATATTGAAACGCAAAATAAGAAAACATGGGTAAGGATCTTTTATACTTACAAGAAGTTCATTTTTGTCTCTTATGTACTGAGGTATCTTCCTTCTGCAAGAACCAGCAGTATTCACCCATCATTGCTGAGTTCCACCTGCCTTGTTATCTCCTCCACGTTTCGGATATCCTGGTGAAATCTTTCCCTTTGCTCATCACTGACAGCTTGTAAGTTAGTTCTTGGGAAAGAAGTCGAGATGCGAGTGCAGGAAGTGGATCTTCAAAGATATTCGGCATCCAAGATTTTCGTAGTTTTTGAGAAGATCTTGAATGAGCTGATGGTAGTTTTCCTCTTTGAGATTCCCCAGAAAACCCTGGACCACAGGCGTGAAGGATTTCCATGCAGCACGCTCCTTCATATGCAGTTTTTCTTTAAAGATAGTATCATTCAGTATCTTCTTGATCTCAGGACCAACAAGATCCCTTCTTTGAGTTTGGCATCACTTAGCTTTGAAAAATTTTCCTTCAAGTGCAAAACACCTTTACCAGTTTTGTCCATGCATTTACAATGTTTTTCATAAGCCCCAGTTTCATGTGTAGTACTGGGAGCAGAACATCAGAGGGATCAACTAGAAGCTTACCTCACATTACTCTTTCCAGGAATAAAAACATCTCTATCGTACCAGTCTTTCGTTTTGTAGTGTTCCTTTCTGGCCCTACTGTCCCACAAACACGGAAAACAAACTTTTGTGAAGCTCGAGCAAGAGAAATGACTTTTAGGTCACCACATATTATCCACTTAAACTGGTCTATTTTATAGCAGTGAGTATTTTTTCCATGCTTTCATAAGTTTCCTTCTTTCCCACAGCGTGTGCCACTGGAATGGAAGGTTTTTGGTTTCTTTATGCAAAAGGACAGCTTTTAAGCTGAATTTTAACGAATCTGTATATAGAGGTCATTTCTAAGGATCGTGAGTTATTCCAGTTTCTTCCATCAACCCTAAATTATCTGTGCAGAAACACAATCCATCTTGCATCTCGTAATAAGCAGATAAAGCCAAATTTCTCTTTCTGAACAGAGAAACTGTGGTACCCTTGGCCAGAAGATTCCACTTTTGAACTCCTGAACCTAAAACCTCAACTTGTTTGGAAAGTACTAGATCTGGAACAAGATTATTTAGTTCATTTTGCTGAATCAGATGAGGCACGTCTAACTTTTTAGGGGTGTATGTAGGATTAGGATCTGTATGTGCCTCAAAGTATTCCTCTGATGAATGTGAATCCATCTTCTCTCAGTTTGGTTGGAAGTGTTGGTATAGGAAGATCTCCATGAGGAACTGACTTTATGGCTGATGGCATATTTGAATATTGTATTGGGCTTTTGTTCTTTTTGGAAAAACCCAACACTTTAGTTAAACAAAAATAGCAGTCATGTAAGTGACTAGTTGGATCACTCCAAACCATTGGAACTGCAAAGGGCATGCATTTTACCTTTCAACCATTCAATCAGGCCAACAAAGCACTAAATGTAGCACACATGTGTAGCCCATGTTTTGTCCTGATCTCCAACATGACATCCAAAATACAAGTTATAGGCTTTCTTCACAATCTTTGTCAAAGAACGACCTTGGAATTTTAAAATAGAATTTCCACACACATAACAAAACTTATCTGGCACATTACTATATCTGCGACGCTGCTTTTGTGCCATTTAAATGCCAAAATTCATTCTTCAACATACAGCACGTGTTCCTCCTACAATGAAAACAACAAGAATGGCAATCTGCGGTTAGCTTACTGTTACTTGTTTTCTCCCACTTGGCAATTAATGTTGCCAGCCACAAAAAGAAAAAAAATCTGGTATCCTCCCAGTTGCCTGGAGGTGTTGGTATAGGAAGATCTTAATAGGAGTCAAAATGACCAATAACATAAAAACGTGACGTGCTAGCCATATTTTAAGGCCAGATCTGAAATCAGCACTTGAAAAACAGTTAAAGACAGTTACAATTGTTCATGTTATAAAAACCTTGTAAACCAGTGTTATGTGTGTGAAGAGGTTTTTTGGCATGTTATTCGTTATATAGTGAAAAGCAGTAAAACTTTCAAAGCTAAATTTCATATCAGGCAATGTCATATCTGCAGTGGCAGCTCTTGAGTTTCTCAACGATTCGCTCTTCGAAAATAATAATTATATGCGTAATAAAATTTTCATTTATATATACAGTGACTAACCTAGGAGGGGTGGGGGTTGACAATTTAGTTTATGCGAGGGTTCGAGAATTTAGCTTCTTTAGTGATATTTTAGGATTCCGAGAGTTTAGGGGGAATCTGAGAAGCAAGATTAGTAGGGCTTCTGAATTACTAAAATATTCCACAAGGGAAAGGTTAACATGATATTTTACATGAAATAAAATTTTACGTTTTTTTTTTAATCCAATTTCAGTGCCGGACACTGTGGCGCTAAAATTGTACAAAAACAGCAAAATCTTAAACTTGTCCTAATCCCATAAAATTAGTTACTCCTAAAAATCTGAAAAGCAACCTTTCAATATATTTCGATAATATATGTTGCAAGGGGCCGGGCAGAAGGCCAATTTCATACTTATATATTCTCACAACCACTCTGAGAAGTCTGTCTAGGTAAGAAATTCCCTTAAAATGGAGTATTCTTTTCAAAAATGTTTTCCCCAGAGGCAAAACCTTATGTTTAGGGACGTAGTCAAAAAAGTCTAGCCTGTTCCCCTCCTCCAGAGACAAAAAGGTTTCTGACGGGTGCTCATGGTTCACTGACGATTTCTAGTGTGCCACTGCCTATAGAATATGTGTGGGATGCTGTTCATGATCCTAAGCAATGGGTATTCTTTTCAGTAGTAAAGAATCACAGGAAGACAATGGAACTCATAATTCCATCTCTAAATGGCAACATAGTTGTCCACTTCTTGGCACCACTGCGATACAAATAAAAATGCGGGAAAGTTTAAATTTCACCAGCTGAAGAAAACGTTAGCCTATGTTGGTGTAGTGGTTAGCATGTTTCCAGTAGATGTGAGTTGGAATCCCACTCATCGCAAAACCAATTTTTTTCACCTTATCATTTCATAATATTCTTTTCATTTGCATAACCTACGGAAATCATTCAATTAGTTTGTTTACTTTTTATGCTACATTTATTATTGTATCATATAGCAATGCATCGTCACTCCAAATCTCTTTTCATTTGTCCCGATTTTCAGATCTTCCAGAATTTGTATATTTTACTTTTGCATTTATTTTGGGCTATATTTTAATTTAGATTACCATCCGATTATTAACATTCTAAATGGTGAATCTAGGGGTGGAATTTCCTTCCCTAAATCTGGCCCTGTGCATAAATATAGTTGTGTATTTTTTTTTCCCTTTGGCATGTATATATACAGTGCTGGTCATTAAAAGTGCAACACCAGGAAGAACTCATTAGATTGTTCCGAAATATGCAAGATGGGTAGCCATGGGAGATGGGTAGCCCATGTAAATGATTCAAAGTGCAGTACATACGCACATCATGTGTGACAGTGACGCCCCCTGGAAGTGGTATAAGAGATTAATAAGAACCGGTGTAAAGCACTGGAATTGTGTTTGCTCGCAGTTCTTGTGCACTAAAGTATCAAGTATGCCCCTTCGAAGAACACAGCATCCATATGACCAGATTGCTGACTTTGATCGAGGGAGAATTGTGGGATTACAGAAAGGCGGATTATCGTACTGAGACATTGGTGTATGTGTTAGACGGAATGCTGCCACAGTGATGAGAAATGGGGTCAGTGGGTAGAGGAGGAACGAACTCACCAACATGAGAAATCTCAATGTCACACAAACGAATGAGAGGACAGGCATCTCGTGCGTATGGCTTTGAATGATCGTAGAACCACATCAAACACCTTATCTCAATAGTTACAGAGTGTGTTGCACATTAACCAGTGTCTGCACTTACGGTTCGACACTGTCTGCAGCATTGGGGTACCTTTGCTAGGTGGCCAGTGCTTTGGCTACCATTGACTCTACAACACAGGCATATGCAACTGCAATGGTGCCAAGAACATTGCACGTGGATGTGTGAATGACATCGCATCACCTTTTCAGATGAATCGTGCTTCAGTATGCCGCACCATGATGGAAAATTCATATCTGGCGGTACCGCAGCTACAGGCTCAGTGAGACATGTATGATGCAGTGCCATACGTGTCCGGCCCCTGGTGTTATAGTATGGGGTTCCATTGGACTCCACTCATGCACTCACCTCATACACATTACGAGTACTTTGAACAGCCAGCGTTACATCACTGAGGTGTTGGAGCCTGTGTTTGTACCTTATCTTCAGGGGCTCTCTGGTGCCATTTACCAACAGGACAATGCCCGGCCACATGTGGCATGCATTGTCCAACAATTCCTGCATAGCCAATATGTGACATTTCTCCCTTGGCCTGCGCATTCACCAGATCTATCCTCAATTGTCCATGATCTCACGACAACTAGCACACCAGACACCAGCTACAACAGATGAACTTTGACTATGTATCAAAACTTCGTGGACTGACATTCTCCAAACACACATCCGACGTCTCATCCTCTCAATGTCGGATCGTGTAGCAGCGGTTTTTGCCGCTCATGGTGGCTACATAAGATACTGATTTCTTTGTATTCCACAAGTCTAACCGAGTTGTATTTGTAATCATCCCAAATAGGGGACCACCTTGTCGTGGTGGGGGGGCCTAGGGCCCAGCAACCCGGTCCAAGGCTGTGCTGACTGGAATGGTCCCCCGGTTGGACATAGCCTAGGCCGATGATGCCGCTGACCGGTCGGAAGGCCGGTTGGATGGTGACGGTGTCCGAGGCCTCAACCTCAGGTGCTCTGGGTGAGCAGTTAGAGGGCTCTGCTGAACGGTCTGAGCCCGCCTAGTAGGCACGAGCCCTCAAAAAAGTCTGGGTCTTACTAAGGGTCTCCACCCCGGACGCCGAGCGAACTTGGATCTATATATCCTTGTTCATGGCTAACCGGGGAATAGATTAAAGTAAGGTTTCTTTCGGTGGTCAGCTTTCCTTTTATAGGACTGCTGCCATGTGAGGCTGGGGTTGAGGTGCGCCTATAGGGCGTATTCCTTACCCCCGGCTCTAGATAGCACGGCTTTTCATAACTGGTAGTGTCGTATAGGCGGAATCGGGAATTGCCGTGGTTGCATAAGATCTCAACAAATGGAACGATCCTTGTAATATAAGTTATGTATTCACTAAATATGGCTTTGATATCTCTTGTCTTTCCTGGTGTTGCACAGTGTATATGATTTTGCTGTCCGTTCCGATCATCGCTAAAAAAAGCCAAAAATTAAAAATTTCTCATTTTCAAAATATAATTGTATCAAAAAATAAATACTTCCTCAAGCAGCTGCTTGCCACAGAGGTCTGACAGGAGCCTTTCAGTTTATTACGCCATAACCATGCATTAATGATAGTAAAAAATAAAATTCTGGAAATTTTTTCGAACTTATATAACCAGTTAAGATATTGGTAATTTAACTCTTTCATGCCATTAAAAGAGATTTTAATTTTTTTCTCCCTCTTTAGGAACAAAAGTATAAAATATTTGAAAACGAATTGAAAACTGAAGCTCGACTTTTTCAGAAGAGAATTGATAACGGTATCTTGAAATTTGGAGCAATTCCTCCAAAAAAAGATAAATTACCATCATTGTCAACAGCACCAACGAAGAACTCAATGCCTGACACTTCGGAAGTGTCAGACGATAAATAAATGTGTTATAATATGAAGCCTGAATTTGCTTTAGATATCGCAACAAAAAACGGAATCTTCACCTGATCTCTTCTCACAATAAATTTTTTCACATTTTCCACCTTGCAGAGTAGAAAAGTTTCTCTTAATATTCTTTCGAATTAGAGGAAAGATGTATTGAATGTTTCCATAAATGTTGTGAGATAAAAAAACGGGAAGCAGTTTTCTTAATTTTAATTAGTTCATTCTAACATTTAAAAATTATATTTTTCTTTCTATTTATTATATTAACACGCAAGTGGAAAAAAGAAAGAGACAAGTCAAAAAGAAATTTTCAAAAGCTTTTTTGCGACTCTCCCCTTTCTTTTTTTTCCTCACGTGTTTGCAGGTGGGCATCCCATAAGATCACGCTCTCACATTTTCTAAATGGGGGTGAGAAAGCTATTCAGAGTTCCGACTTATTGCACACCTAGGATTAATTTCGACACGTACACGAACCCAACCAGCGATCTCGAACACTTTTTCCGCCCTCTCCTTTAAAGAAAGTGACATGAGTTAGATACTTTTTGCCAACATCAGATACTAGTGGGATGGGGGTACTATTCAGAAACTCACGTCCTTGTCTGTTACGTTTCTTCTATCACATTTGCTCTTATTGTCGCGTCACCTCAATGAAATCTGCGCTATTCTTATTTTCCCAACAGAACGCTTCTCAAAGAACCCTGCTCTTGAATGAGTGGTGTTCCATCACTCTCAGAATTGGTTTCTGACCTGTGATTCTCTCTGAACACAATTGAATGACACTCGAGCAAGTTCTTGCAATAGCCCCCTCACATTGTCTAAACACAAGGCTATTCAAACCTCTGACATATTGTACATCCACTAGTATTATTTTCGGCGCATTTTATGACGAACCCAGCCTACTTGTTCCAACAAACACTTTTTTCCCTCCTGACTTCCTTTGGCAAAAATGAAGTCTTTAAAATTTACTCACCAACATTAGAGTCAGTTCTGGAATGATAGATAAGTAATGTAGTCCCATTATACGGATCCCCCTTTGCACAGTGCTTTCACCCTATAACGTCGCCGACCACGCCCCATATGATGTCACAGGCCACACCCCTAAGCCATAACATGACAACCATTACGTAATATGTCACGCCCCCTTATTAAAAGCCCCCCAGTAGCGCCATCTGGTGCCTATGAAGCGTACTAATTTCCAAAAAACGTTATTTTAATTCTAATTCTTCGATTTTTGATTCCCCCTTTATAAAAAAAATTCCTCCCCCTTATGAAAAAAACCCCTGGTGCCATCTGTTGACAGTGAGACGTACTAATTTCCCCAAAAAAAACATTTTACCTCTAATTCCCCGATTTTTCTTTATTTCCCCATGGTTGACCTATATTTTAAGCCCTCCCTCCTTTTGCAGACCCCCTGGTTGACCTATATTTTAAGCCCCGTCCATCCCTCAGATCGGCAGATGCAAGACTCGGAATAATTGCATGGGTGGCAATGATCGGTTGTTGCAGGTCTCGGAATAATTGCGCAGAAAGGGATGATGCAAGCCTCAGAATAATTGCAAAACTTTCGATAGCAGTCACTCACAGAAAATCAACTCTCAAAGTTGTATGTTCCCTGTATTTATTCCTTATTAATTAAACACTCATTAAAACTCCTCTCCCCTTTATTAAACCCCCTTATCAAAAGTTCACTCTATTAAAACTTCACTGATCACAAACTCCCATCCTTTACAAGTCCACTAAACTTAGAAAATCAACTGACAAAGTTGTACATTCCCTGTATTGCCCATTTTTATTCCTTATTAATTAAACACTCAATAAAATTCCCCTTTATTAAACCCCCTTATCAAAAGTTCACTCTATTAAAACATCACTAATCACAAACTCCCATCCTTTACAAGTCCACTAAACTTAGAAAATGAACCCCATAGTTGTGTATTACCAATTTTTATTCCTTATTAATTAAACACTCATTAAAATTCTCCTCCCCTTTATTAAACCCCCTTATAAAAAGTTCACTCTATTAAAACATCACTAATCACAAACTCCCATCCTTTACAATCCACTAAACTTGGAAAATGACCCCCAAAGTTGTATATTCCCTGTATTACGAATTTTTATTTCTTAGTAATTAAACACTTATCAAAAACTCTGTTCCTCCTCATTAAAAACCCTCCTTTATTAAAACTTCACAAACTCCCTCGTTATCCACGTTCATTTTTCCAAGTCCAGTAAAATTTGGAATTGCAACATTTTTGGAATACATGATTTATCGAGTCATGCGTGTAGCAACAAGCAAGTCAGCGTATGTGTCAGGTCTTTTCTTATCGGAGGTGAAGGGTCAAGAGGAATGTCACCACACGCTGTCTGCAGCACCGTATTTGCATCTGTTCCTGATAAGATCTGATTAATATCTACAAGTTTTATCCACGCCTGAGTGAGTGACGGCACTTATCGCTACACCGTCAAAGAGTGAATGCCGATGGTATGCTATCTGTTTACATTTGCTAATGATAAATGAAAATATTTCGGATGATGCTTTAGCTCACGTGTTTACCCCAGAACGTATCTCACGAAGGGAGGCTTATCGGATGAAGGTTGTCCTTGATCGTGTCGAGAGATGTATCAAGGTCGTTTATGAGATAACATTTCCCTGTATATAAGCTCGCACCCTGCTTTCTTCGTCATTCCGTGCTTGCTGGTTTGAAAGCTATAAGTTTTTGCTCCTAGTTTGCTTAGTTTTTGCAAGATGTCTACAATCCGTGAGTTTACCCAATCTGCTGAGATGGCTGGTGAAAGGAACGATGTAGCTCGTTCGTTTGAAGATCTCCTGCCGTGGTACGTGTATTGGACGGTGCGTCCAAACGTCCTTCGTCACCTGAGACTCAAACATCGAAACGTGTTTGTCGGCGCACTACGAAACTCTCATTAACCACACGCTGCAGTGCTTCATCCACCGCTGGGCAGGCACGTTCCTGCGAGCCCGTTAGATGGATCACTTCCGGGTTCTTCAAGCGCTCGTGACGTCACATCTGCATTCTCTGTTCCGAGTGTGAGTTCTCCAGTGCCTCACTACACCATCAATAACGTGAGGTGTTTTAATTCAAAGAAGTTCAAGACGCAATTCATCTCAGAGCATCCGACTCGGTGGAATGGAAAACATTGAAGCACACGATTTCCTTCCGGTGGTACACTCCCTGCAGGAGAAAATGCTAAGAATGTGGTTCCTGAAGGCGATTATAGTCACGTGCGTCTGTGCTTCAGATCGCCAGATTTAAAATACGCTCTGAATTTAAGTCTAATAAGACGTAATGAACTAACTGCTGAGCAATTCATGGCTGTGCTGGACCGTGAGATTCAATCTAATGAATCTCTTGGAAGCCACAGCGAGCTGGAGTTCGATTTCGTCTGTGCGAACATCGAGCACCAAGGCAGTGGTCGCACCGGCCCTGAGACACGTCATTTAGCCAATGTTCAATCTTTTGTGAAGAGCAAGAAAGCTCTCACGAAAATTGTGAACACAGATTCCATCTGTCTCGCTAGAGCTCTCGTCGTCGCACAGGAGCTCTGCTACAAAAACCTGCCTAACCACTATGTGTCAGTCAGAGATTATCGTCCACAATAGGCGACATTAGCAAGACAACTACATCTCGACGCCGGTGTTCCTGAGGGTCCCTGTGGTCTGCATGAAGTTCGTCTATTTCAGGCACACCTGGTACAATTTCGCATTATTGTTTATTCAGCCGATGATGGATTTTTATCCGCTTCGAAGCCGAGGACAATCTGTACCTGCTGTACAACCAAGGACATTTTGACGTCATAACAAAGCCAGCTGGATTTTTCGGAGGCAAAAAATTCTGCCCAAAGTGTTTGAAGTTGTATAATCACGGTCATGTGTGCAAGGGTACCTGTAATTGTTGTCTTTCGGTTGACATCATGCGCACTGTGGAACCTCTGCTCTGTTCAGTGTGCTGCATGTATTTACGTGGCGCAGAGTGCTTCCAAGCACACTTGCTGAAAACTTGCCAGTCGCGACATCGCTGCACCAAATGCTTGGATATTTATGATCCGTAAAAACGTCACGTCTGCAAGAGCGAGAAACCAAAATTTGTGGAACCCTGCAAAATTACCCCTGTCGAGCAAAGTTACTTATACTTTGATGTGGAGACTGTACAACTTGACGACGGCCTTCTGAAACCCATCCTGTGCGTTGTAACGTACATGCTGAACGACGACTGGGTCTACGCTTCGTTCCCGGATGTGGATACCTTCATGGACTGACTTTTAGCCGAAGAACATCCCGGGGTTCAGCGGTTCAAGGACGCTACCATTCTCGCCCACAATTTAAAAGGTTTCGATGGATCATTTGTGATCAGTTACCTTTACAGAAGATTTCTGAAGCCTGATCTTATTTTTGAACCCTTCGATGGGCAGTAAGGCATTATTTTTCCAGTATCGACTTGCCATGGCTTGTGTTAAACGTTCCCTGATCGGTGGTGATCTTCCTACGAAGCGACTTGCTGTTAGAGATGCTGGTCACAATATGTTTCAACTCGGCTCTGATCTGTTTGCGAGTGTTTGTGAATACCGGACATATCCTAAAGTGCACATATGTGTGTTCGAGAGTGATAACTCATTAAAACTGTATCCTACAAAGGATGGTGTGATGCTGTCTGAAGAACAGTGGTATTTCCTGGTTTCGTATGCGTCTACAATCGTCGAAGCATTCGAAGATGTGGAATACGGCGAGTATGAACTGGACGCTATGGTTTGCTTCGTCGTGCTCAAAGGTGGACACGGGGTGGTCATTAAAAAAAGCATCCCCGTGATGGAGGACTTGTGTTTTCGTCATCGGTTCGTCTCAGCGTCGAACAGTGGCAGCGGTTAGCAGATTTATGTGAGCCAATCACCTACAGTTTGATGGCTCTGAAGTTTGAAAACGGTAAATTTTGGAATGTCGTGCTGAAGGCCGAATTAGCTGCAAATCTTCCACGAAGAGCCCCATCTAACGATCACCCCCATGAACAAGACAGTAGTGATTCCGTAAAGCTTATGGACTGTTTAAAGCAGACTTTGAAAACAGTTCTCCGAAAAGAACTTTTTTACGCTGCTACGTAAAGGTGTGAAGTGGGTCATCCTAGTCAACTTCGTCATTCGTGCCTCACCATAAACGCTGAATCAGCTTACGATTATTTCACAGAAGTGGTAAGAAACGTTAATTTAACCGATATTGCCGAACGTTTTGTGGAAGAATCATGTATTGAACTGAATCGTCCTGCTAATATCACATTTATGTCTAAATTGAACTTTCCAACATTACTAAAAGAGGTGCACGGTGAACTGGTATGTACTAACTAAATATTAATGTGACCTTAGTTATTTTGTAAAAACAAGTGATAATTTGTTAATAAATATGAATGTCTCTGATATTTTTGTCGATGTGATTTCTTTGTATAGTTAACAGGAATTTTAAAGTTAACCTTAGAAGTGTTAATATTGGCTGGTGTAATGAACGTTCTCTGTATCAAGACCCCGCACAGCTAGCAAGCTATGTCGGGTCGAATGTTATATATCGGGTGGGTGTAAAAGAAAGGGATGGGAAACCAAAGCTAGCATAGTAGAACGATTCAACCGTACGTTAAAAACAAAAATGTGGTGATATTTCACAGATGTGTTCCATGGATAGTGATCGTTGTCTCTATAGATTTAAAGTATAGAGTGTGTATCTCTTTGTATGTAATCGTTTATAACGAGACAATATTTCCTTTAAAAGTTGGAATATTAGTATGAACTAAAAAAAAAAAAGTGATGATACACTATCTGATCGTTAAAATCAAAATTTAGTAGGTTAATATATCGTTCTCTAGCTAGCTAGCTAGTCGAAAATTAGTGTGTCTTTGCTTTTAAAAATAAATACTTCACCCCGCTAATTGTCGTAACAGTTACCTCTCATACGAACCCGTAGAAGGGGTGAGAGGATGTCGATGGTGTGTAAACAACGTTCATGTCTTACTATGAATCAAATATCCGAACACTATGGCTGATTACATAATTCTGAAAAAAAAAATCAACCTTCGTCCCTCAGAATCGAAATTAGTACGGACTTACAGGAGTAATGCTCCATAGACAGTGTTCTTTCCAAACAGGATACATAACATTATCAAAAAAACGTGTGCTTGCCCGAACCACTTTCACATAGTACCGCTTGTTCTAAGACTTCCACACTAGTGTAGAAATAGGAGGAAAAATAACTAAACAGACATCTCTGTGTTAGATTGTAGTGAAACACCCTATCTTTTGTCGAAAAGCTTGTGTCTGCAGCTAGTCACCTTCACATGCACTTATTCAAACGTGGTGAGAGGGCTGAAAAGAGATAGCACATTGGAATAACTGCAGACAGAGCTAGGTCTCGATTCTGGTGCCCGACTTTTCATGGAAATAATATAAACAGTGAGTTTTTAGATTTTAAATTTCCAAACTTCGGTGGTCCTTTACGGATGTTTACTATATGCAAAGTATTTTGTGATATTCATCCGTGTGTACGCAATGGACCGTGATTTACTAGCGTGGGGAGGGGCTTAATATTTTATGATTTTTCCTGTATTACTCCTTCTGTTATGATGTGACTTTTATCGATCACTCCTTAGCTGGCACTTGTTAATAGTCGTTTTTTCTATCTTACAGTATTTGCGCTATAATCTGTTGTTTTTACAGCCATCCCACTGCATTTTTATACTTTCTCTCTCGTCACAGTTATTCTGCCTTCAAAAGAATTGTGAAAATATTCACCTATCCAGTGAAATGTTCGCGAATTTACAGGTATCCCTTTACATTTTCGTTTATGCACGTAATTTAGTTAAACGACCTAGTCACATAGACTTTTGTTAAAAACCATCCGGGGCGAGGATCCGAACACGGATCTTTTAGGTCGACCCTATTACCTTCAATATTTTTCATCATGAGGAATAAAATCAGATTTTTCCTTTGATTAATTTTTTTATTTTCGGCGGGACTGCCACTGTGAGGCTGTCCTTCTTCTAGTAAAAATGTGACAACCAATAGTCACCGAGTTAAAAGAAATAAGGGTTGATTAAAACGGGCTTGGAGAAACACGATAGCCACATGGAGTTCTGATAGTGTAGCATTCAACGGGAGTGACTGGTTATGCATTCCACTGCTGTCCCCGCGACCTTTGTACGTCACCAACTGGTTGTGTCCATCGTTCAGATCACATGGGAATGAGTGTCGAAACGAGGGTAGAAGCACTAGGCGATGGCCAGAGCATATAGCGGATTCGAAGAAGTATTCTGCTAAATTTTGACTATCAGTCCCATTGGAAATAAAATTTAAGCGGATTAGCATAGGTGGGTTGAGAGGACATGCTCGCGTGAGACATTGTATTATTTTTTATAGCTGAAGTATTAAACTAATGCCTCCCTACTCCATTAACGTGCATTCGTGATGGAACTAAAGTTTTTTACGCAATGTGCTTTTAACATTCTTACTTTCTATATCATTCTACCTCGTACAAAAAAAAATATTTTTTCACCCGATTTCACCATCCTGATGAGACATATGTTCACCAGTAAACGACGGAGGAGACGATTTTTTAAAAATTGTTTTACCTGATTTTTCTCCGAACAGTGTTACTCTCCCATACCGAAGATACAACAGTAATAAGTATTTTTAAAACATGGTGTAATAAAACAATTTTATTAGTCATACTTTTGCAATCACCATGTTTTTGAAGTGATTTAGTAAAAGAAATTGGGAATACGGTGAACCCCCTCTGGACTTGTAAAAATTTCGAGTGCTTAAACACGGATCAAGGCTGTGAGTGGGTTTTGACGATGTAAGGCAGCGCTCCTGATACGAATGCAGCACAGATCCAAGACTCATTCGTCAATAAAACCCTTGTGATTCCCGTTTGGAATAATTTCATAGGACTTAACCATCCGTCAGTGAAACGTTGTCCGGGGTGGGGAGCCGTACACAGAGTCTTTTAGGTCGGCCCTATTACCCCTCAATATTTTTCATCACGACGAGTATAATCAGATTTTATTAATTTTTCAGCCAATTGCATTTTTTTTTTCTGCGGGACAGTTACCGTGGTTAGTCCTTCTTCTAGTAAAAATGCGACAACCAGTAGTCGCTTGGGTTAAAAGAAATAAGTGCTGGTTTAAAATGATTATAAAAATACGTATATGAAAAGACTGTCGTTGTAAGATCTAAATTTTAAAAGTGGAGAGGGATCCTACCAACAATAACTACGCTATAAGAGTTGTTAATCCTAACTGTGTAAAATTATACTGAAGGTTAAACATCCCTATAAAATTTACTATGTTAACGGTGTGATAGAGAAGAAAAATGTATAGATAGAGAAGAGTTGTGAACAGAAATTGTATGATCGATAATCCTTTCTACACAAATGAAGTGGTTCTGACAAGAACCTTTTGTTGTTGTTTCGGTTATTCCATATCTTCCCCCGTGGTGACTATCTCTATCGAGGCTATGGCGTCCTCAATCCCCATTCGGTAGTCCATCCTTTTGATGTGCTTTAGCGCTGCTACTTCCGCAAAACATACACGGCAAAGAAACTCCTTTGCCACCTCGTACGGCTGTATGACAACATTCCTACCACCACATATAACACTCAACCCGTGCACCATTTTCTCGGTTAAAACATTCATTAAGGTCTGCAGGCATTCTTCGTAGGTTATATCCTTCTGATATGAGGGAATGCTTACAGACGCCTGTATACAACGTGCAGTTACATGAAATGATTGGTAAGTTTGCTCCATAGCGACCAGAGAGACTTCAAAAACTACGGTAGAACAGTTGAAAATGGAATGTCCGTGTGTTTGACTTGACCCCGTATATATATATATATACAGTGCTCAGCCTTCTGATACGTGTCACTCGGTGGTCAGTCCACGTTACTTTGACCTAGTTGTGACACGTCACTTACCCTTAGAGAACAACAACGTCTATTTTGAAATTTTATCAGTATCAACAATCACGCTGAGCACTGGACACTCAACCTCCCGGGGCCATTGCATCATGTCACGTGATGCTTTGAAACTTGATACCTGACCGGTAAGGGAGTAACACGTATTGCATAATGAAACTCCGGATCCACGTACGTCTTCAGGAATGCAGGTGAGTTTGAAATTTTTCCATTGCAGACGTATGTTCTGAAGCAAGGTTTAACATGTCGACATGGAGATAATGCGTTCGAATATCACTGGGGAATGAAGGATATTTTTTCCGATTAAACTCATCTACAGAAAACTGATTTATTTCGACTGTACGATGATTTTTAATAAAGGTACGGGAATTTTGATGAGTGTTTAATTACTAGGAAGTTTAATAGTAGCGGATTTTAATTATAAGGGAATCGTTTAGCCGTCCTGGCAAAATGGATAGCAAAGGATTTTTAATAGAGAGGGTTTTTAACTACTAAGGAATAAATACAACTTTGCGAGTTTGATTTACTGTTGAGTTTTACAATTTGAGATCTGCATTAGACATTCAAAAAGAGTTGAGTGGTCTTGTAAAGGGTTAGAAACTGAGGGAGTTTTTAAATACAGGTGATGTACTAAAATACACATTGGACATCGCCGATTAAATTTTTAAGGAAAGGAAGAGTTTAATAAGAATACAACTTTGATTTTATGTGAGACGTTACAATTGTATCATCCTTTTCTGTACAATTATTCTGAGACCTGCATCAACTGATCGTTGCAACCCATGCAATTATTCTAGGGCTTGCATTAGCCGATCCGCGGGAAGGAGGGGGCTTAAACTATAGGTAGGGCTTAAAAGGTCAACCGGGGTGTCTGCAAGAGGAGGGAGGGCTTAAAATATAGGTCAACCATTGGGGAGTCTGAAATAAAGAAAAATCGCAAATTAGAGTTAAAATAAGGTGTTTTTCCAAAAATAGTACTCTTCATCGTCAACAGATGGCGCCAGGGGTTTTTTTAATAAGAGGGGGAAGGAATTTTTAATAGGGTGGAATCAAAAATCGAAGAATTAAAATAAAAATAGGGGTTTTTGGGAAATTAGTACTTCTCATTGTCACCAGATGGCGCCACTGAGAGGGAAGGGGGATGAAAGGGGGTGTTTAATAAGGGGAAAAGGAATTATTAATAAAGGGGCGTGGCATGTTAAGTCATAATTACGTCATGTTACGTCATAGGGGCGTGTCCGGAAGTGGGCATGGTCAGTGACGTCATAGGGGGAAAGCACTGTGCAAAGGGGGAACGGTATACTGCGATTACACTACTTAGATACTTGACGTCACGCGCAGGTTACAAAGGTTACATCTGCATATCCAAATTACAATTATCTCCCACAGCAGAAGTTACCCAGTTCCATCCTTAGCGAGGCAGTGATGAATCTCGATTTCTGATAGTAGTCTTTGTTCTAAACCAGTGATTCCCAACCTTTTCTGGACCATCGCCCCATTCAGAAGAGAACAAAAATTTCAATGCCCCCCTAGTCCATAACAGTTAATTTTATATGAAATATTAAAATATTGTTGCATATTATCTGTACCTAATTTTTCTGTTTATTTATCTATTAAAATCATAAAGCAGAAATTAATAAAACGACAACCAAATGTACAATAAAATTGTTTATTAAAATTTTAAAAATAAACAGAATCAATAAGAAATAAAAAATAATGAGATAAACGCAAAATTAATAAGAAATAAAAAAAATTAATGAGATGGTTGAGGCTGGTGGAGTGTTAACAATTTGTTAATGTCGGGTTCCAATTTCGTTAACATCAATCACAGATCGTCACGTTCAGTGATGTGTAGTCTCTGTTCCTCTTCTTTGACAGTAAATTAGCTACTGCACTGAATCCACGCTCAGCCATATAGGACGAAGGAAATGCGATTGAAAACTTCTGTACTATTGCCCACAATCCAGGGTAGAGAACTGGTATTGATTTTTGAAGCCAGAACTCTTGGTATCCATGTTTGAATTTTACTTTGAGTGCTTCGTTAGTCGTGAGTTCTAAGAGTTCCTCTTCCAAATTTGATGATTCTTCAGTATCTGTGTTTGCGAAAGGATCTAAAACCCAACTCGGTATATTCATGTTTAAAATATCTTGGAAACGCTCCGTAAAATCAACATGAAGAACTTCCAAGTGTTGGCAGTAAGTAAATAAATCTTCCGGTTTTGCTGAGACTGCTGATTATGTGGGAAAGTGGTTGTATTCACCTCTACCTAGATTTCGTTTGAATAGAAGTTTTCCCGCAAAAGCAGCTATGACGTTTTTTGTTTTAATTAAATTCAACTCATCACATTGCAATTGTAAATTAACTTGATTAAATATTTTAAACAGGTCTGTCAAATAAGCGATGTCATTTTTTGACGTTATCAGGTTTTCGCGCGATTTTTCGTCTCTGTCTTCAAGAAAGTCCAGTACTGAGTCAAATAGATTGAAAAAACGATTCAGACAAACACCTTTAGAGAGCCAACGTACTTCTGTGTGCAGCAGCAAGCGATTGTAATCTTCATCATTTTCATTACAAAGCTTACCAAATAATCGGTCATTCAATGAATTGCTTCTAATCTTATTGATTGCTTTAATAACGTAATGGAGCGACGTATGCAGACGTTCATTCAAATTTTTTGCAACCAAATGCTGACGATGACTAATGCAATGTACAGCGAGTACATTTGGTACTGCTTGTTTCAAATGCGCTATGAAACCCTTATGACGCCCTGTCATTGCTGGAGCACCATCAGTAGCAGCAGACAAAATATTGCAAATAGGAATTTCTTTCTCTTGAAAAAACTTTTGCATGGTATTAAATATAGATTCTCCCTTTGTATCAGATTCCAAATTTTTAGCAAATAATAACTCTTCATGAATTTTTTCTTCTTTTATAAATCGTACGTATGATAAGAGTAGAGCTTCGTTATTTGGTAGAGTTGATTCATCGAGTTGAATGGAAAATTTGCAAGTCTTTAAGTAATCACATAATGATATTTCAATGTCTTTTGCCATTTCATCTATTCTTCTTTGCACTGAATTATTACTGAGGAATTTTTTTGATGATATCTGACGGTGTCTTATGATGAAGAACAGTTTTTAATATATCTTTGACTGCCGGCAAAATTAATTCCTCGCCAATTGTGTGTAGTTTTCCCGCTTTTGCGATTAACAATGAAACGTTATATGACGCTCGTAGTCCATCGTCATCTTGTTTAGAAGACGACGCAAAAAGGTTTGACATAGTTGGCTGTTTTAAATATTGCTTTTTCCAGTTCTTGAAAATAGGATAAATCTTTGTTCTTCTTATCAGCATGCATTTTATTTAAATGCTCTTGTAGCCTAGAAGGTTCCATAGCTTCATTGAAAAACCTTTTCGGCAAATTAAACACATAGGTAATGATTGGTTTGTAGGAGAGTACGTAAATCCATATTTCAAATACTCAATACTGTACTGCCGGCATTTCTTTTCAGATGTAGATTCAGACATTTTCAAATACAAATTAACTTCTCAACAGATTTATAGATAGTTATAAAAATAATGTTTATAATGACTTCTAACACTTATCACTCACGACTATTTATCACGGCGAAGCACATAAAAATAATAAAACATTCCTAGAGCTATCGCTTTTATAGATTTGATTTTGTGCACGCATTAACTTGTATGTTTGCGATGCCGGCGCACTTGCTCCGTAAACAAGTCATTTCAAGCTCCCATATTCTTGTCGAAACATCTTAAATTGCATGAACCGCGTGTTTGCCTACCAACTTGCAAGGACTTGTCACCGTCAATCTATTCTAAACTAAAACAAATTAAGTATTGGTATACCTAATGCTAATTTAAAAATGCTTATTAACGCGATAACAATAAGATAATTTACATAGCTAGATAAAATATTTATGCATGAAAACAGGTATTTTCAAAGTATTTTATTACATTAAAAAATAATTATAAAAAAATATTAAATATAATAAATTTATTATTGTTATTGCATCAAGGTTGATTTGCCTATCAGGACGGACACACATGTCCAACAGAATAAGCCTGATATAGTAGTGCATGTTAAGGTTTTGAATGAGATTATAATTATTGAAGTAGGATCGCCTAGTACAGATGTGAACTCTTTTCTGTTGAATTTCCGAAACTGGATGGAAAATACAGAAAAAGGTCAAAATCAGATTTTAATAGGTGATTTTAATATCGATACAATGAATACTAAAAAACATGGCACAGAAAAATATATCACACTATTGGCTGAAATGAATTTTGAAAGATTAATAAGAGAAGCTACAAGAGAAGAAATAGTAAAAAATAAAATTACCAAAACCTGTATAGACCATATTAACGTTAAACTAATTAAAAATATGTCAGGAAATTCAATAATTCAAACAAGCAAAATAGCAGATTACTATACGATTTTAACACTGATTAGCAACACCAATAACAATTTGAATAATACTAATTATAGTGAAAGAGACCAGGAAAATAAGAATTGGTCATTTGACCATAACAATATAAACAAAGCTATTTCTGAAATGAATTGGAATTTAGAAAATTATGGAGACAACTCAATGGATGAACTAAACCTATATAAAGTATTTAAAGACATTTATGATGGAATTTTAGGAAATAATAGAATATATATGAGGAGAGTTGGAAAGGTAAAAAGAAATCATAGCAAAAATTGGATAACACCGAACTTGATAGAATTAATTGAAGAAAGAGATAAAGCTTGGATTAAATTTAAAAACAATGATAAAAATGATGCTTATAAAAATAACTATAAAAAATTAAGGAATATGGTTAATATTCAGATTAGAAATCAGAAACAACTTTATTATAGAAATAAACTTATAATGAAAAAAAATGATATGAAGGTTACCTGGCAATTAATATATGAAATATTAGAAGGAAAACAGAAAAAATCAGCGGACGATGTAATAATTGACAATATGACCAAAAAAGAAATTATCTGTGGAAGAAATAGCAAATAATTACAATGACATTTATAATACACTAATTTTACAGATAAGAAATGCAAATCACCAAGACGATATAAATTATGTTCCAACCATAATGCAAAGAGTTTTGAAATCTATCTATATACATGAAATCACTGAAAAACAAACTGATGAAATAATTACTTCATTAGACACCAATAAATCACCTGGTTACGACAATGTTTGCATTAAACATATAAAATTTAATAACGAGGCACTACTTAATATTATATCAAAAATTATAAATCAGATTATATTTACTGGGAACATACCTACTGAACTCAAAAACAGGTATTTTAAGACCTATTTTTAAAGGTGGTATTAAGGAGGATTTTTCTAACTATCGACCAATAACAATTCTGCCTAGTTTTTCGAAAATAATGGAAAAATATATTTATAATACTGTTTTTCACTTTTTACTTAAACACAACATAATTAATGAAAATCAATTTGGCTTTCAAAAAGGAAAAAACACAATTCAACTAATTTCCAAAATTGCAAATAATATTAATAAATCATTGAATAATAGGGAAAAAATTATAACTATGTTCTTAGATTTAAAGAAAGCCTTCGATACAATAGATCATAGCATTTTACTAAATAAATTGGAAAATTACGGTATTCGCGGTATATTTTTAGATTGGTTTAGAAATTATTTATCAGACAGATACACAATTACTAAAATAAAAAACTGCTATAGCAGAAAAGTAATTACACGATATGGAATTCCCCAAGGCTCAATTTTAGGTCCTTTACTGTTCTTAATATACATAAATGATTTGTTCAATACAAAATTAAATAGTGCTATTTATCTATATGCTGACGACATTGTTTTAATAAACAGTCAGAAATATTTAAATGATAGCATTTCAGAGGTTCAAACAGATTACAATACTATTATTAGATGGTTAAATCATAATAAAATCTATTTAAATGAGAAAAAATCAAAACATGATTTTCATTCACCAGGATTTCATATTCATTAAACCTCTTTATCAAAACTCATAAAATAAATTGCAGAAACAAGGATTCTTCAAATATGAATCATTATGTAGTTGCCCACTTGTTGAGCAAGTAAATAAAATAAATTACTTAGGAATCATTTTTGATGAGTATTTTAGGTGGAATGCCCATATATCCCACATATGTGAAAGCTTGAGAATATCGGCGATAAAAATTCAAAAATTGAAGTACGTATTAAATATGGAAACCTGTGTAATATTTTATAAAGCAATATGCGAATCTATTTTAAATTATGGAATAATTGTGCATGGAACAACTAACTTAACTAACATAAATAAAATAGAAAAACTGCAGTCATAAAGCGATAGCTAAAAATATTATTCCGTTTCATCTGCAAAAAATTTATAAAACTTCCACCGATAGATTAAAATTTTTAAATCTTTTATCCTACAGCAATTTATATAAATATAATGTAATAATTAAAAAATTTTTTGACGAAACTTACAAACTAAAAATTCAACTTAACAAAAATACAAGACTTCAAAACCAAGGTTATTGCAAATTGCCAAATTTTCGAAATAATTACGGGAAACATACCTCCGAATATCAAGTACCACTTATATTTAATGCTATTCGAAAAGAATTACTATATATAGATTCTTTTAGAAGACTTAAAATGGAATTAAAAATTATTTGGTATTTTCTAGTTAGCTGATTTTTATGTGTTGTGTTTTGTGGATTTATTTGATGTACACCATTTTTGTGGCTGAATGACTATGTTTAATATAATATATTCATTTTCCTGCAGATAAGCAATTTAGCTTTGCGGGTCAAATTGTCAATGTATTTGTATCTTTACTCTTATGAATAAAAATTATATTCTTTAAAAAAAAATTACATCTCAGGATAACCTGCAGACAGTAGAGGTCGAAAAGAAGAGAAAGTATGATCTGCTGGCTAATGAGTTGAGCCTAATTCACAAGTGTAATGTTAATATTATACCTTATGTTCTGACGTGGGATGGTATTGTAACTACGTACCATAAAGCATACTCAAAGCGACTTGGAGTGGGAAAACATATTGAAGCTTATATACAATCTGTGATCTTGAAGAGAACTTTTGAGAGCATCTCAGTCGACTTCAGACGTACCAGTACCCTAGTAGGCGGTAGCAGGGAACTTATTGTCCAAGCTGCAGTTGAAAAGCTGTACATGACGGATGAGGTAGTGGATGATCAGAATCACCAGGAAGACACCACAGAATAGAAGAGATAAAAAGGTTGTCACAGAAAATTCCAATAAATTTATTTATTTATTTGACTGCCTCAACGCCCTCCATGAAAGGCTCCAGCCCCCACTGGAGGGCGGTATCGCCCCCCGGTTGGGAATCTATGTTCTAAACAATGTACGTTTTGTCAGAGACGTACAATGCATGCTCCACTCCCCGCACCAAAAGCCAATCAGCGTCTATTGGCTTATATTATTATAAGATATTTATTGGAAGCCATTAATTCCTGGGGTGGGAGCGACTCGTAATCTGCAGTTTCGAGTCTCAGCTGGGTCAGTTTTGAGATTTATCTCTGCAAAACCCGCCCTGCCCATAGTCCGTAGGGGGCACCGATGGGCTTGGAAAGGACGCTTGTCTGTCGGATGGGAAGTTCAGCCGTGGCTCCATGTGCAGGAGAGCCATGCCATTGGGGCGGGGGGTGGCTCAGTCGGTAGCGCGCCAGGCTCGTAATCTGTAGTTCCCAGGTTCGAGTCCCAGCTGGGTCAGCGTTGAGATTTATCTCCGCAAAATTCCCCGCCCTGCCCACGGTCAGTAGGGGACACCGATGGGCTTGGAAAGGCCGCCGTCCGTCGGATGGAACGTTAAGCCGTAGCCCCGTGTGCGGGAGAGAGCCATACCCTGTGCACGTTAAAGAACACGCTGGATGGCCTTGACGGGAGGCTACCATCTGTCTCCCAACAGCTGTTCCAGTGGGTCCCCTCCCCCCATCTTCTCTGAGCCTTCAGGGTCCATATGACTTGGCCATTTAGCCCATGGTGTGCAAAAAAGTGCCGCTCAGAGGTAAAACAACCCAACAACTCTTCTGTGGGTCCCTTCCCGAACTTTCACTAAGCCTTTGGGGTCTTTCTGACTTGGCCACTTAGCCTGTTGTGTGTAAAAAAGTGTCGCTCAGAGATAAAAGAACCTAACAAAAAAGCCATTCCAGAGAGAAGCTATTGATATGCAAATATTTTTCTCCGTTATCAATAAGAAGAGGCCAAGTTCCTTTTCTCATACATATTGTTTTATATCGTCCGGAAGAACGATATAAAAATATACCAAAAAGTTTATTTTGTTCTCACTGGCCTAATATCAGATTCAAATGTAACCCAACTCTACTACACGACGCCAAAGATTTCCTAGTGTAGGTGTACTGGCAAAAAAAAGATTTTTGTAAAGATGTTTTAGAGGTGAATAGACTAAAATTACACAGGAATATGTTTCATGCCATAATACAAGGCAAATATTTACAAGTATGTTCTATTATGTACATATTTTTAATATTTCCAAAATAGCCATACATCACAGTCAGGGGCGGAGTAGAACTTTTTATTTTAGGGACGCAGCTGTAGCAGGCGGGCTGGAGATGCGAGAAAAAATTTCCTTTTTAAAGATTTCAATACTTTCTTGAGAGTTTATACGTGAAGCTTATAATAGATTTTTCCCAATTCTGTGTAATTTCTCTGTAAAATAACTATTATGAAAAAGAAATACTGCTATGATTCCATGGGCCCCCGACACTAAGGGCCTGGGATGCTACAGCACCCCTTACCACTTTGCGCCTGATCACAGTTCATTTAAGCGAATTAATATAAAGCATCTAACTTTGATTATTCCACTAACTACTTGTTCCCTATGCACCCATTTTCGATGTTAAGATGAACAAAATCGTGTTTAAAATATATAATGTAACAAAGGTTAAACCATTTGCCTATTATTAACTGTTATAGCGAGGAATGCCGAGGTCCTGCCATCCTCTCAGATCTCCTACTATGGCATATAAACTGACAGGCTCCTGTCAGACCTCTGTGGCAAGCAGCTGCTTGAGGGGGTATTTATTTTATTTATAGCGAGGAAGTAGGTAGACGATATAGCTAACTTTATAAAGAAAAGTCCGATGCAATACATTTGCTTTAACAAATTGTTAAGTAACTATGCTGCGATTTTTCATTGCTAGAATTGCATTGTAATTTTTATTTGATTGAAAACATTATACACAAAAATGCATATCACCTCTGGCATTTCATTTTCAAACAGAGAAGTTTTTTTCCTTATATACTTTTGTACTCTGAAAGTTTTAATTCGAACTAATGAATGGTAGGAAAAATGCAAACTAGTATTTCATTAGTGCTTACAGAACATTGATGTTTTTCATTCCTTAAATTTAAAACCTTTCTCTTTTCACACCTCAGAGAATAGGGGGCAGATTGTACCTGTCAGTGAAATATTTCTTCATTCCTTCAATTTAAAACCTTTCTCTTTTCACACCTCAGAGAATAGGGGGCAGTTGTACCTGTCAGTGAAATATTTCTTCATTCCTTAAATTTAAAACCTTTCTCTTTTCACACCTCAGAGAATAGGGGGCAGTTGTACCTGTCAGTGAAATATTTCTTCATTCCTTAAATTTAAAACCTTTCTCTTTTACACCTCAGAGAATAGGGGGCAGTTGTACCTGTCAGTGAAATATTTCTTCATTCCTTAAATTTAAAACCTTTCTCTTTTCACACCTCAGAGAATAGGGGGCAGATTGTACCTGTCAGTGAAATATTTTTTCATTCCTTCAATTTAAAACCTTTCTCTTTTCACACCTCAGAGAATAGGGGGCAGTTGTACCTGTCAGTGAAATATTTCTTCATTCCTTAAATTTAAAACCTTTCTCTTTTCACACCTCAGAGAATAGGGGGCAGTTGTAACTGTCAGTGAAATATTTCTTCATTCCTTAAATTTAAAACCTTTCTCTTTTCACACCTCAGAGAATAGGGGGCAGTTGTACCTGTCAGTGAAATATTTCTTCATTCCTTAAATTTAAAACCTTTCTCTTTTACACCTCAGAGAATAGGGGGCAGTTGTACCTGTCAGTGAAATATTTCTTCATTCCTTCAATTTAAAACCTTTCTCTTTTCACACCTCAGAGAATAGGGGGCAGATTGTACCTGTCAGTGAAATATTTCTTCATTCCTTCAATTTAAAACCTTTCTCTTTTCACACCTCAGAGAATAGGGGGCAGTTGTACCTGTCAGCGAAATATTTCTTCATTCCTTAACTTTAAAACCTTTCTCTTTTCACACCTCAGAGAATAGGGGGCAGTTGTACCTGTCAGTGAAATATTTCTTCATTCCTTAAATTTAAAACCTTTCTCTTTTACACCTCAGAGAATAGGGGGCAGTTGTACCTGTCAGTGAAATATTTCTTCATTCCTTCAACTTAAAACCTTTCTCTTTTCACACCTCAGAGAATAGGGGGCAGATTGTACCTGTCAGTGAAATATTTCTTCATTCCTTCAATTTAAAACCTTTCTCTTTTCACACCTCAGAGAATAGGGGGCAGTTGTACCTGTCAGCGAAATATTTCTTCATTCCTTAACTTTAAAACCTTTCTCTTTTCACACCTCAGAGAATAGGGGGCAGTTGTACCTGTCAGTGAAATATTTCTTCATTCCTTAAATTTAAAACCTTTCTCTTTTACACCTCAGAGAATAGGGGGCAGTTGTACCTGTCAGTGAAATATTTCTTCATTCCTTCAATTTAAAACCTTTCTCTTTTCACACCTCAGAGAATAGGGGGCAGTTGTACCTGTCAGTGAAATATTTCTTCATTCCTTCAACTTAAAACCTTTCTCTTTTCACACCTCAGAGAATAGGGGGCAGTTGTACCTGTCAGTGAAATATTTCTTCATTCCTTAAATTTAAAACCTTTCTCTTTTACACCTCAGAGAATTGGGGGCAGTTGTACCTGTCAGTGAAATATTTCTTCATTCCTTCAATTTAAAACCTTTCTCTTTTCACACCTCAGAGAATAGGGGGCAGTTGTACCTGTCAGTGAAATATTTCTTCATTCCTTAAATTTAAAACCTTTCTCTTTTACACCTCAGAGAATAGGGGGCAGTTGTACCTGTCAGTGAAATATTTCTTCATTCCTTAAATTTAAAACCTTTCTCTTTTCACACCTCAGAGAATAGGGGGCAGATTGTACCTGTCAGTGAAATATTTCTTCATTCCTTAACTTTAAAACCTTTCTCTTTTCACACCTCAGAGAATAGGGGGCAGTTGTACCTGTCAGTGAAATATTTCTTCATTCCTTAAATTTAAAACCTTTCTCTTTTACACCTCAGAGAATAGGGGGCAGTTGTACCTGTCAGTGAAATATTTCTTCATTCCTTCAATTTAAAACCTTTCTCTTTTCACACCTCAGAGAATAGGGGGCAGATTGTACCTGTCAGTAAAATATTTCTTGACACTCGGGGGCTTAGCGAAGAGAATATGGTTGGGGTGGGGAGGAAATGAATTTTTCCGACTCGGAAATCAAATTTTGCCAACTGAGAAAAATAACATCTTCACATAAATTTTTCGTTGTGTGTATGGAGAGGTGGGAGACTGATTTTTCCCCCTAAGTGCCTCGATTTTGTAGCCTAGCAATGATTTTTAGAACAATAAAATATTTCCATTCAGACCTAAATTTCACTAAGTCACTGCGAATTTTGCCAATTACAAAAGTTTGTGCCAAGTTTTCCCGACTCCTTGATTTCACAAAACCATTCACAACTTGCATTTATTTTTACCAAGTGCTTCGAATTTTGCCAACTGCCCTACAGTTTGCCAAGTTTCCTCGTTTTTACAAACTTCCCCAGATTTTCACATTTGTCGGTTTTATGGATTTGGTTTTACCGATTTGACCAAATTTTGTTCCACCACATTTTTCGAACGCGATGGAGAAACTTGATGATTTATAATGCCAAATGAAAGCTTCTGACGCGGGGAATGTCATAGGCTATGGAAAATGTGACCCCCCCATATTTTCTCTCTCCCCCTCAAAAAGAAGGGTTACATGAGTTAATGTCAGAGCTCATATATTGTATATTATTTTTGCCCCCACTATTCTCCCATGATAAAGGGGGGGGGGAGAAATTTTGGCAGGGTTCGAATTTAACGTGTCATGTCAAATTAACCCTTTGCACTAGAGAGGCGACTCAGTCGCCATTTGGTTTGATGCAGCAACTCGAATGGCGACTGAGAGACAACAGTAACTGGTTTATAAACAGAGATCTTTACATTTTATATGTATAAATCTATTGCCTATGTGCACTTCATAATATAGCATTGTGTTTAAATAAAATTATTATTTTAAACTTAGTCTGATTTTATCCACACAACCACAATCTTCACATAATATCGATAAGGCGACCAGTAGATATCAATGGTGATCGTGGATATTTTGCGAATGTTGCGTAGGTAGTAGTTATAAAAATTTAATTTATTATAACATAAAGAAATATACGAGGACAATACTTTGTCAAACACATCAGTATACTTTACAAAGAACAGTGAAACAATAAAAGCACAAAACTAAGTAAAACCATCAATAGTTTATACGTGAAAAGCCAAGGAGCTTTCGAGCTCTTCCAGGTTATAAAAAAATGAATTGATTTTTGTTAAAGTAAATAAAAGAATAAAAAATATTAACTATCACGAGTGGTGTGGGTATGCGGTTTTACCAAATATCAATTCCTATATCAATAAAATAATAATAAATAAATACCCCCTCAAGCAGCTGCTTGCCACAGAGGTCTGACAGGAGCCTGTCAGTTTATATGCCACAGTAGGAGATCTGAGAGGATGGCAGGGCAGTTTATATGTGAAAAGCCAAGGAGCTTTCGAGCTCTTCCAGGTTATAAAAAAAATGAATTGATTTTGTTAAAGCAAATAAAAGAATAAAAAATATTAACTATCACGAGTGGTGTGGGTATGCGGTTTTACCAAATATCAATTCCTATATCAATAAAATAATAATAAATAAATACCCCCTCAAGCAGCTGCTTGCCACAGAGGTCTGACAGGAGCCTGTCAGTTTATATGCCACAGTAGGAGATCTGAGAGGATGGCAGGGCAGTTTATATGTGAAAAGCCAAGGAGCTTTCGAGCTCTTCCAGGTTATAAAAAAAATGAATTGATTTTGTTAAAGCAAATAAAAGAATAAAAAATATTAACTATCACAAGTGGTGTGGGTATGCGGTTTTACCAAATATCAATTCCTATATCAATAAAATAATAATAAATAAATACCCCCTCAAGCAGCTGCTTGCCACAGAGGTCTGACAGGAGCCTGTCAGTTTATATGCCACAGTAGGAGATCTGAGAGGATGGCAGGGCAGTTTATATGTGAAAAGCCAAGGAGCTTTCGAGCTCTTCCAGGTTATAAAAAAAATGAATTGATTTTTGTTAAAATAAATAAAAGAATAAAAAAATATTAACTATCACGAGTGGTGTGGGTATGCGGTTTTACCAAATATCAATAAAATAATAATAATAAATAAAGACCCCCTGAAGCAGCTGCTTGCCACAGAGGTCTGACAGGAGCCTGTCAGTTTATATGCCACAGTAGGAGATCTGAGAGGATGGCAGGACCTCAGCAGAAAAACGACACATACATCCATGCCTTACCCGGGGCTCGAACCCAGGTCCCTTAGATCAGTAGCCAAGCGTGCTAACCACTCGGCCACGGGACAGCTCGATACATCACTACTATTAAAAATTATTTTAACACAGTAAACGTAAATTCAACGTTGTCTAACTTTGATAAATATACACGCAAACATTTCTTAAAAGCTGTTAAACAGTTTTCCTTTCTTATTGTATACTCCAGTGAATTAAAAAATTTAGGCACAATAAAGTAATAACTTTTTATGGAAAATTTCCTCTTTCCAATATAAAGTTGTAAACCCAAAATTCTGGAGTTAAAATTAGGATTTCTGCTCGGAATTAAGTCTTGATTCTTATGGAAAAAGTTGAAAAATATATACAGGGTGTCTCAAAAATATAGGTACAAACTTTTAGGGGAGGCAGATAACATCTTTAGGAATGAGAATTGCATAGGAACCCATAACCGGAAACCTCATGGGAAAGTAGTAGCAGAGGTACAAGATCTGAAAGGACACAAGACAGTGATTAATGGGAAAACATTTATTGGACATTATTACAAATGGCGTACTAGATGATACATTTCATAATGTTACAGCAGATGCTCGAAGTTTCCACCATGAAACGCGATGCATGCGTGACACCGACAGAACATTGATTGCCGGACATGGTCGAACACACCTGGAGTTTCTTTGATAGTAGCAGCAGCTCGGACGAGCCTTGCCACGAGATCCATGTCAGACTCCACGGACGATTCATACACGGTAGCTTTGAGGGCCCCCCCACAGAAAGAAATCAACACTCGTTAAATCAAGTGAGCGTGGGGGCCAGGCAACTGGTCCAGCACGCCCAATCCATCGTTGCCCAAAAGACATGTTCAAATGTGCATGAACACACCTTCCATAATGGGGAGGCGCCCCATCATGCTGAAATCACATGTTGCGTCTCACATTTGCTGGAACATGGGCAAGTAAGCCTGGTAGAACCTGTTCCAGAAAGATCAGATACTTCGCGGAGGTCATGTGGGATGGTGAAAGGTATGGCCCGACTAAGCAGTCGCCGACCAAACCTGCCCATACATTTACTGTGAAACAATGTGCCACATGGGTGCGCACACCATGGGGGTTCTCGTGAGCCCACAAATGCCCATTGTGCTGATTGAATACGCCATCCCGAGTTAAACTGGCCTCATCAGTAAACAAAACATACGCTGGGAAATTCACATCTTGGGCACTTTCTTGGGATACCACTGTGCAAAACGCACACGTGCAGGATGATCTGTGGGGAGAAGTAACTGAACCCTTTGGAGATGAAAGGGGTGTAAGGACACGCCGTGCAAAACACATTGTACCCTGCAACGAGACACTCCTAAGGCAGAAGCAACAGAACGTGTGCTGGTACTAGGATTAGTCTCCACGGCATCCAACACACTTTCTTCCATGGTGAGGGTACGCATCGATCGTGGCCTGCCCTCACTTCTGCTACCTCTTAATGACCCATAATCGCACACATTTTGATGCGCACACGCAAACAATCAGTGGCCCGATACATGTCTGTGTGGGAAGCGTTCTTGATACATTCGTTGAGCGGCTCGTCGGTTGCCCTCAGCTATTCCATACACTAAGTGCATGTCTGCCAGCTCCCTGTTCAAATACTTTTGCATGCTCTTCGTAAGCTGACTACCGCTCGAATGAGGAAATCCGAAATTTCTCCTCTAGCGCATTGGTGAACAGCGCCACCTATTGACTTACGGTGACGTTTCCGGTTATGGGTTCCTATGCAATTCTCATTCCTTTAGATGTTATCTACCTCCTCTAAAAGTTTGTACCTATATTTTTGAGACACCTTGTATGTTGTTGCAATTTTAAAAGGATGAGCACTGAGACTGAGTTCAAGTAAAAATTGGCCAATGAAAATTACAATACAATGCAATTTGCTTCAAAAGTATGGATAAAATCATTTATAAACAAACTAAGTCAATCGGCACGAAACTCTATAATAATACAAAGATAAGCTTTCAGAAGAATCTATTAAATTCCTAAATAGCTATACACAAAACTACGACTAAGTGTACTGGTTTTTCAGAACTAATTCTTTTCATACGCTGATCATGAAGCACAAGACGACAATATTTTCCTTTTTATACACCAGTTACCAATATAATCCATACCAATAAAGTAGTCAACCTCCGGTGCACACACTAAATAAAAACATTTATTTGTTAAACTATCGTGCACAGACTTTTAATTATGCCTCCTTTTGGATCTCACAACTTCAACAACACACTTCTATCTTTCTTACACTTCAGATCGGTTCTATGTTCTAATTGGTTGGTTAATGAATTCTCACGCAGAAGCAAACACGAGCGTTCATGACACGCCCATCACAAACTCATTGCAGCACCTTCATCTGTTGTAACAATATAATTTCTTTAGTGGCAATATATTGTGTTCCCAGCAAAATATTTATAATTAAGATTGCGACATTATGGCGTATTTTGTATATAAATTAAAGACGAAAACTTTGATTTATATTCTCCTCCCCAACAACAAATCCCATAAATTGAGGTAGACTGTACCCATGCAAAATAAATATCCTGCAGAAAATTAAAATTAATATAACGTTTTAAGTAGTAAATGTTCTGTAATATTCTGTTTAGTTTTGAAGATAGTGAGTAAATATGATTTTTATATTTTAAATTAAATTATATTATTAATCCTAAATAATTATAGATATCAGTCACTTAGATAGTATCACATTTACAGCAGTCTATTATTACTAGTATCACATAGATATCAGTCACTTAGATAGTATCATATTTACAGCAGTTAATCCTAAATAATTATAGATATCAGTCACTTAGATAGTATCACATTTACAGCAGTCTGTATTTAAACAGTTCAATTCGTAGAGTTTAACGTTATTTCGAAATGTGTATAATGAAGTTAATGTAAAATATATGTAGTTAGTTTTTTTCACGTTTAATTCTAGTTCATTAATAGAAAGCCATTTTTAAATAATTATTAAATTGCTATTAATATTTCCAAGTAAAGCTTCATAATCTTTTGCTTCAAAAACTGTGAATGTATTATCAGCAAAAGAAATAATTTCTTCCGCCAATTTTTAATTTACAGAAATACCAAACAAAGGACCCAACACAGAACCCAATGGGACACCACTTAAAGTCATATAAAGTCAATAATATTTTACTTTTAAAATCGTTAGTAATAACAATTTGCTTTCTATTCTCAATGAAACTTTTAAACCAATCATAGACTAGAGCACAAAACCATAAAATTTCAACTTATGCAAAAGTATTTTATGATTAATAGAGTCAAATGCTTTTCTGATGTCTAAAAAAAAATCCCCAATAGTCTTTTTATTATTATTAATGGCTTAAAAATCAATTCATTAAACTTTTTTAGTGCATGAGACATACTGCAATTTTCACGCAAACCAAGTTGGTTTTTTTCAAAAAACAATGCTATCGAAATAACTAACCACTCTTTTTTTTTTTAAACTATTTTTTCGATGATTTTAGAGAAAACTGGTAAAATTGCAATAGGTCGATAATTATTATAATCATCTCTGTTTCCCCCCCCCCCCCCCCTTACAGATTGGTTTAATTATAGATAATTTCAAATCGTCCACAAAGGTTCCTGTTTCCATTGATAAATTAATAATATAAACTAATAAATCTAATTTATTCTAGCTATTATTTTTAATATTTTTGCGTTTAAGGTATCGTATCCTACCACTTTATTTGTATCTAAATTTGAAATTAAATTTAAGACCTCCTGCATCTGTATTCATAAAATACATAGAACTCAAAACTTGTTGTTGATCAGATAAACTAAAATTTGATTCCGATTGCCGAGATACAGAAAACTTCAATTACTATTAATATTTGTAAAAAAATTCGTTAATTTCATTCACTACAAAATTAGTTTCTTTATTATTTGGAAAAATATTATGAACTGTTGATGTACCTGTTATGTCATTTACTAATTTCCACTGTTTTCGTCGATCATTTTTATAATTGGTAAATAAATTCCTATAATATATATTCTTTGCATTTTTTTATATTTATTCATAAAAGCAATTATTAAAGGATACTTTTTGCATTTTTATATAACTTTTCTTTTTTATTAATATTGTTTAAATTTCATATGTAATCCATTTTTCACTAATACCTTTACCTTTATTTTTATCTCTCACACCATCAATATTATAACTGCAATCCTGCATCACTGTATAAACCATATTAATAAATTTTTGATAAACCAAGTTAACGTTTCTGCAGGCAAAGATATAGTTCTCCAATTTAGAGTCCCTTATTTTATATTCCAATTTCAGATAATTCACCCTAGAAATTTTATTATTTGTATTTGTTTTGTATATTTTTTGTGATTTTATAATCATTAAAAGTGAATAATGGTCTGTTATTTCAGTCATGTATATAGCACATTTATTGTTGAACATGGAATTACCATTTCTAATAAACAGATGATCAATGCAAGTAGCTGTTGTTGATGTAACCCTAGTCATTTCATTTATATATGATATAAACCCGTATGTGACAATATAACTTAAATATCTGTAAAATTCATTATTCTTACTATTCAGATCCAAATTCATATCACCATTTATATATACATTCTTATATTTTACCTTGCCTAAATAACATTCTAATTTTCTCTAAAAAACGCTTTTATAGGATATTTATGACACCTATAAATGGAAATGAAGTATAAATCATTTATCATATACCTCTAAAATCTTAGCAGTATTAAAGTTTCGGCTAAATTTATTTTCTTCCATTGATAAATTATTTTTAAAGTAAATTATGGTACCTCCTGATTTTTTATATTCTCCCCCATTAATGAAACAGTTATATCTAAAAATCTTAAATTTCATCATCATCATCATCATCATCATCATCATCAAGCAGCCTTGGGCTACTGAGGTCCAACTAGACCGTGCAATTTAGTTCTCCAAGTAAGTCTGTCCTGAGCTACATCTGCTGCATCTGGCCACTGCACACCAATTCTAATAAGGTCCTGTTTGACATTGTCTGCCCACCGCATCCTAGGTCTCCCCCTCTTTCTGAGGCCTTTAGGCACACTGTTCATAACCCTATTCACCAATCTATAATTATCCATACGGGCAACATGGCTAAACCAACGGAGTCTCTCTCTGCACAATATGCTGCTTAAAGGGGGTTGCAAACTCTTTGCCTAACCTCATCATTAGTTACAAAGTTGAACCACCTAATGCCCAAGATGCTGCGTAAGCATCTAGAATCAAAAGCATTTAGTTTCCTGTTATCCTGTTTACAAAGTGTCCACGTTTCATTACCATTACTAACCCTAGAAAGAACCAAACTATTATACAGTCTAATTTAAGTCTTTAGGTGTACCCACAATCTCCATAGATTCTTAAAAGTCCCGGCAGCAATCCCTATTCGTCTGTTAATCTCATGCCGCACATCACCAGTATCTGTTACATAGCTCCCAAGATAATTAAACTGTGGCACTTATTCAAGACTGCAACCATTCAGATTAACTGAATCATAACCAAACCTACTCTATTACCAGTTTCATCAACAGCCCTAATGAAAGAGTTCATCTCATCAATATCATTTGCCAAAAAGGCAAAATCATCATCATAATCTAAATCAGAAATTTTCGTATCTCCAGACCATTTAAGGCCCAAAATCTTTCCCGTGAAGTGAATTTCGCATAACATAATCAATAACCAAACTAAAGAGAAAAGGAGACAAAATGTACCTTGTCGAACACCAGAAGTAATGCTAAACCAATTACTACAAGCCTTACCAACTCTCACACACGACCCAGTGTTATTGTGGAGCAGGGGTGGGGAACCCTTGGCACGCCAACGACTTTTTTCCGGCATGCAACCCAGGGCTCACCTTAAAAAATAATTAAATAAATAAATATTCAGCATCTTCGCTGAGTTGTATATTTTAACTTAATAGAATACAATTTTATTAAGTAGAGCGATCCCAAATAAAAATGCAATAAAGAAACAAACACTATCAACTGTTTTAGTCATAATAAGTAACAAGAAAATGAAACAAAATCCTATTTCCAAGCCATCTATCTCCGCGATATACTGACGTAGAAGTTTTGTCCCGTTCAGTTGTTGCATCAATCGCCAGGCAGCCAGACATGGCATGACTCCTTTACCATCATTTTAAATATTTTTTTCGTGTTTCGTAAAAAATTTATCGGTTTTCTAAACTGAGCATATATGTGAATTTGGATTTAATTTAATCGTATCATTAAAATATGGATTGGAAGTATTTATTATCATTTAATATGTTTAATTTATTAGATATAAATGCAAACTTTCTTTACGTTGGCATAAACATAAGTTATTGTTAAAGCTATGGGAAATGTATTATCAATATTCAGGATTATGAAGTATTATCTGCACGTGATTAGATGGAATGCGTATATGTTCCCAAAATTTTGGCTGGCACGTGAGAAAATTTTGCATCAAAGATTTGGCGATTTTGGCACGCACATTTAAAAAGGTTGCCCACCCCTGTTATAGAGAGCTTTCACTATGTTAAATACCTTGTCTTATGTTTATCATCAATATCATAATATCATATAACTTTCTCTTAAGTTATATGATCACACAATCAACCACAAATTATGATGATCAACAGAGTCGAAAGCCTTTTTGAAATCAACAAAGGTAGCTACCAAAGGTTTCTGAAACTCTAAACATTTCTCAAGAATCTGCCTAAGTGAAAATATCTGATCTACACATCCCCTACCACTTCTGAATCCACATTGCTCATCCCGCAATTGACTGTCAACCAGATTTTTAATTCTATTAAGCACAATCATGGAAAGAACTTTACTTGGAACAGAGAGTAGGCTGATACCCCTATAGTTATCACAAGAACTGCGATCACCTTTTTTGAAATAGGGATAACAATTGCTCTGGTAAAAATCTTAGGAACCATGCCTTTATCATAAAAGATATTCAAATTTCAGTCATCCAAGTGGTAACCGAAACATTCTCAGCTCTAAGCATTTCCGCAGTAATATCATCTACCCCTGGGGATTTATGAAGTTTAAGTTTAGAAATAGTCAAAATAACTTCAGATTGTGTTATAGGGCCAACAATAAAGCCACCAATGCATCTATCATCATTGCAAACAATGGGAGTAGAACTAACCACATTGTTTAGAACATCACTGAAATGCTCAGCCCACCTAGCCATGACAGAATCCACACCTTCTATAACCTTACCTTGTTTATCCTGCAAACCTTGTATGCCTGTCCGTTTTCTACCACAGAAAACATTAACTATCTGGTACAGCTCTCTGCTGTTATCCTGTCTAACTGCTTACTCAGCTTTGTCAGCCAACCCATCAAGCCAAAGATTCTTATCAGTAGCTAACTGATTCTTTACACGTTTATTAAGCTCTCTGTAATCCTTTCTATTAGGACCAATAGGGTACTGATTAAGGACATTCCTGCAGTTCCTTCTTTCAGAAATAAGTTCAAGTGCCTTATCACTCAAATAATTCTGTCTCCTCTGCTCCTTTTTTCCTAAAAAGTACTGTTAGTTTAAAAAAAGGCCGTCTTAAAATGGCCCCATTCTTCCTCAACTTCAGTATTAAGCAAACCATGACTGTCATAATGACTAAGTAACCTATCATGGTAAGCTTTAGCTATAACTGGGTCTTTCAGAGCTTCAGTATTAACGGTAAATTTTTTAACCCTAGTACAACACGTTTTAAGTTTAAGTTCCAAGACACTTTTAACAAGGTAATGGTCAGATCCAATTTCAGCTCCCCTATATGACCTGATATTCCTAACAGAAGTATCCCATTTGCTGTTAATTAATATATAATCAATCATATTATTATGCAGGCCATCAGGTGAAATCATGTGTATTTATGTATGTCGCGGTGTTTGTAATAAGAGTTAGTTATTCTGAATCCATTGAATTTACTTACCTGTAGGAGACGTTGCCCATTGCCATTGCAGCTACCAATAACAAAAGGGCCTATCACCCCTCCCCAAAAGTCAGAATCAGTATCATCTTTGGCATTGAAGTCACCTAGAACAAGGGTAATATCTCCTTTCTTGACAGAGTTAAATATATCCTGAAGTTGTCCGTAAAACCTATCCTTCTCATCCCCATTGGCATCCTCAGTGGGGGCATAACAGCAGATAACATTCAAGTCTTTAACGCTTGTCTGAAATTTTGCTGTAAGAAACTTTTCATTAATTCACTCAGAAGAACATCACTAGCATATCTGCTGAGAAGTTGACCCACGCCTTGGTGATGCTTCGCATCCTCCCTCCCTGAAAAGAGAAATTTAAGATTATTTTTAAGAATCTGACAATCTGTCCATCTGGTCTCTTGCAAGCCGAGAATATCTAAATTATAACGGTGGAATTCTTGTGTGAGGACATCAAGAGGAAAAGCTCTGTGCAGAGTCCTCACTTTCCAACTACCTACCGAAAGAAAATGGTTAGTGGGATGTTTAAACAAACTATGTTTATTGAGAGAGGGAATGCCGACAATATCAAACAGCCCCCTAATCGCAGACATGGGGCAAAGACCCGTTCTCCCACCACTAAAGGCTGAAGCCATCTACACTGGAAGACTTCCTCCAATATAGAATTTGACGATGTCAGTAGAAGCAAAGAGTTCAGATCCCTGCGATGACCTCTGCTCAGGATTATCCACCAGCTGATCCCCGCGAATCGGTACGAACAGCTATGGGCTTGGGAGAGTGACAATGGTCTTGAAGGAGGTGTGTCACGGAACTGCTTCCGTAGCGTACGAAGAATAACAGTATTCCGAAGAATAACAATATTACGAAGAATAACAGTATTCTCAACATATCCTGTGAATCTATTTACTTGGGACTGTCAACCCACAAACAAACAGAAAACACAGCAGAAGATTTTCCCTCCAGAGAAGCCCACCAGTGCAGAAAAATCAGGATCCATAATCAAACTCAGAGCCATATATCTGTCTAGTCCAGTGGGTTTATATGGTCAGCACCAGGACCCTGTGTGGTTGACCACTCCTCAGCAGGGTAGAAAAAAAAAAAGAAAAGCAGCCATAGTTGTCCAGATCAGTAGGCCATGCTCATCTGGCAGCCCTCTCCTTCCATTCACTTCCACAAGAGAGTATCTCTTTTGAAAGGTACTAACGGCCTGCACCACAAGACGGCGGGGTCGGACATTAGGTGCTAGGCCTGGCCGGTTCTATGCATCATCACAGGGGATTGGTGCACAGCTCTCCTTCCAGTAACTACCTATGTACTATTTACAGACCATTTTAAATTTATCCACTTCATAACCATTAATCCATGTTTCACTCAAAACAAGAACATCATAAAATAATATATATATATAGTAACATAAAAAAATCATCAAAATTTTTTTACGCATACCCCTCATATTAACATGAAATAAATTTCAATTATTATTTAATCCATTATTATTGTCTATAAAGTTACCTGAGTAAAAACCTATTAATCTTTGAAAATCATGAATCTTTGAGCCATAAAAATTTGCAATTCTTTTTTATTTTAATCTGTTTGGCTTCAAAAAATGATTTCTCCTAGTGTCTGCAAATACGCTCATTTACGTAAATTTTGGAGCCAAATGATGAAATTAGAAGGAGTGAATATGAGTTTCATTTTTCGTTGTTTATGTGTGATTTATTTTCATGTCGTAAAAAATTTCCTCAACGTTTTAGCAAAAAAACTTCGAGTTGCTACTTTGCTATAGCGAAAAAACCTTCCAGTGCAAAGAGTTAAAGCTTGTGATGTCACCAATGTCATGATAGTATACATAACTATTGTTTGGCATGTTGACCTAGAAAAGGCCTCCTGAGCATAGAAATAGGTTGAGAGAAGTTCCGCAAACCTCTAAGTTTCTGTTGCTAGGTTTCCCTCCATTCTTCAGTGGCATCCTAACTTGGTTTTCCATCGTCGGTGAATAGTTCGACATCCTAGGATGGGGGCTACGAATTTATTGGTTGCCCCCTTTCACTGCCGCTGGAGAGATGGGATTCCCACGAATAGTTCGACCACGAGCGCAGTGAGATGTCCACACGAATCGCCCCAGGTGTTCTCTAAACGCAATAGCATTAGTATAAAAAATCCGTAACTCACGTGTATCTTTCGCTCACCGTCCCCCTTCAAGGGGAGGGGGCGTATCGTACACTTGAGAGAAAGCGCATGGTTTGTTAACGAGTAGAGAATGCTATTCAACGACACGTTCTGCTTAACAGAAAGGACGCTAGCGACAATGGAAACCTCTCCAGCGAAATGTCATGCCAATGTAACAGAAAGGGAATTTCGTTTTGAGGAACTGCAGACTGCCTGCAAAGGAGTGGGTTAATTGGTCGAGCACGTTGACTGTTACTTAGCTAAGAAAGTGTGCCCTTAAGTGTCCGTGGCTTAGTCGAGAGAAAGGGCGCAATCTGTAGTAAGGGAGGCATGGTTCAAGTCGTAAATGCGTCAATAAGCGCAAACGCGATAGAAGGTACGAACAGCTATGGGTTGACTTGACTCTGGCCAAATGCCGTCAGATACATCAACAAACTTAAAAATTCGATTTAAAATATCAAACAAGGAGATTTTGTATAACTCAGGACGAAGAAGGTTTTTATTGAATTTGAAACAAACGTATAGAATAAAAGTGGAATATACTTACGCGTTTTACGAAAAAATAATTTGCAATCGGGCTTTTAGAGTGATTAACAGGTTTTATGGTTTACATAAAACTTCGGTCCCGAAGCAAAAGTCTAGTTAAAATACAAATGATGAAAGCATTAAACGGAAAAAGATAAAATGAAGTATTCGGTATATATGATAAAAATACAGGAAATCCAACGTCAAAATATCCAGTTAAAAAACAGGGAACAGTCGTTGGAAAACATATTCTCCTGGAAGGTATGCAAAATAAACACTCCTTTCAAGATTAAAAGCAGAACGCTCAAGTAAAATATGTTTAATGGTGTCATACTTAGGACTCGACGTAATAAACGAATGACCGGAAACAACTACCTCCTAGCGAAAACATGACGGTTTCAAATTTATTTCATACATTACAGACATATAATTTAAAACTTATAATAACAAAAGGAATAAATGTTTTTCTAAAGTAAATAGACAATTTTTAAAGTGTAAAATACAAAACTCCACAGAAGTCAAAGCGCATTTGTTGAGATATTTGATTAAGAAAACGTAAAGTATTGTAAAGCAACAGTGCCAACTTATTTAACACTGACATATAATAAACCCGTTAACAATATGACTCAAAAAGTATATTTAGACACTATAATCAGGCAAGGCATAATCACTATAAGAAATTTCCTAATTTTGCTCGAGTATCCATTTCATAATTAATTTTAAAAAAGATTTCTTTCATTCTTTATGTCTTATTGTTATGTTATGTTTCTTTCATTCTTATGTTATGAGGTTTGACAATGATCTCAAAACGTATTGATTATGGTGTTAATAAACCTGATTTTTCTTTCCCCACTGCAACATACGTTGAAAAATAGTGTACTCATACATTACATATACATTTTGAAAGAGTAATTGATTTTGCGTCAGAATCATTCCTCACGAGACCAGTGCATAGGGGGTAAATTTTGATTCATATTTCGCAGGGAAGTCAAATAGGTATCTCCCTACAACACACCACACCAGGGGCTAAACAATCTTTCTCAAACAGTATAACTTTGATGTAGGTTCCTGTATCGAAGTCGGCGTGCTTTCTCTGTAACACACCACCCCAGGAGCTAAAAATATTTCTCAAACAGTATAACTTTGATGTAGGTTCCTGTATCGAACACGGCGTGCTTCTTCTGCAACGCAGCACCCCATGGGCTAAAGAATCTTTTTCAAACCCATTCACAGCGTGTTTTTTCACGAATCGCTATCTCGATAGATTTAAATGCGTCAATGGAGTGTACACATCTTTATACGAAATCGTTTATAATATTACCTCTGAAGTTGGTAGTATGAACTGAAAAAAGCGAATCTCTCTGGTTAAATATTTAGACGATAATACACTATATGACAGTTAAAATCAAATGTTACCAAGGAAATTAATATGCTGTTAGTTGTTTGGGCTCTACTAACACGCTGTAAAATACGTTTACCTACTAACAGCTCAATCAGGAAAAGACATAATTATTCGATGTAACGATTTTGGAAACAATCGAAGAATAGTAACTATGTTACAGAAAGCTCTGGCCGAGGTGTAATTGTTTAACTGCACTTTATACTGTAAATAAATAAAACTGCTATCCATGGGCGTAAGTAAATTTTCAAATCAGGCATGTAAATTGCTAATATTGAGATTACAGAAATAGTAACTTTCAAAACATTTATTTTAGCATTCATGGTTAACAGTAAATAATAGGCAAAGTTTAAAACATATTACACGAAAAGGAGGAGGTAGATAATATTTTTGATGAGTGTCAAACAAGGTGGTTTCATTGAGAGTGCCGAAATAATTGGCAGACTAAAATTATACTGCCTTACTAAATAATGTTTAAAGATATTTTGTCATTATCTTCATTAACCAACTTTTACCCTACTTATTAAAATTCAACATTAGAAAAAATTTAGGTTTTGCGGGGTGCGCAGATTTTCTTTCGCTGTCGTGTGCGCCGTGCGGTACGGAAGTGAGACCTTAAGCTCAACGCCTTTGCTCTGACGAAGTCGCTCCGACCCGGTGACCTTGGGTGGGTGTGGCCTTCCCTTCAAAAGTTTGGTGGCAACTTGGATGCGCTCACCATGGGACCGAGGAGGGGAAACGCTTGAAGAGCTGTCTCTCTTATAGGAAAAAACTTGATAGCACATAAAATGCCAATTGTCGCTAGTAATTTACTTCTGTGAAGAAAAGTGCAAACACACATAACTTTCGTAAAGTGGAAGATAACACCTGACTTGAAAAGGTTTCCAGTTGAAAATCGCAATGTGCCTTCACGACGGAAATGGTGCTCACTATTTTTCGAAAACCCTTAGAATCGCATCTTATCAAGAGAGTTAAAGTTTAGGCATCGAAGATGGGACGTTTTACCACAACAGGGGCTTGCACCAAGGGTGGCGTGGTCTACGAGATGGAGCTCTTTCCCGCAATACACCACCCCAAAGGTAAAGGATCTTTCTAAAAACCCCCTCGTGTAACTTTCACGATGCGCATTCCTGCAATACACCACCCCAGGGTGGATGCGTCATGGGTCGATATGAAGGCAAACAAATGTTCACCCACGAAACCGACTTCAATATTCTTAGATGGTAGTGGAAACTGAAAACGCTGTCACACTGGATACCTCTTATCTGTAAAATGATGATCATTTTCTCGGCAAAGGACTTATTACTGAAAGCATGCACCCTGCAATTGGTCAAGATTTCAGGCAACGTGGAAATATCGCCTTCTAGTCTCGAATTTTGGAACATTTCGAAAATGATGAGCAACATTTTAAAATTGCGAGGTCTCATTTTTAGAAAGAATGCTAATTAGACGAAACTGAATAATAATTTAACCACTCTATTTCTCTGGCTTGAATATAACTGAATCTTTGCTGTTGGGGAATCGTTGCAGTGGGGAAAGAAAAATCAGGTTTATTAACACCATAATCAATACGTTTTGAGATCATTGTCAAACCTCATAACATAAGAATGAAAGAAACATAACATAACAATAAGATCTTTTTAAAAATTAATTATGAAATGAATACTCGAGCAAAATGTAGAAAATTTCTTATAGTGATTATGCCTTGCATGATTATAGTGTCTAAATATACTTTTTGAGTCATATTGTTAACGGGTTTATTATATGTCAGTGTTAAATTAGTTGGCACTGTTGCTTTACAATACTTTACGTTTTCTTAATCAAATATCTCAACAAATGCGCTTTGACTCCTGTGGAGTTTTGTATTTTACACTTTAAAAATTGTCTATTTACTTTGGAAAAACATTTATTCCTTTTGCTATTATAAGTTTTAAATTACATGTCTGTAATGTATGAAATAAATTTGAAACCGTCATGTTTTCGCTAGGAGGTAGTTGTTTCCGGTCATTCGTTTATTACGTCGGGTCCTGAGTATGACACATTAAACATATTTTACTTAAGCGTTCTGCTTTTAATCTTGAAAGGAGTGTTTATTTTGCATACCTTCCAGGAGAATATGTTTTCCAACGACTGTTCCCTGTTTTTTAACTGGATATTTTGACGTTGGATTTCCTGTATTTTTATCGTATATACCGAATACTTCATTTTATCTTTTTCCGTTTAATGCTTTCATCATTTGCATTTTAACTAGACTTTTGCTTCGGGACCGAAGTTTTATGTAAACCATAAAACCTGTTAATCACTCTAAAAGCCTGATTGCAAATTATTTTTTCGTAAAACGCGTAAGTATATTCCACTTTTATTCTATACGTTTGTTTCAAATTCAATAAAAACCTTCTTCGTCCTGAGTTATACAAAATCTCCTTGTTTGATATTTTAAATCGAATTTTTAAGTTTGTTGATGTATCTGACGGCATTTGGACAGAGTCAAGTCAACCCATAGCTGTTCGTACCTTCTATCGCGTTTGCGCTTATTGACGCATTTACGACTTGAACCATGCCTCCCTTACTACAGATTGCGCCATTTCTCTCGACTAAGCCACGGACACTTAAGGGCACACTTTCCTAGCTAAGTAACAGTCAACGTGCTCGACCAATTAACCCACTGCTTTGCAGGCAGTCTGCAGCTCCTCAAAACGAAATTCCCTTTCTGTTACATTGGCATGACATTTCGCTGGAGAGGTTTCCATTGTCGCTAGCGTCCTTTCTGTTAAGCAGAACGTGTCGTTGAATAGCATTCTCTACTCGTTAACAAACCATGCGTCTCAAGTGTACGATACGCCCCCTCCCCTTGAAGGGGGATGGTGAGCGAGAGATACACGTGAGTTACGGATTTTTTATACTAATGCTATTGCGTTTAGAGAACACCTGGGGCGATTCGTGTGGACATCTCACTGCACTCGTGGTCGAACTATTCGTGGGAATCCCATCTCTCCAGCGGCAGTGAAAGGGGGCAACCAATAAATTCGTAGCCCCCATCCTAGGATGTCGAACTATTCACCGACGATGGAAAACCAAGTTAGGATGCCACTGAAGAATGGAGGGAAACCTAGCAACAGAAACTTAGAGGTTTGCGGAACTTCTCTCAACCTATTTCTATGCTCAGGAGGCCTTTTCATGGTCAACACGCCAAACAGTAGTTATGACTACTCGTGATTTCCTTAAACACAACTCCAAAAAGGAGGGAAAATGTGATCGATGTTTATGAGTCATATATCAGCTGAAAGATTTTCAAGGTTCCAGTTATTCTAGTAGCAAAAAAAGAAATAAAAAATTTTAGAAGATACTTCCTATATGGCCCAAAAAAGTAGAAAACCTAAAGCATATCGATGGTGCAATGAGCCACTGAGTTCGTATTCGCTTCAAAGGAAGATAGGGCACCGATTTACTTACTGAAAAAGATTGCGACGCCTATCTTTCTTTGAAGTGAATACGAATTGCTAACTGTACCATCGAGGTACTTTACTTTTATTTTCCAATTTTTAGGATCGTATAGGAAGCTAAGTATCTTTTAAATTTTTTTATTTATATTTACCTATCGTCTGAACTTGTCAAGCCACTTCGAATTTTGACGTTTTCTCGATTTCGGCAACTTAATTTTACAAAACCAATCCCAATTTTCACAATTCACCTTTAATTTATAAAATGGCTTAGAATATTGCCAACTGCCCTCGATTTTGCCGACTCTCCTTAATTTCGCAAAACTGTTCACAATTATCACGACTCGACTCGCCTGTATTTTACCGCTTAGTTGAAATTTTGCCAAGTTGCCTCGATTGGGCCAACTTCCGTAGATTTTGCCAACTCGCAATAATTTTAGAGAAAATATCACTACTTTTACATACCCCTAAATTTTTCAAGTCACTTCAAATTTTGCCAACTCTCTGTAAGATTTTGCAAAGTTTTCTCGAGTTCCTCAACCTTAATTTCACAAAAGTAATCTCAGTTTTTACAATCGCCTTTATTTTACCAAGTAGCTTCGAATATTGCTAACATGTCTCAATACAGAAAAGCATCCAGGTTGCAGGAAATATCTCTCAACATCTGTTGCAAAGGTAGATATAGTCTATTTCGCATCTTTTGAAATTTGCATCGTTTGTCAAGTTTAAATAGAAAATACAATAGAGGGTTGCATCCTTTTTGAAACACCCTGTAGCATTTAAATCTGCTGCTGTTACCAGACTCCCCACATTTTCAAAGGCATTATTGAGGCGTTCCTTTGCAGCTAGGGACGTGATTTTCTAACCCCACACGGGGTCGGGCAGGTCGAGAACCCGCCTTCGAAATTTGGGACCTTTCAGTGTAGTACGTTGGGAATTACAAAATGACAAAAAACTGACGATATATCTCGATCTTTGCACCGAGTGCGCGCGCCGAATCAGCAATGACCTTTGCAACGCCGGAAAATTCTTCATGTTCAAACTGTGATAAAATGTCGGGGGAAAATACTTATTAACCTTTAGTGCAGGAAACAACAGAATATGCGGATTAAAAGTGAGACATGAGCTGACCACGTGAAACAATTTGTTCAGAAAGAAGCCACGGGCTAGTGGTAATCTGATTTTTAAACCTATCACTGGGCACACTGTGCAGGAAATTTGGACCATGTGGACAAATATCGCGGGAGCCATAGGGCGGCAAAATCTGTGGTAACGGAAATAAACATCTCGATAGCTTACACAGAAATAAGCCATGGGTTATGGGAGAGCTCACTGATATCAACAACAATCCAAACCAACACCGGGCAAATTTCTTCCTGTTGAAAATCTGTGCTAAAGTGTAAAGGAGTGGGACTTACTAAATTGACCTTTAGTGCAGTGAAAATAAGAATAGACAAATTAAAAGTGACAGCCAGGCAGCACCGGGTATGTTCAGCTAGTATTATATGTGAATAATTTAGGGCAGCAGAAACCATGATCCAAGATTGACGGTCAATGGATGAAATAATGACGTCACTCAGGACGACAATGTACGCAGCATGTATTTAAAGACTAGGGCGTGAAGTTATTTGTCTTGTGTGTGTTGTTCAGTGCTCTTTGAAGAAGCTATCATGCCTAGACAACACAGGTGTGCAACATTTGCTTAGTTAGTGGAGTTTGGGCGAGGTCATTAGTGAGTCTTCAAAAAAGAAGCTTGGTTTTTTCATCAAATTGCACACTGTTTGGATGAGAATTCTAAGAATTGGTGTGCACTGGCCAGATGCAGCAGATGAAGCTCAGGACAGACATGCTTGGAGAAGTAAATTGCACGGTCTGGTTGGACCTCTGTAGCCCATGGCTGCTTGAGGAAGAGGATGTTGGATGAGAGGTATTGGCAGTGGCAAGATGGTCAAAAGAACATTTACACACTCATAGACGTGGTTTTGGGCATCACGGATGCGTGAGGGCTACGGCGTATCAGGACGGCTACGGCGTCACAAATACGATCCTCTGTCGTACCAACGGTGTCTACAAGAACGATATGCAATCGTCTTTTGGAAGCAGGAATGGGCACGGTTACCACTGTCACCTTGTCACTGTCAAGCACGTTTGCAATGGTGTCAAGAACGAGTTCATTGGAGGGAAGAATGCAGTCTGTGGTCTTCAGTGATGAAAGCCGATTCTGCTTAGGAGCGTCTGATGGTCGTTCAAGCATCCGAAGGCAACAAGGTGAGCGGATTCTTCCATTGTGCATCTGCCAGCAACACACAGGCCAGGCATCATGGTGTGCGGAGTACACTGAATAGCAATATGTACGTTAACGAATCATACAGCAGGTCGTCCTGCCACATTTGAGTGTAATCCCAAATGCGATTTTCCAGCAGGATAACGTCCACCCACACTCCACCCAGATAACTCAACATGCTCTTCAGGCAGTGCACCAACTCCCTTGGCCAGCAAACTCTCTGAACTTGTCTCCAATCGGACATTTCTGGGACTGAATCAGACAAAAATTCTTCCATGGACCACGTGAAACGTGCTTGACAATGATAGTGGACATGAAGACAGGCAACGGCCATTGCTGAATTACCTGTCCAAGTTGGAAGCACAAGGAATGGTATCCCCCAGTATAATATCATTTGTACGACCAAATGCATGCCAGATTAGAAGCTTGTATTGCTGCTCGAGGAGGTTCAACACCTTATTAAAATATACCTTCTGTAAAATGTAATACTCATTAAAAGGTAAAATAAAATTTGAATCACTTTTCATTTGTGATCACTGTCCTTTCTCCAGTTACTGCTACTAAATAAATCTCTTAGATTACGCTTCAATTGTTGCTGTGCTCTTTTTCCAATTTCCGCATGTACATAGCCGCCGCCTAAGTGATAATTTTTTTTCAGATGTTTTTAATAATTGTTGAATTCTGAAAGTAATTTTTTTCCTGCAAGTAATCTCTGCATATACTATGGATGGATTTTTAATAATAACGCTTAAGCATGATCTCATTAACGTCTAAATCATTAGCAACAATTGGAAAAGTTGCCTCTTTTGAAGTATAGATTCTGCAAGGTCTGCCACATCTCAGCGAGATTTATAGGTCTTCTTCTGGAAATTATTTGCGCCTGATGCGTGGTTTAACTGGTAGAGTGCTCTGGCATGTATCTAGAGATGCGGGTTCGATTCCCACTGCAATAGCGATAATTTACTTAAGATATTTTTAATAATTGTTGAAGTCCATTTTACAGGGTAGATTTACTATGGATGGATTATTACAGAGCATCAGCCATATTGAAATAAAAGTGTGTGACAAGAGTAGTAGCACGGATGACTTGCAATTATATTTCCCATCTTTTCGACACTTCTAAAAAAAGGGAGGAAATTTCATTGCATGGTTGGGGTTTTATGGGGGGTCATGATGCACTGAATAAGATATGCAATAAAACCTAAGTTAAAAGCAACACAGAAAAAAAGCTTTACATGAAGTATTAATATAAATGAGTATAAAGGGTAAAGAATAACCAGTGTAAAAAAAAGAATCTAACATTAAAAAACTTAACAAAGGGCGAATAGGACACAAAAAGAAACAGATGCAATATCAAATATATTAAAAATATCCAGTAAAAGTGTGAAGCAGGTGTAAAAAAACGAGTCCTCAGATAAAAAGTGCCCAAGTGCAAGGGACTCGGATGATATGTAATGACAGCTGAAATAAATGCAACATTACCAATTAAAAGCTGTACTTACAATTAAAGTATGATTGCTCAAATTGTGTCACAACTTGCACTGTTTCATCGTCTGCCCGTAAAAGACATGAAAGCAGTTGCGTAGTGGAAAATGTCTTGGGAAGGGGGCTTTTGTTTCGTTAAATGTTCACCATCATAACTTGAATATTAACATTTTTAGACAATGTACAGTATAAATATGCGACGTATTTCGACATTTTGGCATGGATTATCTTTTTTTAATATTGCTTTGGTTATTTTCAGACTGAATTAAACAAAATTTACCTAAAAAATTTCAAAAAATTATTTCGAATACGATTCGTCCTTCTACTGTTAAAAATATTGAGTATCAAAAGAATAGGGAAAATTTTAAAAAGTAGATAAAATATCACGAACATTTCTTACTACACCATAGAAATAGTCTGAAAATATAACAAATTTACGAATTCAATGTTATAATATTTTCATATCAGAAAATATTTCTGATATCACACTACCTTGATTACATTAGTGTAGAAAAGTAATCCAAACCACTAGTATTCCATATGTACTAATAGTTAGTACATAAGTGGCAAGCACCTCTTTAAGCTATGAATTATATATTTATTTTTACTAAAAGAAATAACCAGTGACATATTTAAATCAAACTGACAAAAAATGCTTTTAGACCGTTTCAATTACTTGTGTAAAGTTAGAGTAATAGAGATTGCAAAAATGACGTCACCTACAGCCAGGGCCGCCGACAGGGGGGGGGGGGGGACTAGTACATAGGGGCCCGTCAGATTAAGTGACTCTGCATTTTCTTACAAAAATTATTCTTAGTTAGGCTATATATCGATCCTATGCTAAAAAGTTTTATGTGACACAAACTGTGTAGGCCTATGTTTTTGCATGCCTGACTGCGCAACAGGCTTTTTTTTCCTCTGTATGTCATCATTGTGTCCAGAATAATTGCTATTAATGATTTGTAAAGATAAAAAGTTTTCAAGGGGGGGGGGCGAGCATATTACATAGGGGCCCATAAATTCTCTCGGCTGCCCTGCCTACAGCTGCATGGGTTATGCTAAAGAAGTTCATGGCCAAGCTTTGAGACAAGGAACTCTGGTCCATGAAAAGGAGAATAATTTCTACTGGGAAAACGAAGCTGACTGTTCACAATCTGTTACTAGTCGTTGGAAGCTGTAGAAAAGATTCTGTGATATTCCTTTAAATAGTTGTATCTAATTTCCCGATTAATTTTGTAACTTTTTTTGCAGAGCCCCATCCCTCAGGCTCCATCAGCATCCCTTAGAATGATGTCAGTAGGGTCGAGCAAGTAAACTTGCAAAAACAGGAGTTATGGTTTGACAAGCTTGATATCAAATATTATGTAGAAAACATGTTTTGTGTCCACAAATAATCACTAACACATGCAATTACCTTACCCCAACGTTGGTTGAGGCCAAAAATACTCTTTGGAGAGAACCGAGTGTCTTAAGGGTGAAAATGTCCTGCAGCTCCCAAATCGAGCCGAAAAAACATAAAGGGGGCAGGGTATTAAAGACTGGATTTGCAATGAAATATAACCTTTTCCTTTCTGTTTTAGTGTGAAAAAAATTTCAAAAATGCATGAAATATAATTTTTTGCCTCTATTACTATTACTGGAATTCTGAAGCCCCCCACTATTCCTGCTGGCAGCTGTCCAAAGCACAGTCAATTGTACCTTGCGGGTATGTAGGTTGGGCTTTTGTGTTTTCAGTTGTTTTTCTGACATAAATACTCAACTGTTGTCGTACAGAAATCCATTTTCATCAGACGTCAAGATCATGTGGAGTAGAGCCTCACACTTGTGAGGAGAGAATTGCTGATGCTCAGTCGTTGCGTTTTGTTGTTTAGCACGAGCATGAGGAACTCATTTGTCCAATTTTATGACCTTTTCTAACTGGCGTAGGTGGTTCTTAGCCAACTGCGGGATTACGGGAATGCGCATTATCGTATTGGGACATCGATGCTCATGTTGGATGGAATGCTGCCACAGTAATGAGAATATGGTGCCATTGGTTAGAGGAGGAACGAACTCACTGACGTTAGGGATCTCAACGGCCGTGTCACACAAACGAATGAGAAGACAGACTTCTCGTGTGCATGGCTTTGAATGAATGTACAGCCACATCAAACACCTTAGCTCAACAGTTAGGATGCGTTGCACATCGTGTACACAAGTATGGTTCAACGTTGTCTGCAGAATCTTTGCTGGGGGCCAGTGCTTGGCTACCACCGACTCTACAACACAGGCATACGCATGTCATACGCTTTACCGGAACTACGAATAGCCAGCGTTACATTACTGAGGTGTTGTAGTCTGTGGTCATACCTTATCTTCAGGTGTCGTTTACCAACAGGACAATGCCCGACCACATGTGGCATGCATTGCCCAATAATTCTTGCATAGGCACCATGTGACATTTCTGCCTTGGCCTGTGTGTTCACCGGATCTGTCCCAAATTGTCCACGACTTCACAACTAGCACATCAGCTACAACAGATGAACTTTGACTATGTATCGAAACCGAAACCTCGTGGACTGACGTTCTCCAAACACACATCAGACGTTTCCTCTCAATGTCGGATCGTGTAGCAGCGGTTATTGCCGCTCATGGTACCTACATAATATACTGATTTCTTTGTATTCCACAAGTCTAACAGAGTTGTAATTGTAATCATTTGATCCTTGTAACATCAGCTATGTATTCATTAAATACGGCTTTGATGTCTCGTCTTTCCTGGTGTTGCACTTTTAATGACCAGAAGTGTATATACGTTTGAACGAATGTTTTGAGCAGAGAATTTAAAATGGTTCTGCATGGACCTAGGCAAATATTGACAAATGAGGGAATAGTTCGGACGTTGAGCATGTTCCATAATGGAATGAGAGTCCAAAGAGGAAGTGGTGCAACTGAGCAATTTAAATAGTCAGGAAAATTACCTGCAGGCCAAAAGGTTTGTTCAATCTTAATTATAGAATTTTAGGGAGGTATAAGCCAAGTCGGAGGTTGTTACTCTATGATGGTTTTGCATCATACTTATGACCGTGAATAATCTGGTAATTCAATGTATATTTTATCAGTTGAACTCTTGAGCTAATTTTTTAATAGAGCCGACTATAGAAGGAACTTCTTGAGTTACGATGAGGGAGCTGCACGATTTGTCCTGTTCATTTTTGAATCGCAACACCTAGATATTTTGCGGCTTCTCCACATAATCTGTTTGTCAAACAGAAACAGTTATGGTGTTGGAATTTCTTTTGTGGTTCAAGTCCTGCCATGAATTTATCTGCATACAACAGGGAGGGAAAGCAATGATAGAAAGGCTGTATAATCTGCATACATCGCACAAATTGCTCGACCCACCCTTGGAGTGTCTGAAACATAGGTTGTGTTCACGAAATATCTCCGCAAAAACACAAATATCGAGAAATCCAACTTGAAAAGTTTATAGAATAGCTCCCAATACAAACCTTTTCGTATAAAATCGAAACAGGGTGCGCACGCTTATTGCTAATTCTAGCAATTGTTTCGACCACCGTATCTGATGGTCTAGAATGCTGCTTTCAAAACCCAACTGCATATCTGGGATGATTTTGTTTCTTAATGATCAATTCATTAAGAAAGCTTTCCCAGGTATGGCAAGATTAATCGGATGGTAGTTGTCTGTAAATGATCTCTATCTGGCTTGGGAAGCATTTTAACGAGTGCATTTTTTCAGATTGACGGGGAAATATTGCACTTCTAAGCACTTATTAATTATATATTTTTTTGGAAGATGTTCAATTATTTTGTGCTTTAACTCGTTCAGTCTCCTGGTGATTTTTTTGGCTTCAGGTTTTTGACACTGGTCATTAACTCTTTCAGAGGGTCAGTCAGACCAGAGAGTCATCCACTTATTTTTCGTTCGGCCGAAATTGCGACTCCAAGTCGTGTCAGCTAGCAAACACCTAATCGCTTTTATGATTTGCCCCGAAGCAAACAGGTTTCACGGCACTTAAGATTGAATAAAGCTGTGGAACCTTTTACATGACCTAATGATTTTTACGTCTGTTCTGACCAAGATTTGAAATTTCATGGAAGTCGATCATAACAAATTGTATTCGAAATGGAAATTTGTGGCAGGGGGTGTCATCTACATTTCACAGTTTAATATGATCGAGTTAATGACAAAGTGACGGAAATCAGCTAGTGGGAAATAAAACAAACAAACAAACATTTTTCATCAATTTATTGCACATTATTTATAACAAAGTACTGATTTAGCGGCAGTTGCCCACTTTAACAAAAATTTAATGGTAAATATTTGCTGCATGCTTAGAACCATTGGTTACTAGTGCACGAAAAATCAGCATACACTGCAATTATACTTTCCACTATGCAAAATATAGCATAACACTGGAAATTTTGCCACCTCTCTGACGAAATAGAAAAATCTTCACATGAACAATTTGCTTTTAGCAAACCATAGCACAAAATGAACTTTTCAAACTATCAAAATATTTACAGTAGTAAAATGTTATAAAAACAAAAATGGAAATAAATAATTTGCTCACTCTATCTGAATCATCTTTTGTTTTTGTGAGCATGGAAATAAGATAACATTTGTACACATTTTACAAAGCCATCCCTCAAAAAGCCTTGAAATGATCTAAGTGCATAGAAACACAGCCTGGATGAGAATGTATACTTCAATATTTCATCCATAAAGTGAACGAGATTTGCAGCGTCAGTGCATTATTTCTTTCCTTTAAATGAACCCCTATAAAGAAAAAATAATTTGGGCACAACTGAAATATTACAAATATTTTAACCACAAACAAAAAACTGACTGCTAAATCAATGACAAAATTTTTGTTAAAAAAAATCCTTTATAAGAGTTGAATATAAAAACAAATTAGTCATGCAAACAATTAAGTGTTAAATTTTATTTGCTTACAACATCAGATATTACACTATTACAATAGGAACTTAAATTTAGGAATAAATATTGGAAATACTATTTAGTGATATAATTTTATAAAAAAAAAAGTAAATATAACTGTTCTTCTGCACTACATTCCACACATGTAAAACTAAAACTATAGATAAATAATTAAAAATTTGAATATACTCATAGATGGCACCTTTCGACAGATCATCATGAAATAACATGGTTATAAAATAAAAATTATAATAATGACTGAAGCAAATGTCTGTTATTGTTAATCCAATCACTGTTACTGAGCCCACGGGAAACGTTGATTATAACATTTGATAGAGATAAAGCCATATCAAAAGCAAGAAAAAAATATTAACTTATTTTTTTTAATTTGCTCCTGGGAGGCCCACCCCAGGAGCTCCCGTTTCCCGGAAGCAGAAGCCAAAGCAGTGTCCCAGAATTCGCTGCCCACCCCATAATGAACAGGCTTCCCAATGCAAGGCAGCCAAAGGGAATCCTGCCAGTCATGAGCTGAGGAGAGAAGACAGGAACCCCCGAGCAACTACCAGGATCCTCCTTTCCTGGGGACACGGGTCTCCACACACAGCAAACACAAGGGAGAGCGTTCAGGACCCTGTGAAAGTACCCAAGCCAGCAGAACCTTCACAGGGTGGTCGTCTCACCACGTACAGAAGTTCGCACCAAGGGACAAGAACTTTATAACATCAGATGAAAATCTGTGAGTGAGCCAGCAGTCACCATTAAGGAATAATGCTAATGCATTGCACACAACGAACAATTAGCAATCGACCAATTCGGCTTCAGCAACTTTGACTGGAGTAAAGAGAATTTGTAAGTTGTAATCCATTATATACACATGGGTTTCCCCTAATGGGTTGCATAAGAATATGATTGATTATATATTAAGAGCAAATGGGCTAGTCCTGTTAGGAATACCACGTCATATATGGGAGCTGAAATTGGATAAGACCCAGTTATAGCTAAAGCTTACCATGACAGGTTACTTAGTCATTATGAGTCGTGGTTTGCTTACTACTGAAGTTGAGGAAGAATGGGACAGTTTTAAACAGGCTTTTGTTGAAACTAACAGTACCTTTTTAGGAAAAAAGGTGCAGAGGTGGCAGAATTATTTGAGTGATAAGGCATTTGAACTTATTTCAGAAAGAAAGAACTGCAGGAATGTCCTTAATCAATACCCTACTAGTCCTAATAGGAAGAATTAAAGAGAGCTTAATAAACGTGTAAAGGATCAGTTAGCTGCTGGTAAGACTCTTTGGCTTGATGGTTTGAGTGGCAAAGCTGAGGAAGCAGTTAGACAGCACAACAGTAGAGAGCTTTATCACATAGTTCATGTTTTGTGTGGTAGAAAACGGACAGGTGTACAGGGATTGAAGGATAAACAAGATAAGGTTATAGAAGGTGAGGATTCTGTCAAGCTAGGTGGGCTGAGCATTTCAGTGATGTTCCAAACAATGTGGTTAGTTCTACTCCCATTGTTTATAATGATGATATATGTTTATAATCTGATTTTTCACAATTAATTACTGTACAATAAAAGTTAAATTAAGATTGAGAGGAGTGCATTACATTCCTTTGAGCTAAGTAAGCTCTATGTTGCTATTCACATGCTCTTAACGTAATTTCCTTCTTTGGTACAGTCTAAAAGCTCTCCTTTTCATTACAAAGGGGCTATAGAATATAGAAAATTATAGTTACCAGTTCTTTAAGTGATGACCTTGATGGAAATGTGGTTATGTGACATGTAGAAAGAGCATTAGCAAAAGTTAAAAATAAACCTACTATTCACATGAGGTACATCGATATTTTAATTTCCTGGAATTATAATACGGAGCAATTACATGATTTAACAGACACTTTTAATAATATATTACCCACCATAAAATTTACACTAGAACCAGAATAGAGAATTTATTACCCTATTCAGACTTCTTAATAAAGAAGGAAAACAAAAAATGTACAACCGAGGTAAATCGGAAAAATAAAAAAATAAACCAACTTACAATTCAACCCACCTCTTAAAATATAAAAAATCAAAATTAACCCCATATTTCATAAGAGCCTTTCAGTCTGTACAAATACTGCAGTACTAATGAAGGAGTTAAATTTTATAAGGATAATAGCACAAAAAACAGGATACCCAAATTATAATGTAAAATGGTTGAAAAAAAAAAAAAACTGCTAAGTATCATATTAAAAAATACAACCAACACCTAATCAGGTAAAAACACTTGTACCTATGTACAATGCTTCCCATATACGGAAAACGTATCAAACACATTAACTATTATTTTGAAAAAATATGATATGCAATTACCCACCACTATGAATAAAGCTATCAAAAAACTAGTAATTAACAATACAGATCGAACGAAACCAACTGGGGGGTGGGGGGGTATGAACTTGAAATTCCAGAACCTTTTAATAAATTAAATGGAAAAAACAATTACATAGGGAAAACATATCGAAAATTCAAACAAAGAACATAGAACATCAAACGGACATTAAAAATAAACAACCTAATATGGCATTAACACAAACCATATTAAATAATGACATAAAAATTGAGCAAATTACATATAGATCATTAGAAACACCAGAAACAAAATATCAACTCACTTATGCTGAAAATATGTTAATTCACATTAATCAACATAAACTGTGCAACACGGATATTCCACCCATGCCACAAACGAAAAAGTATCACATCAAACAAAACTCAGGCAGATTCTTAAGAAATGTTTAGAGCTTCAGAAACCTTTGGTTACTAGTTTCAATTATTTCAAAAAGGCTTTTGATTCTGTTGATCGTCATAATTTGTGGTTGATTGTGTGATCGAATTGCATATCTGACAAGTTAGTTAACATAATGAAGGCTCTTTATAATAACACCGAGTCATTTGTGAAAGTTGGTAAAGCTTGTAGCAATTGGTTTAGCATTGTTTCTGGTGTTCGACAAGGTTGCATTTTGTCTCCTTTCCTCTTTAGTTTGATTATTGATTATGTTATGCAAAATTCACTTCAAGGGAAAGATTTTGGTCTTAAATGGTCTGAGATCTGAAATTTCTGATTTAGATTATGTAGATGATTTGGCCTTGTTCGCTAATGATGTTGATGAGATGAATTCTTTCATTAGGGCTGTTGATGAGACTGGTAATAAAGGTGGTTTGGTGATAAACAGAGATTAAACTAAAGTGATGAAAAATGGTCAGGCAGATGGTGCTTCAGTCACTTTGAATGGTTGAACCTTTGAGTAAGTGTCTGTTTAATTATCTTGGGAGCTATGTAACAGATACTGGCGATGTGTGGCATGAGATTAACAGAAGAATAGGGACTGCTGCCGGGACTTTTAGGAATCTTTGGAGAATATGGAGAAATAGCTGTATCTAAAGACTAAAATTAGACTGTATAACAGTTTGGTTCTTTCTAGAGTGAGTTATGGTAGTGAAACTTGGACACTCTTTGAACAAGATAACAGGAAACTTGATGCTTTTGATTCTAGATGCTTACACGGTATCTTGGGTATTAGGTGGTTCAACTTTGTAAGTAATAATGAGGTTAAGCAAAGGAGTTGGCAACCTCTTCTGAGCAGTATATTGTGCAGAGAGACTGTTGGTTTGGCCATGTTGCCCATATGGATAATCATAGATTAGTGAATAGGGTTATGAACAGTGTGCCTAAAGACCTCAGAAAGAGGGGGAGACCTAGAATGCAGTGACAGACAATGTCAAACAGGGCCTTGTTAGAATTGATGTGCAGTGGCCAGATGCAGCAGATGTACCTCAGGACAGATATGCTTGGTGAACCAAATTTCATGGTCTCAGACCTCCAGGAGGAGGATAATGATGTTATCTAACTAATGGAAAGTGACTGGACTTTAAGATTCCAGACTGTTAATTACGAAATTTTTCAAAAAAGTGAAAAATTGTAGTTATTAAACGTTTCAAGCAACGAACACTGTGAGATTAAGTACTTTTCAATAATTTTCTAAGATCTTTGCATCAAAGACATATACAAACCTTCCACAACAATTAAAAAAAATTGTTTTGCTGCAATGTTCAACAGTTCTACTATGTCTTAGCAAAAATATTAGACTCATTTGATTGTGAGAGTCTGATATTATTTATACTCATCATCGTCAAGCAGCCATGAACTATGTAGGTCCAACCAGATTGTGCAATTTAGTTCTCCAAACATATCTGTCCTGAGCTACAAATGCTGCATCTGGCCACTGTACATCAATTCTAACAAGGTCTTATTAGATATTGTCTGTCCACCACATCCTAGGTCTCCCACTCTTTCTGAGGCTTCTATGCACACTATTCATAACCCTATTTGCTAATTTATAATTATTTTATTATTTATTATTCATATTATTTATTAATTCATTATTACTATTCATAACCCTATTTATTAATTTATAATTCCATCAATCAGATTCTTAATTCTGTTAAGCATAATCATGCAAAGAACATTACCTGGAACAGAAAGAGGCTGGATACCCCTAGAGTTATCATAAGAACTGCGATGACCTTTTTTAAAAATAGGGATAATAGTAGCTCTGATAAAATCCTTAGGAACAATACCTTTATCATAAAAGATATTCAAAATTTCAGTCATCCATGTGGTAACTGAAACATTCCCAGCTCTAAGTATTTCTGTAGTAATTTCATCGACCCCTGGGGATTTATGTAGTTTAAGTTTAGAAATAGCCAAAATAACTCCAGATTGTGTTAGAGGGTCAACATTAAAGCTAGTAATGCATCGATCAACATTGCAAACAATGGGAGTGGAACTAATCACATTGTTTAGAACATCATTAAAATGCTCAGTCCACCTAGCCCATGACAGAATCCTCACCTTCTACATCCTTACCTTGTTTATCCTTCAATCCCTGTATACCTGTCCATTTTTTACCAAACGAAACACGGGGGTGGCTGAGTCAGTAGTGCGCCAGGCTCGTAATCTGCAGTTCCCAGGTTCGAGTTCCAGCTGGGTCAGCATTGAGATTTATCTCCACAAAACTCCTTGCCCACAGTCAGTATGGGACACCAATGGGCTTAGAAAGGCTGCTGTCCATTGGATGTAACGTTAAGCTGTGGACCACTGTGCGGGAGAGCAATCCCTGCACATGTTAAAGAACATGTTGGATGGCCTTGACGGGAGGCTATCATCTGTCTCCCATCAGCTGTTTCAGTGGATCCCCTCCCCAAACATTCTCTGACCCTTCAGGGTCCTTGTGACTTGCCATTCAACCCATGGTGTGGAAAAAAGTGCCGCTCAGAGGTAAAACAACCCAACCCACACAAAACATTAACTATCTGGTACAGCTCTCTGCTGTTGTGCTAATTGCTTCCTTGGCTTTGTCAGCTAAGCCATCAAGCCAAAGATTCTTATCAGTAGCTAACTGATCCTTTACATGCTTAGTAATATCTTTTTTAATGCTCTCTGTTAGGACAAGTAGGGTACTGATTAAGGATATTCCTGCAGTTCTTTCTTTCTGAAATAAGCTCAATTGCCTTATCACTCAAATAATTTTGCCTCCTCTGCACTTTTCTACCTAAAAAGAGCACTGCTAGTTTCAAGAAAAGCCTGTTTAAAATGGCCACATTCTTCCTCAATTTCAGTAATAAGCAAACCATGACTGTCATTAAAAGACAAAGCATCCTATCATGGTAAGCTTTAGCTATAACTGAGTCTTTCAGAGCTTCGATGTTAAAGGTAACTTTTTTAACCTTAGCTTTTTTAACCTTCTAATGTTTAAATTACAAGTTTAAGTTATGTTTAAGTTTTAACAAGGCAATTGTCAGATCCAATTTCAGCTGCCCTATGTGACCTGGTATTCCTAACAGAACTAGCCCATTTGTTGTTAATTAATATATAATCAATCATATTCTTATACAGTCCATCTGGTGAAACTCATGTGTACTTATGTTTGTTACAGTGTTTAAAATAAGTTTTAGTTAATCTCAAACCATTAAGTTTACTTACCTGTAGGAGACATTGCCCATTGCAATGCAGCTATCAATACCGAAAGGACCTATCACCCGTCCCCAAAGGTCAGAGTCAGTACCAACTTAGGCATTGGTCACCTAGGACAAGGGTAATATGTCCATCTGGTGAAACTCATGTGTACTTATGTTTGTTACAGTGTTTAAAATAAGTTTTAGTTAATCTCAAACCATTAAGTTTACTTACCTGTAGGAGACATTGCCCATTGCAATGCAGCTATCAATACCGAAAGGACCTATCACCCGTCCCCAAAGGTCAGAGTCAGTACCAACTTAGGCATTGGTCACCTAGGACAAGGGTAATATCTCCTTTCTTGACAGAATTCAAAATATCCTGAAGGTGTCTGTAAAACCTATCTTTCTCATCCTCAGAGGGGACAAAACAACAGATAACATTCAAGTCTTTAACACTTATCTGAAATTTAGCTGTAAGAAACCTTTCATTAATGTACTCATATCTTAAAGAGTATCACTAGCATATCTGCCAAGAAGCAACCTTGGAGATGTTTTTTATCTTCTCTCCCTGAAAAGAAAAATTTCAGATTATTTTTTAAGAATCTGGTCTTTATATGTCCATCTGATCTCTTGCAAGCTGAGAATATCAAGGTTATAACAGTGGAAATCTTATGTGAGGACATCAAGAGAATAATCCCCTTGTAGAGTCCTCAGATTCAAACTACCTATGAAGAGAAAATGGTTAGTGGGATGTTTAAAAACCTATGTTTATTGAGAGAGGGAATGCTGACAATATCAAACAGTCCCCTAATCCCAGGCTTGGGTCAAAGACCCTGAAATTTCCCACTACTAAAGGCTGAAGCCATCTGCATGGAAGACTTTCTCCAACGTATAATTTGAGGATGCTTGTAGAAGCAAGTGTGATGCCCCGTCATTCACTTTTACTTTACCTTAACCAGTTTTGCTTAATTTACATTATATTTATCATTTTGGGGTTTTTTATTTCATTTTTGGCATCACAGCACTCGTTTACAAGAGTTAGGAGTTGCGCATGCGCAACTCCGAACTTTTGATTGTCACCCGCTAAAGCACGTGTATAAGGACACTCTCTCTCTTGCATCATAGCTTGCGCTGCTTGTCAATTTATGCAAATGTCTTTCCCGGCGTGCAACAAGACACGTGCGAGCTTCGTACCTCTTGTTATAACCTGTGACATGTTGTCACAGTAGCACAGAAGATAGTAGTGTAGAGAGAGTAGTAGAGCACAGCACAGTTTAGAGATCAGTTTTAGTTTGGAGTTTGTTGAAGATGTTTGTAGTAAGAAATGATGTAGTATCTTCTTTATTGAAGTTTTGGTGAGTGCTTTTTGGAAATAAATTGTTTGTTATTTAAACCTTTTGAGTCTTTACTAATTTTTTTCTCTTGAGCAATGTTAGAGTTTGTTTTGATTAGCATTAACATAAAATTTTGACAATCATTTAATATTTTTGAATTCTTAGTCATTAACGCTCGCTGGTATTTCGAACCCTAATTAAACTTTATTTTTTGACAATTTGTTAATTATTGCCTGGTGCCCGACTCAGCTATCCGGAGCATGAAAATAATTGGATCAGACAAAGGGTCAAAACTTTAAAAGTATTTCATTTCTTTGGAGCATTACAGAGGTCATTAAAATAAGTGGCACTGAGCGTGTACATATATGGAGTTGTGTATCTTTGGAGCGTTACACAAGAATTCACCTACTTGTGATGATCTCTGATCAGGATTATCCACCAGCTGATAAAACATATCATGTGAATCTATTCACTTGGGGCTGTCAACCCACAAACAGAAAACAGAGTGAAAGATTTTCCTTCAATAAAAGCCCACTTGTGCAGCAAATTCAGGATCCATAATCAAGTTTAGAGCCACTATTCCATTCAGGTTGGTATATATGGTGCGACCCTGTGTGTTTGACCACTCCAAAGCACGGTAGAAAAAAAAAGTAATCATAGTAGTCCAGATCGGTAGGCAACACTGATCTGTCAACCCTCCCCTTCTGTTTACGTCTACAAGAGAGTATCTCTTTGGAAAGGTACTAACGGTCTGCACCATGAGGAGGGGTCTGACATTAGGTGCTAGGCTGGCTGATTCTGTGCATCATCACAGGGGATTGGTGTATAGCTCTCCTTCCATTGACTACCTAGTTACCATTTACAGATTAATCTATCAAATGTATTTAGTTCTTAAATTCTCTAATAACATATGATGTAAAATTTTACTGATGAATTGACTCAACGACTGCCATTTCTACATTAGATTTGACTATATTTTACAACTAGTTTGTTTTGAATGGACTTCAGTAAAAGGATTTTTGTTACTTAACTTTTGAGCTATTTAATCAACTTTTGTACTATTCCAAGGAAACTGTTTTGTCTGTGATTCTGGTATCTTGTTTCATTCAAATTTTAATTTTGAGTATTCAAGAAATTATGATGACAGCTTAAAAAAATTGGGTTTTTAGATAAGTACTATATACAGTAGAATTGTTCTACTGTATATATTGTAGAAATTACAGAATTTTATGTAGAGTTGTTGATAAATTCAGAGCAATTCAGGATCCATAATCAAGTTCAGAGCTATTATTCATTCCGGTTTGTGTATATGGACATCTTCTGGTGAGTCTCGGGTAAGGCATGAACGTCCGTGTTGTTTTTCTGCTGAGGTCCTGCCATCTTCACAGACCTTCTACTCTGACATATAAATTGACAGGCTCCTGTGTGTGGCAAGCAGCTGCTTGAGGGGGGTATTTATTTTTTTATTTACTGCTAGAAAAACAAAATATTTTACTAATACAAGAATTATAATTTAATTCATTAGTTAATTCAAATCTAGAACATGGAAGTTAATATGGGACCAAATCAGTGCAATATTTATAATATTCAGAAAGTTATAAATATATTGCATATTGTGCAGAGATATTGGCATTGGTTTAGCCATGTTTCCTGTATGCCTAACTATAGATTATAAAATAGGATTAGGAAGAGTGTGTCTGAAGGCCTCAAAAAAAGGGGGAGACCTAGGATGCGATGGGCTGACAATGTCAAACAGGGCCTTGTTAGAATTGGCATACAGTGACCAAATGCAGCAGACGTAGATCAGGACAGACATGACTTGGAGGATAACTTGCATAATGTAGTTGGACCTCCCTAGCCCACAGCTGCTTGAGGAGTAGGAATGTATAAATCAAATTTACACCATCTTGTTATATTTATAAATGTATTTAAAATTTAATTATTAAAAAAATTATGAATTATATTGTAAGACACAAATTTTGTTGCTGCATTCACAAAAGATAAATTGACACATGCATAAAAATAGTTAACTATAAAATCAGTATCACAGGTATAATTAGCTCTTACTTCTTTTTGGTTTTGGGTGATGTGCACTGAAAGACACTAGATGCTGACATGAGATTTTCAATATACTGCCCAAGCACTTGATTTTCAGATTTCAATTTTAAATTCTCTTCTTTCACACTGTCCACTCTCTGTGACAAGTCTGGAAATTTCATACATGCTTCACTATTTATTTCATATACAACATATAAACATTATGTAAACGAATGTTCTTTGCATGCAACCAACAGCATAAAGCATTAAACACTAAGCTGTTAACAATACATGCACTGATGCCATAATCAATTTTAAAACAATCAGGGGTATAAGACAATGCAGTACCATACTTTAGTTCAGACACAAATAATCAAATACATGAATCTTCTCCATGATATTGATGTTTTACAGTCACTTGCATGGAAAAAGTCGTTTGATTTTCTTTTTCCGCAATTAATCTCGATAATAATAATTCATCAAGTTGGGTGGCTCTTTTTGTACATAGTGGGCTAAATGGCCAGGCCACAAGGATCCAAGGGTTCAGAGCAATTTCCCAACTATGCCATCTTCCAACACACTTCTAAATAATTCATTTACCATGAAACACCTGTGGTAAAAACTCAACTTTTTTTTGCTTCACTATAATAACTGAAATCTCTGTTTAAACAAAGATTTGATTAAAGTATGCTCAACATTTGATTTAAAAAAAATTGTAATATAAAAATTTAAAATGTACTACAGTACAAATTATTATGCAATATTATTGTTTGTTTTTTTAAGTTCTGCAAACACCTGGACTTTAAACACAACATACTGGTTGGCTTTTGTTTTGGTTTGTTTTACCTCTGAGCGGCACTTTTTTGCACACCATGGGCTAAATGGCCAGGTCACATGTACCACGAAGGCTCAGAGAAGGTTGGGGGAGGGGACCCACCGGAACAGCTGTTGGGATACAGATGGTAGTCTCCCATCAAGGCCATCCAGCGTGTTCTTTAACGTGCACAGAGTATGGCTCTCCCACACATGGGGCCATGGCTTAATGTCCCATCTGACAGACGGCGGCCTTTCCAAGCCCATCGGTGTCCCCTACTGACCGTAGGCAGGGCGGGGAATTTTGCAGAGATAAATCTCAACGCTGACCCAGCTGGGACTTGAACCTGGGAACTACAGATTACGAGCCTGGCGCGCTACCAACTGAGCCACCCCCGCCCCATATACTGGTTGGCAATTACTGAATCAGAGCAAGGTGATCAAGAAGACAGTTGTTAGGAGATGGATGGATGCTTCTTGTCAAGGCTATCCAGAGTAAATGTTTACACATAACATTTTCTAACAAAAAATCTTCACCATGATAGGAGTTGGAAATTAATGAAAAATGTTATGTGTAACATAATGAAATGATTTTTGAATAACAGTAACATAATTTCAAAATATTCATAATGATAAAACATAACCAATAACAGAAAAATTAATTTCACTGTTTTTGGGTTGATACATTTCAGATTTTTCTTTTATTAGATACACTTAGAGACTTGTGTAAATTTGAGAAGCAGCTGTCTTAGCCACCTTCTTCATAACTGGCACTCAGAGAAAGGGATTAGTGATAGCCAGATAAGAGCTGCTGTGGAAAAGAAAGGGGGAGGTTCCATTCATTCAGAAAGGAAAGCAGGACAAGTTCAATAGACTTCACATAACTTCAATAATTGGTTACTCAGATATATTACAATTCCCTATGATCTGCCTAAGCAGAGAAGGAACTATGCAGGTGGGGTAATTTGGGTTTGTGATAAAGGGGATTGGAGGAATTGGGCCATAAAACTCAATGATAATCGAAACTTTCAATTTTGGCCTTGCCACCACATCTTTGACTTCTCTTCATGCCCCCCCCCCCCTAAAAAAAAAACATTTTCATTATGTATGTTTGTAAATCTGTTAGCAATCAGACTCATCACGTACATATGTTCAACAAAATAAAGGAGATAATTCTAATGTTTCAATCGAGCAGTGAATATGTTCATCTTGTACTTCTCTGCAGCTCCTTTAAGAACATATGGCATAAAGTTACACTATTCAACATTGAAAGTATCCCACCCAGAAGGACATGTCTTACAAACATGCAAATGATGATAATTTGGAGCCAATGATATGTGTGGCTCAAGAGATAAAAGGTGCAAGAAGTAACAGGGATGGTATTGTGTTTATGCAGGTGGAAGTCGTGTAAATGGTTCAGATTAGGTGATTCTGTTTGTAAATTGTTCAGTGAAGGCCAAAGATGCCTGGTACATGCCATCGGCAGGTTTATCGCCATTTGGATGCTTTTGAGAGAGGAAGAATTATAGGCCTATGTGAAACTGGATGGACTACACATCATGTCGCTGCCCATGTTCATCGGGAAGCACAAACTCTTGCATGCTATTGGCAACAGTGACAAAATGAAGGTTCTAGCGTGTATTGCAGAGAGAGTGGTGCTGCCCGACAGACATCAGCACAGCTTGATAGGCGCATTGTTTGACATACTCATTTATCACCACAGAGCACTGCAGGTGATATTTGACGGGCTGTGTCAGCAGCCATGGGTTGGGCTGTTTTACCCCCGAGCGACACTTTTTTGCACACCATGGGCTAAATGACCAGGTCACAAGGACCCCAAAGGCTCGGAGAAGGTTGGAGGAGTGGACCCACTGGAACAGCTGTTGGGAGACAGATGCTAGCCTCCTGTCAAGGCCATCCAGTGTGTCCTTTAATATGCATAGGGTATGGCTCTCCTGCACCCGGGCCATGGCTTAACGTTCTATCTGATGGATGGCAGTCTTTCCCAGACCATCATTGTCCCCTACTGACCATGGGCAGGGCGGAGAGTTTTGAGGAGATAAGTCTCAATGCTGACCCAGCTGGGACTAACCCAGGAACTGCAGATTACGAGCCTGGCACGCTGCCAATTGAACCACCCCCGCCCCCAGCAGCCATGGACATCCCCATAATGACCTGAAAGAAAACCGAATGAGGCACACCTGCACTCTAGGCAACTGTTATATCAACTGCCATTGACTGCAAACCATTGCAGTGCTCATCTGGCTTTGTGCCGAAGTTGTGCGAACTGGGGTCAGAAATGGAACACTGTTGTGTTTAGTGATGAACTCCATTTCAGTCTGGGTGCTGACAATCGATGGGTCCATGTATGACAACAACCTGGCGAGGACGGATCCAACTTTTGTTCACGATCAACATACCGCCCATCAGCCAGGCATAATGATATGGGGTGCTATTGGATATGATAGCAGGTCACCTCTTGTCTGCATCATGGGAATACTGACAGCTACACGATATGTTAGTGCAGTTCTGCAGCCCATTTTGTTACTGTTCCTGGGAGGCATGCAGCAACCCATTTTCCAGCATGACAACACCAATGTACACACTGCTAAGGTCTCCAGACAATGTTTGCAACAAGTTCAAGTATTTCCATGGCCAGCATGATCTCCAGATTTATCCCCAATAGAAAATCTGTGGGACCACACTTGAGACGTGTGCAATCCTCTCACTGGCCAGTGCAGATCTTGATGAATTATGGGAGAAGTCAATGCTGCTTGGGTGTGCAATTCCTCACGACCATATCCGTCGATTGTATGACTCCATGCCATGCCATATTGCTGCCTGTATTGTTGTTCATGACGGTGCAATCACCTAGTGAGGCAGTCACACTGTGCTGCATTATCTCATCTTCTAATCATTGTTAGTGGCTGCAAATTAAATCGTGGTATGCCAATATGTATTGCTGTGTGTGTGCTACATTTCACCCCTATCCCCTCACTCCTTCTGGGTGGGGCAATTTCAATGTCATACAGTATATATAAGTAACATTTGCAATTTCTTTACTTATATTTATTCATTATATTATTTTTATGCCATTTGAAGCCACTTTCAGGGAAAATTCATTTAATTAATTTGCATGAGTACATTTGAAGGCACAGCAAATCTCTTTTACAGGAAAGAGTAGATAAAAATAGTTCAGTGTCATTAAATGACTCAACGAATGGTTTGCTGAAAATCTATCTTGATGAAACCGAAAAATTAGAGGCAAAAGAAAGTAAAATTTCAAGTTTTATTACATGAACTTGAGAGAGTCATGAGAATTACTACAAAAGAAAATATTTTTCACTACTGGAAAAATTAAGAAAAAGCATTGCAGTGACTTGCAAGAATTGTTCTAGCAGTGCCTGCAACTCAAGTATCTGTAGAGTTTTTTCTATGCTTAAATGGATTCTCTCTGAGAACAGAATAATTTAGATTCAAAATTATTCGAAGAACATTGATCACATTAAGATACCAATGTTTTTGAATGAGTTTTTTTTTTTTAATTTTCCTCATTAAACATTTTCCTGCATTAGCAGTTATTCAAAATCACATGGGGAATGTCATTTACTACAACTTTAGAGAGTTTTACACTTCCCTTAAAGAGGAGGAGAAAAAATTATATTGAGGGTGTGTGTGAAATGATTGCAATGGATTTTATGCCAAATGAAAGATTTCGGCAAGGGGAGTGACATCTATCTATATTCTTTAGGGAGTTTCAGACCTCCCCTAACTATGTAATAGAATAACCCCAACTATGCCTTATGATGTTTTGCAGAGATTTTCACTTTTTTGAAAGTTTTTGAGTCATTTTAGAAAATTGTTTTAAAAATATTAATCTGTGCACAAAAATCATTATACTACTAAGAATTATGAACACATACTTATACTCAAATTTTTTTATTAATAATGCTCTATTTATTGTATAAAAATTTGATAACTAAAGCCAAGTAAAATAAAATTTTAAGTTGTCCCTTTGCAATTATAAACAATTCCAACCAAATTGAAACAATGTACTGAACAGTTCCTAAAAATATGGTGTAAATCTCTTCAGTAGTTTTCGATTGTATGGCTTACATACATTATTCGAATACAGAGAATGTCATACTATTTATTCATAACTGAGTCTCCAAATTGCAATTTTTATTTCATTATAATTTTTAAACCATGATTTGTAAGAATCAGTAATAGATAAAGCAACTGCAACAATTTTATTTGCATATATGTATTTATTTCATTATTAATAATTGCTATTAATATTGATAATTTTGCTCTTTCCAATTTTTTCATTTGTTTTTTAACAAGTGGATTGATTGAACTGGTGCAAACTGATGGATGACACTCTACATACATATATAATTAAAATAATATACATTTAATTATTTTGCATTTGTACTAAAATATTTTATTATAGCATTAATGTAATGTTACAATGTAATTTAAATTTTGCAGTGGTTAAAGTGCTTGGCTACTGATCAATGGAACCTGGATTCAAACCCCGGGTAAGGCATGGATATTTGTGTTGTTTTTCTGCTAAGGGCCTGCCACCCTCACAGACCTTCTACTATGGCATATAAACTGACCGGCTCCTGTCAGACCTTTGTGGCAAGTAGCTGCTTGAAAGGGTTTTTTTTATAACAAAAAGTAATATGAAATATTTGGCTGTAGCAAAAAAACATAGTGAAACATTTTTCATTTGGTTTGCTAACACTGATCCAAAGTATAATTTAACAAGCACAGGGTAAAGCACAGGGTAAACTCTCTTGCACCACCGGTCACAATTTAACATTTCAGAAATATCTGAAATCAACAAAGTGGGATATGAATGCTGGAATAATACAGTATGAGATTGGCTATAATCATAAGGATGCAAGAGACATAATAGAACAATGAACAAAATATAGGATATGTTGGATGATCAAAACAAGGAATGGCAAGTAAATATTAGTACATACAAAAGGCAGTTTAGATTCTGAGAGTATCAAAAATAAAAAGAACTTGAACTAACAACAAAATACTTACAATTACGTAAATGCAAATATAACAGCAATAAGGTTACACTGCCCATACAAGATTTCTTGCTAAATCATAGTGTTTTAGTGCCGTTGATTAGCATTTTTGAGCTTTCTGTAATATAGGAAACTGAGCCCATGATTTGGGATATATTGTTTTGCCTTTGAGTGGAACTTTTTTTTACACACAATGGACTACATGGCCTCAGAAAAGGTTGGGGGGAAGGACAGCTATTTGGAGACAGATGGAAGCCTCCCAATCAGGACCATCCAGCATGTCCTTTAATGTGCATAAGGGTATCACTCTCCTAGACATGGGGCCATTGCTTTATGCTCCATATGGAAACAGTGCCTTTCCAAGCTCATCAATGTCCCTTTATGACTAAACTGGAGGATAAGCAGAGATAACTAACTTCTCATTCATATCTAAACTTTGGCACAGGTGAGGGACTTGAACTTGGGAACTGAAGATTAGAAGCCTTGCATGCTCTGATCTTAGAACACTCTGAACTTCATAATAATTTTAAAATTAGCAAAGGTTTAAAAAAAAGATAAATTTGAAATTTCATTCTCATTACACCAAATTTTATGGTAATATTTTCTAACTTACCAATAACCACAATCCTAGTCTACTTTTCTATCTAAATAGATCAGTCATATAGTCCAAGAATACTACATAAACTAGATACATTTATGATCAAATGAACTGTGTAGAAGATACATTTATGATCAAATGAATCACTGTGTAGTGAAATTGACAATTAATCCTTTCTGGATCACAGTAGAACATAGATGTTGACAGATTCTGCAATGACATTTCAAAGACATCAATAGATGTCTTTTGTACAACACATGAAACTTTGATTTTTAAAAAATAGAAATTGCCGTTTGAAAAATTTCTTAGATATATCTTTTAAAAATACATAAATCAAGCTTGAAAAAACAATATTTTCTTTTTTTTATTTGATACATATTTTATTAAACTACAATATAAATAATTTGATAAAGCCATCTGATTTCCATATTTTAGAAGCACTATATGGTATTACTGATTTGTTTGCTAATGTTACTCTGCATTGAAGAAATTACCTGATTTAAGCTCACAGGTTTGATTTTAACTATTATCAACAATTTTTTCTTAAAGTTTTCAAAATTTCCTGAAACTTAACAAAAATACTGCTATTTTTAAAAATGGAAGATTTTGAAAGTAATTATGAAGTACATAACTCTGTTTCCCCCCCCCCCAATTTTTTACATTCTTTTCTGCCTTAAATTTATTTCAATATTCCTAGAATTATTTTTATCATTTATCCCAGCATTCTATGCATCTTTCCTGCTCTTCAGATCAAAACTGTAACTAAAAAAAGTTTTCACAGAAATTGAAGAGTGCAGCAGTGGGGTAGATGTCTACTAAGTGTTAAGTGAAACTTGTTTACATCGTGCAAGATGATTTAAATAAAATAAGATATATACTCCCTTCATAAAGTTAGTATTTCATTTCCTTTTATAATTACACCTTAGTTTTCATTTCTGTGGATTTGCTTTATTTCTCACAGTTATCAATCTTTTGGTCAATCGATAATTATCGATTTTTCAGAGTTATGCTACATTGGATGGATAGCTTACAACTTGTTGCCATGGATATTTTATTTAACATTACATTAGGTTATATCTTACTTTTAACTTTATTATTTCTTTGTTTTCCAGTAAAAAAAACTGATTTTATATCATTTCCTGAAAATAAATGAGGTCTTTGATATGGAAGCAAAACAGACTTCCTTGGAATGACAAGTTGCTTACATGGATGATTTGTCAAACACTTCCTCCCAACAAATTGAATTATAAACTCTCTGCAGAAAGTTGCATATTTTATTTCCTTTTTCATGATTAAACCAGTTTTTATTTCTGTAGATTTATTTAATTTCTGTAAGTTATCAATCTTTCCGTTGATCGATTATTATTGTTTTTTGTGGAGTTATGCTACATCAGATGGCCAGCTTACAACTTGTTGCTGTGAATATTTTATTTAACATTGCAGTAGATTATGTTATATTTTTCTTTTATTATTTCTTTGTTTCCCTGTAAATATCTTTTTCTGAAATTGAATGAGATCTTTGATACAGAAGCAAAAAACACTTCCTTAGCATGGAAATCCCCCCCCCCACTTTCTCACAGAATTTTATGTTTTTAATTATAAGTTTTATAAGTTCATATTCAATGGTTTTAAAAAGATTTCAGCCCTCTCCTGCACTCAATATATTGGCTGTGCCACTCTGATGATATAAGACTTTTGCTTTCTACCCTTGGTGTACAAACCTTTCTGCACTCAGCCAAGGTTGCAAAACTTCAACATCCAATAAATAAATTCATAATGTTTAGTAAAAAACAAAACAAAGAATCTGTTGTTTCAATTTCATAAACAGGATAGAAAATACCATTAATGTGAGTAATCCAAGTCACCTTGCATAATGCTAGCCCAAGTTTTAAATAAAACACACTGCAAAGAATCATTAAAAGAAATAAATATTACAATTAAAAGACCTTCTTGCTCAAAAATTAATTTAAAATAATTTAAAATTCTCTGTCATTGAGCAATAAAATTTCAGAGTTTATCCTTCAAACTATTTGGATGTTGAAAGTTCTTAGGAGAAAACTCTCAGAAGCTTTTCGGAGCAAAGACAGCGCTCCGTCTTCAGTGAAGTGATGTTATGTACATAAAATGTACATGAACATCAGTGAAGTAAATGTACATCAGTGAAGTGATGTTATGTACATAAAATGTACATAACATCACTTCACTGAAGACGGAGCGCTGTCTTTGCTCCGAAAAGCTTCTGAGAGTTTTCTCCTAAGAACTTTCAACATCCAAATAGTTTGAAGGATAAACTCTGAAATTTTATTGCTCAATGACAGAGAATTTTAAATTATTTTAAAATAAAAAATATTTTAAAATAAATATTACATTTCTTCAAGTAATATTGTTTTATTTGGGAAGAAACTTACTTTCAATTAATATATAATTTAACTTTTTTTACTCATCACGATTTTCAACGTTAAGCCTTAATTGTATAGTCCAATCTATTTTTTCACTATATCATATGAAAACATCTTATTAAAATTAACATATTTGTAAACTTGTTTACACTTTTTATTTTCATAGCATTTGGAATTAAATTCTATTTAATTTAGTATATAACATGACCTATTTCTGCTGATCAGTTATTTACAAAAAATTATAAAGTTGACTTGTTCATCTGACTCAGCACAACTGGTTAAAAGACTGGACTTTTCTCAAAGTATGGAACAGAGAAAAAAATTACAAAATGGGAGAAATATTTACTTAAAACAAAATTTTTTTTGTTATTCAGAAATAAATAGCCTTTCTATTCATGTGCATTATATAATCATTTCTGTTTATTAGTTATTTTTAAATAAATTTTTATTTTATGTTGCCATATGCATTTTTTATTTCAGTTCAAAACCTTAATTATTCCTAAGTTGGTAAACATGCTTCCATACTTAGGGAAGGTAACAGTATGTTCTTTTATTTTGTAGGTAAATTGACAGCTTTCAGGGGAAGAAAGTAGAGAAGTTGGTTGATTTTCACTACTCTATGCTCCAATTAAAGAACTTTTAAAAATGGAATTTCATTATGTTAATACAGAACGAAAAAGTATTCATAACAAAAAGTACATATAATACAGCTTAAAAACTTCAAATGAAGGGGAATGAAATTCACATTATTGCTATAATTTCATTATTACTAACTTCATTATAAATGGGTTCGACTCTCTATATATTTATTATTATGCAAATCACAGAACTAAATATTGCTTACCTTCTAAAGTGTTTTGAAGTTCCAAAACCTGAGATATAAGACGAGCCTTTTCCTCCATCTCATCTGGGCTCAAATCTGGATCCAGCACTGATAAACACAAACATGTTTTAAGAAAAGCTACAGTTAAGTACAGCAATTCTTCAATATTTAATCACTGATGGTTTCATATACATTCTCTTCACATTTAATAAAGCCTTATTAATCTTAACCAGAAGCATAGAATTTAATAACAAACAAACACAAGAAGCACCTATTAGGTTATGAATAATCTTGAGTAGAGAGGAAACATTTGCTTGAGCCAGGTGGGAAACAAACCCACAACCTCCTGATAATATTTTCCACACTCAAAATAATATTTCTACCAATCAAAGAGTATCAGAATTCAAGTTTAGTCCTTAAGCTTCTGAATTTCCCCAAATGTTATGTTTTCTTAGCCAGCAAAATGGGAGGAAAAACACACTTTCCTATTAATGCTTTGTTAGCGTGTTTGGCTACTGATTAAAGTAACCAGGTTTTCAGCCATGGATGTCCTTTCTGCTAAGGTCTTGCCATCCTCACAGACCTTTTCTATGGTGTATTGACAGGCTGCCACCACTGAGGTCTTGCCTTCCTCACAGAACAAATACATTTTGGTATTTGATGCAATATTCTGGTATTTAGTAATAATCATTACATAGGTAATTATCATAACATAGTGCAATACAATGATTAATCATAGATTAATCATTATATTGCAAAAATTAACATCACACTGAGAAAGTTATGTGAAGCAACAAATCTTGCTGCACTTCTTTCTCCAGTGGTTTTGAGAAAGTATTCAGATCACCAACACTGGCAGTTTTGCACATATGGCAAACACAGCAACCAAAATCCACAGCATGTGTATTTTTTACATTAATAAAATTTAATTGAATAGTTAATAAATTAATAACTAATAAATATGTAAGCAGCATTTTTTGATTAAAAACCTGAACATAAGACAATGACATCTGAAAATTGTTCAACTCAGCTGCCTAGTGAGAAAGCAAAACCCTCCACCTCCATAACATTTACCACCATTGTCACCAGCCTCCTCATCATGTGATACAGATGATCAACTCATATAACTTCCATCACCCTCAAGCTATCTCAGCCAGAATTTAATGCAAGTGTTGGCACAATATCTGTATACCTTCATTAAGTTAAAAATAAATATTTATAGCTTATTTCTTTACTTTGCATTTATACACTTAAAATGAATACCAGGTAAGAAATATTTTGTGGAAAAAATTTCGTTCATATGGGACTTGAACCTGCATCTCTCCAGAAACATGCCAGAGTATTCTACTGGCTGAACGAATGCCAACTCTGTCTTTTTTCCACTATGTGAGACTTTAAAGTGAGTGTGAGTCCTGAAATTTCGGCCCTTTTTATAGACATTAAAATTAGGCCCCGCTGTCATCTATGATCTTGGGTGACAACTATTTCTTTTATATTGTGCTGAGTAATATGGAAATAAATAATAAGTCTCTTCACGCTATCTAGCATTATTAGTGATTTAATCATAAATGTCAATCACAACATTACCTATTGATATTTTAATGTCTATAAATCAAGAAATATTTTGTGGAAAAAATTTCATCGACATACAGGACTCAAACCTACATCTCTTCACAAATATGCCAGAGTATTCTACCAGTTGAACTAATACCGACTCTGTCTTTTTTGTTATGTGAGAATTTAAATTCATCCTGAGATTTGGTGATATATGTTTAAATGATTAATAATGTTAAATAACATGAAAAGACTTTATTAGTTATTTCCATCTTACTCAGTGCAATATAAAATAGTGCCACCCGAGATCAGAGATGGCGCCAACTGTTGACACTGAAATTTCACAGGACGCATTTAAAGTCTCACATGGTGGAAAAAAGACAGAGTTGGCATTAGTTCAACCAGTAGAATACTCTGGCATGTTTCCAGATGAGGGTTCAAGTTCCAAGTTGATGAAATTTTTTCCACAAACTATTTTTTTGATTTATAGACATTAAAAAGTCAACAGGTAATGTCGTGATTCACATTTATGCTTGAATATAAGGTGTATAAATGATATATGTTGTGCTGGGTGTCTAACCCTTACTATGCCAGGCCTAAAAAATTGAATTGTACCTTGTAGTAAGCTTTTTTTCAATTATATTCAGGCAAAAAAAGTGAACTTCAGAACTGTTTTTTTGCCAAATAACTACTGAAAGGAATTATGGCATTTAATTTTCGGTCAAGTTTCAAATAATTATTCTTTCTAATTGCAGTATATATTTGAGAAACAATATGTATAATTCTTGAAGCAGTTGAAATTGATACTCCCATTCAGAATTTGAGAAAAGTCAGAATTCATCTGAAACACTCTCAGAGTAAATGAAATATTGCAGTTTAGAAAAACTCACAATTTCCCTCTTCAACTAATATCTATTAGGATTAATATTCATATATTATAAAGTATTTGTTCATCAATATTTTTTAAACTATATTTCATCAGCAAAAGAAAATACAAAAGAACTTGTGAAATATCTGATCTATACAGCTTAACATGTGCACTAAATTTGAAATCAAAGCCAGATGATTGCTGATTGATATCATACTCCTATGATGTTGGTGATCATATGATCAAAGAAACATCGATTTTTTTTTCTTATTCTTAAGACTTCTATAATTCAGAAAAGATATCCTGTAATAGATAAAAAATAATTTAAAAATGCTATGTTTTTAATCACAAAAAATATTAAAATCATGTAAAAACGTATATGGCTTATTTTCGTGCAAATCACTGAAAACCTAAAATAAAAAAAAAGTTCCCTTGGCATTTGACTTCATTTTATTGAGAACACCAAGGATCGGATGTTTACAAAATAACTCAATTTGCTAGAGCTCTCAGCCAGCTAGTGGAGGACTGTTCTAAACACAGAACAGAAGCTATGGCTTTGCTGTCATCTGGGCTGTGCTAATAGCAGTTTGAGCAAGAGAAAGGGCTTTTTATTTTCTCCACTATCAAGTTGAGGAATAAACTGAAAAAAATTAGCATTTTTTAGGAGCTCCAAAATGTCTATTTTACACATATATATAACTAAAAAAGTTAGTTTAACATTTAATACTTTTTGAAATTAAAAAAAAAAATTATGGTACTAAAGACTGAGTTTAAGGTTCATGGCCATATATGCAAGCTTCGTGAACCTGATTTTATAAGGTCATGGCAGTATAAGTAAGGATTGTCTAATGATATGACTTCCCCTAATTCACATCTATTCATTTACTTCTCATGGTAATTTTACTCTTGATTTACAAATGTTTTCTCAGGAATCTGACTAGTTTGTAAATTAAGAGATGTCTGTTAATCAAAATCCATGACTGTATAAGTAGTACTTATATTTTGTTTAATAGACACAAAACAGAATGACATATCATAATGGTACATAAAATAAAATTTAGATTTTGGGTTTACAACTAAGTCTTTCTTCAGTGATAGGGTAGTACATTTGTGAATGAATTGCATGATTTGTAGCATATGATGCATGAACTTGATATGACATAATTATGTGTTTAATTGCTGTTGAGTGGCTGAGATTTGTTGGTGACTTTTTTTTTATTATATTGTTGATTAGTATAAGCTTATTTGGAAATTCATTTAGCAAAATCTTCCATGATGAAGGTACAATTGGTATTTCATTTTTACAACATAACTGATGGTTGATATGAAGATTTGTTTTTTAGTATATGATTAAGTGTAAAATTTTATTACTAAGGTAGCAATCAATTTGCACTAGAACAAATGACATAAAATGTACAGGAATTATAATAAAAATAAATGACTCTTCAGAAGCCTAATGTCAGAGAATTTCACAGAATTCATCAGTGGAATGCATCATAGAATCAATAGACATAGAAAAGGACTTATGGGGACAATGATGGTACTAGGCATTCACTGGAAGGAGAGCTATGCATCAATCCATGTGATGATACACAGAACTGACCAAGCCTAGCATCTAAAGTTCAACCCTGCCTTCTTGTGCAGAGTGTTAGTAATTTTCAAAGGAGATACTCTATTGTGGAAGGGAATGGAAGGAGAGGGCTACCAGATCGGCTGATAAAGTCATCTGCATTGAAGCTGAAAGCAAAATTTGAGATAATTTTTTTTGCCAAAAAGTGTAGTGAATTATTTTAGTTATTAAACTATATAAAAATTTTGGTAAGTGAAATAAATTTTGAAGATGAAGTAGAGTGAAAGGAAAAGGATATTAATCCTTTATGTGCAAAGTTTTGAAAAGGTATCCTATTTATACAGAGTCTGTTACAACAGATCTCACCTGAGAATTTATCTCCAAAATGCTACCCCAAGCTGGACCATAAACAGCAGTTCAACCACGATTGTATTAGTGCAGCAGTTAAAGTTTGTCATCTTGCTTAAGTAAATTGTCAACTTCTTTGTAAAGATTTCCATGAAGTTCTGTAACTCAATGAGATGGAATTCTATTTTTCTTCACTCTAAAGAAAATCTGTCTAAATTTAGGAATAAGTTGCTGACCACATATCGTAACCTAAATGGAATAATGGCGGAGTTTGATAATGGATCAAATGGGTATAACCCACAAACAATAAACAAAAATAAAAGTTTGTGGGTTTGACAGCCCCAAGTGAATAGATTCACAGGATATGTTTTATCAGCTGGTGGACAATCCTGATCAGAGGACATCGCAAGTACTTAAACCCTTGCTTCTACAGGCATTGTCAATCTACATCCTATTACTCTAGATGGCTTCAGGCTTTAGTTAGTGTGTGTGTGTGTGAGTGTGGGAGGGGAGAACAGGTCTTTGCTCCATGCCTGCAATTAGGGGACTGTTTGATATTTTGTTGGCACTTCCTTTCTCAATAAACACAGTTTCTTCAAACATCCAATTAACCATTTTCTCTCCACAGGTTGTTGGAATATGAGGATTCTGCATAGAGATTATTCTCCTGATGCCCTTCACACAAGAATTCCAATTATTAAATCTCTGTTATAATTAAAATTAAATGGCAAACAAATAATTAATAATCTCTGCTATAATTAAAATTAAATGGTGAATAAAAAAATGAAAAACCCCAGCAAAATTAAATTTGCTATTATAATCTAGATATTCTCAGTTTGTAAGAGACCAGATGGAGAGATTCAAGGCATAGGCTTGCTTCTCAGAAGACATGTTAATGATGCTCTTCTAATATGAGGGTACGAATGAAAAGTTTCTTACAGCTAAATTTAAAAGAAATATTAAAGACCTGAATGTTATCTGTTGTTATGTCCCCACTGAGGATGCTGATGAGAATGAGAAAGATAGATTTTATGGACAACTTCAGGATATTTTGAATTCTGTCAAGGAGATATTACCCTTATTCTAAGCAACTTAAATGATAAAGTTGGCACTGACTCTGACATTTGGGGAGGGCTGATAGGTTCCTTTGGTATTGGTAGCTGCAATGGCAATGTGCAACATTTCCTACAGGTGAGTAAATTCAATGCTTTGAGAAAAATTAACACTTATTACAAACACCGCGACAAACATAAGTAGACATGGGTTTCATCAGATGGGCTGCATAAGAATATGATTGTTAACAGCAAATGGGCTGGTTCTTTTAGGAATACCAGGTCATATAGGGGAGCTGAAATTGGATCTGTTAAAAATATCTTGCAGCTTAAACGTAAGAAGCATTGTACTAAGTTTAAATAAGTTGCTTTTAACACCGAGTACATTTAACACCCAGTTATAGCTAAAGCTTAGCATGACAGGTTTACTTAGTCATTATGACAATCATTGTTTGCTTACTATTAAAGTTGGGGAGCAATGGGGCCATTTTAAACAAACTTTTCTTGAAACTAATAGTACTCTCTTTTGGGTAAAAAAAAGAGCAGAGGAGGCAAAATTATTTCAGAGATAAAGCACTGGAGCTTAATTTTTAAAGAAATAACTGTAGGAATATCCTTAATCAACACCTTACTAATCCAAACAATAAGCATTACAAAGAGCTTAATAAACATTTAAATCAGTTTATCAGTTAGCAGCTGATAAGAATCTTTGGCTTGATGGCTTGGCTGATAAAGCCAAGGAAGCAGTTAAGACAGCAGAGAGCTGTACCCCATAGCCAACATTCTGTGTGGAAAGAAATGAACAGGTATATAGGAATTGAAAGACAGATAAGGTAGGGTTATTGAAAGTGAGGATTCTGTCATGGCTAGGTAGGCTGAGCATTTCAGTGATGTTCTAAACAATGTGATTAGTTCTACTCCCATTGTTTGTAATGATGATAGATGCATTAATGGATTTAATCACAAGATATTCTGGCTATTTCTAAACTTAAACTACATAAATCCTCTGGGGTAAACGAAATTACTACTGAAATGCTTAAAGCTGGGAATGTTTCTTTTACCACATGGCTGACTGAAAATTTGAATTTCTTTTATGATAAAGGCATTGTTCCTAAGAATTTTGCCACAGCTATTATTATCCATATTTTAAAAAATGGTGATTGCAGTTCTTGTGATAACTATAGGGTTATCAACCTACTTTCTGTTTTAGGTAAATTTCTTTGCATGATTGTGCTTAATTGAATTAAGAATCTGGTTGATGGAGAACTGCCTCATGAGCAGTGCAGATTCAAAAATGGTTCATTTACACAGGTACTTGAAAAATGTTCAGAGTTTCATAAATAATGAAATAAACTCGACATATTCAATATCTACTAATAAATCAGCACTTTGAAGTCGATTCAAATTTTAGAGGAAAAACTGTCTTGAGCTGGGTGGGATACAAACCCACGACCTCCTGATAAAAGCACCTGACATGTTATCAGGAGTTGTAGGTTCGCATCCCACCTGGCTCAAGACAATTTTTCCACTAAAATTTTAACCGACTTCAAAGTGCTGATTTATTAGTAGTTAAAGCATCAGAATGGTTACCAACATTGTAGATTTCAAAAAGGTTTTTGGCTTGGTTGATTGTGAGGTTTATGTCATATCAGACTAGTTAATGTAACAAAAATTCTCAACAATAACACTGAGTCATGTGTGAAAGCTTATAAGGCTTGTAGCAATTGGTTTAATATTGCAAGGGCAGTACTGTCGCAGGGTATAGCACAAAGGGATCATACCTCATGGTGCCTGTGATGGCCCACCCATTCACTTTTACTTTTCCTTAACCAGTTTTGCTTAATTTATGTTATATTTATCATTTTGGGGATTATTATTTCATTTTGTGGACATTGCAATCCTTGTTCCAAGCGTAGGAGTTGCACATGTGCAACTCCGACTCTTTGAGGGCGATATTTAACTGTTTGCCTCAGGGTGTGATCTAATCTGGCGATGGCCCTGGCTGGTGGAGTTGACAAGGGTGCATTTTGTCCCCTTTCCTTTTAATTCGATTATTGATTATGTTAGGCAGAATTCTCTGCAAGGGAAAAAAATTCCCTTTAGTGGTCTGTAGTTTTCAAAATTTGTGATTCAGATAATGCTGATGATTTAGGCCCTTTTGGAAAATGATGTTGATGAGATGAACTATTGCATTAGAGCTGTTGATGAGACTGTAGTAGAGTAGGTTTGGTGATAAACAGAGAGCAAACTAAAGTGATGAAAATTGATTAGGCAGATTGTGGTTCAGTTAACCTGAATGGCTGGATCCCTGACAAGTGTCTCATTTTAATTATCTTGGGAGCTATGTAACAGATACTAGTGATGTGCAGCATGGGTTTAAAAGAAGATTAGGAATTGTTGGGACTTTTAAAAATCTATGGAGAGTTAGTGTGGAAATTTTCTGTGTGGAGTAATAGAACGTATACATCTAGACTAAAATTAGTCTGTATAATAGTTTGGTTCTTTCTAGGGTTAGTTATGGTAATGAAACTTTGACCCTTTGTAAACAAGAAAGCAGAAAACTTGAGGCCTTTGATTCTAGATGCTTACGCAGCTTCTTGGGCATTAGGTGGTTTAACTTTGTAAGTAATAATGAGGTTAAGCAAAGGAGTCAGCAACCTCTTTTGAGCAGCATATTATGCAGAGAGCAACTGTGTTGGTTTGGCCATGTTGCCCATATGCATAACTATAGATTAGTGAATAGGGTTTTTAACAATGTGCCTTAAGGCCTCGGAAAGACGGGGAGACCAAGGATGCAGTGTCAGACAATGTCAAACAGGACCTAGATAGAATTGCTCTACAGTGGCCAGATGTATCAGATGTAGCCCAGGACAGATGTGTTTCAAGAGCTAAATTGCACAATCTGCTTGTATCTCCATAGCTCATGGCCACTTGAGAATGACAATGAAGCCTCAACAGAGAGAAAAAGACACATTACTTATCTGGATTTTGAATATGGTTTTTGCTTCATATACAAACACACTAACTACTTGACTATTGAGATGGAAAAGGATTTCTGACAAAAATAAATTCATGCTTTCTACTGATCTCCAGTCTGCAAATAATATATCATTAGATAAGTGTCAAAAAATTATATTATATTATGCTAAATGAACCAAAAGCTTTGTGATATGCCATAGTTGCCAATTCACTGGGTCAAAATTCCTTTCGCAAGCATAAAAAAATTCTATATTTTCCGTAATATTTTCTGTTGTGGTTGAAAAACAAATTTTGTTTCATATATCAAGTAGTAAGAATTTGAATGCTTGGGAATGGAGGGCAAGTGGGAGCATTTAAAATATAAGAGAAAGAAAGATTAGATTGTTTTGCAATGGGCAAAAACCTTTCAATATCCCTGGCCTATGCCAGGGACATTGAAAGGTTTTATTTTTTATTGGAAGCACATTTTTCAATAACAGAAGCAACATGTGAGATACTTTTCAGTAACATAGGTGACTTGTGGGCCATAACACTGATGCATGTACATTGATTAAATGATATAAGAAATAAGAACAGTTATGTTTGCTCTTTGCATTTAATGCATCCCAAATGAATATTTTAAGAATAAACATAAATTATTTTAAACTGAATGTTAGTTCTCAATCATGTGAAAATATTAATATATAGCAACATTTATTTGGTGGGACAGACAAAACTTGGCAGGCCATAGGATGCATGTCTCTCTGGTATTGACCCTACTACTGCCTTAATCCTCTCTTTGTATGAGGATCTACTCTCTGTACATGTAATGCAGAGTTGTGTTTACAGGCTTACATTACCCTGCTGTTAAAATTTTGCTGGATTGACAAGCCTGTTACTAAAAACCAAAAATAATCTGCTTTCATTGAATATTTAAAATGAGAAAAAAAAAGTTAAGCATAACATTTTCCAATGAGAATTAAAAATGTAATACAAATATATGGTTTTTGACCAAGAAGAAGCCTAGTAAGTAAGCTAAGCTTTCCCTCTAACTCTTTTTTTCCCCCTAACTCTTTTTTTCTTTTCCCTCTAACTGCATTTCAGTGTCGGAAAATGTTACTGTAACTTAATGAAATGATTTTCAAATAACAATATGAATAATGTTAACAGAATATCAAAATATTTATAATGATAAAACATAACAAATTATGGAAAAAATTATTTCATTATTTTTCACTGTTTTTTGTTGATATATTTCAGATTTTTCTTTTATAAGATATACTTAGAAACTTGTGTGAAATAGACAGAGTCTGTCTTAGCCACCTTCCTTGTAATAGGCTTGGGTTGTTTTACCTCTGAGCGGCATTTTTTGCACACCATGGGCTAAATGGCCAGGTCATGGACCCCGAAGGCTCAGAGAAGGTTGGGGGAGGGGGCCCACTGGAACAGCTGTTGGGAGACAGATGGTAGCCTCCCGTCAAGGCCATCCAGCGTTTTTTTTAACGTGCACAGGGTATAGCTCTCCCGCACATGGGGCCATGGCTTAACGTCCCATCCGACGGACGCTGGCCTTTCCAAGCCCATCAGTGTCCCCTATTGACCGTGGGCAGGGCGGGGAATTTTTGCGGAGATAAATCTCAACACTGACCCAGCTGGGACTCGAACCTGGAACTACAGATTACGAACCTGGCGCGCTACCGACTGAGCCACCCCCGCCCCCCTTGTAATAGGCACTCAGAGAAAGGGAATTGTAGTATGTCAGATAACAGCTGCTGTGGAAAAGGGTGAAAGAAGGAAACCAGCAATTACAATAGGGAAAAGATCCCAGATATATTATTATTTCCCGTGATCCACTTAAACACTTGGAGAAGGAATTATGTAGGTGGGGTAATTTGGATATAGACTAAATGAACAAATTATTATATGCACTTACCTAATAACCTGTTGCTCCATCTTTTGCCCTCACAACAGCAGCCAGATGTCTTGGTAAGGACTCAATGAGGTGTTGAAAACACGGAGGGGCTATTGTCGCCCGTGAAGCAAGTATCACCTGTTGTAGAGCATCCACAGTTGCTGGTGGGGGTTGGGAGGCTCGAATAGATCTTTCCAATTCGTCCCACAAATTCTCAATGGGGTTGAGGTCTGGAGACTGAGGAGACCATTCAAGTGTGTTAAGTTTCAGCATCCCTAGTGATTGGACACGATACTTCGGCTTTGCATATTGTTATCGGGGTGTATATAATAATTTGTCCATTCAGTTTAGAACAGAGAATTGGTGGAAAGGGTCATTAACCTTGACAATAGTTGAAACTTTTGGATTTGGCCTTCCCACCACCTTTGTATTCTTTGCCTCACAGAAACATTTCAATTGTACATGCTTGCAAATCCATTAACAGACAGCTTCACCCTGTACTTATGTTGAGAGAAGGAAAGAAGGTAGTTCTCATGTTTCCATCGAGCAGTGATGACACGTGTCTTGCACTTCTAAGAACAGACTGCATAAAGTTAAATAGAAAATGTTTTCAATTTATTTATATTTATTCATTATGCTATTTGATGTATTTCAGAAATTAGGGGCAACATTTTTTCTTGTCATACACTAAGCAGAAATTTTCCTGCATGTGGCAAAAAAGCTGCACTTAAAATTTCTTAATTAAGTTAATTATGCTCAAAAGCACGAAAGTAATTGATAATCAGTAATTAAACTACTGAGAGGTAAAGGGAATGGTAAATCACCCTCCTCACCCATTTTTTGCTTGGAAGGGTACAAATTTTTAAAGTGCTCCTGACTATAACACAATCCGTTGGTATAAGATTATTTGCGAGTCTAGTGTTTATAGTGAGCTTATTTAATGAATTAGAAGGCCAAATATAAGATTATTTAAATGTAATATATTGGCTGAATATGCAATAAACTACTAGATTTAGAGTGTTCATTGACATTGGGTGCATTGATAAGTTCACAAAGACTCCAAGGGCTCAGATATGGGTAAGGGAAGGATAGCTATCAAGAGACAAATGTAACTTTCCATCTAGTATTTATTCTAGCATAAGATTAATTTATTTCATGTCACGAAGGTTACAGAAGAAAGAATAATTTCCTGAATATACAAAAGGATGTCACAAATTAATTAGAACAACTTACTGCAAATATTCATAAGAGTTGACTAATTATCATGATTTTGACTATAATTTATAACCATTAACAGATTTAAAAAAATGTTATGAAGGCTACACAAAAAATCATCTTTATAAATATAAACATACTTCTGAAATATGATTTTTTGATAGCCTTCTTAGCAACTTTTTATATCTGATGATGGATATAAATATATCTGAAATCATGACAATTAGTCAACTCTCTCGAATATTTGCAGTGAGTTGTTCTATTATTTTGTGACATCCTTTTGTATGTTCAGGAAATGATGCTCTCTTCTGTAAAGTTTTTGACAACATGAAAATTATCCATCTTATTATATTCCAAAGGACACTGACTTTCATAATGTATTGTGTTCATCTTGAAGTTGAAGAAGTTATTTTCATATTAACTTTTATAACAGCTTCTGTATTACTATCACTGAAAAATATGTATTTTTTTAAAATTAAAATTATAAAGAATAAAGCAAAATGCCACATACATCCTATAAATTCCATTTATATATCCATTTTGTTCAGTCCCTTTAAGTGTTGCAGTCTTGGCCATTTTTAGAAAGTCAGCATAAAATTTTTGCTGATAGCAATTTCTCCCATGTTAATTTTTGATACTAGAGGGCTTGAAGAGTTGTGTTTGACATCGATCCCCAAAAGTCAGTTTTGTTATGACTTATTTGGCTAAACTCTTGTTCACAAGATGCATTACTGTGATTAAGAGTTAAAATATCAGGAAAAATTTAGCTAATCAAGCATAACTGAAGTAGCCAGAAGGGCCTTTTTCTTCGGTGAGCATGTCCAACTGAGTATGAATTCTTGGGATTGATAAAATATCTTTAGGCATAACAGATACCTGGAACTGCAAGAATTCTTCAAGTTAATTTATAACTTTATTCAAGAATGTTTCATTTTGTCCCTTAACCAGAGGTAGCAAATTTTTAATAACATACTCAGTGGAATAACTTACTTCTCACTTTTTCGCATCTGCCACTTGAACATGCAACAGAGCTTCAGATATAAAGGGAAACATCAATGTTACATAATCCATATCCTTGCAGGAAATATTTTATATCATTCCTTAGAAAAATAATTCTTTAGTTCTTCACATTGAAGTAACATATTATATCTATCAAATAAACTTATTGTACTTCTTAAAAAAAAAAAAACCATAGGCCCTACAGGAGTCAGAACTTAACAAAAGAAATATTCTTTCTTCTTTCCACAGCATATTTATACTTTTTGTATATTTCTTTGCCCCTGCTCACTTTAACATTAGTTTAAAATTTTTTCTGCAATCAGGATGTAATACTGCTTTTCCTTTACTGATGTGGATGCTATTATATTCCTGGAACTCAAATTTCTATTAAAACCTGCTTATTTTTGGCAGTCGCACACACTTTCTTACCATTTTTGGCATTCCTCCTTGAAGTATAGTAGCAATGGCCACATTAATCAAGCAGATCGTTGAAGCATCTTCTACCATGTGATACCAATCTAATACTGGCCCCCATATGCAGGATGGTTTAGTTTCGGGGGCGAGTATGAGAAGGACCTGAATTAGAACCACCTAATGCCCAAGATATTGCGTAAGCATCTAGAATCAAAGGCATGAAGTTTATTGTTATCCTGCTTACAAAGGGTCTATGTTTTGCTATCATAACTAACCTTAGAAAGCACCAAATTATTATACAGACTAATTTTAGTCTTTAGGTGTATATGCCTGTTTTTTCACACTCTCCATATATCCCTAAAGGTGCTAGCAGCAATCCCTGTTCTTCTATTTACTTCATGCCACACATCACCAATATCTGTTAAACAGCTCCCAAGATAATTGAACTGAGACTCTTGCTTAAAGCCACAACCATTCAAAGCAACTGAAGCACCATCTGCCTAATCAATTTTCATCACTTTAGTTTTTCTTCTATTTATCACCAAACCTACTCTATTACCAGTCTCATCAACAGATCTAATGAAATAATTCATCCCATCAACATCATTAGCCAATGAGGCCAAATCATCTGCATAATCTAAATCAGAAATTTCTCGACCATTTAAGGCCAAAATCTTTCCCTTGTAAAGAATTCCACATACATAATCAATAACCAAACTAAATGAGAAAAGGAGACAAAATGCACCCTTGTCGAACTCCACTAGCAATGCTAATCCAATTGCTACAAGCCTTACCAACTTTCACACATGACTTTGTGTTGTTATAGAGAGCTTTCATTATGCTAACTAACTTGTTAAGTATTCCGTATGATCTAATGATCAACAGAGTCAAAAGCCTTTTTGAAATCTATATCACTAATAACCACAGGTTTCTAAAATTAAATATTTCTCAAGACATGATTATTCTTAATTCCATTAAGTGTAATCATGTGAAGAACTTGACCTGGAACAGAAAATAAACTAATCCCCCTATAATTATCAGAAGAACTATTATCACTTTTTTTTTTTTTCAAAATAGGGATAATAGTAGCTCTAGTAAAATCCTTTAGAACACCTTTATCATAAAAAATATTCAAAATTTCAATCATCCATATGACAACACAAGAATTCCCAGCTCTAAGCATTTCAGTGGTGATTTCATCACTGATGATTTATGCAGTTTTAATGCAGAGATAGCCAAAGTGACTTCGGAATGTGATAAAGAGCCATCATTAAAGCCAGTAATGTATCTATCCTCATTACAAACTATGGGAGCAGAAATAATCAATTATTTAGAACATTTCTGAAATGCTCATCCCACTTAGCCATCACAGAATCCTCACTTTAACCACCTTGCCATATTTATCCCTCAATCCCTTTACGTACATGTCTGTTTCTTTATCACAAAACATTAATAATCTGATACAACTCCCCTGCTGTTTTGCTGTCTAACTGCTTCCTCTGCTTTGTCAGCAAAGCTATCAAGCCAAAGATTCTTATCAGCTGTTAACTGATTCTTTACACATTTACAGAGCTCATTGTAATGACATCATAGGATTAGTCGGCTGTCCTAACAGGTGGAATTCCCTACTTCTTCTTTCAGAAATAAGCTCCAAAGCCTTATTATTCAAATAATTTTCTTTCCTCTGTTTCTTTTTACCTAAAAAAGTACTGTTGGTTTCATGAAAGGCCTGTTTAAGTTGATCCCATTCTTTCTCAACTTCAGCAGTAAGCAAACCACAATTAAAACCGAAGGAAGTGGTCTTGATGAAGATATGAAATTATTCATTGAAAGTATTATAAAGGATCAATTTGTTTTGCTAAAAAAAGGGATATTTAATTATAACACTGAACTTAAAAAAAGTTCTAATCAGCCAAATGGAGGAATTAAAAAAAGTGTTTAATTTCACTTGAGTAAATTCAATGAACACCATGATGAATGAAAATTACAAATTAATGACATTCAGGTAGAAAAAAACCCAGAGTCAAATGAAAAAAAGAAGAAAAAAAACAGAGTCAAAATTGCTAGAAAAAGAAATTAATGATTTAAAATATTGAACATCTTCAAGAGTATACTAGAATAAAAGTATGGAGATTACTGGGATTCCTGAATACAAACATGAAAATATTGGTGATGTGATTAGAGTTGTGTTGTTGTTTTACCTCTGAGCGGCACTTTTTTGCACACCATGGGCTAAATGGCCAGGTCACATGGACCCCGAAGGCTCAGAGAAGGTTGGGGGAGGGACCCACTGGAACAGCTGTTGGGAGACAGATGGTAGCCTCCCGTCAAGGCCATCCAGCGTGTTCTTTAACGTGCACAGGGTATGGCCTCCCGCACACGGGGCCACAGCTTAACGTCCCATGTGTCGGACGGCGGCCTTTCCAAGCCCATCAGTGTCCCCTACTGACCGTGGGCAGGGCGGGGAATTTTGCGAAGATAAATCTCAACGCTGACCCAGCTGGGACTCGAACCTGGGAATTACAGATTACGAGCCTGGCGCGCTACCGACTGAGCCACCCCCACCCCAATGTGATTAGAAGATCTGTTTCAAACTTAAAAACTAATAATATGAAAATAGAGGCAATGAATAGAATACCAGTTAGAAATAAGAGCAGGACTAACTCTATAATTGTGCAGTTTAGCTTTAGGAAAATAAAAGAAGACTGGATAAAAAAAAAGGCATGAGAAAAAGGTTTTGAAAGCAAATGAAATTGATGAAAAAATTGATGACAGGAAAATATACATCACTGCTTATTTATGATCTGTAAACAAACAGTTGCTCTACAGGTTAAAGGTAAGCAAAAAAAAAAGAACTAAGATATAAATTTGTCTGGGTTCATGACTCTGAAATATTTATGTGAAAGAATGAAGATACAGAAGATGTCTTGATATTTTGCTTCCTTATCATGGCTACAACTTCTGTCTCACTTATGTATAATGATATTTATGTCTTAAATGAAAATGATACCTTACATTGTACAACTAATGATGATAATATTCTAAATCATAATCATCAGCGGAGAGAATGTTTATGATAAAAATTTCTACTCTTGAGGAAAATTTTGTCATTTTTCAATGTATTTAAATTCAATTAAATTGAAACCCAATGTTATTATTTTAACATTGAAATTTGGGTTAAGATGAAATTTCACTTTATAGTATTGATAGGTATAATCAATTTTCCAAATGTCGAGGAAATAAATGTTCAGGTGGTGTTATTGTTTATGTTGACTTGAATGTGCTTGTGCATCTGGAGTATCCATATTTTAAAACAGCAGACTGTGTTCTTATGTACACACAGTTATCAAATATAGAAGATGTTTTTATTGCTTTATATAGGTCTCAACTTTTCAAATGTAGAGTTTATTGGTGATTTATAAAATTGTTTTAGCCAAGTAAAATGTAATTATGCATTGTAACTGGTGACATAAATGTAGATTTGAAAAGTAAGGATGCTGCAACTGAAAATTTGATGGGAATGATAAATTGCTTTATTTCCAGCCATAGGTGTGCTACTAGGACGGGCTCTACACTTGTTTGGATCATTTTTATAATAAAAATTTTAAACCTGATTCAGTACTTTATTTATAGTACAAATTGATGTTAGTGGTCACTTTTTCATTGGTCTAAACATCAATATAGGTGATATATAAGGTGAAAAACCACATTGCTTAAATCAAACAATGTTTAGACCTGACATAAAGTGACTTAGAGATCTCGAGATTGAAATCATGGAATGAAATTTATTCCAAACCTAATGTAAATAAAGTGTTTGAGTTTTTTTTTTTTTCATTAATGATCTGAATACTCTGATTGAAAATTCTATCTTAGTTAAGAAAAATACAGCCCTTGATGTCAGAGGCAATAATCAATTCAATAAATTATAGAAATGGACATTAACATTCTCGCTTTGTGAAAAGGGCAAAAAAACTGTAAAATTTGGGGCAGATTTTTGTAAGGGTAAAATTAAAAATTGGATTTTTAACTAAAATTTGTAGTAGTTGGCAGCATTGTGTAGGTAATGCATCTGATTCAATGCAACACATTTACCTTATCTTCAATTAACAATTAAATAAGGTATGATTAGTCATGCCTGGAAATGGCATGACAGATGGTGACTGTGATGATGATCATGACTTCATCTGGTGGCTGGAAACCCAGGAACCTTGTCATCTGCTTATTAATGTATTTCTACAAAATATGTGGCAATTATCAGAAAACCAGATAATGCAGAAAAAACTCTCATTTTTGCAAACATCACTGAGTCTAAGCACTAATGAGCTTATATGTAAACATTAGTAAGTCTAAGTAATAAATGTCTTTATAATACATTCAGCTCTTTAAGCTTTTGTTTATCTTGCAAATGACATGAAAAAGCCCTCAACTCATGAATCATTCTTTGCACAGAGGTTCTTGTCTTAGCCAGTTCTATATGAATAACTGTTAATAAAATAATGCTATTCACAGTCAAATTTTCCTTAGTTATCTGAGAATTTTACCAAGCCTCTCCCTATATGCTCATTGGCTATGGCAGTCTGTTTCCTTCCTGAATGCTGCTTCTATTGCATACCACTGTTTTAGTCTCTCAAAATGTCTTCACAAGCAACAACACTGTTGGCTTAGTTGGGGGTAGTTTGTCAAATTTTTCCTCAAAATGCTCATGTGCCATTTTCCCACTTGATCCCTTCTCTGCATCCTTTCCAGTATGTACAAGAAACAAGGCTCCACAACAAAGGCTCTTTCTCAAATATTGAGAGCCATTATGATATACAGCCCTCTCACAGAACCTTTCGGTTTGGAGTCCAAGGCTATACTACATCATCAATAGAATGTCTTCCCACCCACATGAGCAAGACACAGTGTTGCCAACCTTCAGTATATTTTATTATGGGCCATATTGTATTTCCTAACAGTTGTCCAGTGGATTCCCTTCCTATATCTAACTCTAATCCCTTGGAGTACTTTTGACTTGGCCATTTAGTTTTTGTACAAAAAGGTACATGGTACACATTCCAGAAGAGCAATGTTTTTGCTGGAGCTATAAAATGTATCATAATTTTTTCCAGTTTCGAATTCATAATTTTGATTCTGTCCTTATAACAAAAAGGAGCACCAAAAGGCTGCTTCTTAGTATTTTTTTGGATGTTACTATTGATCACATATAATATATGCATGTTTTAGTACTTTTTAAATGATGCTGCTATTATAATAACATATTTATAATTTTACATCACTTTTAGGGTGAAGTTTAATTAAGTAAAATTTTATGAGGACATGATTAATCTTTCACAAATTCAGTTACTATCATCTCTTGATAGCTAAAAGTTATATATTATACACATATTGCAGAAACACTTAGATAAAGCCTGCAATTATACAAATTCAAACTATTTTCTCTCATCTCATGCAAAATTGACATCACTAGAATTTTAATTGCACATGGTTTTCCTAAATGACATTTATAAATTGATCTAAAACAAATTTTTAGGCTTAAATAGCTGTAAAACAAATAACTTTTTTTGTACAAAATTTAATGAAACTTACATGCAGGAGCTGGGCTACTGGTCCCATCAGTGTAGGCTGAAGGAATTGACTCAAAACTATGGTGTCCTAGATCATGGTGATTTGGTATTACTTCATTTTCAGCATCACTATCATCTGTTTCAAAACAAAAAAAAGTACTTCTTGGAAAATACGTTACCTATTGGCTAATATTATATGAGCAGTAATAAGAAACACTTCTGAACACCAATTTAACTGCTGCAAAAACCCATCTAAGAATAATAAGTCTACTAATGACCTTTTAAGCTTCTAATCCAAACTGGTATATATTATCTGAATAAGAAAAAACTTGGAGGTACTTTTGATGTTTATGTAGTCAGTTGTTAAGCTGAATTTTATATCACTACCTACCAGATCAGTTAGTTTAAAATTATTTAAATAACAATTAGTAGAAGTACTCAATGCTAGGAAATATTATTATAGGGCATTTAAAATTGCTGTGGCTGAAAGTGTGGTAAGTGCAAATGAATGCATTATCATGTCAGTGGCTGCATTGCATATCATAATAAAATGAAAGAAATACAGTATAAAGCAACTAACACCAAAGTCAAGAGATCAGTATAAATTTTGTGATCAAAATTTAACATTAACAAATATTGTTGATTCTTAATGCTATTCATTGCCTATGCCATATTTTGTGACCGAAGATCATGAAAAATATTGAATGAGACCTTTCTTTATTAATTAAAGAACTGAGGTCTGAGCCTATCCAGCCTTCTTTATGAATGCTATTCCTGATCAAGGATTAACAAGGTCGACAATTTGAACTGAGTGCATTGTAATCAGCAGACAAAATTATTAACCTGCATCCAGTGGTGGAAATGGGGTGGGATGAAATAAGATGGCATCCCACTAGTTTCGAAGATGAAAGGAAACTAGTTGTTGAAATGCTAACACTAAAAATAAACATGTAGATACATTACCTCTATTTTGGGCTGCTACTTTGAGGGTTATTTTGCTTTTTTTTTTATTAAGGGAGGGGGGAGAGGGTCATAGAATTAATGTATTTTCCCATATTCCCAGTTCAAAACTCCCATTTCTAACATTGCCTGTATCCCAGGTGTTGGGTTGTTTTACCTCTGAGTAGCACTTTTTTTTTTGCACACAATGGCCAGGTCACAAGAACCCAGAGAAGGTTGGGGGAAGGGGATCCATTGGGCAGTTAAGAGACAGATTGTAGCTTCCTGTCAAGGTCAAACATGTACAGGGTATAGTTCTCTCACACATAGGGCTTCAGCCTAACATCTCATTCAACAGACAGAGGCCTTTCCAAGCCCATTAGTGTCCTCTACCACCAGTGTGAAAGGTGGGGAGTTTTGTGGAGATAAATCTGAATGAGAAAAACCATTTTCCAGTATGGTCTAGGTGAGACTCAAAGCTGGCAACTGCAGATTATGAGCCTGGTGCAATACTAACTGAGCCACCACCACCCCTGTCCCAGGTGTTGAGTCTAAAACACACTAGTGTATTTACAACCAGGGCTTAAGAAATCCACTTGCACACTCAATCCACATCACCAAGGGTGAGTTACTGGAGACAAGTGGCAAGTGAATTGCATTTAAATTAATTTACAAAATTTATTACTATGGGCAAGTAAATTTTTCTGGCTAGTAGATTTAAGTTCTATTTCTGTAGCCCTACTTTCAACTATTGTTAAATAATTAGCAATTAGCAACAAGCTAGCTAATTAGCAAGAAATTTGAAGCTGTTCAAAATTCATCAAACAGTAGTTGGGATTATATCTGTTAATCTTCTATAAATCTGATGTTATATAAAAATTTTAATGGAATTTTATTTGGCACACAACAGAAAGTTTTTGTGATAAGGGATTTTTTGTGGGTGTCATCTGTTTGGTGTTAAAAGAATATTTTTACACGCAAGAAGTACTGTTGTCAGAACAGCCTAAAGTTTAGTTTTGCACTAACTGATATTTCATTTTATCTATTTTCATGGTAAGTGTTTTTGACTGTTATACTTGTTCATCTTGCTTTTAGCATTGTTAAATACCCAGCACATAATAAGAATTTTCTTAAATATTTTTAACAAAAAGAAAATTACAAATTTAAATTAAACTGAAATTAAATTTCTATATATACTAATAACTCAGTGACAATTTCATAAAATGTAGATATGACAGTTTTGCACTGATAAGCGTAACAATGATAAGCAGTCAACATAGTTTGTGTATTGATAACTACAACTTGATATGCTGTAAAAGATGAAATAAATCCATAGTCAATTATCCTGGATGAAAGTTTCAATATTTCATGCATAAAGATGTTAGATCTTCCACAGGTAGGATGTAATTCATGAATTTGTACTGTGATAAATCATAACTCAATATTATTCAGATTTTCATTAATAATTATTGTAATTTTAAAATTTAAAAAACTCTGTCATCAGATGAATGTTGATCAAAGGATGTTACTTTGAAGTTCCAATAAAATTACTTGATATTTACACAGCATGTGCTTTGGTAATAACAAATATTAATTTAATGTTAAGTATTCTTGAAAATTATGTGAAATAAATTTTTATATGGTAGCCAGACTGAAGAGTTACTAAGTTACAAAACTGTATTATTGTCTTGTGTTATTTTATCTCTGAGTGGCACTTTTTTGCACACAATGGGCTTAATAAACAGATCACAAGGACCCCAAGGGCTTAGAGAAGGATGGGATAGGGAATCCACTGGACAGCTGTTAGGAGACAAATGGTTAGGTCCTGTTAAGGTCATCCAGTATGGTCTTTTAATGTGCACAGAGTATTGCTCTCCTGCACACAGAGCCATGACTTAATGTCCCCATCCGACGGATGGTGGTATTTCTAAGGCCATTGGTGTCCCCTTTCTGACTGAGGGCATGATGGGAGTTTTTAGTGGAGATAAATACCAATGCCGGCACTTGAACCTGGGAACTGCAGATTACAAGCCTGGTGCATTATAAATCCAACCTTTGCCCCTTGTTATTGTATTAATTAACATCATGTCCCACATTTATGAGCCAAAAATATTTAGGCTATCTCTTTGGTTATGAAAAAAATGGATTGTAGAAAAATAAAGTACAAAAAAAGTCTAAACAGCTAAACAACATGTCTAACATTAACCTAAAAATTAGCTTTTTTCCCATTCAATAAACCTACAATTTTAATGTTAATTTAAAGCAAAAATGTCCTTATCAGATTATACTTGGTCAAAGAACATGAATGATTCTTACATATTAATGGATAGCATAAGAATCATTTCTCATTGTACAGAGCAATGAGAACATCCCATGTACGGGGAGTAATCTGAAGCTAATATGAAAGTTTTTTGCTTGTCAAATCACAGAAGCTATAATTGTTACATCACAAAACCTGCTGGAAATATTTAGATCAAAGGTGTAAAGGAGATATTGAGTTGAGGTAAATATGGCTGGCTCATGTCCATATAATTGCCTCATATCAAATGTAGCTGAAATGACAAGTTGGGCATTGTGATGAGTTCTGGATACTACATGACAACAACTTTACACCAAAAAAGATAATTATTTTGGTAGAACTTTTTGAACTCTAAGACTTGAAGAATATGAATAGGATTTTCAAAATAACATCCCTCCTACTACCTTAGCCAAAACCATATATAGAATAACTTACCCCAAAAAAATTATAAAACCAGAAATAATAGTTACTCCTTTAACACATTTTCAACTTAATTACATGGGGAATCTACTAAATATAATTTATTCAATATTTATAACATCCTTATACTTTGGCTTGGAATTTAATATTACACAATTATATGTGTAGAATGTAAGCAATATTGAGCACTGCTGGAGGATGTACAAATATTTCTGGAAGCACCCACCTGATGATGCTGCAATGATACACAGCAAAATGCATTGCATATATTTTTTAAAAACAGTTTTTAAAGTACAAGTTGTTTAACTTTACTTGTCGAATGAATCTATCTATTGTACAATCCATATTGTACTTTAAACGTGGAGCATATTGATACCCTTCTCTATCTGTCAATGGCTATGTCATTTATATTGTCAGGAGAACAACAATGTAACAATGAATGAAGGAATGAATGACATATTCATGACTCATCACAATGTTCAATTTGTCTTCACTTAAAATTGCTGTAATATCAGAAATAATTAATTTCAACAGTGTTTGATATTGCCAGGTGACCATAAGCTTGAGCCAGCCCTGCTTATTACAATTCTGGACCTTTATAATTTTTGATTTTTATATTTCTAGCAACATATCTCATGTGTTTAAAAACTGGCTACTGTGACTTTACAAAGCTCAAGCCTTCCATGTTAGTTTAGAATGATTCTCTATATGATAACTAGTTTGCTCCCATTGCTTTTAAGAATGGCAAGTGATTCTTATGTTTCCATTAGTATGTAAGATTAATTCATATTCTTCAGCAAGTATAATATTTTAAGGGCATTTTACTTTTAATTAAGTAAAATTGCAGAATTAAATCTCATTTAATACATACATCAATGTGCTCTTACAACCTGATTAGTTTTCTCTTTTCTTTGAATAAAACAATTATTTTTCTAGAATCAATTTTTACATAACCACAGAGATAACCTATATTTTTACTGTCCTGGTGGCCAATGATTGATGTGCTCAGAGATCTAAATTTGAACCCCAGATAAAGCATGGCTGTTGTTTTACTGTGGAGGTCTCAATTTCCTCACAGAATTTCTTTATGGTGAATTATGCTGACAGGTTCCAGTCAGATTTCTGGTAAGCAGGTACTTAACCCTTCCACTGTCAAGCCTGAAAAACTAGAATGTTACCATAAATTAAGCTATTTTTTCATTCTACTCAGTTAAAAAAAAACATTTTGGAACTTATAAAAATGATATACACAGCTGGATATATATATATTTAATTATTCACAAATATAGCTGTTACAATTAAAGCTATCTACAATAATTTCAACACTCAAATCAGGAGGAGTGCAATGGGTTTAACAAAATTATGAGTATAACAGCATTGGCTCTTAGTCCCTGTTCTGTTAATACTTACTCATCAATGATGGTATTAAATTATTCCATAGTACTATGATATGCCCTTTGATATATGGCTCAAAAGTAAACTTGAAGAAATAATAAAATAAAGTTTATTTACCAGTTTCTTGGAGGCTGGCACAGCTGCGATGGAAATTCGATGAAGGTGATATATGCATCCTGTTGGGCATATGCTACTAAGTTGTAATAATCACCAGGTCCAAAGCTACCAGTCCTTAAAACATGCACTATGGTATGATGTTATTGCACTAAGCTTCTTTTTGCATCATTTCTTGATGGTAACGTACATTCGATGTGAGGTCCATGTTTGCAAATGTCGAGATTCTTTTAGCTTGGGAGTTGTATTTTCCAATGCTGGGTAGTATTTATCCTGTTGACTTAGGATTTGTTCATAATGGTTATTAGTTCATTGCTGTGAGTAAATTACACGGATTCCATTAACCCTTGTGATAGCTGTATCACTTCACAGTTTTATCACAGAACTTTGCCACTGTCGATTCATATTTGTGAGTAAGTATAATCGATGTTAAACTGTCTATTTTCGTTGTCCTAGATGAATTAGCATTTGCATTGCTTATGCGTTTTTGTGCAGTCATTGGTATAAAGTTTTGCTGAAACTCTGTTGCACTATCTTCAAGATTTAAGGTTTTAAACTATCAAGGTAAAAACTTTAAAACTTCTAAACTGGCCAAATTAATTTTAAAAACGAATAAAAACATTGGCCCTGCCTGCTCCGTGATGGTGGGTGGAGCAATGCGTTTCACCATTCACATACATATGGCTTCCTCAGGCTCACTATGTCTGAATGAAATACATCGTTATACGTGTCTCCTTGCTTATGTCATTGATCAAGCATTCTTGCATGGTGGTATGTGCGAGGTCTGCTGATGCAACAGGAGATTCCATGCTGATGGTAGGGGGAATCTCCATGCTGCATAACTTATTAAGATGTGTGTGTATGAGAAGTTTTTCAGCATAGAGCAGCAGGTGCTGCCAATGGTTTATAATTGATATTATGTATTTTAATATTATTGTCCAATATAGTTTACGTTAATGTTGTTAAGTTTTTTTTTATGTCATTTTGGTGCTCTTGCATCCTATTATTGTACTGCCTATATATCTTTCCTATATACATGGTGATTCAAAACTCTTGGGCCAATATAAGGGGTGATAGAACACACCTAAACAAGCACTTTTCGTCATACAATGCATGGTCAGAACTCAAACGATGAAGGGCTAGAGGGTGCTTTCCAGTGAACACTTATAAGCGCTGGTTTTCGCACTCATCATTTCTACCGTGGATTGCAGAATGGATAGATTGTTTCATGAATCAGGGGAAGGCGGACATGCATTTCACGTATGGAGCTGCTGATGGGAATGCGAGGGAAGTTCAAAGACACTACCGGGAGCACTTTCTGACCAGACGCGTGCCTGATAGTAAAACTTTCCAGCGATTGCACCAGTATCTGTACGAAACGAGCTCCTTTGTCAGTGGCTTGCAAGGAGTGTGAGGACACCACGTGCTACAGAGGAAATTCTATGTAGGGTTGGAGATCGTCCCAAATGTAGCACGTGAGCAATTTCCCATGCCATAAGTGTGTCCCAATTGATGGTGTGGCGAGTTCTACAAGACAAACGATTACACCCCTACCATGCATAGAAGGTGCACACCTTGACACCTGCAGATTATCGGCCTTGTGTGGATTTTGCACAGTGGTTCCTGCAGCAGACTGCAGCACAACTGGACTTTGATGAACATGTCTTATTCCCTGACAAATACACATTTACACGTGAGGGAATTTTTAATACCCACAATTCACATGTGTGGGCCACCAATAATCTGCACGCCACACGTCCGCATTCATACCAGCGGCGTTTCTCCATAAATGTTTGGGCTGGAATCCTCCATGCCCATTTGATTGGCCCATACCTTCTGCCAGTCTGACTGAAAGGGAGAATGTACCTCGTATTTTTACAAGAAGTCTTGCCAGAATTACTGAACCCTGTTCCAGCAAACATTCAAACACATATGTGGTTCCAACATAATGGAGTGCCACCCCATTTCAGCGTGGATGTGTGGAATGCCTTGGATGCAACATTTCCAGGACGATGGATTGGTCGGGGTGGTCCCATTGCTTTGCCACCATGATCGCCCGATCTCTCATGTCTGGACTTTTTCCTATGGGGCCATATGAAAAGCCTGATCTACGATAGTCCCATCGATTCCAATGAAGACCTTGTTGCTAGGATTTCTATTGCCACTGTACGAGAAATGCCTGGTGTTTTTGCCCATGTATGCCAATCATTACGTCGAAGGTGTGAAGCCAGCATTAATGTTGGCAGTCGCTCTTTTGAGCAGTTTCTGTAATTTGTTCAATAAAATTCTGTACTTTCTGTTCTGTAATTTCTGCAATTGTTTCAAACCTCTTCTGTCATTATTGTGTTTCTTCACTTCCTGACACAATAACTGCTAACCCCTAGCACTTCACCGCTTGAGTTCCGACCATGCATTGTATGACGAAAAGTGCTTGTTTAGGTGTGTTCTATCACCCCTTAAAGTTTGGCCCAAGAGTTTTGAATCACTCTGTATTTATCTTTTCCATTTCATATTTTTGAGGGGTCTGGGATACTAATCTCATATATCCCTCCTGTAGGTGGTTTATAATTAAGTTTTTTATTGTATTTGTTACTGCTGCAGGAAGAGTAATATTACATTGTTTAAGGATGCTTTCCATTATTTCAGAAATACTTTTTATGTATGGAAAACTATGTGCATAACTTGCAATTGTTTTATTTTGATTTGGACTTGGTTGAGACTCCCTTATTTATTATATGTTTTGCATTACTTTCTCATCTGTTTAAGTTTTGCTGCGAATAGCCAGCTTCTCTTGCTGTTCTTTTTATGAAATCGATTTCATTTTGGAAAGTTATTTGTTCTAAACAGTATCGATGTGCACGAATAAAATGAGGTAATATGCTTGCTTTCTTATATTTAAGAGGGTGTGCTGAATTTGAAGGTACATAATTAGGTATGTGTGTTTTCTTCCAGAATACAGTTGTTTCACAGTAATTATCCCTTTGTGTTATTAATATATCAAGGTATGATATTTGATGGTTTTGCTCAGATTCATGCATGAAATCAATTGTTGGAAGTATTGAATTAAAGGTATTAATAAAGTTGTTTAACTTGTCGAGTGGGTATGACCAAAAAATCAAAATGATGTCAACATATCATATGTATAGGGATGGTTGAAGTTCGACTTTGGATAAAGCAGTCTCTTTGACATGCTGCATGATGACATCAGCCATGAGTTCAGACAGAGGGAATCCCATTGGGACACCCTTGGCCTGGAGCCATGTTTGGTTGTTAACACAGAAGTTGGTGAAGGTTGCCAGATCCAGCACCTCGCGCATGCTGAAGTTTAATACCATCATTGACGAGTAAATATTAACAGAACAGGGGCTGCTGTTATACTAGTAATTTTGTTAAACCCATTGCACTCCTCCTGATTTGAGTGTTGGAATTGTTGTAGATAGCTTTAATTGTAACAGCTTTATTTGTGAATAATTAAACATATTTTGGAACTTTTTTGCCAAATAACTAATGAAAGGAAACAGGCATATTATATACTAAATTACTGCTATTTAATTCTAGATTTTATGGAAATGAAATGTTTATAAAAAAAAAAGGATTAATTTTAAAAGGGCTTTTTTTAGAATGATTAAATAAAAAGTATCATCTGGCAATACAAATAAAATTTTGATTAACAAAACAAAAATAGACCAAAATAATAATGTATATGAATAGAAAGGTAATTTCTTTCTGAATAACAAGAAAATAAATATTTACTTCAAACAGAAAAAAAAATCATTCTTTTCTTTAACTTTTTCCTCAGTGAAATATTTTGAGAAATGTCCAAGTGTTTTTGTCAACGTCATCTTCCTCCTCCTCCTCTTCCTCCTCCTCCTCAAGCAGCCATGGGCTACGGAGATCCAACCAGACTGTGCAATTTAGTTCTCCAAGCAAGTCTGTCCTGAGCTACATCTACTGCATCTGGCCACTGCATACCAATTCTAATAAGTTCCTGTTTGACATTGTCTGCCCACTGCATACTAGGTCTCCCTCTCTTTCTGAGGCCTTTAGGCACACTGTTCATAACCCTATTCGCCAATCTATAATTATTCATACAGGCAACATGGCCAAACCAATGGAGTCTCTCTCTGAACAATATGCTGCTTAAAGGAGGTTGCAAACTCCTTTGCCTAACCTCATCATTAGTTACAAAGTTGAACCACCTAATCAAAATCAAAAGCATCTAGTTTCCTGTCATTATTGTTTACAAAGTTTCCAAGTTTCACTACCATAACTAACCCTAGAAAGAACCAAACTATTATACAGTCTAATTTTAGTCTTTAGGTGTATGATCGAGTGGTTAGAGCGCTTGGCTGCTGATCTAAGTCTAAGGGACCTGGGTTCAAGCCCCAGGTAAGGCATGGCTGTTTGTGTCGTTTTTCTGCTGAGGGCCTGCCATCCTCTCAGACCTTCTACTATGGCATATAAAATGACAGGGTCCTGTCAGACCTCTGTGGCAAGCAGCTGCTTGAGGGGGTATTTATTTATTTTTTTCATTAGGTGTATACACCCATTTCTCCACACTCTGCACATATTCTTAAAAGTCCCGGCAGCAATCCCTATTCGTCTGTTAATCTCATGCCGCACATCACTAGTATCTGTTACATAGCTCCCAAGATAATTAAACTGTGACACCTGCTCAAGAATGCAACCATTCAGATTAACTGAATCACAGCCTGCTTGACCAATTTTCATCACTTTAGTTTTCTCTCTGTTTATAACCAAACCTACTCTACCACCAGTTTCATCAACAGCTCGAATGAAAGAGTTCATCTCATCAACATCATTTGCCAAAAGGGCTAAATCATCAGCATAATCTAAATCAGAAATTTTCGTACCTCCAGTCCATTTAAGGCCAAAATCTTTCCTTTGAAGTGAATTTCGCATAACATAATCAATAACCAAGCTAAAGAGAAAAGGAGACAAAATGCACCCTTGTCGAACACCAGAAGTAATGCTAAACCAATTGCTACAAGCCTTACCAACTCTCACACACAACTCAGTGTTATTATAGAGAGCTTTCATTATGTTAACTAATTTGTCTGGTATACCATATGATTTCACAATCAACCACAAATTATGATGATCAACAGAATTGAAAGCCTTTTTGAAATCAACAAAGCTAGCAACCAAAGGTTTCTAAAACTGTAAACATTTCTCAAGAGTCTGCCTAAGTGAAAATATGTGATCTACACATCCCCTACCACTTCTGAATCCACATTGCTCATCACGCAATTGACTGTCAACCAGATTCTTAATTCTATTAAGCACAATCATGCAAAGAACTTTCCCTGGAACAGAGAGTAGGCTGATACCCCTATAGTTATCACAAGAACTGCGATCACCTTTTTTGAAAATAGGGATAATAATAGCTCTGGTAAAATCCTTAGGGACCATGCCTTTATCATAAAAGATATTCAAAATTTCAGTCATCCAAGTGGTAACAGAAATATTCCCAGCTCTAAGAATTTCCGTAGTAATTTCATCTACCTCTGGGGATTTATGAAGTTTAAGTTTAGTAAGAGTCAAAATAACTTCAGATTGTGTTATAGGGCCAACACTAAAGCAACCAATGCATCTATCATCATTGCAAATAAATGGGAGTAGAACTAACTGCATTGTTTAAAACATCACTGAAATTTTCAGCCCACCTAGCCATGACAGAATTCCCACTTTCTATAACCTTATCTTGTTTATCCTTCAGTTCATGTATACCTGTCCATTTTCTACCACACAAAATATTAACTATCTGGTACAGCTCTCTGCTGTTGTGCTGTCTAACTGCTTCCTTGGCTTTGTCAGCCAAGCCATCAAGCCAAAGATTCTTATCAGCAACTAACTGATCCTTTACACGTTTATTAAGTTCTCTGTAATGCTTTCTATTCTATTCTATATAGGACTAGTAGGGTATTGATTACAGACATTCCTGCAGTTTTTTCTTTCTGAAGTAAGCTCAAGTTCCTTATCACTCAGATAATTCTGCCTCCTCTGCTCCTTTTTTCCTAAAAGAGTACTGTTAGTGTCCAAGAAAGTCCATCATTATTTTTCAGTGGTAAGAGTTCTAATTCTTGTTATAATTTTTTTTTCATTAAAAATTTAATCAAGCCTTAAAAATCTGCAATGTTAGTAAAAGAAAAGCAGCCCTAAAACTGTTTCTCCATTTCACAAACTGGACAGAAAATTCCATTAACGAGAGCAATCCAAGTCACCTTTGTATGCTGTAATGCTGGCTGAAGTTTTAAAATATCCACACTGAAGTAAATCATTAAAAGAAATCATGTTTCATGTATATATTTTATTATTTGGGAAGAAATTTACTTTTGATGGATATATATAATTTAACTATATTTATTCATCAGTATTCCAAAATCAAGCCTTAATTGCACAGTCCGATATTTTTTACTTTGATAAATCAATAAATATTTTGTGGAAAAAATTTCGCTGACATACGGGACTTGAACCTGCATCTCTCCAGAAACATGCCAGAGTATTCTATCATTGAACTAATGCCAGATCTGTCTTTTTTCTGCTAATTTATGACTAAACTCTTCACCAAGATTTATGGGCCAACTGTTGGCATCATCTATGATCTCGGGTGGCAACTATTACTTCTTATACTGCACTGAGTAAGATGGAAATAAATAATAAAGTCTCATCACGCTATTTAGCATTAATAATGATTTAAACATAGATGACAATCACAGCATTACCTGCTGACTTTTTGATGTTGATAAATCAATAAATATTTTGTGGAAAAAATTTTGCCGACATACGAGACTTGAACCCGCATCTCTCCAGAAACATGCTGGCGAAATTTTTTCCACGAAACATTTATTGGTTTATCAACGTCAAAAAGTCAGCAGGTAACACTGTGATTGTCATCTATGTTCAAATCATTGATAATGCTAAATAGTGTGATGAGACTTTATTATTTATTTCCATCTTACTCAGTGGAATATAAAAAGTAATAGTTACCACCCAAGATCATAGATGGTGGAATTTTCTCTGGTTGGTACACAAGTGTGGCCACATGAAGCACAGATTAAGAAGTGGAGACACAGCTGCACCTTTCGTACAATAAAAGAGCTAAATCAGAAACAATTCTTCCCTTTCATTAACATTCCCCTATTAGGAAAAGGGCAAAAATACTGTACAATTTGTAGGCAGATTTTTGTAAGTGTAAAACTGAAAAAACCCTAAAAATCGTATTTTCACATTTTAAACCAAATATTAGAGTAGTTGATAGCTCTGAATCACCTGATTTAAGCTCACAAGTTTGATTTGAACTATTATCAAAAAATTTTCCATGAAGTTTTGAAAATCTCCTGTAGATTAACAAAAAACTGCCATTTTTACAAATGGAAGATTCTGAAAGTAATTGCAGAATACGTACCACCGTTTCTTCCCCGTTTTACACTCCTTTCTCCATAAACCCATTTCACTATTACTAGAATTATTTTTATCATTTATCCCAGCATTTTATGTCTTTCCCACCCTTCAGATTAGGGCTGGACTTATGCATAAGCTAAGCTACAGCTTAGGGCCTTTCAATATGAGGGGTCTCAAAGAAATGCATTATTTGAAGTTTTACTGTTAGGAAACAATTTTTATATTTAATCTATTGTGCAAACACTCTTCATCTTAAGTTACCAATGCTAGAATAATGTTTTCACAACATCAATTTCCTGTTTATTTTTAATGTTCCCTTCAATCATAATTATATTTCAACTTTCGAATTTTTGGGGCCTCAGAAGGTCGAAGTTCGACCCTGCTTCAGATCGAAACTGTAATTAACAAAAGCTTTCTTAGAAAGAAGGAAGCAAGCCTATTAGTTGTTCCAAAGTTCAGTGCAATATAAAGTATGTTACGGTACCCAGGTGCAGTTTGGTTGAGTGCAGTGATCTAGTTATTGCTCACAAATGTAGTAAAGTGACTCTATAGTGGATGTTTAAAGAAAGAGTTCCTCTCGAATATAGAATAATATGGCCATGAATCTAGTCAGTATTAATATTTGTTTTCATTTCTGTATATTTATTTTATTTCTGCAAATTATCGATTTTTTTCGTCAGCTGATCTATTGATCTTTTGGGGGTTATGCAACATTAGATGGCTGGCTTTACAAGTTGTTATGGATATAATTTAACATTGCATTAAGTTATATGTTAATATTTTTTTTACTATTTCTTTCTTTTCTTGTAAAAAAAACCTTGATCTTGTATCAATTCCTGAAAACGAATGAGGTATTGGATATGGATGCAAAAAGGACTTCCTTCACATGGCTGATTTAAGTTAAAAACTTCCTCTCACCCCAAATTGGATTATAAATTCTCTGCGCAAAGTTGGTATTTCCTTTTTTTTTTTAATAATTAAACCTGGGTTTTCATTTCTGTAGATTTACTTTACTTCTGTAAATTATCAATCTTTCTGTCTATCAATTATCGATTTTTGTGGAGTTATGCTACATTGGGTTGCCAGCTTACAAGTTGTGCTGTGGATATTTTATTTAACATCGCATTAGGTTATCTGTTAAATTTTCTTTTATTATTTATTCTTTTTCAGTAAAATAAACTTTGATCTGGTATCAATTTCTGAAAATGAATGAAGTTTCAGATACTGAAACAAATTTATTTCTGTCAATTTCTGCAAATTAACCATCATTTGATAGGCTGATTTATTGATCTTTCTGAATCATGCTACATTGGATGGCCAGCTTAAAAGTTCCTGAGTATTTTATTTAATATCTCATTAGGTTATATATAATTTTTATTTTATTATTTCTTTTTTTTTCAGTAAAAAAAACTTTGAACTTGTACCATTTTCTGAAAATGAATGAGGTCTTGGATATGGAAGCAAAATGGATTTCCTTGGCACGGAACTCAATCTTCGTGTAGGAGGACAATTTTGGAAAGGGTTTTTACCCTCCCCCCTGCTGAACTTAGTGTGAATGTTTCACTCCCCCCTCCCCCTAGAAAACTTTCATTTAAAATTTTTTTGCCAGTTTCATGTTTATATTGAACGATTTTAAAAGCCCCCCCCCCACAAGTACTTGACTGTGCCACTCTCACGATACATTTTTTTTTTTGGTTTGGTGCACAAACCTTTCTGCATTCAGCCAAGATTGACAAACTTCAACACCCAAAGAAAAAAAATCATAATGTTTAATAAAAAAAAAGCAGCCAAGAAAGTATTTTTTTTCTTTTCATAAGCAGTTTAGAAAATTTCCATGAATGTGAGAAGTCCAAGTCACTTTGTATAACAGTGGCCGTGTTAAAAGTATACGATACTGAAAGGAATCATTAAAAGAAATAAAAATAATGTTTCAGGTTAAATATATTATTCGGGAAGAAATTTCCTTTTGATTAATGAACAATTTAACTATTTTTATTCATCACGTTAATTAATTACAATAATACAATTAATTTATCACAATAATTAAGCCTTAATTGTATAGTGAGATTTATTTTTTTCATCATATCACTTTGAAAAGGCTTATTAAAATCAATATGCTAGTAAATTTGTTAAAATATTTATTTTTGTTAATCACAATTCAATTCTGTTTAATTTAGTATGTAATATGACCTATTTCTGTTGATTGGTTATTTTTTAAAAGAAATTCTAAAATTGATGACTCAGAACAATTAGCTAAAAGCCTGGAATTTTCTCCAAGTATGGTACCAAGAAAAAAATGATAAAATGGGAGCAATTTTCTTGTTTCAAGTAAATATTAATTTTTTTGTTATTCAGAAATAACCCTTTTATTCACGTGCATTATAATCATTTATGCATATTAGTTTTTAAATAAATTTTTGTGTTGCCAGACCCATTTTATTACTATATGTCTTTATAAAAGCCTCATTGAAATAAAACTAGTCTTTTTTGTTAAATATTATATTTTCAGAAAATTCAGAATTAGATGCTGATTAATTTGGCATATAAAAATGCCATAATTCCTTTCATTATTTGGCAAAAAAGTTTTAAAGTTAAAATTTTTTTTTGCAGATCAGAGTGAAAAAATAGCCGGACCTCTGGATGTAAATCAGTTTTTAGGCTGGACCCGGGAAGGGTTAAATGCTGATTAATTTGGCACACAACATGCCATAATTCCTTTCATTAGTTGTTTGACAAAAAAAAGTTCGTAAACAATTTTTTTATTTTGCTGATCATAGTGAAAATTAGCTAGGTCTGAGTAAACTAGTTTTTAGGGTGGGACCCTAGAAGGGTTAATGGTGTTGATTGCGAAACCCATCATGGGAAGAATAAGACAGTGACATGATATCACTCAGTTACAATTATACTGTCTGTTTTCCCACTTGGTGAAAATCTACTTGATTTAGCATTTTGAACCCATGACCTGTTTGTCTACAACATCGAGCCCTATGTCATCTTCTCTACAAGTGATATACTTATTTATCCTGATTTATTTCAACATGAACTTTCAATGCTACAAAGTTGATTTCACCTGTTAGATGCAATTTTCACACAGTGGACTACAAAACACTTTTAATCATCATCCCTAGCATATTCACCAGTTGTTCCATCCTCCAACTATGATGATAGTCTTAGTGAATACCACTCCAATATGCAATCTTTTATCTATTCTGCTTCAAAGAAAGAATTAAATTTAATTGCATTCAAATTATTTAATTCTCTATGACACTGTTAAATGTTTTATTTAATTGCATGGAGCAAATATCATGATGATCCAAGTACTGCTAATAAAACAGGTTACAGCATAGCTTCTAAAGTGTAAGCAAAGTCATGCAAGATGTAAAATGAAGTAGACTTAGCAGTTTATGCAATGGAAGGAACAGAAATTCTTCTATAAAGATGCAAGATTCAGGTTACAAGTTCAGGTCTCTCATTAAAACTCTCAACAAATCATATGCAACCTCTAATGATGAAAAAGCTACTCTATTATCAAATGCATTTTGTAACTGTCAGACCTACCCAGATGGAGAATTAAAAAATAACATTTGACTCCGCCTATGTTATAGATTAGGAGTTCCAGCATTCTCAGAATAAACATTCTGCTTCTGATGACTTCTATGATGTATTTGATTCAGCATTTGTTAATGCAGCAAATGCACATACACCTGCAAGATCTTCATCAGGGCTTGATGGAATTTCTCCCTTATTTTTCAACCATCTTGGTAGTATCTCTACCAAACTCTACTTTCTCTTCACTGCCTGTTATAAAGCAGGAAAGATATCTGAAGACTGGCATTACACCATTGTTTCCACTGTCTTCAAATGAAAAGACAATCCTACTGATTCATGCAATGTGTGATGCTGGTAAGATCTCTCTCTTACTAGCATCACACATTAAATCATGGAGCATTGTATAGTTTCTAAGCTACTATCCTTTCTGATATGCAATAACAATTTCTGATTACCATTTTGGATTTGTTGGATTTACACTGCTTAAATAAATGGAATCAGCACTAGAAGTCAAATCAATAGAAATCTTCCTTGACTTCGAAAAAGCCTTTGACAAGCTTAAAAAAATCAATCTTGTTTGAAAAACTGGCAAATTAAGGTATCCCAGCAAAAAGTTTCAGTTATTACACAACATATTTTCAACTGGCATTCAACGAATTAAAAAAGCAACACTTTGTCACCTGTTAAACATGTTACTGGATCATTCCATATCAAATCAACCAAAATTTTGGAAAACATTCACCATTCATCACAGATTTCAGGATATTTGGCATAAATGTTAATACATATAACATGTGTAACTGTCCAAAATATTTTGAAACAAAATTTTTTTATAGAGTTATAGTTGTTTAACATAAGGGGGAAAATATACAAATTGTGATCTGAAGTTTCACTTTTTTCTTTTACTTCTGTGGTAGGTGAGAACAAGAAATTTGGTGTTCTAATGCAGATTTTGGTTATAAATCCAATAAAAAAATAATTGCAAAATGTATTACAAATTAAATTGTGAAAAAAAAAAGTGACTTGGTCCTATAGACAAAAATTTAATACTTACATATATTGTACATTACACAGATATATATATATACTTTTATACCAAATCTGGAGTATGGCCATTGTTTTGATAATGGGAAAAAATATTGAAGTTGTACCTATGTTATTGCAAACAATGGATTTCAAGGGACCAAACGCTGCATACACTGATGCTCTTTGCGTCTGAGCACTAGGCAGAGGCTACCGATGTGTTTTGCTGTTTATACTGTCAACAATATAATGGTTACTGAAAGTATTCTTTAGCATACATGAGCAAAGGAAAATGTGACTTTTCTGGGAAGTATTTCAGGATATGTGTAGACTTTTAGCTGAAGTTCTTCATTACTCTGTCTTTGAATTGCAGGAATAGAAAACAAAGATTGCTATATACCTATTATAGAATATTCTCTGTAGTAGAATGGGAAACAAAGTGATTACCATAGCAACCAGTGCAGGGAGATTTCCTATCTTTTCCGTGTCCAAAGTGATGCCACTGAAGGAAATAATACCTATTCTTTCTTGTTAAACTAAGGCAATAAATCAGCATAACTGTAGATGCATGTAACACATGAAAGCAATAAAAATGCATGGAATGATCTCAGTGAAACTTTTTTCCATAATTGAAATTTGCAGTATTTATCACTGGAGCACATTTCAGTATTTCCCACTTTTATTACATTTTTATGTTGTTATGATCAAATATAATTTATAAGTACATATATATAACTTTTGGTATCTTTTTTGTCTTTTTTTTTAAACTTTAAATTATATACAATAAATACATTTTGGCTGTCCTATGGAAAGTGTTAAAGCTTCAATGTTTGAACCTGCAAAATAATAAAATACTTACCCTGTGCATCTTCATCAGCCAAAGGAATATTATTCAATTCCTCCTGTAACCTAACCATGTTTTCTGCCATTTTTGGTTTATGTTGGGACTGAACCTAGGGCTATGTGACATCTAAATTAAAAATTGTTAATTATTAAAATGGAAATAATAACATTACATCTAAAATGCAAAATGAAAAACATGTTAATTTACAGCTCAATTATACAAGCATCATTTCAAGGGAATGGGAGTGGAAAACTAAGTGAAAGCATATATTTAGTACAAACACTAACAATTATTTGTTATAAAAATTCATTTTTATAATAATTTAACAATTATTAATATATTGTTTTTAATAATTTGCATTTCCCCACATTAATAACAAAGTATTATTGGCCAACAAAACACACATATAAAGATTTAAAAACTGAACAAAAAACATTTTCTTTACTATTCCTTGCTGCCAAGTGATATAATATTTATACTTTTTGAAACTCTTCCTTACAGAATGAAATTTGTAATTTGTGGACAGTTGTAACTGGAATGCATTTCTTTACACAAACAGAAACTTACTATGTGGGCAAACACCTCATATTTAATTAGACAGACTTTGATAACAGTTCAAAGCATGGCCTCAATTAAAGAAATTCTTTCTCTATTTATACAACCCTTGGAAACATACATTAGTTTCCATTTACTACTACCACAACTATTTGCCAGTAATTCTTTGATCTCAGTGAGCAGACCAGTAGACACATGGGTACACCATATTGCTTTATAGGTTTTATTACATGTTAAAACATTTCCTTCATTATACAAGTTGTTTTATACCCTTTTCTCCACAGCTGATTATTAAACTGAGATGATATGCATTGTGTTTGAAGTGCAGTGTTACTTGCACTTCAAGCACAGTGAATTCAAAGGTGAAGGGAGTTAGTTTTTAGGTAATATCACATGATACTAAGCTGAGAAGGGTTGGAAGCTCTTGATAAGTTACAATATTTCTTAATGCTTTCTCTCTTTGATAAATGTATTAGTTTTTTATCACTAGTAATTTAATAGTCATTAAGAATTGGATGATAGTCTACACATTTCCTATAGTGTATATTTCTTTGAGCTATTACTCCATAAAAGCTTTATACACTTGACAAATGATTAGTGTTATACATGGTTTGACATATTTATTTATTACTCTTGATAATTTATTCATATTACAGTTTGTTTCTTACTGGATTAAGTATATGGTTTATGAATGCTCGGTAAAAATACTATGTTGTGTTGTTCTAAAAAAAGTTCAATTAGTTTATAAGCTACAAGAATTGCATTCATTGTTTATATGGACTATGTAACTCAAAACATATGGCACTAGAAATGTTTAAATATATTTCATGCCTTTTAAACAGAATATAAAATAAATAAATAATAAATAAGGCAAAAATAAATAAGATATAATGCTTAGTACAATAAATATATATTCAGCTAACGAAATTAAACTGGAGAAGGTCAAAATTAGTTTTTTTAATCAATATTTGTTAGTTTCAATTTCGTCCTGGTGGCTAAGTGGTTAGCGTGCTTGGCTACTAATCAAAGGGACCTGGGTTCAAGGCCCAGACAAGGTAAGGATATTCTTTTCTGTGTGCCTTTCTGCTGAGGCCTTGCTTTTCTCACAGATCTATATGGTGTATTTACTAATAGTCTCCTATCAGACTTAGGTTGCCAGTAGCTGCTCAAGAAGTAATGTATTTTTTAAAAAACATTTCAATAGCATTTCAGTAAAATATCCTAATTCTATATACACTGCTGACCATTAAAAGTGCAACACCAGGAAAGACAAGAGATATCAAAGCCATATTTAGTGACTACATAGCTTATTAAGCATCTGCAATATCACGAGCAAAACCCCGGTTCTGTCTCATGATACTACCAGTTGAAGGAAATGCCATGTTAACACTATCTACAGTCAGGGGCAAGACTATACCATATAGATATAGCTCATCCCCGACTATCCTATGGCGCGCAGTCCTATAGAAGAAAAGCTCATCCATCAGTCAAAACCTAAATTTAATCTGTTCCCCGGTTTGCCATGAACAAGGATATATAAATCTAAGTTCCTAATTCTATATACACTGTTGGCCATTAAAAGTGCAACACCAGGAAAGACAAGAGATATCAAAGCCATATTTAGTGAATACATAGCTTATTAAGGATCTGCAATATCACGAGCAAAACCCCGGTTCTGTCTCATGATACTACCAGTTGAAGGAAATGCCATGTTAACACTATCTACAGTCAGGGGCAAGACTATACCATATAGATATAGCTCATCCCCGACTATCCTATGGCGCGCAGTCCTATAGAAGAAAAGCTCATCCATCAGTCAAAACCTAAATTTAATCTGTTCCCCGGTTTGCCATGAACAAGGATATATAAATCTAAGTTCCTAATTCTATATACACTGTTGGCCATTAAAAGTGCAACACCAGGAAAGACAAGAGATATCAAAGCCATATTTAGTGAATACATAGCTTATTAAGGATCTGCAATATCACGAGCAAAACCCCGGTTCTGTCTCATGATACTACCAGTTGAAGGAAATGCCATGTTAACACTATCTACAGTCAGGGGCAAGACTATACCATATAGATATAGCTCATCCCCGACTATCCTATGGCGTGCAGTCCTATAGAAGAAAAGCTCATCCATCAGTCAAAACCTAAATTTAATCTGTTCCCCGGTTTGCCGTGAACAAGGATATATAAATCTAAGTTCGCTTGGCTCTCGGGGTGGAGACTCTTAGTTGGACCCATATTTTGAAAAGAGGGCCCTGGCCTACTAGAGTCACCACTTCATTCAGCAGGGCCCCCAAACTTGTTCCACAGAGCACCTGATTGAGGTCTTAGCACCATCCAACCGGGGCCCAAACCAGTCAGCGATGCTGTCGACCTCAAGATGGCCTTAGCTAATCCAACCGGGCACCACACTGGTTGGAAGAGCCTTTGACCGCACTGGGCCACAAACCCCCACCACCACGTCAAGGTGGTCCCCTGTCGGGGGAGAGGGGTGCTACAAGGATCAAATGATTACAAATATAACTTGGTTAGACCTGTGGAATGCAAAGAAATCAGTATCTTGTGTAGCCACCATGAGCAGCAATAACTGCTGGTACACATGGTGCATTGAGAGGATGAGATGCTGGATGTGTGTTTGGGGAATGTCAGTCCATGCAGTTTTGATATGTAGCCAAAGTTCATCTGTTTGTAGTAGCTGCTAGTGTGCTAATCGTCATGAGATCATGAACCAGACACGTTAAATTAGAGACAGATCCAGTGAACACACAGGTCAAGGCAGAAGTGCCACATGGTGGATATCCAGGAATTGTTGGACGATGTGCCACATGTGATTGGGCATTGTCCTGTTGGTAAATGGCACCAGAGACCCCATGAAGATAAGGTACAACCACAGGCTCCAACACCTCAGTGATATAATGCTGGCTGTTCAAAGAATTGGTAATGCGTATGAGGCATGTGCGTGAGGGAATCCAATGGACCCATACCATAACATCAGGGGCCGGACCTGTATGGCGCTGCATCATGCATGTCTCACTGAGCCTGTCACCGCAGTACTGCCAGATATGGATTCATCCATCATGGTACTGCATAATGAGGTGGGATTCATCTGAAAAAATGATGTGATGACATTCGCAGATCCATTCGTGGCGTTCTTGGCACCATTGCAGTCACATATGCCTGTGTTGCAGAGTCAATGGTAGCCGAAGCAATGGCCGCCTAGCAAAGATGCCCTAATGCTGCAGACTACATTGAACCATACATGCAAACACTGGTTGATGTGCAACACACCATAACTGTTGAGCTAAGATGTTTGGTGTGGCTGTATGATCATTCAAAGCCATGTGCAACAAATATTTGTCCTCTCGTTTGTTGTGTGACAGGGCTGTTGAGATCCCTCACATTGGTGAGTTTGTTCCTCCTCACTGATGCCATATTCTCATCAATGTGGCAGCATTCTGTCCAACATGAGCACTGATATCTCATACAATAATTTGCCTTCCCATAATCCCACAATTCTCCCTCGGTCAAAGTCGACAACCTGGTCATATGGATGTTGTGTTCTTTGATGGGGCATACTTGATCCTTTAGTGTGCAAGAACAGCGAGTAAACACAATTCCAGTGCTTTACACCATTACATGTTCTTGGCTCTTTGTAATCTCTTCTTATACCACTTCTAGGGTGCGTTACTGTCACACATGATGTACGTATGTGCTGCGCTTTGAATCATTTACATGTTCCCCCAGGGGCTACTCATCTTGCATATTTCGGGAAGATCTGATGAGTTCTTCCTTGTGTTGCACTTTTAATGGCCAGCAATGTATAAATATAACAGTTTGCATTAGAATGAGTTTTTACCCAAGAATAGAGATAAAAAGTAAAATAAGAAATTCATATATTCCTAAGTTGAGAAAGCAATGGATCCATTTTGATCATACTGAGGGTAACAATTGAATATTTTGATATTAAAATATTTTATGAAAGTCCTTCCGATGACTTTCATAAAAAAATTAACATTAAACAGTAAAAAAAGGCAAAAACATGGGTTATAAGTATAATTTAGGTGTATTGATAATAACAGATGGGCTTTGATGTGTGGGAGTTGCCTCATTAAACACAAAATCGAAAAGTATGGCAGTCATGATCATATAATGCTGGCTTATGTTAAATTTAACATCAAACTAGAATTTAAGTGCTTTTTTTGTAATTTGGTTTCCTGTTGTATAACTTTAGTAGAATGCAAAGATTTTTTGTGGACATTGAATGGTAATTCTTGCTTTGTGGGTTAGCTTAGTTTACTAGGTCCTCAGGCTTGTTGTTGGTTGTTTTACATCTGAGCAGCACTTTTTTGCACACCATGGGCTAAATGGCCAGGTCACATGTACCCCGAAGGCTCAGAGTAGGTTGGGGGAGGGGACCCACTGGAACAGCTGTTGGGAGACAGATGGTAGTCTCCCGTCAAGGCCATCCAGCGTGTTCTTTAACGTGCATAGGGTATGGCTCTCCCGCACACGGGCCACGGCTTAACGTCCCATTCGATGGACAGCGGCCTTTCCAAGCCCATCGGTGTCCCCTACTGACCGTGGGCAGGGCGGGGAATTTTGCGGAGATAAATCTCAACGCTGACCCAGCTGGGACTCGAACCTGGGAACTACAGATTACGAGCCTGGCGCGCTACCGACTGAGCCACCCCCGCCCCAGGTCCTCAGGCAACAGATGGCACTGCTCAAGAAGGATATGACATTGAAGTGTAAAGTATGACATAGAAATGTAACCATTGGTTTTTGATGGCGTGTGGTTCTATGATTTGCTTCTTTTTTGGGTAGGTAACTTGAAGTCACGTATCATGTGTGTGATCTGATGTGAATGTGAGGTTATGTTTGCTTTTTTTTTTTGCCATTTTTGGTTTAGCACTGCTTGGGATAACATTCCACCTATGCGGTTAGAGGTAAATGATATGTATAATATATTTAATGAGTGATTTTGAATTATAGGCAGAATAGGGGTAATTAATATGTATCCATTGTTTTGTTGAAAGTTGGCTAAAATATGGTAAATTAAGAGTTATTTAAGATACGTTGGAATTGAAATTATTTAACATTAGGAAGTTTATTTAACATTGTTGAAAGTGTTAGTGAACTGTTTTTCAATGCTATGGCCACATCCTTTGGAAGTGGGAGTTTGGTAGCTTTTTGTGTGTGTGGGGGGGAGGGGGGTTAACAGTTAAAATTATTTAAAATTTTTTTTGTGTTTAGTATCATGTAGTATTTTGTGGGGAAATTAAGTGGTAAAAAATTAGAGTTTTCAATGGGGTGTTGTAGTTTAGGAGAATAGTTTTTGGTGAAACATATAAAGTGAGTTTTCAGAGGATTCTAATGTAGTAGGGGGTGGAGTATATTTGGGGGAAAGAATGGTAGTTTTTCTGTGTGGAACTGAACATGGTGGTAGTAAAAAACATGTGTATTTTGTTATGGGAGTTTGGTAAGAATTGAGTGATTATTAGTAGCTGCATATAGTAATTATTAGTGTATTATGAGCCGTCCCATGGCCGAGTGGTTAGCGTGCTTGGCTACTGATCTAAGGGATCCTGGGTTCAAGCCCCGGATAAGGCATGGACGTTTGTGTTGTTTCTCTGCTGAGGTCCTGCCATCTTCACAGACCTTCTACTATGGCATATAAACTGACAGGCTCCTGTCAGACCTCTGTGGCAAGCAGCTGCTTGAGGGGTATTTATTTTATATTATTATTAGGGTATTATAATGATATATTGATTTTGTTAGATATTTAGGAGTCTTTTAAAGTTAAAAATATGATTTATTGTTAATATGTGGAAGCATTTGGCAGCCGTTTTGGAGCGGCAAGGATGGCTCAGTCAGTAGCACACCAGGCTCGTATTATGGTTTCCTGGTTTTTCTCTGCAAAGTTTGACACCTTCATGCACTCAGTGGCCAGATCAAAAGGCTCGAGTTGGGTAGGTGACCCAACAAATAGCTGTTAGGAGATAGATGAAAGTCTCCTTTCAAGGTCATGCAGCATATTCTGTAATATGCCCAGAGTATAGCTCATCTATACAGAGTGCCATGGCTTAACATTCTATAAACAGATGGCAACCTTTCCAAGTCCCTTTTTCACCGAATAGCACTGTTATTTCAAGAACGGTAGGGTGCATTATCAGAGATAAATCTCAACACCAGCACAGCTATGACTCAAAACTGAAACTGCAGATCACTGGCTGGACTGATACCGACTAAGCTAAAGCCCACTCCACAAGTGCAACCCCCACCCCATCACCACCTGCCCTCCCACTCAATGTAAAAATTCCTATAATATTCATCTTTGTAAACCATTTCTGAATAAATTTCCTATTCAAAATATATTTGAGAAATGAATTAGGTAGTTCAATCTTTCCTATGAAAATGAATTAAATAGTACAATCCTAAAAATATAAAGGCTCTGAGATAATACACTAGTAAGCTGTAAGTAAACTAATTCCACTTTATCATTATAGATGAAAGTAATTGAAAAAATATAAAGTTCAGTTGTTAATGATTGGGTTGTTTAACCTCTGAGTGGCACTTTTTTGCACAAAAGCTCAGAGAAGGTTGTGGGGGGAGGGGGACCCACTGGACAGCTGGTGGCCTCCTGTCTAGCATCTTTAGCGTGCACAGGTATGGCTCTCCCACAGGTGGGGCCACAGTTTAATTTCCTACCTGGTGGACGTTGGCTTTTCCAAGCCCATCAATGTCCACTACTGACTGTGGGCAGGGAGTTTTTGCAGAGATCAGCCTCAATGCCAGCTGAACTAGGACTCAAACCTAGGAATACAGGTTATAAGTCTGGTGTACTACCAAATTAGCCACCTCCACAGCACTAAGAAGCTCACAATTGATGTGTAGAAAGGTGACAAGATATAACGTGTTTCTATTCAAAACATATTCCATAATTGTAGATGAAGCATCAGGGTGCAAAAATGTTAAGTGGAATTTTTAATGTTTGTGAAGCATTCTTTGTGCTACTGTGTTGTGCCAATGACATTAATTAAAATACTCGATAATCTGAATACTACGGTGAAGCTCCAATATCACATCACTTATCTGATGCATGCCTTCATCTAAAAACTGCAATTCTGGAATCTGTCAGTTTTGTGAAAGTTTAATTATTTGAGGCTTTTACGGAAGTTAATATCGTACAACCGCAATGTGTTGTTTGTACACTACTACAATTAAAATTAACGTAACTTTCTCTAAGTACTTAATACACAATTGCACAAACTTAATGTGAACCTTACAGATACATTTTCAAGAAATATGAAATAAGCATCATTATCACTAAAATAGGGTTATAAATTTATAATATTTGACACTATTCTTTTTGTTTAGGTTTGAATTATAAAAATACGAAGTTGTATTGATTAATAATACGTCTACATACCTATTGACTAGCTTTCTCAAATGCAACCGGCCATATGTTTTTATAACGTTGCCAGTTCTTATAGATTATTTATTAGTAAGAAAAGAAAAACGTGGAAAGTAGTGTTCTATTGGTTACTAATGAATATCATCGTGACCAGTTTTTTTAAAACTTTTCCTTTTGGCGTTGCACTTTTGAAATAGCCCATTTACCGCGACATATCCAGTGATGAAAGTTGTTCGGTACCTTAGACCATTGAGGTAGTAATACTGCTTAGTGCATAGAGGTAGGAAGAAAAGAGGAGGGGCCCTAAGCACTTGAAGATGATGCTACGGCGACTGCGCGGCAGCCATGTTTTTCTATTCAAAACATTGATCAGTAGTGTTGGAATACAATGTGTCTTGCGCTATAAAAAATTTATTTTATACGATATTTGTGTTATGTTAATTTATTCAGCGTTTTGGATTCACTAATCACACTTCAAAAAAGATAACAGGAATTACCTTTAATCGGTTAGTTTGTCATTTTTATAAAGTTTAATTAATTATATAATGATACAAGTATCTTTGCGTTCTAATTACGCCGCTATGAAATCAGTTTTATTTCGAGTTACAAACCTCGATTCTTCAAAAAAGATTTTTTTTATTTTCTGAGGATTGTACTCAGTGATAAATGTCAAGATGCACTTCTTATATTGATTGATTGATTGATTTTACGTTACACTTATTTGAGAATTCCTTCTGCAGGCTTTCTCAGTTAAAACATTTTGTTGGCTGTAATTGAATATTAGTGTGTATTCTATTTAATGGATGATGAATTTACATACTTTTAAATAGAGGTGATTAAAATATCAGGGAGTTTCATTTTTGTTTTTTATTTTATTTTAGGTGGAAGTATTAGATATTATTATTTTGTTTAAATATTTCAGTGTTTAAATTCCTCTCTCTTCCTGATTTAATAAGTTCAGTGTAAAAAGGGAAAAGTAAATTACAGTAAAGTATTTTCATAAGGTGAGAAATATAATCTTTCTTTTTTTTTTAATTTGGATAGCATTTAAGGGTTTTGTTTAAATGTCCCCCTTTTTTTGGATTGGAGTCTTATCTTTTTGAATTTCTTTTTAGATTAACTTAATGTGTCTGGTGTAAATTGCCATAGGTGAGTGATAACAATCATTAGTTAGGGTGAAAAATTTTCAAATTGTTTAAATAATTTTAGTTAAAAGAGGAAAGAAGAGTGTAATGCTTTTCTCCTTTTCGTTAATTCTTTCGATAGGATTCAAATTTTCCCTTTTTAAGGTGAATACTGAATTTATTTAATTCTGTATGGATTTTAAATAGAGCGAGTGTATTGTTTGTAGTTGTTTTATTTTTAGTTTGGTTGAGGTGTAGGTTAGGCGTACATAAAGGGAGGTATGAGAGACTGAGGAAGTTAGGCACTGAGATGTTAGGTTCGAGTCACTGTCTGGAATGTTGCCTTTTATTTTTAAATGGATATTATATTCCCTTCACCCTGTGGATATACTTTTTTTTTAGTATTTTTTTTAATTTTTATTATTTTTACTTAGTATAATTTTTAGTTTCTTTTTTTATATAGTTTTTTCAGATATTATTTTGAATTTTTCCTTTGTGGCTGAGGAAGGATGTATTTCAATCCTTATGGGTTTTTTTTGAGAGATTGTAATAATTGTGTATTTTGTATTAATTGTTAACTCTGGTTAAGGGAGGAGCATGAGATGGGGGAGAGATGTGAAGCTGAGAGTACAGACACAGAGCTGGTGGGTTCCAGCCACCATCTGGGGAAGTTTTTCTTTTATGGATTGTTAGCTATTTTTTTTGTATATATATTTTTTTAGTTCTTTTTTTTACTTCTTATATTAACAACAGCAATATATTTACAAATAAGCAGAAATTCAGGGTTGTAGCTACCTCAAAAAATCGGGTGTCATCACACCAGATATTTTTTTTTCATGTTACGGGTTCAGAGATGTGTTGCAAATTTTACATATTTATTTCAAACTTAATTCTATGGTTTACTGTTCCGTACTGTTTAATTTAAATAAATTTCTTGAAAAGATGCTTTTTTTTGCACTGTAAACTAAAATGCACTGTCAGCTTATGGCCAATACATAGAAATTATCTTTTATTTCAGCTTTCCATTAGATAAAGAGAGACGAGAAGCATTATAGATAACAGTTTTACTAATGTGTCTGATTAGTTTCATATATTTTTCACTATATCACAAAACAAAGAATTTTGATGATGACACACTTTGTCTATAGAAGATGTTAAGTTCCTCATCTATCAAAAAATATCTTGGCTAGATGTGATTGTACCTTTATCCATTATCTGAAATATTAGAAAATTTTAAACAAAGTCAGTACAAAGTTTTAAAAATGTCTAATCAGTACTTAAAAGTTACTTATGTGGTACAGATGAAGTCCTGATATCTTTGGGCTTCATATCAAAATAACATACATATTGCTACAATCAGAACAGTGAATATGAATAGTATAACTGCAAATTAAGGTTTTTAATAATGATGTAATACAAACTAGGTTACAAGTGACTTCCAGCAGTTGAAATGTAAAAAGTTACAACTAAATGTTATAAATCATAATGTTAAGCTAATTTGCATCACTTTCTGCACTTTGTTGTCAGAAAAGGAAACAGTTAACCGAAAAATTCTCCAAATAAAACAGTAGAATTAATTAATCAATAAATAGTAAATCCAGAGCTACCTGTTGACTTTGAAGTCAAAATGAAAATTTAGTACACTCATAATTGTCTTAATAGTGGGTGTCAAAACTTATTAACATATTTTTTTGGAGTTGACTATTGTGAAAAATCACTGGAAAGCATTTTAATGTAGGTGTGTTTTACATGATTTCTCCACCAAAGTTTAAAGTGTTTTCAAAATCTACCATTTTGACTCCTACTCTATTGGCTTTATTTAGTTTTGTTAGACAATTTTTTTTTATTCTTGTGGAATCAGAATTTTTTTAAACATAAAATAGCTATTTTCTGAATCTTACAAATGTGACTTTTTGCGGTTTAAATGCTGTTTGAATACGACCATAACAAACAATTACAAGATTTTAAAAGTTTATTTATACTGCACTGATAACAGTAGAAAACATTTTATGGAAAAAACATAAAAGTTATATGCAATAAATAAAAAAAATAAATACCCCCTCAAGCAGCTGCTTGCCACAGAGGTTTGACAGGAGCCTTCCAGTTTATATGCCATAGTAGAAGGTCTGAGATGATGGCAGGACCTCAGCAGAAAAACGACACATACATCCATGCCTTATCAGGGGCTCGAACCCAGGTCCAGTAGATCAGTAGCCAAGCGTGGTATGGCCGAGTGGTTAGCATTTTATGGATAAAACATAAAAGTTATATGCAGTAAATAAAAAAAATTAATACCCCCTCAAGCAGCTGCTTGCCAAAGAGGTCTGACAGGAGCCTGCCAGTTTATATGCCATAGTAGAAGGTCTGAGGAGTGTTGTCAGAACAAGAATCTTGGCTGCAAACAACGATAAAGATTATTTAAAAATTCTTAACAAATGATTTAAATGAGGCAGAACTTTTCTTTTTTTGTTTTTTATTTCAATGAGGTAATTCTAGTGTAGTAATTAAAACAAAATAGACTTAATTAATACACACTTAATGATTTATATCGGATGAAAAGCGAATACTCTGGCAACTTCTTCTCTTTCAAATCGAGGTTTTGTATGAAAATAAAAAAAAATCGATATGCTCTTAATATGTGATTAAAGCTGAACTAAATTGACTGTAAACTTAGCAGACTTTAATTTGAGCCCGTTTAAAACAGGAACAATGGTAAACATATTTTAAAATCTAATACATGATCAAATCTTTCAGCTTAAGCGAAAGCCCTCAAAATTTATAGATCTTATTAGTGCAAATCTGCGCCCATTTAAAAAAAAAAACATGAAAAATCACATTTATTTTCTTCTTTCATTAAAAAATATTAATTTTTATTAAAAATTAAAAGAAATAATCAGATAGTGTAAACTTTTTTTTTTATTCAGCTGAGGCAGGAAATCAAATCTCTTTCCAATAAATGACACAATTTAATTTCATGCCATAAAAATACCCAAATATTATAAGCTTGTTATTCAGCTGAAGCATAAAGAAATTCAAGCCTCCTTCGCGCACGCACGCACACACACACACACACACAAATGACATAATTGAAATTGCATGCAATATATATATAAAACAGAATAATTTAAACTTTCTCTCATTTCAACTAAGGCAGAAGGAAAGACAAGACCCCCCTCACACACACACAAATGACATAATTGAAATTTCATGCTATAAAAAAAAAGAAACCAAAAAATAAACTATTTTCATTTCAGCTGAGGCAGTAGGAAATTCATATCACACACACATAATATAAGAAATGAAGTTACTGCAAAGTATATTTTTGTCACTGTGTTTTGTGCAAATTTAGATGTTTGCTCTAATATGATGCTTTTTAATTTTTCTGTCATTTGTGTCTCTAAATGGTGAAGTCTGATTTTAGCATATTCTTTTGTAATATTTCTTTTTCATAGTGTAAGCATGATTGTCAATTTCCACATCCAATTCCCTATTACTGATATGACTATCTAGTGATATGAGCACCAACATGCATTAAAGAATATGTAGGACATTAACATGAATTTTTTAATTAGGTATTAAATAGTTGTTGTTGAGAATATGAAGTTTTCTCCTAGAAGAGACTGTTCAGTAATTTTTGCAACTGCACACACATACTGTGAGAAAGGCGAGAAAACCTCAATTTTTAATATTAACCTTTAAAGTGACAGAAGCTGATTAATCAGTTTCCAAAAATCCCTACAAAAGAACCTGCAACATGCTTTTTTATGAGTCCCTACGATTTTTTTCCAGAATTAAATGGTTTTTCTTTTGATATGTAATATGGACTATTTCATTCATTAGTTTTTCATAATAAGGATCAAAAGTTGTTTCTTAAAGAAAAAAAAATCTTTGTAAGGGTTAATAAGTGCAAACACAGAAAACTGCATTGGGCCAGAGTCAATTAATACTAATTTATATTCTATGCAAGAAATTTTTCGTAATTGTTTTGCTATAAAGACAGCTTATAATGACATTTTCCAAATTCAGAGAAAAGAGACACAATGACCTTCATTGTTTTGCTGTGATTGCTTGATATTACCCACATGTGAGAAACACCTAAAATGTCACTGAGCATTTCATTATTGCTGCCAATGATTTTAATTTTATTGAAAGTTTTTTTATTGAATTGCCATTTTTCTTATTGATTATCAGCCAGTTAATTATTAATTGCATGTGTGCATTTTGGAACTAAAGATCAGTAGGTTATTATAGTTTCCCTCTTTTTGCTCTTATAGGTTAAAAAAAATAAATATGTACCTGGCTGAATTTGTGAGTAAAAATATATTTTGAGACAGACAAACCAACTGTTAAAAAGTAATCTATGGAGATTTTTCAGCTATATATAACTGAAACAAACATAAAAATTAGAGTTTCAGAAGCTATATCTGAATTTATATCATTAGCATTATTACCATAATCTACATATCCCCAATAGCATTTGCCATTGAAGAGTATTTGTTTCCTAATCGACTTCTCAAATAATAAAGTGAATATCATATGCTTCTGCTTACTATCAGTAAAATTTTCCATGCAGAAAACTTCAATAAATCCAGCAAGACCATCTACAGATCTGCACCACGTTGAAATTGTGAAGCTATTGAGAAAGAAGATTTTCTCTTACAAATTCATAAGCCTTTTTAAAAATAAAAAAAATCCTCAATTTTTAATAAGTTTTTGGAGAATGAAAATATCGTGGTAAACCTATTTACCTCTTGGCAATAAAATATGCCACTGTTTCTTTCAGCATTATGCTGTGAATTTCTGAACAGGTTTAAAGTTATATCTAGAAACACAGACTTTGATGTCTCAATGTTATTTTGATGACCTTTTGAGCCTTAAACAAATCTAATATTTCTTTTAAAACAGAAGAGTTTGATGCTTGGCTCTTTGCTGGCAATAATATCACCATAGCATTTTCTTTAAGCTTTGGATTTCATTTTGCAATGACATCAACTTTCTCTTAAATTTTCTAGGACTCTTCCCTCTTACACAGCATGAGTGATCATTTTTATAAGCAATATCTGTTCTCATTGCAATTTCTATCATATCTTCTACAAGTGCCTCTCAATACAGGCATTTGTTACAAATGTGAATAAAGTTGGCACAGCATCATTAATTCATCCTACTGTGCCATTTTCTGGAGCTTTATTTTTAAAACAGTATAGTGCTGGGAACAGATAGTACTAGCTACTGTTTAAAGAGAGACAGTGGAGTTTCAACCAAAATTGACAAGCCTTAGCATTTCAACTCATAAAATTTTTTTATCAAATATGAAAAGCAAATTTTTAGGCTTCATTTATCACGTGCAAAATTATAAAATCCGTATTTCAGGCGTTTGTTTGAGAAAAAAAAATAATTTGTGTTATTTTGGCACAATAAAAATGCAAAGCAGAAGTCTCATAAAATTAATGTCTAAGTTCAATATTTCTTTTAGAAACAAAATTCACGAAAATATTCTATAAATTCCATGCTGATTCAATCTGTAAATCGCCTTCTTTTCATATGTAAATATTATTAGTTTCATTTATGAAAAAATAGTGAACTACATTTGATATTATACTAGGACAGAACGGTATTTTAAAATGCTTTATTTATTTTTATGCCTCTCTGCTTTAACAATTTAAATTTAAAAGCATTTCACAATATTCGTAAATTACTAACCTATGAAATGTCGAATTGCTGCTTTTATAGTATTTTTCAGTAGTTAGTACACAATTCTTGTAAATCTAAGAGCGTGGTGAAAGGTTTGTTTCCACTAATCAAACACGCCTCTCTCTGTGCCTCACTGAGGAGTAGGCTTAAGATTTTGTACATGTTCATGGCGTCCGTTGCCAGTCGTCTCTAGTAATATTACCTCAATGCCTTAGACCAGTGTTTCTCAACCTTTTATGCTTCACATACCTGCTGGAAATGAGTATGTTACTGGTGTACTCCTTACATAGATAGATAAAACTATAGTTATAGTATAATAATACCAACTTAGTGGCTTTGTTACTAGATCTAGCTACTTTTGAGCTCTCATAGCGTACCCCAAAAATTTTTTTCCGTGTACCCCACGTTGAGAACTCTGTCTTAGACCATAAATGGAACAGACGGACATAGTTGCAGTACATCTGCTGCTGCAGTAACACCATTCACTCTAATATTGACTACAACGAACTGATCAGACCCAAAGAAACTGTACATAATAGAAGTAAAAAAAGAGATTTATTGTATTATATCTGGAAAAAATTTTCTATAGTGCAAGATAAAATAATGTTAAATGAGAAACACTGTAAATGTGAAATACCCTGTACATATAGCACGAAATTTGCCTTTGAATTAGAAATTTTATTTTACTCTCGATGTTCTATGTCAATGTCATTAATATCTTTGTTAAATATTTTGAATATCACATTTAAATGTCAATATTACACTCATTATTCAGATTTAGAGGCCCAAAAATCGAAATATATATATGTAATTATTCTGATTCAAGGGAACATTGAAAAATAAATATGAAAGTGATGTGGTGAAAACGTTAGCATTGGTAAGCAAATAATGAACTGTATTTGCAAAATAGAATGAATATTAAAATTTCTTTCGTAACGCAGCAAAACTTGAAATACATTGAAAATCGAGATATTAATTTATTTGATTGAGATCTTTATCTGCAGTCACATTTTTCAAAACAAAACACAATTCTGTACGAACAAGCATATACAAATCAACACAAATAAAACCATATATGTAAAATATTTACGTGAAATGAAATGTATTAAAATAGAAGCCATATAAGAATAACCAATGAGCTTTATGCTCTTACAGGTTGTCTAATTTCATTATTATTGTTATCGATATGCATTTTTACAGTACATTTTACAAAGGTTTAAGAGTGGAAATAAAATTTCAAAAATCAGTAATTTCAGATTTGTTCATTATGAAAATGAAATGAGATGAAATGAATATGCAAATGATGAATATGCATATGAAATGAGATAATTCACTTAACAGTGAAATGAAGACTCATTATAGTTTATATTTAATAATCTTTGTCTAAATTTTGATTTTAAAGCTATTCTCATTCCCTTATAGTGCTCGGTAATTGGTTAAAATTTTGTGGAGCTAGAATCATGAAATCTCTATGGATAATTTCTTTCTATGAATTCATTCCATAGAGAATATCATTAATCTCTATGGATAATTTCTTTTCTTGAAAAAGGTACATAATAAAGTTCTCTCTTTCTAAGATTTGTTTCTGTACGTTGCAATTTTAATAAATCTTGGTTTTTAACTACAAACAGAAGGATTTTATAAATATATATTTGTCTTAAATCCAAAATTTTATTTTCAATAATCATATTTTTTAATTTCGTATTTTTGTTGTTCATAATAACTTTCAGAATTTTGTTTTGCAATGATATTAATTTATTTAAAGAGTTTAAATATGTTCCTCTCCAACTAATTATGCAATATTGTAAAGTAGACTGAATCCATGAATAGTAAAGAGTTATGAGAAAGAAAGTACTTACAGTTTTCTTTAGATGATGTATTCTAGTTAGGAAATGTCTTAAACGTTTTGCAATTATGTTTGTGTGACTACTCCATTTCAAATTACTATGAATATTAATCCCCAAACATTTGTATGTTTTAATTCGTTCAATTTCCGCATATGCACAAACATTATTATTATTGCAAATAAATTTATGATATATATATATAATTTTTCCTTCGAAATAACTCATTTTAGGGAGACTGAAATACATTGAATACGATTTTTCGATATTTAGTGTAAGATGATTTTGATGAAACCAAAATTGAATTTTTTTTAAATTATGAAATGTTATATAACAACGATTTTAATTTTTTAAAATTCTTTCCTCTATATACTAAAGCAGTGTAATCAATATAGGATATAGGATATCCCTTTAAGTTATTAAAAAAAATCATTGAAATATACACTACAGGAAAAAAATTGCAAGACCTGGAAGGATTAATGCCATTTTATTGAAACGCAGGAAGCTGTTAGCACACACAGAGATCTGCGATTGATAACATTATAAAAAAATATGGAAAATTACCACTTTACCTACCTGGTAGAGTGGTATAATTAGCATAATGTTGAACTGCCCCGCACAGCAATGCATTCATGCATTTTATTCCCCAAGAGGGGAATAAAATGCCAAATAGTGTGAAGGTACTGTTCCATTTTAGCGACATTGGTTAGCATACCTGTTGTGTGTTGTTGGAGCTGTCGGCCCATCATGTCCCAGACGTGTTCAGTAGGTGAAAAGTCTGGCGAGAGTGCTGGCCACGGTAATACCTGAATGTTTTGCTTTTGTAGATACTGCAGATTAATGTGGGATGTGTGTGAATGGGTGTTAACTTGCTGGTAAAAGATTCTGTGCTCTGAACAAATGGGACAGCCACTGGCTGAAAAATGCTCATAACATATCGTTGGGCAGTTAGAGAGATCCCTTTATGATGACCAGTTGTGACCGAGATGTCTGACTAATGGCACTCCACATCAAGACACAAAGTGCTGGAGCTGTGTGATGATGTTGCCCACATTGGGTTGCGTTTTTTTCCCCTGGATGATGGCAAACACGTTGTCTGCCATCGTGCTGACCAAGACAAAAATGAGATTCGTCACTAAACGCCATAGTACCCTAATCTTGTTTGTTCCAGTTCTGTCTGAGGTAACACCACTGAAGACATGCTTGCATGTGGGCAGATGTGAGGGGCAAAACAATGCCGGATGCTAGGCTAGCAATGAAAACTACAAAAGGCTATTGTTTACGTTTGCCTGGTAGGTATTCTATGTGTTACCTATTGCCAGTTCCTTTACAGTTGCGTTGGATCTGGAATCTGTCACGCAATGCCATGCATCGCAAATGGTGGTCTTGTCGCTCAGTGGTCATATGTCATCTTCCTGATCCTTTTGGCGTGTGCTGGATCCTTCTTGAACCCACTGGCACCATACCTGTACAACTGTGTTGGGATTGGAACAAGGTTGGCCACATTTCTGTAAGACAATCTAGTTTCTCTATGGCTAATGATTCTATCAAAAATCAATGCTAATGAGATCTCTTCCAGATTTATGAAAACAGAAATCTTCTTTAACGAACATTTATGCCAGCTAAATAAGAAACTATTCTATGAAGTTAAACAGTTTGGATATGAACACAATTTCAGATATATATGGAGAAAAGATGGAAAAGTATATATAAGAAAAGATGAGAATCTCGAGTGTTACATATAACAAATGTTAATGATTCAAGTAATACTCCTTAAATTATGAATAATTCATATCATATAAATTATAGCATTTTTCCATTTTATGATACTACTGTGTTCAAAATTTCAAAATATAGCAGACTTTGGTAATTTCATTACACATAATTTATACATTTGCTTTAATATAATCCATCTAAATATTTGTAGTTTAAGAGCACATTTTGATGAATTATTAATTTTATTGTCTACTGTTAATTACAATTTATATGTAATAATATTAAATGAAATATGGGTGAAGGATGATGAAATCAATTTATTTAACGATAGCAAATGATTTTAAATGTGGAAACTACAATATATCTGGTGATATAATATTTTATTTTAAGAAAGAATTGTTTGATTTTCAAAATGTTAGCAATGAAATGAATACTGCTGATAATATAAATGTATACAATAAACTAAATGATTTTTATATTATGGCATTATATGGAGTTCATAGTTATTCAATCATGAGTATCTGGAGAACTAGATTCAGTTTTGAATATTATTAACTATAAAAATGCTATATTTATTGGAGATATCAATATTCACATAGGTAATGATAACAATAATACTAATGACTATTTCAATATATTATCCGCAAATGGATTTGAATCTTTCATTAACCACTATACAAGAATTTATAATCAATCTGAAGGTTGTATAGATCAATTCAACCTTTAAAATAAAAAATAAATACCCCCTCAAGCAGCTGCTTGCCACAGAGGTCTGACAGGAGCCTGTCAGTTTATATGCCACAGTAGAAGATCTGAGAGGATGGCAGGACCTCAGCAGAAAAACGACACACACATCCATGCCTAAATCTGGGGCTCGAACCCAGGTCCCTTAGATCAGTAGCCAAGCGTGCTAACCACTCGGCCACGGGACGGCTATTCAACCTTTAGATTGATTAAATCAAAATATTATAATCAATCTAAAGGTTGCATTGATCATTATTAGAGAACATAAGATATATGATTATAAATATGCATTATTTCTAAATAATATAACAGATCACTACACTTTGATTTTAAAAATTCTTAATCCTAATGTAAGAATAAAAAAGAAACATGAAAGAACTAGATCAATTTTAAAACGTTAGAATCAAAGATAAGATATTTAAATTTAAAATTGGATGAAATTTATAATTCAAATACAAATGATATATATATATATCAAACGTTTATAGAGTTAATTAATCATGCAATATTAAACTGCACACAAACACATGATACTGATGAAAGAAACTTAAAAATTAATTGTAATCCTCGAATAACTGATGAAATAATTAATTTGATTAAAAAAAGAAAAAAAGCGTTTTTAAGACACAAAAAACCTCATAAATACATATATTGCAATATAATGATGAATATAAAACAATTAAAAATAGCACAGTTTCAAAAATAAGAAATTTGTAAATTAAATTATGGCATTAAATGGAGTTCACAGTTATTCAATTATGAGTATCTGGAGAACTAGATTCAGTTTTAAATATTATTAAATATAAAAATGCTATAAATAATTATGGAACAGAATAATTATTTAGTTTTTTTTAAAAGTTTAACAGAATAATTATTTAGTTTTTTTTTTAGAAGTTTAAAAAAGATACAAGGAAACAATAGAAATGTGCAAAGAAATTTTTAAAGGAACAAACTTCTGATTCAACAATACCAATGTATACTGATGCAGTAAAATTAACTAATGACTTTAATTATCATTTTACTAATGTTAACAATTACAAAAATGAGGCAAATATCAACTTTCAAAACTATCCCTTTATCTTAAATAACAAAAACCACATATGTTTGAAAGAGACAGATGAAACTGAATTAAATGATATTATAAACAACTTAGATGGAAATAAAGCTTATGGATATGATAATATAAGTTCCAAAATATTAAAAATCATTAATGAGTACCATGCACCATTTTTAACACAAAACATAAATAAATCGTTTAATTTTGGCATTTTTATAAACCAACTAAAAACTGCTGTTGTGAAGCCTATATACAAAAAAGGAGATATAATTGTTTTAAAAAATTATAGGCCAATCTCTATATTATCTGTTTTTTCAAAAGTTATTCAAACAATAAAGAAAAACAGAATTTGGACATTTTTAAATAATTCATCATTTTTTAAAAATCTCAGTTTGAGTTTGTAGAACATAAGAGTACAGATCATACAGTGTTAGAAATGACCACTAATCTTTTACATGGAATAAATCTTTCTCAAAACACTATGGTAATTTTTTTAAGCATTACAAAAGCATTTCATACCGTAAATCATGCAATTTTATTGCAGAAACTAAATTACATTGGTCTTAGAGGAAGTACGCTAAAATGGTTTAAATCATATATTACAGATAGAAAACAAATTGTAGACATAAGAAAACCAAACGTTGACCGTTATTGTTTACTGAAAGAGTGCCTCAGGGCTCAGTTTTGGTGGCTCTTTTGTTCCTGATATACTACAGGAAATAAAAAATGCAACACTTGCAAGAAGTTATACAAATGTGACGAAATTTAGGGAGGTGGTAGTATATGGAAATACATGGAGATGATTAAGTTTGCAGGACGATCGAAGCGATTGGACAGGCGCGAGCTGACGTCACTCGTGGGGAGCAGTCAAACACAGATAAGGCAACCAAAGGACCCTGGTCGACAAAACGTTGTGGAAATTGTTCTAAACCGCTAAAGATGCCTTACACAGCCGTTGACAGCCATTCTAACAGTTAACAGATTTTGAGCGTGACTTATTCCTTTATATATCCCTTTATCTTAAATAACAAACACCACATATGTTTGAAAGAATCATCAGCCATAGAAATATTGACGTGAAAGAATTATTTTAATTTCTTTAAATTCTTCCATTATGTATTTATTATTTTTAATAAATTCTTCACGTAAGCAATCAGTAGTCTTTTGTCATTACAAAACTGTTACCAGAAACAATTGTATGTGGTTTTAATCTGCTTTTAGTTCCAGTTTCTTTACTTGTTAGATTGACATTATCATCATTAGTTTCTACACATCTTACATCTGTATCAGAGTGATGCCAGGGAGAATGTTTGCTTGAGTAATGCTTTTTATAGATTCTTTTTAAGCAAAGCAGTTATCATAAAAGTTTAAAAATATATATACACATATTTCATTTTTCTGTTTTGGAACACCTAATATTTCAATATTAGAGTTTTTAGAATATTGTTCAAGATAATTTAGTTGTGTTTTCATCACATTCATTTTGGCCTTTAATTGCATTTTTTCATTTTTTAAGATTAATATTTCTTTCTTTCTTCATTTCTGATTTTTAAATCATTGATAGTTTTGTTTAATTCTATTATATAATCAATTGAATTCTAAAGATCTTTTAATTTCTTTAAATTCTTCATTTATATATTTATTATTTTTAAAAAATTCTTCACGTAGGCAATCAGCAGTCTTTCGTCAGTACAAAACTGTTACCAGAAACAATTGTATGTGGTTTTAATCTGCTTTTAGTTCCAGTTCCTTTACTTGTTAGATTGACATTATCATCATTAGTTTCTACACATCTTACATATGTATCAGAGTGATGCTAGGGAGAATGTTTGCTTGGTAATGCTCTTTATAGATTCTTTTTAAGCAAAGCAGTTATCATAAAAGTTTATAGTGTTATTCAAGTGAAATGTACACATAAAATATTATCATTGAGGTTTATATTTTCCACAAAGGCAGAATATCATTAGTTCACACCAATCGAACATATTGACAAAATAACCAGTCGTGAACTATTGACACCTGATGACATATGAGCATGGGGAAATCACAGAAAAAAAAAGTTACAGATGCGCAACTCCCATGACGATGGCAGCACCATCACAACTAAGACCCCGAACTTCAGTGCGTATACAATTATTCTCTTCCTATATTTAAAGTTATTTTGAGTTAGTTCACACATTTTTGTACATATTAATTTGGTCTAGAGTATATACTTTAAAAAAAAATAATTTTAAGTGTTGGATATATTTTATGCTTGGTTTATGTCCAGAGTTTATTCGATATAAGTATGTTATTGCTAATCTGTGGTCTAAAGGAAATTTCATTGGTATAATTTTTTTCTACTGGAGAATTTTTTTAAATATTCGCGTAAATTACCCAATTGTTGCAAACCTAACAGCTTCACATTTGTGTATTCTCCATTCATATATATGGTATTTTAGCAAGACACTAAATTTTCCAACTTTACCCTTTTGCTATAAAACAAATTGCTGGAATGATCAATCTTGCCTAGTTTTGAAATAAAAAAAAAGGTTAAAGCTATTTCAATGTAAATAAAAAATTAATTTTCCCAGGGGCCGGATCAAAAGGGCACCATCCCCGCTCTCTCCCCCCATAAAATGTTACTAAAGGTAATAGAGGCAAATATCATTAAACATATTGTTGCGGATTACAAAAATGGATAGCCACTGAGCGTGAGTATTAAAAACTATATTTTAAAACCAAATTCAATACAAGGTAAATAGTTACAAAGAAAATATGGATGAAGTATCTTATAAACAAATCAACTATTATCCATACACAAGTCATCAACCTTCCTGCACAGAGCACACAACATTAGCTCTGTCTATTCCACTAAATATTACCTTTTTACTTGATTACCATGTCCTTGAACATCTTCATACTCAAACAAAATCGTCCTGTGCTAGTTCACTAACTCACATTAGCAGAACCATACTACTGTCCGCGTACACATCACATAAAAGATACCACTTTTATACTTCCCGCGTACACATCACATAAAGATAATTCTTTATACTTAACACGCACTGTCTCTGAACAGCTAACTGTCCATTTTCGAACTCTCGACCGTTACACACACGACCGTTACACGCTCCACTGTTCTTCTTCAAATTCTCTCAAAGTTCTTATTCGTTGGCTGATACTTTTTGCTTTTGGATGCCAGATTCCTTCTGTCGTAACACTGCCCACTTCCTAGGTCTTGTTCGTCCCAAACAATTCTGGATTCCAAAACTTCTTCAGTTCTTCGATGAAACGGGGCCAAACGATCCACGTGAACCACTTGCACTTTGTAGCTGGACGTCGACGAATGCGATATACCACGTCATTAATCCTGTTAACTATTGTATATGGACCTTCCCAAGGTTTCTGAAGTTTTGGAGATAGTCCTTTCTTTCTATGTGGACTATATAGCCAGACAAGATCTCCTTGATTGAAAACAGTTCCATTTATTTTACTGTCATATCTTGTTTTGGTTCTGTCACTTGCGATGTCGATGTTATGTCTAATGGAGTGATGGATTTCTTTTAGTCGTTGTTGTAATTCTTGTACGTATTGTGGAGTGGGCCGACCATATAAAAGGTCACAGGGAAGACGTAACTCTCTTCCAAAAAGCATCATGGAAGGTGTCTGTCCAGTTGTCTCATGCACTGCCGTCCTATATGCCAGCAAAAGGAGTGGTACATGGCGATCCCAGTCACGTTGATGGTCGTTCACAAATAATGCTAAATGCTGAGCAATTGTTCTATTGAATCTTTCAACTATACCATCCGACTGAGGGTGTAAGGGAGTTGTTCTGGTTTTCTGAATGCCTAATAGTTGACAGATGCCTTTAAACACATTGGATTCAAAATTCCGTCCTTGATCAGAGTGAAGTTGTAAAGGTAATCCATACCTACTAATGAAGTTATTAACTATCATCTCCGCCACTGTTGTCGCTTCCTGGTCTTGGATGGGATATACCTCAGGCCACTTTGTGAAATAATCCATTACCACTAATGAATATCGATTTCCATCATCAGTTCTAGGAAACGGACCCATTACATCAATGGCTATTCTTTCAAAAGGGGCACCAACGTTATACGTCTGCAGCTTACCCCGACTCCTAGTCTTAGGGCCTTTCTTTGCTGCACAGGCTTCACATTGCCTACACCATCTTTCAACGTCTGCCCTACTTTTCAACCAATGAAATCGTTCCCTGGCTTTGGCTAATGTCTTATTAACACCGAAGTGTCCACCAGTGGCACTATCATGTACATCTTTCATCACAAGTTCCACTCGGGAGCGAGGAAGGATCATCTGCTAACGGATCAGCCGTCCAGTGGGATTCTCCCATCTTCTGTATAATACACCGTCTTTCATTTTTAAGGAGTCCCACTGTGCCCAGTAACTTTTAGTAGTTGAACTATACCTCGAGATTTGCTCCCAATTAGGTCTTACATCAGATTTTTCAATCAATTCTATTATTGGTTTTATGTCTTCATCATCTAGTTGAGCCTTCATGATTTCAATTGGATTTCAGATGTTAGGGGTATCACTGTTTGTTTGTGTCGATACTATTTGCCTTATGGGCATTATCTCTTTAGTTACAGATTTCAGTTCTGCATTATAGCAATGTTTACAGTTGTCAATACATGGGCGCCTGGAAAGAGCATCTGCATTCTTATGCATTTTACCACTTCGATGTTCGATGGAGAAATCGTATTCTTGTAACCGTTGTATCCACCTAGCGATTTGTCCTTCAGGGTTTTTGAAGTTTAATAACCATCTAAGTGCAGCATGATCAGTACGTATAAGGAATTTCTGGCCATAGAGATAATGATGAAAATGTTCTATTGCTTTTACTATTGCTAACAGTTCTTTGCGTGTTACACAATAATTCCGCTCTGGTTTGGATAAAGTTTTACTAAAGTATGCAATAACTTTCTCTTGTCCGTCTTGTTCTTGTGAAAGTACAGCACCGACTCCTGTGTTACTTGCGTCAGTATCTATTACGAATTGTTTTCCAGTTTGTGGGTACGCTAGCACTGGTGCTGTGGAAAGAGTTTTCTTTAGCTGTTGAAAGGCTATATCGCATTCAGTGGTCCTCATAAACCACTGCCGTCCTATATGCCAGCAAAAGGAGTGGTACATGGCGATCCCAGTCACGTTGATGGTCGTTCACAAATAATGCTAAATGCTGAGCAATTGTTCTATTGAATCTTTCAACTATACCATCCGACTGAGGGTGTAAGGGAGTTGTTCTGGTTTTCTGAATGCCTAATAGTTGACAGATGCCTTTAAACACATTGGATTCAAAATTCCGTCCTTGATCAGAGTGAAGTTGTAAAGGTAATCCATACCTACTAATGAAGTTATTAACTATCATCTCCGCCACTGTTGTCGCTTCCTGGTCTTGGATGGGATATACCTCAGGCCACTTTGTGAAATAATCCATTACCACTAATGAATATCGATTTCCATCATCAGTTCTAGGAAACGGACCCATTACATCAATGGCTATTCTTTCAAAAGGGGCACCAACGTTATACGTCTGCAGCTTACCCCGACTCCTAGTCTTAGGGCCTTTCTTTGCTGCACAGGCTTCCCATTGCCTACACCATCTTTCAACGTCTGCCCTACTTTTCAACCAATGAAATCGTTCCCTGGCTTTGGCTAATGTCTTATTAACACCGAAGTGTCCACCAGTGGCACTATCATGTACATCTTTCATCACAAGTTCCACTCGGGAGCGAGGAAGGATCATCTGCTAACGGATCAGCCGTCCAGTGGGATTCTCCCATCTTCTGTATAATACACCGTCTTTCATTTTTAAGGAGTCCCACTGTGCCCAGTAACTTTTAGTAGTTGAACTATACCTCGAGATTTGCTCCCAATTAGGTCTTACATCAGATTTTTCAATCAATTCTATTATTGGTTTTATGTCTTCATCATCTAGTTGAGCCTTCATGATTTCAATTGGATTTCAGATGTTAGGGGTATCACTGTTTGTTTGTGTCGATACTATTTGCCTTATGGGCATTATCTCTTTAGTTACAGATTTCAGTTCTGCATTATAGCAATGTTTACAGTTGTCAATACATGGGCGCCTGGAAAGAGCATCTGCATTCTTATGCATTTTACCACTTCGATGTTCGATGGAGAAATTGTATTCTTGTAACCGTTGTATCCACCTAGCGATTTGTCCTTCAGGGTTTTTGAAGTTTAATAACCATCTAAGTGCAGCATGATCAGTACGTATAAGGAATTTCTGGCCATAGAGATAATGATGAAAATGTTCTATTGCTTTTACTATTGCTAACAGTTCTTTGCGTGTTACACAATAATTCCGCTCTGGTTTGGATAAAGTTTTACTAAAGTATGCAATAACTTTCTCTTGTCCGTCTTGTTCTTGTGAAAGTACAGCACCGACTCCTGTGTTACTTGCGTCAGTATCTATTACGAATTGTTTTCCAGTTTGTGGGTACGCTAGCACTGGTGCTGTGGAAAGAGTTTTCTTTAGCTGTTGAAAGGCTATATCGCATTCAGTGGTCCTCATAAACCGCTGGCCCTCTTCTGTCAGACGGTGTAATGGCCTTGCGACGTTGGAGAAACCTTTGACAAATCTTCTATAGTAGGTGCAAAGTCCAATAAAACTGCGAAGTTGATGAACATCTTGTGGTGGAGGCCAGTCTCTTACAGCTTCTATCTTACTAGGATCAGTCTTAATCTCTGATGTAGTGATCACATGACCAAGGTAATGAACTTCTTGCTGGAACAGTTTACACTTTGTCGGTCCCAATTTTAACTTGGGTGCCTTAAATTTTTCAAATACTTGACGAAGATTTCTCAAATGTTCTTCAAAAGTTCTTCCAAGAACTATGATGTCGTCTAAGTAAACCAGGCAGACCTCCCAAGACAAACCTTTGAGCACCGACTCCATTAGTCGCTCAAATGTGGCAGGTGCGTTAAAGTCCAAATGGCATCACCTTAAACTGCCAAAGTCCATTCCTTGTGGTGAAAGCTGTTTTCTCACGGTCTTCAGGAAGTATACTAACTTGCCAATAGCCGCTCTTTAAGTCTAATGTTGAGAACCATTCTGATCCAGACAAAGTGTCTAGTGTGTCATCCAATCCTGGGTAAAGGAAATGAGTCTTTCTTTGTTACGTTATTTAATCTGCGATAATCTACACAAAATCGTGTAGATCCATTCTTTTTCTTGACAAGAACTACTGGTGATGTCCAGGGACTCTGTGATGGTTCTATAATGCCCTGAGCTTCCATGTCCTTTATGAGTTGTTCCGTCTCCTCTCTTTTTGCCAATGGAAGCCTTCTTGCCGGCAGATGGACTGGAGGAGAATCACCAGTGTTGATTTTATGTTCTGTCAGGTTAGTACGGCCATAATCATTTGATGTGGCAGAAAAAATGTCAGAAAATTCTTTTAATAGGTTCTCGGCCTTAACAGCTTGATTTTCAGTTAATATTCGTCTTGTTTCTCTCCATAATTCAGTAAGATGAGATGGGATGTCTGTATAATTTTGATTTGAATCAGTAACTTCTATTTTATTTATACTTGTTACACAGGTAACAGCTTCACATATTGCTAATTCTTCACCTTTTTTTTTAACATTCTATTGGATTTGTTACAGTTCATCACTCTGATAGGGATCTGTTCTTTATCTATTCTGACTAAAGTCCTTGCAACCAGGATATTATGAGCCAAAGCTCCTTTACCAGAGGCATCAGTAACTGCCAATCGGAAGGCCCCAGAAGTCTCCGCCCGATGTCCACGGACTATAACTTCACTTTGTGCTGGGATCTCTGTGTCTTCGGTCACTAATATTGAAGTTACGCTTGATAAAGAATCAGACTTCCGGCTAAGCAGAGGAATCTCTTCTGTCTCATAGATGAGCAAGTTATCACTGGGTCTAATGTTGAATCCATGTTTCTTAAGAAAATCTAGGCCTAATATGCATTCATCGTAGATGTCAGCGATGTAAACAGGATAGCGTACCAGACAGCTACCAACTCGGATGTTAAGTTTTATTTTTCCATGGACTTTTGCACGATCTCCAGTGGCTGTTTGTAGGCTTATTTTAGACTGTGTAGTATTCAAGTTTGGGTGAGGTATTATTTTCTTTATTATATCCGTTCTGAGTAAAATTACATTGCACCAGGGTCGACTATCACACGGCAAGGTATTCCATTTATGGCTCCATCAGCTACTAATCCATTATTATCACCATGTAATGTTGAAACGTGGGCGACTTCCCCTGGGGCCAACCAATCAAACAGCCAGCCTTTCCCCCTCAAGACTGACTAATTTCTGTTTCCCTGATCCTTTTGTCTAGTTGATGGACTTGGACTCCTCATTCGTTTCCTATTACAGTTGGTACGAATGTGTCCGGTCTTGCCACAATTCCAACACTGAAGGTCTGTTGTAGTTTTTGAAGAACCTCTTATTCTTTCAAAATGGATAGCATCGCTTTAATTAGTTCTTTCATTTCATTATCCTTTTCTACAGTTTCTTCTGCACTCACAAATCTCACTGTGCGTTTGTTCGCTCGGGAGGAAAGCCTGGAACACTCGACACTATCTCAGTTCTCAACTCATTATTTTGTGCGGCCAGGTCACCTATTTCTCCTTTAATGTCCTTCATCAACTTTACTAATTCATCCATTCTTCTAGTTAACGGCATTCAATAAATTACCTACACTCCTAGACACCAAATGTTGCGAATTACAATATATGGATAGGCACTGAGCGTGAGTTTCAATATGTGTATTTTCAAACCAATTATAATACAATGCAAATCGTTACATAAATATGGATGAAGTATCTCATAAACAAATTAACTACCATTATACATAAGTCATTAACACTTTTTCTGCAGAGCATACAAGACCAGTCTGTTCTACTAAACTATTACCTCTGTACTTAGTTTATCATGTCACTTGAATATCTTCAGACGTAAAATAAACTCTCGTCCTGTGATAGTTCACTAAACTTTTCATATTAGCAAAATAATACGACCGCCCGCGCACTCATCACATAAAAGATACTTATTTTCTTTAGTTATCGCGCACTGACTCAGACCATCTGAACATCCTTTCAGATTTCACAACTTTTAATACACTGCACTGCTATATTTTTATTCTTCTTCTTCAGAACTGTTCTAAGTTCCAAATCGTTGGCTAATTGAATCTCTCGCAGAAGCACACACGAGGGTTCCAGTCACGTTAACTCGTGAAGTCACTGTTGCTCGTTCTTCTGTCGTAACAATATAATCAATCATATTGTTATGCAGCCCATCGGGTGAAACCCATGTGTACTTATGCATGTCGCGGTGTTTGTAATAAGAGTTAGTTATTCTGAATCCATTGAGTTTACTTACCTGTAGGAGACGTTGCCCATTTCCATTGCAGCTACCAATACCAAAATGGCCTATTACTACTCCCCAAAGGTCAGAGTCAGTACCAACTTTGGCATTGAAGTCACCTAGAACAAGGGTAATATCTCCTTTCTTGATAGAATTCAAAATATCTTGAAGTTGTCCGTAAAACCTGTCCTTCTCATTCTCATCGGCATCGTCAGTGGGGGCATAAGAGCAGGTAACATTCAAGTCATTAACGCCTGTCTGAAATTTTGCTCTAAGAAACCTTTCTTTAATGCACTCATTTCCTAGAAGAGCATCACTAGCGTGTCAGCTGAGAAGCAGACCCACAACTTGGTGATGCTTATTGTTGTCCCTCCCTGAAAAGAGAAATTTAAGATTATTTTTAAGAATCTGACCTTTATCTGTCCATCTGGTCTCTTGCAAGCTGATAATATCTAAATTATAATGGTGGAATTCTTGTGTGAGGACATCAAGAGAAAAAGCTCTGTGTAGAGTCCTCACATTCCAACTACCTAAGGAGAGAAAATGGTTAATGGGATGTTTAAAGAAACTATGTTTATTGAGAGAGGGAATGCCAGCAGTATCAAACAGCCCCCTAATCGTAGACATGGGGCAAAGACCCGTTCCCCCACCACTAAATGCTGAAGCCATCTACTCTGGAAGAAATCCTACAATGTAGAATTTGACGATGCCAATAGAAGCAAAATGTTCAGGTGCCTGTAACCTCTGCTCAGGATTATCCACCAGCTGATAAAGATATCCTGTTAATCTATTCACTTGGGGCTGTAAACCCACAAACAAACAGAAAACACAGTGGAAGATTTTCCCTCCACAGAAGCCCACCAGTGCAGAAAATTCAGGATGCATTATCAAGCTCAGAGCCATATATTTGTCCAGTCCAGTAGGTTTATATGGTCAGCACCAGGACCCTGTGTGGTTGACCACTCCTCAGCAGGGTAGAAAAAAAAGAAAAGTAGCCATAGTTGTCCAGATCAGTAGGCCACACTAATCTGGCAGCCCTCCCCTTCCGTTCACTTCCACAAGAGAGTATCTCTTTTGAAAGGTACTAACGGTCTGCACCACGAGAAGGCGGGGTCGGACATTAGGTGCTAGGCCTGACCGGTTCTATGCATCATCACAGAGGATTGGTGAATAGCTCTCCCTCGAGTGACTACCTAGCTACCATTTACAGACCTCTTTTACAATACATTTAATTTTATTTTATTTTCAAATTTATATATTATCCACTAAAATGCTGCCCATAAAAGAGAAAGAGGATATTTCAAACATAAAAAGCAATGCTTACATCATTTGCTACAGGTTTCATAAGCATTGTCTGCCAGGGATATGTTATATTTAATGTATATATTATATATAAATCCTCTCAAACAGCTGCTTGTCACAGAAGTCTTATCGCAGTCTGCCAGTCTATACACCATAGAAGTCTGACCAGAGCAGAAAGACAACACAATATCCATGCCTTACACAGGGCTTGGAATCAGGTCCATTAGATCAGTAGCCAAGCACGCTAACCACCCAGCCACAAGACTGCTTATACAAGTAAAAATGAAATTTTGAAATTTAAAACTTAAATGAAGTTCAAGTAGAAAACAATAATTATATGCTATTAGTTTCAGCTAATAATGCTTATCAATAGCCAACAACACATTTTCTTAATATAAAATACTAAACCTAGAAAGGGCAGGATTTATCCTTTTCAAATTATGGTAGTAACAATATTCTATTTGTGAAAACAGAGCTTAGATCAGGGGAAATTCTACTACTTAACCAAAAAGTAAATAAAGGTTGGGTTGTTTTACCTCTGAGCGGCACATTTTTGCACACCATGGGCTAAATGGCCAGGTCACATGGACCCCGAAGGCTCAGAGAAGGTTGGGGGAGGGGACCCACTGGAACAGCTGTTGGGAGACAGATGGTAGCCTCCCGTCAAGGCCATCCAGCGTGTTCTTTAACGTGCACAGGGTATGGCTCTCCCGCACACGGGGCCACGGTTTAACGTCCCATCCGATGGACGGCGGCCTTTCCAAGCCCATCGGTGTCCCCTACTGACCGTGGGCAGGGCGGGGAATTTTGCGGAGATAAATCTCAACGCTGACCCAGCTGGGACTCGAACCTGGGAACTACAGATTACGAACCTGGCGCGCTACCGACTAAGCCACCCCCGCCCCTGTAAATAAAGTTAAGGGAGAAAAAATGTTAGGGTATGATATTTGCCATATAGATAGATGTCATTAAATATGATGCTAAGCAGTTAGGAAATTTCATTTTGCAAAAACCGAAAGCAAAATGACACTTACATAATTCAAAAGAACCACTAAACGGAAGTACCCGATTTAAGTTCAATGTATGTTCTGTTACTCTGCACACATCTAATATTAATTTTTCAGCACATGATCAGTTTTTGTATGATAGAATATAGGGGGATCATCCTTAATAGCAATCATTTCTTATTGAAATATTATATCGTCTTAGAATATTGTCTAAAACTATAAAAGCTCAAATACCAATTGATAAGAACAGACTATTAACATAATAAAACTGAGGTAGGCAAAAGAAAAAAATGCATTTACAGAGCATCAATGAGAAGGAAAAGCGTTCAGCATTATTTCTGTCTGAACTCTTTGGACTGAAGGCACAGCAGTGCAATTTAATCTTCTTCGAAAAGTATCAATAGTATCATAAAGGATTCAAGTTTAAAATGCAAGCTGCACAACTTAACTGCACATAGGTTCTGCCAGAATGCTTCATTGTAATGATGCATTCCCATAGGTGTAATCTGTAATAACACAAAAAATGTAGGGGCGGGGGTGGCTCAGTCGGTAGCGCGCCAGTAATCTGTAGTTCCCGGATTCGAGTCCCAGCTGGGTCAGCGTTGAGATTTATCTCCGCAAAATTCCCCGCCCTGCCCACGGTCAGTAGGGGACACCGATGGGCTTGGAAAGGCCGCCGTCCTTCGGATGGGACGTTAAGCCGTAGCCCCGTGGGCGGGAGAGCCATACCCTGTGCACGTTAAAGAACACGCTGGATGGCCTTGACGGGAGGCTACCATCTGTCTCCCAACAGCTGTTCCAGTGGGTCCCCTCCCCCCAACTTTCTCTGAGCCTTCGGGGTCCATGTGACCTGGCCATTTAGCCCATGGTGTGCAAAAAAGTGCCGCTCAGAGGTAAAACAACCCAACCCAACTTTAACGGACCCCATGTATTAGTTAGTGCACTTTGCTCACTTCTCTTAGGTGAGGGAACATATTTTTCAACTTCCCAGCTTTTTGTGCTTATCTCATTTGCATTATTGCAACTCAGATGAAAGGTTCGTAATCTGTAGTTCCAGGTTCGAGTCTCATTTGAGCCAACTTTGAGAATTATCTCCTCAAAACCTCCCTCCTTGACCTTGATCAGTAGGGGAGCAGATGGGCTTGGAAAGGCCGCCTTCCGTCGGATGGGATGTTAAACTGTGGACCGGTGTGCGGGAAAGTCATACCCTGGCACGTTAAAGAACACGCTGGATAGCCTTGACGGTAAGCTACCATCTGTCTCCCAACAGCTGTCCAGTGGGTCTCACAATCTTCTCTGAGCCTTCGGGGTCCTTGTGACCTGACCATTTAGCCCATTGTATGCAAAAAAAGTGCTGCTCAGAGGTAAAACAACCCACAGGTTTGTGCACTCCTTGTCCTCTCTCTGGCCGACGAAATTTAAAGTTGAACGAGACAATTCTTGCATTTCCCGGTCAGCCACAATAAATGTTTGCAGATCCTTCAAAATTTTCACCCTTCACTATCCTCGTAGTGATGGGGCGGGGGTGGCTCAGTCGGTAGCGCGCCAGGCTCATAATCTGTAGTTCCCAGGTTCGAGTCCCAGCTGGGTCAGCGTTGAGATTTATCTCCGCAAAATTCCCCGCCCTGCCCACGGTCAGTAGGGGACACCGATGGGCTTGGAAAGGCCGCCGTCCGTCGGATGGGACGTTAAGCCGTGGCCCCGTGTGCGGGTGAGCCATACCCTGTGCACGTTAAAGAACACGCTGGATAGCCTTGACGGGAGGCTACCATCTGTCTCCCAAAAGCTGTTCCAGTGGGTCCCCTCCCCCAACCTTCTCTGAGCCTTCGGGGTCCTTGTGGCCCCTGCCATTTAGCTCATGGTGTGCAAAAAAGTGCCGCTCAGAGGTAAAACAACCCAACCCTCGTAGTGATTCCACAGCGATCTGATGCGCTCTGCAAAATGGTGAATACCCCGAGGATAAATGGCAACGCCTCAGCGAGGCAGCCTTAATCTGCTCCTAATTCTGCTCATCAGCCTCTGTCATCCCTCGAATGACATGCCTCAATCGCTCAGATAGCATTGGCATCAAGGAGTCGACGCCAGTATCCCTTTGGAGTATTATTTGCTTTAAACACTCTCACCACCTCTCGGAAGAAAAGAGGCAACTCACTAGCATCATCAGGAGGTCTACTAATGATTCGACGCGAAAATTGTGCATAGCAATGAATGGCTTTAATCTCTTTGACCTCTGGGCCCATTGTTTTGGAAAGGGTGCGCCATGGAGAGTCGTCTTCAGTTCCACGAACTCCCCGAGTTACCCCAAACCACGCAATTTCTACTTCATGCGCTCTCTGTTGAATCTGCACTTCTATTTGCATCTCTAAGCTTTTCGCTTCCGATTGTAATTGTTTCGCTTTCCGACTGCAATTGTTTCGCTTCCGATTGCAATTGTTTCGCTTTCCGATTTCAATTATTTCGCTTTCCGATTCCAATTGTTTCGTTTTCCGACTCCAATTGTTTCGCTTTCCAATTGTAATTGTTTCGCTTCCGATTGCAATTGGTTCGCTTTCCGATTGCAATTGTTTCGTTTTCCGACTCCAATCGTTTCGCTTTCCAATTGTAATTGTTTCGCTTCCGATTGCAATTGTTTCGCTTTCCGATTCCAATTGTTTCGCTTTCCGATTCCAATTGTTTCGTTTTCCGATTCCAATTGTTTCGCATTAGTTTTTTTCTTATTTCTCATTAAAATATTTTGTAAAAATTGTATATGTGTAGATTTACCTGCCAAAAATAAAGAACTTTTCCTTAGATGTGAAATACAAATAAAGAAGAAAATAGAAATTAGAAAAAACGTTTTTTTTTGATAACTGTTTCAAACTTCTTTACATTTTCATAATGATATTAATCAGACCAGAACAAATAAGGTGCTTTTATTTTTAATATATTGTGAATATCACAATATGAACTTTGCTATTAGGAATGAGCAGGCTACCGTTTTTTTCAATTTATTATTTTTATTTGACTTTTAATTTGAAATGTTTCAATTTAATTTCAGAATTAAAGAAACTTAATAAATTAATAATATAATAATATTAAGCTAGTCGGAAAAGATAATTTGTTAATTTTATTATTAATAATGCAGCAGTTTTATAAATATTGCAACAGGAGAAGTTGTGAACAACTGGAATAAAGCTTAAAGTCAGATAAAAAAAATTACTTCTGAAGCAACTGCCTGCCACAGAGGTCTGAAAGATGATTGTTAGGAAACTACACGGTATAGAAGATCCGTTAGGAAGACGAGACCTCATCAGAATGCACCACAAGAAAAGACACTTCTTCGCCGTATCTGGTGTCGAACCCTCATACCTTTGCACCTAGTTAAGCCCACTTACTACTCGGCCACCCGGATAGCAACTGAAATGTCTGTTAAAGCAACGAGTTAACGAGAATTTCTTCAAAGAATAGAGATGAGATCGGGTTTAGTTTCGAAATCACACAGATAACTTCGGGTTCAAATGGGATCTTGGTCAGTCGTAATTTAAATTTCCGATTTTTCTCTATTTTTGTGAAAAAATGAGCAAAAGATAAAAAGCAAATAATTTACTTTGATTATAATTTAGGCCGTCCCGTGGTCGAGCGGTTAGCGCGCTTGGCTACTGATTTAAGGGACCTGGGTTCGAGCCCCGGGTAAGGCATGGATGTAGTGTTGTTTTTCTGCTGAGGTCCTGCCATCCTCTCAGATCTTCTACTGTGGCCTATAAACTGACAGGCTCCTGTCAAACCTCTGTGGCAAGCAGCTGCTTGAGGGGGTACTTACTTACTTATAATTTAGACCTTTTAACCAGCTTTTGGTAACAACAAGACTAGCTTCGTTTATGAATCTCTCTTAATAATTACGTGACCCAAGAACGTTCAGTTTCTACAATCTAATCATTTTCGTTCCAAATAACATTAAGATTTGTCATCACAGAAATGTAATAAGGCTGCATGTTTTGATGCCAGTAATAAAAAATGCCAATAATAATCATATTTTATATAATAGCTGTAATTCCGGACGAACGGATGGACATGTGTGACGTCATCAGTGGCAGAAATTCTCGATTCCCTTTGGTTCTTCGAGTACTTGAGCGATCGGTCCGAAATTTGGTGAAGTGGTCCCATTTAGTCCTAGCCCTGTTGGGTTAAGAGATCGTATTCCTAGATGCCGTGAAGGTGTACGAAACTTCTGGGGGCATTGCAGTCGCTTGTGAATGGGTTGGGTTGTTTTACCTATGAGTGGCACTTTTTTTGCACACAATGGGCTAAATGACCAGGTCAAAAGGACACCGAGGGTCTCAGAGAATGTTTGGGGGAGAGAACCTGCTGGGCAGTTATTGGGAGACTGATGGTAGCCTCCCGTCAAGACCATCCAGCGTGTTATTTACCGTGCACAGGGTATGGCTTTCCCGCACACGGCACCACGGCTTAACGTCCCTCCGACGGACGGCGGCCTTTCCAAGTCCATCGGTGTCTTCTACTGATAAGGGTAGGGTGGGGAGTTTTGCGGAGATAAATCTCAACGGTGGTCCAGGCAGGACTCGAACCTGGGAACTGCAGATTAAGTCTGGCGTGCTACCGATTGAGCCCCCCCCTCCCCCCTTGTGAATGGAGTAGTACAGTAATGGTGGAAAGCTGTGAATAAATATATCGATAGGAAAAATGATCAATGGAAATAAGTTTCGTGCCAAATTTTTGGTGGGAACTTAACTAATAAAATATAAAATATGAAAAAAAGAAATGGGTTAGGACATGTTTATCTCTACATATGTTTTATGATGTGAAACAGAAACTTTTTCAAAATGGTTCTGGCCTATGCTCAATAATTTCGGTCTCAATAATAAATCCACAAAACTACAATTAAAAGTTTGGTGTTGGCGAACAAAGTCTGATTAGTCTTGATTGTTGGTTTTCTCTGTAAGAGAGTTTCCATTACACATAAGCCGATATTACAGGCGCAAGCCAATCCAATATCGACGAGTCATGAGTGAGAGAAGTATTGTTTCTCTCTGGTCAGGAGAACTTCTTTTATTCCAGGTTCTTTCATTTCGTCAAGTAATTCCAAGATTACGATTTTTGGCCTGGGAATTAAGCTGCAGCCCCCAAGGCTAATAAAAAAATAATCGTTGTTTCGTCTTAATGAAAGAATCGAAGTCTGCTGGGATTGACCCTTTGTGAAACTGTTGGCTGAATGGAAAAATGGCTGTATAGGACACAAACCAATATATTGTTTAACACTTGAAAGGGGATATGTCCTAGATTAAATATATTTGCTTATGTGAAGGATTAATTACTAATATTTAAACAACTCAGTTTTCTGTCTTCACCATTAACATTATTTCTTCTTTAATTATGGGTTAAGTATGTAGAACTCTGATAATGAGAAGTTTTTCCTCGAATTTAGTTTGTGTATTTAATAAATTTTTACAAAATCATTAGATGTACAGTCGCTGAAAAAAAATCCGAACACTATGGTTGATTACAGAATTTAGAAAAAATATCTGGCAACGATTTTTTTTATAAATTAGTGATCTGGCAACCTTCGTGTACAATAATATTTTATATGGGCAAGTCACAAGGACCTCGAAGGCTCAGAGAAGTTTGGGGGGGGGACCCACTGGAACAGATGTTGATAGACAGATTTTAGCTTCCCGTCAAGGCTATCCAGCGTGTTCTTTAACGTGCACAGGGTATGACTCTCCCACACATGGGGCCACAGTTTAACATTCTATTCGAATGAACGACAGACTTTCCAAGCCCATCGGTGTCCCCTACTGACCTTGGGCAGGGAGTTCTGCGGAGATAAATCTCAACGCTGACCCAGCTGGGACTCGAACCTGGGAACTACAGTTTACGAGCCTGGCCCGCTACCGACTGAGCCACCCCCGCCCCGGTGATGAACAGGATTACATCAGAAAATTCATAGTGTTTTGCACAACGAAAACTAAAAAATTTCTGCCGAATTTATCATTTCTAATAATTCTAACCAATCAAGTTTAATAGCAACGGAGCCATTTAAAAATTACTCTAATATTTAGAAATGTTTGACATCGGAAGTTTGAACAGTTACAAATATATAACTTGAAGAATAACATATATCCTTTAGCGAATATGAAATGTTCGTTTAAAATAAAGGAAGTTTTTTTTCATTATAATAAGTTTTTATAATAAGTTTTTGAAGTTTTTCGAATTTGAATAAAGAAGTTTTTTTCTTTTTTTTTCGAATTTTGCACGCTTTAACAGTAATCATTCGTACTAATGTAGTAAGATATTATTAACCTTATAAAATGCAAAACGCAATCTATGGCTTTAGTGTCATTATTCCTTAAAATAGAAATGTTGGATAATCTTATCACCTAGAGTTAAGAGGCGAATAATCCAGTGTATATAAAAATTATTTATTATTTATTACTAGACTGAATATTACTGAAAATTTTAAAATTTCGCACTATGTAATAAATAAGGAGCTACGGTAGAATTTTAATCAGCAATAATTTAACATTTATTATGACTATTAATTTTTCAATTCTTCCTCAACAAATTCTATCACTAGAATTTTGGATTTCTAGCATAAATGTAAATAATAAAATGAAATAAATACCCCCTCAAGCAGCTGCTTGCCACAGAGGTCTGACAGGAGCCTGTCAGTTTATATGCCAAAGTAGAAGGTCTGAGAGGATGGCAGGACCTCAGCAGAAAAACGACACACACATCCATGCCTTACCCGGGACTCGAACCCAGGTCCCTCAGATCCACAAAGGTCTGACAGAAGCCTGTCAGTTTATATGCCAAAGTAGAAGATCTGAGAGGATGGCAAGACCTCAGCAGAAAACGACACACACATCCATGCCTTACCCGGGGCTCGAACCCAGGTCCCTCAGATCAGTTGCCAAGCGTGCTAACCACTCGGCCATAAACGTGCCGTTTGCAATATTACTTCTTTCACATTGTCGTGGTAGTGTGGGGGGGGGGGGGCGCAGATTCTTTCTTCAAATCACGTATAATTACGTATGCTGTTGAACTGCGCCAAATGTCGTGTTGGGTCATATGACAAACGATTAACCACTCTATAGTAGAGGTCGAACAATCAGTCCCTTAATTATATTCACCATTCCCTAGGTGAAATCACAGTTTCGCGGATTATTACACCCGTACCGACATATGCCTCAGACGTGATGCGCCAAGCGATGTGTAGAAAAGTGTCCAACAATTCAAGCACGAAAGTAGTATATGGATGACACAGCTTATTTACATTTACATACAATTACGTGCTGGGGATGCGCTCGTTTCCTTATGCCTTCGTTGCTTTGCTGCTGCAACAATCATGCAATGAGGTGGAGATCTGTGCGTTGCAGATTCTCGCTTTACCGACCTCAAACTCTGCGAAAAGATATTCAATCCTTGCCTACAACCTGGTTCACACAGAACCGTACCACAGTTCACACAGAACTGAACCGTAACTTGGTTTACATAGAACCGAACCCTCTCCTTAAGGATTTTTTTAGCAAGAGCGGCGTCCCTTGAAGTGTGTTCAAACGTCCTTCTAGTTTGACAGTGACGCTCAGACTGTTGTTCCCTACCTCCGTGCTCAGTTCCTAGCACTCCCACCAGAGGCCAGTCATAATAGTGTTTCGACTTGTGAGCATGTGCAGTCAGTCAGCTCAGACCCAAAAATAACAGCTCATGAGTCCCAATGTGGTATTTTCTAGTTAGATGATTTTTATGTGTTGTGTTTTGTGGATTTATTTGATGTACACCATTTTCGTGGCTGAATGACCTATGTTTAATATAATTTATTCATTTTCCTGCAGATAAGCTATTTAGCTTTGCGGGTCAAATTGTAAATATATTTGTATTCTTTACTCTTATGAATAAAAGTTATATTCTTATATTAAAAAAAAAATCCCCATCTCAGCACTTCCAAAAACACACTTAATACAGATATATATTTACAACAACAAAAATAAAATAAAAATACAATAATGAATAGAAACAAATAGAGAAACATGACATACATTTTCTACATTTAGCGCCTCCTAACGTAATTAAATTAAGGAAACTTGGAGGAATTGAAAACTATGGATCATCATTTCGTTAATTCCTATTCAATTCAAAAAGAATTTTTCATCAACCTCTTGAAACAAAAAGTTCAATTTTCCCGCTCCCACATAGATGAAAGGGAAAGTTGTTGCTGCCAATGTTTAACCCCATGTTCATCACACCGTCAGAGGGCGCAATTAAAATATTTTGGTAAATTCGAAAAATTAAATTGTAAGAGTTTATGGATACCTATCCAACAGAAAAAGAATTTTTAATTCTGGCAGATAAACTGACAGGCTCCTGTCAGACCTCTGTGGCAAGCAGCTGCTTAAGGGGGTATTTAATTATTATTTATTTTAAAACAAACAGAAAAAAAAGTGCATTTTTCGCACCCTTTTACGGGTAAGAGTTAAAATCACGCCAACTTTGTGACTTTCGCATTTTATAAGGGGCGGGGGTGGCTCAGTCGGTAGCGCGCGAGGCTCGTAATCTGTAGTTCCCAGGTTCGAGTCCCAGCTGGGTCAGCGTTGAGATTTATCTCCGCAAAATTCCCCGCCCTGCCCACGGTCAGTAGGGGACACCGATGGGCTTGGAAAGGCCGCCGTCCGTCGGATGGGACGTTAAGCCGTGGCCCCGTGTGCGGGAGAGCCATACCCTGTTGCACATTAAAGAACACGCTGGATGGCCTTGACGGGAGGCTACCATCTGTCTCCCAACAGCTGTTCCAGTGGGTCCTCTCCCCCAATCTTCTCTGAGACTTTGGGGTCCGTGTGACCTAGCCATTTAGCCCATGGTGTGCAAAAAAGTGCCGCTCAGAGGTAAAACAACCCAACCCAAATTCGCATTTTATCATCAATGTCAAATATCTAATAAAATTACATCACTTACAATAGTGGTTAAAATATTTTTCTATTTTCGAATTGTCCCACCGTTAGAGAACATTTCAAAAGTGAGATTCGTGATATTTCATCATTATTATTTTGCACCTATATACACGACAAGTAAAATGTAATTAACATAGTTAAACATTGCTGTTTTTATTGCCACATCACCCAACTATTAGCCAATAGCAAACATAATATTTTTCTATTCTGCTCGATTACCAAAAATGATTGTGCATCCTTGATCTAAACTATTAAGGACACAATCTAATCCTTGCAGAGAATTCCGCATAATATAATCAATAACCAATTTGATGAAAAAAGGGACAAAATGCGACTTTGTCGAACTCCATTGGCAATGCTAAGTCAATAATTATGAGCTTTACAACTCTCGCACACGAATCGGTGTGAACATCATGAGGTTAACTAGCTTATCAAATAGCCGTATGATCTCACGCTTAATCACAATTTATGATGATCTCTTGATCATCATGAAAAGCCTCTGAAATCTATGAACATTTTCTGAAACGCTGAGCATTTCTCAAGAAACTCTTAAGTGAAAATGCATCTACTTCCTACTAATTACTACCACTTCTGAATCCACACGATTCATTTCCAAATCACCGATGAACACCAAAATTTCTAATTCCACTAATAATGCAAAGAATTTTGGATAGCACAGAAATGCATTGGAACACTAGTTTGAATAATTAACAAAAGAAAGTAGACTGTATGTATCGCAATAACTGAGATAATCTTTTTTGAAAATAGAGTTGATAATAGCTCTAGTAAAATGCTTAGTTGCTTTTCTTTGTAGCTATCGTTGTGTGCTGGGAAGCCAGATAAAGTACAGTGAGTTGTTCGGTTAATTGCTCTCTAGAGAAAGTGTCGAGATGATAGGGAAAAATTACATCCTTGATGAATGCTGCAGTGAGTGTCGTTATTGGCCGTTAAGTGGAAGTTATCAATGGATGAGATAACGGAAACGGAACCCAGATGGCTGAGCACATATCACTCACTTTGCAGTGGATGTCTGTGAAAGCCAGGGCCGGATTTCTGGAGCCCTAAACCATTTTAAGTGGCCCTAAGCTACGTTTAGAGGCCCTAAGCTAATTTTAAGAGGCCCAAAGCTACAATAAGTTTAAGAGCCCTCAAAATTTCGAAAGTCGAAATAAGTTATATATTTATTATTCTGATTGAAGAGAACATTAAAAAACAAACATGAAATTGATGTGGTGAAAACATTATACTCTCATTGTGTACAATAATGATTGTTTAAATCTGAGTTGGGTTGGGTTATTTTACCTCTGAGCGGCACGTTTTTGCACACCATGGGCTAAATGGCCAGGTCACATGGACCCCGAAGGCACAGAGAAGGTTGAGGGAGGGGACCCACTGGAACAGCTGTTGGGAGACAGATGGTAGCCTCCCGTCAAGGCCATCCAGCGTGTTCTTTAACGTGCACAGGGTATGTCTCTCCCTCACACGGAGCCACGGCTTAACGTTCCATCCGACGGACGGAGGCCTTTCCAAGCCCATCGGTGTCCCCTACTGACCGTGGGCAGGGCAGGGAATTTTGCGGAGATAAATCTCAACGCTGACCCAGCTGGGACTCGAACCTGGGAACTACAGATTACGAGCCTGGCGCGCTACCGACTGAGCCACCCCCGCCCCATTTAAATCTGAGATGAACAGTGTTCGCACTATAGATTAATTTGAATATAAAATTTCGTGAGATCATAGCTTACATTTTTGAGGACTGTCATGATCGAGAGGCCCTAAATTATAGCTTAGCTTATGCGTAAGTCTGGCACTGGTAAAGCACATCGGTCCCTCTGGCATGAGCAGCTTAGTGATAGGGTCTTGGCACTAGACTCACACGAAGAGTAGAGAACAGAGATTGCGTTTCTCAATGGTAGATAATAGGAGGGTATGCCACTTTCTTGACAGATCGAAGGATTCGATCTGTTCTTGAGATCAAGAGTTGAAATCATGGTAAGATCTGCAGTTATGAACCGCGAGACAGGCAAAATAAATATTATCCGTAGTTTTTAAAGCCGATCGATAAATCTAATTGGAGATCAAGTGTTCGATACGAAGGTGAAGTTGAGTACATTTCGATGTTACTACCGTGGCCGAGTGGTTAGCGCGCTTGGCTACTAATCTACGGGACCTGGGTTCGAGCCCCGGGTTAAAGCATGGATGTTCGTGTTGTTTTCTGCTGAGGTCCTGCCATCCTCTCAGATCTCCTACTATGGCATATAAACTGACAGGCTCCTGTCAGACCTCAGTGGCAAGCAGCTGCTTGAGGGGGTACTTATTATATTTATTTTATTTTTATTTATATATTAGTTTTGTTGACTATACTGAATAAGTTGCGAAGTAAATTAAATTCCATCATTTTGTTAATAAAAATTCAATTCATAACCATTTTGTTAGTAAAAAGTGACGTATCCCAATAATAGTAGAATAGTGAGGTTGAAGTAAATCCATTTTAGTTTTCCACAGCAAAGAGTGACTGAGAGTCTTGATTTTTTTTATTCCTCTCCGGGGAGGAAAGTTATGGATTACCTCGTCAATGAAAGTTTAGTGCTGAATTCATGAATCGTTGTTTGATTAATATTCTACTCATAAACATCTGATTAGTATTCTGCGAAGTTGTATCGAAAATTAATAATCAACACCTGCAATAGTCGTTAAAAAATCGAAAATAAATAATCAATAAAACGAATTTTTTAGGAATTTACCAGAAAATTTTTAATTGCGCCCTCTGATGGGATGATGAACATGGAGTTAAAAATTGCTCTCTAGAGACTTTTTTAACTCCGTGTTCATCATCCCATCAGGAGGAGCCCCGAGACCTCATAGGGTAGATCAGTGGTTTTATATTGGAGTTCCTACACATTTTGAGGATGACTTAATTCTCGATCTTTTGTTTGACCAACACGTTCTAAGCACGATACGCATGATGCATTATGATTAATTCGATAAAAAAAGGAAACATGTTGCAATCCGATCAACAAAATAATTCTAGAATTCGAGGGTGAAGTGCTTCTTTCACATTTTTTAGGATTCTCTAGACATAATGTTAAACCATATACAACTCCACCTAACTTGTGCTTTAGATGCTGCACATTTGGACATGCAGTTTCCACTTGTAGAAGAAAATTAACATGTAAAAGATGTGGAGAACATCATCACCATAAATTTTGTAAAGCTAACATCTTAAAATGCCCGAATTGCGGGGATCAACACCCTTCAACATTTGCTGGATGTCCGGTGAGATTGATCGCATGTAAGGCTAAAGTAATCCAGCTAAATGAGGGTCTGAACTGGCAACAGGCATTTAAAAAAGCTAAACAATCATCTGAAATTATCAGTCATTTCAAAATGAATGACTTTCTCAACAAAAATGAAGAAATTGCTAGAGATTCAAACATGTTCATTGATAAGATTCAAGGACATAGATGTGAGGACCTGAGAGAGGTTCCAAATATAAATTTCATGAGGAAACGAGAGAAAATTTCCCACCTTTAACAAACTTACCTTCTGCATCTTTTGATGTTGACAACAGAAGTTTTGTAACTCAGAACATTGTAAATCAACGGAACTATGCTAACACAGTAAAGAAAAACATCACTGGCGCCAAACATTCAACCCATAAAAGCTCTAAACTTCATATAACTGATGAACAAAATTTTGATTCTGCTGATTGTCCTATAATGCAAAGTAACTCTAAGGGCAATAATGAGCCCACCAACTGGAATAACAGGAGTCAAATCATTGGTTTAATTATCAAATTGTTTTATATTATCCTCCCACAGTGCCCGGAGGTGAACCTAATTAAAGATATCTTACTTTCTTTACTGAATAGTGGTCCATGGTAGACAAATTCAGTGTTCTTCAGTGGAACTGTCGCGGAATAGAAAGTAAGAAACATATCTTAAAACATTTTATGAACACAAAAAAATAAAAATAATGTGTATACAAGAAATAAATACAACAAATTTACCTAAATTTAATAACTTTATAACTTATATGCAAAAAAATTGTAATAACTCCAGAGGTATAGTGACATATGTACATAAAGATATCACACAAAGACAATTAACAATACCAATATTAAATGTAAAACTAGAAAAAATTATAATTCAAATTCAAATAAAAAGAATAGATGTTAATATTATAAATATATATAATCCTGGCATCTTAATTGATGCAAAAATGTACTTAAAAATAGTAGCAGATTTAAATGGAGAAATTCTTTTAGGTGGGGACCTAAACATGCATAATGAAGCTTGGTTTTCCTACAAAAATGAATCTAAAAGCAGACATTTATTAAGATTAATTGAAGAAACTAATTTAAATATCCTTAACAATAAGACACCTACCTGTCTAAAAAATTAAAAAATTAACTCAATTATAGACTTAACACTATGTTCAAATAGAATAAAAAATGACTTACAATGGACTGCTATGGTAGTTAGTGATCATAGACCGATTTATATTTATTACAATGACCCTTTTGTTAAGAAACCAAAAATAAACTTTACTAATTGGAAAAATTTCAAGGAGAATTTAAACAAAACGAACTATGAAAATTTAGATTATATCACATTAATTGATAAAATTCAAGATAATAAAAAATTACCAGTAAACAATATCCACACTATATTTATAAATAAACTAATTGCAATCCGCCGAAAAGCAGAAAGACACATGAAGCAAACAAAAACATTTATTGCATGTCAAAATTTTAATGGACTAGCAACAGCTATCGCTAAAAAAATTAAAAATATTTTAAAACAAAACTGGAGAATTTCTACATAAAATCTATCTCCGACAACATATACAAAAAATTTATGGTCCATATATAAAAAATTAACTATGGAAATAGAACCAACAAACCCTCTATATAATTACGCAATGAAACATAAATTAACAATTCAAGAAACAACTGAACAAATTGCAAAATTTTTTCATACTTTACATTTTAAACCAAACAATAAATTATATAAATCACAAAACGACTCAAATAGTTTTCACCAAACAATCATAACAATAAAACGGACTTTATAAATCTTCCATTTTCATTATACGAACTAATTTTTGCTATTAAAAAACTAAAAAAGAACACAGCTGTAGGACCAGATCTATTTTCAAACAACCGAATAAAAAATTTACCAACTAAATATATAAAAAAACTATTAAAAGAATTTAATAATTTCTGGACAACTAATACATATCCAACGATATGGCTAGAAAATTATATGATATTTATAAAAAAATTTAATAAACCATATGACATGCTGGAGTCATATCGACCAATTTGTTTAAGTTCAAACTTATTCAAATTATTTGAAAGAATGATTATAAACAGATTGAACTGGTTTTTTGAACAAAATAAAATCTTTCACAAAAATGTATTTGGCTTTCGACCTGGATGGACAACTAAGGACCTTCTTATAAACCTTATTTCTGATGCAGAATTTGCCATAAAACATAAAATATTTTTAGTGGTTTTGATCATTGATCTTGAGAAAGCTTTTGACTCAATTGATCACAACGCATTATTATATAAAATTAGGAAAGTGAAATTATGCGGTAATATTTATAATTTTTTTTACATTTTATTCGTAATAGATCTTAAAAAATAAAATTAGGAAATAATACTTCCACATCATATAAATTACTCAATGGAATTGTACAGGGTGATGTCTTATCCCCGCTTCTTTTTAATTTATACTTAAATGTTATTCAAGAAATTTTTAAACCTGAAATAAAATTCGGAACATACACAGACGATTTAATTTTCTGGACATTTAATAAAAATATAGATGTGATACAACAAAGAATACAAGATACAATCAAAAAAAGTTAACAATTACTGTGAAAACTGGAACCTAAAAATTTCAAATGAGAAAACTGTCATATCATATTTTCATATTAGTAAAAAACTACCAGAAGACTTTATAATCAAAATGAACGGAAAAAATTTAAACATTGCAAAACATTTTAAATATTTAGGAGTACATTTTGACTCAAAATTGATCTGGAACAAATTTATAATTGAAACTAAAAATAAAGCAACCAAACTTTATCACTTCCTAAGATATCTTGGCAACTCAAAATGGGGATGTAATAAAAAAAAACTTATTGTTAATATACAATTCAATCATTTTACCTAAATTTACTTATGGAATAGAACTGATACATCATCTATCAAGAAGAAATTATACAATATTAGAAAATTTACAAATAAATATATTTAAATTTTGTTTAGGTCTACTACAATCTACAAATAGATTAAACATATATGCAGAAACATCTATACCTCCCCTAGAAATTAAAAAAAATATATATATTACATAATCTTTTATTTAGAATTGTATTAAAAAACGACCATCCAATTATTGATAAAATAAATTAAAATTTTAATGATAATATTATAAATCTCTTTAGAGATAAAGAACAATTAAAACATATCATCTATAATAATCTTAGTGGTGACAAACAAATTCTAATTCCATTTTGGACATCTTGTTTCCCTATTTTGGAAACTGAAATTACAGGAATAACATCTAAAAAAATATAGATAAAGAAAACCTGAAAAAACAAGCAGAATTTTATATTGAAGAAAAATACAAAGATTTTATTCATATATATACGGATGGATCAGTAAATAATGAAAATAATAATTCATCTGGTGCTTATTATTGTCCAATAACAAACTCTGAATTTCAATTTAAATTTAATAAATTAAATCCAATAATTATAACTGAACTCACTGCAATAATTTTAGCCATCAATTGGGCACTTTTCTTTAAAGGAAAAAAACATTGTAATTTTTACTGATTCGAAATCTTCCATTGACTCAATATTTCAAAATCCAAATAATAATAATAATTTTAAAGTTCTAATAAATGATATTTTTATTTTAACGAAACAACATATAGAAAATAATAATAAATTATACATTCAATGGGTACCAGCCCATACTGGTATAAAATATAACGAAAGAGCTGATATGCTGGGAAAAAGTGCAATATCTCTTAACAACACCATTGAATCATTAACATTTACAAATATAATCAAAAATCAAAATAAAATAAAATTACTGGAAGAAACACAAAACTGGTATGCTTCAAATGCTATAGATACTCACAGATATAATATATCAAATAAAATTACAACATTTTAAAATTATGGGTTAACTAAAAAAGAAATCACTACTATACTACGAATAAAAGTAAATGCTGCAATTACAAAACCATTTTTATTTCACTTAAAAAAAGTAAATTCTCCTAACTGTACAATATGTAATCAACGTGAAACTATAGAACATTTAATTTTTCATTGTAAAAATATATAAAACAGAGAAAGAAAAATATTTTACTAATCTCAAAAAATATTATGTCAACACTTTTTCCTTCAAAACCATATTAGAACCTGAAAAATCAAAGTATGAAAAGAATCTTCTTTAAACTTTTAATTTTATTTTTGAAAGATATTGATATGTTTGATTTCCTTTAAAAAAAAGAACTTGTGACTGAATGAGTCTGCATAGTGATTATCTATGCGGGAATATTCATTTTGTTGAGTTTGTCTCAATCAATCAACCTTTTATGCTTCACGTACCCCCTGGAAATGTGTATATAACAACATAACAATGGGAATAAAAAATGTTTTATGTCCCTCACGAGAACTTGGCCATAATTACGACTGCAATAATTATTTGAAGAGGAAGTGGTGCAGTACAGTCGCTCAAAAAGTATCCGAACACTACGGTTGATTACAGAATTCAGAAAAAATATCTGGCAACGATTTTTTTTAGAAATTAGTGATCTGGCAACCTTTGTGTCACGTGATTACAGAATTCAGGAAAAATATCTGGAGCGTGAACAGCAACTGTACACGCTCCAGTTACCGTTCACAGCAAACTGGAGCGTGTGCAGTCACTGCACACGCTCCAGTTTGCTGTGAACGGTAACTGCACACGCTCAATATTTCCGTAAGTGAGCCCACACGATCTAGTATCAAAATAATATGACCACCTACAGTCGCTCAAAAAAATATCCGAACACTATGGTTGATTACAGAATTCACAAAAAATATCTGGCAACGATATTTTTAGAAATTAGTGATCTGGCACGTGACACGAAGGTTGCCAGATCACTAATTTCTAAAAAAAATCGTTGCCAGATATTTTTTCTGAATTCTGTAATCAACCCTAATGTTCGGATACTTTTTTGAGCGACTGTACATTGAAATGAGTGCATTTGGTTTTGCATACAGACAGTTTTGAAGTATTATTATTATTTAATTAATAATTGAATTAATTTGTATTGAATAATTGACACTAAACCTGGGAACAAGAACAAGGAAATTTTCAATAATTAGCTAACCTCCCTGTAACGAAATGATTTTCATTTTCGAAAGATTGTCCTATAAATTAATTTGACGGGAAAAATTATGATTTCTGGAACTCTACCGAAACGATAAATATTGTCTATAAATGCACTAATTCTACTAATGCATCATTCCTTTGTTAATGCCATGTTTAGATGTCTGTTGGAGTGTCAAACAATGAATCTCTTTGTTGCGATCTTATGCAACCACGGCAATTCCCGGTTCCGCTTGTACAGCACTACCTGGTTATGAAAAGCCATGACCATCTAGAGCTGGGGGCAAGGAATACGCCCTATAGGCGCACCTCAACCCCAGCCTCACATGGCAGCAGTCCTATAGAAGGAAAGCTGACCACCGGAAGAAACCTTACTTTAATCTATTCCCCGGTTTGCAAATGTGCAAGGATATAAAGATCCAAGCTCGATCGGCACCCGGGGTGGAGACTCTTAGTAAGACCCAGACTTTTTTGACAGCTCGTGCCTTTCGGCAGAGCCGTCGAACAGACCACACAGGTCTCCTGAGAGGTGAGGTCTCCAACGCCGTCACCATCCGACCGGCAATCAAGCCGGCCAGCAGCGTCTTCAACCTCGGTTGGCTTCAGCAATGCTCCAGCCGGGGACCACCCCAACCGGCAAAACCTTGGAATGCTCCAGCTGGGTACCACGGCAGCCGGCAAATCCTCTGGCCTGCTCAGTGAAAGTAAGAGTTTCGGGAAATTGAAAGCAAGAGTGCAACACTTTTATTGTAAACATTGTGCCATCGAAAAGTAGAGGCTCGCCGAATCAAAATGATCAGAATGAAAAATGAGAGATATTCAGATTGATTTAGTTTTGGTTACTTTACCTCTGAGCAGGACTTTTGTGCACAGGATATTAAATGGCCAGGTCAGAAGGAGCCCCGAGACCTCGTAGGGTAGATCAGTGGTTCTCAACCTTTTATGCTTCACGTATCCCCTGGAAATGTGTATGTAACAGGCTTACTCCTTGTATAGATAGATAAAGCTACAGTTATAGCATAACAATGGGAATAAAATAAAACATATAATATACATACACAATAAATTTTGTATTTATAAATTACATATATCGATAAACACAAAAAATGACATTTATCCACAGCAGTGTTGTCAACTTAGCGACTTTCTTACTATATCTAGCGACTTTTGAGCTCTCACGGCGTACCCCAAAAAAACTTTACCACGTACCCCACGTTGAGAACCCGTGGGATAGAGGAAGAAAAGCCACTGAGCAGCTGTTGGGTGACAGATGGAAGCCTTCCGTCAAAGCCACCCAGTTTGTTTTATAAACGTGAACTGTGCGTGAGGGCCACAGCTTATGTCCTACTGATGGATGATTTCTTTAAGACCATCAGTGTACCTTTTTCACTGAGGGCAGAATGGGTTGGGAGCTAGCTACTGTTCCAATAGGCAAATTTGTGTGTTATGTTAGCTTTAATCAGTGGTGAAAGTAGATTTCACTTCTTTCTGATACTCCTCAAAGTGTAGCTATGTGTGGAAAATCCCACGCAGGCGAACACTCCACTGAAGCCACATTACAGGGGTTGGCTTGTTTTACCTCTGAGCTGCACTTTTTTGCAAACCATGTGCTAAATGGCCAGGTCACATGGACCCCGAAGGCTCAGAGAAGGTTGGGGGAGGGGACCCACTGGAACAGCTGTTGGGAGACAGATGGTAGCTTCCCGTTAAGGCCATCCAGCGTGTTCTTTAACGTGCACAGGGTATGGCTCTCCCGCACACGGGGCCACGGCTTAACGTCCCATCCGACGGACGGCGGCCTTTTCAAGCCCATCGGTGTCCCCTACTGACCGAGGGCAGGGCGGGGAATTTTGCGGAGATAAATCTCAACGCTGACCCAGCTGGGACTCGAACCTGGGAACTACAGATTACGAGCCTGGCGCGCTACCGACTGAGCCACCCCCGCCCCATTACAGGGGTAATAATGACTGTGTGGCTGCGAAAGTACAATGCTCCTGTATTATGTCTTTCACTCTATGTTTTCCGCAAATAGCGAATGTTTTGTGCAATTTTAATGTGAAAAAATATTAATATATCTAAATGCTTGCTAATTCCGTCTATTCTTGGATTTCAACCTTATTGAAAAAATATGTAGATGTTTTTAAAATTATTTTAGTACTTAACTCAATTTTTTTAGAAAGAAAAATAAACTTTTGACTGATATTGTAATTATGATCACTCAACTTGCCTAATCTAAACCCAAATGTCAAATACAGAATTTTTTTAGAATAACATTTATTGACGATTCAGAATAACCTTCAAAATTCATAAAGTTTAATCAATGATTATAAGAAGTGCGGAAATTTCGCTTCTGTGATATTCCAACATATTATATATGCAAAACTGCAGGGTTCGCGATTGAAAAGTGCGGTAGGAAAAGCGTGACTTTTGGCAAAAAAAAGATGCGAGGCGATTTTGCTAAGCACTCTTGAGTGCTAAAAAAATCGTCTAGCTTTCCACTCTGGTCACGGGTACAGTCGCTCAAAAAAGTATCCGAACACTATGGCTGATTACAGAATTCAGAAAAAATATCTGGCAACAATTTTTTTAGAAATTAGTGATCTATCTTCGTGTCACGTGACACGAAGGTTGCCAGATCACTAATTTCTAAAAAAAAAATCGTTGCCAGATATATTTTCTGAATTCTGTAATCAGCCATAGTGTTCGGATACTTTTTTGAGCGACTGTACCATAGTTTGGACATTCCTGCAGTATAAAAAATAAATTTTTCAGGCCATACCTGCAGAGAGGTAAAATTTATTTTACCTTTACACGTGATAGATATATTTGTTGGCACGCTTAATTTTGCATGCGCTTGTTTTCACTTTGATGAAAAATGTTTCGCGATTCAGTAACCCTAAAAACCACAGAATTAAAATATTACGTTGGCCAAGGGTTGGTTGTGCGTTCATGCTTTTACCCTTTAGTTACCATTTCAGCCATATATACAAAAGACCATTGCATCCCAAAGCCTCCTTATCTGATGCTTGCTTCCTTTCCCCCTTAAGAGGAAGCTCTAATTGATCAGCCGCAACCCCAGTCTTCTGATGGACATTGAAGGATTCTTTCTGTTCTCACCTAGCCTTAATCCTCTCCGACAAATGAAAGCTTCCAAGAAAGAGAACAGCAACTTAAAGTAACTTCAACTTTAAGAGTTGCTTGCATATAATGAAAACAGCTCGGCTTTTTCGTTCAATTCTACAGCCATTGTTCGTCAAGGTAAAACCCAAATCATGCTTTAGCATTTTTTTTAATACAAAATTATTGTTTGGTGCAACTAAACAGTTGACAATAATCTTTATCAGAAGTTGATAATAAATTTTTTTATTTAATTATTATGATCCTCTGATATTTCGGGATCCGAAACTGCTTGACGTATGTATCTAGCATGTATACAAATACTATAACTTGCGACCCCGAAGGTTAAATTCCAAGGGATATATAAAATGAAAAAGCACTAGAGAATTAAATTCTTAGTTGATTAATTTTTTTACACCCCTCAAAGAGATGTTTTCTCACAGGTCTCGGAAGTTGGGTTGGGTTGTTTTACCTCTGAGCGGCACTTTTTTGCACACCATGGGCTAAATGGCCAGGTCACATAGACCCCGAAGGCTCAGAGAAGGTTGGGGGAGGGGACCCACTGGAACAGCTGTTGGGAGACAGATGGTAGCCTCCCGTCAAGGCCATCCAGCGTGTTCTTTAACGTGCACAGGGTATGGCTCTCCCACACACGGGGCCACGGCTTAACGTCCCATCCGACGGACGGCGGCCTTTCCAAGCCCATCGGTTCCCCTACTGACCGTGGGCAGGGCGGGGAATTTTGCGGAGATAAATCTCAACGCTCACCCAGCTGGGACCCGAACCTGGGAACTACAGATTATGAGCCTGGCGCGCTACCGACTGAGCCACCCCCGCCCCAGGTCTCGTAAGAGCATGTCAGTTGAAGATGTCAGAAGACCAGTTCTGAAGACAAGATCTCAGCAAAAAGACAATGCGAGAAAGAAAATTAATAACTCTAGGGTCCTGAACCCAAGTCCCATATATTTGAAGCGAAGCGTGCAAACCACTTGATTACCAGGTCGATGATTACAACTCAATAGATTTTACAAATGTCGGTTAACAACGCACTTTTTGTTAATCGTTTTGAATTCTCTTTTGGCCTTATTCATGAACTAACTTCTTTATCATTAACTATCCATTATTTTAAATTTCTTTTTCACCGATTATGCTGCAGGTCAATACTAACAAATATACTGAATTTCGTGAAAATGATTGGTCATAAAAGTCGAAACTGGAAGTCCAGTATAATCTACTGATGAAATACAAGAATTCAAATCAATTATCTTGATTATGGGACTGTTTCGGATGTCAAAAATCTCGAACTACGTGTGAGAATTACGAGTCAGAGATTTTTCAAAATCATTTATATTCATATTTGACATCAAACAAACAAACAAAAACATATTGGAATATTGTTACTCACAAAAGGAAAATTACAACATTCTGAAGGTTTCTTTTCAAACTCTATAAACAAAGTAACTGTCCTGAAACAAAAAATCGTTTTCCTCTGTAGTATTTTGGCGACAAGACTGAGCCACAGAATTCTTTTGAAGGGCCTAAAGCTAAACTTCTGAGGAACGAGGTAAGTAGGAGATAATAGAATTTTGCAGTATGCATACTTTCTGTGCATGCATACTCTGAATGCATGTTTGTTTAGAACCCTCCTATGTTTAGAAGATGGCGAGCAGACCAGTTTTTAAAATGGCTAGGGAGAACAATTTAATATTTAAAATTCATAAAAATATTCCTGCCTTAGAAGGAGTGGCTAATACAAGTAATTCAAAATGAAGAATAAATGGAGGCATTTATTCCTGGCCACACACTAATATAAGATAAATAGTGCCCCAAAATCGAGAAGCAAGAAATAAAAAATTTAATTCATCCAATAAGAAGGAAAAGGAAAACGCTTTTTTTTTATATCTTATATTTTTGTAGGTTTCTTCTTTATTATTTCCGTAACGAAGATATATTCAATAGCAGAAGAGAGGGGGAGGGGAGGTTTGTGTAAGCTGACAACTACAGTTGCAGAGGAGGGAAATGGTGCGACTTTCCGTGAAGAGGGGGGGGGGGAGGTCCCCCTTTATTCCAAGTTATTTTGGTTACATAGTTCAGCCAATTTTTTTGAGAAATTTATATTCAACTAATTTAGTATGAAGTCGTCACGTGACCGAGTGGTTAGTGTACTTGGGTACTGATCAAAAGGATATGGGTTCGAGCCTCCGATAATGCATGGATGCTTGTGTTGTTTTTCTACTGAGGTCCCCCTCATACTCACAGATATTCTCTATGGCATATAAACTGACAGACTGCTGTCAGACCTCTGTGGCAAGCAGCTGTTTGAGGGGGTATATATTTATTTTTTTTAATTTGGTATGAAGATATCTTACTTGTTCTTTCTACTGCCCACATAACACTACCACGTGATCGATTCAATAATACCAATATTTTTTGCAGTGTTATAACAATTTACAAGCCGCCTCGGTGTGTAGTGATATCACGATACCTAGCGTTGACACCGCAGCAGCTTGGATCCAGGTTCGAATCCTGGTAGTGGCATGGTTGTTTGTTCTGTGTTACTCTTGTAGAAGAAGGCCTGTATAATCTCGAAGTAGCTTCAACTGCCCTTCTCTGTTCTCTATGAAACTTATCAAGAAAAAAGAAAGTTATAAATACTTCGCCTACAGTTAGGGATTCCACCTTTCCGATTTTCATCCGGAGACTCCACGTTTTGAAATCTATCTCAAGACTTTCTTTTGAAAGCAAATTTCTGTTTTCTGCAATTACGGTTTGAAAATGACCAAAGAGATGCCGCTATTTGTACTGCCTACGCAGGTTATGAAATGTGCAAAACTGTAGATTGTACACAAGTTTACCAGGTTCAACTCGCTAAAATGACTACAGAAACCAGCTCCAAAAATTAACATTGGTTTTTAAGGGAAGAACTAAACACATTTGTTTAAAAATCCATTATGAAAGCCAAAACAAAAAAAAGACCCAATTCCTTTTTTTTTTTTGTGGGTATGAGGGGGAACTCAGTAGAAAAACAATACAAGAGTTCATGCATTATCCGGGGTCGAACCCAAGGATTGGGCCGAAGGGAAAAAAGGCTCTATATTTCAATTAAAAAAAAAGAACAAGATTCGAGTGAAAGCAGAATTATGCACGAAAACTGATTATAATGTGAATTGTGCAAATTTTTTAGAATATATTCAGAAGCCGTAACGAAAAGTTTCTAAAAAGGTTGTAAAGATAATGAATGTATGAATCTAAATAAAAAAAAAATATATATATATCATTAATTAATAAAATTTGAAATAAAAATAATGATTGCGTTGTTACTAGTTTTTTATTGGGGGGGGGAGGAAATTTACTTAAAGCCAACTTTATGATCTCTGGATATTTAAATCTCAAAAGGTGGTAGTCCTATTTACAGTGCTAATCGAAAAATATATTTAAGAAAAATAATGGCCAGCTTTTATGTGACAATAAAATTAAAGGAATGTGTATTAGTATCTGTATTATGCTCTCCACAAATATTTTCTTGCAAAGGATTACATTTCAAACGTCTAAAGAAGTTCATATCCTTTCTTTGATTTGTCATCCCGTTTTCCCATTTCTGCTTCTGGTAGGGATTAAGACCGAACCCAGACAGCTGCGGCGGATGCGCATTGTCCGTGGATACTTAACGACTCCCCGAGGGACGGCTTTGGTTGGAATCACCTTTGTCTGTCTAGTTCTGCTCTCTTTTCCCAGTCTGCTTTTGCTAATCATTCAAAGAGATAAAGTACTCCTTCAAATATTTGGATTAGAACTCCCCCTTGGCAGTCCCGCTCGGCAGAAATGGAACCTCAAGCGCCTCAAGTATGCGGTTTTCAAGCAGCAGGTTTAAACTATAGTAGTGTAATTAAAAATCAAGGAATTTTTCTTAAAAAGAAACGATTCGCTTTTTTAAAAAATTGAAACAGCATTAATGTGTAAAAAAAAAAATCATTAACGGAGCCACTACTGAAAAATGTTTTACCGGTACGTCGTACCGGCAAATAATTTCTTGCCGGTACGGCGTACCGGCGCGTACCGGCCTACTTTCAGCAGTGGCTAGCTGTGATTTGGGACGTAGCAGGATACATCCTTGTATTGGGAAGTCTTCATGAACTAGAAGTGGTTTCTAGGATCCTTCTCTGTCCTATGTATTACAAATTAAAATTAAGTGTAATACTAGCCGTAAGCCGTCCCATGGCCGAGTGGTTAGCGCGCTTGGCTACTGATCTAAGGGACCTGGGTTCGAGCTCCGGGTAAGACATGGATGTATGTGTCGTTTTTCTGCAGAGGTCCTACCATCCTCTCAGACCTTCTACTATGGAATATAAACTGACAGGCTCCTGTCAGACCTCTGTAGCAAGCAGCTGCTTGAGGAGGTATTTATTTTTATTTACTACCCTTATCCTAATGGGTGCCGTCCCGTGGCCGAGTGGTTAGCGCGCTTGGCTACTGATCTACGGGACCTGGGTTCGAGCCCCGGGGAAGGCATGGCTGTTTGTGTCGTTTTTCTGCTGAGGTCCTGCCATCCTCTCAGACCTTCTACTGTGGCATATAAACTGACAGGCTCCTGTCAGACCTCTGTGGCAAGCAGCTGCTTGAGGGGATATTATTTATTATTATTATTATTATATCCTAATGGGCCGGCAGACAGGAGAGAGTATATTAATAGAGAATATGTGTTTCTTCTATGACGTTTTGACTTTAGTGCGTGGACTAGATTAATTATACTCTGCATATTCTTGCGAGAGTTTTATATGTTTCGATAGATTTCGGTGCCGTATGGCTCTTTATGTTCTTGATTCAATGACCCCAAATCTGGTACGTGGGTTTCCTCTGTGTGATCCCTATCTGTCGATCTGTGATGGAACTGGATTAATATCTTTGCAAATGGGGTGGATTTGGTAAAGGTGGGTGACCCTCGCATCACCACGGTTAAAATTTGTGAAACTTGCAAAGGGGAACGGAAGGTGAAACCTTAAAAAAGTTTTCACGGGCTATAGCTAGTTTATACATATTCCTTATTCGATGGATACTTCACTTGCATGATCTTAAAGTACAGAATGCGAGCTTTATGTGCAATTTGGGAAGAATGGCGAGAATCTCCTCGAGTCGAAGGAGAGAAGTGTTAAACGAAATATATAAAGGTGGAGCAAGATGGATTTTTTAGAAATTAGTGATCTGGCAACCTTCGTGTCACGTGACACGAAGGTTGCTAATTTCTAAAAAAATCGTTGCCAGATATCACTAATTTCTAAAAAAATCGTTGACAGATATCACTGATTTCTAAAAAAATCGTTGCCAGATATTTTTTCTGAATTCTGTAATTAACCATAGTGTTCGGATACTTTTTTGAGCGACTGTACCTACGGGCAAGGAGAGCCACACCATGTTCATGTTAAAGAACATGCTGATTGTCCTGAAGAGAAGGTTCTCAAGTTTCCTAAAAGGTGTTCAGTAGATTTTCTTCCATTATCCAGCTGTGAGCACATGGGTGTTTATGACCTGGTCATTTCACTTATTGTGTGAAAAAAGTGCTGGTCAGAGGCAGGCCCAATGTAGAAAAAAATAAAAAACATGGGGTTTAGTTAAGAGATTGGAATCACATTGCAACATAACATTTTCCCCTCTGGTTAAGGGTCCCCCTCCAGATCCAGATCCTACCTTCTGATCCGGTCTTAGTCTGAGATTACCCAATCTAACTCTACTATTTATATTTGAACATTTAACTTTCTATGCACCCTCCTTTTATCCCTCCTCTTCTTATTACTGCTTGAATTGCTGGGGCCCTCTGATATAGACTTCTGATGAAAATTTCGTATTACTTGCACATTTCGCGAGGCGTACAGTCGCTCAAAAAGCATCCGAACACTATGGTTGATTACAGAATTCAGAAAAAATATCTGTAGCGATTTTTTTAGAAATTAATGATCTGGCAACCTTCGTATCACGTGATTACAGAATTCAGGAAAAATATCTGGAGCGTGTACAGCAACTGTACACGCTCCAGTTACCGTTCACAGCAACTGGAGCGTGTGCAGTTACTGCACACGCTCCAGTTTGCTGTGAACTGTAAGTGCACACGCTCAATATTTCCGTGAGTGAGCCCACACGATCTAGTATCAAAATAATATGACCACCTACAGTCGCTCAAAAAAATATCCGAACACTATGGTTGATTACAGAATTCAGAAAAAATACGTGGCAACGATTTTTTTTTAAAATTAGTGATCTGGCAACCTTCGCGTCACGTGACACGAAGGTTGCCAGATCACTAATTTCTAAAAAAAACGCTGCCAGATATTTTATCTGAATTCTGGAATCAACCATAGTGTTCGGATACTTTTTTGAGCTACTGTACCTCATATGGAGAATTGCCTCTTAGTCCCATTAAGAAAACTTTCTTATTTTAATATTATTATTAGTTTCACTTTTTCTTCCAAAGCAAATGACAGTTTACAGCTGACAGGAATATGTACTGCTAAGATTGGTTCAAAAAAGACAGTGAGGTTTCATTGTATTTGAGCAATTGTGCACAAAATTTCAGAATCCATTGAAATTTATACGGGAATGTACAGGATTCTTATTAATAATTCACAGAAAATATTCGCCGCAGTGTAGCAAATGAAGCAATATCTATGTTGCAGTGTGCATAGAATATCAAAATTGAAAATGTTTTGTGTGCAACTTAGATGTTTTCTAAGTTGTACATAAAACATTCTGAATGTGAGCATCGACACATATTGGACGGATATCAAGTTTCTCTTTCATTGATTGTCACACTCCATTTGCAGCTGTGGTCTGTTGATTGATTCCCTACAATTGGCAAGGCAGTAATTTGCACATCCAAAATGTAATTTGTATCTGTGATGTTTCACGAAACTCCACAGGAAAACGTCGATGTTTGTCAGAGACGTTGATCTCTGGATCAGCGACTTGCAGATGGCGATACTCGACGAAGAGGATGGAAGGAATTGGATTGGATTGTTTTACCTCTGAGCGGCACTTTTTTTCACACAATGGGCTTAATGACCAGGCCACAAGGACCCCGAAGGCTCAGAGAAGGTTGGGGGAGGGGACCCACTGGGACAGCTGTTGGGAGACAGATGGTAGCCTCCCGTCAAGGCCATCCAGCGTGTTCTTTAACGTGCACAGGGTATGGCTCTCCCGCACACGGGGCCACGGCTTAACGTCCCATCCGACGGACGGCGGCCTTTCCAAGCCCATCGGTGTCCCCTACTAACCGTGGGCAGGGCGGGGAAATTTTGCGGAGATAAATCTCAACGCTGACCCAGCTGGGACTCGAACCTGGGAACTACAGATTACGAGAGGATGGAAGGAATTGGATTATTGGTTCGATGTGTATTCGAATCCCCCGTGGTCCACATTGGAGATGTCTCAGCTGTTTATAAACTTTTCGAGTATCTCTATGATTAGCACAGTGGGACATCCATGTGTCTTAATTTGTTGCCTTGCTGTGTGAACTTTTGAATTTGTAAGAATCATTGTGAATTACCTCGTGTATAAAACCCGTACACGAGAACAGTAGAGAATTTCTTTCTGATATGTTCGACATACGCATTCGAAATTCACTAATTTCTAAGGTAAAATATTTTTGGAAAAATGCAGATAAAAATATATTACAGCTATAAATCAAGTGCGCCTAAATCTTGAATTTCAACGATATTCGCCACCCATTTAGAATTATCGAAGTCGGAACATTTAATAGCAAAAGTTTCCATTAATCTCAAAACATTCCGAATCAAAGGGATATTTGTAATATCAAATAGTTTACTGAAATAATAATGGTAACTTTAAAGTGTAACAATTCTTTCAATTTTCTTTAAGTTTGAAGAATTCTCTTGAACACAAATTCAATGAAAAAAAAAGAAGGGCAATGGTATCGTTAAATATTTCAGCCCCTGTAACTCTTTACTTATTTACCTTATATTCGGGGACATTTTTCTATAAATAGCTTATTTAAGAATGTAACGAGTCGATCGCTTAGGGTTGGGTTGTTTTACCTCTGAGCGGCACTTTTTTGCACACCATGGGCTAAATGGCCAGGTCACATGGACCCCGAAGGCTCAGAGAAGGTTGGGGGAGGGGAGCCACTGGAACAGCTGTTGGGAGACAGATGGTAGCCTCCCGTCAAGGCCATCCAGCGTGTTCTTTAACGTGCACAGGGTATGGCTCTCCCACACACGGGGCCACGGCTTAACGTCCCATCCGACGGACGGCGGCCTTTCCAAGCCCATCGGTGTCCCCTACTGACCGTGGGCAGGGCGGGGAATTTTGCGGAGATAAATCTCAACGCTGACCCAGCTGGGACTCGAACCTGGGAACTACAGATTATTAGCCTGGCGCGCTACCGACTGAGCCACCCCCGCCCCCGATTGTGCAGTTATTGCTTCTGATGAAAAATAAATGTAGATATGTGTTTAATGTATATATGTGTCCAGTATTTTAAGCAAACTAGTAGTGCCATTCTGACATCATTAGTTAAAGAAAAGTAACCAAAGGTTAAAAAACACTCCCACACGTTGGAAGAAAACCTCGATATGCTGCAAAGAAGCTCTTGAGTTTGACAATTAAATGAATTTTTGTGTAGGAAGAGTATAAGCCTATTTGATTGTAATTAAAATAGTATGGACTAAATTATTAGTTTTTTACATAATAAATATTTGGTAAAATTGTTATTTGGGAACGGTGGGGGTGGCTCAGTCGGTAGCGCACCAGGCTTGTAATCTGTAGTTCCGAGGTTCGAGTCCCAGCTGGGTCAGCGTTGATATTTATCTCCGCAAAATTTTATTAATTTAATTTTATCCCCGCCCTGCCCACGGTCAGCAGGGGACACCGATGGGCTTGGAAAGGCCGTCGTTCGTCGTATGGTACGTTAAGCCGTGGGCTCTTTGTGCGGGAGAGTCACACCCTGTGCACGTTAAAGAACACGCTGGATGGCCATGACGGGAGGGTCCATCTGTCTCTCAACAGCTGTTTCAGTGGGTCCCCTCCCCCTACTTTCTCTGAGTCTTCGGGATCCATGTGACCTGGTCATTTAGCCCGTGGTGTGCAAAAAAGTGGCACTCAGAGGTAAAACAACTCAACCCAAATGTTATTTGGGAATTGAGGGTCTTGTATCTGTTTTAAAGAGTAAGGAAAACTAAACTACTGTTGTTTAATATGGTTTTAAAAAGTAACGAAAACTAAATTACAGTTGTTAAATTTTATTGAAAAGAGAATGGATTTCATTGCATTGTACACGAGGTTTAGTAGCTCATTAAAATTTAGTGGGGAATGTAGAGGATTATTCATAATGATTCATAGAAAAATTCACTACACTACAGAAAATAAGTCAATCAGTTCGGTTTAAGCATTGCAGACAATGACTGCTTGAGAATTATATATTTAAGTATGTAAAGCTGGAATAGAACTTTATAGGGTTGATCAAACACATTAGTAGGGTTGTTTGTAATATACACAATTTAGGTCTTGTTAAAATTCAGCCAGAAGTGACTGTTTTTGTTGAATAGTTTTCGCGCACATTGCTTCAAGTTGGGGCGGGGGTGGCTCAGTCGGTAGCGCGTCAGGCTCGTAATCTGTAGTTCCCAGGTTCGAGTCCCAGATGTGTCAGCGTTGAGATTTATCTCCGCAAAATTCCCCGCCCTGCCCACGGTCAGTAGGGGACACCGATGGGCTTGGAAAGGCCGCCGTCCATCGGATGGGACGTTAAGCCGTGGCCCCGTGTACGGGAGAGCCATACCCTGTGCACGTTAAAGAACACGCTGGATGGCCTTGACGGGAGGCTACCATCTGTCTCCCAACAGCTGTTCCAGTGGGTCCCCTCCTTCAACCTTCTCTGAGCCTTCGGGGTCCATGTGACCTGGCCATTTAGCCCATGGTGTGCAAAAAAGTGCCGCTCAGAGGTAAAACAACCCAACAACAACAACCTTGCTTCAAGTTTGTTAAATAATTTCTTAGCCATTTGCTTAGTGAGCTAAACAAATTCAGTGAAAGACTAAAAACACACTATCATGCTTCATTCCACCGTTCACTTTCATTCCATCTGAATATTTTCTTCTTGTTGCATTATATTCACTTGAAGCATTTTACAAAAGTTCCTGTATTCCCCCCTATTCTTATGCAACAACCACTGGTTTCCGCTAACAGCCTACCATCCGTAACAGAAACACTCTATCGCTCAAACACTGCATAAACACACACGCACGCAAAATCAATTATTCGTTTCTCTAGAACACAAACTTCGACTCCACAGTTTCATTCATTTTGCTGTTGCCTTGCAAATGGTACAGATAACCCACTCGCATTCGTCAAATTTTAATGCAATTTCAACCGTACTGTATCACTTGATCCCGAATGATGCACGAAAATACTATTTCTCCTTCACGTGATGTTTTGACCAATATCGATAGCGCACGACCACCCAGTGGCACTCATCTCCACACACGCTTACAAACGCCGCGTGCTATATATAGACGGCATCTTGTAACTGCTTGCTACGAAATCTACAATTACCAGGCTGGAATGCATTGGAGCATGCATTCATATCCAGAAATAGTCTCATCTGTCGCTGCATCGATTGCGCTTCAGCTGTAAGTGTATATCCTCCTTCGTTCTTTGTGACGTAGAGCAAACATCAAAAAACAACAGTTTGCAAACGTAATAATATCTTAAGCTTCAACAACTGATGAATAAGAGTTTAGAGGGGAAGATTTATTCTGTGTATAACAAAGTAAATGAATTAATAAAATATTATCATTATCTTCCACAATGGATATTTTGGCTTTGCTGATAACTTTTGTTTACATAATACAAATAATGATTGAGTTGTTAACACGTTTGGTGCGAAAAAAAATGTCCTAGGTCCGAATCCTGGGAAGATGCAATTTTAGATATTATAGACAAGACCAGGATTCACTTACCTGTGAGTAACTTTCCTAATATTTCGTTCCCTGACTGGGATCGTCTTCCGAGGAAGTTGCAGCTTTCTTGGAAATTTCTTCGTTTTGTAGTTGGTTGACAGATTATAGGTAACCAATAACCAAGCATATCGTTCATGGCGCCATCTGTTGATTGTATTAATAATCCTTCGTCTGCTTTTCTTATGAATACATTTTTTGTCCTTTTTAATTATTGTTGTTGTGTTCCAATCTATTTTATGATTAGTTTTTTCTGTGTCTGTCCAGTCCTGTTTTATTTTGTTTGTTTTTTATTGCGGCTTTGTGATCTTTTATTCTAGTTTCTAATATTCTTTCTGTTTCTCTAATAAATGTTTTTTTTTTTTGCATTCACATGATACTTTATAAAATATTCCACTTTCTCTATAGATATTTTTTTCTTGTTGTTTGATGCTTGGGGTGTTTTTTTATTTTCTTGTCTAGGTCTGGTGCTATTCTTATATTGAATTTATTGCTCACTCTTTGGATATTTTCAAAAATACCTTTATAATAAGGCAATTTTTTTTTAGTGAAGTACGGTTTTTCTTTTGTTTCATTTGATTTATCTACTTTTTTGTTTTTTATCTTTAGGATGAAATTGGCTGGATAATGGTTACTGCAAGATTTTTTAAAGTTTTTTTAATTTGTTGTTTTGTTTGTTCTTCCTCTGTGTTTTGTAATGAATTTTCTTTATTGCTTGGTCGATTAAATTTTTATTTCTATATGCTGGGTGGTTAGAGTGAAAGTATAGTATTTTTCCTGTATTGGTTGGTTTTGGGTAATTAGTGATTGAGATTTTTTCATCTGTTATTTTTAGCGTGATATCTAAGAAGTTGATGATGTTTTCCTTTCTTATCTCTATTGCAAATTTTAAGTCTTTTTTTTTACTGAGTTAATTTTGTTTAAAAAATCTTCTGGGAGGTTTCTGTCAGTTGTGATGAAGATGCAGAGGATATCATCCTCTTTGTATCATAGATACAAATATATCATGATGTGGAATCCATGTATATCAATATTAATAAAGATATTCTAAAAAAGTCATTAAAAAATTAGAAGAAAAAATAAATGACGGCAAAATATTCATTTTAGAAATAGAGGCAATTTTCGATTTATTACAGCTTTCACTGAATACCAATTTTTTTCCAATTTCAAGATAAATTCTACAAAAAAATTAAGGACCAGCTATGGGATCACCATTAGCTCCGTATCTAGCGAATTTGTACCTCTATGACTGGGAAAAAAAATTCATTTCTTGGCCAGAAATAAAATTCTACCAAAGATACATGGATGATATCCTCTGCATCTTCATCACAACTGACAGAAACCTCCCAGAAGATTTTTTAAACAAAATTAATTCAGTAAAAAAAAAGACTTATAATTTGCAATAGAGATAAGAAAAGAAAACATCATCAACTTCTTAGATATCACGCTAAAAATAACAGATGAAAAAATCTCAATCACTAATTACAAAAAACCAATCAATACAGGAAAAATACTATACTTTCACTCTAACCACCCAGCATATAGAAATAAAAATTTAATCGACCAAGCAATAAAGAAAATTCATTACAAAACACAGAGGAAGAACAAACAAAACAACAAATTAAAAAAACTTTAAAAAATCTTGCAGAAAACCATTATCCAGCCAATTTCATCCTAAAGATAAAAAACAAAAAAGTAGATAAATCAAATGAAACAAAAGAAAAACCGTACTTCACTAAAAAATTGCCTTATTATAAAGGTATTTTTGAAAATATCCAAAGAGTGAGCAATAAATTCAATATAAGAATAGCACCAGACCTAGACAAGAAAATAAAAAAACACCCCAAGCATCAAACAACAAGAAAAAAATATCTATAGAGAAAGTGGAATATTTTATAAAGTATCATGTGAATGCAAAAAAAAAAAACATTTATTAGAGAAACAGAAAGAATACTAGAAACTAAAATAAAAGATCACAAAGCCGCAATAAAAAACAAACAAAATAAAACAGGACTGGACAGACACAGAAAAAACTAATCATAAAATAGATTGGAACACAACAACAATAATTAAAAAGGACAAAAAATGTATTCATAAGAAAAGCAGACGAAGGATTATTAATACAATCAACAGATGGCGCCATGAACGATATGCTTGGTTATTGGTTACCTATAATCTGTCAACCACTACTACAAAAGAAAGAAATTTCCAAGAAAGCTGCAACTTCCTCGGAAGACGATTCCAGTCAGGGGACGAAATATTAGGAAAGTTACTCACAGGTAAGTGAATCCTGGTCTTAAGTTTATAATACACTAACTATTCTAAGACAGCCCTGAATACAATTATTACTGAGGCAATTTTTTCACTTTAGTGATTGGAATGGGGGATAGAAATTAAAATATTTAGGCCCTAGAATAACATATTTAGCATATACATATTAGCCATTGGGATCGGACCTCGTGGAATGTTAATAGGGGGTCAGATTTAGACTCAGTAACTCAGTAACTTCGTAATCAAGCTTTTCAGGCAAAATATGTAAGAATAAAATTTCAAGTTCTCAATCCGATTTGTGTGAATCTCGTTCCCCCCCCCCCCCCCAACACTATTCGTTTGCTATATAAAGAATTATGGTAGCTGGGATATCTAGTAACAATTCTGTTCGTTTTGCAAAAGCTGCAAGTGAAAAAAGGAACCTAGCAGAAAAGCTATTGCACAGGAAGTGAGGGTAAAATTTAAAACTTTGTTAGAGTAGATTGTCGAACTCTGAAATTGAAAGAATTGGGTTCGGTTATTTTACCTCTGAATGGCACAGTTTTGCGCAGAATGGGCTAAATGGCAAGGTCACAAAGACCCCGAGAGCTCAGAGAAGGCTGGAGGGAGGGAACCCACTGGACAGCTGTTAGGAGACAGATGGTAGCCTCCAGTCAAGACCACCCAGTGTGTTCTTTAATGTACACAGGGTATAGCTCTACCTCACACAATTAATGACCACCCAGTGTGTTCTTTAATGTACACAGGGTATAGCTCTACCACATACAGCACAACGGCTTTACGTCCTATCTGAGTGACGGAGGCCTTTCCAAGCTCATTGGTGTCCCTACTGAACTAGGAAAGGGCGGGGGGGGGGGCTTCGCTGAGATAAATCTCAAACCTGGCCCAGTTGGGACTCGAACCTGGGAACTGTAGGTTACGAGCCTGGGGCAATTGTAAGGGAATTGCAGTATAACCGTGCAAACTGTTGTTAAAGAGGAAAGTAGAATCAGAATTGAAATTAAAAATCACCCTCATTGAAACAGCTACTCTAAAATAGAGGTATTGAAACCGTCGATCGAGGGCTACGATCGATTAAGCTGTAAATATATTCAGTGCAAATGCAGAGGTAGAGTAATTAGCGTGCGAAATTGTGTCTTCCTGAAGTAAAAAGAGAATTATTGTTCGGCAGTATTCAAAAGGAAAATGCCCGAATTTGACAGGTGGCGCTCAAAACCTAATATAATTCTTTGGGTCGACATATTTCGACGAATCAAGGTTTTCTGACATGAAATTTATCAAATATACAATTAAAAATGGGATGGATTACTAACGAGCATTTGGATCAGTGCTTGAGACAAGCGTTTTTAATATATACCCTCAATCATAAAAAATTTGCCTCAGCGATAAAATAATAATTTTTGTCAATGGCTTTTTAAACTTTTTCGTATTTAATTTTTAATGTAATTGAAAGTTTTTAGGTATTATAATGTTTAATTCTTCAATTTCTTTTTAACTTGCATTTCATTTTATTTCGTGGTCTGTACTTAGCTGTAACCTGGCCACAGCTTGCGGTTTTATAAAAGAGCATGATAAAAAAAATATAATTATTTACTTTTACTTGATAAAAAATGCTAGCAGATCGCGGGATTAAAATAAAAAAAGTTGCTCGACGTACTAAAAGGGTCGAACACCAATGTTATAAGGCAATGTGTAGGATTTATGGCTGAGACTGTTCTATGTAGTTGTTGTCTTCCTTTAAGCCTTGCCACCATTTAAGCGAAAGATTCAAGCATTTCAACACTGGGACAGATCGGGATGACGGTAGATTAAAGCACTTCCAGACTGGGACAGATCAGGATGACGACGGATTCAAGCATTTTCGAGACTGGGACAGATCAGGATGACGACGGATTCAAGCATTTTCGAGACTGGGACAGATCAGGATGACGATGGATTCAAGCATTTTCGAGACTGACTGGTTAGGATGACGATGGATTCAATCATTTCGAGACCGTGACAGATTAGGATGACGATATATTCAAGGGTGAAAGTATCATTAACTATAAAAACCAAAAGCATTCTAGTCAAGTTAAAAAATGGTTTTAGAAATGAAAATAATTATACAACTGAGTTAATAACTAAACATTTAATCTTTAACAATAAAACGGCTTGTTTAAATTGAACGGATCCCTTGGAACCTTTTCCTCTCTGATGTTACTGCAACATGGTTTCTTCGACGCCATGCCGCAACAATGCATGCTGACGTAGCACTTGCAATATTTCCAAAAGAATATAAAGGAGCTTGCCACTTCATTCACTTTTGAAACGTTGATCTAATGGAATGGAAAATAAAAATGGCTTTAAACTCGAACTTGAATTTATTCATAGGCAGAGATGAATTTTTAAACTCAATACGAGAGAGAAAAAGGATGGAGAAGGAGGGGGGCGGATAATTCTTATGACGCGCGTAGGACACCAATTGATCAATATTTGAAAAGTTATCAGGGGATCCAAAAGTGTTAGTTAAAGTAAAATTCCAAATGATTAATTTTTTAAAAAATGGAAAAGAAGAAAAAATGGTGTTCGAGGTTCTAAACCGGGTTCTAGTGTAGATAGGGAGTTGCATTTTTAGGAAAACACGGAGAGGCACGGGAAAATCTGTGTTAAAAATTTAGGAAATTAGAGAGGGTCGAAATCTGTTGTTAAACGTTTCAAAAGTGAATGAAGGCGGCAAGCGTTTTTATTAGGCATATTCTTGTGGAAATATTCCAAAACGTCATCATGGATTGAAACAGCATTTCAGGCAAAAAGTTTCTGATTAACGAAAAGTCCCTGGATTCCATTATACGAGTTTTTTATACATCTTATGAACAATGATCCAATCTACCAAAACGTGAAACGATTGTTCGAAGAATCGTACCATCAATATCTTCAGAGGTTTCGCGATACGAAAATTCTGGTCACATGCCTACAAATATGACACATACTCTATATGACGTTAATATTTTATAATCTGTGCATGTACAGTCGCTCAAAAAAGGCAACCTTCGTGTCACGTGGCACGAAGGTTGCCAGATCGTAGCACGAAGGTTGCCAGATCACTAATTTCTAAAAAAATCGTTGGCAGATATTTTTTCTGAATTCTGTAATCAACGATAGTGTTCGGATACTTTTTTGAGCGACTGTACTTACAGATATGACATATACTAAACCAGTGGTTCTCAACCTTTTATGCTTTACGTATCCCCTGGAAATGTGTATGTAACTGGCGTACCCCTTTGTATAGATAGATAAAACTATAGTTATAGTATAACAATGGGAATAAAAATCTAGAGACTTTTGAGCTCTCATGGCGTACCCGAAAATATTTTACCGTGTACCCCACGTTGAGAAACCTTATACTATACTATATATGAAGTCAAATATCTAATAATCTGTGCAGATACTTACGGATATGACATATATATGAAGTCAAAACTTTTATAATCTGTACACATACATACAAATAGCTACATGCATATAAAGTCAAAATTGCTCATAAATTTTTATCGGATATAAGGAATGACATAAAAATGCGTTGTAACTGAAAAAGTTGGGTGTATAATATAGACTACATTTTTGCCTATCTAAAAATGTTATTTCTTTCAATGATCTCCGAAGTACAGAGTATCTATCTAGAATATCCGGATACATAGGTATCTTTAACAAAAAGAAAAATTGCACATAAACATAATAAATATTTAAAAAATTTTAAAACCATGTAATTCATTAAAGCTTTAAGGGGAGGGGGTGCTCAGTCGGTAGCGCGCGAGGCTCGTAATCTAAATTTCCCAGGTTCGAGTCCCAGCTGGGTTGAGATTTATCTCCGTAAAACTCCCTGCCCTGCCCACGGTCAGTAGTGGACACCGATGGGCTTGGAAAGGCTGCCGTCCGTCGGATGGGATGCTAAGCCGTGGTCCGTGTACCGGATGGACATACCCTGTGCACGTTAAAGAACATTCTGGATGGCGTTGACGGGAAGCTGCCATCTGTCTCCCAACAGCTGTTCCAGTGAGTCCCCTCTCCCAACCTTCTCTGAACCTTCGGAATCCTTGTGACCTGGCCATTTAGCCCATGATGTGCTAAAAAGTACTGCTAAGAGGTAAAACAACCCAATGCCTTGAAGCTTTTAGTGTCTTCTCTTTTGTAGAAGGTTGTATTTATATGCTTTGATGATATCACCTTGTAAGCACACTGCAATCATGTACAGTCGCCCAAAAAAATATCCGGATACTATGGTTGATTACAAAATTCAGAAAAAATATCTGGCAACGATTTTTTTTAGAAATTAGTGATCTGGCAGCCACGTGACACGAAGGTAGCCAGATCACTAATTTCTGAAAAAATCGTTGTCAGATATTTTTTCTGAATTCTGTAATCAACCATAATGTTCGGATATTTTTTTGAGCGACTGTACTTCTCTATGTTACACTAGTGGTCAGAATCAAAGAATAATGTCGTATCCAGAAAAGTACAGAGAAGTATGATATGAAATATGTTTTACACGTAAAATTACCATTGCAGGAGAAAAAAATTGGGTTCGGATTTAATGGACACTACCACAAGTATGCAAATTACTGTTGCCACAAAGGAGCGATGTCTGCGGTCGTCTCTTATTTAAACTAGTACCATAATTAACTAGATAGGTGTTTGTAAATTAATTTCCTAATTAATTTGAGTAGCAGTTTGATTTTAGAGCAATGCGTAGGATGGAAGTGAATCAATCGCATACAGATACATAGCAAATTTACCTTTAAACCTTAACCTTTAACATAATACCAGACAGAGGTATTCAGGGCTTTAAATTGAAGAAATTGTCCTCTCAAACTTTTGGGAACAACTAAAAAAAAAAAAATCCCCCAAAATTCCCCGCCCTGCCCACGGTCAGTAGGGGACACCGATGGGCTTGGAAAGGCCGCCGTCCGTCAGATGGGACGTTAAGCCGTGACTCCATGTGCAGGAGAGCCATGTCCTGTGCACGTTAAAGAACACACTGGATGGCCTTGACGGGAGGCTACCATCTGTCTCCCAACAGCTGTTCCAGTGGGTCCCCTCCCCCAACCTTCTCTGAGCCTTCGGGGGTCCATGTGACCTGGCCATTTAGCCCATGGTGTGCAAAAAAGTGCCGCTCAGAGGTAAAACAACCCAACCCAACCTAAAAAAAACGAAAGGTTGTTCGTAGGTCAGGACAAGGTCATTCCAGGGCCTCAACTGCTCAGATGAGAGTTTTCTCTTATTGACATTCAACAATGACAGCTAAGAAACTGTCTCGCGAGCTGTTCACAAGGACGACAATTGGTACAGGAAGCTGCATAAAAGAGGTCTGTATGCACGAAGACCAATGGTTTGGGTCACTCTCATTTTCATTCAATAGAAGAGCTCATTTAACGTGGTGCAAACCTCACTTTTTGAGCTCAGACAAGTGGACATTCTTCACAGATGGGTTGTTGGGTTGTTTTACCTCTGAGCGGCACTTTTTCGCACGCAATGAGCTAAATGGTCAGGTCGCAAGGAACCCGAGAGCCCAGAGAAAGTTTGGTGGAGGGGACCCACTGGAACAGCTTTTGGGAGACAGATGGTAGCCTCCCGTCAAGGCCATTTAACGTGTTCTTTAACGTGCACAGGGTATGCTCTCCCGCCCACGGGACCACGTCTTAACGTCCAATCCGACTGACGCTGGCCTTTCCAAGCCCATCGGTGTCTCAGGGCAGGGAGTTTTGCGGAGATAAATCTCAACACTGACCTAGCTTGGACTCGAACCCGGGAATTGCAGATTACGAGCCTGACGCATTACCGACTGAGCCACCCCCGCCCTTCATAGATGGGTCCAGATTCAGTTTGAATACTGATTCGTGACCTATGTTCAACTGGAGAGAATAAGAAACTCACCGCAACAACTGTAACATCAGGAGAATGGACCATTTCGAAAGAACTATTGCTGTAGTCTAGGCTGGCATGACGATGACTGGCCATTAGGACCTATGCATCTTTTAGGCAGGCACTCTCTGACTGCTCCACGATGCAGAGATGAGATTGTTGCTCCCTATAAGAGTCTTTTTCAGTGGTGCTCTCATCCCTGATTTCATCTTTATGGATGGTAATGTTCTTCTTCCCAGCTGGGTCAGAGTTGAGATTTATCTCCGCAAAACTTTGCGCCCTGCCCACGATGAGTAGGGGACACACCGCTGGGCTTGGAAAGGCCGCCATCCGACGGATAGAACGTTAAGCCATGGCCCCGTGTGCAGGAGAGCCACACCCTGTGCACGTTAAAGAACACTTTGGATGGCCTCGACGGGAGGCTACTATCTGTCTCCCAACAGCTGCTCCAGTAGGTACCCAACCATCTCTGAGCCTTCGGGATCCATGTGACCTAGCCATTTAGTCCATGGTGTGCAAAAAAGTGTCGCTCAGAGGTAAAACAACAGACCAGACAAAGACGCCCTGGAGAGGTAAATTGCAGTCGAGGACGCCCCAGCTCCCTGCTGGAACTACCATGAGCTCAACTCTTTTGTGGAGAACTTTTTATCACAAAATCTCATCAACACTACGAGAACATGTTGAGTTCTATGGATTTCAGGGGTGATAACAGGACCTAATTAACATACTTCTGCGGAAATCTAGCACCTTTATTACGGAATTTCATGCTCACTTATGGCAGCCCTAATGCATATTATACGATTTCGTCATTATCCCACTCGATGATACTGTGTCATTTTACGGAACCTTTCTATATGGCATTTAATGATGTATATTGGTTTCCATAAATTAACGAAAATCCCTATGCTATGTCAATGGGAAGCTAACGTCAAAGCTCTATAGCTCCTAAAACAAGTTGTTTTGTTTTGAAAAATGTGATTGCAGATAAAGATCTCAATCAAATAAATCAATATCTCGATTTCCAACAACATTCGTTCAGTATTTAATGAGTTATGGAAGTTTGAATATTTAGCGATAACAATGCCAGTCTTAAGAAACTTATACAAAACTGAAGAATAGTGAAAGAATTCTTTACACAAAGTTCTAAAATACAAACTTATTTTATTAAACACTTTGATACAATACTTATTACTAAGCTTTAATTAACTTATGAAGTCAATTTTTGTGGATAGCATTGTTATCGCTAAATATTCAAACTTGCATAACTCATTAAATACTGAACGAATATTGTTGAAAATCTAGTTATTGATATTGTTAAGAATTTTTAATAGAAAATCTTGAGCGTGAGTCAAAAGAATGTTTAGTAGCAAAAATTCATAAACGAACTAATTTATTACAAAAGTATAAAACCACATAATAAATTCAACAAACACAAATCAATGTCTTCATCAGTATGAGAGTATTTCACATCATCATCAAGAAAATATTTCACATTTTTCTACTTCTGCTTCAAATACAGACTCTTTTCAAAGCATCAAGGAAAACGTTTTACAACATTCAATAAGTGACACATTATCGTTGTGAATAAACCTATAGTCACTAAGATTAACCTTACCAATTCTTTTTACACATTAAGGTCACTACGCATCAGACGATGAATTCTTCTTATGAAGAAACTAAAGCCAGTCAGCCGCTTGCTTGATTAGCATGTTTAGGTTCAAGCATGCCAGCATCTCCTTACACGAGTCGACTCTAGTCCTTTTTTGCTGTTCTGTCAGTCTGTGAAATACAGTCGCTCAAAAAAGTATCTGAACACTATGGTTGATTATAAAATTCAGAAAAAATATCTGGCAACGATTATTTTTAGAAATCAGTGATCTGGCAACCTTCGTGTCACGTGATTACAGAATTCAGGAAAAATACCTGGAGCGTGTACAGCAACTGTACACGCTCCAGTTACCGTTCACAGCAAACTGGAGCGTGTGCAGTTACTGCACACGCTCCAATTTGCTGTGAACGATAACTGCACACGCTCAATATTTCCGTGAGTGAGCCCACACGATCTAGTATCAAAATAATATGACCACCTACAGTCGCTCAAAAAAGTATCCGAACACTATGGTTGATTACAGAATTCAGAAAAAATATCTGGCAACGATTTTTTTAGAAATTAGTGATCTGGCAACCTTCGTGTCACGTGATTACAGAATTCAGGAAAAATATCTGGAGCGTGTACAGCAACTTTATACGCTCCAGTTACCGTTCACAGCAAACTGGAGCGTGTGCAGTAACTGCACACGCTCCAGTTTGCTGTGAACGGTAACTGCACACGCTCAATATTTCCGTGAGTGAGCCCACACGATCTAGTATCAAAATAATATGACCACCTACAGTCCTCAAAAAGCATCCGAACACTATGGTTGATTATAGAATTCAGAAAAAATATCTGGCAACGATTTTTTCAGAAATTAGTGATCTGGCAACCTTCGTGTCACGTGACACGAAGGTTTTCAGAAATTAGAAAAATTTTTTTCAATTTTCAGAAATGATTTTTCAGAATTTCAGAAATGAAAAATATTTTCAGAAATTAGTGATCTGGCAACCTTCGTGTCACGTGACACGAAGGTTGCGAGATCACTGATTTCTGAAAAAATCGTCGCCAGATATTTTTTCTGAATTCTGTAATCAACCATAGTGTTCGGATACTTTTTTTAGCGACTGTACCCATTTGGCACATATTTTCGGAACTTTAAATGTTGAAGAATAATTATTTTCACACTGCCAATCGAGTCACTGACATTTAAAATTATTACCTGAAAGGAGTGACGTGTGGGTTTTCCTTAACGAATTCATGAAGAGCAGTAATGGCTCTCTCATTCATGGCCTCCTTCTGTCTTCCTGCACAAGGGAGGTCTTTGAAGCTCTGCTGTCCTTTTCTGAGTTTGCACATCCATCCCATAACAGTGCCGCATGAACAGGTATGAGCCTCATATATTTGTGATAAAATAATTTTTTTGTCTCATCCTCAGTTACATCCTTGTGAAAATGTAAAATCTTTCTCTGTCTTTAGTAGGCTCCATAGCAACAACGTATAGATTTCGCAGACTGAACTTTACTCCGCGCCAGTGAAGAGAGAAATGATGATACGGCTTTTGTTTTTAAACACGTGATGACAAGTTTAGACAGGATTTCAAACAAGTCCTAGATCATTCAATTCGGAGGAACGAGTGTAAATCTACAGACACGTATGAAGAACTTTTTGAACGTCTTACTTAATAAATAAATAAATAAATACCCTCTCAAGCTGCTTGCCATAGAGGTGTGACAAGAGCCTGTCAGTTTTATGCCATAGTAGATCTGAGAGTGTGGCAGGATCTCAGCAGAAAAACAACACGAACACCCATGCTTAATCTGGATTTCGAACCCAGGTCCCTTAGATCAGTAGCCAAGTGTGCTAACCATTCCGGCCAAGGGACGGCTATACTAGACTAGAAATCTGAAAATATCAGACTTAGATTAAACTGATGATTTTGTCCTTTTGGGGGGCGGGGGTGGCTCAGTCGGAAGCGCGCCAGGCTCGTAATCTGTAATTCCCAGTTTCGAGTCCCAGCTGGGTCAGCGTTGAGATTGATCTCCGCAAAATTCCCCCGCCCTGCCCACGGTCAGTAGGGGACACCGATGGGCTTGGAAAGGCCGCCGTCCGTCGGATGGGACGTTAAGCCGTGGCCCCGTGTGCGGGAGAGCCATACCCTGTGCACGTTAAAGAACACGCTGGATGGCCTTGACGGCAGGCTACCATCTGTCTCCCAGCAGCTGTTCCAGTGGGTCCCCTCCCCAACCTTCTCTGAGTCTTCGGGGTCCTTGTGGCCTGGCCATTTAGCCCATGGTGTGCAAAAAAGTGCCGCTCAGAGGTAAAACAATCCAATCCAATCCAATTGTCCTTTTGGCAAATAATATTTACGAGATGAACTCTTTTATTAGAGCAGTTGAGCGAGCAGCAAAAGGTGTAGGCTTGGGGATCAATTGAAAGGAAACGAAAATGGCGGAAATTGGTCAAGTGGCAGTGGGGGTTTTTGCAGACGTTTTTGATGGTTGTGCGCTTGAAGAAGTTCTCTCTTTAATTACTAGAAAGTTTTGACATCAATTGGTTATATGAGACATGATGAAAACACAAAATTATTCATTGCTATTGGGGCTTACAAGCATCTGAGAAGCGGGGAGTGCCAAAGTCTATAAAATGGTGGCCCCCGTTTCTTCTTTCCCCCCAAACAAGGAGTGAAAAAGTTTGCAAAACGGTTATTCCACTATGGCATGGGGGTTGGGTTGCTTTACTTCTGAGCAGCATTTTTTTCACTAAATGTCCTAAATATCCAGGTCGCAAGGTCCCCAAGGATTCAGAGAAGGTTGGGGAAGGCTAGTTGGTTATTTTATGTCTGAGCGGCAATTCTGTGTACACAATGGGCTAAATGGACTGCTCATAAGGCCCCAGTCATTCATTGTACGTTATTAGGAATGGTATTATGACGGCTTTTTAAAATTGCTAAACGTCCGCACTGCTTGAACTATTTTGTATACAATAATTCTACTAAAAGTCCCAGCCGAGGAACCGATCCAAACAAGTTCAAATTAAAGTTTATGACACACTGAGTAATGTGGGGAACAGTGGCGGCTCGCGTATAGGCACTGTGGAACTGCAGCACCCGCAATTTCAACTTGATATTATCGATAACATTTAATATAATGAATCCTTTTTTCTTTAATTCTTTCTTTATACTTGTACAATATATAATCCTTAAGCTTAATGTCAGTAGCCATCCCCCAGTTTATGAAAAAGATACAAAAATCTTTGTATGGAACTGTGCGCTTCACAGTACTAGCGGCGAGGTGTTTGACTGTTGTGCGCGCATGCGCACATAGGAAGCTACACGCGAGGCTGCAAGGGAGAGAGAGCACTGTCGTTCCCGCAGTGCCGACCCTGGCGTGCTGGTTGAAGGTAGTTTTTTTTACTCCGCGTGTTTTGTGCTTAAAAACCGTGTACCATATTCTTGAATGTGATAAAGTGTAGAATTAGATTATTATCCTTTCCAGCTATTCTATTTGATTCATTTTTTTTTCGCGCAAATTAAAACAAGAAGAATGGATTTCATTTTTAAATGAATAGATTAAGCTTGAACTGTAACAATTTAGGTTAAAGTAAGTAAAAATGTTTGATTTTGTTCTTTTAGGATTTTATCAAGTTTGTGAATAAATTTTCTTTTTATACATGTTTGTTTCCTTTTACACAATTTTGAAACAAAGGCTAAATATTTTCTGGAGCAGCACCCCCACTAATTTTAGCTACGAGCTGCCACTGGTGGGGAATGCAATAATTTTTTCCACCAAAGCATGTTTTTAGTGTAAACATCCCCTTTGAAACCACTTTACAGCAAATCATAATTTATACAAATTAAAGAGAATACAAACTCACCACCCTCTATATGTGCACTAAATAGTTGAAAACGAAAGTACTGCCAATGATGAAGTCACTTCTTATATTTATATTAAAAGAAATTTAGGAACAAATGTAAAAGGAATTAATTGAAAAAAAAAACTTTTTTTCTAAAATCGACGAAAAAAAACTATCTCCCGATCATCCTTTGAAATTAATATCAATAAATAAAGGAAATGATTTCATCATTGGTAATGTGTTTTACTTTTTAACTTTTTAGGGCTCCCACGAGTTTTTAAATATTTTTCATTTTTGCATTTCATTTGTGTCGTATGTTGTTTAGGAAACATTAAAATTTCTTTTCCGTTTTCTGGCTTTTTTTCGGAAAAGACCAATTTCCATACCTCTAATCTATATATTTTTAATCACAACTTTACACTTTGAAAGCAGAACTATAATTTGAACTGACGGTTTAATGATGGATTCAATCCCACTGGACTTCAAAATCGGACTTTCCATATAGAGATGGTTTATAATTTGTAATAATCAGTGACATCCAATTAGAGTTGTTTGTCATTCATTCATAAGGTAGCTTTCAATTGTACGCCAGCGATCAATATGTCATCAAGATCTATAGGTGTTTGTCGTGACAATAGATGGCGCCACAATATCCTAAAGTCTATAACGCGTGCTTTTGTAAAGCCAATTTATGGAAGATCATGAATTCAAACCGAGATCATTACTTTTCAGCATGGAATATTCCTAATGTACATTTAAGTATCGTTTATGGTGATTTGGAGCTTTATTAATAGATGATATATATTATATATATCATCTTATTAATGAATTAATTCTTTATTCCTAACATATATGATAGGAATAAAGGAATTTTCTCTTCTAACAAGAAATATTAATTGAAAATTAACGTGTATTAAGTATGTAGTGATCACTTAATTGGGAACAGACTAATGCTACGTCAATAGAAAGTTTCAGAGCTCAACAGCTTCTGTAGTAAAAATTTTATGTTAAAATGTGGCATTAGTTGCCACATCAATTGGCCTTAATCCGGTCTTGCGTTGTACAAAAATTCGCGAAAATTCGGAAATGTCATTCGCAAACTGCTCAAAATGCATTTACATACTTCAGTAAAGTTTAACATAACGGTTACCGCTTTTGTTTTAAATTTCTGATTTAACTTTACAGATCAATTTTACATATTTATCGTATATATTCTCCTCAGGCACGGATCTTGAAAAAATAATAAGAGGGGGGAGAGGAGGGGGGAAGCCAAGTGATGCAATAGAACCGGAAAAAAGTAAAAGAGCAGGGAGGGCGAAAGATTGAATTCCTATGGCAGAGCAATATTTTCTCCACCGTTTTAGAAGTCTTTAAAGGGTGGAGCGAGGGAGGGAGGGTAGGCCATTTACCCCCCCCCCCCCTAAGATCCAATCCTGGTTCTCATTAAATTTTAGAGCTTCCCTAATTTCTTAAATACTAATGAAATATTGTTAAAAAATGAGGTTTAACTAGATTTGACTGAAATCTTTACCTTGAGCAGAGTTTATTTCAAGAAAAGTTTAGGGCCGCTCAAACACAAGTACATAGATATAAGAGAAAGTACACTAATATTTTTCATTAGGAAAAGTAATACTTCACATATAAAAAAATTACAATACAAATCACATTGTTTTGGTCATAGAAAAATATTAAATTGAAAATTATATAACGTACGGAGACGAATTAAACACATATAAGCAGTGGCGGACTGGGTCTAAAAATATTGGTTGCCAGGAGACAAAGGGGACCCACCCACAACTATAAGGCTATCATTTTTAACATATTATCTAATGTTTAAGGGGGCCCACTTCATCAGCGGCGCACAGGGCCCACTAGCCATCGGGCAAGCTGACACCCTGGCCAGCCCGACACTGCATATAAGTAAATAATAAATAGAATTATAAAAATCTAAAGATATATTCTCTGTATACAAAGATATATCATAATAAATATGACTAAAACATTTTAATTTTTGTCTTTGGCACGATATTGTCATATGCATCCTTTTACAATTCAGTGGATTCTGAATAAGTGCCTTTAGAATATTACTGAGATACTGCTCTGTTATTATGTGATTGTATTACGCAAAATAAACAAAATGCATAAATTAACAATTGCACACAGACTTCTAGATGTGCACAAACATGTTAGAGCTACATGTTAAATAGCCCCTGATCTTCTTTAACGTATATTTTCGCACTAAAATCCTATTTAAGAAGCTACTGGCTTCTGAATCTGACTCTTTATTTACATAACATTGTTCTATTACTAATAAGGCGGCCATTCAGTGTTTATCCAACTTGAAAACGGTTTTAAATATTGTATCTTCAGCAATTATCAGTTTACTGGCACTCATACGCGATCTGCACGAGACGCAGCAGAAATGAGAATAAAGCTGTTTAAAATATTGATTTAGTAATCGTTGACTGGTTGTTGTGTGTTGCTTTGGAAGACTGGAGTTCCCATTTGTTATTTTCCTATTTATTGTTTGCTCTAATTTATTCTAATAATGCCTGTATTACTGAATCCTATCGGATTATTAGGAAACCTTCGTGTTATTTCAGTGAGGAATCAGATTTGAAGGTTCCATAACTTCAAAAAAAAAAAACGTTTTTGTGGGAAAATACAACTCAAGATAAATATTTCAATCAATTCTAAACACTAACTTTTCAATTCTATTGGCTAAGTATTTGAATAGCGATAGGCGATTATTTAACAATAGCAATGCCAGTCGTATGAATTTATCTGAGAAGTTGATTAGCACCTAAATATAAGTATTATTTCAAAACATTTAATAAAATAAGCATATCTTAGAAATTTTGCAATTAATTCATTCAATATTCGTCAATTTTTCATAAGTTTGTAAAACACCAGGATATTCATAAATACAATTGGGTTTCGCCTGAAGGGTTGCAGAGAAATATGATTATGATGGCCGTAGAGTAAAAGCAAAAAAAAGTTCATGCTCTCATTTCCTTCATTACTACAACAAAAATGTGTTTACACAAAAGCAAGTGAATTATTTCCTTTTTTGTAAATGCAAAAAACTTGTCAAGAAACTTTTATTTTAAAAAATAATATATATCAATTTAATCATTTTCAAAAAGAATTTACATTTCAAAAAGTAGTGTTTTTTATTGCTCATAATTAAAGTAGTCTTTGTTGAAAGATTCACATTTAACATCAATTGGAAAAATTCAGAATGAAATTTGTTTTTTTTTAAATATTTTATCTACCTTATCTTGGATAATAAATTTTTAAAGACCAAATTGTTCAGCCGGATTTCATTAAAGTCGAATAATGTAAATCCTCATCTACTTTGATATTGATGAATTGTTGAGACAGGACTCAGTCAAAAAAAAACAGAGAATATTTGTTGATCTTGCTCCAACACTTGTTCTGACTCCAATTCAAACATAATATTATTGTTGAATAATATTATGCTTGAACTGGAATCAATTGCTTTATGAGCTCCTAGAAAATGCTATATAAAATGGGGCGGGGGTGGCTCAGTCGGTAGCGCGCCAGGCTCGTAATCTGTAGTTCCCAGGTTCGAGTCCCAGCTGGGTCAGCGTTGAGATTTATCTCCACAAAAACCCACAGTCAGTAGGGGACACCGTTGGGCTTGGAAAGGCCGCCGTCCGTCGGATGGGACGTTAAGCCGTGGCCCCGTGTGCGGGAGAGCCATACCCTGTGCACGTTAAAGAACACGCTGGATGGCCTTGACGGGAGACTACCATCTGTCTCCCAACAGCTGTTCCAGTGGGTCCCCTCCTCCAACCTTCTCTGAGCCTTCGGGGTCCATGTGACCTGGCCATTTAACCCATGGTGTGCAAAAAAGTGCCGCTCAGAGGTAAAACAACCCAACCTATATATAATAATTAAAAAATAACCTTATAAAATGTAAGTTTAATTACTTGACTGTTTATGAACTTCTTGTCCCAAAATTAAACAGCAACAACTTCGAAACTCGATGCTGCTTCCAAAAACATTGTTTTGGAAGTTTAAGGGTGCCCACTTCATCAGCAGCACACAGGGACCACTAGCCATCGGGCAAGCTAACACCCTGGGCAGCCCGCCACTGCATATAAGTAAATAATAAATAGAATTATAAAAATCACGTGACACGAAGGTTTCCAGATAACTAATTTCTAAAAAAATCACTGCCAGATATTTTTTCTGAATTTTGTAATTAACCATGGTGTTCGGATACTTTTTTGAGCGACAGTACACATTTATGTAATTATGCATTTTTTAAATAAAATCTGAATGATGATTACTTTTGTTCAAATGAAACATCTACTGTAATACAAAATAAAAAAAAAATGTCTATAAGATGAACAAGATATACAAAAAAAGGAGAAATAAAAAATACTCTATACTAAAGAAAAAGTCAGTTAGTGGATCGTTATAATTTGTAGTTGATCTTGTATTGTAGTTGATAGGAATACCTAGTTAGCTTAGATCTTGTATTGTAGTTGATAGAATACCTAGTTAGATTGATTTGTAGTTGATAGGAATACCTAGTTAGCATAATGAAAGCTCTTTATAATAACACTGAATCTTGTGTGTTCGTAAGACATGTAGACATGTAGATGTTAGTAAGACATGTAATCGTAGACATATAAATAAAAAATAAATACCCCCTCAAGCAGCTGCTTGCCACAGAGGTCTGACAGGAACCTGTCAGTTTATATGCCATAGTAGTAGATCTGAGAGGATGGCAGGACCTCAGCAGAAAAACGATACAGACCTCCAAGCCTACCCAGGTCCCTTGGATTAATAGCCAAGCGCGCTAACCACTCGGCCACGGGACGGCTAACGTAGACATATAGAATATGTCTACGTTAGCCGTCCTGGCATGTAAGGCATGCGGCGATTGGTTTAGAATTGTTAGTGGAGTTCGATAAGGGTCCTTTTTGTCTCCCTCTCTCTTTTGTTAGTTATTAATAGAAATTGGGGCCTTAAAAGGCCCCGTTTTTTTTTTCCTTACAGAGAAATAAAGTATGACGATCCACGGAGGCAAAAACTAGTTTGATATCTACAAAGCAAGTGCAGGTTTCTGAAGCTAGAAGCATTTTTCAAGCATCTGCCTAAGTGGAATAATTGATCTATGATTCTCTTAGAAATTTTCATCCCATAATATTCACATCGAAACTGAACATCAAAGCAAGTTCTTAATTCTATCAAAGAAAATAATGCAGATAACTTTAACTGTAAGTTTATAGTTCTCAAGCCATTTTACAAGTGAACTCAATGGAATGTACAGTCGCTCAAAAAAGTATCCGAACACTACGGTTGATTACAGAATTCAGAAAAAATATCTGGCAACGATTTTTTTAGAAATTAGTGATCTGGCAACCTTCGTGTCACGTGCCACAGATCACTAATTTCTAAAAATATCGTTGCCAGATATTTTTTCTGAATTCTGTAATCAACCCTAGTGTTCGGATATTTTTTTGAGCGACTGTAGGTGGTCATATTATTTTGATACTAGATCGTGTGGGCTCACTCACGGAAATATTGAGCGTGTGCAGTTACCGTTCACAGCAAACTGGAGCGTGTGCCGTTACCGTTCACAGCAAACTGGAGCGTGTGCAGTAACTGCACACGCTCCAGTTTGCTGTGAACGGTAACTGGAGCGTGTACAGTTGCTGTACACGCTCCAGATATTTTTCCTGAATTCTGTAATCACGTGACACGAAGGTTGCCAGATCACTAATTTCTAAAAAAATCGTTGCCAGATATTTTTTCTGAATTCTGTAATCAACCGTAGTGTTCGGATACTTTTTTGAGCGACTGTACCTATCAAGAAATCCTTAGAGAAGAAAAACCGAAAATTTTTTAAAATTTGTGGTGAATAAAAAATTACGTGTGGTCTAATTCTTTTGTTCTCTTTTTTCACTCTCTCTATTTATCGTGCCACTCAATAATTATTTATAACATTGTCTGATCATGGTTTTATACATCCTGATAACATTCCTACAAACTCCCATTTTGTTCAAAAGACAGGGACTTATGAATCGAATGGAGACACATGCTTCCATTAAAACTTAATTTGGGTATCACTGGTCTAAAAATCTGAAAATTTCTATTCAGATTATGCTGATGATTTGGCCCTTTTAGCAAACGATGTACATGCAAATGAACTCTCTAATTAAGGATGTTGATGAGACTGGCAATAGAGTAGGTTTCGAAATTAGCAGAGAGAAAACCAAAGTGATGAAAATTGGTGAAGCATCTGGTGCTTCAGTTAATCTGAACAGTTTCGCCCTTGAGCGAGTGTCTCAGTTTAATTATCTCAGAAGCCGTGCAACAGATACTGGTGATGTGAGGCATGAGATGAACAGAAGGATAAGGATTGTTGCTGGGCTTTTTATGAATCTGTGGAGAGTGTGGAAAATTAAGCACCTGAAGCCTAAAATTAGACTGTTTGAACCTTTCTGAAAATTCTATGGTAATGAAACAACGTTAACCCTTTGCGAGCAAAACAACAGGAAACTGATGTCTGATTCTATATGTTTACTCAATATCTTGGGCATTAGGTGGTTGACTTTGCAAGTAATGATGAGATTAAGCAAAAGGAGTAGGCAGCCACCTTTGAGTAGCATACTGAGCAGAGAAAGACTCCGTTGGTTTGGCCATGTTGCCCGTATGTGTAACTATAGATTAGCGAATAGGATTATGAACAATGCTCCTAAAGGCCTCGAAAACAGGAAGACCTAAGAAGCAGTGGGCAGACAATGTTCAACAGGACGTTGACCTGCAATGGCCAAATGCAATAGCTTTAGCTCAGTATAAAGGTGTTTGGAGGACTAAATCACACAGTCTGGTTGGATCTCATGTTGCGTGAGGAATATATATATGTATGAATTGCTAGAGAGTTTGGTTAAGAAGTATTCGAGTATACCGAAGAAAGTTTTTAATTATCTCTGTAGCACGCTGCCTCCTAAGAAGCTCATATATTAGCATTTATAAAAACAAATCACATATTTTCAGTTTTACCTACTTAAGTAATAGCGAACTGGTAACTCTGGGTGCGATTCATTCTTTTGTGCTATCAGCGGAGCATAGGCTGTAAATGATTGTTTGCTTCTTTTCTTTTTCTTTCACGATTTATAATTTTTAAGAATAATTAAATTTTAGAGATTCGTTCCTGAAAAACACGACACCAAAATGAAATCACACATCTCAAATTCTTATTTCCTGAAAGGATAATTGCAATTTCTGACATACGTTCTGCCACTCGAATTATTCTTAAAAATTATGAATCATGAAAGAAAAAGAAAAGAAGCAAACAATCAGTTACAGCCTATGCTCCGCTGATAGCCCAAAAGGATGAATCGCACCCGGAGTTACCAGTTCGCTATTACTTACGTAGGTAAAACTGAAAATATGTGATTTGTTTTTATAAATGCTAATATATGAGCTTTTTAGGAGGCAGCGTGCTACAGAGATAATTAAAAACTTTCTTCGGTATTTCCAGGTAACTAAATTCAAGCAGATAAGGTTAATTGTGGTTAAATTTCGGATAACAGGAATTTGCATAAATTATATTTGTACAAATGGTAGGTTAGGTATCTGTGACAATGAAAATGTTCAACCCTGAAGATGTTGAATTCTTCTATACAAGTATAGATGAATGAGAGCATAAGAAATCATTTAAATTACAGAAGAAAGTAAAGCGTTTAGTGTATAGTTCCTCAGCCATTATCAGTAGGAAGTTAGCCGAGATTCCTGTAGTTATGCGTCGTGATATCGATCTGTCTGATTTACCCCTTTTCGATCTTCTGAAGATGTTTGATTTACTCAAGATGTCTGATTGCCTTTTTGCGGGACCAGTCCACTAGTCTTCCTACGACTGGCCCGCAAAGAGGCAAAAGAATGAGATGTTTGAGGATGTAGGTTTAGCCGGAATCTCAGAATATTAAAGATAATATTATTGATGTTAAATCAAAGAATATAGCTCGCTAGGGAATGATGTTTACTCGAAATACACTGTTTCTGAAGATGTCAGCGTTATGTGGTCGGTTGCTGAGAAAGATTTTCTTTTTTCATGGTATTGAAAAGTTGCGAATCAGACTCCTGTACAAGCAGGTAAAAGGTTTCTTAAAGCAAAAAAAAAAAGTTGCTTTTCTTTTGTACTCTACTTTTTATTTGCAACTTTTAGGTCAAAGAAGAATCCTAGAAGTTACTCCTATCCTGAACAGGTTTTTATAGTGCAAGGACATTCTCTACTAAGAACGTAGTCAAACCATTAAGCCGTATGGATAATTCAAGTCTGTTTTCGGAAAAACAAGTTGGAATTAGGTGTTTTTGTGTACGATTTAGCATTGTATCAGATCAAGATTTTGCCAATGAATGTTGTTGTCAGGTGTTGTTGAAATGCCGCATCCAACACCCTACCAAGGAATGACATTCTAACTGGATGAGGGAGGATGTCATCGAGGTACTTACAGGTCATGAAAAACTCCGCAAAAAACACCAAAGGATGTCTGTCATGGGAGATGGCAATTCATTACTTCTGCCATTCAGTAGTAGTATGGCGATCTCGAATTGAGATAAATCATCTCTGTTAGTCTGATATCTAACGAAGGAAACCATCGCTCTATTGGTGACACGTTTCCCCCTAATTAAAATCGAGGTTTATTCACCATTTAAGTTAGCTCTAGTTGCTTTTCCCACTCTAAGAGTGGCAGTCACTGCTGGCAATGTTTTTTAAATGCGCATTGACTGTCGCAATTTAATCTCTGATATTTGAAACTTATGGAATGAATAAACCTGCTACAATATTCGCTTAATATTTGAATTTTCAAATTTTAGGGATATTAACGATGGAATGTAAAACTAGTAGAAGATTTTGGAAATACGAATTAAAAATTTTAATTGGTACAGTCGGTCAAAAAAGTATCCGAACACTATGGTTGACTTCAAAATTCAGAAAAAATATCTGGCAACGATTTTTTCAGAAATTAGTGATCTGGCAACCTTCGTGTCACGTGACACGAAGGTTGGGTGATCTGGCAACCTTCGTGTCACGTGACACGAAGGTTGCCAGATCACTAATTTCTGAAAAAATCGTTGCCAGATATTTTTTCTGAATTTTGAAGTCAACCATAGTGTTCGGATACTTTTTTGACCGACTGTACTATCTAACCGAAAAAAAGAATTTTTGATAACCTCGAGAAACAAAAATAATTAAATGTCTACAGACGGATAGATAGTTGACAAAGCGAAAGAATAGTTTGTTTTCGAAAAGGAGCAAAAATATAAAGTAATTTGGAAAGGGAATGTCCATTTGTAGCACATCTGTGACATTATGGAGATATGAAAATATCAGGAGTCTGGTAAATTATATATTGAGTCAGAAATATATACGAATAACTGTAGTTATCATTAAAACGAGCCGATATATGCAATAAAGTACTTTAAACAGTTTAAAAGTTCAATAAATATTTTGCGGAAAATATTTCGCTGACATACGGGACTTCAACTAATCTTCCAGAAACATACTAGAGCAGTGTTTCCCAATCTTTTTTGTGCCATGCCCCACTTAAGCCTTTCTAAAATTGTTATGCCCCCCCCCCCCCTATGTAAAATTTAACCGCCATACGGTTAAACTCTGAACGATTCCATTTTCGAATTGCCCCCTTTGACAATCAAATTGCCCCCCTGTGGGGCGTGGGCCCCACGTTGGGAAACACGGTACTAGAGTATTCTACCAAAATGTTTATTGATATATTAACGTTAAAAATTCAATAGGTAACGTTATGCGTTGTGATTGTCATCTATGTTTAGTTTAAAAGTTATGCATTTAAACGAAGAACTCAATTTCAGTGCTAGGCAGAAAATATGAAATATATTTCGATTGAGAACCGTAAAGTTGCGAAACATGACACTTAAATTAAACATCAAAGAATAATTAATATTTTTGCAGGTAAATCATAATAAAGGTTGCAAACTTTGTAGTAATAAACAGACTCTAAATGAAGCAACTGGTTTAGTATATAATTCTGAAAATACTTCAAACTGATTTAGAAATGGAAATTGCAACAATGCTTATACAAATGTTAAGCTCTTACACCACTGGTTAACCTAAGAAATTGTTGCAAATTGAAAACTGCAAACAGCAGTCTTGCATGTTAGCTAAAACGCCAGATGATAATTTACTTCGGAACCTAAAAGCACCTTTCTTGAGTCCAGTTGTCACAATTGCTTCTCTAAAACATCTCTTAAACATAAAAGGTCAATCTCTTAAACATAAAAGGTTGCATTTCCCCTGCCCCTGGGATGAGGAGGCAAAATATTATTACCAATGTAAACCTCTTTATCATCACACTCTACTACAAAAATTTAAAGTTTTTGGGATAAATTGATCATTTGCAATATTCGTTTCAAATCGTGGCATTTTCCAACTTTTTCCAACCGTTAGCGTCGTCTTTGGCTGCTTTAAGTGTGGAAATTTGAACTAATGGACGACTGGGAAAATGAGAACAGTAATATCTTGATGCTACTTATAACCACAAAAGAAATTTTTCATTTATATCTTAAAACAAAAAAAAGTTGCGGTTTTTCATCCCGCTTGGAGTAAAGGTTGGGTTGTTTTACCTCTGAGTGGCACACTTTTTTACACAATGGGCTAAATGACCAGGTCACAAGGACCCCGAAGGCTCAGAGAAGGTTGGGGGAGGGGATCCATTGGAACAGCTGTTGGGAGACCGATGGTAGCCTCTCGTCAAGGCCATCCAGAGTGTTCTTTAACGCGCAAGGGTATGACTCTCCCGCACACGGGGCCACGGCTTAACGTTCCATCCGACGGACGGCGGCCTTTCCAAGCACATCGGTGTCCCCTACTGACTGTGGGCAGGGCGGGGAATTTTGCGGAGATAAACTTCAACGCTGACTCAACTGGGACTGGAACCTGGGAACTGCAGATTACGAGTCTGGCGCGCTACCTACTGAGCCACTTCCGCCTCTTGGAGTAAGGGCACAAATAATTCTGCACACGTAAACCTCTTGGCAACTCTACCATCAGATATCTAATTATTAACATAAATCGGTCGTTTCCAATATTCATTCAAAGTTTGGATTTTCCACATTTTCCCAGTGTTAGAAGGATTAAAGCTATTATGATATTTTGAAAATGCGGATCGTAATATTTTATAAATGCGCATCCAAACTAAAAAAAAAAAAATAATTTATCTGCAAAAACAAAAAAAGTTGAATGTGTATAGACGACAAAGTAAATTTTTAGTTCTTTTTACTTTGAAAAAACAAAAAAAAACAACACTTTAACTTTCATTATTATTTTAGGCATCGCTTGGTGGCACTGAAATTAATGATAATAACTATATACGTATTTTAGGTTCAGACTTGGGCAAAACCACCCCCTAACTCGCAAGTATTGAAAATGGTGGGACGAATGATTAACGTTTAAAAAATTGACTCTTTTAAAATTTGAATAATACATAGAATTCTGGGCCCATTGAGATTCCTGAAGGCAAAACATGGCAGTTCTGAGTGTGATGCTTTTCTGAATTGAAAAGGGTAAATTACAAAAATCACGTATCCCCTCCTGGCAAATATACTCGGTTTCAAAAAGAATGAAGATTTTAATTTTCCAACTTTAACAGACCTCTGAAGATTAAAATTCGAAGTACAGTCGCTCAAAAAAGTATCCGAACACTATGGTTGATTACAGAATTCAGAAAAAATATTTGGCAATGATTTTTTTAGAAATTAGTGATCTGGCAACCTTCGTGTCACGTGATTACAGAATTCAGGAAAAATATCTGGAGTGTGTACAGCAACTGTACATGCTCCAGTTACCGTTCACAGCAAACTGGAGCGTGTGCAGTTACTGTACACGTTCCAGTTTGCTGTGAACGGTAACTGCACACGCTCAATATTTCCGTGAGTGAGCCCACACGATCTAGTATCAAAATAATATGACCACCTACAGTCGCTCAAAAAAATATCCGAACACCATGGTTGATTACAGAATTCAGAAAAAAATGTCTGGCAACGATTTTTTTTAGAAATTAGTGATAAAACAACTGTCAACCTTCGTGTCACCTGACACGAAGGTTACCAGATTACGTGAATTCAACTATATGCGCTCTGCCAAAAAAGAAGAGAAAATAACAATTTAAGTAGTAAGACCGAAACTATGTCAGAAAAGGTATTATTGTGATATAGTTTCGCTCCTAATATTTCATCAATACCGATACAATCCAAAAAAAGTTTTTAATTATCTCTAAAAAACATAACGAAAACAGACGAATAGACAGACAAGTGAAAAACATTAGCTTTCTTTTTTGAAAACGAGTTAAAAACGTGATAAGATGCTTCAGAAAAAAAAAAAAAACGTTTATTGACGTATTCTGCTTTTTTATTCTTTCCATTCAATACGTAAAAAACGTCATTAAATTTCCCTTAAGTTGTGATTTTTCTTATTCATTTTAATTCCAGTTTAAATATTCTAGTGTTTATTACAGAAATGTTGGTGGGGCCTGAACCCTATGGCCCCCTAGTGACGAACTGGTTCTTAAAGACGATTTCAATTTTCTGTAATTCGGAATGATATTTTGAAGAAAAATACTTATATTGAATATAAAAAAAATACTTATATACATATTTTCCCATAAATAGCTTGCTTAAGAAATTACTACGAAAATGCGCATTAAACGTAACATGGAGTTGTTTTTTTTTAGGAAAAACAAATCGCAATTTTCACATGAATTGTTTTAAAACAAATTTCACTGTTCCTGCAAAGCTAGCAGCTTATCTGAAAGCTAATGGAATGTTCTTAATAAAGCAAAATAATGTATATAAATAACTTGATCGAACTTGAATTATTAGAACTGAAAGGTTTTCAGATGAAGAGTTTTCAAAATTTTTTTAATTTAAACTGACGAGTTTTTTTTAGCAAATAGCTATTTAACACAAATATTTAAAGTTGTTCAATGATGTCATGATCCTTTTTTGACAAAACATGTCACGTTTTCACTAAATTGATTCTAACATGGAATATTGACAACAAAATTATTGTCGTTTATGTGCATTCAACTACTATTCCCATAATATTCATTCATGACAGAAGATAAAAATAAACAAAAATAGCGCAAAAAAAATTCGGATGATTATGATGTACAAATCAATAGTGAGTAGTTGGTCACAAGAGCGAATTTTCTGACTAGTTATCGATAATTGTCATCACTACAGAATCAGATTCCTTTAGCCAAAGCTAGAACGAAAATTCCGTTTCATTCCGTTTCGGTGCCACCATTTCCGAAGAGCCGACACGGCGAGTGAGCCAGTTCAGTGGCGAACTGAATGCTTTGCTGTCAGGTGTAGCAGTGTAACAGAACGACCAGCAACTGTGGACCTATACTAGAGACGTTGTGCTTCGCTATGGAGTAACGCACTTCAGGTAAGTCATTTCTTTCAATTCTGTAGACATTCGTTACCTCTGCAGCACATTTTTTTCAGCAAAACAAGAATTTGCCAGCGATGCAATGGTCGAATAATGGAATCGTATCGTTGTACGATTAGGCTTATGGAAAAGGTGTAGTATGTGACAGCTCCAGGAAGACCAATGTTTCTTTGTAAATACCGCTCAGCTGAAGATGTGTAGGAATCACCCTGCGTCACTGCAAAGAGTATTCTAACCTGTGACATGCTACAGGGTTCATTGGCACACTGATGTCACCGCTGATAATATCGCAGTCACGCAGGATTAAAAGAAAAGGGGGTTACGTCCTGAAGATACTGGCCTATTGTGTGGAGACTAGGGCATAAAACAGACACACCTTGCAAGTATGAAACTTTGAACTTAAAATTTGTGAGTCGTATTCTTCTTAATTCAATATTTTTCTGTCAACATGACTGATTTGCTAAATTGAGAAAACTTGAATTATTGGTTGTTCCCATAACAAGCATGTTTTTAAGATCAGAAATAAATGATACATTTATGCGAATATGAATTGTTTAGTCACTAATTAGAAGAATGATTTATATACGGATTATTATTGTTAAGTCACTACAATTTATAAACATTTATAAACTTTGGATTTTATTATGATGTCATATTAGTATTCTCGACAAAAAAACTGTAAATATTTTTAAAATGCTATTTTTTGATTAAAATTCGTTTTTGTTGCTACGAAATCTTTTCAAATAATATGAAAAGAAGAAAGATTCGCCGTGTTAAGTTTGTAACGTTATATAACAAAAGCAGTGAAGCTTATACCTGAATGATTCAATAAATATGACTTGAATTCTGGTAAAAAGGTGAATTTTTAAATAAATATGAATATTTTTTTCAATATAGGTCAAATCAATATTAATAGCTTTTTAAGAGTGGGTATCATGGCAATTATGCAAAAAATATTGTAATTAAATAAATGAATATTCAGTCTTTCATGAAATGACACAATGGGAAATCATTTAAAATAATGATCGAATATAAGAATGTCTTGAAGTCAGCGTCCGAGCCACAAATGTTCAAACTAACGAACTTTTATCAACTTATCTGTAATTTAGCGTACTATTTTTAGTCTTAAAAGTTTTATATTTCGTGATAAAATCAGTGCTAGGTATTATTAAACGTTCAGTTATCTCGTTTCTTTTGTTAAAATTATTTTTAGATCTATAAAAACGCGAATGTTTTTATTTTTCTGTGGAATGCATGATTTTCCCGTTAAGCCTAATCGGTATTGAAACCAATACATTTGTAATTAAAAAATAAAATTCTAAGATATGGCAAAGTGGTTTGCTAAATACATGAAAAATTAAATTTGCTTGTAATATTTAAATTATGATGATGAAAATATTTAATTTTTACAAAGGATTTTTTAAAATAAAACCTTCAGGATCTAATCACACTTACGAGAACATTATAAATGGATTTTAAAGGTAATAGTAAAATTAATGTATTTTTCTTCAAAAATACAAATTTTTGTATTTTGTGGAGAGCGAAATCAATATAAGATAAATTTTACAATTTATGACAGATTCTTGAATGAATGTTACCAGTTACCGTTCGTTTATTTTATTTCATTTTTAAAGTTAAAACTCGAATCATGTAATTGAAGAGACAGAAATAAGTGATTCAGTGACCAATTAGAACTAGGTGTCCTGCCAGATTCACACGAGAAATTTTAGTTTTAATTCAGATTATTGAAGTAGCAAGCCACATAATTATTATATACCATTAGAGTTTAGTGTTTGCATGATGTATATCAAATATTTTATTCTCTGGTATAATTGAAGTTTCGTAAATATATTTGGAAGATATCCTTTGATGGACGTGAATCTACCACAAAATCTTCACCAACATAAATTGTGTTGCTGCAGTAGTATATTGCATGGTTTTCGTTAACTATAGGATAATTGTATTTTATTGCCTAAACATATGTCTAAAAGACAGTGACGCACCCAGAAAGTGCTAATGAGGAAAGAGGGATTGGCATGCTTTAGTTTTTGATTTTTTTTTTGTGGGGTGACTGCTTGAAAAAAATCTGTTTTTTAGGCTCTCAAGTAGTGGTGACATTTATTAACTCTCGCAACAACCCCACCTGCTGGGTATGCTACCGCCGAAAGCAATCGACCTGGGCTGATAGGGGCTGGGGTGGCACAGTCGGTAGCGTGCCAGGCTCGTAATCTGCAGTTCCCAGGTTCGAGTCCCAGCTTTGTCAGCGTTGAGATTTATCTCCGCAAAATTCCCCGCCTTGCCCACGGTCAGTAGAGGACACCGATGGGCTTGGTAAGGCCGCCGTCCGTCGGATGGGACGTTAAGACGTGGCCCCGTGTGCGGGAGAGCCATATCCTTTGCACGTTAAAGAACCTGCTGGATGGCCTTGACGGGAGGCTACCATCTGTCTCCCAACAGCTGTTCCAGTGGGTCCCCTCCCCCAACCTTCTCTGAGCCTTCGGGGTCCATGTGACCTGGCCATTTAGCCCATGGTGCAAAAAAGTGCCGCTCAGAGGTAAAACAACCCAACCCAACCTGGGTTCATATTCAAGAAATGATAAATAGAATTAGTAATGACAAAAAAAAATCATTGCTCTTTGCATCTGCTATATTTGTTTCGTAAACCGTTGCGTTATGTTCTAGACTTTCCATCGTTTAAGAATGTTGATACAATATCGTCTCTATCTGATTCGATTGAAAATTCAAAAACACGCACAAAACATTTTAATAACTTGGATATTTGCCGTATGTGATTTAAAAGTATTTCTTTAAATTTGGATACTCGGTGGACAAGAGTTGCTTTATGTACTTATATCCGTGATAGTTGGTAACTGATTGTGATGCAATTTAATTCGATCTCGAGGTGTTTCCATTCCTCCGACTTCTAATAATTTATTCGTGGGATCCGCAGAGTTTTAGTGAGGAAGCCAAGAGCAAAATAAAACATAACAAAAGGAATTTTTTTTCAGCAAAGCAAACAAGAAAAAAACACACGTGAATTTAGAGGAAAGGAAAATAAACCATGTTTTTTGTTTGTTTTCTGAAAAAAGGTTGAAAGCACAATTGATTTTTTTTTTAGGAGAAGGGTTAGGTTGTTTTACCTCTGAGCGGCACTTTTTTGCACACCATGGGCTAAATGGCCAGGTCACATGGACCCCGAAGGCTCAGAGAAGGTTGGGGGGAGGGGACCCACTGGAACAGCTGTTGGGAGACAGATGGCAGCCCCCCGTCAAGGCCATCCAGCGTGTTTTTTAACGTGCAAGGGTATGGCTCTCCCGCACACGGGACCACTGCTTAACGTCCCATCCGACGGACGGCATCCTTTCCAAGCCCATCGGTGTCCCCTACTGACCGTGGGCAGGGCATTTTGGGGAGATAAATCTCAACGCTGACCCAGCTGGGACTCGAACCTGGGAACTACAGATTACGAGCCTGGCGCGCTACCAACTGAGCCACCCCCGCCCTTAGGAGAAGGGACAACAACGATTTTGAAATAATTTTCTTATTAATATGCATAATATGTTGTCGTTGTTTTTTTTTCAAATTTCAGGAATGCGAAGCGGTTTCCCTTCTTCCTCAGGACAACAATCCGACCTTCAGATTTCTTTTTATGTGTTTTATTCTAAACAGCCTATTCTGCCTGCCAAAATTTTATGCACACATTCAAATTTCCATGCTTTAACTTATATTGCTTTAGTGCTATAGCAATAAATGCGAGACCTAGCTTTTGTGACACCTGAATAACGTAAATTATTTTAAAAGCGTTATGAATCAATGGAACAAAAGTGATTTCTCAGCTTCTGTCCGTTCCAACGAGAGCAAAAATCCATCTCAATTTGTAATATTTTGTTCCACGTAAATCGCAATCGCATTATGAAACTTTTGGAAAGCGTGTTAGGAATACGTAACAACTTGGAAATGGAAAAAAATAAAAGTTTGAAGTTAATTATAAAGACAGTTTCTTATGAACTGACGTTGATGAATGATGTCCAACAAACAACGGTAGATGCGAAATTTGCTTGAAGAGCTTGTTAAAAAAGGAAAAAAAGTGAAGTTTTTTTTGCTTCCTTTTATACTATGCACAATCCAGGAAGATTAAAATTCCAACATTCGCTATTCTTCCAGTGAGCTTAATTATTGTTTTTTGTTGCATAATCACACTGCAACCGTTATTTCACGTCCACAACATTAAACATCATAGGAAGCACGTCTGCTGGAAGGATTCCAGCGTCGTTAGCGGCTTAGAAGGGGGAGGTCGTGGCGAGAGGGAAGGAAGAGTTGGTTCTTACATCGACGGATCGTTTCATTCAATTTTCGAAAGAACGGTTGTCGCGTTTTTTCAGACTCTCTAAGATTGAATTCGGCTGCTTTACCTCTGAGCGGCACTTTTTTGCACACAATGGGCTAAATGGCCAGGTCACAAGAATCCAGAAGGTTCAGAGAAGGTTGGGGGAGGGAAACCTTTGGAACAGCTGTTGGGAGACAGATGGAGCATCCCGTCAAGGCCATCCATCATGTTCTTTAACGTGCGCAGGTTAGTATGGATCTTCCGCACACGGAGCCACGGCTTAACGTTTCATCCGACGGACGGGGCTTTTCCAAGCCCATCGGTGTCCGCTATTAACCGAAGGGAAGGGCGAGGAGTTCTGCGGAGAGAAATCTCAACGGTGGCCCAGCGGGGACTCGAACCTGGGAACTGCAGATTAGGAGCCTGGCACGCTACCGACTGATCAATCCCCGACTCAATAGGAAGTAATGTGTGAAAGTATAGACGTTGTTATTTTTATTTAATTAATGCTTATTATTGCTCTATTATTGCTCCAATGGTTATTTAAGGAACTTATATATATTTTAAGTGATTGTATAAGGCCCGAATCCAGGGAAAATATTATGGGTGAGAAGTGGTGGCCGCAACGAAATGGAATAAATGAGAACATTCTACTTTTACCCGAAAATTTCTCGCTAAATAATTTAAAATCCAATTATCACCTAAAGGAGTTAATTGGTTTAGGTGCCATTATGAATTTCGGAATGTATGGAAATTTTTATTATATAGAAAGTTTTCATCTGATCATAGAATTTACGTTTAACTTCGTTCAGCAAATCTGACTGTCTACTTTCTATGGAAACATATTTTGAAAATTATCTGAGCAATTGAAACCTGTTTTTGTGTGAAACAGTTTATAAGCAATGTTTTGTTATTAATTGTACTGTAATTTATTATGAAGGATGTAATTTATTGTTTATATTTTGGTGTCAATGATGTTGTAAATTAATTTCTATTTGAATGATTCTAATATTCAAGGATTTCGGATAGCTTCCCAATTTTATGTCCATTAATATGTGTACTTTTTATATGCTTTTGTGGAATAACGGTGTAGGGTTGGGTTGTTTTACCTCTGAGCGGCACTTTTTTGCACACCATGGGCTAAATGGCCAGGTCACATGGACCCCGAAGGCTCAGAGAAGGTTGGGGGAGGGGACCCACTGGAACAGCTGTTGGGAGACAGATGGTAGCCTCCCGTCAAGGCCATCCAGCGTGTTCTTTAACGTGCACAGGGTATGGCTCTCCCACACACGGGGCCACGGCTTAACGTCCCATCCGACGGACGGCGGTCTTTCCAAGCCCATCGGTGTCCCCTACTGACCGTGGGCAAGGCGGGGATTTTTGCGGAGATAAATCTCAACGCTGACCCAGCTGGGACTCGAACCTGGGAACTACAGATTACGAGCCTGGCGCGCTATCGATGAACCACCCCCGCCTCTGGAATAACAGTGTAATGTTTATTATAATATTCCGTAAAATTTTTGGGTTGTTTATGGGACAAATCAAAGCATATTTATATGTGAAGAATAAAGTCTAATTGACCTAAATTGCTAAAACCCTAAATTGACCTAATTGACCTAAATTGCTGTATTCGGAATACCTGTGGAAAATTTTGCTGAAAAATATTGGTATATATATATATTGCTTGTGATCTTCATAATGTATGCGTGTTATTCATTCCTGCGAAAACGATTCAGGAAACCGAATTAAAAACAGTTTTTTACTCGAATGTAACACGCATTTAATTCTAAAATATACCTCATATTCATTTAAGAACGACTTAATATTTAAAATTGATATTACTCATGTGTGATGGGGGTTTTCAGATTCACGTTCGAATAACGCTAATCTGCTTTTGGAGTAAGATAGTGAGAAGAAAAAAAAATACCTTCTTCCCATATGCATTAAAATAAAATAGAAAACAAAACCGAAGCGTATCGATAGTGCAATCAGCTACTGAATTCGTATTCACTTCAAAGAAAGGGCGCGGGCAATCTTATCGAGTAGGTAACTCGGCGCCCTATCTACCTTTTGAGGTGAATACGAATTCAGTAACTGATTGTACAGTCGCTCAAAAAAAGTATCCGAACTTTATGGTTGATTGCAAAATTCAGAAAAATATCTGGCACTGATTTTTTTAGAAATTAGTCATCTGGCAACCTTCGTGTCACGTGAACTTTCGTGTCACCTTCGTGTCACGTGACACGAAGGTTGCCAGATGACTAATTTCTAAAAAAAATCAATGCCAGATATTTTTCTGAATTTTGCAATCAACCATAAAGTTCGGATACTTTTTTTGAGCGACTGTACAATCAGTTACTGAATTCGTATTCACCTCAAAAGGAAGATACGAAAAAAATTCAACTCAAAAAGGAAGATCAAAAGTTCGGATACTTTTTTGAGCGACTGTACCATCAATATGCTTTAGTTTTATTTTCTACTTATTAGGGATCATATGTGATGATTGGTATTTTTTAAAATGTTTAATTAATTTTTATTTTTTCTTTGTCGCTAAAAACACTTATATTAAGAAGCTTCCATTTCATATATATTATCATAATCATCGACCACATTTTTTCTCCCCATGTATTTGGAGTCGTGTTTAAGCTAGCCCATGACATTGCAGACATCACAAGCTTTAATTTGAGATATAACTCGTTAAGGTGGACCACCCGAAAATTCGCCCCCCTCGAAATAATCTACGACGGGCTTCATATGAACTTTCATTTGACACCTAAATCGTATTTGTAGGCCTCGCGTTCGGTTGTTTTACCTCTGAGCGGCACTTTTTTGCACACCATGGGCTAAATGACCAGGTCACATGGACCCCGAAGAAGAGGTTGGGGGAGGGGACCCACTGGAACACCTGTTGGGAGACAGATGGTAGCATCCCGTCAAGGCCATCCAGCGTGTTCTTTAACGTGCACAGGATATGGCTCTCCCGCACACGGGGCCAGGGCTTAACGTCCCATCCGACGGACGGCGGCCTTTCCAAGCCCATCGGTGTCGCCTACTGACCGTGGGCAGGGCGGGGAATTTTGCGGAGATAAATCTCAACGCTGAACCGCTGGGACTCGAACTTGGGAACTACAGATTACGAGCCTGGCGCGCTACCGACTGAGCCACCCCCTCGCGTTCGGAAGATCTAGTGGAACAATCGTTTTCGATTTTATCTTTTTTAAGAGGGGAGGGTGAGAAGGTGAAAATATTTTAGCCTGTGACATTTCTCATGTCACAAGCTTTCATTTGACCTATAGCGTGTTACTTTCGGGCCTCGTACTCCGAAGATATAGCGGAACAATCGTTTTCATATTTTCCTTTTTTAAGAATGGGAAGAAATTTTTTTATAGCCTGTGACTCTCCAGCGTCATAATCATTTGATACATAAATCATTAAGTTTCACCATCGCGTTCGAAAGGTATGACGGAACAACAGTTTTGACAAGCACACAAGCCAACAAAGGGACAAACCGACAACGAAAAGAATGGGAATATAGGTAAAAAAAAGCTTCCAGTGTTGCCAACTAGAGAGAGACCTCATGTTTTATGATTAACTTAATCACTGTTAATCATAAATTATGACAATTTATGATTAACAGTGATTACAGATTACCTTTCTGCCTGTTTTTTACATCTCATTTATCGACTTGTGTGTTGTGAAAAAGGCCTCCTCATCTTCCCGACCCGTTGATCCAATTATAATGAGTTATACACCAAATGAAAGCTGTGAGTATCATTGTCTATAGAACATAAACCCCATATTTTCTTCCCCACACCAAGAAAAAAGAAGGAAATACGTAAACCATTTTCCTTATACCTTCCGAACATCAGGGCAGAGCGTACGAGTTATGTGTCAAATGGAAACTTGTAACATAAGGAAGAAAAAAATTACCATTTAAAAAAAATAATAAATACCCCCTCAAGCAGCTGCTTGCCATAGAAGTCTTACAGGAGCCTGTCAGTTTATATGCCATAGTAGAAGGTCTATGAGGATGGCAGGACCTCAGTGGAAAAACAACACACACACATCCATTCCTTACCCGGGGCTTGAACCCAGGTCCCTTAGATCAGTAGCCAAGCGTGCTAACCACTCGGCCATGTGATAAAAAAATTTACCACTTATGATACCACCGCTACCCTATTGGTTGTATCATATGTGACATCATAAGTCATCATATATTCTGAACACGACGTCTGAGAGTCACGTCTCATGACGAGAGGAGTGTCGAAGGCTATCTAAAGTTATGTCCCCTTTCTTTGCCCCAAAAGTGGAGGGAAGTTTCGCGAAGGTTAATTGCCACGATTTGTATCTGAAATTCAACGTTGTGACATGGACAATGTCATCGGCAACTCCAAAATATGTTATCTCTTTCATTCTTCCAAAAAGTGGGAAGGAAATTTAGCGGAATTTGGGTATAACAACGAGTCATATGTGAAATTAAAATTTATCGTAAAAGAGGAAATGTAACAATTTTATTTTCCGAAGCTGGGAAAAGATAGATACATTCAGTGACATAATGGGGCGGGGGTGGCTTAGACAGTAGCGCGCCAGACTCATAATCTGCAATTCCCAGGTTCGAGTCCCAGCTAGGTCAGCATTGAGATTTATTCCTGCCCACGGTCAGTAAGAGACACCGAAAGGCCGCCGTCCGTCGTATGGACGGCGGCCATTTGTGGTCCTGTGTGCGGAACAAAAATTTATCTATCTCTACAAGGGGTACGCCAGTTACATACACATTTCCAGGGGGTACGTGAAGCATAAAAGGTTGAGAACTATTGATATATATATGTTTTATTTTATTCCCATTGTTATACTATAACTATCGTTTTATCTATCTATACAAGGGGTACGCCAGTTACCAGGGCCATCGAGAGAATTTATGGGCCCCTATGTAATATTATGCTCGCCCCCCCCCCCCTGAAAACTTTTTATCTTTACAAATCATTAATAGCAATTATTCTGGACACAATGATGACATTCAGAGGAAAAAAAGCCTGTTGCGCAGTCAGGCATGCAAAAACATACGCCTGTTGTTTGTGTCACAAAACTTTTTAGCATTTATTTTAGGGAACATATTTTGCAAAGCTCATAGCAAGATTTAGGTTTTTTGAGTAAATTTAATATAGGCTACATAACATATCATGGAGAAAAACTATGCAGTTCTGCGAATCTTCATTTTTAATTGTCAGTACTGAAAAATAGGCAACATTATTTGTTAAACTTCACATTAGCATAATAGCAGATTCAACACTAAATATAATATAACACATTATTACCAAAGAATTGCAATTTCTAACTTATACAGTAGATCAATGTCAACAAACAACTCTCCTTGACTTCGTTGATGCAAAATCGTCAATTATGTCATCATAATTTAAAGACCTAGCAAGATCGCTCTACAGACTAAGCAAACCAAGGTTACTCAGTCTTTCTTGACACATTGTTGATCTGAATACATTTTTTATTTCCTTCATTTTGCTGAAGGATCATTCAGCATCAGCAACTGTCACAGGAATTGTACAGAATATTCTAATGGCTATACAAATATTTGGAAATAAACTGTCCAGTTTCAATTCTCTCAGACGGTTTAAGAGCTCCAGTGGTTTCAATGGGCTTGTCCCTAAATTAGAAGAATTAATTGATTTTAGATATTTCAGCTCATCACTGATCTCTCTATTAATGTCTTCATAATATTGTTCATGCAAAGTAACACCCATATTTTCAATGTCTGGATATAGCCATAAGCACTTAAATCTGTCATTTAACTTTTCCGCCAAAGTGAAACGATTAGTAAGTCCACAAACAACAGAATCAATTACCCTATAAAACACATTTACTCTGAACTCCCATTCTTCATTAGTTTCCCCCTCATTCCCTCGAAATTCTGGAACATCTTCATTTATTTCGTCCAAGAAAGTTTTCCTTCTTTTCACTCTCGTCTTCGGAAGTTCTGTCTCTGCAGGAAGATCACTTGCTAATGAGGTGGCCACTACTTTTGCTTCATTTAATAAGTTCTCCCATTTATCACGGAGTTGTTTCAGTTCCTGGAGCAGATCGCGAATATTATCAATCTCTACATCAAGAGTTGCATCACGAGCTTGTAGAACCTTGTTGCGAATGTCAATTGCCGAGAGAATTTTGAACCAGATTGTTGCCATCAAAGTGCACTTAAATGATTCAAGGTATCGTTTTATTCCCATCAATTCCGTTTTACACTCAGCTGAGAGATTAAAATTTTTGCATTGATTTAATGCATATTTGATGAGTGATAGGTGTTTGGAAAATGGTTTAACACTATCAACACGAGCAGACCATCTTGTTTTTGATAGGCTATGCAAGGAACAACCTATTGTATTCTCTAGTATCTCCCATCTCTGAGGGCTCTTTAAAAAGAAGTTATACACTTTTTGAACCATACCAAAAAACGTAATAGCATCTTCACAGCATTCAGCAGCGTTCACACCACACAAATTTAGACTATGTGCACTACAGTTAGAAAATATGGCAAATGGATTTAGCGCACTTATAATGGCTTGCGTGCCATTGTATGCACCAGCCATATTCGCTCCATTGTCATATCCCCTGCCCCCTGCAATCTTTTAAAGGGATCTTATGCTTCTCTAATTCTTCAGTGAGTGCATTTGCAATTTCTTGTCCAGTTTTCTTATTGCACTTTACAAAACTTATGAACCTCTCCATTATTTTAAATGGAGAATCACCGTCTAGAACGTATCTTAAAATTAATGTCATTTGCTCATTATGATATGTATCTGGAGTAGCATCAGCTAGTATTGAAAAATACTTTGATTTTTCTCTTTCTAAGAGTACAGCTTGAAGAACCTTGTTGCTGCAAGCCTTAATGAACTCGTTTTGAGAATCCGCTGAAAGGTAGTGAGCTCGAAGTCTCTTCCCTTCTTGTTGTGACTCTTTAACTTTAGTCACATGTTCTCTCAACAGCGGATTATATTGAGCGAGCAACTCAATAATCCCGAGGAAGTTACCATTATCCGATGACCCTATTTTGCTGGAAGAACCTCTAAATGCGAGACCCCTCTCACCAAGAAAAAATGTAACAGACAGAATCCTGTGAAATAAATCCCTCCAATATTTCTCTTTAGAGGCAATTTCAGAGTTCATTTGAGAATAAATATCAGTTCCATGACGAAGTCTTCTTTCCAATCCTCTCCATTCAATATAGCATTTTTTGTGATTAGCACTCATTTCATGAACTGGCAATTTGTTATATAGTTTACGCCAAGAATAATCTTTTTTCCCGCCTTCATCACTAACTAAAACGGATTTGTGGGATTCAGGGTTGCGACCAAATAATCTGCAAGGAAAACAGTTTTGACGACTGATTTGTTTCACTCCACACTAACCAGTCTCTAGGAACACATTCTCCATTCTTGAGTTTTGAAAATAAAACTGTTTTCGGAAAGGCTCTTGTTCCGTCACTTGGAAGGTTATTAGGCATAGAAGGGGGACCTTTTCGAACTATACGTTCAATTACACTTACACTTGGACTGCCACTTTTTAATTTTCCAAGATCACACGATACTTGCCATGACTCAGAGTTCGGAACTGGAGCGGGTAAGTTCGCTTCACTTTCATAGTTTATAGAACGCGCATCATTTTCACTGTTGTTTGGTTGTTTCGTTTCAATACTGTTGTCGTCAGAATTTTTTTAAAAGAAACCAGAACCATCATCATTTCCCTCTGAACTTGAAATTTCTTTATTTTTGAGAGCGGGAACAGACGAGCTTGAGATTGGGATTAGTTCATTTTTTTCACCTTCACTGTCCACATTCACTTTTACACCGACTTCAAACAAAGTTCTACTCCCTTTCTTAATAACTTCCAATTTTTTATTTCTCTCCTTTCGCTTCTCAGCTCCTGACTTATGCTTATACTTGTCCATTGTTCAGTTAGACTATAGCACCAATGAATATATCATTTTACTAAACAAATGACAACGAAATGGTGAAACAAATGTGCCGACAAGAGACTTTTAAACTGTTATAATTTATAACACTGACACACAGACCACAGAGATGTTACTGGAACTCGAAATATGAACAATGTAATATACCTGATCACACGGGTTGGGTTTGGGAGAGTCCAACTGTTGTTACTGCTGCAGGGGTGGGGTGGTTAACAGGGAAAATACAAGCAAATGCTGTAAATTAACGCGGACTAAAGAAGATGTTAAGAAATGGTTCGTTCAACTACTATTAATGAGATAATATGTCATAATCCAACTAGTGTTTTTTTTTAAAAGCGTATTATAACAAATAATGTTCTTATGGAATTTTATGGGATCGACATATAGCCTAACTAAGAATAATTTTCGTAAGAAAAAGTAAAGAGTCACTTAATCTGACGGACCCTTATTGCTGACGGGCCCCTATGCATTAGTCCCCCTTGCCCCCCCCCCCCCCCTGTCGGCGGCCCTGCCAGTTACATACACATTTCCAGGGGGTACGTGAAGCATAAAAGGTTGAGAACCACTGCCTTAGATCATCACACTCCACCACTAAAATATCAGATTTCTAGCTCAAATACATCGTTTGCAATCTTAGTTTGAAATTCTGTAATTTAGAAATTTTTTTCCATCGTTAGAGAGCGTATTTATTGTTATGGGAAGATTCCAAAACTGGGAATAGTAATATTTCGTCAATTCCTCTCCAACACGAAAAGAATATTTAATTTATCTCTAAAAAAGTTAGATCTCTAGAGACTGGCAGACAGACGACAAAGTGAGAACATTAGTACGTTTTTCTGAAAACGAGCTAAAAGGTTAAATGTAGAGGAAACTTCCTTCTCCGCTGATGACAATTTCCATTCCAACACAATCACGTTTATAGCAGAAATATTTAGAAGAATGTAGGATTTTTATCATTGGATGTTGTTGGCCATTTTTTCTGTAAGTGGCATTCATCTTCAACTTTTGTAACTACTTTTGTAATCATTCTACTGTTTGTTTCGCTTTAAAATTCTTTAATTTAACTCTTCATAACAGATATCTTTGCATCAGAAATATAAAAACTATTCTAACCATTTTCCATTCGGTCAAAGTGCGCTATACCACACTGCCCGGACTATTCGAAAATGGTCCGTGAAACATAAGGAAGACTTCCAGGTATGACCTTGGCCTTCAAATTCCCCAGACATCAATCCAATCGAGCATCTCTGGTTTGTGTTGGAACAGAATATCCGTTCTGCAGCGGCTCAACACGTAACTTACAACAGTTAAAGGATCTGCTGATAACGTGTTGGTACCAGATACCACAAGACACCTTTAGAAATCTTGTAGCATCCATGCCTTGCTGGGTAAGAGCTGTTTTGGTGGCACGTGGAGGACCACGCCAGGCTCGTAATCTGCAGTTCCCAGGTTCGAGTCCCAGCTGGGTCAGCGTTGAGATTTATCTCCGCAGAGCTCCCCGCCCTGCCCAAAGTCAGTAAGGGATACCGATGGACTTGGAAAGGCCGTCATCCGTCGGATGGGATGTTAAGCCGTGGCCCCGTGTGCGGGAGAGCCATATCCTGTGCACGTTAAAGAACGCGCTGGATGGCCTAGACGGAAGGCTACCATCTGTATCCTAACAGCTGTTCCAGTGGGTCCCCTCCCCCAAACATTCTCTGAGCCTTCGGGGTCCTTGGGACCTGGCTATTTAGCCGATGATGTGCAAAAAAGTGCTGCTCAGAGGTAAAACAACCCAACCCATTTATAGAATGTTTTAATATGAAACTTTCGAAGTTCTGTGATACAATCAATTTTTGCAATCATGGTGCAGAGAAAAATTAATAAACTTTTTTTTTCGTTAGAGACTCATAAATCGAAAGTTTAATTCTTCTGAGCACTGAATTTGCTGAATTTCCCCTCCCTTGGTTAGTTCTTCTTTTATAGTTGAAACTGTTTGTTGATTATTCTTGCAACAGCTAATCTGCATATCCTAAGATGCGTTTTAATAATCTCTCGCAACTGCAGTGATGAGAATCAATTTTCCGAGGTAATACGTTACCTTGTGAACCAGCTGTTGAGGCGGAAGAAGACTCTATATCATCGACTGGTATATTGCTGACGTCTAAACAGCCATCTAATTGCTTCTATAAAATCTACGGATTGCTTCTATATAACTCCTGAAACATTCCAAATTTTCACCTCTAATTGCTTATTTTATAATACTATAGCTGGATTCTTGAAATTTTCTTTAAATTCGGGAAATAGTTCTCGGATAGATAGATGCTCATAGATGATTAGTTTTATCTGTCACCTCCGCTGGCTTTATCATCATATCGGATGCAATGCAAAAGAAGCAGGAACCATTTTATGACGTTACAAAATGACGCACTTCTACAAAGTTCCAGCCTTGATTTAATTAATCGATGTGCGTTTGATTCCTGCCAAGCGAACAAGCCGTTGTATAGCTTTCATTTATAAGGGGCGGGGGTGGCTCAGTCGGTAGCGCGCCAGGCTCGTAATCTGTAGTTCCCAGGTTCGAGTCCCAGCTGGGTCAGCGTTGAGATTTATCTCCGCAAAATTCCCCGCCCTGCCCACGGTCAGTAGGGGACACCGATAGGCTTGGAAAGGCCACCGTCCGTCGGATGGGACGTTAAGCCGTGGTACCGTGTGCGGGAGAGACATACCCTGTGCACGTTAAAGAACACGCTGGATGGCCTTGACGGGAGGCTACCATCTGTCTTCCAACAGCTGTTCCAGTGGGTCCCCTTCCGCAACCTCCTCTGAGCCTTCGGGGTCCATGTGACCTGGCCATTTAGCCCATATTGTGCAAAAAAGTGCCGCTCAGAGGTAAAACAACCCAACCCAACTTTCATTTATCATTTCGTAATATGCTAAGAATCTTTCTCCCAAGTGTAATTTCATCTCCTTACATACAATTGATACAATTGTTAGGGTTTTCTATAATAATATCTAAGTATCGTCATCAAAACAAATCATCAACATTCTAGGGTGGATTTGAAAAATTAGTATATCAAGAAAGGTATGAAAAAAATAATATTTCTTACCTGGTGTCAATGTTTCGAATCGTAGCGACGCTTTTCACTAATGCAGTCTTTTTCCCAGGAATCTTGTTCTTGTGCATTCAGTTTCTTTTTTTACATCAAATGATCAACATCATCATCATCACCAGCCATCACGTGCATGTTAAAGAACACTGGATTGCCTTGACAGGAGGTTACCATTTGTTGTTTCTTAACAGCTATCCAGTGGGGCCCCTTCCCACAATGCCCCTTTAGTCTTTGGGGCACTTGTGACCTGACCATTTAGATTTAGCTCATTGTGGAAAAAAAGAGCTGCTAAGTGGTAAAACAACACAACAAACCGATGAGAAAATGTACAGCCTTTGAAAAACCATCTTCCTTCGGATGAGATGTTAAACCGTGGTCCTGTTCGCATGAGTATCATGCATTTTGCATGCTAAAACACTCTGGATGGCTTGGAAAGAGGTTTCCATCAGTCTTCTAAGAACTGTCCAGAGGATACCTTTCCATACCCAGTTCTGAGGAGCGGGAGTGACTCAGTCAGTATCACACTAGGCTCACAATCTGCAGTTCCCAGGTTCGAGTCGCAGCTGGGTCAGCGTTGAGATTTATCTCTGCAAAACTCCCCACCCTGCCTACGGTCAGTAAGGGACACTGATGGGCTTGGAAAGGACGCCGTCCGTCGAATGGGACGTTAAGTCGTGGCCCCATGTGAACGCTGAACACGCGTGTGCACGTTAAAGAACACGCTGGATGATCTTGACAGGAGGCTACCATCTGTCTCCCAACAGTTGTTCCAGTGGGTCCCCTCCCCCAACCTTCTCTGAGCCTTCGAGGTCCTTGTGCCCTGGCTATTTAGCCCATTGTGTGCAAAAAAGTGCCCCTCAGAGGCAAAACAACCCAACCCAGTTCTGAGTCATTGGGTTCCTTGTGACCTTGCCATTTATCCCCACTGTGTGCAAAGAAAAAGTGACGGTTAGAAGTGCAACATCCCAGGCAGCACATTTGTGGGAGTCTGGCATCCTGTTTTAGGATTTATTTCTTACAATTGATAGCGTAAAATAGAAGTTTTGTACATTTAGAGCGAAAACTGGTTTAAATTGCCGATTTATAGAACTATGCAACCAGAGAAAGTGAAATGTGAAAATTAATTCATATGCAGGTGTGCTTTGTTTTGAAGGTCGTCCTACAGTCAATATTTCTATGAAATATCGTGGGTTTTTTATGAAATATTAAGTTTTCTATCGTGGGTTTTCTATGAAATATCGTGGGTTTTTGTTGTTATAATAAAGAAAAGTAACGAAATATGATTGTTTGTTTTTGATGCCTGTTGTCACCACCCGGGGAGGTTCATTGAAACTTCTGACTCGAAGTGGGTTGGCCTTTCTTTAATTATGAACTAGCATCTTGTGAGTAGGTGAAAGGCGTCCTTTTTCAGCAATATCTGCACACTCCCATTAGTTGGCCTACTTCTCGCGAAAGACTTTAAACACATGTATACTTTTTCCATTGCCTTATTTTTATATAAAGAAAGATCTATTGTTTATCAACAAGTACTAGCGGTCAAAATTAAAAGGTAATGCATAAAAGTGCACATATCTCAAAATGGTTGAGTAATCGCAAGTGGGATAATGACCAATCGAGTAACATGCATGATTTCTGCATATGGTAGCAGGAATTCCCGTAATGGAAAGGCTGGAATTAGGGAACAGGAGATGATAATATGGGATATGATCATTCCTAACAGCCATGAAAATAACTCAATGCTTTCTCATACTTTTAATAAGGCTGCTGATGAGATTTCATGGTAATAAAACCCATTCGTCCACAAAAGCACATCTAAGCTCACGGAAGGTTCGGAGATGCCCCATCCCAGAACCTCCTCAAGGCGTCCCACACATGATCAGTTAGATTCAATTGCCCACTTCCTCTTATGAATATCTTCACTTTCAAGGAAACCGTTGATATTACGAGCCTATAAGAGCGAGCAATTCGTCTATAAAGATATAACATCCATCACCAACACCTCCTATAACAGAAAGCCAGGGGACCAAATTTATGACGTCAGCTTAAGTAGTCCTATCATATAGACACTTCTTATATTTTTGATTTTAATATTATTACTGGTGGATTTAGCCGTCCCGTGGCCGAGTGGTTAGCACACTTGGCTACTGATCTAAGGGCCCTGGGTTCGAGCCCCGGATTAGGCATGGATGTGTGTGTCGTTTTTCTGCTGAGGTCCTGCCATCCTCTCAGATCCCCTACTATGGCATATAAACTGACAGGCTCCTGTCAGACCTCTGTGGCAAGCAGCTGCTTGAGGGGGTATTTATTTATTTATTTACTGGTGGACTCTTGTGCTAATCTTTATACTAATGTTTATCTATAAATATATTTTATTTAGGAGACAAATTATTGGCATTAATTATTTTTTATGATGTTTGATAATAAATACGCATAATTTCCTTTCTAAATAAAATATATTTATAGATAAACATTAGTATAAGATTAGCAGAAAAATCAACCAGTAATATTATTAAAATCAAAAATATAAGATTTGCCTGTATGGTAGGACTACTTAAGCTGACGTCATAAATTTGGTCCACTAGCCTTCTGTTACAGGTTGTGTTGTTGGGTTGGGTTGTTTTACCTCTGAGCGGCACTTTTTTGCACACCATGGGCTAAATGGTCAAGTCACATGGACCCGAAGGCTCAGAGAAGGTTGGGGGAGGGAACCCACTGGAACAGCTGTTGGGAGACATATGGTAGTCTCCCGTCAAGGCCATCCAGCGTGTTCTTTAACGTGCACAGGGTATGGCTCTCCCGCACATGGGGCCACGGCTTAACGTCCCATCCGACGGAGGGCGGCCTTTCCAAGCCCATTGGTGACCATACTGACCGTGGGCAAGGCTGGGAATTTTGGGGAGATAAATCTCAACGCTGACCCAGCTGGGACTCGAACCTGGGAACTACAGATTACGAGCCTGGCGCGCTACCGACTGAGCCACCCCCGCCCCTCTGTTATAGGAGGTGTTGTTCAAACCCACTACACAGTATTGTCAAATAAGTATTTCGTAAACTTCGTAACAATAATAACTGAGTCGTGCGTTGGTAAGGCTTGTAGCAATTAGTTTAGCATTGCTAATGGAGTCAGACAAGGGTGTATTTTGTCTTCTTTTGCGTTTAGCTTGATTATATCATGCGAAATGTACTTCAAGGGGAAGAATTTGTCTTAAATGGTCTGGAGATTTGAAAATTTATGAGTTAGGTTATGCACATGATTTGGCTCTTTTAGCAAATGATGTTGATAAAATGAACTCTTTCATCTACGAAACTGGTAATAGAGTGCACTTGGTGATAAACAGAGAGAAAACTAAAGTAACGGAAATTGGTCACGGGATGACGTCATAGACAGATGAACTAATGGACAGCGCGAATATGGTCCTGACTCTCGCAGTCCTCTTCTAATCATGCTCCCCGAGATACGCGCAGACAGAGATATTTTATTTTTACATCAAATGATCAACATGATCATCATCACCAGCCATCACGTGCATGTTAAAGAACACTGGATTGCCTTGACGGGAGGTTACCATTTGTTGTTTCTTAACAGCTATCCAGTGGGGCCCCTTCCCACAATGCCCCTTTAGTCTTTGGGGCACTTGTGATTATTAACAGAATTTTTTAATATTTTTAATTTTTTAACTCATTTTTTTTTTCATTTTCATTTAATTAAAATTATGGTGTTGAAAATCTTACGGCTTGTGACAGATCTGTCTGTTATCGCTATCGGCTGATCCGTCTATCCTTCAGTTCCGAACGTTCTTCTGATGCCAACAGAGCCTTGGTGATGTTTGGAGGTATCTGCTTGTACCCATTGTGCCAACAGCCTCTAACCATTCGGGCATCACGACCCACAAGAAGGGCAATTTGGCATTTGAAGATACAACTTCTGACAACCCTAAGATCCGATCCCTTTCAAATTCCGTCTGCTGGCACACCCTTCGAAGGTAATTCACTTACCTTTTTGTTTGCCCCTCTAACATTTACTCTTGTTTTCATAGAGTTCTTCAGAATCCTACAATAACACGGTACAGTCGCTCAAAAAAGTATCCGAATATTATAGTTGATTAGAGAATTCAGAAAAAATATCTGGCAACGATTATTTTTAGAAATTAGTGATCTGGCAACCTTCGTGTCACGTGATTACAGAATTCAGGAAAAATATCTGGAGCGTGTACAGCAACTGTACACGCTCCAGTTACCGTTCACAAAAAACTGGAGCGTGTGCAGTTACTGCACACGCTCCAGTTTGCTGTGAACGGTAACTGCACACGCTCAATATTTTCGTGAGTGAGCCCACACGATCTAGTATCAAAATAATATGACCACCTACAGTCGCTAAAAAAAATATCCGAACACTATGGTTGATTACAGAATTCAGAAAAAATATCTGGAGCGTGTACAGCAACTGTACACGCTCCAGTTACCGTTCACAAAAAACTGGAGCATGTGCAGTTACTGCACACGCTCCAGTTTGCTGTGAACGGTAACTGCACACGCTCAATATTTTCGTGAGTGAGCCCACACGATCTAGTATCAAAATAATATGACCACCTACAGTCGCTCAAAAAATATCCGAACATTATGGTTGATTACAGAATTCAGAAAAAATATCTGGAGCGTGTACAGCAACTGTACACGCTCCAGTTACCGTTCACAAAAAACTGGAGCATGTGCAGTTACTGCACACGCTCCAGTTTGCTGTGAACGGTAACTGCACACGCTCAATATTTTCCTGAGTGAGCCCACACTATCTAGTATCAAAATAATATGATCACCTGCAGTCGCTCAAAAAATATCCGAACACTATGGTTGATTACAGAATTCAGAAAAAATATCTGGCAACGATTTTTTTTAGAAATTAGTGATCTGGCAACCTTCGTGTCACGAGAAACGAAGGTTGCCAGATCACTAATTTCTAAAAAAATCGGTGCCAGATATTTTTTCTGAATTCTGTAATCAACCATAGTGTTCGGATACTTTTTGAGCGACTGTACCATATACACTTCATTGGACGTTCTACAGCGCCTTTAGACTGGCATGGAAAAGGTTTACTTCTATAAGTGTTATAATCCTGAATATAAATTGCAAATCATCAGGATAATTCATCCATTCATTCTAAGTGGGGTAATTCAATGATGACCGATGCCTATTGGTTTATATTTAAAGATTTGTGATTTGTATCAAAAACGATTTCTCTTTGTTTTCGTAGGATTGAGTGTCAAAAGATTACACTGAAACCATTTGTTAATTTTAGCATTCGCGTTTTCCTTTCTATTTTGAAATTACTTTACAGCAGTTAGTAAAGTAACGAATGCACTACAAAGATGCTCAAAATGATGATATTTGCCTGAATAAATGCTCGAAGCCAATTTGATCTCTCCTTATTCATATATTGTTGGAAACTTATCTCCTGAGGATGTACATTCCAGAGGTATATTTTCCCATTTAGCTTTTCCCTCTAGAGTGGGCGGGGGTGGCTCAGTCGGTAGCGCGCCAGGCTCGTAATCTGTAGTTCCCAGGTTCGAGTCCCAGCTGGGTCGGCGTTAAGATATATCTCTGCAAAATTCCCCGCCCTGCCCACGGTGAGTAGGGGACACCGATGGGCTTGGAAAGGCCGCCGTCCGTCGAATGGTAACTTAAAGCCGTGGCCCCGTGTGCGGGAGAGCCATACCCTGTGCACGTTAAAGAACACGCTGGATGGCCTTGACGGGAGGCTACCATCTGTCTTCCAACAGCTGTTCCAGTGGGTCCCCTCCCCCAACTTTCTCTGAGCCTTCGGGATCCATGTGACCTGGCCATTTAGCCCATGATGTGCAAAAAAGTGCCTCTCAGAGGAAAAACAACAACAACAACAACCCTCTAAAGTGTCTGTCAATTAATGCTGATTACTTTGAAGAAAAAATTTAAGTCATTTCAGCGAAGAAAAACTGAAAGCACCTAAGATTAGTTGCATTAGTGACGCCGCTGGATTGAATGCTGTGGAACGATAAAATTAATTATGTTTTCCCCAGAACATGACATGTCTTCTAATAACATTAATGGAAGCAAGTGACGTCAACTAATCGTTTTTGTAAAATTTTTCGTGTTTCGATGTGTATTAATTTTTTTTAAAGTGATACATATTGTAAGTTTTATGTTACTTTCGTAGTTTTTTCGTTTTGATAATTAGGGAAGGTGAAATGCAAATCGTAGTTTATTTACTTCGTTAAAGTTTAATCAAATTACGACTTCTTTAAAGGTAAATAAAAAGTTGATTTTCAGAGAGAAAAAAAATTAGAAAAAGGAAACTTTCGATAATGATTTTTGCTCGTTTGTTCACATTAATAGAGAGATCAACCAACAAGAAGCAATGCCAGAGCTTTTTAAATATGCAAATTGAATGTAGAAAGAAAAATCTTTTGATACGCAAATTGAATGTAGAAATTAAATATGCAATTTAATTTCGCAAGTGTTTTTGTTAGGTGTCAAACCTTACGCAATATGAACTGATAATAATAAATAATATAAATACCCCCTCAAGCAACTGCTTGCCACAGAGGTCTGACAGGAGCCTGTTAGTTTATATGCCAGGGTAGAAAGTCTGAGAGGATGGCAGGACCTCAGCAGAAAAACAACACATACATCCATGCCTTACCCGGGGCTCGAACCCAGGTCCCTTAGATCAGTAGGTCTAAGAAAAGTGCCTCTTTGTTCATAGCACGTAGCTTTATAATCACCAACAAAAACATTTACGGGAATGATTAGGGGTCCAGGACGATATACATCTAAATTACGGGGGCTAAAATTCGTTTTAAGAATTTCTAGAGCGCCTGGCTACTGATCTACGGGACCTGGTTTCGAGCCCCGGGTAAGGCATGGATGTTCGTGTTGTTTTCTGCTGAGGTCCTGCCATCCTCTCAGATCTTCTACTATGGCATATAAACTGACAGGCTCCTGTCAGACCTCTGTGGCAAGCAGCTGCTTGAGGGGTATTTATTTTTTTTTATAACCGACGAGAAATGTTACTTTGCTTGCGCTCATTGGGTAGAGATAAAGTGATTTTTAAAATGCAGTATGCTGTATTAAGTGAATACGGTTAACGGGGGGGGGGGGAGAATTGTTTAAGATGCTCTTTAAAGTACATATAGGAGCGGAGGTAAAATTAAGCTTATGATTTCCAGTTCGGCGAAAAATGCTACTATACCATACGTTTCGAGAGAGGAGAGGCAGTTTTAAAAATATCTGGCACCGATTTTTTTTCTAAAAAAACCGTTGCCAGATATTTTTTCTGAATTCTGTAATCAACTATAATGTTCGGATACTTTTTTGAACGACTGTACATGGTGGGTTGTGTTGGGTTGTTTCGCCTCTAAGTGGCACTTTTTTTGCACACAATGGGCTAAATGGGCAGGTCATAAAAACCCCAAGGGTTCAGAGGAGTGGGGAAGGAGTTCCACTGGACAGCTCTTAGGAGACGAATGGTAGCCTCCCATCAAGATCACCCACCGTGTTTTAAACTTGCATAGTGCATGACTGTTTTGCGCATAAGATTACTGCTTAGCTTCCCATCCAACGGACGGCGGTTTCTCCGTGGCCATTTGTGTCCACTTTCTCATCCAGGACAGGGATTTAACTGAGATAAATCTCAATAGTGGCCCAGATGGATTCGAACCTAGGAACTACAGATTACGAGCTTGACATGGTCAGTGGCTGTTGTAGGGCATTTGCGACAAGATCCGATACGTGATGCTTTCGGAGATGACCTTCTACACACCAGTGTTTTAGTGGTAGCTATTCAAATCACAAGTTCGGGTTCGGTCGCATCTAACCCGAACCTGTGTGGAAAAAAAAGCGTCTCTGAGGGCGCTTTTTTGCACACAGTGAGCTAAATGGTCAGGTCACAAGAAGGCTCAGAGAAGGTTGAGTGAAGGGAGCGCACCTGACATTTGTGAGGAGACAGATAGAAGCCTTCCGTCAAGGCCATCCGTTGTGTGTTTTAACGTGCACTGGGAATGGCTCTGCTCCACAGCTTTACGCCTCATCTGACGGCCGACATTCGGGGGTCCATTTCTGACCGAAGGCAGGGTGGGAGTTTAGCGGAGATAATTCTCAACTTTTGCCGAGGTGGCTATCGAAACAGAACTGCAATTACGAACCTGGTGGCTCAGTCGGGGGTGGCTCAGTCGGTAGCGCGCCAGGCTCGTAATCTGCAGTTCCCAAGTTCGAGTCTCAGCTGGGTCAGTGTTGAGATTTATCTCCACAAAACTCCCTGCCCACGGTCAGTAGGGGACATCGATGTGCTTGGAAAGGCCGCCGTCGTCGGATGGGACGTTAAGCCGTGGTCCCGTGTATGGGAGAGAGCCATACCCTGTGCACGTTAAAGAACACACTGGATGGCCTTGACGGGAGGCTACCATCTGTCTCCCAACAGCTGTTCCAGTGGGTCCCCTCCCCCAACCTTCTCTGAGTCTTCGGGGTCCTTGTGACCTGGCCATTTAGCCCATTGTGTGCAAAAAAGTGCCGCTCACAGAAAAAAACAACCCAACGAACCTGGTGTGCCATCAACAGAACCAACTCGTTCTTCCTTTTTCCCAAGATGTAGGGGGGATACATTGGGTTTAAAATTTTTATAGCCCATGACATTTCCAACGTCATAAGCTTTCATTTGTACATAACTCGTTACCATAGACTATTGGAGCCGTAAGATAGGTGGATAAACACACAAATTAATAAACGAATGACAAGCAAAAAGCAACAGTAACATTGATAAAAAAAAGTAGCTTCTTATTTCCCTTTTTCTATTGATTCTTAAAAAGATGCTTCCCTGAATGCTTTTCCAGTCTTTGTTTCATGAAAATGATAATAAACTAAAAACTGATGTTGAAGAGAACCAGTTTTTAAGAAATGGGGATGACACCACCGGAGAACATGCATCGAATTATGCAAATATCTGATGACTAAAAAGAAAAGTGTATGGGCCATTTTTAGTACAACCAGGGTTGGGTTGGTTTACCTCTGAGCGGCACTTTTTTGCACACCATTAGCTAAATGGCCAGGTCACATGGACCCCGAAGGCTCAGAGATGGTTGGGGAACGGGACCCACTGGAACAGCTGTTGGGAGACAGATGGTAGCCTCCCGTCAAGGCCATCCAGCGTGTTCTTTAACGTGAACAGAGTATGTCTCTCCCGCACACGGGGCCACGGCTTAACGTCCCATCTGACGGACGGCGGCCTTTCCAAGCCCATCGGTGTCCCCTACTGACCGTGGGCAGGGCGGGGAATTTTGCGGATATAAATCTCAACGCTGACCCAGCTGGGACTCGAACCTGGGAACTACAGATTACGAGCCTGGCGCGCTACCGACTGAGCCACCCCCGCCCCACTAGTACAACCACAGTAGTTGAATTACAAAAGTTCGCCGTCATAGTTCAGAGTTCGGCAAATAAATCTCTTTGGAATTTGGCTTTTATTTCCGAAATTTGAATTATGTGAACACAACAGCAGTGATAGAAGCGAAGATTAAAACTTTTGGGAAACTAAATGGAAAGGCCAACAAAGGAGGAGCAAGTAGGACTAAAAAAAAACAGGAATTTTTTTTTTAGAGTTGTATCTTTAAATTATTATCTGCTTTTAACGATAAATTTTCACGCAAATAAATAATGTATAAATAACGGTTTACAGACAACGATTAGGAATAAATACCAACAATGATGATTGTTTAGTATTTTTATTCAAAGACTATATCTATATAACATTGTGAGAATATATAATTTCTGTCGATAAAGTATTTCTGTCCGAAAGAGATTTATTCAGGCGTAAACTGCTTTTCGAATGTTATCTGCGTTTCCTTAGCAACAGAATGAAAGTTTTTCTTCCTGCAGGATAAATTCGGTAAAAAGATAGCAGAAAAGGGATTTGTTTCCCTTCAATGAAAATTGCCTTTTATATCGAACGGAGGATGTTAGGAAAATGCTTTGCGAACATTTTTATCTATTCCGTTTTAGTGCAAAGTTCCTGCATCGTATAGGATTAGGTTTCATTTCTCATCCAACAATCCCGTATCTCCTTGAAAGGAATATGCCCTTTGCTGTGTGAGGGAAATTTTTGACCTTCAAGTCTAGAAAATACTTTTCTTACTTTTATTTTTAAAGCTCTACAACCACATTTTATCAGCAGCAAAAATATTATTTCTAAATATTTTCTTTATTATACAAAGTAACGCAACTCGCAAATTTCACAACGTTTTCCGCATCTCAGCTTAGCGAAAATGTACACCGTAAGAGCCAAAACTTTGTGACCATCTGCCTAATATGATGTTGGTCCTGCACTTACCGCCAAAACAGCTCTTACCCGGCAAGGCATGGACCCTACAAGATTTCTAAAGGTGTCTTGTGGTATCTGGTACCAACAAGTTACCAGAAGATCCTTTAACTCTTGTAAGTTACGTGGTTGAGCCGCGCAGATCAGATATGCTGTTCCAGCACAAACCACAGATGCTCGATTGGATTGATGTCTGGGGAATTTGGAGGCCAGGACACTACCTGGAAGTCTTCCTCATGTTTCGCGGACCATTTTCGAACAATCCGGGCAGTGTGGCATGGCGCATTATCCTGCTGAAAGAAGGCACTGCTAGAGGGATATACTGTTGCCACGAAAGGATGTACCTGGTCTGCAATGATGTTTAGATAGGTGGTAGACGTCATACTTTCCTGCACATGAATGACTGGATCCAGGGTTTCCCAGCAGAACATTGCCCAAAGCATTACACTTCCTCCACCGGCTTGTTTTCGTCCCACGGTGCATCCAGGTGCCAACATTTTCCCAAGTAACGATGCACACGTACCTGATTATTCACATGGTGCAACAGGAAACGAGATTCATCGGACGAGACGACCTTCTTCCAATCATTGAAGGTCCAGTTTTGATGCTCGCGTGCCCATCATAGGCGCTTTCGATGGTGAACCAAGGTAAATATGGGCACTCGGAGAGGCCTGCGGCTACGCAGCCCCATTTTCAGCAGGGTTCGATGTACTCTGTGTGGCAGCACACTACTCCCATCACCAGTATTCAAATTATGGGCGAGTTGCACCACAGTATTTCTTCTGTTCGCTCGTACCATACGGGATAGCTTTCGCTCAACTCTAGCATCGATGAGCTGTGGTCGGCCCACACCTTGCCGGCGGATTGTTGTTTTTCCCTCCTCGGGCCACTTTTTGAAGGTACTAACCACGGCTAACCGTGAGCACCCCACAAGCCTTGCCGTCTCGGAAATACTCTGACTCAGTCGTCTGGCCATTACAATTTGGCCTTTCTCAAACTCACTTAAGTCCGCAGCCTTTTCCATCTGAAGAACAAGAATAACACTGATCAACAGAGCTCAGTATTAGGTGTTTTTTTATACCGTTTCATGACCTTGACACTCGCTGATCAAAATGTTTTGGCTCTTCGGTGTATAATAAACCCCGTACACCTTTACAGAATGGTAAGCAATGTGAACTGAAACCCTTGTTACCAAATCCCATTTGTAACGCGCACAGATATTTCAAGAGAACTTTATTTAGGGAGGGGGAAAAAGAACTTATTGGAATCGACCGCCACTGGACTCGAGGTGAGGGAAGCTGAGAGTAGTTTTCAACATTTGGGAAATGCTTATTAAATGGAACAATCCTTCAATATTTTGTATGTTTTTTAAACTATTATTTTAAATTACACACTACTAATCTAATATTTATTTTACGCAATGTGATAATATTTTTGAGAGGTTAGTCACAAAGCTTTATTAATTAAGACTTCTGTTCCCAGATGACGTTAGTTCGCCTGTAATGAAAGCTTACCACGTAATGTGTTTATTTCCGTGCACCATGGGTTGGGTTGTTTTACCTCTGAGCGGCACTTTTTTGCACACCATGAGCTAAATGGCCAGGTCACATGGACCCCGAAGGCTCAGAGAAGGTTGGGGGAGAGGACCCACTGGAACAGCGGTTGGGAGACAGATGGTAGTCTCCCGTCAAGGTCATCCAGTGTGTTCTTTAACGTGCACAGGGTATGTCTCTCCCGCACACGGGGCCACGGCTTAACGTCCCATCCGACGGACGGCAGCCTTTCCAAGCCCATCGGTGTCCCCTACTGACCGTGGGCAGGACGGAGAATTTTGCGGATATAAATCTCAACGCTGACCCAGCTGGGACCCGAACTTGGGAACTACAGATTACGAGCCTGGCATGCTACCGACTGAGCCACCCCGCCCCTCTCGAGGTGAGGGAAGCTGAGAGTAGTTTTCAACATTCGGGAAATGCTTATTAAATGAAACAATCCTTGAAGCCTCAATATTTTGTATGTTTTTTTAACTATTATTTTAAATTACACAGTACTAATCTAATATTTATTTTACGCAATGTGATAATATTTTTGAGAGGTTAGTCACAAAGCTTTATTAATTAAGACTTCTGTTCCCAGATGACGTTAGTTCGCCTGTAATGAAAGCTTACCACGTAATGTGTTTATTTCCGTGCACCAGGGGTTGGGTTGTTTTACCTCTGAGCGGCACTTTTTTGCACACCATGAGCTAAATGGCCAGGTCACATGGACCCCGAAGGCCCAGAGAAGGTTGGGGGAGGGGACCCACTGGAACAGCTGTTGGGAGACAGATGGTAGTCTCCCGTCAAGGCCATCCAGCGTGTTCTTTAACGTGCACAGGGTATGTCTCTCCCGCACACGGGGCCACGGCTTAACGTCCCATCCGACGGACGGCAGCCTTTCCAAGCCTATCGGTGTCCCCTATTGACCGTGGGAAGGACGGAGAATTTTGCGGATATAAATCTCAACGCTGACCCAGCTGGGACCCGAACCTGGGAACTACAGATTACGAGCCTGGCACGCTACCGACTGAGCCACCCCCGCCCCTCTCGAGGTGAGGGAAGCTGAGAGTAGTTTTCAACATTCGGGAAATGCTTATTAAATGAAACAATCCTTGAAGCTTCAATATTTTGTATGTTTTTTTAACTATTATTTTAAATTACACACTACTAATCTAATATTTATTTTACGCAATGTGATAATATTTTTGAGAGGTTAGTCACAAAGCTTTATTAATTAAGACTTCTGTTCCCAGATGACGTTAGTTTGCCTGTAATGAAAGCTTACCACGTAATGTGTTTATTTCCGTGCACCATGGTTGAGTTCATCCAAAAAGAGAGCTTTTCTCCAAGCTAAGAGCCGCCATTACTTAGCAGCTAGTTTTTGATGACGGTTTTATTGTATCTGTGAGCGTTAGCTTCAATCGTGAAGCGACTGGTTATAAACGGAAATAAAATCTATTATTGAGCATCTGGCAGAGCTACAAAACTCATTTCAGGAATATTTCTCTTCAAACAATAAAAACTTATATTGGCAGAAAAATCAATAAATTGACTCATTCCAAAAGGGGGTCTTCTCGATCAAAGAATACAAACAGTTGATAGACATTTCTAGTGATTCAACTTTACAACGGAAATTTCCTACAATTCCTCTTTCATTCTTTTAGGTCCGCTTCACTGAGGAATACCCTGAGATTTCAGGGCCCGTTATTAGAAAACTGCTGCCATTTCCAATCTCTGTAAATTGCGATTTTCGCGATATAATGTGACCAAAAGCAAAGCTTTCGATTTACTCGGATTAAATTAAAGGGTTTTCGGAATAATGCGGTCACTATATTTATAAGCATTTTAAATTTACGAAGACGTTTTTCGAATAATGATGTTTGAATTCAAACATTATAAAAACAAAATTAAATTCAAAGCCACTGAAACATTTGCTCTCCTACCTAAATTGTTTAGTTCTTTTCAACTGATGCCAGTATATTAGTAGACATTTACACCTTCGCCTCCTCGTTCGAGTCCCAGCTGGGTCAGCGTTGAGATTTATCTCCGCAAAATTCTCCCCCCCTGCCCACGGTCAGTAGGGGACACCGATGGGCTTGGAAAGGCTGTCGTCCGTCGGATGGGACGTTAAGCCGTGGCCCCGTGTGTCCATACCCTGTGCACGTTAAAGGACACGCTGGATGGCCTTGACGGGAGGCTACCATCTGTCTCCCAACAGCTGTTCCAGTGGGTCCCCTCCCACAACCTTCTCTGAGCCTTCGGGGTCCATGTGACCTGGCCATTTAGCCCATGGTGTGCAAAAAAGTGCCGCTCAAAGGTAAAACAACCCAACCCATCGGAAACAGCGTGAAGCATGTGTTATAAAATTTCACAAACAATTATTCTTATTGCGGATAGGCTGTTCTTTTTAGATAAGTGCATTCTTTCGTTTTTAGCATTACTGTTGGGTTAAAATTATATTCGCTGAAAGGTGGTTTTCTATTACAAATGTGGAACAAAGACATTTACCGGAAAGTTCGAAATCGAGCGATGACTGTACAGAAACAAATTTTATGTTGATACAAAGCTCAGATTACAACTGTCTCATTTACACCATTTTTATGTTTATACTTATATTAAAAGAACCGCATTCTTTCTCATTGAGGAATAATAATCTTCATCGTATACTTTATTCGAAAAAAGATCTTTTTCTAAAGTTTTTGTTTATTTTTTTATTTCATTTGTGCACCCACTTTTTATATGTTGTAGGTAGTACGAGTTTTACAAAAATCTGAGGTATTGCTGCTAAAAAACGGTAAAAGGATCAGATCAAGATATCTGATGACCTCTACTTGTCATTAAAATAAATACCCCCCTCAAGCAGCTGCTTGCCACAGAGGTCTGACAGGAGCCTGTCAGTTTATATGCCACAGTAGGAGATCTGAGAGGATGGCATGACCTCAGCAGAAAAACGACACACACACATCCATGCCTAATCCGGGGCTCGAACCCAGGTCCCTTAGATCAGTAGCTAAGCGTGCTAACCACTCGGCTACGGGACGGCTACTTGTCATTATCATCCTTCAATTTATTCAATCGCCCCTCATTTCAAACTTCCCGGTAAATGTCTTTGTTTCGTTCTGATAAACCACCTTTCAACGAACAGATACTCAATATTCAGCGAATATAATTTTAGCCCGACGTAAAATAAAGCAGCGATGATCGGGAACACTTTTTATCGAAATAAGGCGATATGCATCTGTGCATATACGAAGCAATCATTTTCAGTGGTCATCATATTCAACGACTTTATTACCTACTGCAGCATATTTTGGTTACTGCTTGACAAAATTAACACTGATGAAAGGAAGCATAACGTTTTTATTGTACGATGAAATGAAACGAAAATTCACCCAGAAATGTATTTTAGTATAATGAAGAAATGTGTAGAAAGCAAGATTCCTCAGACAGGAAATGAGCGTATACAGTGATGTCAATAGAAAAGGAAAATACTGTGTATTGCAGTTGACGTTAGATGCTTCAAAATATGCACATGTGACGTCAATATGGAATATGATCCCCTCTGACGGTCTGATAGCATCGATCCATGCTTAATATATAGTTGTTCAGAAGAGAATTGGTTTCTCTATAAGAGATAATTTTGCCTTGTGAAGAGACCGAAAAATGACGCTGACGGTTGCAATGCGTCTCCGTAAAGTAACACTCCAGGCTCGTAATTTGCTGTTCCCATGTTCCAGTCCCAGCTTGGTCAGCGTTGAGATTTATCTCCGCAAAACTCCCCGCCCTGCCTACGGTCAGTAGGGGATACCGATGGGCTTGGAAAGGCCGCCGTTCCGTCGGATGGGACGTTAAGTCATGATTCCGTGTGCGGGAGAGCCACACTCTGTGCACATAAAAGAACACGCTGGGTGGCCTTGACGGGAGACTACCATCTGTCTCGCAACAGCTGTTCCAGTGGATCCCCTCCCCTAACCTTCTCTGAGCCTTCATGGTCCTTGTGACCTGGTCATTTAGCCCATAGTGTGCAAAAAAGTGCCGCTCAGAGGTAAAACAACAACAACCCCTAAGGCATCGCATACATGTTCAATGGGATTTAGGTCTTTTGTTTCTAAATACTCCTGCACAACATTAGCTCTAAGGAGAGATGCAATGTCATCCATAAACAGGAAGTCAGCGCCAACCGTATCTCTAAATTTTTCTTTTTTATTATTTATTTTATAAGGAAGTACGTACTCTCCTACACGAAGGACGGAGATAACCTAGAAGCTCTATTGAGCTTGTCCTGGATTCTCATATAACATTCAAACACGTACACACATAAAAAGTCGTATATAGGTTTCAAGGATCTCCTTTGCATACCTCTGAGTACCAGGTCACCATCGAACTCATGAAGGGGTTGTTGTTGGGTTGTTTTACCTCTGAGCGGCACTTTTTTGCACACCATGGGCTAAATAGCCAGGTCACATGGACCCCGAAGACTCAGAGAAGGTTGGGGGAGGGGACCCACTGGAACAGCTGTTGGGAGACAGATGGTAGCCTCCCGTCAAGGCCATCCAGCGTGTTCTTTAACGTGCACAGGGTATGGCTCTCCCGCACACGGGGCCACGGCTTAACGTCCCATCCGACGGACGGCGGCCTTTACAAGCTTATCGGTGTCCGCTACTGACCGTGGGCAGGGCGGTGGAATTTTGCGGAGATAAATCTCAACGCTGACCCAGCTGGGACTCGAACCTGGGAACTACAGATTACGAGCCTGGCGCGCTACCGACTGAACCACCCCCGCCCCTCTCATGAAGGGGATTACAACCGTTGATGGTTATGCCACCCTACACCAGCACACCAACTTCACCATAACTTTCCTTCCTCTGATACTGGAGGGATGATATCGCAATTATCCTTCTTTCCAGATTAAACAACATCTATAATCTGGCTGTAGGATAAATCGAGACTCGTTAGAAAGCTGAACATTAGTCCATTGTTTAGGGCTCCAAGTGACATATTGGAGGAATCACTTTAGACGGTATTTCCGGTGGCTGTGGGTTAGCAGGACACAAATCACTGTCTTCCAGACACAGAGCCCACTCGCATTAAGTCTTTGTGACACCACCTGCTGGTAATCCCTTCACCTGTGACCACAGAAACCTAGAGAGGCAGTTGATGCGAAGTCATCGTACTGTTACGTCTTGCCATCAGATTCAGATGTCAGTTCAGGTTGAAGTAATTCTTAGATGACCTTGCCAGCAGCTCTTCTGGTGATCATTCCCACTTGCTGGAACTGTTTCCGAAGTGTCGATACCACACATCACACTCTTACATTTCCACACATACACACTTTTGCCTGCAACTGTCCTACCTCAAGTCTTCCAACAAGATCACCATCGCAAGGAATCATCTAAACCAGGCGTGTCCAACCTGCGGCCCTGGACAGCTAGTAATGCGGCTCACAAAATCGTAAAGTTTACGTGTTTACGACATAAGCTTTCAACATGATTAAGTGATTTTCAGCAAGTTTTTAATATCCCACTAGTTTTATATTGCCCTTTTTTAATTTTATAATAGAAAACATAAGAAAATAAATGAAGTTTTATTATTTATATACATTAACTATATTATATATTCTATGTGCGAACCAAAACAATTCATCTTCATTCAATGTGGCCCAGGGAAGTCAAATCTTCACTCAATATGGCCCAGGGAAGTCAAATCTTCACTCAATATGGCCCAGGGAAGTCAAATCTTCACTCAATGTGGCCCAGGGAAGTCAAATCTTCACTCAGTGTGACCCAGGGAAGTCAAATCTTCACTTAATGTGACCCAGGGAAGTCAAATCTTCACTCAATGTGGCCCAGGGAAGTCAAATCTTCACTCAATGTGGCCCAGGGAAGTCAAATCTTCACTCAATGTGGCCCAGGGAAGTCAAATCTTCACTCAATGTGGCCCAGGGAAGTCAAATCTTCACTCAATGTGGCCCAGGGAAGTCAAATCTTCACTCAATATGGCCCAGGGAAGTCAAATCTTCACTCAATATGGCCCAGGAAAGTCAATCTTCACTCAGTATGGACCAGGGAAGTCAAATCTTCACTCAATGTGGCCCAGGGAAGTCAAATCTTCACTCAATGTGGCCCAGGGAAGTCAAATCGTCACTCAATGTGGCCCAGGGAAGTCAAATCTTCACTCAATATGGCCCAGGGAAGTCAAATCTTCACTCAATGTGGCCCAGGGAAGTCAAATCTTCACTCAATATGGCCCAGGGAAGTCAAATCTTCACTCAATATGGCCCAGGGAAGTCAAATCTTCACTCAATATGGCCCAGGGAAGTCAAATCTTCACTCAATGTGGCCCATGGAAGTCAAATCTTCACTCAATATGGCCCAGGGAAGTCAAATCTTCACTCAGTATGGACCAGGGAAGTTAAATCTTCACTCAATATGGCCCAGGGAAGTCAAAAGGTTGGACACGCCTGACTTGAACGATGATGGTTTGCTATCTTCAGTGGAAATAATGAGATTAACCATAGCAACAGTTTTGAATGCAGTGATCTCGAAGCAACCCGCGTTTTTATACGCATTAGTAATTTGCATGTTGCAAGGAATTGTGAGGTCCTAGATATATTTTGATTAAATTTTTGAAATTTGCATGTGATGTTAATAGCATATTTTAACGTTGAATTAAAATTGTTAAAATTAAATATTGATGAAAAACACTAAGTTACGTTAATATTTTCACCAACTGTATTTTTTTTAGCATTTTGAATTATTTCAAAATATTACGAAATTCTTTTAAATTGCAAAGCAGTGTATTATAGTGTGGGAGATTTGTAACGGGTGATTTACAAGATTTTCAGCCAAATGGGTTGGGTTGTTTTACCTCTGAGCGGCACTTTTTTGCACACCATGGGCTAAATGGCGAGGTCGCAAGGACCCCGAAGGCTCAGAGATTGTTGGGGGAGGGGACCCACTGGAACAGCTGTTGGGAGACAGATGGTAGCCTCCTGTCAAGGCCATCCAGCGTGTTCTTTAACGTGCACAGGGTATGGCTCTCCCGCACACGGGGCCACGACTTAACGTCCCATCCGACGGACGGCGGTCTTTCCAAGCCCATCGGTGTCCCCTACTGAGCGTGGGCAGGGCGAGGAATTTTGCGGAGATAAATCTCAATGCTGACCGAGCTGGGACTCGAACCTGGGAACTACAGATTACGAGCCTGACGCGCTACCGACTGAGCCACTCCCGCCCCCAGCCAAATGGGAAACTTGAGGTTCTTTATTTACAAAAATAATTATTTTTGATTTTTTGCAAATTTTTGATGTGGGACTGATTGGTCTGGATGAAGCGAAATTTTAAAATATTTCCCTGGATACCTCAACAGACGTAGTTTGGATACCATTATACAAGAAAATTCATTAAACATTCCCAATAGAAACAAAAATTAAAATTATGAAAATATTAAGAAATTAATTCATTCATCTCAATGGTTGGTTCTCGGATAATTTATTGTACTACAAAAAATTAATATATGACTTTTAAAAAAATAATATTAAGATGATGGTATTGAGAGAAAAGTATAAATGTTGGGACTTCTAGGAGGTTTGCGTAACCGTTCTGTCCCTTCACGAAATGTTTTGATATAAATCTCTATTCGTCCCTTTTGATAATCGACACAGACACCCTTTGAGGTCTTGCGACTGGCCATTTTGCTCATTATGTGCCAAAAAAAAAAACGAGGGGCGGGGGTGGCTCAGTCGGTAGCGCGCCAGGCTCGTAATCTGTAGTTCCCAGGTTCGAGTCCCAGCTGGGTCAGCGTTGAGATTTATCTCCGCAAAATTCCCCTCCCTGCCCACGGTCAGCAGGGGACACCGATGGGCTTGGAAAGGCCGCCGTCCGTCGGATGGGACGTTAAGCCGTGGCCCCGTTTGCGGGAGAGCCATACCCTGCACACGTTAAAGAACACGCTGGATGGCCTTGACGGGAGGCTACCATCTGTCTCCCAACAGCTGTTCCAGTGGGTACCCTCCCCCAACGTTCTCTGAGCCTTCGGGGTCCATGTGACCTGGCCATTTAGCCCACGGTGTGCAAAAAAAGTGCCGCTCAGAGGTAAAACAACCCAACCCAACACAAAGCCAAAAAAACGCCAGTCATAAGTAAAACAACTCCTTCCTCCATGAAAAAGAGCGAAGTAAGAATCACTGCTAGTAAACGTTATCATCACTCATGTTGAATTTTTAGAAAGATCTTAAACAGCTCTTAGGCATCATTTATGTAAGACAGATAGATTCTTCTTGTCGTAAGTAATAAAAAAAGCACCCTTTTTCAAAGATCATAAAATACTGTGTCGATAAAAGCACGAGATTCAACTTTTCTCGAAGATGTTGATCTCTTACAACGAGGAACTTTTAGAAAACTGTAGCGTTGGCGATTTTTTCCTTTGAGCTGTCGCAGCAGCAGTTTCTAAGCTCTGAGTGCAGCAGCTACGGAAAGATGCGAGGGAGAAGAAGCATCTTCGAAGGGTAGAAAAGGACAACTGAACCGCATCAACTGTCCTGCTCGTGGGAGGAATCGAAGAAGCAGCGAGGTATAAAGAAAAGAGCAACGCGAATAGAGATGCTGCCTATTCTGGACAGGTCTTAGAATGACGGTGGTGTAAGTGCGGACCGTGAAGCATCCGTGGAGGGAAGGAGATGTTTTTCTCTGCTTGGTTCGTTTTATAACGGACTTATAAACACTCGTGTTTACGTCTTCTGGCTCTTTTCCATTTACTAAAAGGCAGACTTTATAGCACCCCGAGGAAGAATAGGCTTTAAGGAAGACTGGTGGATAGAAGAAACCAGAAAAGGATAAAAGTGGATAACCAGAAAAGTACATGGAAGATGGTAATGCAGACGCTTAGCTGAATCCGCGTTAAAGATGAACAAGAATAAGAAAGAGCAAAGGAGAAATGTAACTGAAATTGAGAGATTACTCGATATACACTGCTCGTGAACAGTTAAGCACGCATCAATGAAATGTGCATATTTTAAAAATATTTGGACAAATTTAATCAAATTGTACTTGAAGATGCAATGTTCTGCTAAGTCATGAATATTTGGAACAAAATGATTTACAATTACAATCGCTCAAAAACATATTCTGTAATCAACCATAGTGTTCGGATATTTTTTTGAGCGACTGTACCTTAAAAAAAGTATAAACTGCGTGAAAAATTTGGGGGGGGGAGGTTGAACATAAAATGTATAGTCAATAGGAGATGACTATATGATCCTCCCCCCCTGGGGCGGGGGTGGCTCAGTCGGTAGCGCGCCAGGCTCGTAATCTGTAGTTCCCAGGTTCGAGTCCCAGCTGGGTCAGCGTTGAGATTTATCTCCGCAAAATTCCCCGCCCTACCCACGGTCGGTAGGGGACACCGATGGGCTTGGAAAGACCGCCGTCCGTCGGATGGGACGTTAAGCCGTTGCCCGGTGTGCGGGAGAGCCATACCCTGTGCACGTTAAAGAACACGCTGGATGGCCTTGACGGGAGGCTACCATCTGTCTCCCAACAGCTGTTCCAGTGGGTCCCCTCCCCCAACCTTCTCTGAGCCTTCGGGGTCCATGTGACCTGGCCATTTAGCCCATGGTGTGCAAAAAAGTGCCGCTCAGAGGTAAAACAACCCAACCCAATATGATCCCCCCAGCACATATGTAAGCCTCACAACATCGATTCATCCCTCAATAAAATAATCCAGAGAATGGGAAGAAAATAAAGTTTACTGAGCAATAAGAATAGTCTTCAATTCATCGAAAATTTGAGGAGGGAATTGGAAGGAGGCAAAATGTCTCTTCGGGGCATCCGATGAGTGTCGGATTGAGATCAAGAGAGGATGCTGGTTACTCCATTCATTGGATATCTTCTTCAAAATATTGGTTAGTCAATCGTGCTTTGTGTGGACGGTATTATTGTCCTTTAGGATGAAATTATCACTTAGTTAATCGACAGAGTGTTTGACACAAGGATCAAAGAGCTCATCTCGATATTAAAGAGCATTTACAGAACCTCCATCAAACCTATGGAGATGGTACTGCAACCCAATGAAAGGGGATGGTACTGCAATGAATGGGGATGGTACTCAATCCATATGGAGATGGTACTGCAACCAATGAAAAACCTCCATCAAACATATGGAGATGGTACTGCAACCCAATGAAAATCTATCCACACAATCTGCTTCCACCACAAAATATATTTCTCTCAACGATGTTTGTGAATCTGGTTGTAAGTTATAATTTCTTTCCTCTCTTCAGATGAGACATGTCTGTTGTACGACTGCAGAGAAAATCTCAATTTATCCATGAACAAGACGTGACTCCATTATTCTCGCCACACTCATGACACCATTTCAAGCAGGCCTATCTGTGTTTTGAGGTTAAATTGATGAGCATAGAATCCGGAACTGTGAAGTGTGTATGAAGAAGTGTGCATGGGACTCATTGGTCAGGATAAAACCGAAATCTTTTAATATTACCCCAGATACCTCATCAGACGTAGTTTGGATACCACTGTACAAGTAACACAGTTGAGACAGATATCTGCCTTTATGTGTCTGATCAGAGGTCTGAAGGCGAGATGAAGCTGTTGCCATCCAGTTTATGTAATAATCATATTTAGGGGTTCTAGCTCTAGATATATTCATTTGTATAGAACTTCTGATAAACGTTTGGATAGTTTGGAATTGATTATGTAACCTTCAGAAAATAGAATGGTAGGCACCAGAGAATATGGTCCTCTCCGTGGTTTATTTATCCTGTTCAAACCTTATAACAGTTCTCCATCGTTTGTGGTTAGTTTGGGCGGGGGTCGTTCAGTCAGTAGCGTGCAAGGCTCATAATCTGCAGTTTCCAGGTTCGAGTCCCACCTGGGCTAGCTTTGAGATTTATCTCCGCAAAACTCTCCTTCCTCAGTCAGTAGGGCGGGGAGACCGATGGGGTTGGAAAGGCTGTCGTCTGTGGGATGGGACGTTAACCCGTGACCCCATGTGCAGGAGAACCAAACCCTGTGCACATTAAGGAACATGCTGGATGGCCTTGACAGGAGGCTACCACCTGTCTCCTAACAGCTGTTCCAGTGGGTCCCCTCCCCCAACCTTCTCTGAGCACTTAGGGTTCTTGTGACCTACCATTTAGCCTATTGTGTGCGAAAAATGCCACTCAGAGGTAAAACAACCCAACTTTGGATTCATTTAAACCTTTTTTGAGGCATCATGAAGAATCGATTATTTCATACTGACATTGTAGTGTTTCAATTTGAAACAATCAAGGGTCTATGAATATACTCCTGTTACATCTGTTTTACATACGGGTATCCGAGAAAGAATGGATACATTTCAAACACGTTTCATGGGGGAATAAAAAATTATAAACATATTATTATACAATACAGTTTTCGCCATATGAAAAGATACTCAAAAGTTTATTTCATTTCAACCTGAGAAAGAATGGCTATATTTCAAACATGTTTCACAACTTTACAAGGCTACATCGTCCGTGCTGCAAAAGGCACACGCCTCAAATGTGTGTCAAATCTTTATGGGCAATTGAATACCGGATGGACAATGTAAAAGCGACAAACGGTGCTCAGTTTGAAGGGCTATAAACTTTTTGAGTTGTCCTATGGTGAAAACTGTATTTTCCGAAGTTTCTTTCTTCTTCACGTATAATGTTTGAAATGTAACCATTATTTCTCGGACATCCTGTACAGTCGGTCAAAAAAGTATCCGAACACTATGGTTGATTACAGAATTCAGAAAAAATATCTGCTAACGATTTTTTCAGAAATTAGTGATCTGGCAACCTTCGTGTCACGTGATTACAGAATTCAGGAAAAATATCTGGAGCGTGTACAGCAACTGTGCACGCTCCAGTTACCGTTCACAGCAAACTGGAGCGTGTGCAGTTACTGCACACGCTCCAGTTTGCTGTGAACGGTAACTGCACACGCTCAATATTTCCGTGAGTGAGCCCACACGATCTAGTATCAAAATAATATGACCACCTACAGTCGGTCAAAAAAGTATCCGAACGCTATGGTTGATTACAGAATTCAGGAAAAATATCTGGCAATGATTTTTTCAGAAATTAGTGATCTGGCAACCTTCGTGTCACGTGACACGAAGGTTGCCAGATCACTAATTTTAATTACGGGAGTTACATGTCGATTTTTCCAACCAATATTACGTTACCTGGGTACGTAAAAAATCTTTTATTGTAATGATTTTTTTATTCGCATTTTGGTGATAAGTATTTAACTCTTTAAAAACTACACCATTGCTAAGCTGGGTGTGAAGCATATTTGAAAAATCTGTGATTTTTAACTCGTTTTTTGATGAGATGATGCTTTTCCTTAGTCTTACCTCTTCAATCTGTAGAAATTAAATTTTTTGTTTCAAAAGATGAATGTGAAAGTTTTCTTGGATAGATAAGTAACAATGAAATATAATTATATCCAAATTTACACCTTTGGAATTTTATTGCTAAAAACTCGGAAAGCGTGGATGGATTTCACAGTATGTAAATGGTAGCTAGTAAAATGGTAGGTAGTCACTGGAAGGAATGCCATGCACCAATCCCCAGTGATGACGCACACAACCGGTCAGGCCTAGCACCTAAAGTCCGTGGTGCAGACCGTTAGTACCTTTCAGAAGTTAGTTCTCTTCTTGTGGAAGAGAACGGAAGAGAGGGCTGCCATATCAGTGTGGCCTACTGATCTGGACTACTATGGTTACTTTTCTTTTTATTCTACCCTGCTGAAGCATGGTCAACCACTCCGAGTCGTGGTGCTGTCCTTATATACCAACCTGAAAGGAATAATGGCTCTAAGCTTGATTACGGATCCTAAACTTCCTGCACTGGTGGGCTTCTGTTGAGGGAAAATCTTCCGCTGTGTTTTCTGTTTGTTTGTGGGTTGACAGCCCCACAAGTGAATAGATTCACAGGATGTGTTTTATCAGGTGGTGGATAATTCTGATCAGAGGTCATCGCAGGTACCTGCTCTTGTTTCTACGGGCATCATCAACTCCTACATTCGGGGAAGTCTTCCAATGTAGATGGCTTCAGCCTCTAGTGGTGGGTAAACGGGTCTTTTTGCCTCATGCCTAAGATTAGGGGGCTGTTTGATATTGTCGGCATTCCCTCTCTCAATAAACGTAGTTTCGTTAAATATCCCACTATAATATCACACGTGAGGACTGCACAGAGATTATTCTCTTAATGTCCTCACACAAGAATGCCACCGTTACAACTCAGATATTCTTGGCTTGCAAGAGATCAGATGGACAGATAAAGATTAGATACTTAAAAATAATCTTAAATTTCTCTTTTCAGGGAGGGAAGATGATAAAATTAATCTCCAAAGCATTGGTATGCTTCTCAGCAGACACACTAGGTGATGCTCTTCTAGTATATGAGTGCATTAATGAAAGGTTTCTTACAGCTAAAGTTCAGACAAGCATTAAAGACCTGAATGCTATCTGTTATGCCCCCACTGAGGATACCGATGACAATGAGAAAGGTAGGCTTTACAGACAATTTCAGGATATTTTGAATTCTGTCAAGAAAGAAGCTGTTACCCTTGTTCTAGGTGACTTCAATACTAAAGTTGGTACTCTCTAAAGTAAAGTAAAGTTGGTACTCTGACCTTTGGGGAGGGGTGATGGTACCTTTGGTATTGGTAGCTGCATTGGCAATGGGCAACGTCTCTTACAGGTAAGTAAACTTAATGGTTTGAGAATAACAAATACTTATTACAAACACCGCGCACATATACGTATAAGTACACCATGGGGGTTACTTATATATGTGCATATGAGATTCACCAGATAGGCTGCATAAGAATATGATGGATTATATATTAATTAACAGCAAATGGGCTAGTTCTGTTAGGAATACCAGGTCATGTAGGAGAGCTGAAACTGGATCTGACCATTACCTTGTTAAAAGTGTCTTGCAATTTAAACTTCAGAAATATTGTGCTGAGGTTAAAAAAAGTTACCTTTAACACTAAAACTCTGAAAGACCCAGTTATAGCTAAAGCTTATCATGATAGGTTACTTAGTCATTATGACAGTCATGGTTTGCTTACTACTGAAGTTGAGGAAGAATGGGATCATTTTAAACAGTCTTTTTTGGAGATTAACAATACTCTTTTAGGAAAAAAGGAGAAGACAGAATTATTTCAATGATAGGTTTCTTTCAGAAAGAAGGAACTGCAGAAATGTCCTAATCAATACTCTACTAGTCCTAATAAAACATTATAGAGAGCTTAATAAACGTGTAAAGGATCAGTTGGCTGCTGATAAGAATATTTGGCTTGATGGCTTGGCTGACAAAGCCGAGGAAGCAATTAGACAGCACAACAGCAGAGAGCTGTACCAGATAGTTAATGTTTTGTGTGATAGAAAACGAACAGGTATACAGGGATTGAAGGATAAACAAGGTAAGGTTATAGAAGGGGAGGATTCTGTCATGGCTAGGTGGGCTGAGCATTTCAGTGATGTTCTAAACAATGTGGTTAGTTCTACTCCCATTGTTTGCAATGATGATAAATGTATTGGGGCCTTTAATGTTGGCTCTATAACACAATCTGAAGTTATTTTGGCTATTTCTAAACTTAAACTTCATAAATCCCCAGGGGTAGATGAAATTACTGCAGAAATGCTCAGAGCTGGGAATGTTTCGGTTACCACTTGGATGACTGAAATTTTGAATATCTTTTATGATAAAGGCATGGTTCCTAAAGATTTTACCAGAGCTATTATTATCCCTATTTTCAAAAAAGGTGATCGCAGTTCTTGTGATAACTATAGGGGTATCAGCCTACTCTCTGTTCCAGGTAAAGTTCTTTGCATGATTGTGCTTAATAGAATTAAGAATCTGGTTGACAGTCAATTGCATGATGAACAATGTGGATTCAGAAGTGATAGGGGATGTGTGGATCAGATATTTTCACTTAGGCAGATTCTTGAGAAATGTTTAGAGTTTCAGAAACCTTTGGTTGCTAGCTTTGTTGATTTCAAAATGGCTTTCGACTCTGTTGATCGTCATAATTTGTGGTTGATTGTGAGATCATACGGTATACCTGACAAGTTAATTAACATAATGAAAGCTCTCTATAATAACACTGAGTCGTGTGTGAGAGTTGGTAAGGCTTGTAGCAATTGGTTTAGCAATCTGGTGTTCGACGTGCTATTGATGAGACTGGTTGTAGAGTAGGTTTGGTGATAAAGAGACTGGTAAAGCAGGTTGCGATTCAGTTAATCTGAATTGTTGTAGTCTTGATCTAGTGCCTAAGTTTAATTATCTTGGGAGCTATGTAACAGATACTTGTGATGTGCGACATGAGATTAACAGACGCATAGAGATAGCTGGAGAAATAAGCGTATACACCTACAGCCTAGAATTAGACTATAGAAGAGTTTGATTCTCTCTAGAGTTAGTTATGGTAGTTGAACCGTGACCCTTTGCAAACAAGATAACAAGAAACTAGATGCTTTTGATTCTAGATGCTTACGCAATATCTTGGGCATTTGGTGATTGAACTTTGTAAGCAATGATGGGGTTAGGCAAAGGAGTCAGCAACTTCTTTTGAGCAGCATATTGTACAGAGAGAGACTCCATTGGTTTGGCCATGTTGCCCGTATGCATAACTATAGATTAGGGAATAGGATTACGAACAGTGTGCCTAAAGGCCTCAGAAAGAAGGGGAGACCTAGGATGTGGTGGGCAGACAATATCAAACAGGACCTTGTTAGAATTGGTGTGCAGTGGCCAGATGCAGTAGATGTAGCTCAGGATAGACTTGCTTGGAGAACTAAATTGCACGGTCTGGTTGGACCTGCGTAGCTCATGACTGCTTTAGGATGATGACGATGACGCGATGTACAAATAAAAAAACTTCCAAGTTGATGAGGAGTTCATTTCTTTTCCTTTCTTTATGTATCCCCTTTGTGCCTTTCTGTTTCTTAAATTTTCATTTTCATCTGGATGTTTTTGAATGTGGAGGTTGCAACGCAATTACTGAATCTCTACTCAGTCTAGAAAAACCATCCGATTTATCATCTTTAGCATCAAAGTCAGTGTTGCCATATTAGGAATCTACGCTCTAGATCTGGGTATTTTCGTTTAGTGCTTGTAAGGCGGAGGTGGCTCAGTCGGTAGCGCGCTAGACGTAATCTGCAGTTGCTAGTTTGGAGTCTCACTGGGGCCAGCGTTGAGATTTATCTCCGCAAAACTCCCCGTCAGTAGGGGACATCGATGAGCTTTGGAAAGGTCTCCGTTGAATGAGACGTAAAGCTATCGTCCCATGTGGAGGATAGCCATACCCTGCTCACGTTAAACAATACACTTTATGTCCTTGACGGGAGGCTTACATCTGTTTCCTAACAGATGTCCAGTGAGTATCTTCCCCCCAACTTTCTCTGCGCCCTCGGGATCTTTGTGACCTGGCCATTTAACCCATTGTGTACAAAAATGTGTTGCTCAGAGGTAAACAACTCAATCGTCACAGATTCTTTGGTGTATTGAACTGACAGGCTTCTGTCAGGCCTCTTCAGATGCAGCTGTTTCAGGGGTAATTTTTTTTCTTTTACTTTTTATACATATTTCTGCGCTGATCTTGAGTTAGATTTTTAAAGTGGTGTTGGAGAAAAAAAGGGAAAAATTAAGCCAATTGCAAGTGAAAAAAGCGGAAAACTAGTCTTCTGAGTTGAAGTGGATGGCTAGATATATGCTGGAGGACTGATTAATTCAGTCAATAATGAATTGAAATGGATTTCTATTTAGAGCGTCCTTTAAAATTCAGGAAGCTCTTTGAACACTGCTTTGGTTCCGTGCAGGTAAATTTCTCGAAAAAGATAAGAAGAAGAAAATAAAAGAGAGAACACTTTAAAGATTTCTTTTTTCAAACCCCAAGAGAGTAAAAAATGAATTTGAATTAAAAGAATAAAATTATATTTGCTTGAAAAATTTATGTTTCTAGGTTGAATTTTTTAACTTTCTTATTTTTATCATCATCATGTTTTTCTTATATGACGCAAACCATTTAACATTTTGAATATTTTCTAAATTTATGCGTTTAATTACTATCCTTGTTGCAGATTGGAATCTAACCTTTATTTCGTAGAAATTACTGTTCAGTTTGCACGGATTCGTTTTGCGTGCAGTTTTTTAAGAACATCGTACAGTTATTACTCGTCAACTGAATGAGACTTCTTTCTTCTGATTAAAAAGAACTTGGTTTTGAACAAAGAAAGAGGCAGGGGTGACTCAGTCGGTAGCGCGTCAGGCTCGTAATCTGTAGTTCCCAGGTTCGAGTCCCAGCTGGGTCAGCGTTGAGATTTATCTCCGTAAAATTCCCCGCCCTGCCCACGGTCAGTAGGGGACACCGATGGGCTTGGAAAGGCCGCCGTCCGTCGGATGGGACGTTAAGCCGTGGCCCCGTGTGCGGGAGAGCCATACCCTGTGCACGTTAAAGAACACGCTGGATGGCCTTGACGGGAGGCTACCATTTGTCTCCCAACAGCTGTTCCAGTGGGTCCCCTCCCCCAACCTTCTCTGAGCCTTCGGGGTCCGTGTGACCTGGCCATTTAGCCCATGGTGTGCAAAAAAGTGCCGCTCAGAGGTAAAACAACCCAACCCAATTGAACAAAGAAAGATTCTTTTCTTTTTGATATTTTCTGCCTTTCCGCTGAGATCTCGTCATCCTCACAGATCGTCTCTATTCTGTATTATATAGCCAGGTGTCTGTCAATTCTCCGTGCCAAATTGGTTGCCTAAGGTCTAATTAATTATAGTATTTGATTAGAACAAACATGAAACAGAGGAATGCGTATATTGAAGAACAATTGATTTATAATAAATCTATCGGTATTCATCTGCAAACACGATTCTCTGGTAGCAGTGAAAACGGCCTCCGCTTTCTCGCTATGCACACAATGTATCAGGCCATTCAACTGACAGTCAGCCTGTTTACTTCTGTTTATTGACTGTTTTCTCTGCACGAGGGAGAGAGTACTGATATCTAGCAACATCTAGCTTGAAAACTTTTCTGACGTCAAATAGGTGTTTCAGTTAATGGTCTATCGATCGCCATTAGAAGAGTTAAAGGTTACTTCAAAGTTCAATATTAGCTTAGAAGAATTTTCATTAAGATTTATACATTTCTCATCACCGTGTTTCGGAACATTCCCATTTTATGTGAATGGAAAATCCCATTGAAAGCTTTGTTAATGAATTCTTTAGGATCCAGGGCGGGGGTGGCTCAGTCGGTAGCGCGCCAGGCTCGTAATCTGGGGTCCCAGCTAGGTCAGCGTTGAGATTTATCTCCGCAAAATTCCCCGCCCTGCCCACGGTCAGTAGGGGACACCGATGGGCTTGGAAAGACCGCCGTCCGTCGGATGGGACGTTAAGCCGTGGCCCCGTGTGCGGAAGAGCCATACCCTGTGCGTGTTAAAGAACACGCTGGATGGCCTTGACGGGAGGCTACCATCTGTCTCCCAACAGCTGTTCCAGTGGGTCCCCTCCCCCAACCTTCTCTGAGCCTTCGGGGTCCATGTGACCTGGCCATTTAGCCCATGGTGTGCAAAAAAGTGCCGCTCAGAGGTAAAACAACCCAACCCTTTAGGATCCAGGATACTGGATATAAGCTGATCTCACTCAATCTCTCTGAATCTCGATTTCTAACTATACATATTCTTCATAAAGGCTAAAACGTTTAGAGCAGTGTTGTTAGTCAAAACATTTACGTGAAAAGTAAAAAGAAATAAAATAATAACAAATCGCCTCTGACTAACATGGAATGTTCGTTTTCAAAGAGAATAATGTTTCTCGTATTTCCATTTTACCATTCTCTAAGAGTGGAATTTCGAACTAAAGCGTGTTTTGGGAAATGCAAACAGAAATGTTTCATTAGTACTTATTGGATCAAAAATTTATTTTTATTTTTCTCTTAAAGTTTTCGCACCATTTACCTAAAGGAAGCAAATTGCTGATAAATATGTAAATCCCTTGAAAATCAGTCCGTAAAAATCCACATTTCAAACTTCGGACATGAATAAATCGATTAAAATAATCGTTTGAAAAATTTCCAATTTCTAATTTTGTCTTCCTCTAATGTGGAAAATAAACGAAGAGAGAATCGGAAAATGAGCGTCTTAACATTTCATTAGCATATATCTAACATTTCATTAGCATATATCTAACATTTCATTAGCATATATCTAACATTTCATTAGCATATGTCCAACCTTTCATTAGCACAATCCAACATTTCTTTCATTAGGAAACATGCAACCTTTCTTTCATTAGCACACATCCAAATTTTCTTTCATTAGCACACATCCAAATTTTCTTTCATTAGCACATATGCAGCCTTTCAGTAGCACACATCCAACCTTTCATTAGCACATCATCATCATCCTCAAGCAGCCATGGGCTACGGAGGTCCAACCAGACCGTGCAATTTAGTTCTCGAAGCAAGTCTATCCTGAGCTACATCTACTGCATCTGGCCACTGCACACCAATTTTAACAAGGTCCTGTTTGACATTGTCTGCCCACCGCATCCTAGGTCTCCCCTTCTTTCTGAGGCCTTTAGGCACACTGTTCATAACCCTATTCGCCAATCTATAATTATCCATACGGGCAACATGGCCAAACCAGCGGAGTCTCTCTCTGCACAATATGCTGCTTAAAGGAGGTTGCAGACTTCTTTGCCTAACCTCATCATTAGTTACAAAGTTGAACCACCTAATGCCCAAGATACTGCGTAAGCATCTGGAATCAAAAGCATCTAGTTTCCTGTTATCTTGTTTACAAAGTGTCCAAGTTTCACTACCATAACTAACCCTAGAAAGAACCAAGCTATTATACAGTCTAATTTTAGTCTTTAGGTTATACGCCTATTTCTCCACACTCTCCATAGATTCTTAAAAGTCCCGGCAGCAATCGCTATTCGTCTGTTAATCTCATGCCGCACATCACCATTTTCTGTTACATAGCTCCCAAGATAATTAAACTGTGACACCTGCTCAAGACTACAACCATTCAGATTAACTGAATCACAGCCTGCCTGACCAATTTTCATCACTTTAGTTTTCTCTCTGTTTATAACCAATCCTACTCTACTACCAGTGTCATCAACAGCTCGAATGAAAGAGTTCATCTCATCAACATCATTTACCAAAAGGGCTAAATCATCAGCATAGTCTAAATCAGAAATTTCGTATCTCCAGTCCATTTAAGGCCAAAATCTTTACCTTGAAGTGAATTTCGCATAACATAATCAATAACCAAGCTAAAGAGAATAGGAGACAAAATGCACCCTTGTCGAACACCAGAAGTAATGCTAAACCAATTGGTACAAGACTTACCAACTCTCACACACGACTGTGTTATTATAGAGAGCATCCAACCAAAAGAGATTTTTCATTTTTGTCTAAAAAGAAAAAAAGTTTAGATCATTTTTAAAAACAAGCAAAAGACACAAACAATATTGTCATAATAAATAAATAAAATAAATAAATACGCCCTCAAGCAGCTGCTTGCCACAGAGGTCTGACAGGAATCATTTAAAAAAATAAATGAAATTTTCGAAATTTGCGTTTTGATTCTTTTCATTTCTCATCAGTGTTGAAGAAAACATTTTCGGACGAGTATGAAAGCAACTTCTAATTCCGTCTTCAATATCTGTTTAAATGTTAATCGAATATTGATGAAAATCGAGTTTTGATTCGTATCTTAAATTATCTCGGAGAATATTTTACATACATCGAAGTGTTCGAACACTTTCGGTAATATAGTGTGCAACTTCATTTCGTAGATTACAGCACATGTATTTTTTTATTGAATTGAGAGTTCTAACTCAACTTCGGTGACGTTTTCCTGCAAAACGTTTATTGTCAAAGTTAAGGATTTTTGAATACGTCTGGCTTGTTTGGTTCAGCATCAGTTGAGTTGCGTCTCCCGCCATAAAATCCCAAGCAACCAATCAACTGAATGTGGCATTCAATTGGTAGCACCCGTTTGAATACTTTTTTGGTGTTTAGCTTAAAATTTCAAATAACACCTATATTTATATATCTTCATATGCATGTGTTGTGCCATTCTTTCTTCCTACATATCAGTTCTGATAAGAAAATGCTTAAAAAAGTTACAAAGAATTCTATAATTTTGAATACAAAGGCAAAAATTGCTCGGTAAAAGAAACGAAATACGACGAGTCAGCCGTCTGCGATCAACGTAAATCAAAACCACGTAGTTGTAGCATGACAACAGAATATGCAAAGTTATCGTCGACTCTTCTTATTGTCAGGTGGTTCCTATTTCTCTGTCATATATTCGTTCCATTCCTTGAAGCGGGGATTTTACTTAAATAAATCTCCAGAAGGACGCTTCATATTTCCCGATTTAATTTCGTTTTTACCCTGCTCGTTTTGTCTCTTACCTTCATCAAATTTCGTCGATAATGTTCCGACAGATGAACGTGCTACAATGAACTTGTGTTGTTTTGGGTTGTTTTACCTCTGAGCGGCACTTTTTTTGCACACAATGGGCTAAATGGCCAGGTCACATGAACCCCGAAGGCTCAGAGAAGGTTGGGGGAGGGGACCCACTGTAACAGCTGTTGGGAGACAGATGGTAGTCTCCCGTCAAGGCCGTCCAGCGTGTTCTTTAACGTGCACAGAGTATGGCTCTCCCGCACACGGGGCCACGGCTTAACGTCCCATCCGACGGACGGCGGCCTTTCCAAGCCCATCGGTGTCCCCTACTGACCGTGGGCAGGGCGGGGAATTTTGCGGAGATAAATCTCAACGCTGACCAATGAACTTGTGATATGATGTATCGTCTTGATACTCCCGTGAACTACAGCGTGGGAATTACGTCATAAACTACTTCGAAAGAACTTAAAAAAAATAAAAAAAAAAGTTGTTGTAATTAAGAGGAATTAGAGTGTGAAGGAAAAAGTAGTTTGTTTTAGTCTGTGGGTTATGGTGTAAAGAATAAACGTTTTATTTGTGAATTAACGAGAAGTTAAATAAATTTATTAGTGTGATCCTGTTAGTGTACTGGTAAGAAATAGAAGGATGCTTAGGACACTTAAAACTGTGGCTGAGGAGGTTTTATGTTAGACGAACAGGCAGAGATGATCTCAATTTTTCTGTTGGAAAACCTCATCGTTTGATACATAGTTATCTTTCGTTTGTTTACAAGAATTGGTAAAGTTATTCTCGTTAGATTGCAGATTGCATACAACTATGATTGTACAGTCGCTCAAAAAAGTATCCGAACACTATGGTTGATTACAGAATTCAGAAAAAAATATCTGGCAACGATTTTTTAAGAAATTAGTGATTTGGCAACCTTCGTGTCACGTGACACGAAGGTTGCCAGATCACTAATTTCTAAAAAAAAATCGTTGCCAGATATTTTTTCTGAATTCTGTAATCAACCATAGTGTTCGGATACTTTTTTGAGCGACTGTAGGTGGTCATATTATTTTGATACTAGATCGTGTGGGCTCACTCACGGAAATATTGAGCGTGTGCAGTTACCGTTCACAGCAAACTGGAGCGTGTGCAGTAACTGCACACGCTCCAGTTTGCTGTGAACGGTAACTGGAGCGTGTACAGTTGCTGTACACGCACCAGATATTTTTCCTTAATTCTGTAATCACGTGACACGAAGGTTGCCAGATCACTAATTTCTTTTATCCGAACACTATTTTAAAAAATCGTTGCCAGATATTTTTTTCTGAATTCTGTAATCAACCATAGTGTTCGGATACTTTTTTGAGCGACTGTACCACTTATCACCTGTTGTAAAAAGCCTTAATTTTATGTTTTGAGTGTATATAGCAGGAATTATAGAGGAAACATCTCTTTGTATGAATAACAATAAGATGCTAAGTTCTTCTGAAGATTTATTTCCATACTGATATAGATTTATGTTAATTGAGTTTACATAAATGTTTTCATTCATACTTTTGTAATAAATCATGTTATTTTAGAATTATAATTGTTAAATAATATTTTTGAACTCACCCTCATGTTCTGATATCTGATATCTCAAATTAAATTTTTGAGCTCCAAGCCTAGGGCTTATATCTCGAAGTCTAAAATAGTGTCTGATTGGCAATAACAAAGTTAAAATACATAAATCCCAAATGGCAAAACAGATTTGATATAAAAAGCACAATTAAAAGTTAAACATGCGGGTGTCATACACCACAATCGCAAGACGCTTGAATTGGTTATTTAGATAATTTTTTGATTGATGATAATCAATCAAAGATCTAATTATACAATAAGGATGATCTCCCACTGTCTCGTAAAAGGTCTGCGCGAGCTTCCGAATCTGAGTGTATAGGTGGTCAGTGCTCAAATCAGTATGAATAGTCTTGTTTTTCACAAACCAGGGAGCACTGACCACAGATCTGAGAATTTTATTTCGGAAGCTCTGAAGCCTCCTGATATTGGTGTTGGTAGTATTAACCCACACTGCTGAGGCATATGTCAGGACTGGCCGCAGAAGAGTCTTATAAAGAAATAATTTCTTTTCTGGAGGCAGTTTCGAGCTCTATCCTATCAGGGGTGCAAGTTTACATCTGATGATTTGAGCCTTTGAGAGCACATGATCAATATGTGCATTCCAACAATTTTTTTTATTTAGAATGACACCAAGGTATTTCACCCTTGAGGTCCACGATGTTTCAACTCCAAAAAGTTTAGGAGAATCAGGATTAACAATCTTCTTTCTAGAGAAGAGAACTGACTGGCTTTTATCAGGGTTAATCTTGATTTTCCATTTGGAGTACCAGCGCTCTACTTTGTCCATCCCAAGCTGAAACTTTCTGATGCGCCAGGCTGAGGCTCAGGGATGAAGAGTAGAGCAATGCTTTTCATCCGTTTAATTCATAACAATATGATATGCCTCAGAGATGAATTAGGGCGGAGATTTCGTCGATTTGATATTCTTTTCATTATGACTAATTTTGAACTTTAGATAATTTATAATTATTTGGTGGTAAAATTGAAATCATATTATTCAGAAGAAATAATGCAAGAAATAATTCAAAGAAGCTCAAAATTCTTGAGCAACATAATTACAAGCGGAAGGACTGATTCGTTAATAAAAGTGAGAGAAAACTTGAAAACAATTAAAGTCGAAATGGTGCTCATTTTTTATTTCTAAAGGGTAATTGAAAGGTTGTAATTCTACAACAATTGTTCATTTTATGTTTTTTACAGTCGCTCAAAAAAGTATCCGAACGCTACGGTTGATTAGAGAATTCAGAAAAAATATCTGGCAACGATTTGTTTTAGAAATTAGTGATCTGGCAACCTTCGTGTCACGTGCCAGATCACTAATTTCTAAAAAAATACGTTGCCAGATATTTTTTCTGAATTCTGTAATCAACCATAGCGTTCGGATACTTTTTCGAGAGACTGTACCAGTCATTTTCAGAATGGCGAGAAAATTAAAAAAAAAATTGCGAGAACAAATAATGGCTGATTTGAAGCCGAAAGCCATCTGTGCTGTTCTGAGCCCGGGCCCGCATTCTTGTTTAATATGTCTGGTCTTCTTTCCAATGCTTTATAGAGCCCTGTTCAAGATAAGGCCCAGTACAGCATTTTCGTCGCATGCGCGACATTTTTCGTTTTAGAAGTAAAATGTCTTGACAAATCATTTCTCTTATCTTAAAGTGTTTAAAAGGTAATTTCCAAGAGTTAAAACGAAAATTTTGGTACATATCCTACAGGAAAACTTACATATAGAACTAGGAAGTGTGCATAATGCATGTCGCATTGTTTTTAATTTTTTACTGAAGTTTTGAATTTGAGCGCTGAAATCTTAAAATTTTAATATTAATATGCAGATCTGCTTAATTATCGATAAAGCAGATATGCAGATCTGCAAATTATCGATAAAGAGAAAAAAGTATGCTCAGTGACATGGCGTGAATCTGAAAGCTGGGGGGGGGGGGGGCTCAATCGGTAGCGCGCCAGGCTCGTAATCTGTAGTTCCCAGGTTCGAGTCCCAGCTGGGTCAGCGTTGAGATTTATCTCCGGAAAATTCCCCGCGCTGCCCACGGTCAGTAGGGGACACCGATGGGCTTGGAAAGGTCGCCGTCCGTCGGATGGGACGTTAAGCCGTGGCCCCTTGTGTGGGAGAGCCATACCCTGTGCACGTTAAAGAACACGCTGGATGGCCTTGACGGGAGACTACCATCTGTCTCCCAACAGCTGTTCCAGTGGGTCCCCTCCCCCAACCTTCTCTGAGCCTTCGGGGTCCATCTGACCTGGCCATTTAGCCTATGGTGTGCAAAAAAGTGCCACTCAGAGGTAAAACAACCCAACCCAACCCAACTGAAAGCTGGGGAGACTGAAAAATTAGACATGTTTTGTCAACCGTAACTGTTGGAGAGAAATTAAATTATTTGTCACATTAATAATCTGCAGATGTGATTTCCTCCTGAAAATAATCTCTTTTTTTTACAATTGTAACCTGAAAACCAAACTGCAATCCCCGTTCTACTTATTAAAATTCTTCAGAAGGAAGATAACCTCTTGGATTAGATCCGGGTTGGGTTGGGTTTTACCTCTGACCGGCACTTTCTTTGCACACAATGAGGTAAGTGGGAAGGTCATAAGGACCCCTAAGGCTTAGAGAAGGTTGCTGGAATGAACCCACTGGACAGCTGTTATCCTCCAGTCAAGGCCATCTAGCATGTTCTTTAACATGCCCAGGGTATGGATCCTCATCACACGGAGACATGATAACGTCTCATCCGACGGACATTGCCCTTTGTACGTCCATCGGTGTCCTCTAGTGGCCGAGGTCAGGGCGGTGAGTTTTGCGGAGATAAATCTCGACGCTGGCTCAGGTGTAATGGTGTGCTGGCGCGCCACCGACTGAGTTAACCCCGCCCCGAATAGATGCGGAGATGCATAGACTGATTCTTTTACATGTGCATAAATTGTAATATCCCTCGCGAAGGGGGCGGGGGTGGCTCAGTCGGTAGCGCGCCAGGCTCGTAATCTGTAGTTCCCATGTTCGAGTCCCAGCTGGGTCAGCGTTGAGATTTATCTCCGCAAAATTCCCCGCCCTGCCCACGGTCAATAGGGGACACCGATGGCCTTGGAAAGGCCGCCGTCCGTCGGATGGGACGTTAAGCCGTGGCCTCGTGTGCGGGAGAGCCATATCCTCTGCACGTTAAAGAACACGCTGAATGGCCTCGACGGGAGGCTACCATCTGTCTCCCAACAGCTGTTCCAGTGGGTCCCCTCCCCCAACCTTCTCTGAGCCTTCGGGGTCCATGTGACCTGGCCATTTAGCCCATGGTGTGCAAAAAAGTGCCACTCAGAGGTAAAACAACCCAATCCATCCCTCTCTAAATCAGTTAAATACGAAATCCAACCTTGCAGGAACATTTTTTCAGTAAAAAAATTTTTACACCTATCGAAATAAAGAAATTAATATATGTAAATAAGGAAAATAAGTAGCAAAGAGCAATCAACTGTGGCGAAAATGGAATGCATGTTTTCGAAAACAAAATAGTTTTTCATTCTTTAACTTTTAATCCCTTCTAACGGTGGAAATTCAAACTAAGAAAAGATGCTGAAAGTCTGCAGAGAAATATTTTGCTAGTTCAGTAGTGAAGAATCACAGGATGAGTCCTATAGACATGGAACTCATGAAATAATAAGCTGAAAAAAATTGATGAGATGTGGGTTCGAATCCAACTTACGGCAAAACCAATTTCTTTCTAACCTAGTTCCTTTTTAAAACCAAAAATGAATTTTTTGTTTTTCTTTCAAAGCAAAAAATTTGAATGTGCACAATTGGACAGATTACAAAGTGAAAGAAATATGTCCATTTTTTGAAAACGAGCAAAAAATTAAGCTGCTACATAAAAATAGCAATTTGTCTTTCATATAAGAGAACTTTAAATTATGAATAAGGAGGATTGAAGACTATTCTGCATCTCCTTCTCTTATGAGCAGCCCTAAATTCAGTATGCTTCGCTCCATAGAAATCATTCCAATACCTTTTTAAATTTCCTTTGAGAATTTTGAGTCAAATTCTGAGCGAGACGCGACGCAACAATGAACCACGTAATATCTGACGTCATTAAAAATGAAGAACCAGTGCAAAAACAACGAAACGTCTGTAATTGGGTGTCTCTATCCTCAGCAAGCCGTCCCGTGGCCGAGTGGTTAGCACGCTTGGCTACTGATCTAAAGGACCTGGGTTCGAGCCCCGGATTAGGCATGGATGTGTGTGTCGTTTTTCTGCTGAAGTCCTGCCATCCTCTCAGATCTCCTACTGTGGCATATAAACTGACAGGCTCCTGTCAGACCTCTGTGGCAAGCAGCTGCTTGAGGGGGTATTTATTTTATTTATTATCCTCAGCAGAAGACGGTAAGCAGCTGAAAGCCTCAAAGTGACACGATATTGGATCTTCACGCTCCTTGTTGACTTAGTGATGTCCGGAGCACGATATAAGCAAATGCTCCGGAATCTTCATCATCTTCTTGTTTTTGATGATGCGTTTTCCTGTTTCCTGTCGTCTGCTCCAAATTGTTGGCAACGCGCATCAACTAATTCATTGTAACCTCCCTTTTTATATTACATTATTATTACCCTTACCATTCTATACAGCACCGATATATTTCGCAAGTTTGTTGGGTTACTTTATCCCTGAGCAGCACTATTGTTCACACACTTAGGCTAAATGGCCAGGTCACAAAGGCACAGAGAAGGTTGGGGAAGAAGATTCACTGGATTCCTGTTAAGAGAGAGAGAGATGGACGACTCCCGTTAAGGCATCCAGCATGTTCTTTAATGGGCACGTGATATCTCTCAGGAACACAACGGGGCAAACGAGTTAGTGTCCCATTAAACGAACGAAGGACTTTCCAAATTACTAAATTGATGGATTGATGTTGTTGTGTTTATCATCAAAGGCAGAGTGGAGGTTAGCGGAGAAAATTTTCAATTCAGGCAACTTTAGGGTCTCGAACCGAATGACCTTTCCAAGCCCATCGGTGTCCCCTATTGACCGTGGACAGGGCGGGCAGTTTTGCGGAGATAAGTCTCAACGCTGACCCTGCTAGGACTCGAACTTGGGAACTGCGGATTATAAGCCTGGCGCGCTACTGACTGAGCCATCTCTGCTTCCATCCTCCACAGTTAATTGAAATATGTTAATTACGAGGTTGAAATTGCTTTACCTTTGAGCGGTACTATGGATGAAATGCCCAAGTCACAACAACCTAGAGGGCTTAGAATTCTGCATGGTAAGGGTTGGGTTGTTTTACCTCTGAGCGGCACTTTTTTGCACACCATGGGCTAAATGGCCAGGTCACATGGACCCCGAAGGCTCAGAGAAGGTTGTGGGAGGGGACCCACTGGAACAGCTGTTGGGAGACAGTTGGAGTCACCCGTCAAGACCATCCAGCTGTTCTTTAACGTGCACAGGGTATGGCTGTCCCGCACACGGGGCCACGGCTTAACGTCCCATCCGACGGACGGCGGCCTTTCCAAGCCCATCGGTGTCCCCTACTGACCGTGGGCAGGGCGGGGAATTTTCCGGAGATAAATCTCAACGCTGACCCAGCTGGAACTCGAACCTGGGAACTACAGATTGCGAGCCTGGCGCGCTACCGACTGAGCCACCCCCGCCCCCGGTAAGGGTTGGGTTGCTTTACTTTTGAGAAACACTCTTTTGCACACAGTGACCAGGTCACAAAGACCCCAAAGGCTCGTAAAAGATTGCGGGAATGGGATACGATGGACTACTGTTAGGAGAAAGATGATAGACTCTAGTCAAGACCATGCAACGTGTTCTTTAACGTGCAGAAGGTACGTCTTCCCTGCACACGGTCCACGGCTTTACATCCCACCCGACCGACTGGGGATTTTTGAAGCCTATCGGCGTCTCCTTTCTGACGAGGTAAGGGGTTAGCAGAAAACTCAGAATATCTGAACCCCCCTCGGTGAGTTTTAATTAGAGGTCATCCATAGATCACCTAACAGTGCTTTAGCTGTATTTAATCCTCCTCACTCTCCGTGGGGCGGGGTGGCTCAGTCGGTAGCGCGCCAGGCTCGTAATCTGTAGTTCCCAGGTTCGAGTCCCAGCTGGGTCAGTGTTGAGATTTATCTCCGCAAAATTCCCCGCCCTGCCCACGGTCAGTAGGGGACACCGATGGGCTTGGAAAGGCCGCCGTCCTCATCCGCCGTCCGTTGGATGGGACGTTAAGCCGTGGCCCCGTGTGCGGGAGAGCCATACCCTGTGCACGTTAAAGAACACGCTGGATGGCCTTGACGGGAGTCTACCATCTGTCTCCCAACAGCTGTTCCAGTGGGTCTCCTCCCCCAACCTTCTCTGAGCCTTCGGGGTCCATGTGACCTGGCCATTTAGCCCATGGTGTGCAAAAAAGTGCCGCTCACAGGTAAAACAAATCAACCCAACCCTCACTGTCCGTGTTATTTTTGTAGGATTATAAACATAGAACAGGAAAGTTCCAGTAGTAGTAGTTAATCATAAAGCAGATGGTCACTTCCCATCAATTTAGTAAATTAGCTTTTTTTTTGGTGCTAATACAATAAATTGGATTTTTTTTGCACCAGAAAAGGGAAAAAAATAACTGAGGTCAGAAATAAGTAGAGTACATTAACTTTATATACCCTACCTGCACCACCTGTCCCAGTTGTAACAAAACGTAATAACAAAGCCCCCCCCCCCTCTACCAGGTGTTGCTTGATTTATGAACGACCATTTAGCAGGAATCGAGAGAACTGAAAGTTTTCAACCTTCGCTGTATTATCACAGCCACTCTGTTTTTATTCTTTTTATTATCATATTTTATTATCTTTCTCTCTGAAATTGGGGGGAGGGGGAAGGAACTTTTGATTCCCCTTCATCATATAGAATTAAAATTTTTGCATATTTTGATCAATGAAAGACCTAGGATACGAATTTTAAAATCCTTTTCGTACGAAGCTTTTAACCTGATGGGGGTGGCTCAGTCGGTAGCGCGCCAGACTCGTAATCTGCAGTTCCCAGGTTCGTGTCCCAGCTAAGTCAGCGCTGAGATTTATCTCCGCAGAATTCCCCGCCCTGCCCACGGTCAGTAGGGGACACCGATGGGCTTGGAAAGGTCACCGTCCGTCGGATGGGACGTTAAGCCGTAGCTTCGTGTGCGGGAGAGCCATCCCTGTGCACGTTAAAGAACACACTGCATGACCTTGACGGGAGGATACCATCTGTCTCCTAACAGCTGTTCCAGTGGGTCCCCTCCCCCAACCTTTTCTGAGCCTTCGGGATCCTTGTGACCTGGCCATTTAGTCCATGGTATGCAAAAAAGTGCCGCTCAGAGGTAAAACAACCCAACCCAACTCTTAACCTGATGTTCCCAAATTCGAGTTTCAATTGTGCCTGATGGGCGTTAAGAATATCCTCCCTTAATCACGATTCTCCTATCCGCAGGAAAGTGGACCCTGATGAGGTTGAAGGACGACGTTTGTCGGATGAAATGTTATGCAAGGGCATCGTATGCTGGTGAACAATACCTCAATGGCTTTGATGGGAGACTTCAATTTGCCTACTAGCAGTCGCCCACGGGACGGTCCTGGATGTCCCTTGGTGCCTTCATGTATAATCGCTCAAAAAAATATCCGAACACTATTGTAGAATTCAGAAAAAATATCTGGCAACGATTTTTTTTAGAAATTAGTGATCTGGCAACCTTCGTGTCACGTGATTACAGAATTCAGGAAAAATTTCTGGAGCGTGTACAGCAACTGTACACGCTTCAGTTACCGTTCACAGCAAACTGGAGCGTTTGCAGTTACTGCACACGCTCCAGTTTGCTGTGAACGGTAACTGCACACGCTCAATATTTCCGAGAATGAGCCCACACGATCTAGGTCTTTGTGAGCTCACACAATCCAATGTGCTGTGAACATTAACAGCAACAGCTCCAGTTTGCTGTGAACGGTAACTGCACACGCTCAATATTCATTGCATTATATATTCATACGCATTATATATATTAAAAAATATCCGAACACTATAGTTGATTACAGAATTCAGAAAAAATATTGTAAAGATTTTTTTAGAAATTAGTGATCTGGCAACCTTCGTGTCACGTGACACGAAGGTTGCCAGAGATTAAAATGGATGAGCATTGAGCGTGAGTTCAAGTAAATATATGACAATGATAATTACAAAACAATGCAACTTATTACAAAAGCATGGATGAAATTATTTATAAACAAACCAAGCCAACTTGCACGAAACTCTATAATAATACAAAGACAAACTTTCAGAAGAATCCATTATCTCAATTCTATTCACATCCAAATCACAAAACAAGGCTAATATCATTCAAGGAACAATAAAATCATGTTGGTAAATAAATATTCAATCTAACGAGAATATCCTTACCAATTCCTAAAAAAACTAAATGAGTTCCTTCTAAGATTTTAGTCCTCAAATACTCCAAAAAGTGTTGCTAAGTGTACTGGTTTCTCAGAACCAATTCTTTTCAAACGTTGATCACCAAGCACAAGACGACGAATTTTTCTTTTCCTTTACCAGCTTACCAACACGATCCACACCAATAAACTAATCAACCTTCGGCGCACTAACCATATAAAATGCTTCTTTACTTTATATACCCATCGTGTACATCCTGAAACTAATTATGCCTCCTTTCGGATTTCCACAACTCCAATATTATAATTCTATCATTCCTAATTTTGAGACCCTTTATACACACATCGTGTACATACTGAAACTAATTATGCCTCCTTTCGGATTTCTACAACTCCAATATTATAATTCTATCTTTCCTAATTTTGAGACCCTTTATACACCCATCGTGTACATACTGAAACTAATTATGCCTCCTTTCGGATTTCCACAACTCCAATATTATAATTCTATCATTCCTAATTTTGAGACCCTTTATACACCCATCGTGTACTTCCTGAAACTAATTATGCCTCCTTTCGGATTTCCACAACTCCAATGTTATAATTCTATCATTCCTAATTTTGAGACCCTTTATACACCCATCGTGTACATACTGAAACTAATTATGCCTCCTTTCGGATTTCCACAACTCCAATATTATAATTCTATCTTTCCTAATTTTGAGACCCTTTATACACCCATCGTGTACTTCCTGAAACTAATTATGCCTCCTTTCGGATTTCCACAACTCCAATGTTATAATTCTATCTTTCCTAATTTTGAGACCCTTTATACACCCATCGTGTACATACTGAAACTAATTATGCCTCCTTTCGGATTTCCACAACTCCAATATTATAATTCTATCTTTCCTAATTTTGAGACCCTTTATACACCCATCGTGTACATACTGAAACTAATTATGCCTCCTTTCGGATTTCCACAACTCCAATATTATAATTCTATCTTTCCTAATTTTGAGACCCTTTATACACCCATCGTGTACTTCCTGAAACTAATTATGCCTCCTTTCGGATTTCCACAACTCCAATGTTATAATTCTATCTTTCCTAATTTTGAGACCCTTTATACACCCATCGTGTACATACTGAAACTAATTATGCCTCCTTTCGGATTTCCACAACTCCAATATTATAATTCTATCTTTCCTAATTTTGAGACCCTTTATACACCCATCGTGTACATACTGAAACTAATTATGCCTCCTTTCGGATTTCCACAACTCCAATATTATAATTCTATCATTCCTAATTTTGAGACCCTTTATACACCCATCGTGTACTTCCTGAAACTAATTATGCCTCCTTTCGGATTTCCACAACTCCAATGTTATAATTCTATCTTTCCTAATTTTGAGACCCTTTATACACCCATCGTGTACATACTGAAACTAATTATGCCTCCTTTCGGATTTCCACAACTCCAATATTATAATTCTATCTTTCCTAATTTTGAGACCCTTTATACACCCATCGTGTACATACTGAAACTAATTATGCCTCCTTTCGGATTTCCACAACTCCAATATTATAATTCTATCTTTCCTAATTTTGAGACCCTTTATACACCCATCGTGTACTTCCTGAAACTAATTATGCCTCCTTTCGGATTTCCACAACTCCAATGTTATAATTCTATCATTCCTAATTTTGAGACCCTTTATACACCCATCGTGTACATACTGAAACTAATTATGCCTCCTTTCGGATTTCCACAACTCCAATATTATAATTCTATCTTTCCTAATTTTGAGACCCTTTATACACCCATCGTGTACATACTGAAACTAATTATGCCTCCTTTCGGATTTCCACAACTCCAATATTATAATTCTATCATTCCTAATTTTGAGACCTTTTATACACCCATCGTGTACTTCCTGAAACTAATTATGCCTCCTTTCGGATTTCCACAACTCCAATGTTATAATTCTATCATTCCTAATTTTGAGACCCTTTATACACCCATCGTGTACATACTGAAACTAATTATGCCTCCTTTCGGATTTCCACAACTCCAATATTATAATTCTATCTTTCCTAATTTTGAGACCCTTTATACACCCATCGTGTACATACTGAAACTAATTATGCCTCCTTTCGGATTTCCACAACTCCAATATTATAATTCTATCATTCCTAATTTTGAGACCCTTTATACACCCATCGTGTACTTCCTGAAACTAATTATGCCTCCTTTCGGATTTCCACAACTCCAATGTTATAATTCTATCATTCCTAATTTTGAGACCCTTTATACACCCATCGTGTACATACTGAAACTAATTATGCCTCCTTTCGGATTTCCACAACTCCAATATTATAATTCTATCTTTCCTAATTTTGAGACCCTTTATACACCCATCGTGTACTTCCTGAAACTAATTATGCCTCCTTTCGGATTTCCACAACTCCAATGTTATAATTCTATCTTTCCTAATTTTGAGACCCTTTATACACCCATCGTGTACATACTGAAACTAATTATGCCTCCTTTCGGATTTCCACAACTCCAATATTATAATTCTATCTTTCCTAATTTTGAGACCCTTTATACACCCATCGTGTACATACTGAAACTAATTATGCCTCCTTTCGGATTTCCACAACTCCAATATTATAATTCTATCATTCCTAATTTTGAGACCCTTTATACACCCATCGTGTACTTCCTGAAACTAATTATGCCTCCTTTCGGATTTCCACAACTCCAATGTTATAATTCTATCATTCCTAATTTTGAGACCCTTTATACACCCATCGTGTACATACTGAAACTAATTATGCCTCCTTTCGGATTTCCACAACTCCAATATTATAATTCTATCTTTCCTAATTTTGAGACCCTTTATACACCCATCGTGTACTTCCTGAAACTAATTATGCCTCCTTTCGGATTTCCACAACTCCAATGTTATAATTCTATCTTTCCTAATTTTGAGACCCTTTATACACCCATCGTGTACATACTGAAACTAATTATGCCTCCTTTCGGATTTCCACAACTCCAATATTATAATTCTATCTTTCCTAATTTTGAGACCCTTTATACACCCATCGTGTACATACTGAAACTAATTATGCCTCCTTTCGGATTTCCACAACTCCAATATTATAATTCTATCATTCCTAATTTTGAGACCCTTTATACACCCATCGTGTACTTCCTGAAACTAATTATGCCTCCTTTCGGATTTCCACAACTCCAATGTTATAATTCTATCTTTCCTAATTTTGAGACCCTTTATACACCCATCGTGTACATACTGAAACTAATTATGCCTCCTTTCGGATTTCCACAACTCCAATATTATAATTCTATCTTTCCTAATTTTGAGACCCTTTATACACCCATCGTGTACATACTGAAACTAATTATGCCTCCTTTCGGATTTCCACAACTCCAATATTATAATTCTATCATTCCTAATTTTGAGACCCTTTATACACCCATCGTGTACTTCCTGAAACTAATTATGCCTCCTTTCGGATTTCCACAACTCCAATGTTATAATTCTATCATTCCTAATTTTGAGACCCTTTATACACCCATCGTGTACATACTGAAACTAATTATGCCTCCTTTCGGATTTCCACAACTCCAATATTATAATTCTATCTTTCCTAATTTTGAGACCCTTTATACACCCATCGTGTACATACTGAAACTAATTATGCCTCCTTTCGGATTTCCACAACTCCAATATTATAATTCTATCATTCCTAATTTTGAGACCCTTTATACACCCATCGTGTACTTCCTGAAACTAATTATGCCTCCTTTCGGATTTCCACAACTCCAATGTTATAATTCTATCTTTCCTAATTTTGAGACCCTTTATACACCCATCGTGTACATACTGAAACTAATTATGCCTCCTTTCGGATTTCCACAACTCCAATATTATAATTCTATCTTTCCTAATTTTGAGACCCTTTATACACCCATCGTGTACATACTGAAACTAATTATGCCTCCTTTCGGATTTCCACAACTCCAATATTATAATTCTATCTTTCCTAATTTTGAGACCCTTTATACACCCATCGTGTACATACTGAAACTAATTATGCCTCCTTTCGGATTTCCACAACTCCAATATTATAATTCTATCTTTCCTAATTTTGAGACCCTTTATACACCCATCGTGTACATACTGAAACTAATTATGCCTCCTTTCGGATTTCCACAACTCCAATATTATAATTCTATCATTCCTAATTTTGAGACCTTTTATACACACATCGTGTACATACTGAAACTAATTATGCCTCCTTTCGGATTTCCACAACTCCAATATTATAATTCTATCTTTCCTAATTTTGAGACCCTTTATACACCCATCGTGTACATACTGAAACTAATTATGCCTCCTTTCGGATTTCCACAACTCCAATATTATAATTCTATCATTCCTAATTTTGAGACCCTTTATACACACATCGTGTACTTCCTGAAACTAATTATGCCTCCTTTCGGATTTCCACAACTCCAATGTTATAATTCTATCATTCCTAATTTTGAGACCCTTTATACACCCATCGTGTACATACTGAAACTAATTATGCCTCCTTTCGGATTTCCACAACTCCAATATTATAATTCTATCTTTCCTAATTTTGAGACCCTTTATACACCCATCGTGTACATACTGAAACTAATTATGCCTCCTTTCGGATTTCCACAACTCCAATATTATAATTCTATCATTCCTAATTTTGAGACCCTTATACACCCATCGTGTACATACTGAAACTAATTATGCCTCCTTTCGGATTTCCACAACTCCAATATTATAATTCTATCTTTCCTAATTTTGAGACCCTTTATACACCCATCGTGTACATACTGAAACTAATTATGCCTCCTTTCGGATTTCCACAACAATATTATAATTCTATCATTCCTAATTTTGTGACCCTTTATACACCCATCGTGTACTTCCTGAAACTAATTATGCCTCCTTTCGGATTTCCACAACTCCAATATTATAATTCTATCATTCCTAATTTTGAGACCCTTTATACACCCATCGTGTACATACTGAAACTAATTATGCCTCCTTTCGGATTTCCACAACTCCAATGTTATAATTCTATCTTTCCTAATTTTGAGACCCTTTATACACCCATCGTGTACATACTGAAACTAATTATGCCTCCTTTCGGATTTCCACAACAATATTATAATTCTATCATTCCTAATTTTGAGACCCTTTATACACCCATCGTGTACTTCCTGAAACTAATTATGCCTCCTTTCGGATTTCCACAACTCCAATGTTATAATTCTATCTTTCCTAATTTTGAGACCCTTTATACACCCATCGTGTACATACTGAAACTAATTATGCCTCCTTTCGGATTTCCACAACTCCAATATTATAATTCTATCTTTCCTAATTTTGAGACCCTTTATACACCCATCGTGTACATACTGAAACTAATTATGCCTCCTTTCGGATTTCCACAACTCCAATATTATAATTCTATCATTCCTAATTTTGAGACCCTTTATACACCCATCGTGTACTTCCTGAAACTAATTATGCCTCCTTTCGGATTTCCACAACTCCAATGTTATAATTCTATCATTCCTAATTTTGAGACCCTTTATACACCCATCGTGTACATACTGAAACTAATTATGCCTCCTTTCGGATTTCCACAACTCCAATATTATAATTCTATCATTCCTAATTTTGAGACCCTTTATACACCCATCGTGTACATACTGAAACTAATTATGCCTCCTTTCGGATTTCCACAACTCCAATATTATAATTCTATCTTTCCTAATTTTGAGACCCTTTATACACCCATCGTGTACATACTGAAACTAATTATGCCTCCTTTCGGATTTCCACAACAATATTATAATTCTATCATTCCTAATTTTGTGACCCTTTATACACCCATCGTGTACTTCCTGAAACTAATTATGCCTCCTTTCGGATTTCCACAACTCCAATATTATAATTCTATCATTCCTAATTTTGAGACCCTTTATACACCCATCGTGTACATACTGAAACTAATTATGCCTCCTTTCGGATTTCCACAACTCCAATATTATAATTCTATCTTTCCTAATTTTGAGACCCTTTATACACCCATCGTGTACATACTAAAACTAATTATGCCTCCTTTCGGATTTCCACAATTCAAACATAACAATTCTATCTTTCCTAATTTTGAGATCCTTTATACACCCATCGTGTACATCCTGAAACTAATTATGCCTCCTTTCGGATTTCTACAACTCCAACATTATAATTCCATCTTTCCTAATTTTGAGACCCTTTATACACCCATCGTGTACATACTAAAACTAATTATGCCTCCTTTCGGATTTCCACAACTCAAACGTAACAACTCTATCTTTCCTAATTTTGAGATCCTTTATACACCCATCGTGTACATCCTGAAACTAATTATGCCTCCTTTCGTATTTCCACAACTCAAACATAACAATTCTATCTTTCCTAATTTTGAGACCCTTTATACACCCATCGTGTACATACTGAAACTAATTATGCTTCCTTTCGGATTTCCACAACTCAAGCATAACAATTCTATCTTTCCTAATTTTGAGACCCTTTATACACCCATCGTGTACATACTGAAACTAATTATGCTTCCTTTCGGATTTCCACAACTCAAACATAACAATTCTATCTTTCCTAATTTTGAGATCCTTTATACACCCATCGTGTACATACTGAAACTAATTATGCCTCCTTTCGGATTTCCACAGCTCAAACATAACAATTCTATCTTTCCTAATTTTGAGATCCTTTATACACCCATCGTGTACATACTGAAACTAATTATGCTTCCTTTCGGATTTCCATAACTCAAACATAACAATTCTATCTTTCCTATTTTTCAGATCGGTTCTGTATTCCAGTTCGTTGGTTACGTAATTCTCGCGCAGAAGCATATGCGAACGTTCATGACACGTTTATCATAAATTCATGTAGCACGTTCATCTGTCGTAACGATATCATTACTGGTGGACTCTTGTGCTAATCTTTATACTATTGTTTATCTAAAAATATATTTTATTTAGGAGAAAAATTATTTGTGCTAATTAGCATTATAATATTTGATAATAAATACGAATTATTTAAATAAATATATGTTTTTCGATAAACGATAGTAAGAAGATTAGCAAAAGAATCTACCAGTAATAATAACAGAAACTAAAGTATAAGAATTATCTAGATGTTAGGACTATCTGTGCTGACGTCATAACTTGGTCCAGTGGCTTTCTGTTATAGGAGGGGTTGCTTTTCACCCACCTTTCATTCTCCTACATGTTGGTCTTTCAGTTCTCTTCACGTTGAATGTTCATGTCTCTTTATGATTACTCTTCAGTTCCCTTCGCTTTTTTTAATGTCCCTTTACACCGCCTCTTCAGCTCCCTTCACGCTGATCCTTCATGTCCCTTTACACCGCCTCTTCAGTTCCCTTCACGCTGATCCTTCATGTCCCTTTACATCGGCTCTTCAGCTCCCTCCACACTGATCCTTCATGTCCCTTTACTTCAGCTCCCTTCAGACTGATCCTTCATGTCCCTTTACACCGGCCTTTAACTCCACGTTGATCCTTCATGTCCCTTTACACCGCCTCTTCAGCTCCCTTCACACTGATCCTTCATGTCCCTTTACATCAGCTCTTCAGCTCCCTTCACGCTGATCCTTCATGTCCCTTTACACCGGCCTTCAGCTCCACGTTGATCCTTCATGTCCCTTTACACTGCCTCTTTAGCTCCCTTCACACATTGATCCTTCATGTCCCTTTACAGCGCCTCTTTAGCTCCCTTCACACTGATCCTTCATGTCCCTTTACACCGCCTCTTCAGCTCCCTTCACACTGATCCTTCATGTCCCTTTACAGCGCCTCTTCAGCTCCCTTCACACTGATCCTTCATGTCCCTTTTACATTATCCCTTCAGCTCCCTCCACGCTGATCCTTCATGTTCCTTTACTTCAGCTCCTTCACGATGATTCTTCATATCCCTTTACCTAGGCTCTTCAGCTCCCTTTACGCTGATCTTTCATGTCCCTTTACATTATCCCTTCATCTCCCTTCACGCCGACCATTCATGCCCCTTTACGTCGGCCCCTGCATGTACCCGCAATACATGACACGGTCTGCACTCAGTCAGGCTTTCTGCTCCGTCAGCCATGCGCGATAGTTTGCGCAAGCTAAAGCCCTCTTTATAAACCACGTCGTAGATGCATGAAGGAGCGTCAGAAATGTGGAGAATAGAAAGACAGACGGTGCAACACGTTCTGGTTTTCATTTTTCTGGCTCGCTTTCCTTGTTAAGTTGTCTCGTTATTTTCGAAAAATTTATTCCTTTGCATGCCAGTCTCGTTAATTACATGTTGCTGCATGAATAAATTGGTTGAAACCTCCACGAAAAGGAAATTTTTTGGATAATAATTTAAGTGTCTCGACTTTATTACCACACCTGATGCTTCTTTTAGAGAAAGGAAAACTTTCTGCATTTTTTTAATCAAACGGAAATGACGTTTCAAGTCGTAACTCAAAGCTCGTTGTAGATATTTATAGAGCAGGAGCAACAATGGGCAGAAAATAATCTAAACACACAAGTTCAGAATAATGGATGGCGCATGACCGATGAATGCCAGTAAAGGTTGGGCTGTTTTACCTCTGAGCGGCACTTTTTTTGCAGGCAATGGGCAGGTCATAAAGGACCCCGAGGGGTCAGAGACCTACTGGACAGCTGTTAGGAGACAGATGGTAACCTCATGCCATCCAGCATATTCTTTAACGTGCACAGGGTATGGCTCTCCCGCACACAGAACACAGCTGAATATCCCATTCTACGGACGGCGGCCTTTCCAAACCCATCGGTGTCCCCTACTGACCCAGGGCAATGCCGGGAGTTTTACGGGGGTAAATCTCAATGTTATCCCAGCTGGGACTCGAACCAGGGAACTGTAGATTGCAAGCCTGGAGCGCTACCGACTGAGCCAACCCATTACTATGCCAGCTAAATCAAATATTTTGTTACATTATAATTGAAATGATCCCATCAGATTGAATATGATTCATACACATTTAATCCAGATCAAAACAGTATCTGTAGTTTGTGTATATCTGTGCTTTATGTCCACTTTATTAAAAGCAGACTCAAATTATTCAATATGGGGGCAGGATCAGATATTTTTCTGCATAAAAAGCTTAAGAAGATAGTACTTCTTAAGCTTTTTATGCAGAAATTCCCTTCAATATATAACGATTACGTATAGATGCATAATGCCGATAGAATACAAGGTATATTCAGGCGTATTGAAATTTCTCTTTATCAGAAGCTTTTACTGAACGCTCATGTCAGTTGAGATTCAATCATTATATTAGGTTCTACGACATTATGGGCGGGGGTTGCTCAGTCGGTAGCGCGCCAGGCTCGTAATCTGTAGTTCCCAGGTTCGAGTCCCAACTGGTTCAGCGTTGAGATTTATCTCCGCAAAATTCCCCGCCCTGCCCACGGTCAGTAGGAGACACCGATGGGCTTGGAAAGACCGCCGTCCGTCGGATGGGACGTTAAGCCGTGGCCCCGTGTGCGGGAGAGCCATACCCTGTGCACGTTAAAGAACACACTGGATGGCCTTGACGGGAGGCTACCATCTGACTCCCAACAGCTGTTCCAGTGGGTCCCCTCCCCCAACCTTCTCTGAGCCTTCGGGGTCCATGTGACCTGGCCATTTAGCCCATGGTGTGCAAAAAAGTGCCGCTCAGAGGTAAAACAACCCAACCCAACCATCTCTGAACCTTGTTCGGGGCCGTGGTCGCTTAAGGTCCGTAACGCACCAGTCTGTAATCTGCAGTTCCCAGATTCAAGCCCCAGCTAGGTCAGCGTTGAAATTCATCTCCATGAAACTCCACATCCTGTCCTCGGTGAAATGGGGACACCAATGGGTTTGAAAAGGCTGTCTTCCGTCGGATGGGATGTTAAGCCGTGATCCCTGTGCGAGAGAGCCATACTCTATGTGCGTTAAAGAACACGCTGGATGACCTTGACCGGAGCAACCATCTGTCTCCTAACAGCTGTCCAGCGGATCCTCTTCTCCACCCCTTTCTGAGCTTTCGGGGTCTTTGTGACCTGGTCATTTAGCCCATGGTGTGCAAAAAAGTGTCTCTCAGAGGTAAAAGAACCCATCACGAAGTTAGTCACCAACCAAAATCTTAATTATATTAAGCACAATAATGGATAAAACTTTTTCTGGAGCAGAGAGTAGACTGATGCCCTTATCATTATCAGCAGAACTGCAGTCACATTTCATATAAATAGAGATAATAATACCTTTCTGAACGTAAACAACCCCTTTATCGCAAGCAATATTCAACATCACGCTCTGGCAAAGGAATCATTGCATTAAATTAAAAAAGTTCCGGCTTGATTTCATTTTCCCCTAGAGATTTGCGTAGTTTTAATTTAGTGACAGTCAAAGTAACTTCAGATCGCGGTTTTAAAAAATTCCATCGAATGTGTCGCTAAACCGTGGCTCCGTGTGCAGGAGAGTCACTCCTTTGTGCACATTGAAGAGCGTGATAGATGCCCTTGACGAGAAGCTTAAATCTGCCTGCTGAGTAAGTAGTCCTCCTTCAATCTGGGTAGAGGAATCCAGAGGTTCTCGTTTCCCTACCCAGCTCTGAGTCTTTGGAGTCTTTGTGACCTGACTATTTTAGCCCATTGTGTGTAAGAAAAAATTCACCCCTCAGAGTTAGAACAACTCAACTATTTGCTTTTCTTCTCAGATGATCTACAGCAGTGGGAAAAAATTCTAAATAATTCGCCGTCCATATTAAAAATAATATATTTTTTTATTTTTTTAACCTTGGCAGAGTTCAATCTATTTTCATACTTTAGTCCAATAAAATCTAATATTCAAGGTCCAAACATAAAAAAAGGTTTCTTAAAAAATATTTTTACAGCATTAAAATTGTTTACAGATAAATCTGCCTTAAATTGAAAAAATTCCCAAGATTTTCCCTATTTATATTCTTAAGGAAAACTGTCGAAATGGGGACGGGGGTGCTCAGTTGGTAGCGCGCCAGGCTCGTAATCTGTAGTTCCCAGGTTCGAGTCCCAACTGGGTCAGCGTTGAGATTTATCTCCGCAAAACTCCCCGCCCTGCCCACGGTCAGTAGGGGACACCGATGGACTTGGAAAGGCCGCCGTCCGTCGGATGGGACATTAAGCCGTGGCCCCGTGTGCGGGAGAGCCATACCCTGTGCACGTTAAAGAACACGCTGGATGGCCTTGACGGGAGGCTACCATCTGTCTCCCAACAGCTGTTCCAGTGGGTCCCCTCCCCCAACCTTCTCTGAGCCTTCGGGGTCCATGTGACCTGGCCATTTAGCCCATGGTGTGCAAAAAAGTGCCGCTCAGAGGTAAAACAATCCAATCTGTCGAAATGAGCTTTCTCCAAAGGTAATTACTAACGCCATGATAATGAAGGATCCCTTCCTTATTATCAGTTTTTTTTTTCTCAGAAATTTTACAGAAGTTCTTGAGCCGATTATTTGGTCCCGGTGAATTCTATGGGCATCATCAGTCAATATCTGTTATGGGGTATTATTATCTTTGTGTCATTATAACTACTCTTACTATATATCGTACAAAATAGAATCAAGTTAAACAAAGCTTGTGTTTCGGGGTCAGCATTACTTATGCTGCTTACTAGCATTATGAACCGTTTAAACTCGGACTCCCAAACTGGCTTCACCTGCGGGCCACTTTTATAAATAATCGTCGCTGTGCCTTTGAAAATAAATGCTTACCTCCAATGAAAACCAATAATTCGAGAATTTTACTTTTAAAGTGAAAAAAATTTCACCCCGATCGGTTAATTCACAATTATTTCGCCACTCGTATTTCAACTTAATTCGAAATTGATAAGACAAATAAATAATTGAGAATTCCCTAAAATCATCTAGTCATTTTAAATTCCGAAGATGTTTGCTGAATTTTAATGTTGTCATAAATCTTAGAAACAGTCTTATAAATACGAAAGTTGAACTGCAGGGTTTATTGTCTCGCTTAACGATACCCATAGGTTGGGTTGTTTTACCTCTGAGCGGCACTTTTTTTGCACACGATGGGCTAAATGGCCAGGTCACATGGACCCCGAAGGTTCAGAGAAGGTTAGGGGAGGGTACCCACTGGAGCAGCTGTTGGGAGACAGATGGTAGCCTCCCGTCAAGGCCATCCAGCGTGTTCTTTAACGTGCACAGGGTATTGCTCTACCCGCACACGGGGCCACGGCTTAACGTCCCATCCGATGGACAGCGGCCTTTCCAAGCCCATCGGTGCCCATCCAAGCCCATTAATTTTGCGGAGATAAATCTCAACGCTGACCTAGCTGGGACTCGAACCTGGGAACTACAGAATATGAGCCTGGCGCGCTACCGAGTGAGCCACCCCCGCCCCGATATCCATAGGAATGGGAGAAGTGGTTAATCGAATTCTTAGGATGGGTAACCTATCTTAGTTTTTATAAACGTTAACTCTTTTTCTTCATAAAACCTTTTCTTGCTCATTGTAAAATTGAAATTTACTGCTTGCTTTATAACAACGAATTTTGCTTTTTCTGGTAGCAGTCAATAAAATGAGGGTTGCACGAAAGATTTGAAGCCAGGAACAACATAAAAATAATATAAAAAATAACCAAACATTTTGTCCAGTTGAACAAGAAAATTTCTAGATATTGCTAAGCTGCGCATTTGATAAGCTATCTCAGTATCATTAATAATTCGCTCAAGTGGATGAAAAGCTCACAAAAGACGAATGTCAAGATACTGAAAACCGTTTTACTTTAAAAATCTTTTGTTGCATGCCACTCAATCTTTATCGCTCCAGATTAGAGGATTTAGTTCACCTTCATATAAAGATTCAACATTCCTAAATTCATAATGATCGAGACAATCATAACAGAATTATTTCAAATAGAAGAAGCATCTAAACAAGAATATCAATAGGTCCTGCTCTCTGTTGTAAGCGGATTCATTCCGTCTCCTCTGTGTGAGCTCTTTTAGCCACTGGGTATTTTTCTATCAATGTTATGATGGCACTGAGTCGGTGGCCGATAACTGCCTCAACTTTGATGTACAGTCGCTCAAATAAATATCCGAACACTATGGTTGATTACAGAATTCAGAAAAAATATCTGGCACCGATATTTTTACTCTCGGCGGTCCTCCTCCTCATCATCATCCTCAAGCAGCCATGGGCTACGGAGGTCCTACCAGACCGTGCAATTTAGTTCTCCAAGCAAGTCTATCCTGATCTACATCTACTGCATCTGGACACTGCACACCAATTCTAACAAGGTCCTGTTTGACATTGTCTGCCCACCGCATCCTAGGTCTCCCCTTCTTTCTGAGGCCTTTAGGCACACTGTTCATAACCCTATTCACCAATCTATAATTATCCATACGGGCAATATGGCCAAACCAACGGAGTCTCTCTCTGCACAATATGCTGCTTAAAGTAGGTTGCAAACTCCTTTGCCTAACCTCATCATTAGTTACAAAGTTGAACCACCTAATGCCCAAAATACTGCGTAAGCATCTGGAATCAAAAGCAACTAGTTTCCTGTTATCTTGTTTACAAAGTGTCCAAGTTTCACTACCATAACTAACACTAGAAAGAACCAAACTATTATACAGTCTATTTTTAGTCTTTAGGTGTATACGCCTATTTCTCCACACTCTCCATAGATTCTTAAAAGTCCCGGCAGCAATCCCTATTCGTCTGTTAATCTCAAGCCGCACATCACCATTATCTGTTACATAGCTCCCAAGATAATTAAACTGTGACACCTGCTCAAGACTGCAACCATTCAGATTAACTGAATCACAGCCTGCCTGACCAATTTTCATCACTTTAGTTTTCTCTCTGTTTATAACCAAACCTACTCTACTACCAGTCTCATCAACAGCTGGAATGAAAGAGTTCATCTCATCAACATCATTTGCCAAAAGGGCTAAATCATCAGCATAATCTAAATCAGAAATTTTCGTATCTCCAGCCCATTTAAGGCCAAAAACTTTCCCTTGAAGTGAATTTCGCATAACATAATCAATAACCAAGCTAAAGAGAAAAGGAGACAAAATGCACTCTTGTCGAACACCAGAAGTAATGCTAAACCAATTGCTACGAAATCCTACTACAACACAAAGAAAAATAACTAAAACAATCTTGGAAGAACGGCCCTTTCTACCATATCGTCCCAGATTCCAGACGCAACGTCCTTCTCAAAAATTTATCTCCTTTGTTAGAAATACTGCCCGGCGCGCTCACGTGATGATTTTATGGGCGTGTAAGGTTTCCTCTACCCAATCAGGTGAGCCAAGGTTCCATGTTAGTGGACGAGCTTTCCAGAACATAGCCCGGAGGCCGGGACTTTTAATTAAACACAAATGTTATTTTTCTTCGCCTTACCTCAGGAGTTGAGGCAGCTGCATTAAAATGATGCTCCTGTTGTTATCTCCTCCCAAAGCAAACACTTCGCTCTGTCCTTTCGAGTTCCTACTCTCTCTTCACTGTGCCTGCTTTCCGATTTTGTCCGCTTAACCCTTCTCTGCCCTTGGCGAGAAAAGGGACAACGATGAACTTAGAAGCATCTATGTGATGCTAAGACATACAGTCACTCAAAAAAATATCCGAACACTATGGTTGATTACAGAATTCAGAAAAAATATCTGACAATGATTTTTTTAGAAATTAGTGATCTGGCAACCTTCGTGTCACGTGATTACAGAATTCAGGGAAAATATCTGGGGCGTGTGCAGCAACTGTACACGCTCCAGTTACCGTTCACAGTAAACTGGAGCGTGTGCATTTACTGCACACGTTCCAGTTTGCTGTGAACGGTAATTGCACACGCTCAATATTTCCGTGAGTGAGCCCACATGATCTAGTATCAAAATAATATGACCACCTACAGTCGCTCAAAAAAGTATCCAAACACTATGATTGATTAGAGAATTCAGAAAAAATACCTGGCAACGTTTTTTTTAGAAATTAGTGATCTGGCAACCTTCGTGTCACGTGATTACAGAATTCAGGAAAAATATCTGGAGCGTGTACAGCAACTGAACACGCTCCAGTTACCGTTCACAGCAAACTGGAGCGTGTGCAGTTACTGCACACGCTCCAGTTTGCTGTGAACGGTAACTGCACACGCTCAATATTTCCGTGAGTGAGCCCACACGATCTAGTATCAAAATAATATGATCACCTACAGTCGGTCAAAAAAATATCCGAACACTATGGTTGATTACAGAATTCAGAAAAAATATCTGGCAACGATTTTTTCAGAAATTAGTGATCTGGCAACCTTCGTAAGTTTGCCAGATCTTACGACTTTGCCAGATATTTTTTCTGAATTCTGTAATCAACCATATTGATCGGATTTTTTTTGTGCGACTGTACTATGTGCAATTAATGAGCACGCTGAATAATCTTGAAGGGAACTTTTATCTGTCTCCTAACAGCTTGTTCAGAGCGGATCCTTTCCCATCCTTTCCTCTAAAAACCTCTGAGTCCTCAGTGTCCTTGCTATTTAATACTATGGGTACAAAATAGAAACCCTTCATTCAAAGTAGTGGCGGCTCGTCTTAATAAGCACTTAAACAAGTGTGCCCTACGGAATATATGTGGCTCAGTCGGTAGCGCGCCAGGCTCGTAACCTGTAGTTCCCAGGTTCGAGTCCCAGCTGGGTCAACGTTGAGATTTATCTCCGCAAAATTCCTCCGCCCTGCCCACGGTCAGTAGGGGACACCGATGGGCTTGGAAAGGCTGTCGTCCGTCGGATGGGACGTTAAGCCGTGGCCCCGTGTGCGGGAGAGCCATTGTCTGTGCACGTTAAAGAACACGCTGGATGGCCTTGACGGGAGGCTACCATCTGTCTCCCAACAACTGTTCCAGTGGGTCCCCTCCCCCAACCTTCTCTGAGCCTTCGGGGTCCATGTGACCTGGCCATTTAGCCCATGGTGTGCAAAAAAGTGCCGTTCAGAGGTAAAACAACCCAACGGAATATATGAAAATTGAAAAAAGTAGGTTTCGATAATAATGCTTATTTACCTCTATTAGAAAATAATTTATTATTTTATTACTTATTTGTTTATTTATGTGACACAAAACTAGTGAAAAATATTTTCCCGTGCCAAAGAAGCGACGGGATCAGAAATCTGAACTTTTCGCTGTCAGTGCTTCCAGAGTGGAAGGGTGCGCCGACATTCATGCAGCTTATTTATATGAGAGGCATCACGTGACAGAAAGCTGGCTATGGAGTTGTTTTACCTCTGAGCGGCACTTTTTTTTGCACACCATGGGCTAAATGGCCAGGTCACATGGACCCCGAAGGCTCAGAGAATATTGGGGGGGGGGAACCCACTGGAACAGCTGTTGGGAGACAGATGGTAGCCTCCCGTCAAGGCCATCCAGCGTGTTCTTTAACGTGCACAGGGTATGGCTCTCCCGCACACGGGGCCACGGCTTAACGTCCCATCCGACGGACGGCGGCCTTTCCAAGCCCATCGGTGTCCCCTACTGACCGTGAGCAGGGCGGGGAATTTTGCGGAGATAAATCTCAACGCTGACCCAGCTGGGACTCGAACCTGGGAACTACAGATTACGAGCCTGGCGCGCTACCGACTGAGTCACCCCCGCCCCTGACAGAAGGGCCTCCCGCGACTGGCTTAAAGGTAAAGCCTCCCTCCCAAATACTTCAGTAGGATGAATGACCTCGGGACTCGATTAAATGCGGCGAAAGGGTCTTTTTATCATTTGTTACATCACCAGCAGGATACGCGGTCGACGCCTTGGAAAGTTTGATCGTCACTGTACCCTTCGCCACTTGGCAAATATCTTGGAAAGTTTGCTCATAATCGTGACTAATCAGCTTTTATGTAAACCTAAAATCTGGTCAGTACCGAAGAACCGTGTACGATCGTTCCGTTACCATAGCAACGGTTTAGGCGTGAGGGTTTCAGTGTTTCTTGTGTCACGCGTGATTGGCAGCAGCAAAAGAGCAATCGGCGTGCCTTGACTCCGTTTTCTCCACTCTGCTGATAAAGGTTAGGCGGTCAGTGGCTCGCCTTGGCGCTTGGAGCAAGTTGGGCGGGGGTCACAGTTCATGCTGCGACGGCCGAGGAATGCGACATGTGGCTATGCGATGCACGCTCTCCGACTGCCGAAATAATGATTTCGAAAGAGGTTGTTGGGTTGGGTTGTTTTACCTCTGAGCGGCACTTTTTTGCACACCATGGGCTAAATGGCCAGGTCACATGGACCCCGAAGGCTCAGAGAAGGTTGGGGGAGGGGACTCACTGGAACAGCTGTTGTGAGACAGATGGTAGCCTCCCGTCAAGGCCATCCAGCGTGTTCTTTAACGTGCACAGGGTATGGCTCTCCCGCACACGGGGCCACGGCTTAACGTCCCATCCGACGGACGACGGCCTTTCCAAGCCCATCGGTGTCCCCTACTGACCGTTAGCAGGGCGGGGAATTTTGCGGAGATAAATCTCAACGCTAACCCAGCTGGGACTCGAACCTGGGAACTACAGATTACGAGCCTGGCGCACTACCGACTGAGCCACCCCCGCCCCTAGGGAAATAGGCATACTTAATATTTATTTATTTATATATTTTATTTTGAGTTTCACTAAACATTATCCTTGGTCTGTAAATTGTAGATAGGTAATCACTGGAACGAGAGCTATGCACCAAACCCCTGTGATGATGCATAGAACCGGCCATGCCTAGCACCTAATGTCTGACCCCGCCTTCTCGTGGTGCAGACCGTTAGTACCTTTCAAAAGAGATACTCTCTTGTGGAAGTGAACGGAAGGGGAGGGCTTTTCCTTTTTCTTTCTACCCTGCTGAAAATTGGTCAACCACACAGGGTCCTGGTGCTGACCATATAAACCCACTGGACTGGACAGATATATATGGCTCTGAGCTTGATTATGGATCCTGATTTTGCTGCACTGGTGGGCTTCTGTGGAGGGAAAATCTTCCGCTGTGTTTTCTGTTTGTTTGTGGGTTGACAGCCCCAAGTGAATAGATTCACAGGATATGTTGATCAGCTGCTGGATAATCCTGAGCAGAAGTCATCGCAGGCACCTGAACTCTTTGCTTCTATTGGCATCGTCAAATTCTACATTGGAGGAAGTCTTCCAGTGTAGATGGCTTCAGCCTTTAGTGGTGGGGGAACGGGTCTTTGCCCATGTCTGCGATTAGGGGGCTGATTGATATTGTCGGCATTCCCTCTCTTAATAAACATAGTTTCTTTAAACATCCCACTAACCATTTTCTCTCCATAGGTAGTTGGAATGTGAGGACTCTGCACAGAGCTTTTTCTCTTGATGTCCACACACAAGAATTCCACCGTTATAATTTAGATATTCTCGGCTTGCAAGAGACCAGATGGACAGATAAAGGTCAGATTCTTAAAAATAATCTTAAATTTCTCTTTTCAGGGAGGGACGACAATAAGCATCACCAAGGCGTGGGTCTGCTTCTCAGCAGACACGCTAGTGATACTCTTCTAGCATATGAGTGCATTAATAAAAGGTTTATTACAGCAAAATTTCAGACAAGCGTTAAAGACTTGAATGTTATCTGCTGTTATACCCCCACTGAGGATGCCAATGAAGATGAGAAGGATATGTTTTATGGACAACTTCAGGATATTTTGAATTCTGTCAAGAAAGGAGATATTACCCTTGTTCTTGGTGACTTCAATGCCAAAGTTGGTACTGACTCTGACCTTTGGGGAGGAGTAATAAGCCCTTTTGGTATTGGTAGCTGCAATGGCAATGGGCAACGTCTCTTACAGGTAAGTAAACTCAATGGATTCAGAATAACTAACACTTATTACAAACACCGCAACATACATAAGTACACATGGGTTTCACCCGATGGCCTGCATAAGAATATGATTGGTTATATATTAATTAACAGCAAATGGGCTAGTTCTGTTAGGAATACTGTCATATAGGGGAGCTGAAATTGGATCTGACCATTACCTAGTTAAAAGTGTGTTGCAACTTAAACTTAAAAAGTGTTGTGCAAGGGTTAAAAAATTACTTTTAATACTGAAGCTCTGAAAGACCCAGTTATAGCTAAAGCTTACCATGATAGGTTACCTTATAGTCATTATGACGGTCATGGAATGCTTACTACTGAAGTTGAGGAAGAATGGGATCATTTTAAACAGGCTTTTTTGGACACTAACAGTACTCTTTTAGGAAAAAAGGAGGAGAAGAGACAGAATTATCTGAGTGATAAGGCACTTGAGCTTATTTCGGAAAGAAAGAACTGCAGGAATGTCCTTAATAAATACCCTACTAGTCCTAATAGAAAGTATTATAGAGGACGTAATAAACGTGTAAAATATCAGTTAGCTGCTGATAAGAATCTTTGGCTTGATGGTTTGGCTGACAAAGCCGAGGAAGCAGTTAGACAGCACAACAGCACAGAGTTGTACCAGATAGTTAATGTTTTGTGTGGTAGAAAACGGACAGGAATACAGGGATTGAAGGATAAACAAGGTAAGGTTATAGAAGATGAGGATTCTGTCATGGCTAGGTGGGCTGAGCATTTCAATGATATTCTAAACAATGTGGTTAGTTCTATTCCCATTGTTTGCAATGATGATAGATGCATTGGTGGCTTTAATGTTGGCCCTATAACAGAATCTGAAGTTATTTTGACTCTATCTAAACTTAAACTACATAAATCCCCAGGTGTAGATGAAATTACTACAGAAATGCTTATAACTGGGAATGTTTCAGTTATCACTTGGATGACTGAAATTCTGAATATATTTTATGATAAAGGCATGGTTCCTAAGGATTTTACCAGAGCTATTGTTATCCCTATTTTCAAAAAAATGTGATCGCAGTTCTCGTGATAACTATTGGGGTATCAGCCTAACTACTCTCTGTTCCAGGAAAAGTTCTTTCCATGATTGTGCTTAATAGAATTAAGAATCTGGTTGACAGTCAATTACGTGATGAGCAATGTGGATTCAGAAGTGGTAGGGGATGTGTGGATCAGATATTTTCACTTAGGCAGATTCTTGAGAAATGTTTAGAGTTTCAGAAACCTTTGGTTGCTAGCTTTGTTGATTTCAAAAAGTCTTTCGACTCTGTTGATCGTCATAATTTGTGGTCGATTGTGAGATCATATGGTATACCAGACAAGTTAGTTAACATAATGAAAGCTCTCTGTAATAACACTGAGTCATGTGTGAGAGTTGGTAAGGCTTGTAGCAATTGGTTTAGCATTACTTCTGGTGTTCGACAAGGGTGCATTTTGTCTCCTTTTCTCTTTCGCTTGGTTATTGATTATGTTATGCGAAATTCACTTCAAGGGAAAGCTTTTGGCCTTAAATGGGCTGGAGATACGAAAATTTCTGATTTAGATTATGCTAATGATTTAGCCCTTTTAGCAAATGGTATTGATGAGATGAACTCTTTCATTCGAGCTGTTGATGAGACTGGTAGTAGAGTAGGTTTGGTTATAAACAGAGAGAAAACTAAAGTGATGAAAATTGGTCAGGCAGGTTGTGATTCAGTTCATCTGAATGGTTGCAGTCTTGAGCAGGTGTCATTGAAAGAGGGCGGATCTTGGCTTGGTGTTCAGAGAGCCTGCTGCTGATATGGAACACACACCAGAGAAACCAAATCAAAGAGTTATTGCACTGCATTCCTTAGTGGAGGAATTTGTAAATGCATGCTGTTTCCACTTGTGGTGTGGAATAATCAATTGATATTATTTAATAACTCTGAATGGAGTTTTTAATTGTGATAATGCAGTTTCTAAGAGTAATCAATAATTTATAGATCTTATTTTATAAATAATTTATCATGGATAGTAACTAAAGAACGAGTTTCTTACCTGAGGTTCATCAGTACCTGACATTAATTTTGAAATAATTTTTTAATTAATAATGTCTTTGTTAAGACATTTTGATATTAATTATGTATTGTTCAGTATCTGAACAGAAGATCATACATATGTATATGTGTGCTCATGTACAGCAAATATTTGCTAGTAATTTGCTTATGTGATGCAATGAATAATAGAAAATAAAATAAACATGTGTCACAGTTTAATTACCTTGGGAGCTATGTAACTGATACTGGTGATGTGTGGCATGAGATTAACAGACGAATAGGGATTGCTGCCGGGACTTTTAAGAATCTATGGAGAGTGTGGAGAAATAGGCGTATACAACCTAAAGACTAAAATTAGACTGTATAACAGTTTGGTTATTTCTAGGGTTAGTTATGGTAGTGAAACTTGGACACTTTGTAAACAAGATAACAGGAAACTAGATGCTTTTGATTCCAGATACTTACGCAGTATCTTGGGCATTAGGTGGTTCAACTTTGTAACTAATGATGAGGTTAGGCAAAGGAGTTTGCAACCTCCTTTAAGCAGCATATTGTGCAGAGAGAGAGACTCCGTTGGTTTGGCCATGTTGCCCGTATGAATAATTATAGATTGGCGAATAGGGTTATGAACAGTGTGCCTAAAGGCCTCAGAAAGAAGGGGAGACCTAGGATGCGGTGGGCAGACAATGTCAAACAGGACCTTGTTAGAATTGGTGTGCAGTGGCCAGATGCAGTAGATATAGCTCAGGATAGACTTGCTTGGAGAACTAAATTGCACGGTCTGGTTGGACCTTCGTAGCCCGTGGCTGCTTGAGGATGATGATGATGAAAGATTATTCTAGTTTTCCGTCAACTTTGGAAAAAAATCCTTACACAGCATGACGCCTTTGTTCATGTTACAGCTTCAATTTCACCCTAAATATTTAATGAATATTTGTTCGAAATCGAGATTGAAAGAAAATTTGACCGAGATGTTTTATCTCCAGGGATATTTTTTCGAAACTCTTCATTCACATAATATGGCATTGTTCTAATACTTTTGTCAATATAGTGTATTTTAAATGCTTGTTCGTTAAAACTTATTAAGTAAAGAGCGCTTACTCAAAACTCTTATTAGTTGCTTTAAACAGAGTCAGTAGATCACTGATAGTGATCTGTTAGCAATAAAAATGTGGAGAAATTCGCTATGATGAAACGCATTGAAGCAATTGATTCGATAACAGAGTTACAGCAGAACGGCCAATCGTTATGTGCGAATATGAAAAATTGAAATTAGTACCTCCTTAGTACAAGGACCATTCCTGTTGCCCATAAAACCACATCCAGTACAAGATTAGAGTGACAACGTTTTCCTAAATTAACCCAAATATTTGCCGTTTATGACAATAACAGTGTGTTCGAAATCGGGAAATGGTGACACCCATGTTTGCGGAAAGTTCAATTAAACTGGCGACGAAACAATAACGGAACGCCTCACTGCGGACAGGGTAGGCCTTCGCCTGCCAAGCAAAGCTTGAAGCGAAGATTCTTGGAACTGTTTGTGAGCAAAACAATAGCAATTCGATGTCCTCGCGCCATAATTTTGTTTACGGACAACAATAGCTGGAGAAATTTTCGAAACTTAAGAAATATCCGAATTCTTTTCAGTTTCAGTCATCACGCTTACAGAGAAAAAAAGGCAAAACGAATATCATATTTCCTTTTTTTTTGTCTCTAAACTATGATCTAGAAAGGGATGCATTCGTTTTTAATCTATGAGATTTATTTATCTATTTCACTCAAATACACTACAAGAAATAAAAAATGCAACATTTACAAGAAGTTATGCAAATGTGACGAAATTTAGGGAGGTGGTAGTATATGTAAATGTATTGAAATGATCAGGTTTACAGGACAAAACTATTGGACAAGCGCGAGCTGACGTCACAGGTGCGGATCAGTCAAACACAGATAAAGGCGATCAAAGCTCCCTGGTTGACAAAATGTTGTGAAAATTGTTCTAAATCGCTAAAGATGTACTTAAGCAGAGGTTAACAGCCATTCCAACAGTTAATAGACTTTGAGCGTGGAAGAATCATCTGCCTTAGAGAAACTGATTTGTCGTATAGAGAAGTGGCCAAACTTGTCGGCCGTAATCCCAGCACCATCGTACACATATGGTGCCAGTGGGTTCAAGAAGAATCCAGCACACGCCGACAAGTATCAGGAAGACGACGTATGAACATGGAGCGACAGGACCGCCATTTGCGACGCATGGAAATGCGTGACAGATTCGCGACTACAACGCAATTGCAAAGGGACTGGCAACATCGAATACCTACCAGGCAGATGGTAAACAACAGGCTCTTGCAGTTTTCATTGCGAACTTATCGTCCAGCACTGCGTTTGCGCCTCACATCTGCCCACATGCAAGCAGTGTGTAGCACATGCATGCAGTAGTGTCACCTCAGACAGAACTGGAACAAACAAGAGTGGAGTACCGTGGTGTTTAGTGACGAATCTCGTTTTGGTCAGCACGACAGTAGACAACGTGTTCGCCGTCATCCAGGGGAAAGGAATGTCACCCAGCGCGTGTGACATCGTCACACAGCTCCAGCAGCTGATGTCTTGGTGTGGGGTGCCATTAGTCGGACATCTCGGTCAGAACTGGTCATCATAAGGGGATCCTAACTGCCAAACGATATGTTGCCAACAATTTGCAGCCAGTGGCTGTCCCATTTGTTCAGCAGCACGGAACCTTTTACCAGCAAGATAACGCCTGTCCCCACACAGCCCGCATTGGTCTGCAGTATCAACACGAGCAAAACGTTCAGGTACTACCATGGCCAGCGCGCTCGCCAGACCTTTCACCTTTTGAACACGTCTGGGACATGATGGGCCGACAGCTCCAACAACACCCAAGAGCTGCGGCAACCACTGTCGTTGAAATGGAACAGCGACTTCGTTCTATTTGGCGTTCTATCCGTCAGGAGGACATTATAGAGCTGTACGATAGCCTTGCTCGCCGTGTTCGTGAATGCATTGCTGTGCAGGGCGGTTCAACATCATACTAAATATGCAACTTTACCTGGTAGGTAAAGTCGTAATTTTCCATATTTTTTTTTGATAATGTAATCAATCGCACATCTCAGTGTATGCTAACAGTTGCCCGCGTTTCAATAAAATCGCATTAATCTTTCCAGGTGCTGCAATTTTTTTATCTAGTAGTGTATTTTAAAAGTGGTCAGAAGTTAGTGTTTGTTTCTCATGACGAGTTTTGGGCTTATGAACACGGATGACACTAGAGGTTTTCGAATCACCATTTCGTAAGGAATTCTCCATATTTAACAAAGCGACACATTTATTTCTTTCGACGTTCTGCCAGTTTATGCGCATTGTGGGAAATCGGGATTTATCGAAAATTTGACCGAGATCTTGTATCTCCAATAACATATTTTCAAAACTCTTCATTCATATAATATGGCATTGTTCCAATACTTTTAGCAATATAGTGTATTCTGAATGACTGGTCGTTAAAATTTATTAAGTAAAGAGTGCTTACTCAAAACTCTTATTAGTTTACAACAATAGATAAAACTGAAAAAAAGTTCATGACTCAGCTTTGGTTGGGTAGAACAATAATGGGGTAGTTTTATTTCTGAGCGGCACTTTTTTTTTGCATGAAATGCACTAAATGGCCAGGTCATGATGACCCTAAGGGCTCAGAGCTGGGTAGGAGAAGATCTACAAAGATATCTTTTAGGAAAGAGGTGGAAACTGATCGTGACAAGACCGTCCATCGCGCTTTATCAAATGCGAACAGGGGGCGGCTCTCGAGGATATGAAACCACGGCTTAACACCGCATCCGACATTCGTTTGTTCTGGTTTCTCATACAAACGTTTACACAAGGACATGGCCCGCTGGTCTTAGGAGTCAGGTACGCTAACCACTAGACTAGATAAGGTTATATAAATTAATTATTAAATACAAAATTGATGTTATATATTATACAGTACAGTGGCGCACTCAGGATTTAATCTTGGGGGGAGCCGAGAGGCCCGCTAGCCCGGCTCGGGCAAATTAAGTAGCGCTCGGCCCGCCCGAGCACTACTTCGTTCGCCTTGTGTTCGCAGCGGCCCTTGATTCCTGAGAGCTATAGGGTATTCCCAATTTATGTGACCGCTAATTCATAAAAATACCCCCTCAAGCAGCTGCTTGCCACAGAGGTCTGACAGGAGCCTGTCAGTTTATATGCCAAAGTAGAATAGCAGAAGATAATATTTAGATCTTTAATTTCTGTTTTAAATATAGCTGTAGGAAATCATTCATTAATGCAGTCATATTCTAAAAGAGCATCACTGGCATGTCAGCTAAGCAACAGACCTTAACCCTATCAGAAATGATAAGTTTTAAGATTTTTTTTTAATTATCTAACATCTGTTCATTCAGTTTCTTGTAATCCTGGAATGTCTAGGTTGTACTGCTGGAATTCTTGTGGGAGAACGTTAAGTGAATAATTTCTGTTTAAAGTTCTCACATTATTAGCTGTGGAAAGAAAATGGTTAGTTGAATTTTTAAAGATACTGCATTTTTTTAGACAAGTAGTTTTTTAGACAATATTCTCTCAACTAAGAAACTGGGAAATATTTATATAAATATTTGACAGCACATAAAACCTAACTAAAGCTTTGAAGTTGCATACAAACTATTTCCAAAATAAAGTTTACTCTTGCAAAATGTTTTTTTTTTTTTCAAAATTATAAAGATTTCGAAAGCATAATTTTTTCCTGTCAATGCAAATCCTTAACCACCACATTCTACCAATTTCTAGCATGAGTGATCAGGGGCATACCAGGTTCATAATCTGTAGTTCCCAGGTTCGAGTTCCACCTATACCAGTGTTGAGATTTATCTCCACTAAACCCCTACCTTGTCCTTAATCAATATGGGAACTGATGACTTGGAAAGGCTGCTGCCCATCAGATGGGATGTGAAAGTCATGTGTCTGTGTGCAAGAGAGTTATACTTTGTACAGATTAAAGAACATGCTGAATGGTCTTGGCAAGAGACTTTGATCTGTCTAACAGCTGTTCAGTAGGTCTGCTTCCCCAACCTACTCTGAGCCCTTTGGAGTCTTTATGACCTGGTCATTTAGCTCATAGTGTGCAAAAAAAGTGCTGTTCAAAAGTAAAACAACCAAACCTAACATGAACAGACCATTTACATTATTCATTTAAAATGCCATTTTGCAACTTCTGATAGTGGGAATTCAAACTGTTGGGAGATTCCAGAACTCTGATTTGTAATGTCTAATAAATGCTTATTTATTTATACAAAAAAGAAAAAAGAAACAAACACATATCTCTTAAAGCAAAATAGGGGCGGGGTGGCTCAGTCGGTAGCGCGCCAGGCTCGTAATCTGTAGTTCCCAGGTTCAAGTCCCAGCTGGGTCAGCGTTGAGATTTATCTCCGCAAAATTCCCCGCCCTGCCCACGGTCAGCAGGGGACACCGATGGGCTTGGAAAGGCCGCCGTCCGTCGGATGGGACGTTAAGTCGTGGCCCCTTGTGCGGGAGAGCCATACCCTGTGCACGTTAAAGAACACGCTGGATGGCCTTGACGGGAGGCTACCATCTGTCTCCCAACAGCTGTTACAGTGGGTCTCCTCCCCCAACCTTTGGAAAAATTTCTAGTGTTTTTTTTTCTTTGGGGGGTGCCAGAGCCCTTTGCCCCCACCCTCTGGGTGCGCCACTGATACAGTAAACTTTCCATGTGCCGAATTCGAATCTACGCGAACTATCTTTAATGTCTTCTTTCTTTTGTACGCGAACCCAAATTAAAATATACGTGAGTCACGGTAAACGTAACGCATCACGGTAAACGTTCAGCATCTCTGTTATTATAATAATTAAATTAAGGTTCCTAATGCTGTCGTTATTAGTAACGAAGAGATAAAACAAACCTGCTGGAATCAAAGCACTCTCGGAGCAGAATGAATGTCATCACCTGTGAACTTGTTGACAATTCCTAACCTGTAGAAGGCGCTAAAGATTTTGAAGAGATCATCGATTTTCTGTAGAATCTTGATGCCAACTATGAATGTGGATGAGAGAAAAGCCAATGATGCAGTATCCCCATATAACCTTATGTTGTGTCAGATGAGGAAAAGTGCTGACAGCCAACACTTGTGGAGTTCTTCAGTCGATCCAGCAATGATTTTCAGACAGCAACTTCAGGCACAGCAAAGCTCTTCAGAGATGGATTGCATCGAATCTGACTCAGCTTAAATCTACGTGATTGTTTTTAAAATTCATTGAACATTTTCAATTTCTATTGTATGTACCTTTTGCAAAAAATGCAGTAAATTCGTTTCTTGTAAACCTTTGTTTTCTATCACTTTTCATTTGTATTACTTGACGTAATTTGCATAAACGTTTAGTTTACTGAACAGTATATAGATGTCATTGCAAGCGATCACGGAACCTAACCCTTATTCCCCATTGTTTCTTAAGCTCCGTTTGCGCGAATTTAACTGCGCGAGGTTTCTGGAGAACGGGATCTTCTCTTACTTGGAGGTCGAGTGTAATATAATTTTATTAAAATGAGTTATTTTAATGAGAATTCCCCTCGCCGAAGTTGAAATACTTGTCCTCTATGCGTTCTTTTTTTTCCCCTTTATAAAAGTGAGAATATTTTTTTACAAATTTATTTGTCATCATCAAAGTCCTCTATGCGTTCCTATGTCCTCTATGCGTTCTTTTTTTCCCCATTATAAAAGTGAGAGTATTTTTTTACAAATTTATTTGTCATCATCAAAGTCCTCTATGCGTTCTTTTTTTTCTCCTTTATAAAAGTGAGAATTTTTTTACAAATTTATTTGTCATCATCAAAGTCCCCTATGCGTTCTTTTTTTCCCCTTTATAAAAGTGAGAATATTTTTTTACAAATTTATTTGTCATCATCAGAGTCCCCTATGCGTTTTTTTCCCCCTTCATAAAAGTGAGAATTTTTTTTACAAATTTATTTGTCATCATCAAAGTCCCATATGCGTTCTTTTTTTCCCCTTTATAAAAGTGAGAATTTTTTTTACAAATTTATTTGTCATCATCAAAGTCCCATATGAGTTCTTTTTTTCCCCTTTATAAAAGTGAGAATTTTTTTTACAAATTTATTTGTCATCATCAAAGTCCTCTATGCGTTCTTTTTTTTCCCCTTTATAAAAGTGAGAATTTTTTTACAAATTTATTTGTCATCATCAAAGTCCCCTATGCGTTCTTTTTTTCCCCTTTATAAAAGTGAGAATATTTTTTTACAAATTTATTTGTCATCATCAAAGTCCTCTATGCGTTCCTATGTCCTCTATGCGTTCTTTTTTCCCCTTTATAAAAGTGAGAATATTTTTTTTACAAATTTATTTGTCATCATCAAAGTCCTCTATGCGTTCCTATGTCCTTTATGCGTTCTTTTTTCCCCTTTATAAAAGTGAGAATATTTTTTTTACAAATTTATTTGTCATCATCAAAGTCCTCTATGCATTCCTATGTCCTCTATGCGTTCTTTTTTCCCCTTTATAAAAGTGAGAATATTTTTTTACAAATTTATTTGTCATCATCAAAGTCCTCTATGCATTCCTATGTCCTCTATGCGTTCTTTTTCCCCTTTATAAAAGTGAGAATATTTTTTTACAAATTTATTTGTCATCATCAAAGTCCTCTATGCATTCCTATGTCCTCTATGCGTTCTTTTTTCCCCTTTATAAAAGTGAGAATATTTTTTTACAATTTATTTGTCATCATCAAAGTCCTTTATGCATTCCTATGTCCTCTATGCGTTCTTTTTTCCCCTTTATAAAAGTGAGAATATTTTTTTACAAATTTATTTGTCATCATCAAAGACGGCACAGGAAAAAGAGACGTTGCCCAGGCCTGACCTAGACATTGGTGCTGGGACTAAATTCCTAATAAATAGCTGCTGGGTTAGCTCGCAATCTGAAGTTTCCAATTTAAGTCCCAACTAGGATAGGGTTGAGATTTTCTTCTTCTGATTTCCGCTCATCCCTCGCTGAGAAAAGAGACAACGATAAACTGGAAAGGAAGACGTCCGTCAAATGGGACGTTAAGTCATGGTTCGACGTGAAGAACAGCAATATCCTCTTCACGTTAAAAACATTCTGAATGTCCTTCATGGGAAGTTTTTATCTGATTCCTAATAGCATCCCACTGGATTCTATTCCTCTACCTTCTCTTGAACCCTTGGGGTCCTTGCGACCTGGTTATTGAGTCTATTGTGTGCAAAAAGTGTCGCGCAGAGGCAAAACAACCCAACTCGCTTAACACTGCAAACAAATTAAATTTTCTGAAAGTCATCGGAGACATTTTTGTGAGCATCGACATTTTATAAAATTGCTCAATGTCAAAGTACCCCTAATTATTGCATCAGAAGAGGCATTTCCGGAGGGAAATAGCTGAATCAATATTTTGATATTGGTGCAGTTCCCAGGTACGAATCCCAACTGTTGATGATTTTTTCGGTAGCCCCCTCGGTGAGAAAGAAGATATTTGTTATGTTCTGATTTGCATCAGACATAACAATTTTTTTTATTTCTCATTTAAATGTGATTTTTTCTAATATAGAAGGAACAGACAAACAGGGTCGCACATTAGTTTCATTTCAGAAGGGAAAGATGGAATTCACAGCTGCAGACAAAAGTCTAGACAGCACGACACTGCGACTCCTCGAAACTAATACTCCGTGGACGAAACAACAAACAGAACAGCAATTTATTCCCTTACAGTGTGGTGCCGAATTGTCTTGTGGTGCGAATAAATGCAGACAACTAAAATGCGACTTTACACGGAAAACACCGCCACGAAATCGTATACATGGTCAGCTGCAGATTTAGAACTGAACAACATCGTCGACTGTTTGTACTCACCAACCAGAAAACCCTTTCTTTCAGACGGTGATGTTAACTCTAGCGCAGAGACAAACCTTCTGGGTGAAATGTATGACTCTTAAGTCGCCTGCAGATGCTACAGATGATCGCTGCACATAGCACCTAATCGTAGAAAACAAGAAGGGAAGGAATGTGGAAAAATGCTAGCGAGGTAGACGAGGACTTCAGTTAGATCCGAGATTCTGGACAGAGCAGATAGTGCTAAGATTTTGAAGAGAGCAGTTAGACTCGGAACGAGTAGAAGAATGGCTAGCCAGAGCTCTGGGTTGGGTTAGGTTGTTTTACCTTGAGCAGCACTTTTTTGCACACCATGGGCTAAATGGCCAGGTCACATGGACCCCGAAGGCTCAGAGAAGGTTGGGAGAGGGGACCCATTGGAACAGCTGTTGGGAGACAGATGGTAGCCTCCCGTCAAGGCCATTCAGCGTGTTCTTTAACGTGCACAGAGTATGGCTCTCCCACACACGGGGCCACGGCTTAACGTCCCATCCGACGGACGGCGGCCTTTCCAAGCCCATCGGTGTCCCCTACTGACCTTGGGCAGGGGGGGGTGATTGCGGAGATAAATCTCAACGCTGACTCAGCTGGGAATCGAACCTGGGAACTACAGATTACGAGCCTGGCGCGCTACCGACTGAGCCACCCCCGCCCCGTCCGTATGCGGGAATGCCATACCATGTGCATGGTAAAGAACACGCTGGATGGCCTTGACGGGAGGCTACCATCTGTCTCCCAACAGCTGTTCCAGTGGGTCCCCTCTCCCAACCTTCTCTGAGCCTTCGGGGTCCATGTGACCTGGCCATTTAGCCCATGGTGTGCAAAAAAGTGCCGCTCAGAGATAAAACAACCCAACCCAACCTACCTGTACTGTTAGATTATTTTTTTTCTCATTAAATGTTGTTATTACTGTTACGTTGGAATTCATCAGAAAACGTCTTCCCCTAAGAAGACGGCCTGGGATTACAATGGCCTTCATTATCCAATTAAGAGAATACCGTGATTAGATAATGCTGGAAACACAACGCAGCACAAACATACATTTATGTTTTTATACTTATCCACACAACAAGAAAAGTTCTTGCAACCGCGAGGTGCGTACAACACACTGTTGGACTTGTAAAGGTCGCCGTCCATCGGTGGGACGTTAAGTCGTGTCTCGGTGTGCAGAATTATGCCTTATGCATCTTAGAGAACACAGTGGTGGCTTTGGCAGGAGGCTTCCATCTGTCTCCTAAACAGCTATCCAGTGGATCTCTCTCCCCAACTTATCTCCGCAAAACTCCCCGCCCTGCCCACAATAAGTAGGGGTCACCAATGGGATTGGAAAGGCCTCTGTCCGTTATGGATGTTAAGCCGTGGCCCCGTGTGCGGGAGAGCCATACAGTGTGCGGGAGCCCATTGGAACAGCTGTTGGGGGACAGATGATAGTCTCCCGCCAATGCCATTCTGCGTGTTCTTTAACAAGCACCTCCCAACAGCTGTTCCAATGAGTCACCTCCCCGAACCTTCTCTGAGCCTTGGGGTCTTTGGGACCTGGTCATTTAGCCTATGGTGTTCAAAAAGTGCCTCCAGAGGTAAAACAGCCCAATACAACCCTCTTCGAGCACTTAGGATCCTTGTGACCTGGCCATTTAGCTATTGGGTGCAAAATCGTGCGACTCAGAGGTGAAAGAACTCACCTCAAGAGAGATTCGGACACATATTTCTGAAATCGGTTGTTCAATTTATTTACATAATTTCGTTGGAAAAATTTTATATCATTTCGTTAAAGTTCAGTGTGGTTTTTTACCAGTTTAATTTTTGGCTATGAGTGTTCGAGTTTTAATTATTTTGTTTCCATTTCGGTTTCTAGTGCAACTAATAGTTTAATATTGCTGATCGAATTTAACTTATTTCTTATAATTTCGGGTCGAATTCAAAATATATTTTAGCATTTCGGTTTTAAAATTATATTATTTTTACAATTTTGCATTGAATTCAAACTGTTTTTTAGCATTTCGGTTCAACTTTTTTTATATTTTCGATCAAAATCAACTTATTTTTTTTCGCCTTGAATTAAAATTATTTTTTTATCGTTTCGGTTCAAGTCCAATATATTTTTTACGATTACAGTTCGACTTTAAATCATATTTTGCAATTTCTCCTCGACTTCACTTATATTTTAACCTTTGGGTCGAGTTAAATCTTTTTCAACATTAATGTTCGAGTTTCCCCTTTTTCTGAGATTTCGGTTGGATCGCAATTGACGTCTCATAATTAATTCCACGTGAAATATTTCGAGTTGTCCGTCTCCACTCCTCTCGCGCCTCTGTCGCTACGAAAAACGGAATCTGTGAAACCAGACGACAGATGGACCTGATCTGGCGCTTCATCGAAACACCTGAACGAGACGCATGAGAGAGCGAGGAGGTCAAGGTGTGTCACCTGCAGCAATGATCGCAGACGTGTCGTGGACGGAGCTAGTGGTCGTGTTTCATCTCTCTCATCTTCCACGTTTCAACTTCGGCACGTAATGATGACGCACAGAGGGTCAGGCACACGTGTGCACGGGATCGTGCTGGGAAGCTACATACCATTAATGGTTGTCTGAGTCGTGTTTGCTGCTGATGGAAGGATAAAGAGAAGCACTCTGCCGTTATGGACAACAAAACTCCGGAATAGATACTCTGCTAATTTTGATGCCTCTTCTGTTCTCATTAGAAGAAACTGGAACACTTCTTGAGAGTATGAAGGTTGTTGTTGTTGTTGTTTTACCCCTGAGCGGCACTTTTTTGCACACCATGGGCTAAATGGCCAGGTCACATGGACCCCGAAGGCTCAGAGAAGGTTGGGGGAGTGAACCGACTGGAACAGCTGTTGGGAGACAGATGGTAGCCTCCCGTCAAGGCCATCCAGCGTGTTCTTTAACGTGCACAGGGTATGGCTCTCCCGCACACGGGGCCACGGCTTAACGTCCCATCCGACGGACGGCGGCCTTTCCAAGCCCATCGGTGTCCCCTACTGACCGTGGGCAGGGCGGGGAATTATTGCGGAGATAAATCTCAACACTGACCCAGCTGGAACTCGAACCTGGTAACTACAGATTACGAGCCTGGCGCTCTACCGACTGAGCCACCCCCGCCCCGGAGTATGAAGGAGAGGAATGCGTTGATAGTATGAAAAGGTTTTGTTCTTATACATCTGAGCGCCATTTTTTTTGCACACAATGGGTTGATTGGCTAGATCACTTGAACCACACTAAATGATTAAGCTGCCGAGGAGAAATGATTCATTCAGAATCAGATACAGAGCGAATATTTCTGTGAATCTTTCTCAAAATACAGAGCAAGGACACCCATGACTAGTTCACAACAAAATACAGAGCGAATATTTGTATGGGTGGTTTACAAGATACAGTCGCTCAAAAAGTATCCGAACACTATGGTTGATTACAGAATTCACAAAAAATATCTGGCAACGATTTTTTTAGAAATTAGTGATCTGGCAACCTTCGTGTCACGTGACACGAAGGTTGCCAGATTGCTAATTTCTAAAAAAGTCGTTGCCAGATATTTTTGTGAATTCTGTAATCAACCACAGTGTTCGGATACGTTTTTGAGCGACTGTAGGTGGTCATATTATTTTGATACTAGATCGTGTGGACTCACTCACGGAAATATTGAGCGTGTGCGTTACCGTTCACAGCAAAGTAGAGCGTGTGCAGTAACTGCACACGCTCCAGTTTGCTGTGAACGGTAACTGGAGCGTGTACAGTTGCTGTACACGCTCCAGATATTTTTCCTGAATTCTGTAATCACGTGACACGAAGGTTGCCAGATCACTAATTTCTAAAAGAACGTTGCCAGATGTTTTTTCTGAATTCTGTAATCAACCATAGTGTTTGGATATTTTTTGAGTCACTGTACAGAGCCAAGTCTCATCCGATTGTTTCACAAGATATAGAACGAATATTCCTCTGAACATGAGCAAAATATAATAATGTTCCCTGCGAATGGTTCACAATAATATATAGAGCGAAAAAGAAGAAGTTTTTCGCTCTACATATTATTGTGAACCATTGCTTTAAAGTAGAATTACTTCATAAGATACAGATGGATTATTCTTTTAATTGTTTCCCAACACTGTACAGAGGTGGGAAATCCAATGATGGTTTCGCAATAGGAGCGAGTTGTTTATGATTGCTGCACTGCAATGTGAAAGAAGAGGAAAGTATCAATACTTCTCTACAATATACATTGGCGGAAATTGAAAACAAAGTACACCACTAACAACTGAAGTTCTATGAGATTTATTTAGTAGAAACAACTTGTTGAAAAAGGACAGTGATCACACGTGTGAAGTGATTCAATGTTTCTTTTGCCATTTAATGAGTATTACATTTTACAGAAGGCACATTTTAATAAGGTGTTGAACCTCCTCGAGCAGCAATACAAGTTTTCAATCTGGCATGCAATCGGTCGTACAAATGCTGGATATCACTTTGGAGGATACCATTCCATGAGCTATCAACTTGGACGCGTAATTCAGCGATGGTCGTTACCTGCCGTGTCCGCCGAAGAGTCTTTATCCGATCCAGTTCCAGACATGCTCGATTGGAGACAAGTCCGGAGAGCGTGCTGGCCAAGGGAGTTGGTGCACTGCCTGAAGAGCATGTTGAGTTGCCTGGGAGGGCGTTATCCTGCTGGAATATCGCATTTGGGATTACACTGAAATATGGCAGGACGACCGGCTATATGATGTCGCTGACGTACGTATTGCTATTCGGTGTACCCTGTACAAACACCAGACACGTACGAGAGTGATAGCTAATTGCTCCCCACACTATGACGCCCGGAGTGGGCACTGTGTGTCGCTGGCGGATGAACGATGGAAGAAGCCGCTCACCTTGTCGCCTTCAGAGATGTAAACGACCATCAGACGCTCCTAAGCAGAATCAGCTTTCATCACTGAAGACCACAGACTGCCATTCTTCCCTCCAATGAACTCGTTTTTGACACCACTGCAAACATGCTCGACAGTGACGAGGCAGGAACGACGGCAGGGGTGCCTGTAGTCCTGCTTCCAAAAGACGATTGCGTATCGTTCTTGGTACGACAGAGGATCGAATTTGTGACGCCGTAGTCGTCCGCTCTGCTACCGCCGCCCTCCTAATACGCCGATCTCCTCGTGCGTCTGTAACTTTGTGTTGCCCGGAACCACGTCTTCAGGTCAGAAAGGCATTCGCGAGTGTGCGAATGACTGTCTGACCTGAAGACGCCACCATCATACCACTGACAATACCTCTCGTCCAACGCAGTATGCAATTTGACGAAAAGACCAACCTGCTTCCTGAAGACCCACTATATGACCTCGCTCAAACTCCGCTAACTGAACAAATGTTGCGCGCCTGCGTCGTCCAGTCATGGTGGCTTTTTCAAAGAACACTGAACAATACGACACAAGACGAATAACTTCTTTCTTTACGACCTAGTCCTTAAATACGCGTTGCGTACATTTGCATGTTGCCGTCCTCAGTGATGTCATTATTTCATTCAATGACTTTCAATCTTGGATCACGGTTTCTGCCGCCCTTATCACCACCACCACCACCACCACCACCACCACCACCACCACCACCATCATCATCATCATCATCGTCGTCATCGTCATCATCATCATCATCAAGCAGCCATGGGCTACGAAGGTTCAACCAGACCGTGCAATTTAGTTCTCCAACCAAGTCTATCCTGAGCTACATCTACTGCATCTGGCCACTGCACACCAATTCTAACAAGGTCCTATTTGATATTGTCTGCCCACCGCATCCTAGGTCTCCCCCTCCTTCTGAGGCCTCCAGGCACACAGTTCATAACCCTATTCGCCAATCTATAATTATCCATACGGGCAACATGCCAAAACAACGGAGTCTCTCTCTGCACAATATGCTGCTTAAAGGAAGTTGCAGACTCCTTTGCCTAACCTCATCATTAGTTACTAAGTTAAACCACCTAATGCCCAAGATACTGCGTAAGCATCTGGAATCAAAAGCATCTAGTTTCCTGTTATCTTGTTTATACAGTGTCCAAGTTTCATTACCGTAACTAACCTTAGAAAAAACCAAACTTTTATACAGTCTAATTTTAGTCTTTAGGTGTATACGCCTATTTCTCCACACTCTCCATAGATTGTTAAAAGTCCCGGCAGCAGTCCCTATACGTCTGTTAATCTCATGCCGCACATCACCATTATCTGTTACATAGCTCCAAAGATAATTAAACTGTGGCACCTGTTCAAGACTGCAACCATTCAGATTAACTGAATCACAGCCTGCCTGACCAATTTTCATCACTTTAGGTTTCTCTGTTTATAACCAAACCTACTCTACTACCAGTCTCATCAACAGCTTGAATGAAAGAGTTCATCTCCTCAACATCATTTGCAAAAGGACTAAATCATCAGCATAATCTAAATCAGAAATTTTCGTATCTCCAGTCCATTTAAGGCCAAAATCTTTCCCTTGAAGTGAATTTCGCATTACATAATCAATAACCAAACTAAAGAGAAAAGGAAACAAAATGCACCCTTGTCAAACACCAGAAGTAATGCTAAACCAATTCCTACAAGCCTTACCAACTCTCACACACGACTCAGTGTTATTATAGAGAGCTTTCATTATGGTAACTAACTTGTCAGGTATACCATATGATTTCACAATCAACCACAAATTATGAAGATCAACAGAGTCGAAAGCCTTTTTGAAATCAACAAAGCTAGCAACCAAAGGTTTCTGAAACTCTAAACATTTCTCAAGAATCTGCCTAAGTGAAAATATCTGATCCACACATCCCCTACCACTTCTGAATCCACATTGCTCATCACGCAATTGACTGTCAACCAGATTCTTAATTCTATTAAGCACAATCATGGAAAGAACTTTACCTGGAACTGAGAATAGGCTGATATCCCTATAGTTATCACAAGAACTGCGATCACCTTTTTTTAAAATAAGGATAACGATAGCTCTGATAAAATCCTTAGGAACGATGCCTTTTTAATAAAAGATAGTCAACATTTCAATCATCCAAGTGGTAACCGAAACATTCCCAGCTCTAAGAACTATTATCATATTATAATATGACGTACCTAAAGTAATTTCTTATGGGTGTAATTCAATTAATCTTTTTCTTCCGCCAGTGTAATAAGCAAAGTGAAACATACTGACTTTAGAAAAATGTGGGAAACGAAGCATGCGAACTATAACCTTGCTTGCTTCTTTAGCTCTATAAATAAGGTTTCATTTCTAATAAAATTTCCACCGAATTTTTTTATGACATTACTAACTCTACTACCTTTTTAGATTAGTGATTAGTCTACGAGTGATGCAGTTCAGGTAAAAATATACACACTATGGCAGCTTTATTAAAAATTTCCACAGGTTATGTTCTTTATGGTGTCAGGTTTACAGGTCAATAACTCTTTAAATAAGGCTTTTTAATGAAAAAAAAATGGGACTGCAGATAAATTATAAAGACCTAGATTTTTAAATAATATTTGTTCAAGAAAGATGAAATATTTAATAGCGGTAATGCATTTCAAAATAATTGATCTGAAAACAATGTAGGTGTAATGGTTGGTTTGTTTTACTTCTGAACTGCACTTTTTTGTACACAATGGGCTAAATGGCCAGGTCACAAGGACTCCGATGGCTCAGAGAAGGTTGGGGGAGGGGACCCACTGGAACAGCTGTTGGGAGACAGATGGTAGCCTCCCAGTGTATTCTTTAACGTGGACAGGGAATGGCTTTCCCGCACACGGGACCACTGCTTAATGTTCCATCCGACGGACGGCGGCCTTTCCAAGCCCGTCGGTGTTCCCCTACTAACCGTGCGCAGGGCGGGAAATTTTGCGGAGATAAATCTCAACGCTGACCCAGCTGGGACTCGAACCTGGTTACGAGCTGGCGCGATTACGAGCCTAACGCGATTAGCGACTGAGCCACCCCCGCCCCACTTACCTGGAAGACCATGGCTTAATGCCGCATAAGACGTGCGGCGGCCTTTCTTCCCAAGCTCATTATTGTCCCCTTTATAATCGAGAGCAGAATGAGGGTTAGTGGAACCTTTTCTATCTCAAAACAAACATAGCTGGGACTCAAGCCTGGGCTTTGATGAGAGACTTTCATCTTGTTTTGTTAAATCTGCACAGTAGATCGCCTTCCTTAACTTACTCTGAGCCCTCCTGGTGCTTTTGATTTGGCCGTTTAGTTCATTGCTTGTGAAATAAAAAGCTCTGCTCAAAGGTGAAACAAACAAAACCCAACCTCACCTGCTTCACTGTATCCCTCTTGTTTTTGTCAACATCTACCAAATGATACTTTATTTCGTTTATTTTCATATCCGACGGGTTCATGAAAATGTTTTCTGCCTAGCAGGAAGAAAGGAACTACTTCTGTACGTGAATGGGCTACCTGGAGTCCTCCAACCAGCTACTTGTATCACGTTTACAAAGCTGAGATCTGTAAATGTGACTTCATCTTTATCTATTGTGCTCGGAAGCCTATTTCCCTCAGCGCATTTCAGTTAGGGGGAGAATCTGCTCGTGCTTGTTGTGGCCGCTGCTATCGTCGCTTCAAGCGCAAACAGTTTATTTCGTGACATTTAAAGATGCTATTTCATTCTGCAAAGGAGAGTTGTTCGTCGATGCGATGTGTTATAAACTGCTCCGAAACTCTCAAAGGACGGTTTTCGTTTAGGAACTGAGCCTGACAAAGTAGAGTGCCTTTTCAGCAAAACGGAGGATTTTGCTGCGACTAAATTCACTCGCCAACATCAACTGGCGAGTGCATTTTCCTCTGTTGTAGAGATCTGATTTCGCGCATATTCGTCGATAGTTCTAATGTAAAATGAAGTGGGTTGGGTTGTTTCACCTCTGAGCGGCACTTTTTTGCACATCATGGGCTAAATGGCCAGGTCACATGGACCCCGAAGGCTCAGAGAATGTTGGGGGAGGGGACCCACTGGAACAGCTGTTGGGAGACAGATGGTAGCCTCCCGTCAAGGCCATCCAGTGTGTTCTTTAACGTGCACAGGGTATGGCTCTCCCACACATGGGGCCACGGCGTAACGTCCCATCCGACGGACGGCGGCCTTTCCAAGCCCATCGGTGTCCCCTACTGACCGTGGAATTTTGCGGAGATAAATCTCAACGCTGACCCAGCTGGGACTCGAACCTGGGAACTACAGATTACGAGCCTGGCGCGCTACCGACTGAGCCACCCCCGCCCCATTAAAATGAAGTGTATTTGCGATGAATCTATGAGTAGATATTACACTGGTTTCCATAAATTAAGGAAAATCCCTATTTTAAATCAATGGGAAACTAACGTCAAAGCTCTTTAACTTCTAAAATAAGTTCCTTTTGTTTTGAAAAATGTGATTGCAGATAAAGATCTCAATCAAATAAATCAATATCACGATTTTCAACAACATTCGTTTAGTGTTTCATGAGTTGTGGAAGTTTGAATATTTAACAACAGCAATGCCAGTCTTAAAAAACTTATACAGAACTGAAGAATAGTGAAAGAATTTTTTACACAAAGTTCTAAAATACAAACGCAGTTTTAATTAACTTCTGAAGTCAATTTTTGCGGCTGGAATAATGAAGGATGGGTTGTTTTACCTCTGAGCGGCACTTTTTTGCACACAATGGGCTAAATGGCCAGGTCACGAGGACCCCGAAGGCTCAGAGAAGGTTGGGGGAGGGGACCCACTGGAACAGCTGTTGGGAGACAGATGGTAGCCTCCGGTCAAGGCCATCCAGCGTGTTCTTTAACGTTGGGTTGTTTTACCTCTGAGCGGCACTTTTTTGCACACAATGGGCTAAATGGCCAGGTCACGAGGACCCCGAAGGCTCAGAGAAGGTTGGGGAAGGGGACCCACTGGAACAGCTGTTGGGAGACAGATAGCCTCCGGTCAAGGCCTTCCAGCGTGTTCTTTAACGTGCACAGGATACGGCTTTCCCGCACATGGGGCCTTCGTGTATATTCACGAAGGTTGCCAGATCACTAATTTCTAAAACAATCGTTTCCAGATATTTTTTCTGAATTCTGTAATCAACCATAGTGTTCGGATATTTTTTTGAGCGACTGTAGATACATCACAGAAAACATCAGCAGCAATTTCGAAGATTAACTGAAGTGACGTGCCAATCTCTTAATATTGACGAAATTATGAGACATTTCCAGAGAGATTTTCATCTGGAGAACATCCTAGATGGCAATAGTGCCCTGATCATCTTAACACTTTTAGAACAATTCTCAGACAATGCAAATGGCAGCATTCTCTACTGAGAAAAAACTGCGAGAATTTCGAGCACGAAGTTTAGCAGAATGTCGTCTAGCGCTAAACTGTGAAAGAAGGAATAAATATGACTCTGAATCTTGCATATATTTCGCTTCTAAATTGTCAAATATGTGGAAATATTACGTAAAAATTAAAACTATAGAAAATACAGAACAGATGCCAAACTAATAATTTCTAATAAAATAAAGACACTTCTTCTAGCAAACCAGCTCATCTGTGCTATTTGCGAGGAGGGTGATCACTGGTATTAACCCCAGGAGCTGGCAGAGACAGGCGAACCTCATTCTCACAGCTTCATTTTCAATAAAAAAAATTATCAGAATAGATAAGAAACAGATAAATACAAGTTTCATAAAGATAGCGACAACTCTATGCACCTAGGCCGTATTCAAAAAAAATTTCAAAATACAATTCTCAAAGCTGTGCTTACTTTCAGGGCAAGATTTGAATGACACCCAAGAAGATGTTTTGATGGTGGATCCACTTAATAATTCCGTGCGAAATGTCAGAAAAGAAAAATGTAGACAAAGATGATAAAAGTGGAAAAATGAAGCTAAACAAGCAACAACTAACATACCAAAAATATCAGAATTACGTACGACATCTAGACAAGTACAAAATAATCAAGAGTGCTCTTTTAAATTTGACAATTTGAAGAAGTCACTGTAAAATTCAGTAATGATAGCTATTTTTGATATTGGTTTTCAAATTTAAGTAATTTATTCAAATTTGATGCCCTTTCAATACTTAAAACCTTGCGGAAAAAATAATTTCTAAGGTCCTTTGGTCACACAGTAATAGCAAATTAAGTTTGCAATTAGACTCAAGAAATGGAGAGAATGTAATAGTTGATGATGAGGTAGAAACTTTACGTATAGCTACTCCAAAGTTAAGTAGCCAACTGACGACAATTCAAGAAAGCTGAAATTAGTATAAGTCCTCTTGTTGAAAAATTTGAAGCTAATGATATCAGCAAAAAGAAAATTTCTCCTGATATTCACAAAATGAAATCAGACGAAGAAAGGGAATTCTAGAGCTCCCACTGAAATACCCAATTAGACATATTTATTCCAAGCAGGAGGAACAATATTAATTCGACTCATTCAAAACACGTGAAACGAAATGGGAGGCTTTAAAAAAAGCACAGAGGACTAATAAGACTCCGACGGAAGTCTTTTTGAAAAGCGAAACGGAGAGAAAAGCTAGGGAAAAAAGTTGCAAATAGAAAAATAAAGATTTTATCAATAAATGTGCAGACGGAGCATGCGGGACCCTGGTAATATTCGAAGCTTTTTTCAGTCGTCCCCTGAGCAAATTTTATAATTCAGGTGGTGAATACAAAATATTATTTCAGTCGCGTTCATTCACCAAATTATGGGAGAGAGAGAGTGTGTGTTGGTGTGTGTGTGTGTTGGGGGGGGGGGGGTGATTCGTGGCTTTTGGGCAACCTAAGTAATTCCCAACACGATAAGGTTGCACTCCAATAGAACTGTAAAAGAAACAAAGTCATAGCGTTAGAAGTAGAATTGAGAAGGAGTCATAGTGATAGAAGGAGACTAAAGGAGGAGTCATAGTGATAGAAGGAGACTAAAGGAGGAGTCATAGTGATAGAAGGAGACTAAAGGAGGAGTCATAGTGATAGAAGGAGACTAAAGGAGGAGTCATAGTGATAGAAGGAGACTAAAGGAGGAGTCATAGTGATAGAAGGAGACTAAAGGAGGAGTCATAGTGATAGAAGGAGACTAAAGGAGGAGTCATAGTGATAGAAGGAGACCTAAGAAGGAGTCTGTGATAGGAGACTTAAGAAAGAGTCATAGTGATAGAAGGGGACTTAAGGAGTCATAGCGACAGAAGGAATCATAGTGATAGAAGGAGACTTAAGAAGGAGTCATAGTGATAGAAGGAGACCTAAGAAGGAGTCTGTGATAGGAGACTTAAGAAAGAGTCATAGTGATAGAAGGGGACTTAAGGAGTCATAGCGACAGAAGGAACTTAAGAAGGAATCATAGTGATAGAAGGAGACTTAAGAAGGAGTCATAGTGATAGAAGGAGACTTAAGAAGGAGTCATAGTGATAGAAGGAGACTTAAGAGGGAGTCATAGCAATAGAAGGAGACTTAAGAAGGAGCCATAGCGATAGAAGGAGACTTAAGGAGTCATAGTGATAGAAGGAACTTAAGAAGGAACTTAAGTAAAAACTGCGAGAATTTCGAGCACGAAGTTTAGCAGAATGCCGTCTAGCGCTAAACTGTGGAAGAAGGAATAAATATGACTCTGAATCTTGCATATATTTCGCTTCTAAATTGTCAAATATGTGGAAATATTACGTAAAAATTAACACTATAGAAAATACAGAACAGATGCCAAAACTAATAATTTCTAATAAAATAAAGACACTTCTTCTAGCAAACCAGCTCAGCTAAGCTATTTGCGAGGAGGATGATTACTGGTATTAACCCCAGGAGCTGGCAGAGACAGGCGAACCTCATTCTCACAGCTTCATTTTCAATAAAAAAAATTATCAGAATAGATAAGAAATCATATCAGAATGGATAAAGAATAATGAAAAATTATCAGAATAGAAGGAGACTTAAGAAGGTGTCATAGCGATAGAAGGAGACTTAAGGAGTCATATCGACAGAAGGAACTTAAGAAGGAGTCATAGTGATAGAAGGAACTTAAGAAGGAGTCATAGTGATAGAAGGATACCTAAGAAGGAGTCATATAGATAGGACACCTAAGGAATTATAGTGATAGATGGAGCTTAAGAAGGAGTCATAGTGATAAATGGAGCTTAAGAAGGAGTCATATAGATAGAAGGAGACTTAAGAAGGAGTCATAGTGATAGAAGGAGACTTAAGAAACAGTCATAGTGATAGGACACCTAAGAAGGAGTCATATAGATAAGACACCTAAGGAATCATAGTGATAGAAGGAGCTTAAGAAGGAGTCATAGTCATAGATGGAGCTTAAGAAGGAGTCATATAGATAGGAGAACACCTAAGAAGGACCCGACTAAAAAGGTCAATTTCCGGTCGAATATGAGACCCAGAAACTTGATCTCCACCACAACTGGAATGATGTTACCACCGAGCCGTAGCTCGGGATCTAGATGAAGATTACGCTTGTGGCAAAAGTGCACGCAAGCGGTCTTCTGTGGTGAGAATTGAAACCCGTTTGCCGTCGCCCAAACAGAAAGATTGTTCAGGACAATTTGCAGTTGTCTTTCAATGACCCTCAGAAGTGATAGGAGCTTAAGAAGGAGTCATAACGTTGGAAGTAGACTAAAGGAGGAGTCATAGTGATAGAAGGAGACTAAAGGAGGAGTCAAAATGATAGAAGGAGACCTAAGAAGGAGTCTGTGATAGGAGACTTAGGAAGGAGTCATAACGATAGAAGGAGACTTGCAAAGGAGTCAGGAGTCACAATGATTGAATTTGATTTAAGAAGGAGTCATCGTGATAGAAGTGTGTGATTCTTCATTAAAAGCATTTTTCTAGTAATAAAATAGATAAGTAATTAAATTGTTTGCTAGACAATGAATTTTTCTATGGCCTTATTTTCCGTTATATAGTTAGTATTGATTGCTGCTGCATGTGTGTACATATATTTCTTATATTGTTACACTGAGAACTTGGTGCATAGTATTTTTGTTTGGTTCCCGAAACCAGGAAAGGATTCCAAGATTCCTTCTAATTATTGCCCCATTGCGTTGGCGAGCTGCGTGAGCAAAATTTTGAAAAAAATGTAAATGCCAGACTCATCTGGTATTTAGAACACCACAACCTTCTTTCCAACGCCCAGTGTGTCTTTCGCAGGCAACGGTCAATTCCTGACCCTCTGGTACTCCTCGAATCGGCTATCAGAAATTCGTTTTTACGTAGAGAGCACCTGGTATCAATTTTCTTCGACATCGAAAGAGCATACGACACGGCTTAGAGACCCGGCATTCTTCGTGACCTCCATAGCGTCGGCTTGAGAGGTCACATGCTATCACGATCTGCAACTTCTTATCGTCACGTACTTTTTGTGTCCGTGTCGGCAACACCCTGTCGCGGCTTTACCCCCAAGAACAGGGGTGCCACAAGGCAGCTTTCTGAGTGTTGCGCTTTTCGCTGTCAAGATTAATTCTATTACTAGACAACTTCCTCCATCTGCAGGCAATGCCCTCTATATTGACGATTTTAGCATCTTTTGCTCTTCGTTTAGCGTGAGGGTCATTGAAAGACAACTGCAAATTGTCCTGAACAATCTTTCTGTTTGGGCGACTGCAAACGGGTTTCAATTCTCCCCACAGAAGACCTCTTGCGTGCACTTTTGCCACAAGCGTAATCTTCATCTGGATCCCGAGCTACGGCTCGGTGGTAACATCATTCCAGTTGTGGTGGAGATCAAGTTTCTGGGTCCCATATTCGACCGGAAATTGACCTTTTTACTACACATACTTCATCTCAGGTCCAAGTGCACGCGGGCATTGAACATCATCAAGGTCCTCTCCTCTTCTGTCCGGGATTCGATGGTGAAGGTGCTGGACCTCCTCCATCATCAGGTCCTCCGTGTTTGCACGGGAGCCTACAGCACCTCACTGGTCCAAAGTCTTTACGTTGAGACCGACGAACCATCTTTATCTCGTAATGCGCATCTAAATTGCGATCCCTGCCTGGCCATCCCACTTGCGACTGCGTTTTCAGTCCAAAGTGTGAAATGCTTTACGCTAATCGGCCGACTGCCATTCGTCCTTTTGGTTTGCGAGTCCGAGGCTACCTCAGAGACATCAACAACAGTCTCGATAGCGTCTCACAGTCGAGTCACTCCCAACGTGGCTCGCTGTTTCCCCTTCCTGTGATTTTTTCCCTGTGAAGAACGGGGAAGGCCTTTACGCCCGACTGTGTGTACCGGTAACTCTTTGCCGCCATCGTGCTGAGTATCCGGACTTCTTGCGTGTCTTCACAGGTGGCTCGAAGTTCGGCACATCAGTGGGATTAGCCATGATCTGCTATGATGTATCATTGCAGACCAGATCCCACTGCAGTGTTCCATCTTCACTGCTGAGTTGCACGCTATCAGTCTTGCCTTGGACCACGTGGCGGCAAAGCGTCATCATCCGTGTGTGTTTTACACCGACTTGCTATTTCGCTGCAGGCTTTGATCTCAGTAAGGCATCGGCCTCACCCAATTCTTTCTAAGATCCGCCTGGGGCGGGGGTGGCTCAGTCGGTAGCGCGCCAGGCTCGTAATCTGTAGTTCCCAGGTTCGAGTCCCAGCTGGGTCAGCGTTGAGATTTATCTCCGCAAAATTCCCCGTCCTTCCCACGGTCAGCAGGGGACACCGATGGGATTGGAAAGGACGCGTACGTCGGATGGGACGTTAAGCCGTGGCCCCATGTGCGGGGGGGCCATACCCTGTGCACGTTAAAAAAACACGCTGGATGGCCTTGATGGGAGGCTACCATCTGTCTCCCAACAGCTGTTCCAGTGGGTCCCCTCCCCCAACCTTCTCTGAGCCTTTGGGGTCCTTGTGACCTGGCCATTTAGCCCATGGTGTGCAAAAAAGTGCCGCTCAGAGGTAAAACAACCCAACCTTCATTATTCCAGCCGCAAAAATTGACTTCAGATATTAATTAAACGTAGTAATAAGTATTGTATCAAAGTGTTCAATAAAATAAGTTTGCATTTTAGAACTTTGTGTAAAGAATTCTTTCACTATTCTTCAGTTTTGTACAAGTTTCTTAAGACTGGCATTGCTGTTGTTAAATATTCAAATTTTCATAACTCATTAAATACTGAACGAATATTGTTGAAAAACGAGATATTGATTTATTTGATTGAGATCTTTATCAGCAATTACATTTTTCAAAACAAAAGAAACTTATTCTAGAAGTTATAGAGCTTTGACGTTAGCTTCCCATTGACTTAATATAGGGATTTTCTGTAATTTGTGGAAACCAGTGTATATACTAAACTGGAATAAAAGTTTTTCTATTCTATTTCATTAAAAAAAATGCTGGTCGCAATCCACTAAATTGAATTTGCTATTCACTAATTGATCGTGATCCGCAGTTTGAAAAACGCTGCTCTACGTGGTAGGGGCAGGTGGCTCGGTCGACCGTAGTACATAAGTCATAATAATGATTTACCATTGCTTGATCAGCTAAGCATAAAATGACAATTTAACATCAAACATGTTAACGTGACATTGTTACATTAATTAAAATGCAATCTTTTCCCCCTAAAACTACCTAAAACTGGCAGTTCCATGACTGACTGTTTAGCTACCTCTACTCTACGTGGTCGTAGAATATTTGTAAAATATTGTATTAACTAAAAAACTCCTTTACCTCTTACTCGAGAACTGAGATTTTTAAGTTTTCCTGTTTTAAGTGAATTGTTGACACCACCCATTACTAAATCCGCACAATCTCCTCTCCCTATCCATTTCGAGTATTTGAGGATACTTTTGTCCTTTTTTTGCGCAGAAATCCGCTCAGTAGTTGGGTTGTTTTACCTCTGAGCGGCACTTTTTTGCACACCATGGGCTAAATGGCCAGGTCACATGGACCCCGAAGGCTCAGAGAAGGTTGAGGAAGGGGACCCACTGGAACAGCTGTTGAAATTGAATTGATGGTAGCCTCCCGTCAAGGCCATCCAGCGTGTTCTTTAACGTGCATCAGGGTATGGCTATCCCGCACACGGGGCCACGGCTTAACGTCCCATCCGACGGACGGCGGCCTTTCCAAACCCATCGGTGTCCCCTACTGACCGTGGGCAGGGCGGGGAATTTTGCGGAGATAAATCTCAACGCTGACCCAGCTGGAACTCGAACCTGGGAACTACAGATTACGAGCCTGGCGCGCTACCGACTGAGCCAACCCCGCCCCCCCCACTCCCCGCCCCCCCACACTAATAATGTGACCGCTGATTCTAATTGCGTATATTTCGCACGATATATTATAATAAATGGCAGAAAAGAGGAAGAAAACATATCGTGCTATTTGACGAGGGTATTTCCTGTTGGAGTGGTATTCCAGTTCTTTCCTGTACAACACAATCCCTCTTAAGCTATCACTAGATTTTTCTCCGACTCTGAATTTGCATCAACCGTTACTCGGAATAAATCATCCTCCATTTGAGACGGAGCTTTAGCAAGCGCTGTCAAGTTGAGAGAATTTAAAAAAATTCCTTTAGGCTTACTTCTTATATCTTGCTATTAATATTAAAAATCCAAGCTCTGCTGCATCAATAAGCCTTTTCAATATCGAAAGAATTCCAAATCCTGTTTTTCTTTTATCGATATTAGCTTAAGGGTAAATCCAGTTTTGAGTAGGTAGATCAGGTAGAAAAATGGACGGCTTAGTACAATAAAGAAACGATTATTCTTCGGTTATCTTCGTTTATATTAAAAAGAGAACGGGATTCAGGTTGGAAGGAAAAGAGGAACAGCTCATTAAAAATTATAACTCTAAAAAAAGCTTTCTGCAAAAACCTCTACGTACGCAAAACGAATGTGTAGCTATTATAGTACACTCTTTCTTTTTAGAAGCCCATTAATTATTGTTTTTGTGATTTCTTTTTAAGACTGATTATCCGAATTTAAGCTCATGTAAAATTCTCATACCCAATTAATCTAGATAATGTCGGTGTAGAAATAACGGAATAATTCTAGTGCTTTATTATTCTAATCACAGCGTCACTATTTCCTCTTTTACACCGAGTCATACAAATGTTTTGTTAATGTAATTAAATGAAGAGAATGGCGATTACGCAGTCATTATCCTTTACTTGATGTATATATTGTCAGTCATTCTCCTTTTCTGCCATTCTTCTTTCGTAGCTGTAAAAAATTTCAATTTATCACTCCCTTGACGAGAATATAAATATTTTTTCAGAATCAAACTGTTTTCCTAAAAGTAATTTTTTTGGTTGCCATTTCCCTCTCGTGTTACTAAAGTTTGTTATTCTCCTTTCATGGGGAAAATGTTTTTTTTTGTAAATAATTCTCCTTTCATGTTTTTTTTGTAAATAATTCTCCTTTCATAGAATTTTTTTGTAAATAATTCTCCTTTCATAGATTTTTTTGTAAATAATTCTCCTTTCATAGAATTTTTTTGTAAATAATTCTCCTTTCATGGAATTTTTTGTAACTAATTCTCCTTTCATGGAATTTTTTGTAAATAATTCTCTTTTCATCGAATTTTTTGTAAATAATTCTCTTTTCATAGAATTTTTGTAAATAATTCTCCTTTCAAGGAATTTTTTGTATCTAATTCTCCTTTCACAGAATTTTTTGCATCTAATTCTCCTTTCACAGAATTTTTTGTAAATAATTCCCCTTTCATAAAATGTTTTTGTAAACAATTCCCCTTTCATGGATTTTTTTTGTAAATTATTCTCCTTTCATGGAATTTTTTGTAAATAATTCTCCTTTCATGGAATTTTTGTACTAATTCTCCTTTCATGGAATTTTTTGTAACTAATTCTCCTTTCATAGAATTTTTTGTAAATAGTTCTCTTTTCATAGAATTTTTTGTAAATAATTCTCCTTTCAAGGAATTTTTTGTATCTAATTCTCCTTTCACAGAATTTTTTTTGTAAATAATTCCCCTTTCATAAATTTTTTTTGTAAACAATTCCCCTTTCATGGAATTTTTTGTAAATTATTCTCCTTTCATGGAATTTTTTGTAAATAATTCTCCTTTCATGGAATTTTCTGTAAATAATTCTCCTTTCATGGAATTTTTGTAACTAATTCTCCTTTCATGGAATTTTTTGTAACTAATTCTCCTTTCATAGAATTTTTTGTAAATAATTCTCTTTTCATAGAATTTTTGTAAATAATTCTCCTTTCAAGGAATTTTTTGTATCTAATTCTCCTTTCACAGAATTTTTTGCATCTAATTCTCCTTTCACAGAATTTTTTTTGTAAATAATTCCCCTTTCATAAAGTTTTTTTGTAAACAATTCCCCTTTCATGGATTTTTTTGTAAATTATTCTCCTTTCATGGAATTTTTTGTAAATAATTCTCCTTTCATGGAATTTTTTGTAAATAATTCTCCTTTCATGGAATTTTTGTAACTAATTCTCCTTTCATGGAATTTTTTGTAACTAATTCTCCTTTCATAGAATTTTTTGTAAATAGTTCTCTTTTCATAGAATTTTTTGTAAATAATTCTCCTTTCAAGGAATTTTTTGTATCTAATTCTCCTTTCACAGAATTTTATTTTGTAAATAATTCCCCTTTCATAAAATTTTTTGTAAACAATTCCCCTTTCATGGAATTTTTTGTAAATAATTCTCTTTTCATGGAATTTTTGTAACTAATTCTCCTTTCATGGAATTTTTTGTAAATAATTCTCCTTTCATGGAATTTTTTTGTAAACTATTCTCCTTTACTGCATGTAAAGTTTTTTATTTTAATAATTTTCCTCTCCCGGATGTAAAAATTCTATGCTCAATATATATTTTCTCTTCGATATGTGTGAAATTTTTTGTTGATGATTTTCTTCTCCTGGGAGTAAATTGTTTTCGTCCTCCTCCTTTCCTGCGTGTGGCGCTCTTTTTGTCAGTCATAACCTTTCTTGATAGTAAATGTTTTAAATCATTCTCCTTTTCTGGAAATATTTTGTTTTGTCTTTCCTGGATTGATTATTTTCTACTTTCCTAGTTTGAAATTTTTCGTTAATCATTTCTCCTTTCCTATATGGGAATTTTTTTTCTGAATCATTCTCCTTCTTGAGTGAAAAATTGTGTTGCAATTTTTCTACGTTTTCTTTAGTGTGTGTAAGAACCATGTTCTTCCCCTGTGGGAGCAAAGTGTTTATATGTAATTATTCTCCTTTGGTGGGTATAAAGAGGTTTTTTTTGTGTGTGTAATTATTCTCTTTTTCACGAGTGTAAAGAGGTTGCTTTCGCGCAGTCATTTCTCGGGGAAGGAAGATGGCTTTTTTTATATATATAGCAGCTCTTTTCGTGTTTTTTTTTGTTTCAATCATTCACCTTTGCAGGCATAAAGATAATATTGAAAATCTTTCCACTTTTTTGAATATATCCAGTTTAAGTAATTTTTTTTCTTTTCCTGGGACGGTTTCCTCAGTCCGTTAAGCAAGGCTTGAAAACTTTTTTTCTCAGGTTCAATTCGTCCCTGTGCTTGCATGCATAGAGATTTTCTCCTTGTTATCCATCGAATGAGTTTTTAAGTCGGGATGCTGTGTGCAGGAGAGACAACCCTTAGCACGCTAAAGAACGTGCAGGACGGCCTTGATCGGAAGTTCCATCTTTCTCTTAACAGCTGTCTGGTAGATCCCCATTTTCAACCATTTTTGTGCACTTGAGATCCTTACGACCAGATAATTTAACTCATTATGTCTTCAACTGTCTTTATGGCATTTCGAATTTTAAACAAATATCCAGTACAATACCTTTTATTCTGTTTTGTTCCGTAGACTTTCTTCAAATCTATTCTCGGAAATGACTTAATCTCATTTAATTCTGATAATTGATGCCCTGTTGTATTTCAGAAGTTACAGAGATTATGTTTTGTGAATTTTAATCTATTTTTTTTTTCGCTTCCCGTAATTTCCAGTTAAGGATATGGACTCCATCTCTTCTATGTCGAATTAGTTTTAACTACTTAAAGCGACTTGAAAGGAAAATGCAAATTTTTATGTATCTGAGAAAAAGCAGAGCGGAAAGAAAAAAAACACGTTAAGGAAAAAAAAGAACGAAATTCAGTGCAGATGAAGGCAAAGATGAAGAGATGAAACACCTATCTGCATATTAATGCAGTAAAGACATGAACCGAGATATCAAAATGGATCTCGATGATATTTCTGCAAAATATATTCATTCAGATAAAAAGAACAAAATTCCAAAGAGAGTAATGAAATGTTCCGAAAAATGGGAAACGTGCACACTTCTTTGCACAACGATGCAGTAAAAGTCTCGATCTGGACGTGGATAAGATTTGGGTTGTTTTACCTCTGAGCGGCACTTCTTTGCACACAATGTGCTAAATTGCCAGGTCACATGGATCCCCGAAGGCTAAGAGAGGGTTGGAGGAGGGGATCCAGTCCATCCGTCCTCCCGTTAAGGCCATCCAGCGTGTTCTTTAACGTGCGCAGGAGATGTCTTTCCCGCACACGGAACCACGGCTTAACGTCTCATACGACGGACGGCGGCCTTTCGAAGCCCATCGGTGTTCCCTACTGACCGTGGGCAGGGCGGAAAATTTTGCGGAGATAAATCTCAACGCTGACCCGGCTGGGACTCGAACCTGGGAACTACAGATTACGAGCCTGGAGCGACATGGATAAGATTTTCAGGCAATATACACATTCACATGATTTAAAAAAAATTTCTTACTGAGAAATGAAGGTATAATTTTAAGGAATACAATAAATGCATTTTATTAAGCCCAACGATTTTCTTTCTCGTCAAGGTCAGAATGCGATTTAGCGGAGGAAATTCTCAAGACAGGCACTTTTGAGAATCGAACCTGGGAATATCAGTTTACGAGCGTCACGCTACGGACAAAAGAGATGTTTTTAAGTAATAAATGCAGAATATGAATCAACCCTATTTGATACGATAAATAATAACAATGCTTGATACGATGATAGAACTTGTGGGTTGTGTTGTTTTACCTCTGAGCGGCACTTTTTCGCACACCATGGGCTAAATGGCCAGGTCACATGGACCCCGAAGGCTCAGAGAAGGTTGGGGGAGGGAACCCACTGGAACAGCTGTTGGGAGACAAATGGTAGCCTCCCATCAAGGCCATCCAGCGTGTTCTTTAACGTGCACAGGGTATGGCTCTCCCGCACACGGGGCCACGGCTTAACGTCCCATCCGACGGACGGCGGCCTTTCCAAGCCCATCGGTATCCCCTACTGACCGTGGACAGGGCGGGAATATTGCGGAGATAAATCTCAACGCTGACCCAGCTGGGAATCGAACCTGAGAACTACAGATTACGAGCCTGGCGCGCTACCGACTGAGCCACCTCCGCCCCTTAGAACTTGTGATTATATTGGAGGAGGTTTTCAGATTGAGCGTCTCGGTTCAGCGTCAACAAGATATGGCGGACACCTCTGGGAATCCGAATGGGGTTGAGGAGAGATGGTATCATAGAGCAAATCATTGAGCTGTAAGGGAAGTATTATTATATAAACGTAATAGACAATTGAAAAGAGAAGACAGTGAAAAAGAATATTATTCTTGGAAAAAACGTAGGATGTTGTACTACGGAAATAACTCACTAAGAGAAGTAGGAATAAAAGAAGAATAAATAAGGATAAAATGAAAAAAAGAGGGGGAGTTCAGAAAGTAAATTTAGAAGATGTACAATCTCGCAACCAAAGGACCAATAAGTATTGTGTCGGATTTTTCAATCATCGTTGGTCATAGTGCATGTGGATTCTTCCGCCTTCTTCCGCTGGTTGTTTGTATGGGTCAGTTGAACATGGCTACTCGACTGGAACAGTGGTCGAAGAACGTTGGGTTGGGTTGTTTTACCTCTGAGCGGCACTTTTTTGCACACCACGGGCTAAATGGCCAGGTCACATGGACCCCGAAGGCTCAGAGAAAGTTAGGGGAGGGGACCCACTGGAACAGCTGTTGGGAGACAGATGGTAGCCTCCCGTCTAGGCCATCCAGCTTGTTCTTTAACGTGCACAGGGTATGTCTCTCCCGCACACGGGGCCACGGCCTAACGTCCCATCCGACGGACGGCGGTCTTTCCAAGCCCATCGGTGTCCCCTACTGACCGTGGGCAGGGCGGGGAATTTTGCGGAGATAAATCTCAACTCTGACCCAGCTGGGACTCGAACCTGAGAACTACAGATTACGAGCCTTGCGCGCTACCGACTGAGCCACCCCCGTCCCTAGGTCGAAGAACGAGTGCGTGGTGTAATTCGGTTTTTGAATGCAAGAAATGTGCCACCGTCAGAAAATCATCGTCAGCTGGTGAAACTTTATGGTGAAGACGTTTTGAGTTAAAGGAGGAACAAACTAAATTTTAACTAATTACAGGCCCATTGATATTTTATCATCTGTACATAAAATATTGGAAAAATTTATTTACAATACCTTATATAAATTTCTTAGTAAACATAATATTCTCAGTGAAAATCAATATGGGGAAAAGGGGAAAAGTACTGTGAACTTACTAACGAAATTTACTGATTTAGCCTACGTGGCACTAAATAGAGGTGACAGGGCAGTTTCTTTTTTTTTACACTTTCAGAAAGCCTTTGACACTTTGGATCATGACATTCCTTCACAGAAATTAGAAAAGTATGGAACTAGAGGAACTGCATTACACTGGTTTCAAAGCTACTTATCAAATAGATTTATGGTAACTAAAATTAACAACATCTGCAGCGAAAAGTTCCAAGTTATATTCGGTTTTCTCAAGGATCTATTTTAGGCCCGCTTTTATTTCTAATTTACGAAAACAACTTAACAAAATTGAAACTAAATAGTACCATGTTTTTATATGCTGATTATATCCTCCTCCTCCTCCTCCTCCTCCTCCTCCTCCTCCTCCTCCTCCTCCTCCTCAAGCAGCCATGGATTGAGGCCCATGGTTGCTGGAAGAACTTGACTGCTTTATTAAGAAATTTATATAAGGTATTGTAAACATATAACCAGACCGTACAATTTAGTTCTCCAAGCATATCTGTCCTGAGTTATATCTGCTGCATTTCGCCACTGCACACCAATTTTAATAAGGTCCTGTTTGACATTGTCTGCCTACCGCATCCTAGATCTCGCACTCTTTCTGAGGCCTTTAGGCACATGTTCATAATCCTATTCGATAATCTATAATTATCCATACGGGCAATATGGCCAAACCAACGGAGTCTCTCACTGCACAATATACTGCTCAGAGGAGGTTGCCGACTTCTTCGCCTAACCTCTTTATTACTTACAAAGTTGAACCACCTAAATGCCGAAGATACTGTGTAAGCACCTAGAGTCAAAAGCATCAAATTTCCTGTTATCTTGTTTACAAAGTGTCAAAGTTTCATTACCATAACTAACCCCAGAAAATACCAAACTGTTATAGAGTCTAATTTTAGTCTTTAAGTGTATACGCCTATTTCTCCACACTCTCCATAGATTCTTAAAAGTCCCAGAGGCAATCAGAATTCGCCTGTTAATCTCATGCCGCACATCAACAGTATCAGTTACATAACTCCCAATATAAACTGAGACACTTGCTCAAGGGCGCAATCATTCAGAGTGACTGAAGCACCAACTGCCTGACCAATTTTCATCACTTTAGTTTTCTCTCTGTTTATAACCAAACCTACTCTACTACCAGTTTCATCAACAGCTCGAATGAAAGAGATCATCTCATCAACATCATTTGCCAAAAGGGCTAAATCATCAGCACAATCTAAATCAGAAATTTTCGTATCTCCAGCCCATTTAAGGCCAAAATCTTTCCCTTGAAGTGAATTTCGCATAACATAATCAATAACCAAGCTAAAGAGAAAAGGAGACAAAATGCACCCTTGTCGAACACCAGAAGTAATGCTAAACCACTTGCTACAAGCCTTACCAACTCTCACACACGACTCAGTGTTATTATAGAGAGCTTTCATTATGTTAACTAACTTGTCTGGTATACCATATGATCTTACAATCAACCACAAATTATGACGATCAACAGAGTCGAAAGTCTTTTTGAAATCAACAAAGCTAGCAACCAAAGGTTTCTGAAACTCTTAAACATTTCTCAAGAATCTGCCTAAGTGAAAATATCTGATCCACACATCCCCTACCACTTCTGAATCCACATTGCTCATCACGCAATTGACTGTCAACCAGATAATATAGTTTTAGCTAAAATAAAAAATTGCGAGAAGATGCTGTTAAAAACTTGCAAAAAGACGTTAATATTATTAAACGATGGTTAAACTCAAGTAAACTGTATCTAAATAGCAATAAAACCAGAAGGATGACTTTTCATTCACCTGGTTTCAAAATTAACAATAACTTAATTATTAAAACACAAATTAAACTGCACAAAATAGGGAACCATTTCTGAGCTAGATAACTGTGGCTGCATAAAAATAGACAGATTACATACAACAAAATATCTAGGATTACATTTCGACAGTACCCTCCGGTAAAACGTTCATACTGAGAAAATCTGCGACACATTAAGACTTTGTGCTTTGAAATTAAATAAATTGCGATACATTATGGACATTAGCATAATATGTATATTATATACATTATATTACATTACATACATTAACACATGTGTTATATTTTATAAAGCAATCTGTGAGTCCCTATTAAATCATTCCATAACGATACATGGAACAACTAACTTAACAAATATTAGAAACGTAGAACGTATTCAATCCTCAATAGCTAAAAATATACCAATTAAAGACCGCACACATCTAATTACAATCCAAGATACTTGGCTTCCATAAATTAAGGAAAATCAATTCAAAGCTCTATAACTTCTAATATAAGTTTTTTGTTTTGAAAAATGTGATTTCAGATAAAGATCTCAATCAAATAAATCAATACCTCGATTTTCAACAATATTTGTTCAGTATTTAATCAGTTATGGAAGTTTGAATATTTAACAACAGCAATGCCAGATACAAAACGTAACTTCAGAAGTTAATCAAAACTTAGTAATAAGTATTATATCAAAGTGTTTAATAAATAAGTTTATATTTTAGAACTTTGTGTAAAGAATTCTTTCACTGTTCTTCAGTTTTGTATAAGTTTCCTAAGACTGGCATTACTGTTGTTAAATATTCAAACTTCCATAACTCATTAAATACTGAACGAATGTTGTTGAAAATGGAGATAGTGATTTATTTGATTGAGATCTTTATCTGCAATAACATTTTTCAAAACAAAAGAAACTTATTTTAGAAGTTATAGAGCTTTGATGTTAGCTTTCCATTGACTTAGCATAGGAAATTTCCTTAATTTATGGAAACCAGTGTAGATTTATTTACTTGGATATTTTACCTTACCAGAGCCTATGTTAATATAACACAGTTATGCGTAACATTTTTGACAACACACATAAAAGTAAAGTCCGGCATGATAAAAACACAAGATTTAAAGAAAAAAAATTATTTTCAACTACCGAATTTTACAAATAACTATGGCAAGTGCAGAAGCGGCTGCAAAATTCCACACATTTTTAATCTCTTACCAAGGCAACTGCTAGCCGTAAATTCTTTTCAGAGAATTAAAATACGAATTAAACAGATTTTTATTAAAAAATTAGATAATTAATATTAACACCTACTAACAAATTATGTAAATCCCGATGTTATTTTGAAATATTCTAAATGAAAAAAGGTAAAATGTTTAGTAAAGAGAGCATATTATTTAATGTCGAAATTTTCAACTGAATTGGTGTTATGTCAATATATTATTCTCTCTTGCAGATAAGCTGCTAGCTTTGCGGGACATTTGTAGGTAGAAATGATTTATTTGAATTCTTCTGAATAAATAAACGATTAAAAAAAGTGGTCAGAGTGTGGGAAAAAGTGGTAACGGGTGAGGAATTTCGCAGCGGAAGTGTCAGTACGGAGGATTGTGAAAGGGAATGGCAGACCCACGACAGCAAGAACTGCTGGTAAAAGTGTACTCCTGTAAAATGCGATGAACGATCATCATCGTTTTCCAGGGGTTAAAGAACATCTTGGAAGTCATAGGTTTCAAAGTGATGATGACCTGGAAATAGAATTGAAATGATGGCTGAGGAAAATGGACGCGAATTTCTATTCTTAAGGAATAGAACGCCTCGTCCCACGATATGATGTGCCTCAATATTTACGGAGAATATATCAGAATCCTTTCAATGTCGATAAGTTGTTCGATGAGAGTAGAATTACCCTGAATTGTTCGTATTGGGGATTGTAATAAAAAACCTTGAACTGCAAGCCTTGTAAACTTCCTGACCGAATAGCTATCAAATGAAAGAAGTAAATAGATTATCAAGAGAATTTAAATCATCTACAATATTAAAGAATTATTCTCGTATGCCACCAACTTTATTTAATATGAATGCCGAAAAGACTAAGAAAGAATGGAATTGAAAATATAAAGGAATGGATATGCCAACTGTAGGAGAACACATATTATTTTTTCCAAATGATCAAATAACACATAGAAAAAGATGATTTAAAATATATCATGAGGAAATTAAAAAAAATGTGTGAAACAGGAAATGAAAATAAATTTTGAAAAAATAAATATCTTGGAGCAGCAGATAAGATTTTCAGGTTAATGGAGAAATGTTGAGAAAGGTGACCATATTTAGGTATTTGTGATCAAACATTCATGAGAAATATACAGAAAGGTGACCATTGCATGAATTCGTGATCTATAATTTTTGAGAAATGTAGAGAAAGGTGGCCACGTTTAGGTATTTGTGATCAAACATTCATGAGAAATGTAAAAAAAAAGTTTGAGTATAAATGTAGAAAAAGGTGATCACGTTTTGTCATGAATGACTGTGATCACGTTTTGTCATGAATGACTGTGATCACGTTTTGTCATGAATGACTGTGATCAGTCATTTATGACAAATGTAGAGAAAGGTGACCACGTTTAGGTATTTGTGATCTGTCGTTCATGAGAAATGTTAAAAAATTGGCCATGTTTATGTATTTGTGGTGTATCGTACATGAGAAATGTTAAGAAAGAAGACGATGTGTAGGTATTTGTGGTCTATCGTCCATGACAAATGTTAAGAAAGGGGACGATGTGTAGGTATTTGTGGTCTTTAAGAAAGGGGACGATGTGTAGGTATTTGTGGTCCATGACAAATGTAGAAAGGTGACCACGTTTAGGTATTTGTGGTCTATCGTCCATGACAAATGTTAAGAAAGGTGACGATGTGTAGGTATTTGTGGTCTATCGTCCATGACAAATGTTAAGAAAGGGACGATGTGTAGGTATTTGTGGTCTATCGTCCATGACAAATGTAGAAAGGTGACCACGTTTAGGTATTTGTGGTCTATCGTCCATGACAAATGTTAAGAAAGGTGACGATGTGTAGGTATTTGTGGTCTATCGTCCATGACAAATGTTAAGAAAGGGGACGATGTGTAGGTATTTGTGGTCTATCGTCCATGACAAATGTAGAAAGGTGACCACGTTTAGGTATTTGTGGTCTATCGTCCATGACAAATGTTAAGAAAGGTGACGATGTGTAGGTATTTGTGGTCTATCGTCCATGACAAATGTTAAGAAAGGGGACGATGTGTAGGTATTTGTGGTCTATCGTCCATGACAAATGTAGAAAGGTGACCACGTTTAGGTATTTGTGGTCTATCGTCCATGACAAATGTAGAAAGGTGACCAAGTTTAGGTATTTGTGGTCTATCGTCGATGGAAAATGTAGAAAGGTGACCACGTTTAGGTATTTGTGGTCTATCGTCCATGACAAATGTAGAAAGGTGACCACGTTTAGGTATTTGTGGTCTATCGTCCATGACAAATGTTAAGAAAGTTGACGTTGTGTAGGTATTTGTGGTCTATCGTCTATGACAAATGTAGAAAGGTGACACGTTTAGCTATTTGTGGTCTATCGTCCATGACAAATGTTAAGAAAGTTGACGTTGTGTAGGTATTTGTGGTCTATCGTCCATGACAAATGTAGAAAGGTGACCACGTTTAGGTATTTGTGGTCTATCGTCCATGACAAATGTAGAAAGGTGACCAAGTTTAGGTATTTGTGGTCTATCGTCGATGGAAAATGTAGAAAGGTGACCACGTTTAGGTATTTGTGGTCTATCGTCCATGACAAATGTAGAAAGGTGACCACGTTTAGGTATTTGTGGTCTATCGTCCATGACAAATGTTAAGAAAGTTGACGTTGTGTAGGTATTTGTGGTCTATCGTCTATGACAAATGTAGAAAGGTGACACGTTTAGCTATTTGTGGTCTATCGTCCATGACAAATGTTAAGAAAGTTGACGTTGTGTAGGTATTTGTGGTCTATCGTCCATGAAAAATATAGAAAGTTGACCACGTTTAGGTATTTGTGGTCTATCGTCCATGAAAAATGTAGAAAGGTGACCACGTTTAGGTATTTGTGGTCTATCGTCCATGAAAAATGTAGAAAGGTGACCACGTTTAGGTATTTGTGGTCTATCGTCCATGAGAAATGTTAGGAAAGGTGACGATGTGAGATATTTGAGGTCTATCGTCCATAAGAGATGTTAAGAAAGGTGACGATGTATAGGTATTTGTGGTCTATCATCCAGGAGAATGGTACATCCATGGAGGAAATGAGAAAAATAACAGAAGAAACCAGGAAAGCAATAGGAGATGCTAAATTCCGTTTTCAGAGAAATAGCAAAATTATTATTTTTTACCTAATTGGAGATTGCATTCTGATATATGGATCAGAGATATGGACTCTAACAAAATGGTTAATATCTAAAACAGTCGAAATGGATTTCTGGGGATTGCATGGAAGACAAGTATGAATAAAATGAGAAATGAAGAAATTAAATGAATTATGGAAGGAAAGGAATACATTGGAAAGTGTAGCGAGTAAAATAAACTGAAATACGATAAATGATGGAAAAAAGTGAAAGAAAATATGGAAATCGAATCCCATTGGAAGAAGGGGAAGACCAAGGAAGAAATGAAGAGATAATGTAGAGGAAAACTGGTCGAATAGAAGGAAGCGGAGAGAGATGCTCTCGAGAAACAGGCAAAGACCTAAAGAGAAATGGGAAGACCTTTCATTCTTTAAACATTCAGACCTCGCAAACCAGTATGATTTTGTCGAGACATTTAACATTTGCATTGCAGAGAGAAAAACATTTCATCGCTGTTATTCAAAAATCATGTGAGATCTTTAGCTGCACAAACTGTTAAGAGGGTTTACAGGTTAAAATTAATATTTATGTAACATATAATCTGAGCCGTCCCGTGGCCGAGTGGTTAGCACGCTTAGCTACTGATCTAAGGGACCTGGGTTCGAGCCCCGGGTTAGGCATGGATGTGTGTGTCGTTTTTCTGCTGAGGTTCTGCCATCCTCTCAGATCTCCTACTGTGGCATATAAACTGACAGGCTCCTGTCAGACCTCTGTGGCAAGCAGCTGCTTGAGGGGGTATTTATTTATTATTATTTTTATAATCTGAAAGATAGGTTTTGCAGCGTATTTTTACAATATTTGATATGGCTTATATCTGCATAAACGAGGGTTATTTTCTAATCAGACATCAGAAAAATAATCTAAATTTTGTTTCATGATTATTGGTAACTAGTGGGAGATATGAATGAAAAACATTATTGCATTGTAATGGGTTGTTTTACCTCTGAACGACACTTTTTTGCACACAGTGGTCAGGTCACAAGGACCCCGAAGGCTCAGAGAAGGTTGGGGGAGGAGACCCACTGGAACAGCTGTTGGGAGACAGATGGTAGCCTCCCATCAAGGCCATCCAGCGTGTTCTTTAGCGTGCACAGGGTATGGCTCTCCCGCACACGGGGCCAAGGTCGCATCCGACAGACGGCGGCGTTTCTAAGCCCATCGGTGTCCCGTACTGACCGTGAGCAGGGCGGGGAATTTTGCGGAGATAAATCTCAACGCTGACCCAGCTGTGACTCGAACCTGGGAATTGCAGATTACGAGCCTGGCGCGCTACCGACTGAGCCACCCCCTTTAATGTAATGAAAGTGTATGAACTGGTATGAACTGGCTATGTAATGAAATAAATAAACACTTTATCCATCTGTGCTATTATTATCTCAATTTGAAACGGAAGAGTACGCCATAGTTTCACAGTCAAAATAATGAAACAATTTTATGTGAAACTAACCATTTTTTCACACACAAGTGGAATAATCGTCGTTTTCTATATTAAGCAATTTAGCTAATTGTTAAATTTCGAGAAAGTTTAGGTGATAATGTTCAATTAATGTTAAACTTTATTAATGATCTATTTTCTGTTGCCATGTCTTGATCTATCAGCGATAGACGAATTAAGCGTGAAACATTTTCTCTGAGTAACTGCGATGGGCGAGGTAAAAATAAACTCAGCAAATATCACTAATTTCTGTATACAACAGAGTATGTAAAGGTTAAAGGGATAAAGAGAGGACATATTTTATTCCTTTAATCTGAATAACAAAGAGTAAAGGATCATTTTCAGTATGCTTTCTCATTCCTAGTAATTTATGTAATCTTCGAAAACTTTGCTTAAAAACCACTTTTTGTGGTATGGTTCAATAAGTAAATACAATAGTGTTAAAAATGCTTGTTATGATAAATAATACTGATAGGGCTGATGATTTATTGGAGGAAGGTTTGCAGATTGAGAATCCCGATTAACTGTCATCAAGAAACGTTAAGAGATTCTCTGGGAGTCTGCGTGGACCAAGGTCATTTCTCAGAGTTGAAATAAGCGGATGGGTTAATGTATACCTTACGACAGAAAATGAAACATTGATATCTGTACATATCAATGAAGGTAAAGACTGAGGGAATGAAAGAATGAGAAGAAATACTGTAATCTTATACCAACGGTGGTTTCGTTGTTAATAATTCGTGGCATCCAGACTTGAGTGTCCGCGTTTCTACGAGAAAAATCAAGACTGGATACTGCGAACCAGGCTGGATAATTATAGCACACTACAAACGTGAAGCGTGTAGCAGCAAGTGGGCATGTACTTATATGCAGGGCCAGATCTAGGGGGGGCAAGGGACCATGTACCCTCCTTCAGAATGCTAATAATAGTAATTGCGGCAAAAAATTATTAAACTTATTTATATTTCATGCATTTTTCAAGAAAGTTTTTAAAGACCTCTAAAGCGGAGGAGGAAAATGTTATACTGCATTGGAAATCCAGTCTCTTGCCCCTCCTTGCATTTTTTCGGCTCGAGGTGTTTCTTGCCGCCCCCTCCCCCTCTCGATTTTTTTCTAGATCCGATGTTACTTGTGTTGGACATTAGAAGAACAATTAATAAAAAATAAATAAATAAATACCCCCTCAAGCAGCTGCTTGCCACAGAGGTCTGACAGGAGCCTGTCAGTTTATATGCCACAGTAGGAGATCTGAGAGGATGGCAGGACCTCAGCAGAAAAACGACACACACACATCCATGCCTAATTCCGGGGCTCGAACCCAGGTCCCTTAGATCAGTAGCCAAGCGTGCTAACCACTCGGCCATTAGTATGTCATAAATCATATTTTTAAGAAAAATCGAAATGAAAGTGTTTGTAGAAGACGTAAGTCTGGTGAATTGATTTCTAAAAATTTTATTAAGATAGAATAGTAATGCATCTCAGACACATAAAAGTATCCTCCTCCTCCTCCTCCTCCTCCTCAAGCAGCCATGGGCTACGGAGGTCAAACCAGACCGTGAAATTTAGTTCTCCAAGCAAGTCTATCTTAAGCTACATCTACTGCATCTGGCCACTGCACACCAATTCTAACAAGGTCCTGTTTGACATTGTCTTCCCAAAGCATCCTAGGTCTCCCCTTCTTTCTGAGGCCTTTAGGCACACTGTTCATAACCCTATTCGCCAATCTATAATTATTCATACGGGCAACATGGCCAAACCAACGGAGTCTCTCTCTGCACAATATGCTGCTTAAAGGAAGTTGCAAACTCCTTTGCCTAATCTCATCATTAGTTACAAAGTTACACCACCTAATGCCCAAGATACTGCGTAAACATCTGGAATCAAAAGCATCTAGTTTCCTGTTATGTTGCTTAAAAAGTGTCCAAGTTTCACTACCATAACGAACCCTAGAAAGAACCAAACTTTTATACAGTCAAAATTTAGTCTTTAGGTGTATACGCCTATTTCTCCACACTCTCCATAGATTCTTAAAAGTCCCGGCAGCAATCCCTATACGTCTGTTAATCTCATGCCGCACATTACCATTATCTGTTACATAGCTCCCAAAATAATTAAACTGTGACACCTGCTCAAGACTGCAACCATTCAGATTAATTGAATCACAGCCTGCCTGACCAATTTTCATCACTTTAGTTTTCTCTCTGTTTATAACCAAACCTACTCTACTACCAGTTTCATCAACAGCTCGAATGAAAGAGATCATCTCATCAACATCATTTGCCAAAAGGGCTAAATCATCAGCACAATCTAAATCAGAAATTTTCGTATCTCCAGCCCATTTAAGGCCAAAATCTTTCCCTTGAAGTGAATTTCGCATAACATAATCAATAACCAAGCTAAAGAGAAAAGGAGACAAAATGCACCCTTGTCGAACACCAGAAGTAATGCTAAACCAATTGCTACAAGCCTTACCAACACACGACTCAGTGTTATTATAGACAGCATTCATTATGTTAACTAACTTGTCTGGTATACCGTATGATTTCACAATCAACCACAAATTATGACGATCAACAGAGTCGAAAGCCTTTTTGAAATCAACAAAGCTAGCAACCAAAGGTTTCCGAAACTCTAAACATTTCTCAAAAATCTGCCTAAGTGAAAATATCTGATCCACACATCCCCTACCACTTCTGAATCCACATTGCTCATCACGCAATTGACTGTCAACCAGATTCTTAATTCTATTAAGCACAATCATGGAAAGAACTTTGCCTGGAACAGAGAGTAGGCTGATACCCCTATAGTTATCACAAGAACTGCGATCACCTTTTTTGAAAATAGGGATAACAATAGCTCTGGTAAAATCCTTAGGAACCATGCCTTTATCATAAAAGTTATTCAGAATTTCAGTCATCCAAGTGAAACATTCCCAGCTCTAAGCATTTCTGTAGTAATTTCATCTACCCCTGGGGATTTATGAAGTTTAAGTTTAGAAACAGCCAAAATAACTTAGATTGTGTTATAGGGCCAACATTAAAGCCACAATGCATCTATCATCATTGCAAACAATGGAAATAGAACTAACCGCATTGTTTAGAATATCACTGAAATGCTCAGCCCATCTAGCCATGACAGAATACTCCCCTTCTATAACCTTACCTTATTTATCCTTCAATCCCTGTATAACCTGTCCGTTTTCTACCACACAAAACATTAATTATCTGGTACAGCTCTCTGCTGTTGTGCTGTCTAACTGCTTCCTCGGCTTTGTCAGCCAAACCATCAAGCCAAAGATTCTTATCAGCAGCTAACTGATCTTTTACACGTTTATTAAGTTCTCTGTAATGCTTTGTATTAGGACTAGTAGGGTATTGATTAAGGGCATTCCTGCAGTTCTTTCTTTCCGAAATAAGCTCAAGTGCCTTATCACTCAGATAATTTTGCCTCTTCTGCTCCTTTTTTCCTAAAAGAGTACTGTTAGTGTCCAAAAAAGCCTGTTTAAAATGATCCCATTCTTCCTCAAATTCAGTAGTAAGCATTCCATGACCGTCATAATGACTATAAGGTAACCTATCATGGTAAGCTTTAGCTATAACTGGGTCTTTCAGAGCTTCAGTGTTAAAAGCAAATTTTTTAACCCTAGCACAACACTTTTTAATTTTAAGTTGCAAGACACTTTTAACAAGGTATTGGTCAGATCCAATTTCAGCTCCCCTATATGACCTGGTATTCCTAACAGAACTAGCCCATTTGCTGTTAATTAATATATAATCAATCATATTCTTATGCAGCCCATCGGGTGAAACCCATGTGTACTTATGTATGTCGCGGTGTTTGTAATAAGTGCTAGTTATTCTGAATCCATTGAGTTTACTGACCTGTAAGAGACGTTGCCCATTGATATTGCAGTTACCAATACCAAAAGGGCCTATTACTCCTCCCCAAAGGACAGAGTCAGTACCAACTTTGGCATTGAAGTCACCAAGAACAAGGGTAATATCTCCTTTCTTGACAGAATTCAAAATATCCTGAAGTTGTTCATAAAACCTATCCTTCTCATCCTCATCGGCATCCTCAGTGGGGGAATAACAGCAGATAACATTCAAGTTTTAACGCTTGTCTGAAATTTTGCTGTAAGAAACCTTTCATTAATGCACTCATATCCTGGAAGAGCATCACTAGTGTGCCTGCTGAGAAGCAGACCCACGCCTTGGTGATGCTTATTGTCGTCTCTCCCTGAAAAGAGAAATTTAAGATTATTTTTAAGAATCTGACCTTTATCTGTCCATCTGGTCTCTTGCAAGCCGAGAATATCTAAATTATAATGGTGGAATTCTTGTGTGAGGACATCAAGAGAAAAAGCTCTGTGCAGAGTCCTCACATTCCAACTACCTATGGAGAGAAAATGGTTAGTGGGATGTTTAAAGAAACTATGTTTATTGAGAGAGGGAATGCCGACAATATCAAACAGCCCCCTAATCGCAGACATGGGACAAAGACCCGTTCCCCCACCACTAAAGGCTGAAGCCATCTACACTGGAAGACTTCCTCCAATGTAGAATTTGACGATGCCAATAGAAGCAAAGAGTTCAGGTGCCTGCGATGACTTCTGCTCAGGATTATCCACCAGCTGATCAACATATCCTGTGAATCTATTCACTTGGGGCTGTCAACCCACAAACAAACAGAAAACACAGCGGAAGATTTTCCCTCCACAGAAGCCCACCAGTGCAGCAAAATCAGGATCCATAATCAAGCTCAAAGCCATATATCTGTCCAGTCCAGTGAGTTTATGTGGTCAACACCAGACCCTGTGTGGTTGACCACTCCTCAGCAGGGTAAAAAAAAAGAAAAGTAGCCATAGTTGTCCAGATCAGTAGGCCACACTAATCTGGCAGCCCTCTGTTTCCGTTCACTTCCACAAGACAGTATCTTTTTTGAAAGGTACTAACGGTCTGCACCACGAGAAGGCGGGGTCGGACATTAGGTGCTAGGCCTGGCCGGTTCTATGCATCATCACAGGGGATTGGTGCATAGCTCTCCTTCCAGTGACTACCTAGCTACCATTTACAGACCCATAAAAGTATAAAGCCTAAATTTTGGACTTGGACCATTGTGTTCTGAGCATTCCATATTACCGGAAGGCGAAAATTTTCTAGGATAAAAGAACCTACATTCATCTGGATCCTTTTAATACGGATTTCCGCATTATGCAAATTGAAAAGTTGATTAAGTTCCTTAATTTTAAAAGGAGGCTGTGAATCATTTCCTCTTTTGTTAAATGTAAGTATCGATGGATTTTAGAGGAAAAGCCTTTGAGATGGGTAATAAAATAAGGGTCCGTAAATCCAAGAGAAGTTTATCTCCAACATTTGGCTGCTGGTGTTCAAAATTGCATATTACTGTCAACTCTTATTGTACTATTTGTAAAGTAATTTTTTTGTATTTAATTTCCAATTTAGAAAAGTAAAAAACAAATTCGATGGATAAAATGCTACAAATATTATAATTTACTAATTAGAGCATCTAAAAATACATTAATATTCTGAATTAAATAACCTAAAAATAGCCGATACCTGGTTTAGTGGTAACGTATCTGACCACTAGCCCAGAGCTCATATATCTGTGTGGTTGTATGAGAAAACATCACAAGCCCATCTAGAGAATTGAAATTCTAAGTTATATCCGTTCTTTGTGAAGCAGCTTTTTCTCTTTTTTTTTTAAATGAAGAGTTTATTAATGGACTTTATGTCTCTCAAGTATCTCTTCCCATAGCCCAAAAATTTTTAACTATTAGGATCTGTCAATCATCAAGATTGGTTTAATCAACCTCGGTTAGGGAGACACACGCTTGGCTGCATAAGGATGCAATGAAGATCTGGATCGCGAGATGAACACGGTGACCTGGGATGTTTTCAATGGATATATGCATTCGGTGGAGAAAAAAGCATTTTCCATGCAGAGCATATAATTTAAAAATTGAAGTAGTGTAAGAAGTGCGCACTTCCCTGCAGAGTGATGCGGCAAATACCTGCACTGCGAGATGAAGACGGGGAGCGATGAGAGTGTGCAGGGAGAGGCTGCCCTCCTGTCACGTGATCGGAAGTAGAGGATCTTCGCTGCATGGTTAGCAGAGTGTGACAACATGCATGGGAGCATCACACCAACAGAGTTTTGACTCTGAACTCATACGTGGACCACATCATGGTGTCACAAAGCTCCATAAGGAGGGAGAGAAGAAATCTTGAGAGAAACTTCTTTTTCTACATTTTATATGAAGAAACGGAGCCTGCTTGATTTTTTTGGTCTATTTCCGGATTTCTGGGAATCTTTTCTTGTTGATTTTGCTTCCGTTTGTTGCTCTGAAACCTCAACACATAGCCTCAGGCAGCAGCCGGCTTTGATCAACTGCGCTGCGCTGATCGACCGAGGTGCTTGGTCGTAACTGTGCTCTTTGATAGAATCTGCATGATACGATCTCCAGTAGTCTCCAGTGTCTGTGGTTTTAGCCTTTGCACACAGAGAAGGAAGGGGGGGGGGGAAGTGTGTCGAACTGCCTTATCGCGCTGAAGAGGATTTCGTTTTTTCTGCTTCAGCAAGACCTGATAGCTTTTCTTGTTGAACTGTCCTTCATTGTCATGCAACAACTGCACCTTTTGCATGCACCAGTATTCTTGATCTTTAGGTATAACTTGTAGAAGAGTGGATCTTTGTTTTTTCTACGAGAGCCGTGCAGAATGGGGATGTAAATGGTTGAGTTGTTTTACCTCTTAGCGAACGTTTTTGCACACGATGGGCGAAAAGGCTATGTTATACTAGTCCCCAAAGCTTATAGGATGGTTCTGTTGTCTTATGTGTGAACGGCGCTTTGTTGCACACAATGGCCTAAATGGTTAAGTGATAAGTATCCCAAAACTTCAGAGCTAGATTAGATCGGTTTCTTGTGCTTCTGAGCTGCACGTTTTTACATATAATGTACCAATGACTAGGCTACAAGAACACGTGTCACGTGACACGAAGGTTGCCAGATCACTAATTTCTAAAAAAATCGTTGCCAGATATTTTTTCTAAATTCTGTAATCAACCATAGTGTTCGGATATTTTTTTGAACGACTGTACAGTGGGGTCGGCAATATTCGAGTCTGGCAATATCACGCTGGCGCACTATGTAATGAACATACCCTCTCCCCAGGGTGCAACTGATTCTTTGTAAGCTGGGCCTTACAGCAATAAATGTATCTCGGAATCGAGAAAAGTTTTCTTTTCGTTAAAATAAACTTATTTCTAATAACAAGGTGAAAAGAAGTGCATTTCTATAGAAACTTTTAAATTACTTTTCGTTGCATTTGTGCAATAAAATGCCAAAACTTCTCTAAAGTTTTTTTGCCCAAGAAATAAACTCAGTGAGCATTGAATTACGACCACCCGTATATTACTTTGTGGTCCTCTTTGGATTAGAATAACTGTGAACACGACGATTGTGATAAACCTCTAGAGAAATGTCCAGCCAAGTAAAAGGTGGTGCATCAGCCCATCGGATTGCCCGTTTCACAACATGCCATTCGATGGCACTGAAATCTCGGGATTGGCTGTCCGTGTGAGGCGGGTGAAGTCTTTGCAATGTTCTGCAAGCCTTTCCTGTACAATACGAAGATCTATAACAACATTCAAGTAGTTCATACTCTTTGTATGCTGTAGCGCCTGTATCAGAGAACCCCCTCTATCTCAAAAATAACACCATCCAGATCATGACACAACCTGCACTGTCTGTGAAATGCGCATGCGATCCGTTCTCATCCTGCTTTGTAGTTTTTGCCATACGTGCAGCTGGTGTTTCACTGGCACTAACAGTAATGACTTTTTTGAATCCTGATAAATTCTTCCGTTTGTTGCTTATTTGTGTCACTTTTTAATTTACCAGAAACTTTACCAGAATACCATTACTTTACCAGAAACTTTACCAGAAACTGAAGGTGCCACTGTTGGCCTACAGTAACTTTTATTCTATTCAGCATGTGGCAGGATGGTCACACTTCAATGGCCACTAAATGCTTATGTGAATATAATGTTCCAGTTTGCTGTTTCATTACTTTCGGTAGAATGATGATCAGACAGTTTGAGGTTATGAAATGGCTCCAGTATCCTTTGCCTTTCCTAATGATCACCTAGTTACAAAGCATTGCCAAACTAGTCGTTATGGCTAAGAAGCCAAACTAGTCAAACTAGTTAAGAAGCATTGTCAAACTAGTCAAGTAGTCAAACTAATCAAGAAGCATTGTCAAACTAGTCAAGAAGTCAAACTAATCAAGAAGCATTGTCAAACTAGTCAAGAAGTTAAACTAATCAAGAAGCATTGTCAAACTAGTTTCCATATTTAATCTTCTTAAAAGTTTTAACACTCTTTCCTGGGGGAGGTCACACGAATCCACGCCCATTGGTTATGCCTTAATATAATAATGCTTGAGGATTATTTTTTGAATTTTAGGATTATGTTCAAAATAAGTTTATTTTCATAAAAACACAAAAATATTTTTTACCAAAAAAATAACAGATGAGGAACACGAGGCTCTAGATTTGAAGTCTAGCATTTTTTTTACCACCGGTGCAAGATTTAACAAATTAGTTTCATCCATTTCGTATCACAGCTGAATTTGCACGTTTAGTTGTTTGTACGAGTGACTGAATGGGATATATTGTAATTACTCGAATCTAAGCCTCATATACATATTTCATTGTTCCCACTCTTTATAGGCTTTTATTCGCATAAAGTTTGACATTCGCTGACAGCTAACTTGACTGCTAATAGTGAACAGTGTCAAGTTATCAGTTTGAGGAATGTTTCGTCAGTAAACATCTGTATCTATCTCACTATGACATTCTATATTTTGCCGTTACCTTTCTTAGTAAACAACTCTGTCAGTATCATTTTTTAAATTTAATTACCGTTTTCCGTATAGAGGCTGTGTGTACCTCGGTATCAGTTACTAGTTTACTTTTCATAGTAAACCACTGCGTGATCTCAGTATTATTGAGTAGTTACTCTTACTTTATTGAACAAGCATTTGCATCTCAGTATTATTAATTTTAAATACATTGCAAACAACCATATCTGAATATTAGCTACCAGTTTTCTTAGTATATCTCAGCATTATATACTAGCTGTTACTTTTGAAAAATCTCACTATCACCTACTTGTTATTTTTTAAGTGGTATGGCTACTGATCTACGGGACCTGGGTTCGAGCCCCGGGTAAGGCATGGATGTTCGTGTTGTTTTCTGTTGAGGTCCTGCCATCCTCTCAGATCTTCTACTGTGGCATATAAACTGACAGGCTCCTGTCAGACCTCTGTGGCAAGCAGCTGCTTGAGGGGGTATTTATTGTATTTTTATTGCAAAATCAGGAGGAATGTATGAGAATATTTTTCGCTTGAAGCGAAACTTGAGAATTGTATTCGTGCTAATTTAAAGTTTTTCTTTTAAAAGACACTGAAGAAACAGAAGAAGCATATGAATATCATTCTTCTGTAGGCCAACGTTAAAAATATATATTCCTACTAATGTCATTTCTTAAGCATTTCTTGCGTAAAAAACGAAACAACTAAAACAGAATATCAAATAAATCAACAAGCAAGGTTTGAAAATGTAAGAATAATTTTTTCGGATAGAATTCAGCGTGCTAGTCGTATGCCGTGGAGTCTCAGAAGATATGCAACTGATGAGGTTAATTTAGCATTTATAACTTGAGACAGAATTTGAAAATTACTTCTCTTCGTAAAATCTTCAATAAAAAACACGTTAAAGGAACAGATATAAATTGTCTCTCATTACGGCCACACTTCGAAGAGCAGCATAAAAAATGCGGATATTATGTACACTTTTATTTTCAGAAGTTTAATGAAAAAATAAATTATCAAAATGTGGCAGCCGAATATTATTTGTAAATTGAGCTGCAGCTCACGGGCACTTGTGTTCGAATTATGAATGTTTCTTCTGTTGCTTTTCTGCTTAGGTGTAGTGTTCCTTACAGAACTTTTTTAAAGCGTATTCTATCAGACCTCTGTGGCAAGCAGCTGCTTGAGGGGGTATTTATTTTTTATTTATTATTCTACTGACAGTCTCCTCTCAGGCCTTTGAGGCAAGCAGCTGTTTGCTTGAGAGGTAATTTCGTTCTTTTTATAAGTATATTGGTTAAAAGAAACTAGACATGCAGCCTGCATCGTACAAATGTTCTCATACTCGTAGATCGTTAATGCAAAAAGAAGTCTTTAGTTATATATTAGTTAAATTAGTTAAGATAAGGAGACAGCATTTCTTTTCGGTAGGTAAAAGAAATTCGTTTTGATGCATATCTTCATTTGAAATTAATATGAATTCAGTAAGTCATTTCATCGTTGGTAAAATCTTTTTATGAGATTTTTGGAACTTTTGTCTTTTAAATTTAATCTGTTGTTTTCTACTCTTGATGACGACTTCGTCCACTAAAACTAATCCTCTCACCAAGCAGAGGCCAAATTTATTTTATTCTTCGTGTTACTCTGCCTTCAAAGTTTTCATTTCATGCATAACTTTTTTTACATTGGCTCCATGTTTGGAGAGACAAAGAAGAATAATGGTTTGCAAACCACCGCCGTTTTGAGAGTGAAGAAACGTTGAGACTTAATAATGTTATCTGCGACACTCCTCAAGCCACGAGTTTCATCTGATGTGTAACTCGTTAAAATTAGTCCCTATTTTGGCAGATGGAGTGGTTGGGTTGTTTTACCTCTGAGCGGCACTTTTTTGCACACTTTTTTGCATGGGCTAAATGGCCAGGTCACATGGACCCCGAAGGCTCAGAGAAGGTTGGGGGAGGGGACCCACTGGAACAGCTGTTGGGAGACAGATGGTAGCCTGCCGTCAAGGCCATCCAGCGTGTTCTTTAACGTGTACAGGGTATGGCTCTCCCACACACGGGGTCACAGGTGCTATTTTAACGTCCCATCCGACGGGCGGCGGTCTTTCCAAGCCCATCGGTGTCCCCCTACTGACCGTGGGCAGGGCGGGGTATTTTGCGGAGATAAATCTCAACGCTGACCCAGCTGGGACTCGAACCTGGGAACTACAGATTACGAGCCTGGCGCGCTACCGACTGAGCCACCCCCGCCCCACAGATGGAGTGGAGTGACCGATTACACATTTCTTGTTTTTTTGGAAGGAAGAAAGAAATGATAGGACTATCTCTCTAGAGCCTGTGGTACTTCCCGCTTCACAAGCTTTAATTTGGCATGGAACTCTTTACGATCTGCCGTTGTGTAGGAAAGACAGCGTGGAACAACTATTTCGGTAAATGAATAAAATCCAACTGATTAACAAATGGTGGGGCAAAAAGCAATAGACAAATTGGTAGATGCAAAAATTAAAGCATATATTTCTTTCATATGTGATTTATAAAGTAAAAAAATAAAATATAATACCAATGCTGAAATCCCTCGTTGATTTCATATTAACTTCAAACGAAGAAAGGGAGCCAGCACTAGTTTTTTTTGAAAGCTAAGAGAAAACAACTTTCGCTCCCTATTTTTTTAAAAGTTAATATAAATTAGTAAATGACTTCATCTCTGACCTTATATTTCTTTTTACATTTTAGGGTTTAATAGGAAGATATGTATTTTTCAATTTAAATATTTTATTTATTGTTTCTTAGTGTCAACTTCGTATGGCACTTTGCCAGTGAAAACTTATCTTTCTGTGCGTTACTTTGCATGTCATCAGCGTTCATTTGACATAAGACTCGTAACGATGAACTCATGGTTAACTTTCTTTGTAAACGATGTTAACGATGAACTCATGTTAACTCTTTGTTAACGATGAACTCATGTTAACTCTTTGTTAACGATGAACTCATGTTAACTCTTCGTTAACGATGAACTCATGTTAACTCTTCGTTAACGATGAACTCATGTTAACTCTTCGTTAACGATGAACTCATGTTAACTCTTCGTTAACGATGAACTCATGTTAACTCTTCGTTAACGATGAACTCATGTTAACTCTTCGTTAACGATGAACTCATGTTAACTCTTCGTTAACGATGAACTCATGTTAACTCTTCGTTAACGATGAACTCATGTTAACTCTTCGTTAACGATGAACTCATGTTAACTCTTCGTTAACGATGAACTCATGTTAACTCTTTGTTAACGATGAACTCATGTTAACTCTTTGTTAACGATGAACTCATGTTAACTCTTTGTTAACGATGAACTCATGTTAACTCTTTGTTAACGATGAACTCATGTTAACTTTCGTTGACCCTTTTTTTGTACTATATTTTGAGATAGCAATGACAAGCTTTCATTTGACACAGCACCTGTTCCTCTTGGCTGTTCTTCGAAATGTAATATACTAGAGCAGGGGTGGGCAATTGTTTTCGTATCTACACTGCGCATGCATATTGACGTGGCCGTCCTAGTGGAAAATACGAGACGAATTTTCGGTCGCGCACGGGAAGGAAATCTCGGTTCAAGGCGGATTTTTCTGACTGTCTTGGCGGGCCGCAAAAAACTCTTAGCGGGCCGCTATTTGCCCACCCCTGTACTAGAGTAATCGCTGAAGCATTTTCCAATTTTAATGGAAGTAGGGATGATTGGGACAAACGCTTTATAGCTTGTATCACTGGCCACGTTGCAAGATTTCATTTGATACATAACTCAATACGGTCGGTCATTGGGTTGGGAAGATATGCCGGAAAAATTATGTTGGTATGTAGTATAGGTTATATCAATATCTGTATCAATACCTGGATGGGTTATTGTCTACAAATTGTTCAGAAAACTGGAAAAAGGTAGGCGAAAAGCAATAGGAAGTTATGAAGAAACAGGATTTTTTATTTTACCCCATCCTCACAGTTTTAGAAACCTCGTGAAAAATTCGATTTTTCGTACGCCAATATCTACCCTTTGCACATTATTAGTTTGCAGATTGTTCGAAGAATCTCCCCATTCCTGCCGATGTCAAAAGGTCTTCCTGATATGAAAAAATACAAAACTTGATAAAGTTGAAAACACGTCACCTGCACGCATTAGTCATTTGATTTGGGAGAGGAGTCACGTGACGCTTCAGAGCCGCTGCTCACTGTACTCTCTTGCTGCATTCGTTGCTGTCAGCCAGAGCAAGACAATGCTGCGCGTAAAACCTCATGAATTGGCTCAGGTTCTTTCAGTTGCGATGACCCACTTTTCTGCCTTTATTGCTCGCTTAATCTTTTAGGCTTTGTGTCTGGGATCTGGTTTTGCCTTCGTAAGTTTAAAAGCGGCGAGCCATTTCGTTGCTGTTGTTTTCTTTATTGTTTTCGTATGTAGCATCCAGCAGTGGATTCGCTTTAAAGTTTCCAGCAAGACGTCATCAGAAGTTGGATTGGGATTTCACTTTACTGGCGAACATAGGCAGATCCTTTTTTTTGATTTTTCATCGCCTTGAGCACATTTTCTTGAAAGAAATTCCTATTTGCTTTTGAGGGCGTATTCTTCTCATAAGTCTTATTTTATTGCTTATTTAACGTTGGCATATAAAAATTTTTGCTCACATGGATTCCTTTCATAATTGTTATTTTTTCGTTGTAAAGGCAAGATTAGTTCAAATATGTTGTGTTTTAATAACGTTCACTTGGAAGCTGAAACAGTTTGAATACTTCGATTCAATATTCTACTGCAATTTTAATAGACGCCTCTGCATTCTTTTGCACATTTATTAGCTATAGAGGTATACGTCATTTTATGCACTCAATGATCTGTATAGATTAATGCATTATTTTGTGTCTGAAACTTTTTTTGTTTTGGAGTATGTATTTATTCACGTATTCAGTTTTTCTACATAGTTGGGTTGGGTTGTTTTACCTCTGAGCCGCACTTTTTTGCACACCATGGGCTAAATGGCCAGGTCACATGGACCCCGAAGGCTCAGAGAAGGTTGGGGGAGGGAACCCACTGGAACAGCTGTTGGGAGACAGATGGTAGCCTCCCGTCAAGGCCATCCAGCGTGTTCTTTAACGTGCACAGGGTATGGCTCTCCCACACACGGGGCCACGGCTTAACGTCCCATCCGACGGACGGCGGCCTTTCCAAGCCCATCGGTGTCCCCTACTGACCGTGGGCAGGGCGGGGAATTTTGCAGAGATAAATCTGAACGCTGACCCAGCTGGGACTCGAACCTGGGAACTACAGATTACGAGCCTGGCGCGCTACCGACTGAGCCACCCCCGCCCCATAGGCCTAAGTACATGGTGCTCAAAAGTTAAGCAACAGATGTAAAAATCGGCATATCTGTGCTATAATTGACAATAAATAACATAAGTTCTATGTTTTCCATAAAAAAACGATGCTGAGTTGAAATCTGCACGCATAATTTTCATTAAACACAGTTGCGCATGCTAAACAGGTAAGTATAAAAAGTCCCTCATTTGTACGTGTGCGTCGCTTCGTGTTCGAGTCTTGATGTACAACATCGGAGATAGCCAACCAAAAGGTAAATGGCTGGAAAAAATCTTTTGAATGAAGAGATGAGGTGGATAGCAATCGAGAGGATCGCGTCCGGGTGACATCAGTCTGCGGTAGCTGGATGACTAAATGCGAATCGTAGCGTTGTAAGACGCCTATGAAATCAATTTGAAACAAGCCAAACTATCTCTAGAAGACCTGTTCGTGGACATCCGAGGGCTGCATAGACTACGGACGACCGTTATCTGCTCCTAAATGCAAGTCCCCATTACACCCACACAGCACGCCAGCTCGCTTTCGTCATAGATCTATCCACGGGATGGGTTGTATCCCAGCAAACTCTGCCCAGAAGGCTTCATGAGGTTATCTTTAAGTTCATATTTATTAAAAGATCATCTTTATTAAAGATGACCAGTTGTTTGTCCCTATGATAATCCGGCCAGCGCAGAGCCCGATTGAATTGGTCTCGACAACATCGCAACTAGACTCAACGTCAACGGGGGGGGGGGGGGGGGGCATGTTTATCGATGAATCCCGATTCAGTCTGCAAACTGACGACTATTGGCCTGGAGACAGCCTGGAACCAGATATCATTTCATTGACATCCGGGAAAGAGACAGTTTCAGAGCTGGTGGTGTGTTGGTGTGAGAAGGCATCACTCAATGTCCGTACAGACCTTCATGTCTTCCCAGGAGGGACTGTGACAGCTGTAAGCTCTGGCATTGAGATCCTCGAACGTTTTCAGTTCGTCCATTTCTCGCAACAATGGGTCCTAATTCGGGGTTAATGGACGATAACGTTCGCCCTAACAGAGCTGGCTAAGTGGACCTTGAGAGTGAAATCATGGGCCGTGTGGACTGGCCTTCCCGATCACCTGACCTAAATCCAATAGAACATGTTTGAGTTCTCTAGGACGACCCATCGTCGGTCGCAATCCTCCTCCCAGGACCCTAGGAGCTCTGATCTGCATTCATGCATGAATGACAATTACTACCTCAAACTCTTATTGACACCCTGATCTATAGCATGGCGAGTCATTGGGCAGCCTGTATCGCTGTCCGAGGTGATCACTCACCATATTACAGATTTGTTATCATTCGACTATTTCATGCAATTTTGAGCTAATTATTTTCTAATTTGAATAGCTAATTAATTATTCACGTGAATTCGTTAGTTTTTCGGGTATTAGTGAGATATATGATCATGGACTTCACCTCTTCGTGTCATTGAAATCCAACGGACTTGTTTGTAATTCGTGTTTTTGTGTTTGTTGTTTAACCTTTGAGCATCAGTGTATCACTTTAAGCTCTCAGTTCTTTATAGAGTGAAAGGTATTGATCAACATGAAAGGGCGTAGCGAAGAAACTGATTAGAGAGAGGAGATGATAATTTTCCAAATCGGATAGCATATTTTACCAGCTTAGATAATAAGTACTTCACATAAATTTAATTATGTCTCTGGGGGGGGGGGGCTTCGCTGCTCCCCAAGATTTTCCCAACTGCCCAGGCCACTTGTTGCCAGGTTACCCGCGATTTCTCAGAAAAAATGATCACTTTCTACATCTGAACTGAATTTTATCCCGTCACTTCGAATTATCCCAGCTCCGCAAAACTTTGCAGAGTTGTCCCGATTTTGCCAACATTCCAAGATTTTGCACAGTTGTCTCTATTTTGCCAATTCTAAGATTTTGCCAAGTTACCTGCAATTTGCCGACTGGCCATAATTTTACAAAAAAAATCCCAAATTTTACATCTCACTTGAATTTTACCAAGTCACTTCGAATTTTGCCAGTTCCCTAAATTTTGCCAACTTTCCTGAATTTTACAAAAAAAAAAGGTTTTCACAACTCACCTGGATTTTACAAATTCATTTCGAATTTTGAACCTCCCCAACTTCCTCCCATCCTCCCCATAGTTAGACCCTGTCAACATGATAAATATTCTTCACAGACCAAAGCATTATTTTTATGCGAAATTTTGTAACTAAGCTTGTGTATTAATTCATATTTTCAATTTTCTATATAAGCCCATACAATATTTCCCACGTAATATTACATATAGGCCTATGTAATATTTATATTGAGTTTTCAATATGAGAGTAAGGAATATTTAAGTGTTATTTTCTGTATCGGCCTCTGTATTGTTTCACATGTTCAGTCTTCTCTACATCTATGTCAATGCACTCAGGGGCATAGCGAAGGGCAATAATTGAAGGGGGGAAGAAAGAAAATTTTCCAATTCTGATATCAAATTTTGCCAACTGAGAAAAATAAGTACTTGTACTTATATTTAATTTTGTGTCCATTATAAGAGCATAAATTATTAATGTATTAATAAAATATAAGAATTAATCCATGTCCATTTATTATTAATAATTTAATTATAAATAATTATAATTTATTTTTAATTTTTTTTTACCATTTATTGAAATTTACTATTTTTATTACATAGAGATATACTTCGAAGGGTAAAGTGCCACTTTAAAAATTTTTGCTAATGCAAACCACACAAAATTCGGTATCAAAAAGCTTAAAATTCGATATAGCGAAGTTTTTATTAACAATTATATAAAATAATTAATATTTGCTTGCTGAAGCAGAGAAAAATGCTTTAACTCTGTTGTTTATTTCCTATTCATAAATTCATGCTTTAAAGAGAAATAATCTTTCAGATAATGCATGTAGGTGTTACTCAACTTTGCTGGTTATGTCACTGCAAGGACTGAAAATACTACTAAATGTATTTGGTATCTCCACAGTTTAACAATCGGTAATTTATTATGGATCATTTATAAGACATCACGGTTTAATAAGTAACTTTGCTGGTTATGTCACTGCAAGGACTGAAAATACTACTAAATGTATTTGGTATCTCCACAGTTTAACAATCGGTAATTTATTATGGATCATTTATAAGACATCACGGTTTAATAAGTAACTTTGCTGGTTATGTCACTGCAAGGACTGAAAATACTACTAAATGTATTTGGTATCTCCACAGTTTAACAATCGGTAATTTATTATGGATCATTTATAAGACATCACGGTTTAATAAGTAACTTTGCTGGTTATGTCACTGCAAGGACTGAAAATACTACTAAATGTATTTGGTATCTCCACAGTTTAACAATCGGTAATTTATTATGGATCATTTATAAGACATCACGGTTTAATAAGTAACTTTGCTGGTTATGTCACTGCAAGGACTGAAAATACTACTAAATGTATTTGGTATCTCCACAGTTTAACAATCGGTAATTTATTATGGATCATTTATAAGACATCACGGTTTAATAAGTAACTTTGCTGGTTATGTCACTGCAAAGACTGAAAATACTACTAAATGTATTTGGTATCTCCACAGTTTAACAATCGGTAATTTATTATGGATCATTTATAAGACATCACGGTTTAATAAGTAACTTTGCTGGTTATGTCACTGCAAGGACTGAAAATACTACTAAATGTATTTGGTATCTCCACAGTTTAACAATCGGTAATTTATTATGGATCATTTATAAGACATCACGGTTTAATAAGTAACTTTGCTGATTATGTCACTGCATAGACTGAAAATACTACTAAATGTATTTGGTATCTCATGAGTTTAACAATCGGTAATATATTATGGATCATTTATAAGACATCACGGTTTAATAAGTAACTTTGCTCGTTATGTCACTGCATAGACTGAAAATACTACTAAATGTATTTGGTATCTCATGAGTTTAACAATCGGTAATTTATTATGGATCATTTATAAGACATCACGGTTTAATAAGTAACTTTGCTGGTTATGTCACTGCATAGACTGAAAATACTACTAAATGTATTTGGTATCTCCTGAGTTTAAAAATCGGTAATTTATTATGGATCATTTATAAGACATCACGGTTTAATAAGTAACTTTGCTGATTATGTCACTGCATAGACTGAAAATACTACTAAATGTATTTGGTATCTCATGAGTTTAACAATCGGTAATATATTATGGATCATTTATAAGACATCACGGTTTAATAAGTAACTTTGCTGGTTATGTCACTGCATAGACTGAAAATACTACTAAATGTATTTGGTATCTCATGAGTTTAACAATCGGTAATTTAATATGGATCATTTATAAGATATCAGGGTTTAATAAGTAACTTTGCTGATTATGTCACTGCATAGACTGAAAATACTACTAAATGTATTTGGTATCTCATGAGTTTAACAATCGGTAATTTATTATGGATCATTTATAAGACATCACGGTTTAATAAGTAACTTTGCTGGTTATGTCACTGCATAGACTGAAAATACTACTAAATGTATTTGGTATCTCATGAGTTTAACAATCGGTAATTTAATATGGATCATTTATAAGATATCACGGTTTAATAAGTAACTTTTCTGATTATGTCACTGCATAGACTGAAAATACTACTAAATGTATTTGGTATCTCATGAGTTTAACAATAGGTAATTTATTATGGATCATTTATAAGACATCACGGTTTAATAAGTAACTTTGCTGGTTATGTCACTGCATAGACTGAAAATACTACTAAATGTATTTGGTATCTCATGAGTTTAACAATCGGTAATATATTATGGATCATTTATAAGACATCACGGTTTAATAAGTAACTTTGCTGGTTATGTCACTGCATAGACTGAAAATACTACTAAATGTATTTGGTATCTCATGAGTTTAACAATCGGTAATTTAATATGGATCATTTATAAGATATCACGGTTTAATAAGTAACTTTGCTGATTATGTCACTGCATAGACTGAAAATACTACTAAATGTATTTGGTATCTCATGAGTTTAACAATCGGTAATATATTATGGATCATTTATAAGACATCACGGTTTAATAAGTAACTTTGCTGGTTATGTCACTGCATAGACTGAAAATACTACTAAATGTATTTGGTATCTCATGAGTTTAACAATCGGTAATTTATTATGGATCATTTATAAGACATCACGGTTTAATAAGTAACTTTGCTGGTTATGTCACTGCATAGACTGAAAATACTACTAAATGTATTTGGTATCTCATGAGTTTAACAATCGGTAATTTATTATGGATCATTTATAAGACATCACGGTTTAATAAGTAACTTTGCTGGTTATGTCACTGCATAGACTGAAAATACTACTAAATGTATTTGGTATCTCATGAGTTTAACAATAGGTAATTTATTATGGATCATTTATAAGACATCACGGTTTAATAAGTAACTTTGCTGGTTATGTCACTGCATAGACTGAAAATACTACTAAATGTATTTGGTATCTCATGAGTTTAACAATCGGTAATATATTATGGATCATTTATAAGACATCACGGTTTAATAAGTAACTTTGCTGGTTATGTCACTGCATAGACTGAAAATACTACTAAATGTATTTGGTATCTCATGAGTTTAACAATCGGTAATTTATTATGGATCATTTATAAGACATCACGGTTTAATAAGTAACTTTGCTGGTTATGTCACTGCATAGACTGAAAATACTACTAAATGTATTTGGTATCTCATGAGTTTAACAATCGGTAATATATTATGGATCATTTATAAGACATCACGGTTTAATAAGTAACTTTGCTGGTTATGTCACTGCATAGACTGAAAATACTACTAAATGTATTTGGTATCTCATGAGTTTAACAATCGATAATTTAATATGGATCATTTATAAGATATCACGGTTTAATAAGTAACTTTGCTGGTTATGTCACTGCATAGACTGAAAATACTACTAAATGTATTTGGTATCTCCTGAGTTTAAAAATCGGTAATTTATTATGGATCATTTATAAGACATCACGGTTTAATAAGTAACTTTGCTGATTATGTCGCTGCATAGACTGAAAATACTACTAAATGTATTTGGTATCTCATGAGTTTAACAATCGGTAATATATTATGGATCATTTATAAGACATCACGGTTTAATAAGTAACTTTGCGGTTATGTCACTGCAAGGACTGAAAATACTACTAAATGTATTTGGTATCTCATGAGTTTAACAATCGGTAATTTATTATGGATCATTTATAAGACATCACGGTTTAATAAGTAACTTTGCTGGTTATGTCACTGCATAGACTGAAAATACTACTAAATGCATTTGGTATCTCATGAGTTTAACAATCGGTAATTTATTATGGATCATTTATAAGACATCACGGTTTAATAAGTAACTTTGCTGGTTATGTCACTGCATAGACTGAAAATACTACTAAATGTATTTGGTATCTCATGAGTTTAACAATCGGTAATTTATTATGGATCATTTATAAGACATCACGGTTTAATAAGTAACTTTGCTGGTTATGTCACTGCAAGGACTAAAAATACTACTAAATGTATTTGGTATCTCATGAGTTTAACAATCGGTAATTTATTATGGATCATTTATAAGACATCACGGTTTAATAAGTAACTTTGCTGGTTATGTCACTGCATAGACTGAAAATACTACTAAATGTATTTGGTATCTCATGAGTTTAACAATCGGTAATTTATTATGGATCATTTATAAGACATCACGGTTTAATAAGTAACTTTGCTGGTTATGTCACTGCATAGACTGAAAATACTACTAAATGTATTTGGTATCTCATGAGTTTAACAATCGGTAATTTAATATGGATCATTTATAAGATATCACGGTTTAATAAGTAACTTTTCTGATTATGTCACTGCATAGACTGAAAATACTACTAAATGTATTTGGTATCTCATGAGTTTAACAATAGGTAATTTATTATGGATCATTTATAAGACATCACGGTTTAATAAGTAACTTTGCTGGTTATGTCACTGCATAGACTGAAAATACTACTAAATGTATTTGGTATCTCATGAGTTTAACAATCGGTAATATATTATGGATCATTTATAAGACATCACGGTTTAATAAGTAACTTTGCTGGTTATGTCACTGCATAGACTGAAAATACTACTAAATGTATTTGGTATCTCATGAGTTTAACAATCGGTAATTTAATATGGATCATTTATAAGATATCACGGTTTAATAAGTAACTTTGCTGATTATGTCACTGCATAGACTGAAAATACTACTAAATGTATTTGGTATCTCATGAGTTTAACAATCGGTAATATATTATGGATCATTTATAAGACATCACGGTTTAATAAGTAACTTTGCTGGTTATGTCACTGCATAGACTGAAAATACTACTAAATGTATTTGGTATCTCATGAGTTTAACAATCGGTAATTTATTATGGATCATTTATAAGACATCACGGTTTAATAAGTAACTTTGCTGGTTATGTCACTGCATAGACTGAAAATACTACTAAATGTATTTGGTATCTCATGAGTTTAACAATCGGTAATTTATTATGGATCATTTATAAGACATCACGGTTTAATAAGTAACTTTGCTGGTTATGTCACTGCATAGACTGAAAATACTACTAAATGTATTTGGTATCTCATGAGTTTAACAATAGGTAATTTATTATGGATCATTTATAAGACATCACGGTTTAATAAGTAACTTTGCTGGTTATGTCACTGCATAGACTGAAAATACTACTAAATGTATTTGGTATCTCATGAGTTTAACAATCGGTAATATATTATGGATCATTTATAAGACATCACGGTTTAATAAGTAACTTTGCTGGTTATGTCACTGCATAGACTGAAAATACTACTAAATGTATTTGGTATCTCATGAGTTTAACAATCGGTAATTTATTATGGATCATTTATAAGACATCACGGTTTAATAAGTAACTTTGCTGGTTATGTCACTGCATAGACTGAAAATACTACTAAATGTATTTGGTATCTCATGAGTTTAACAATCGGTAATATATTATGGATCATTTATAAGACATCACGGTTTAATAAGTAACTTTGCTGGTTATGTCACTGCATAGACTGAAAATACTACTAAATGTATTTGGTATCTCATGAGTTTAACAATCGATAATTTAATATGGATCATTTATAAGATATCACGGTTTAATAAGTAACTTTGCTGGTTATGTCACTGCATAGACTGAAAATACTACTAAATGTATTTGGTATCTCCTGAGTTTAAAAATCGGTAATTTATTATGGATCATTTATAAGACATCACGGTTTAATAAGTAACTTTGCTGATTATGTCGCTGCATAGACTGAAAATACTACTAAATGTATTTGGTATCTCATGAGTTTAACAATCGGTAATATATTATGGATCATTTATAAGACATCACGGTTTAATAAGTAACTTTGCGGTTATGTCACTGCAAGGACTGAAAATACTACTAAATGTATTTGGTATCTCATGAGTTTAACAATCGGTAATTTATTATGGATCATTTATAAGACATCACGGTTTAATAAGTAACTTTGCTGGTTATGTCACTGCATAGACTGAAAATACTACTAAATGCATTTGGTATCTCATGAGTTTAACAATCGGTAATTTATTATGGATCATTTATAAGACATCACGGTTTAATAAGTAACTTTGCTGGTTATGTCACTGCATAGACTGAAAATACTACTAAATGTATTTGGTATCTCATGAGTTTAACAATCGGTAATTTATTATGGATCATTTATAAGACATCACGGTTTAATAAGTAACTTTGCTGGTTATGTCACTGCAAGGACTAAAAATACTACTAAATGTATTTGGTATCTCATGAGTTTAACAATCGGTAATTTATTATGGATCATTTATAAGACATCACGGTTTAATAAGTAACTTTGCTGGTTATGTCACTGCATAGACTGAAAATACTACTAAATGTATTTGGTATCTCATGAGTTTAACAATCGGTAATTTATTATGGATCATTTATAAGACATCACGGTTTAATAAGTAACTTTGCTGGTTATGTCACTGCATAGACTGAAAATACTACTAAATGTATTTGGTATCTCATGAGTTTAACAATCGGTAATTTATTATGGATCATTTATAAGACATCACGGTTTAATAAGTAACTTTGCTGGTTATGTCACTGCATAGACTGAAAATACTACTAAATGTATTTGGTATCTCCTGAGTTTAAAAATCGGTAATTTATTATGGATCATTTATAAGACATCACGGTTTAATAAGTAACTTTGCTGGTTATGTCACTGCATAGACTGAAAATATTACTAAATGTATTTGGTATATCCTGAGTTTAACAATCGGTAATTTATTATGGATCATTTATAAGACATCACGGTTTAATAAGTAACTTTGCTGGTTATGTCACTGCATAGACTGAAAATACTACTAAATGTATTTGGTATCTCATGAGTTTAACAATCGGTAATTTATTATGGATCATTTATAAGACATCACGGTTTAATAAGTAACTTTGCTGGTTATGTCACTGCATAGACTGAAAATACTACTAAATGTATTTGGTATCTCCTGAGTTTAACAACCGGTAATTTATTATGGATCATTTATAAGATATCACGGTTTAATAAGTAACTTTGCTGATTATGTCACTGCATAGACTGAAAATACTACTAAATGTATTTGGTATCTCATGAGTTTAACAATCGGTAATTTATTATGGATCATTTATAAGACATCACGGTTTAATAAGTAACTTTGCTGGTTATGTCACTGCATAGACTGAAAATACTACTAAATGTATTTGGTATCTCCTGAGTTTAAAAATCGGTAATTTATTATGGATCATTTATAAGACATCACGGTTTAATAAGTAACTTTGCTGGTTATGTCACTGCATAGACTGAAAATACTACTAAATGTATTTGGTATATCCTGAGTTTAACAATCGGTAATTTATTATGGATCATTTATAAGACATCACGGTTTAATAAGTAACTTTGCTGGTTATGTCACTGCATAGACTGAAAATACTACTAAATGTATTTGGTATCTCATGAGTTTAACAATCGGTAATTTATTATGGATCATTTATAAGACATCACGGTTTAATAAGTAACTTTGCTGGTTATGTCACTGCATAGACTGAAAATACTACTAAATGTATTTGGTATATCCTGAGTTTAACAATCGGTAATTTATTATGGATCATTTATAAGACATCACGGTTTAATAAGTAACTTTGCTGGTTATGTCACTGCATAGACTGAAAATACTACTAAATGTATTTGGTATCTCATGAGTTTAACAATCGGTAATTTATTATGGATCATTTATAAGACATCACGGTTTAATAAGTAACTTTGCTGGTTATGTCACTGCATAGACTGAAAATACTACTAAATGTATTTTGTATCTCCTGAGTTTAACAACCGGTAATTTATTATGGATCATTTATAAGATATCACGGTTTAATAAGTAACTTTGCTGATTATGTCACTGCATAGACTGAAAATACTACTAAATGTATTTGGTATCTCATGAGTTTAACAATCGGTAATTTATTATGGATCATTTATAAGACATCACGGTTTAATAAGTAACTTTGCTGGTTATGTCACTGCATAGACTGAAAATACTACTAAATGTATTTGGTATCTCCTGAGTTTAAAAATCGGTAATTTATTATGGATCATTTATAAGACATCACGGTTTAATAAGTAACTTTGCTGGTTATGTCACTGCATAGACTGAAAATACTACTAAATGTATTTGGTATATCCTGAGTTTAACAATCGGTAATTTATTATGGATCATTTATAAGACATCACGGTTTAATAAGTAACTTTGCTGGTTATGTCACTGCATAGACTGAAAATACTACTAAATGTATTTGGTATCTCATGAGTTTAACAATCGGTAATTTATTATGGATCATTTATAAGACATCACGGTTTAATAAGTAACTTTGCTGGTTATGTCACTGCATAGACTGAAAATACTACTAAATGTATTTGGTATCTCCTGAGTTTAACAACCGGTAATTTATTATGGATCATTTATAAGATATCACGGTTTAATAAGTAACTTTGCTGATTATGTCACTGCATAGACTGAAAATACTACTAAATGTATTTGGTATCTCATGAGTTTAACAATCGGTAATTTATTATGGATCATTTATAAGACATCACGGTTTAATAAGTAACTTTGCTGGTTATGTCACTGCATAGACTGAAAATACTACTAAATGTATTTGGTATCTCATGAGTTTAACAATCGGTAATATATTATGGATCATTTATAAGACATCACGGTTTAATAAGTAACTTTGCTGGTTATGTCACTGCATAGACTGAAAATACTACTAAATGTATTTGGTATCTCATGAGTTTAACAATCGGTAATTTAATATGGATCATTTATAAGACATCACGGTTTAATAAGTAACTTTGCTGGTTATGTCACTGCATAGACTGAAAATACTACTAAATGTATTTGGTATCTCATGAGTTTAACAATCGGTAATTTATTATGGATCATTTATAAGACATCACGGTTTAATAAGTAACTTTGCTGGTTATGTCACTGCATAGACTGAAAATACTACTAAATGTATTTGGTATTTCATGAGTTTAACAATCGGTAATATATTATGGATCATTTATAAGACATCACGTTTTAATAAGTAACTTTGCTGGTTATGTCACTGCATAGACTGAAAATACTACTAAATGTATTTGGTATCTCATGAGTTTAACAATCGGTAATTTAATATGGATCATTTATAAGATATCACGGTTTAATAAGTAACTTTGCTGATTATGTCACTGCATAGACTGAAAATACTACTAAATGTATTTGGTATCTCATGAGTTTAACAATCGGTAATATATTATGGATCATTTATAAGACATCACGGTTTAATAAGTAACTTTGCTGGTTATGTCACTGCATAGACTGAAAATACTACTAAATGTATTTGGTATCTCATGAGTTTAACAATCGGTAATTTATTATGGATCATTTATAAGACATCACGGTTTAATAAGTAACTTTGCTGGTTATGTCACTGCATAGACTGAAAATACTACTAAATGTATTTGGTATCTCATGAGTTTAACAATCGGTAATTTAATATGGATCATTTATAAGATATCACGGTTTAATAAGTAACTTTGCTGGTTATGTCACTGCATAGACTGAAAATACTACTAAATGTATTTGGTATCTCCTGAGTTTAAAAATCGGTAATTTATTATGGATCATTTATAAGATATCACGGTTTAATAAGTAACTTTGCTGATTATGTCGCTGCATAGACTGAAAATACTACTAAATGTATTTGGTATCTCATGAGTTTAACAATCGGTAATATATTATGGATCATTTATAAGACATCACGGTTTAATAAGTAACTTTGCGGTTATGTCACTGCAAGGACTGAAAATACTACTAAATGTATTTGGTATCTCATGAGTTTAACAATCGGTAATTTATTATGGATCATTTATAAGACATCACGGTTTAATAAGTAACTTTGCTGGTTATGTCACTGCATAGACTGAAAATACTACTAAATGCATTTGGTATCTCATGAGTTTAACAATCGGTAATTTATTATGGATCATTTATAAGACATCACGGTTTAATAAGTAACTTTGCTGGTTATGTCACTGCATAGACTGAAAATACTACTAAATGTATTTGGTATCTCATGAGTTTAACAATCGGTAATTTATTATGGATCATTTATAAGACATCACGGTTTAATAAGTAACTTTGCTGGTTATGTCACTGCAAGGACTAAAAATACTACTAAATGTATTTGGTATCTCATGAGTTTAACAATCGGTAATTTATTATGGATCATTTATAAGACATCACGGTTTAATAAGTAACTTTGCTGGTTATGTCACTGCATAGACTGAAAATACTACTAAATGTATTTGGTATCTCATGAGTTTAACAATCGGTAATTTATTATGGATCATTTATAAGACATCACGGTTTAATAAGTAACTTTGCTGGTTATGTCACTGCATAGACTGAAAATACTACTAAATGTATTTGGTATCTCATGAGTTTAACAATCGGTAATTTATTATGGATCATTTATAAGACATCACGGTTTAATAAGTAACTTTGCTGGTTATGTCACTGCATAGACTGAAAATACTACTAAATGTATTTGGTATCTCCTGAGTTTAAAAATCGGTAATTTATTATGGATCATTTATAAGACATCACGGTTTAATAAGTAACTTTGCTGGTTATGTCACTGCATAGACTGAAAATACTACTAAATGTATTTGGTATATCCTGAGTTTAACAATCGGTAATTTATTATGGATCATTTATAAGACATCACGGTTTAATAAGTAACTTTGCTGGTTATGTCACTGCATAGACTGAAAATACTACTAAATGTATTTGGTATCTCATGAGTTTAACAATCGGTAATTTATTATGGATCATTTATAAGACATCACGGTTTAATAAGTAACTTTGCTGGTTATGTCACTGCATAGACTGAAAATACTACTAAATGTATTTGGTATCTCCTGAGTTTAACAACCGGTAATTTATTATGGATCATTTATAAGACATCACGGTTTAATAAGTAACTTTGCTGGTTATGTCACTGCAAGGACTAAAAATACTACTAAATGTATTTGGTATATACTTCTGCGTGAGAATTACGTAACCAACGAATTGGAATATAAAACCTATCTGAAAAATAGGAAGGATAGAATTGTAATGGAGTTATTGATATGTGAAAGGGGGCATAGTTATTCTCAGTTAGTACACGGTTGGTTAAAAAAGAAGTATTTTTTTTGGTGAGTGCGCAGGAGGTTGATTAGTTTATTGGTGTGGATCGTGTTAGTAAACTAGTAAAGGAAAAGAAGAATTCGTTGTCTTGTGCGTGGTGATCAACGTCTGAAAAGAATTGGTTCTGAGAAACCAGTACACGTAGCTGCAGTTTTTTAGTACTTGAGGACTAAAATCTTAGAAGGAATTCATTTAGTTTTTTAAGGAAGTGGTAAGGATATTCTCGTTAGATTGAATATTTATTTACCAACATGATTTTATTGTTCCTTGAATGATATTAGCCTGGTTTTGTGATTTGGATGTGAATAGAATTGAGATAACGAATTCTTCTGAAATTGTCTTTTATTTGTTACAGAGTTTCGTGTCGGTTGACTTAGTCTGTTTATAAATAATTTTATCCATGCTTTTGTAATAAATTACATTGTTTTGCAATTAACATTGTAAAATATTTACTTGAACCCAAGTTGAGTACTCATCCATTTAATGTGTAACAATATATTTCATTGATTCACGGACGTAACTTGGTGGTGGGTTAAACTATTAATTTTATAAAAGCAATCTAAATTTTCAAAATTCACCAAACCTTTGCCAAGTCGCTTCTAAATTTGCTAACTCACGAAGATTTTGCCAACTTTCCTTAATTTTATAAAAAAAACCCTCAATTTTCCAACTCACCTGTATTTTGCCAAGGCGCTTTTGAGTCTTGCCAACTCACCAATATTTTCCTCTGATTTCCTTTGGCATCCCCCATCCCCCATAGCTACACCCCTGAATGCACTCTTAATCGTTCAGTTTTCTATATTGGTCTGCGTACTATTTAACACGTTTTATTTTCCACATAGGAGAATATACTGTTTTGTAGCAGAAGCCTAACGAAAATGGAATAATCAACGAGAGGGTGTTGCTATCTCAGGTCATAAGACTTTGGTCATCAGTTTATTTAAAATATATTTAAATATAATTTTTTAACCCCTTCCCTACCTTCCAAATATTTTGGTGAAACATAGCTATGCCACTGGGTCTATATACTATTTAATAGGTAAAAATCTATATACAATATAAATCTATGTATTAATCTACGTTCAGTTTTGTATTATCAATGTATCTATTATCCTTAACTAATATTTCAATATAGACCAAAATATTGTTTTAAACATTAAATTCCTTCCGCTGGTTTTCCTAACATCTGTCCAGCGCTTTCCCTTCTTCTACCCAGCTATGACTCTGGGGGGTCCTTGTGACCTGGCCATTTGTCCCATTTTGTACACAAAAGTAAAGCAACCGAAGAAAATTTTAAGGAGGTCATTGACCTCAGAAATTCGTTTCTTAGTTTCTGATTATTTCTGAGAAGACTACCGATTCATACTAAAGTTTAACAAATGCTGTACGATCTACGACGACTGCTTTATGGGAGTAATATAATAACAGAGTTCTAGTTAAGAATGCATTTGTAAAAAAAATACGTTTCATTAAGAACTGGATTCTAGGCGAAATGTAAACATGCCGAGTTCTGTGCATATTCGAGAAAGTTCCTTGAAGCTAGATCCGAGTCGGTGAAGGTCGTTCTCAAGGTTTGTTCTCTTGACATATCCACACGCCTTCGGATTGCCCTCCAAATGAAGCTAAATGTCCCTCCAGGCGATAACTGTTATTGATACAGGAAAAGCAGTCTAGTTTTCATTTGACACACACAAATAAGAGTGCACTGATTTCAAGGAAGCTGAAATTAAAGTTCTTATATCAGCATATTATAAAAGATTGTGCTGATGATCCATAATCAAAAATTAGCTGAAATTAAAGTTATTAGATCAGCATATTATAAAAGATTGTGCTGATGATCCATAATCAAAAATTAGCTGAAATTAAAGTTATTAGATCAGCATATTATAAAAGATTGTGCTGATGATCCATAATCAAAAATTTGCTGAAATTAAAGTTATTAGATCAGCATATTATAAAAGATTGTGCTGATGATCCATAATCAAAAATTTGTTGAAATTAAAGTTATTAGATCAGCATATGATAAAAGATAGTGCTGATGATCCATAATCAAAAATTATCTGAAATGAAAGTTATTAGATCAGCATATTATAAAAGATTGTGCTGATGATCCATAATCAAAAATTAGCTGAAATTAAAGTTATTAGATCAGCATATTATAAAAGATTGTGCTGATGATCCATAATCAAAAATTAGCTAAAATGAAAGTTATTAGATCAGCATATTATAAAAGATTGTGCTGATGATCCATAATCAAAAATTAGCTGAAATGAAAGTTATTAGATCAGCATATTATAAAAGACTGTACTGATGATCCATAATCGAAAATTAGCTGAAATTAAAGTTATTAGATCAGCATATTATAAAAGATTGTGCTGATGATCCATAATCAAAATTTATCTGAAATTAAAGTTATTAGATCAGCATATTATAAAAGATAGTGCTGATGATCCATAATCAAAAATTATCTGAAATTAAAGTTATTAGATCAGCATATGATAAAAGATAGTGCTGATGATCCATAATCAAAAATTATCTGAAATGAAAGTTATTAGATCAGCATATTATAAAAGATTGTGCTGATGATCCATAATCAAAAATTAGCTGAAATTAAAGTTATTAGATCAGCATATTATAAAAGATTGTGCTGATGATCCATAATCAAAAATTAGCTGAAATTAAAGTTATTAGATCAGCATATGATAAAAGATAGTGCTGATGATCCATAATCAAAAATTTGTTGAAATTAAAGTTATTAGATCAGCATATTATAAAAGATTGTTTATCTAAATTTAGATCAGCATATTATAAAAGATTGTGCTGATGATCCATAATCAAAAATTAGCTGAAATTAAAGTTATTAGATCAGCATATGATAAAAGATAGTGCTGATGATCCATAATCAAAAATTATCTGAAATGAAAGTTATTAGATCAGCATATTATAAAAGATTGTGCTGATGATCCATAATCAAAAATTAGCTGAAATTAAAGTTATTAGATCAGCATATTATAAAAGATTGTGCTGATGATCCATAATCAAAAATTAGCTGAAATTAAAGTTATTAGATCAGCATATGATAAAAGATAGTGCTGATGATCCATAATCAAAAATTTGTTGAAATTAAAGTTATTAGATCAGCATATTATAAAAGATTGTGCTGATGATCCATAATCAAAAATTAGCTGAAATGAAAGTTATTAGATCAGCATATTATAAAAGATTGTGCTGATGATCCATAATCAAAAATTAGCTGAAATTAAAGTTATTAGATCAGCATATTATAAAAGATTGTGCTGATGATCCATAATCAAAAATTAGCTGAAATTAAAGTTATTAGATCAGCATATTATAAAAGATTGTGCTGATGATCCATAATCAAAAATTTGCTGAAATTAAAGTTATTAGATCAGCATATGATAAAAGATAGTGCTGATGATCCATAATCAAAAATTATCTGAAATGAAAGTTATTAGATCAGCATATTATAAAAGATTGTGCTGATGATCCATAATCAAAAATTAGCTGAAATTAAAGTTATTAGATCAGCATATCATAAAAGATTGTGCTGATGATCCATAATCAAAAATTAGCTGAAATGAAAGTTATTAGATCAGCATATTATAAAAGATTGTGCTGATGATCCATAATCAAAAATTAGCTGAAATTAAAGTTATTAGATCAGCATATTATAAAAGATTGTGCTGATGATCCATAATCAAAAATTAGCTGAAATGAAAGTTATTAGATCAGCATATTATAAAAGATTGTGCTGATGATCCATAATCAAAAATTATCTGAAATTAAAGTTATTAGATCAGCATATTATAAAAGATAGTGCTGATGATCCATAATCAAAAATTATCTGAAATTAAAGTTATTAGATCAGCATATTATAAAAGATTGTGCTGATGATCCATAATCAAAAGTTAGCTGAAATGAAAGTTATTAGATCAGCATTTTATAAAAGATTGTGCTGATGATCCATAATCAAAAATTATCTGAAATTAAAGTTATTAGATCAGCATATTATAAAAGATAGTGCTGATGATCCATAATCAAAGATAAATTCGATGAAACAGGTGTACCGATGATTCATCCATCACAAAGTTCTTTGTTAGTTTCTAGTATTTTCTTGCGATGATTGCTTTAACTCTATTTTTGAATGATGTTTGCAGAACACCTTAAATATAGAGCTTCCGAAACACTTTAAATACTTAACGAATATTATTGAAAACTAAAATTCGTTTATATTTTATGGCGATATTTTATATTCAATCACACATTTTCATAAAAGACTAATTTAAGAAGTTATTGAATTTCGTATTTTACTCGCCTCTGACATAATATAGACTTATACCTGGTATTAACCAATTAGGTCGTGCCAGGTTATAATTATACGTAAATTGAAAATTTCATATTAATTCAGAATTTGTTTGAGTATATCAGGACTTTTTAGTAAATAAATTCGAGGCGGGGGTGGCTCAGTCGGTAGCGCGCCAGGCTCGTAATCTGTAGTTCCCAGATTCGAGTCCCAGCTGGGTCAGCGTTGAGATTTATCTCCGCAAAATTCCTCGCCTTGCCCACGGTCAGTAGGGGACACCGATGGGCTTGGAAAGGTCACCGTCCTTCGGATGGGACGTTAAACCGTGGCGCCGTGTGCGGGAGAAACATACACTGTGCATGTTAAAGAACACGCTGGATGTCCATGACGGGAGGCTACCATCTGTCTCCCAACAGCTGTTCCAGTGGGTCCCCTCCCCCAACCTTCTCTGAGCCTTCGGGGTCCATGTGACCTGGCCATTTAGCCCGGTGTGCAAAAAAGTGCCGCTCAGAGGTAAAACAACCCACAATAGTAAATAAATTCAGTCAGTTTTGTATTCAGCTTAAATTATTTGAAAATGTTTAAATTCTTTTTCAATCACCCACTTTCTCCAGAGGATCTTACAAAGAGCACGCCATTTTAATACAACAGAGAGAAGATCTATTCCTTATCCGAGAGAGAGTTCTTGTGCTCCTCATCCAAGGCGATGCTGCTCGGCCACTGGGACGATTCTCCTGAGTTAGCGGTGAAACGAAAACCCCATCTTTCATTGGCCCACTGCTCCAATAACTCCTCGCTTTGTGTCATTGCTTGACCTTCTAATTCCCAAGCTGCAAGAACTAAGGACTGGGGTCGGGTAGGAGGCAGATTTGGAACTTTCCCATTGTCATTTATCTTTTTGATTGGTTGACCAAGAGGCCCAATCAGAAGATTTATTTGCGCGAAAGTGACGCTTTTTCTTCTTCCCCATTTCCTTTCCCCTCTAATCATATCTCCTCCCTAAAAACAAATTTATCATCTATTCTATTGCGATATTTCCCAGCAAGCGTCCTTTCCAAATATCAGAGTTATGGTCACACGGAGAGTTTAATGGCTCTTACTGTATAATAATATTAGCTTAAAAGACCTTAAAAGTTGGGGGGGAAGAGGAAAACGGGGGGGAAGAGGGAAAATTATTTAGATTTATAATATTTATTATAAGAAAGCTTTTTTTTTCCCGAAACCAATTCATTTAATATAAGACTCATTCGGTATTTTCAGCTCGTTTAACAGACGAACGAATGTTTCTCACTTTTTCGTCAGGTTCGAGTCCCAGCTGGGTCAGCGTTAAGATTTTTCTCTGCAAAATTCCCCGCCCTGCCCACGGTCAGTAGGGGACACCGATGGGCTTGGAAAGGCCGCCGTCCGTCGGATGGGACGTTAAGCCGTGGTTTAAGCACGTTAAAGAACACGCTGGATGGCCTTGATGGGAGGCTACCATCTGTCTCCCAACAGCTGTTCCAGTGGGTCCCCTCCCCTAACCTTCTCTGAGCCTTCGGGATCCATGTGACCTGGCCATTTAGCCCATGATGTGCAAAAATGTGCCGCTCAGAGGTAAAACAACCCAACCAACTTTTTCGTCAGTTATGAAAACATTCAACTTTTCTGTTTTTAGCTATAAATTGTAAATTTCTTTTGTGTTGAATAGGTAAAACTAATTTATCATCATTATGAAAACATTCAACTTTTTGAAAATTTCATTCAACGCTTTACAGTGGCAGCAAAAATTACACCCCTGGAAAAGCGCAATTTCTTGTTTTAAGAAGCAAAGGAAAAATGTTTTTTGTGTTGTATAGGTATTATTAAAATATTACTCTTTGCATTTTCCGAATCATCCGTTAGATAGTGTTTCCACTGTTAGAAGATATTAAAGACGGAAAATAAGAAAATCCAAAAGCGTCCTCTAACTGTGGAATAATTGAAAAGTGCCATGATTTTAAACGAACGTTGCATGTGATCTCTTTATAATAGAAATTTTGGTAGTAGAGTGGGATGATCAAAGATTTTATATTGTCACCAATGATTCGCCTCCTTACTCCTAGATGAAGGGAGACTCTTTGGTGGAGTCCTTAGGTGAAGGGAGACACTTTGATGGAGTCCTTAGGTGAAGGGAGACACTTTGGTGGAGTCCTTAGGTGAAACGAGACACTTTGGTGGAATCCTTAGGTGAAAGGAGACACTTTGGTGGACTCCCAGGTGAAGGGAGACACTTTGGTGGAGTCCTTAAATGAAGGGAGACACTTTGGTGGAGTCCTTAGGTGAAACGAGACACTTTGGTGGAATCCTTAGGTGAAAGGAGACACTTTGGTGGACTCCTAGGTGAAGGGAGACACTTTGGTGGAGTCCTTAAATGAAGGGAGACACTTTGGTGGAGTCCTTAGGTGAAGGGAGACTCTTTGATGTACTCCTTAGGTGAAGGGAGACTCTTTGGTGAAGGGGACTCCTAGGTATAATAAATAAGAATGTGTATTACTAGGTAATGGGAGACTCCTAGGTGAAGAGGGACTCTTTGGTAAAGGGAGACTCCTGAGGAAGAAATTTTGATGGGGTCGAGGGTAATTGTTTTGTTTTAAAAGAAAATGAAAAATCCTTTCTTTATGATTTATAGGTATTAATAAAATATTGCTATTTGTATTTTTCCAATCATATGCTAGTTCGAATTTCCACTGTTGGAGGTTCTAGAAACGGAAAAATAAACTTCATTCTCTTTTAAAACGCGCGTCACAAATTCGCCAGAGGCGATAGATTATTCTTCTAGTTACAATCTTAACTTGAACATTGGATCTCTTATTATTTATGTAAATCTCGAAAAGTGGTTTTCCGCGCTTTTTTAAGTTTATCTGGGAACTAAGTTTGCAGATAGTTATGCCTTATAGTTTTAACCATGCAAATAAAGTAAAATCAGAATGGGAAATCAAAGCAGAGTTAGATTGCAGAAAAACTGCAATTTGAATTTTGTATAGAATCAAGTAATCCAGTAGGCAAGGATAGAATGCAATCATGAATATGAAGGTTGGGTTGTTTTACCTCTGAACGGCACTTTTTTTGCTCACCATGGGCTAAATGGCCAGGTCATGTGGACCCCCAAGGCTCAGAGAAGGTTGGGGGAGGGGACCCACTGGAACAGCTGTTGGGAGACAGATGGTAGCCTCCCGTCAAGGCCATCCAGCGTGGTCTTTAACGTGCACAGGGTATGGCTCTCCCACACACGGGGCCACGGCTTAACGTCCCATCCGACGGGCGGCGTCTTTCCAAGCCCATCGGTGTCCCCTACTGACCGTGGGCAGAGCTGGGAATTTTGCGGAGATAAATCTCAACACTGACCCAGCTGGGACTCGAACCTGGGAACTATAGATTACGAGCCTGGCGCGCTACCGACTGAGCCACCCACGCCCCTGAATATGAAGGAAGAAATGGCCTCGAGTCAAGTGACATATGAACTTTGGAAGTCGTCGGTTCCTAATAGACTGAAGAAACCATTCCTTCTATACTCATGGAAGTATTTTGTAAATCATCAGATTTCTAGAAATCAAATGCTGACGACCAAGAGATTCTCAATAAGAGAGCAATAAGTGATCAACACTTGATTTCATTTTCGTCTATAAAGATAACGACTGCATTGATTGTGCAAGAAAATACAAAAATATTCTGCATCTGGGAAAGGGATCTTTTAACAAATTGCTTCATAGTTTCTGTTGAGAATTTATTTGACTAAATAGTATGAATTTAAAGTGCAAGAGGAACTATTTTAATTTCGATTTTACACTCCGTTATGTAATTTAGATTACTAACATTTTCTCTTTGTAAAATAAGTAAGGATGTGTAATTTTAATAATCTCTGAATAATCTTCAAACGCATAGACTGAAATCTTAAATACCTACCATTCTCCCAAGCGTAAGAAAACAAAAATTATGCAGAGTTAGACTATTTTATAAAAATATATTAGACTCCTCTATAAAAATAGTGCAGAGTTAGATCTTCTTAGCTCGTTTTCAGAAAAATAGTAACTATTGTTTCACTTTGTTGTCTGTCTGTCCGTCTGTAGACATCAACTTTTTTATTTTTAGATAAAGACGAAAAATAATTATTTGAGGTTAAATAGATATCGATGAAATATTACGATTTGCATCGTCCGATTCTCTCACTGGTCTCACTGGTTTATAGTGTAACTAAACTTCTCTCACTGGTTTATAGTGTAACTAAATATATGGATAATATCGCCTCGTGGTACAGTGGTATCGGGTTGGTTGGCAGTGGCACCGCCACGAGCCCCAGGCTGACATGGGTTTGTTTCCAATCTGTTATTTCCGAGGCAGTGGTCAGCAGTGACATCGGTTGGGTTGTTTTACCTCTGAGCGGCACTTTTTTGCACACCATAGGCTAAATGGCCAGGTCACATGGACCCCGAAGGCTCATAGAAGGTTGGGGGAGGGGACCCACTGGAACAGCTGTTGGGAGACAGATGGTAGCCTCCCGTCAAGGCCATCCAGCGTGTTCTTTAAGGTGCACAGGGGTATGTCTCTCCCGCACACGGGGCCACGGCGTAACGTCCCATCCGACGGACGGCGGCCTTTCCAAGCCCATCGGTGTACCCTACTGACCGTGGGCAGGGCGGGGAATTTTGAGGAGATAAGGAATTTTGAGGAGCTGACCCAGCTGGGACTCGAACCTGGGAACTACAGATTACGAGCCGGGCGCGCTACCGACTGAGCCACCCCCGCCCCAGTGACATCGGTATTAGTAGGATATATCCTTGCGGATATAGCCTCTTTTGAAAACGAGCATCTTGTGTTCGCAAAAGGCGATTTGCCATTCTCGTAGTTCTTAGCATAACTATGACGACAAATTTCTGCGAGACAAAATCGTTTAATATTTTATTTCCTCGGACTGGCAAAGCGTATTGTCAGCGAAAAAAATAAATGCAGTGATGTCATAGTGATTTATTAACAACCGATACTGATCAATATTTATTCCCATTTTGCTCTTATTTTTAACATACAACGATAAGAAACACGTTTGAGGGTGGTTGGGGGGTAGTCGCGTTTTTAAAATTTGTAAAAAAAGGAAAAATCACAACGGTTCTCTTTGTATATATATACTTTATATATATTTGTTTCATTATTTTATTTCAAATTATATATTTCTCTTTTTAACAGCTGCTATATGATTTGATTAGTTAAATGAAATTAATATTAATCTATGCATTTTAGAAAGTTTGTCTGCTTGTTTGATGAAGAATTCCTTCTAAGCAGTAAGAGGTCGATCTCCAAATTAAGTATATAGCTTCCTAAGTTAAATAAACATAAAGTTTGACTCACCAAATTTTCTCCCCCTTCAAGAAATGCCCTCACATGAAAACGGGGGAAACGATTTATCTGAAATGGAATTGGGAATAGTGCTTCCTCTTATTATGATTTAAGGCAACGAAAGGTTTTGACTACCCTAACCTTTCTTTTCCCATAAAAAACAGCGAGTACCTAAACGATTACCGAGCGTAACGATGGAAAACACATAATAATATGAGAAAAAAAGCTGAGCTAGATGTTATGTAAAATATATTATCTAACAAAAATCTGATTCGTGAAGCAGTAGCTGTGATATATAACTCATGAAGACAGTCTGCTGTGCAATATGCGCTACTTTACTAGGCAGGTACTTATGCATCAGTCCTTAGACCAGTGATAAATCTAAAAAATAAAATAATTAATTGATAACAGTGGATTTCAGGTTAATCTACACCAGTGATTCTCAATCTTTTATGCTTCACGTACCCCCTGGAAGTGTATGTAACTGGAGTACCCCTTGTATAGATAAAACTATAGTTATAGTATAATAATGCCAACTTAGCGATTTGGTTAATCACGGCGTACTCCAAAAAAATTTACCGCATACCCCACGTTGAGAAACCCTGATCTATACAATGCTCATATTAAACTTAACGTGCTACCGTTGAGAAACTTACATTCTTATAAATTATTGATAAATCTCTTTGTAAATAGTAACTTATATAATCTGAAAGTAGGTAATTATTGCCCACTATCAAATGGAAAGAAATATGAAATACCCCTAGTAAAAAAGGAACTAATGCACAAATATATGACTTATTTAGCTCCTAAGATATTTAATTATTACTTCTTGATTTAAGAAATCATAAAGGTGGATTGTTTTTATATAAAGAGAGAGTAAAAATACTTCTTGGCTTTAAGTAATATTGAACATACGTTTGCTGTTTCTTAGATAACATAAAATTGGTGTTTTTGTTTTTAATGTTTTGTTTTTCTCTTCACATTATCATAATACCTATTTGTGTTGGGTTGGGTTGTTTTACCTCTGAGCGGCACTTTTTTGCACACCATGGGCTAAATGGCCAGGTCACATGGACCCCGAAGGCTCAGAGAAGGTTGGGAGAGGGGACCCACTGGAACAGCTGTTGGGAGACAGATGGTAGCCTCCCGTCAAGGCCATCCAGCGTGTTCTTTAACGTGCACAGGGTATGGCTCTCCCGCACACGGGGCCACGGCTTAACGTCCCATCCGACGGACGGCGGCCTTTCCAAGCCCATCGGTGTCCCCTACTGACCGTGGGCAGGGCGGGGAATTTTGCGGAGATAAATCTCAACGCTGACCCAGCTGGGACTCGAACCTGGGAACTGCAGATTACGAGCCTGGCGCGCTACCGACTGAGCCACCCCCGCCCCAAACCTATTTGTGATATTACATATTAATTAGATTATTGCTGTGATAATGATCATTATCGTCATTACCAAATTAATTCATCTGTTAATTAATTATCATTATCTTCTTTTAAACACTTATAATTTTTTTCTTCATTCTTAAAACTGATTTTAAATTTCCTTTTAGTGCTATCAAATGCAATATGTACTACAACAACCTAGTCAAGTTTTTGCTTTTGGGTTGTTTTTATGTTGATTAAAGTTAATGTAGGATTTCTAATGATAATGAACTTGAACAAGTTATATCTTAAATGAGGAATGTCATGGGGAATCATGGGCTACTTTAAATTATGTTCCCTCCTCCAAAAAAGCTGGAAGAAAAGTGGAAGTTCTGCAAAGAACAAGACTGTACTCAACACGAACTTATTAGTAAGCATTTGTATCCAAAAGTGATCAAATATCGCAGATTTATATTTGAACAGAAGAAAAACAAGAGGAGAAGTGAACGAAATGAAGTAGATACTTTGCGAAAGGAAATGAAATTTATAACTTAGCATCTGAATACTTAAATGTTACATTTGGAGATTTCCCCTGGGGATGTGTGCCACATTGACCATCAAGAAGGAAATGTTAAACAGAATTTAATCATGTTGAATGTAGTCTATAAAAAGACGAAGATAAAATATCAAATATTATATTTCTCCAAAGAAGAAACTTAGACATAAATATAACTTATAATTATTTTAAGTAAATGTATTTGAAATAATTTTTTGTTATTTCAAATTTAATGTCCCTTCCATAGTGTAAACAGCAAAAACTAGTAAAAATAAAAGTCTATAAATCAAACTTTTCAAACCAAAAGAAAAATAGAAAATCTTTTGTATGGAAAGAACATTCACCACACCCTGGAGGACTCAATCTCAACGAGAAAATTGAAGAGTCAGAAATTTAAATTAATATTTAATGGTTTATTTCATTCGAAGCAATAGACTGGCAAGAAAGTTTAACCTCTATTATTCATGATGTACCTTTATTATTCATTCCTGCATAAAAGCGGCGAAAACTGGAATTAAAGTGCAACCGATATTTTCTCTTTGAGACTGAGTCCTCCAGGGTGTGGTGGATGTTCTTTCCATATAAAAGATTTTCTAGTTTTCTTTTGGTTTACAACGAATGCCTGTTGTTGACATTCTGCAGATTCTAAGACGAATGAGGCTTCGTTTCATGTTTTCGCATCGGATCATTCATTTTTAAATCTGCCGAAATGTTGCACATTAAAAATTCATAAAACAGAAACGCATTTTTATCTTTTTTTTTATATTTTCATTAATGCATCGGTCAGAGAACTTAATTTCCGTCTTAGAGAGTAACTCCTTGTAACCAAAAAATCTGCAATTCTGATCTGCAATTCGATTCTTTGTGTAGTATATACAAAAGACAACAAAACTATCGTTCTTCCTGATATTACATATATCCTATATACATATATCCTTATATTCATATTTTTTGGAGTTGAAAGTCTGTCCGATTGAACATTAGATCTGAGAATTGGGAACAGGTATTTTCCTTTGCTAATTTTAAATGCAGCCACCCGCGACTTATGAAGTTCATCAACTAATTTGTGTAATAAAAGAAGGTGTGTATGTGTGTGTCTGTGGCAGTCATAACTCACCGGGAATGTAATGTAGAAGCTTCAAATTTTCCGAGAATATTTCTGGTTGTGGTCCGGATTGCAGTGCCAAATTTCAAGTAGAAAGTCCAAAAGAGGGGCTTGCTAGAAGCAAAAATATTTTTCATGTTATTCCTGCAGGAAAAGGTAATCGCTTTCAAATTTATTGTTGCCATTTACTGATTCTTTAACTGTGAAGTAAGAGTCAAATAACATTTAAATATGCTGCCGTTGCCAGATTCCCCATATTTCTAAAGGCCTTATTATTTTAAGGCATCCCATGGCAGCTACGGACCTGATACAGTATTTTAACCCAACATGGGGTCAGGCAGGGGGGAATAGCGCCTACGAAATTTGGGACCTTTCCGTCAAATACGTCGGGAATCACAGAATTCCAAAATCTGTCCAAATTAAAATCTCCATAGTTTGCTACGAAGCTACGTACTTATGAGAGAGCGCGCTGAGTCAGCAATGACCTGTGCAACAAGGAAATTCTTCGTGTTGAAACTGTGCTAAAATGTCGGGGGGGGGGGGGGGTCATACTCACAAAACTAACCTTTAGTGCAGTAAAGAAAAGAACATGCAGATCAAAAGTGAGACAATTTGTGAATTTTTGAACAATTTGATAATTTTTGAGAAAAGTGTGACAAATTGTGTAGAAGCGAAACCACGTAACAAGTGGAAACCTGATTTTTAAACCAGTCAATGAATTGGTCAGTAACCAGGCAGAAATTTGGACCATGCGGTCAAGTATCACGGGAGCCAGAGGACAGCAAAGTCTGTCGTAACGGAAATAAAAATATCGATAGTTTAGGTAGAAATTAAGCCACGGACTATGAGAGAGCTCGCTGATGTCAGCAATGAACCAAAGCAAATACCGTGAAATTTTGTTCGTGTTCAATCTGCGCTAAAGTGTCGGGGGATTAGGTACAACTTACAGAACCTTTACTGCAGTGTAAATAAGAAATATGCAGATTAAAACTGACACCCGGGCAACGCCGAGTGCCATTCAGCTAGTATATAATATAACAAAGTATATTCTGAGTCTCGTGTCTAACGAGTCTATTAACAGGAAATGGTGATGGGGCGATCTTTTGTAAACGTCTCATGTAGTGTTCATTTAATAAATAAATTTGGACGATGAGTTTGTAAAATCTGCAGTCCGTCGAATGGGAGAGTTATAAATGGAGAGCCCATGGTACGAGAGCCATACCCTACGCCCGTTAAAGAACAGATTGGACAGCTTTGACGGGAAATTCATCGATGAAATAAATATAGAATTAGAGTAGAAGCTTTCTTGCTTACGTCTCTAACATCTATTCAGTGGATTCCTTCTCAGCTGTTAGCCTTCGCGGTCCTCTTAACCTGGTCATTTAGTTCATTGTGTTAAAAAAAGTGTCATTCAGAGGGGAAACAACTAAAGGAGTCGGGTACTTTTATTTTGCATATATTTGATACACTCTTTTTTTGGTGTGTAGATCGATAATGTGTCTTATTTGTTATAGTACAGCAAGAAAACTTCTACTATATTTCTACATTTGTTTCATTGATGAATTTCCTACATAATGAACATATTATTACTATATATTTATATATATATCTTTGTCTTGATACAATGTTTTTGCGTTGCTAGAAAACTGAAATTTCCTCACTTTTCATTTTTTGCTTCTTTAAGATACAGTTGCGATGATTATAACGATCTGAAAAAATAATATTTGAAAACGTATTTACTAATGAACGTTCCCATTCAGCTTTCGGGAAAAACAAATCACTTTTTCGGATCAGAACCCTTCGTTGAATTGTCCTTATAAACGAAAGTCTACTCTAAATGTTTTTCACAGGAGACAGGAGAATACATTTGACAAAAGCATGTTGTTGAGATAGTAGAGGCTATATACAGTTTTTAGGTTTTTGACGCTATATACAGTTTTCAGTTTTTTTTAGGCTATATACAGTTTTCAGGTTTTTGAGGCTATATACAGTTTTCAGTTTTTTGAGGCTATATACAGTTTCAGGTTTTTGAGGCTCTATACAGTTTTCAGTTTTTTTAGGCTATATACAGTTTTCAGGTTTTTGAGGCTATATACAGTTTTCAGTTTTTTTAGGCTATATACAGTTTTCAGGTTTTTGAGGCTATATACGTATGTGTCGTTTTTCTGCTGAGGTCCTGCCATCCTCTCAGACCTTCTACTCTGGCATATAAACTGACAGGCTCCTGTCAGACCTCTGTGGCAAGCAGCTGCTTGAGGGGGTATTATTTTTATTTATTTATACAGTTTTCCGTTTTTTTAGGCTATATAGAGTTTTCAGGTTTTTAGGCTATATAGAGTTTTCAGGTTTTTTGAGACTATATTCAGTTTCAGATTAAAAGGTAAAAATCATTTTATATTTACAATAATACCGTAGCTATAAATAAACTCTCCATAACTACGGTAGTAGTTATACCAAACCTAATAATCTCATTATGAGTTGTGTATTAGTATAGAAGAGATTAAATCATAGCCTGCATTAGTGGGGATGTTTTAAAAAGTATAAAAATATGTACGAAAACTTTAATGGTTTTGTTAAACTACAATGATGAGCCCAGGGAAGATTTAAACTCACTTGACTATGCTATTAATTATTTATATAGTAAACGTTTTATCTGTTATTCCGTACCTCAATATCCAGAAAGCTCTGATAAACGACGACAATGCAAATTTTCTTCATTTAACGGAAAAATTCCGACAGGCATCTGACATTTCCCGCACTTCTCATTTGTCACCAACAACAAAGGCTATTCACGTTGAGGACCCTGTGGAGGAGCACTCCATTAGAGCTATTCACATTGACGACCCTGAGACAGTGGAGGAGCACTCCATTAGAGCTATTCACATTGACGACCCTGAGACAATGGAGGAGCACTTCATTAGAGCTATTCACATTGAAGACCCTGAGACAGTGGAGGAGCACTCCATTAGAGCTATTCACATTGACGACCCTGAGACAGTGGAGGAGCACTCTATTAGAGCTATTCACATTGACGACCCTGAGATAGTGGAGGAGCACTCCATTAGAGCTATTCACATTGACGACCCTGAGATAGTGGAGGAGCACTCCATTAGAGCTATTCACATTGACGACCCTGAGACAGTGGAGGAGCACTCCATTAGAGCTTTTCACATTGAAGACCCTGAGACAGTGGAGGAGCACTCCATTAGAGCTATTCACATTGACGACCCTGAGACAGTGGAGGAGCACTCCATTAGAGCTATTCACATTGACGACCCTGAGACAGTGGAGGAGCACTCCATTAGAGCTATTCACATTGACGACCCTGAGACAATGGAGGAGCACTCCATTAGAGCTATTCACATTGACGACCCTGAGACAATGGAGGAGCACTCCATTAGAGCTATTCACATTGACGACCCTGAGACAGTGGAGGAGCACTCCATTAGAGCTATTCACATTGAAGACCCTGAGACAGTGGAGGAGCACTCCATTAGAGCTATTCACATTGAAGACCCTGAGACAGTGGAGGAGCACTCCATTAGAGCTATTCACATTGACCACCCTGAGACAGTGGAGGAGCACTCCATTAGAGCTATTCACATTGACGACCCTGAGACAGTGGAGGAGCACTCCATTAGAGCTATTCACATTGACGACCCTGAGACAGTGGAGGAGCACTCCATTAGAGCTATTCACATTGACGACCCTGAGACAATGGAGGAGCAGTCCATTAGAGCTATTCACATTGACGACCATGAGACAGTGGAGGAGCACTCCATTAGAGCTATTCACATTGAAGACCCTGAGACAGTGGAGGAGCACTCCATTAGAGCTATTCACATTGACGACCCTGAGACAGTGGAGGAGCACTCCATTAGAGCTATTCACATTGAAGACCCTGAGACAGTGGAGGAGCACTCCATTAGAGCTATTCACATTGACGACCCTGAGACAGTGGAGGAGCACTCCATTAAAGCTATTCACATTGAAGACCCTGAGACAGTGGAGGAGCACTCCATTAGAGCTATTCACATTGACGACCCTGAGACAGTGGAGGAGCACTCTATTAGAGCTATTCATATTGATGACCCTGAGATAGTGGAGGAGCACTCCATTAGAGCTATTCACATTGATGACCCTGAGACAGTGGAGGAGCACTCCATTAGAGTATTCACATTGAAGACCCTGAGACAGTGGAGGAGCACTCCATTAGAGCTATTCACATTGACGACCCTGAGACAGTGGAGGAGCACTCTATTAGAGCTATTCATATTGATGACCCTGAGATAGTGGAGGAGCACTCCATTAGAGCTATTCACATTGATGACCCTGAGACAGTGGAGGAGCACTCCATTAGAGTATTCACATTGAAGACCCTGAGACAGTGGAGGAGCACTCCATTAGAGCTATTCACATTGACGACCCTGAGACAGTGGAGGAGCACTCCATTAGAGCTATTCACATTGACGACCCTGAGACAGTGGAGGAGCACTCCATTAGAGCTATTCACATTGAAGATCCTGAGACAGTGGAGGAGCACTCCATTAGAGCTATTCATATTGACGACCCTGGGACAGTGGAGGAACATTCCATTTCAGGTATTCACATTGATGACCCTGAGACATTGGAGGAGCATTCCATTGCAGGTATTCACATTGACGTCCCTGAGACGGTGGAGGAGCATTCCATTGCAGGTATTCACATTGAGGACCATGAGACAATGGAGAAGCATTCCATTGCAGGTATTCACATTGACGATCCTGAGACCATGGAGGAGCATTCCATTGCAGCTATTCCCACAGACGAACCTGAAACAGCGGAGGAGCACTCCATTACAATTATTCACATTGAGGACCTTGGGCCAGTGGAGAAGCACTCCATTACAGATATTCATATTGATTCCCTGAAAAAGTGGAGAACACTCAATTACAACTATTCACATGAGGACCCAAGGCCAGTGGAGGAACACTACATTACAGCTATTCACATAGACTCCCCAGAAACAGTGGAGGAGCACTCCATTACAGCTATTCACATTAAGGACCCTTAACACAGTGGAGGAGTACTCCACTTCAGTATACAGTATTTGTGTTAAGAAGCATGGTGTTAGGCTAGGCAGTGTACATCAGGATATTTATTATGTTAAATTATAAGTCTAATTCTAATCTGTCTAAGAAACAGCAAGGCAGCTGAATTTATCTGTTTCTTGCTGTTCATAAACAAGTTCATAACAATAGGATTACTCTTCTGGTCTTAATAATAAATACCCCCTCAAGCAGCTGCTTGCCACAGAGGTCTAACAGGAGCCTGTCAGTATATATGCCATAGTAGAAGGTCTGAGAGGATGGCAAGACCTCAGCAGAAAAACGACACAAACAGACATGCCTTACCCGGGGCTCGAACTCAGGTCCCGTAGATCAGTAGCTAAGCGCGCTAACCACTCGGCCACAAGGCTGTGCAAATTCTATATTGTACAAAGTTTTATGTTGTACAAACTTGAATGATTCGACAATTATAATTTATTCAGATTTTTCTGAGGAATAGATAATGATGTTACATAACAAGACTACTAATTTTGACCATTGAAATATAAAGCTCTAGAACAAGCTACCTCTTATAATACTCTAGTAACCAGCATATTTAATTAACCATCAACTCCTATTCCTCATGAACGTGCTATAACAGAGCTTTTACTTTAAGGAAACCTAGTGTTATATTCAGTACCAGAACGAAAGTTTAATAATTACCGCGAATTTATTAATCAAATGCGTCTGATCTATCAAGGGTTGACTGAAAAAATTTAAATTAATGCTTTGTTCAAATATTATATCAGCTGAGAGGAAAAGAACTGAAGTGGTTAGGACACTAAAAAAAAATTCAGAAAAAAATTAATATGACTGCTCGAAAAGATGCTTTTTCTTATTATGCAGTAAAGATCAATAGTTGTCTTGGCAACCATGTGCTTTATCCATTAGATTGAGAGTGACAGCCGAGTCCAGTTTTGTTGAGGTTATTGTTAAAAAGATAGAAAGAAGTCTTGAAACAAGTCAGACTTTCAAGGTGATCGAGTCCCACTCGAAGCAGAGTATGTCTTGCAGTGATTAATCTTCTACGGTATTAACACGAAGAGAAGAAACGTAGGCCGAGGTGATACCAAAGCTCTTATGCTTCAATACCACGAGGAGTTTTATTTAATGGGCTCTTTTGGTTTATAGTGGTCTAGAGATTTTCGATTACTAGTACCTTGAGGAGATCCTGTTTCCGAGAAAGGTATCTTCCACAAAGCTATTCGTCTGCTTTTGCAGGTTGGGTTGCGTTGTTTTATCTCTGAGCGGCACTTTTTTGCACACCATGGCCTAAATGGCCAGGTAACATGGACCCCGAAGGCTCAGAGAAGGTTGGGGGAGGGGACCCACTGGAACAGCTGTTGGGAGACAGATGGTAGCATCCCATCAAGGCATCCAGTGTGTTCTTTAACGTGCACAGGGTATGGCTCTCCCGCAAACGGGACCACGGCTTAACGTCCCATCCGACGGACGGCGGCCTTTCCAAGCCCATCGGTGTCCCCTACAGACAGTGGGCAGGGCGGGGAATTTTGCGGAGATAAATCTCAACGCTGACCCAGCTGGGACTTGAACCTGGGAACTACAGATTACGAGCCTGGCGCGCTACCGACTGAGCCACCCCCGCCCCGCTTTTGCAGGCATTTAATGACTGACATATAATGACCCTGTGGATATGGACCATGTGACGCAATAATTAAGGGGGCTTGCCGTAGAGCATTTCATACAATGACAATTTTATCAAAAATGCTCTAATGATGCACACCAAATTCATCTCTTCCAAAGAGTTCGATCTCAAAGTATCGAATAAGCTGGAGCGTCAAAAAAATAAATTTCATCGCATTCAGTGAAATGAAGCTTCTCCGGGTTGGGCTCAGTCGGTAGTACGCCTGACACGTAACCTGATGTTCTCATGTTCGAATCCCTACTGTGTCTGAATGCAGAATTTTTTCTGCTAAATCCCTTTCAGCTGATAGGACTTTAAGCTGTGGTTCCTTTGTAAGAGAACCATACTCTCTTAACCCGGTTAAGACGCCCGGCATACTTCTGGGAGACCTGGGTTCGAATCCCAGTCAGGACAACCACTTTTTTCAACTCATTTTTTCAAGTATTCTTTGTATACAGAACTTTTCCTGTGATAATTTATTACTGAACCATATTCTCTCTGCACGATAAAAACCAAAAATATACCTTGACGAATTGCTTTCATCTGTCTCCTAGCATCTCCTAGCCAAAACTCTTCCATTTGGTAGATGCCACGAGAGTAATCTCTGCTCTTCCACTTGCTAGCTGCCAAGAGATTAGTGTCTGCTCTTCCGCTTGATAGATGCCACGAGAGTAATCTGTGCTCTTACATTGGTAGATGCCACGAGAACAGTCTCTGCTCTTCCACTTGGTAGATGCCACGAGAGTAGACTCTGCTTTTCCACTTGGTAGATGCCACGAGAGTAGTCTATGCTCTTCCACTTAGTAGATGCCACGAGAGTAGTTCTCTTACTCAGCTCTGAGCCTGTAAAATCATATGATCTCGCCACTTAGCTCGTGTAAAAAAAAATCGCTCTCTGGGGTACAATGACCTAACGCAATGTTTAGACATTACAGATCCTCTGGTTTCATATCTTAGGGAAAATTTAAACACTATAACTGTCTTATGATTGATTAATAAGCTACGTATTTGAGAATGTATGCTGCACGTCTAGTTATATCTTTTAAGACTAAAACTTCTTCTACAAGAAATGATATTCATTGGCTTTACTACAAACTGCGATTAAGGTATAAATGCTCTGATGCACATCTCTATGAAATCATGTAAATATTTGTCAGAAGAGAAATGCCTTATTGTTTAAATTGAATTTATTTATTATTAATCCAAAATAAATCTTCAATAACATAAAGTATATATCAACTTGATTTGAATCTTATATGTGGATTCACAATGATAATAATACAATCTATAATAAATGAATGTTCAGCCTTGCAGATAATAAATGTAGATTTTCAGTAAAATTAGTAATGGAAGCTATTATCCAATAATGCCGTTTTCTTTTCAGTACGTGCAAATGATTTATTACATTTAGTTCATCAAGAACATTCTCCATTAACCTGAATATATAAGAATGTCACTGATGGTAAAATTTATAAACTCGATGCCAATATAAAATCGTATTATCTATATGTACTTTTATAATAAAATTGATATTTTTAAAGTATTTTTAGAGGAACCTCCCCAAGTTTTGATTTCAAATGTTATGCAAAAGTACATAAAAGGTTTTTTTCAGAGAAATACGTGATAATTACTTTAAGTTCTTCGCATGGCAGTCTTTCCTCCTCAGTTCTCTGCATGACAGTTATTCCTCCTCAATTCTCTGCATGACAGTTATTCCTCTTCAGTTCTCTGCACGACAGTTATTCCTCCTCAATTCTCTGCATGGCAGTCTTTCCTCTTCAGTTCTCTGCATGGCAGTCTTTCCTCCTCAGTTCTCTGCATGGCAGTCTTTCCTCTTCAGTTCTCTGCATGGCAGTCTTTCCTCCTCAGTTCTCTGCATGGTAGTCTTTCCTCTTCAGTTCTCTGCATGGCAGTCTTTCCTCTTCAGTTCTCTGCATGGCAGTCTTTCCTCTTCAGTTCTCTGCATGGCAGTCTTTCCTCTTCAGTTCTCTGCATGGCAGTCTTTCCTCCTCAGTTCTCTGCATGGCAGTCTTTCCTCCTCAGTTCTCTGCATGGCAGTCTTTCCTCTTCAGTTCTCTGCATGGCAGTCTTTCCTCTTCAGTTCTCTGCATGGCAGTCTTTCCTCTTCAGTTCTCTGCATGGCAGTCTTTCCTCTTCAGTTCTCTGCATGGCTTCAGTTCTCTGCATGGCAGTCTTTCCTCCTCAGTTCTCTGCATGTCAGTCTTTCCTCTTCAGTTCTCTGCAGCTGTAGATGCCACAAAGGCAGCGTTGCGGATGTGTTAATGTGCCAGATAAGTTTTGTTATGTGTGTGGAAATTATATTTTAAAATCTCAGGGTCGTTCTTTGACAAAGATTGTGAAGAAAGCCTATAACTTGTATTTTGGATGTCATGTTGGAGATCAGGACAAAACATGGGCTCCACATGTGTGCTGTATTTCGTGCTTTGTTGGCCTGAGTGAATGGTTGAAAGGTTAAATAAAATCCATGCCCTTCGAAATTTCAGCGGTTGGGCGTGAGCCAACTAGTCACTTCCATGATTGCTATTTTTGTTTAACTAAAGTATCGGGCTTTTCAAAAAAAGAACAAAAGCAAAATACAATATTGAAATGTGTCTTCAGCCATAAGGCCAGTTCCTCATGGAGATGATCTTCCTATACCAACACCTTCAACCAACTGGGAGGAGATAGATTCACATTCATCAGAAGAAGACTTTGAGGCACATATTTATCCTAAATTTACATATACCCATAAAAAGTTAGACGAGCCTCATCTGATTCAGCAAAATGAACTAAATGATCTTGTTCAAGACCTAGGACTTTCCGAACAACAAGCTGTGATGTAGGTTCAAGACTTCAAGAGTGGAATCTTCTGGCCAAGGTTACCAGAGTTTCTTTGTTCAGAAAGAGAAATTTGGCTTTTTCTGCTTATTACGAGATGCAAGATGATTTGTGTTTCTGCACAGATATTTCAGGGCTGATGGAAGAAATTGGAACAACTAACGACCCTAAGGAATGGCGTCTAATTATAGATTCGTCAAAATGCAGCTTAAAAGCAGTCCTTTTGAATAAAGGAAACCAAAAACCTTCCATTCCAGTGACACACGCTGTGGGAATGAAGGAAACTTATGAAAGCATGGAAAAAATACTCACTGCTATAAAATATGACCAGTTTAAGTGGACAATATGTGGTGACCTAAAGTCATATCTCTCTTGCTCGGGCTTCAAGGAGGTTTCACTAAATTTTGGTGTTTTCTGTATTTGTGGGACGGTTGGACCAGAAAGGAACACTATAAAACAAAAGACTGGCCCAAAAGAGATGTTTTTATTCCTGGAAAGAGTAATGTGAAGTGTAAGTCTTTAGTTGACCCCTCTGATGTTCTGCTCCCACCACTACACATCAAACTGGTGCTTATGAAAAACTATGTAAAGCTTTTCATAAGCCCATTGTAAAGAAAATACTGGTAAAGGGTTTTTGCACTTGAAGGAAAAATTTCCAAAGTTAAGTGATGCCAAACTCAAAGAAGGGATCTTTATTGGTCCTCAGATCAGGAAGCTACTGAATGATAATGTCTTCGAAGAAAAACTGAATATGAAGGAGCGCGCTGCATGGAAATCCTTCACATCTGTGGTGCAGGGTTTTCTAGGGAATCATAAAGAGGACAACTACCATCAGCTCATTCAAGATCTTCTCAAAAACTATGAAAATCTTGGCTGCCGAATGTCTTTGAAGATCCATTTCTTGCACTCGCATATCGACTTCTTTCCCAAGAACTAGGAGCTGTCAGAGATGAGCAAGGGGAAAGATTTCACCAGGATATCCGAACCATGGAGGAGAGATACCAAGGCAGGTGGCACCAAGCAATGATGGGTGACTACTGCTGGTTCTTGCAGAAGGAAAATACCTCAGCACATAAAAGACAAAAATTAACTTCTTGTAAGTATAAAAGATCCTTACCCATGTTTTCTTATTTTGCGTTTCAATATTATTTCATTTGTTACTTTATGTTCAGTGGTCTATAACTAGGACGTTTTTAATTTTTTTCACTGTAATCATGCAATTAATTAGGAATTTTAACTTGAAATTTAATAAAATAGTCACATTTATTTTCGTTTCCCAGATAAGCTTATTCATTGAAATTTGAATTACATCATTCCGTAATGAAAAAATAAAAATGTACGTTCCGCAGACTTTTCACAGCCTTATTTGAATTCAGCACCCCAAAATTAGTTAAAAGCATTCTATTTGACCAATGTTATAAAAAAAATTCAATTTGTTGTTTAGTGTAATCTTTCCACCTCAGTTCTCTGCATGGCAGTCTTCCCTCCACAGTTCTGTGCCTGTCTACCATTATGTGTGTGCTTGCAAAACGCTTTTTTAATTATTTTACAATGCTGCTCTTTGCAAATACTGTTTTAAGATACCAGTGAATGACGAAAATTTTCTTATGGAAAAAGAAAGTGCATTTCGTATAATAAAGTATGACAAATAATATAAAATATATTTTATATTATTTGTCGAGGGATTGCTGCCGGGACTTTTAAGAATCTATGGAGAGTGTGGAGAAATAGGCGTATACACCTAAAGACTAAAATTAGACTGTGTAATGGTTTGGTTCTTTCTAGGGTTAGTTATGGTAGTGAAACTTGGACACTTTGTAAACAAGATAACAGGAAACTAGATGCTTTTGATTCTAGATGCTTACGCAGTATCTTGGGCATTAGGTGGTTTGACTTTGTAAGTAATGATAAGGTTAGAAGAAGGAGTAATCAACTTCCTTGAAGCAACGTATTGTGCAGAGAGGGACTCCGTAGATTGGTGAATAGGGTTAAAAGCAGTGTGCCTAAGGGTCTCAGAAAGAGAGGGAGACCTAAGATACTGTGGGCAGACAATTTCAAACAGGACCTTGTTAGAATCGGTGTGCAGTGACTGGATGCAGCAGATGCAGCTCAGGAGAGATATGCTTGGAGAACTAAATTGCACGGTCTGGTTGGACCTCGGTAGCCCATGGCTGCTTGAGGATGATGATGATGATTTGAAGTAAATGTTAGCTATTCTGAAACCATTAAGTTTACTTACCTGTAGGAGATGTTCCCCATTGCCATTGGAAGTACCAATGCCAAAGAGACCTAAAACCACAGATCATAGTTCAGATCAATAACAATTTTAGCATTGAAGTCACTTAGCACAAGATAAATATCACCTTTCTTGACAGAATTCAAACTATTCTGAAGTTGTCCGTAAAACCTATCTTTCTCGTCCTCATCAGAATACTCTACGGGGGCATAAGAACAGATGACATTCAAGTCTTTAATTTTTGCTTCAATTTATCATATCCTATCAGACCATATATAATTCATATCCTAGAAAAGCATCAGTGGCATGTCTGCTGAGAAGCAAACCAAAACCTTGGAGATGATTTCCATCCTCTCTCCCGGAGCAGGGAAGTTTAAAATTATATTTAAGTGCCTGTCTTTCATCTACCCATTTGGTCTCTTGCAAACCCAGAATATCTAGTGTATAACACTGAAGGTTTTGTGTGAGGACGTCAAGAGAATAATCTCTATGTAACGTCCTCATGTTCCACGTACCTTCAGAGAGAAAATCATTAGTAAGATTTTTAAAGAAATTTGGTGTATTGGGAGAGATCAAACTGTCTTTGGCTGAATCAGTTCTCTTTTGCCCACATTGAGTCGCAAATGGAGAATTGCTGTCTTTACTTTCTGCACTTGTCTTTAATTAGCGTTCGTAAAAATTATTAACTTCGGACCAATATATTTCGTCGATCCTAATATTTTGCCGGCCAACAATATCAAAATGCTTCCTAAGGCATGGGGCAAATACTCGTTCCCCCACCACTAAAGGCTGAAGCCTATCATGCTGGTAGGAACTTCAGGAGCCACCTTCTCAAGAATCAGAATCTAGATAGAAATTGAGCTGCATGAGACACATTACTCCAGGGTAGGATTGACGACGCCCAAGTAGCTAAAGTAAAGGTTCAGGTACCAGTGATGGCCTCTAATCACGATTATTTCATAAGATGATATAAGGTATCCTGTGCCTTGGATAACTTAGGGCTGGAAACCCATGGCAAAAACACAAAGGCAGATTTTTCTTCAACAGAGGCCCACCAGTGCAGCAAGTCAAGAATCCGTAATGGAGCTCAAAGTCAATGCTAATCCAGTGGGCTTATGGTCAGCACCAGTACCCTGTAAAGTTCACCACTCCTCAGCAGGCAGAAATAAAACAAAATGTGGCCATAGATGACCAGATTAGTAGCCACACTGCTCTGGCAGCCCTACAATTCCGTTAGCTTCCACGAGAGGATATCTTTTTTGAAAGGTAATAACGGTCTGCACCTCGAGGAGGCAGGGTCAGACATTCGGTGCTAGACCTGGCCGGTTCTGTGCATCATCACTGGGGACTGAAACATAGCTCTCCTTTCAATGTATGCCTATCTAACATTTCATACCAATGCATATGTGAAGCTTAATTGATAGGCATAATTTTCATATATTACTGACTATACTGCAATGTTTGAGACTGTAGAGTGATAAAAGATATGTTACATTTAAGATTATGCATCACACATTCTTGACAGGGGCGGGAGTGGCTCAGTCAGTAGCGCGCCAGGCTCGTAATCTGTAGTTCCCAGGTTCGAGTCCCAGCTGGGTCAGCGTTGAGATTTATCTGCGCAAAATTCCCCGCCCTGCCCACTGTCAGTAGGGCACACCGATGGGCTTGGAAAGACCACCGTCCGTCGGATGGGACGTTAAGCCGTGGCCCCGTGTGCGGGAGAGCCATACCCTGTGCACGTTAAAGAACACGCTGGATGGCCTTGATGGGAGGCTACCATCTGTCTCCCAACAGCTGTTCCAGTGGATCCCCTCCCCCCAACCTTCTCTGAGCCTTCGGGGGCCTTGTGACCTGGCCATTTAGCCCATGGTGTGCAAAAAAGTGCCGCTCAGAGGTAAATCAACCCAACCCAACATTCCTGACAATGCGATTTGTTTCAATGATGTAAAAGTTTAGTTTCATCATTTGCCATGTTTTAGCGGTGAAAGCCAAACTGCGTGAAGATAGCCATTAGCATCTGCACCGGATGAAACGCTCTGAGGATCACATCCGGCTCATAGGTTGCAGACCTTTTGGCAGGAAACTGTCGATGGCTGAACTCTTTTGGCCACATTGAGTCGCAAATGGAGCATTGCCTACTTTACTTTTTGCACTTTTCTTTAATCACCGACTCGTAAGGTAGAATAACTTCGAACCAATATATTGTGCCGACCTAAGCTATATTTTGCATTTGCTTAACTTTTTTCGCCACCTTAAGCTAACTAATTTTTTTTTGCCACACTATGCGAATTGACTTTTCTTTGCTACTCTATGCTAGCTCACATTTCTTTGCTACCCTATGCTAACACATTTTTCGCCATTTTACGGTAACTTTTTTTGACACCCTACAGTAACTCACTTTTTAGCTACCCTAGGTCAACTAATTTTTTTGCTACTCTTAAATTAAGTGTTATCTTAAATAATAACACACTTTTTCCCACCCTACACCAACTGATTTTTTTTGGTTACTCTACACTAACACACTTTTTTTGCCCCACTACGGTAATTCATTTTTAAGCACCCTAAAAAAACACCTAAAAACCTTTTTTTAACACCTAATGAAAAGGATTTAGCCTTTTCGGCTAATTCCTTTTTTGCCATCCTATGCTAACACACTTGTTGCCATTCTACCATAATTTTTGCCATCCTACGGTATTTTTTATCACACTACGCTAACTTTTTTGCCACTCTAAGCTAACTCATTTTTGCTACCCTAGGCTAACACACTTTTTGCTACCCTACACTAACATGATTTTGCTACCCTAAGCCAACACACTTCTTTGCCATTCTACAGCAGCTCACTTTTTTTAGCCATCCCACGATAATTCACTTTTTGCCACCGTACTCTAACTCACTTTTCTTGCCACACTAAGCTAACGCACCTTTTTGCTACAGTAAGCTCTAACACACATTTTGCCCCCCCCCCCCCCCCACTAACTCACTTTTTGTGACCTTCGCTAACACACTTTTTCCACCTTAGGCTAATTCATTTTTTGCCACTCTACGCTAACTCATTTTTTTCGTACCCTGCGCTAATTAACTTTTTTGCCAAGCTAAAACCCTTTTATTGCCACCTTTCACTAACTCACATTTTACCACCCTACTATCGGTCTGTAAATGGTACTATGCATAAACTGGAAGGAATAGCTATGTATCAATCCCCAGTGATGATGCGCAGAACCGGCCAAGTCTAGCACCTAATGTCCGACCCCGCCTTCTCGTGGTGCAGGCCTTTAGTGCCTTTCGAAAGAGATATTCTCTTTTGGAAGGGAACGGAAGGGGAGGGCTGCCAGTTCAGTGTTGCCTACTGATCTGGACAACTTTGGCTACTTTTCTTTTTTTCTACCCTGCTGAGGAGTGGCCAACTTCACAGGGTCCTAGTGCTGACCATTTATACCCACTAGACTGGACTGGTTTATGGATTTCAGCTAGATTATTGATCCTGGACTTGTTGCACTGGCAGGCTTCTGTTGAGGGAGAATCTGTCGCTGTGTTTTCTATTTGCTTATGGGTTGCCAGCCCTAAGTGAACGGAGGCAGGGAATGCCTTATATCAGCTGGTGGATAATCCTGATCAGAGGCCATCGCAGGTATCTGCCTCACTTAGCTAGTTGGGCATCGTCAATCCTAAACTGGAGTAATGTTTCTTAGGCAGGCCATATCGCTCTTGAAAAGATCTACTTGAAAAGGTGGTGCCTGAAATTCCTACCAGCATCGGTGACTTCAGCCTTTAGCGGATGAGGGACAGGTCTTTGCCCCATGCTTGCGATCAGGGGCTGTTTGATAATGCTGGCCGTACCTCTCAATAAACCAAGTTTCTTTAAAAATCCTACTAATCATTTTCTCTTTGCAGGACGAGGACGTTACATAGTGATTATTCTGTTGATGTCCTCACGCAGGAATTCCAGCGATATAACCTAGATATTCTAGGCTTGCAAGAGACTTAAAAATAACTCTAAATTTTTCTTTTCCGGGAAGGAGGATGGAAAGCATCTCCAAAGTGTAGGTTTGCTTCACAGCACACATGCCAGTGATGCTCTTCTAGGATATGACTGCATTAATGAAAGGTTTCTTATAGCAAAATTTAAAACAAAAATTAAAGACTTCAATGTCATCTGTTGTTTTGCCCCCCACAGTAGACTCTGATGAGAATGAGAAGGATAAGTTTTACAGCCAGCTTCAGGATATTTTGAATTCAGTGAAGAAAGGAAATATTTCTCTTGTGCTAGATGACTTCAGTGCTAAAGTTGGTACTGACTCTGACCTATGGGCAGGAGTTTTAGGTCCCTTTGGCATCGGTTGTTCCAATGGCATTGGGGTTGGGTTGGGTTGTTTTACCTCTGAGCGGCACTTTTTTGCACACGATGGGCTAAATGGCCAGGTCGCATGGACCCCGAAGGCTCAGAGAAGGTTGGGGGAGGGGACCCACTGGAACAGCATTTCGGAGACAGATGGTAGCCTCCCGTCAAGGCCATCCAGCGTGTTGTTTAACATGCACAGGGTATGGCTCTCCCGCACACGGGGCCACGACTTAACGTCCCATCCGACGGACGGCGGCCTTTCCAAGCCCATCGATGTCCCCTACTGACCATGGGCAGGGCGGGGAATTTTGCGGAGATAAATCTGAACGCTAACCCAGCTGGGACTCGAAACTGGGAACTACAGATTACGAGCCTGGCGCGCTACCGAATGAGCCACCTCGCCCCAATGGCAATGGGGACCTTCTCCTACAGGTAAGTAAACTTAATAGTTTGCGAATAACAATACATATTGCAAACACCAGGACATTTATAAATATACATGGGTTTCACCTGATGGGTTGCACAGGAGTATAATCGATTATGTTTTAATTAACAGCAAATGGGCCAGTTCAGTTAGAAATACCAACCAGATCATACAGGGGAACCGAAATTGGGTCTGACCATTACCTGGCCAAAAGTGTTTTGCAGCTGAAGCTTAAGAAATGTTGTATTAAGGTTAAAAGAATTAGCTATAACACTGAATGCTTGAAAGATCCAGATTTGGCTAAAACGTACCATGACAGGCTACTTAGTCATTATGACAATCGTTGTTTGGTTACTACTGGAGTTGAGAATGAATGGAATCAGTTTAAACAGGCTTTTCTTGAAACCAACAGTACTCGTTTGGGTAAAAGGGAACAGAAGAAACAAAATTATTTGAGTGATAAGGCTATGGAACATATTTCTGAAAGGGGGAAGTGCAGGATTAGTATGAATCAACACCCTACTATTCCTAACAGAAGTCATTACAACGAGCTTAATAAACGTGTAAATGATTAGTTAACAGCTGATAAGAATTTTTGGCTTGATAGCTTGGCTGACAAAGCTGAGGAAGCAGCACAACATCAGGGAGTTGTACCAGATTATTAATGTTTAATGCTGGAAGAAACAGACAGGTACACAGGGATTAAGGGATAAACATAGCAAGGTGGTTAAAGGGGAGGATTCTGTGATGGCTAGGTGGGCTGAGCATTTAAGAAAAGTTCTAAATAATGTGATTATTTGTACTCCCATTGTCTGTAATAAGGACAGATGCATTACTGACTTTTATGATGCCCTATATCACATTCCGAAGTCACTTTGGCTGTCTCTAACTTAAAACTGCATAAATCTCCAGGAGTGGACGAAATCACCACTGAAATGCTTAGAGCTTGGAACATTTGTGTTGTCACATGTTGATTGAAATTTTGAATTTTTTATGATAAAGGTATTGTTCCTAAGGATTTTACTAGAGTTATTATTGTCCCATTTTTTAAAAAAGTTGATCGCAGTTCTTGTGATAATTATAGGGGCATTAGTTTACTTTCTGTTCCAAGTAATGTTGTTTGCATGATTATACTTAATAGAATTAAGAATTTGGTTGATGGACAACTGTGTGATGAATAGTGTGGATTCAGAAGTGGTAGCGGATGGTGTAATGAAAGCTCTCTATAATAAAACTGAGTTGTGTTTGAGAGTTGGTACATTATTCACCGATTGGTTTAGCATTCCTGGTAGAGTTCGACAAGAGTGCATTTTGTCTCCTTTTCTGTTTTGTTTGGTTATTGATTATGGTATGGATCTCATTCCGAGAATCATAAACCACTGGCTAAATTAACACTGCGAAGCATGTTCTTGAGACTTTTGTGCATATTTTAACTTTAACACCTTGCATCTGTTATGAGCTGATTTTACATCAGGCATAACGATTCATTTTTTTAAAATTAATTTCTCACTTGATTGAGTTTTTTTTTCAACACAGAGGGAATACACGGACAGACTAAGAGGATGGGCACGTTAGGAAAGGGCGGGATTCGCAGCTGCCCCGGCAGGCCACACACAAAGAACGCCCAGCGCCCAGATGATACGACACAGCGCTCCGTGGGTGGATAACAGGCGGAATCACCATTTATTCTCCTGCAGTGTGAGGTCCGGCTGGAATGGTCTGGGGGTGCAAGAGACTGCTGACAGCTTTAGTGTGATCTCACACGGGAAGCTGTATTCGGGAAATCGTTCCCCACATCAAATGCAGATGTAGGACTGGACAATACCGTCCATTTGTTTACAGTAACGAACGAGGTATTCTGCTTCCCAGGCGGCGATGTCAACCTCAAGCGCAGCGACAGACCCCTTGGGGGGAATTTATTACTCGTAAGTTCTTCTGCAGATGCTACATATGGTGAATATACCATTTTCGGAAAAAACAAGGGGAAAGGAACGAGGTAGAGTAGTGAGCCACATAGGGCTTCAGTTGGACTGAGATTTTGAGCATAGCAGACAGCACTGATTTTAGAGAGAGCAGTTGGACGGGATGGCCAGAGCTCTGGTGGGCCAGATTCAGTATTGGCATATCGGAATCATTGGAAATGAGTGCAGAATTTTCAATCAAAAGCAGTGTGATTTGATGTGTTAACGCAAGGACATCCCTATGAATGAGTAGTTTCCTAAAATTAGAAGCAGAGATACTGGAATTTGCTTCCGAAGCGCCTAACCAGTGGAGGGCAGCCTCCCCTTCCAACATAACCACGATGATGCAGCCGACCGCGTCTCTTTGCCGCAGCCAAATTACCTAACAGCATATGTGATGGTCAACTGAGGGCCCATCTCCACATCAGCCACATTGCAATGGAGATGTTTTCCCAGTCATCGGCTAAAGGACGAATTAAGGAGATGGTCCCCACCCGAAGCTAGAGTGACGACGACCTGGCCGTAATCCGATGCAGCTGACGGACGAACTGAGCACTTAGAACGGTACGCTTACCCTTTAACTTATATGTTGCTATCCTTAATTTTAGATTTAATTGTAAAGGGGTTCCACAGTTCCAAGTCCATTTAATTCTTTAAGGTCTTTCTTTTTTTAAGTCCACGACAGACGATTGATTATTAGAAAGATTAATTGTTCTGTGTGTATTTTTAAATATTTTGTCTCAATAAATATTGTTATTGTTTTATGTTTTCCATAAACCTGAGTTGTGCTCCGTCATTGGATTTCCTATTAATAAAAACGTCTTTCCCTAAGGAGACGGCCTGGGATTTTGGCGGCCTGCATTGTCAAATTAAGGGAATAATCCGTAATTGGGCAATGTGGGAAACAGAACGCCACAGATTTAAATTTGCATATTTCTACCTAAAAATTGAATAGTGCTTGGAACCTCGAGGTGCGCACAACACATCCAGCGAGCTTGTGTTTCCTTATAAACCCCACTTTAATTCCAATACTGTTTTCTTTCCGTTGCTTTGGACGTTCCATTTGTTTTCTCCTGGGGCCATACTCCATAACAACTTGCTTGTTTACTGGAAATGTTTACGGTTGTATTGGCTTCAGTTGTTTCCGTTGATTTAGCTGGATACGTGACTCGACAAACGACGAAAATGTCGACGGGTAGAATTGAGAGCAAAAATGGCGATGATCTGTGTTAGAGATTGGCACTCTGTGCTCAGCTTGCATAATGATGCCAATCAGAGTGCAAAACTAGCACCTGAAGTTTGACTAGTCGTTCTCGTTGTGCAGACCGTTAGTGTACCCTTCAAAGACATGTAGCAGAATAAGTACTCAATTGGTAGAGCTTGCCTAATGATACACGGCTCCATCTTTTCGTACGAAGGATATTTTTTTATCCTTAAAACCATTTCCATCAGCGCATTTCATTATGAATTTTGCTTATAAGAGGAATGAAAATTATGGTGAAAATGATTTCCATCTCCGACAAAAATGGAACTCGCCCTTTAAAACTGGAACAATAGCATAATTATTCAATTATGATATAAATAGCAATAACAATACTGTCAATAGCAATGTCAAGAACGATACTGTCAATGTCATTTATCAAAAACAGTGTTGTCAAAAACATTGTTAAAAAAGGTATTAAAAGCATTCTCAAACACAGTGTTTTTGAGAGTGCTATTGATAATACTGTTCAGTTGTTAAATTGTGTAGTTTTACTGTTTTTACTGTTTAGTTGTTAAAGTTGTCAATAGCATTGTTAACAATAATGTTGTCAATAGCATTGTTAACAATAATGTTGTCAATAGCATTGTTAACAATAATGTTGTCAATAGCATTTTCAAAAATAATGTTGTCAACAGCAATGCCTAAACAATGTTGTCAATAGTTATTCCAAAACAGTTAAGAGCAACTTCAAAGCAAATGTTATCAATGGCCATGTGAAAACAATGTTTTTAATAGCCATTCCAAAACAATTATCAAGAGCAACGTCAAAGCAATATATCAATAGCCATTCCAAAACAATTGTAAAGAGAAACGTCAAAACTGTGTTGTCAATAACCATGTGAAAACAATTGTTAATAATAATGCTAGAACCATTGTCACTAGCCATGTTAAAATAATTGTTAATAGTGATGCGATGTCAAAACAATGTTGTCAATAGCCATGTTGTTAAAATAATATTGTCGCTAGCCATGTTAAAACAATGTTGTCACTAGCCATGTCAAAGCAATGTTATCACTAATCATGTCAAAACAATGTTGTAAATAGCCATTCCAAAACAATTATCAAAAGCAACGTCAAAACAATGTTGTCAATAGTCATGTCAAAACAATGTTGTCACTAGCCATGTTAAAACAATGTTGACAATAGCAATGCCATAATATTATTATCAATAGCAATGTCAATACAACACTAACAAGAATATCAAAAATGTTGCCAATAAAAATGTTACCAAGAGTAATGCTGTCAGAAAAAATATCAACACCAGTGCTATCAAAATGCAGTGTTTTCAATAGCAATGCTTTGAATAACAACGCTGCCAATAACAATGATGTGAATAAAAATGTAAAGGCAAAGCTATCAATAATACTAATATGACTATAAAATTCTAAAGTAATGCTTCCAAAGCAAAGATATGAATAACATCATTGTTAACAGCAAAATAATAATGAGAGAAATAGCCTTATCAGCAGCAATGTTGTATAAGGTACTGAAAACATTGTTGATAATAACAATGCTGTCTGTCAATGACAACGTCACCGATGATCTTGGAAAAGCCGTCAACCGTTAAATGGACATTAAGTTGTCGCTGTATGTCCCCGAGACCGATTCCGTGTAAAAGAGCTCGTTTGATGGTCTTAGCGATGCTTGTATCTGTCTCCTAACAGATCTCTATACAAGAGGTATCTTCCTTTACCTGTCTCTGGGACGGCGGTGGCTCAATCAGTAGTGCATCAGGTTTGTAATTTGCAGTTCCTAGCTTCTAGTCTCAGCTGGACCAGCGTTGAGATTCACGTCCGCAAAACTCCTCGCCCTGCCCACGGTCAGTTAGGGGACGCCGATGGGCTTGGAAAGGCCGTCGTCCGTCGGATGGGACATTTAGCCGTGGTCACATGTGCGGGAAAGGCGTACCCTGTGCACATTAAAGAACACTCTGGATTCCCTTAACGGGAGGCTACCATCTGTCTACAAACAGATGTTCCAGTGGGACCCTCCCCCAACCTTCTCTGAGCCTCCGGGGTCTTTGTGACCTGGCCATTTAGCCCATTTTATGCAAAAAAGAGTGTCGTTTAGAGGTAAAACAACCCATCGATGAGCCGCTTAGGGTACCTGTGACCTGGCCATCTAACCAATTGTGTTAAAAAAAGAATGAAACAACCCAATCAAAATGGCAATGTTAACAATGAAGATGGTGCTTCTAAAACTTGTCATCAATAACAAGGCTTTCAATGACGATGTTATCTTTTAAAAGGTATTGTCAATAACAAAGTTAGAAGCTGTCCTCAGTGTTGTCTTCTAAAAGATCGAGGTTTATACCAGAGTTGGGTTGGGTTGTTTTACCTCTGAGCGGCACTTTTTTGCACACCATGGGCTAAATGGCCAGGTCACATGGACCCCGAAGGCTCAGAGAAGGTTGGGGGAGGGGACCCACTGGAACAGCTGTTGGGAGACAGATGGTAGCGTCCCGTCAAGGCCATCCAGCGTGTTCTTTAACGTGCACAGGGTATGGCTCTCCCGCACACGGGGCCACGGCTTAACGTCCTATCCAACGGACGGCGGCCTTTCCAAGCCCATCAGTGTCCTCTACTGACCGTGGGCAGGACGGGGAATTTTGCGAGATAAATCTCAACGCTGACCCAGCTGGAACTCGAACCTGGGAACTACAGATTACGAGCCTGGCGCGCTACCGAATGAGCCACCCCCGCCCCCCTAAAGTGAGTAAGAAAGAATATATAGCACTATTTAGAAAGAATTTTTTCTAAAAAAAAATTATTCACGAACAGAATCCCCTCGTACATTTTTTTATAGATCGTTCCGTGGCCACAGATGTTAAAATGCGAAACAATCTTTAATGAGGACAAGCGTGAATTGAAAGACGGAAGTGCCAGCTTCACTTTCACCACATTTTGGTTTCTCACGATTTTGAAATTCATTCAGCCACTTCTTTCGATTTCTATCGTCACTAACGGAACTTTATCGAGGAATCTGAGTAATAAAAACTTTTCATTTCTTCTGTGTCTTTCCAAACAGAATGTTTTCGCATATTCTCTCCCATCCATGCATTGAGGTCACCCCGATGAAAATTCCGCTCCCAAGTTATATACGAGTTCGAGAATGTTGAACTCCGCAAGGTTTATAAATTATTGATTTCGCAAAGTTTTTTTGCAAGGTGAAAATTCCGATTCGTCGAGTTTCGAGTTTTTGCTGTGCATTGTTGAATGTCGTAACAAGGACAGCAATGACACAAACAATGCGGCAAAAGCCATTCTTGTTTGGCCGTCGTCCAACAATGGGAACAACCGCCGGAAACACATTTACAACGATTTCTTCTGTAAATGAGCTTAGGACGTGCGTGAGCAGCGGCGACTTTATTCTATGAAAGTTTCGAAACCTTTATTTTGTCTCACCTAAAGTAACAGATATATCTCGCTTAACGGATGCTTTTTATAACGACCCTGCAGATTACGACTATAATTCGTTTAAAAAAATAAAATACCCCTCTCAAGCAGCTGATTGCCACAAAAGTCTGACAGGAAAACCTCAGCGGAAAAACAACACAAACGTCCATGCCTTACCAGGGGCTCGAACCCAGGCCACTTAGAGTAGAAGCCAAGCGCGCTAACCACTTGGTCACTGGATGGCTATAATTCGTTTTACAATATTCCAATTCTTAATAACGACTTAGGAAATTACAGTCCGCCAAGTCACCCAAATTTATCGTAGGAGATAATGTAATTTGAAGGGGGGAGGGATGCGTACCTGAATCTTTACCTGACTAATATATTTTTAGTTTAATTCTTTTAATTTAGTTAATGCTTTGTGTTTATTATTTGTTTATATTTCATTATGTAACTCACTTTTGCAGAAAAGAAATGATAATAAAGGTAGAGACAAAAAAAACTTTATTAATATTCATAAATGAGAAATTGATATTTGTGAAAACATTGGCGATTTATGACGATGATTGACTTGATGTTTGCAAGCGTTTCTAACCGACACATGAGAAATTGAAATCTTTAACCGATCAGGATGAATTTATATACGAGTACATTGTCATGAGTCAGCACCAATTTAATTTTTATCTATTGTTTACAGATATATTAAACGTTTTAGCTGTTTTGAAACACTATTTGTATTGGAAAACTTGAAACACAGAGTTATTTGACATTGGTTTCAATAAGTCAGCTGAATAAGAGCCTGGTGCTCAGCACTTTTTTCGTTTTAGAAGCGTTTCTTTATTAGTTATTGAGGGTGGCCTTTGCTAGTCAGTTTTGTTTTTTTCACTCTTAAAGCTGAATGGTTAGCGTGCTTGGCTACTCATCAGAGGGACATGGGTTCGAGTCCCGCCGGGTAAAGCAGGGATGCTTGTGTTGTTTTTCTGTTGTGGTTCCGCCATCTTCACAGACCTTCAACTATGACCCATCCTCACAGATCTTCTACTATGGCCCGTCCTCACAGACCTTCAACTATGGCCCGTCCTCACAGACCTTCAACTATGGCCCATCCTCACAGACATTCTATTATGGCCCATCCTCACAGACCTTCAACTATGGCCCATCCTCACAGATCTTCTACTATGGCCCGTCCTCACAGACCTTCAACTATGGCTCGTCCTCACAGACCTTCAACTATGGCCCATCCTCACAGACCTTCTATTATGGCCCATCCTCATAGACCTTCAACTATGGCCCATCCTCACAGATCTTCTACTATGGCCCGTCCTCACAGACCTTCAACTATGGCCCATCCTCACAGACATTCTATTATGGCCCATCCTCACAGACCTTCTATTATGGCCCATCCTCATAGACCTTCAACTATGGCCCATCCTCACAGACCTTCAACTATGGCCCATCCTCACAGATCTTCTACTATGGCCCATCCTCACAGACCTTCTACTATGGCCCATCCTCACAGACCTTCTACTATGGCCCATCCTCACAGATCTTGTATTATGTCCCATCCTCATAGACCTACTATGGCGTATAAACTGATAGGCTCCTGTCAGACCTATGTGGCAAGCAACTACTAGAGAGGTATTTTAAGTTAAAAAAACATTTTTAACGTAAAAGAAGTTTTGCATTAGAGTCAGACATTACCTTGGTATGTCACTGGTGAAACATCTTTTTGGAAGCTCTGAAATAATAATCAGCGATAGGTGAGATGAGTGAGACAAGAGACGATCCAAGATGTCTTCTTATATAGTTTAATAAAAATGTAAATGCAAAAATATAAACCATCGTAGAGAAGTCGTTGAGGAATCATTTTAAACCAAGGACCAGTAGTGTTAGTCTAAATTCAACTCTAAAACTCACGTTAAACCGAATTCGTGTTTGTTGGGGACTGAGTGTAATTGCGTTTGCATTATTCTGTTTCGTTATAACGCCACTTGAAAATTGCGAAAATATTTCGCTTTGCTACATCCTAATTCGTTAGAACGACACTGTCATATGAACAGTTCGTTTGCGGCATTTCAAATTCCTTCTGATGATTCTCATATCTAAAATCTCATTTTTGGACAATAATTCGGTTTGAGAGAACGCATTTCATTACAACGACGATTGCGGAATTACGACAATGATTCGGTTTGTGACATCAGTTCGTTAAAAATAGCCAGAGCAATTAAAATTTTGTGTAGTCATTTCTGTTTGTCATGTAACGCATTCTTCATTATATCATGGAGAGTATTGAAAATCGTCATTCTCCTAATGGCCCATCTTAGAGTAACTTAATTCCGTTGTTGAGCAAGATATCTCTTGTCTACTCATCCAGAAATTTCTTTACTACCTTCAAAATATCTTAGCAAAAATGTTAAAAGGATATTCAGTCTTTAAGGTGTTTCTTGACTCCTTTCAAACTATCACTATACTGCATTATTCTACGCACATACGCAACTTTCACATGGGGCGGGAGTGGCTCAGTCGGTAGCGCGCCTGGCTCATAATCTGTTAGTTCCCAGGTTCGAGTCCCAGCTGGGTCAGCGTTGAGATTTATCTCCTCAATATTCCCTGCCCACGGTCAGTAGGGGACACCGATGGGCTTGGAAAGGCCGCCGTCCGTCGGATGGGACGTTAAGCCGTGGCCCTTTGTGCGGGAGAGCCATAACCTGTGCACATTAAAGAACACGCTGGATGGCCTTGACGAGAGGCTACCATCTGTCTCCCAACAGTTGTTCCAGTGGGTCTCCTCCCCCAACCTTCTCTGAGCCTTCGGGGTCCTTGTGGCCTGGCCATTTAGCCCATGGTGTGCAAAAAAAGTGCCGCTCAAAGGTAACCACTGTGAGGTGTCAGGTGACCGCTGTGAGGGAAATCGATAAAGATGAAAATTCATCATCAAGTTCTTGTTTCTTATGCAGGCAATCAATACCAAAGCCACCTAATTTTACATCACTTCAAGATATTAGTGTTACGAAAGAATGAATAAGTATACGACCTCTACAAAAAGTAGTTTCCATCTGCTATAGCAATTTAATGTATATTTATTCTCTTCAAATTCAAATTATGTAAAGCTTGAATCCCATGAACAGATTTTTGTTAATACAAACACAATTTTCAAGCTTTAGCCTTCTTAAGATTAAATCGTCCTGTAAATAATATCTAGAACTCGACTGATGGGCATGCGCAATAATTCTACTTCCCCGTGCAGTAGAAAATGGAGTCCAACTCTTCTTCGATGCTTAGTAAGTCTCTGCGGAGGAAAGCAATCCGTCTTTTCTGTTCAGATTATTTGAATTTATTCCAATATTCATAGAAAGATGCTTTCATTTTCCAGATGTCATTTTTTACTTCATTTTACATATTTTTTTTCGCAATTATAAGTAAAATTGAAAATTTGAATTTTTTTGTTGAGCCCGTGTCCGTCTGATTCCGAAGTCTTTTGTGCTATTCCAAGCACTATCCCTAACTCATCCAGGTTATCCATAACCATGGATAACCTGGAAGGATTCCGACTACCTTTAAACAGCTGTCCAGTAGATCTACTTCCGGTATCCACGGGGCGGGGGTGGCTCAGTCGGTAGCGCGCCAGGCTCGTAATCTGTAGTTCCCAGGTTCGAGTCCCAGCTAGGTCAGCGTTGAGATTTATCTCCGCAAAATTCCCCGTCCTGCCCACAGTTAGTAGGGGACACCTATGGGCTTGGAAAGGCCGCCGTCCGTCGGATGGGACGTTAAGCCGTGGCCCCGTGTACGGGAGAGCCATACCCTGTACACGTTAAAGAACACGCTGGATGGCCTTGACGGGAGGTTACCATCTGTCTCCCAACAGCTGTTCCAGTGGGTCCCCTCCCCCAACCTTCTCTGAGCCTTCGGGGTCCATGTGACCTGGCCATTTAGCCCATGGTGTGCAAAAAAGTGCCGCATAGAGGTAAAACAACCCAACACTTGGACTCTTTGAGAATACTTTATAACACACGGCGTACATCGTAGTTTTTGGGTTGCATTAGGTTGTTTTTACCTTTGAACTATAATTTTGTGCACATAATTCACAGGGTCATCCAGCGTCTTTAACGTGCAGACGGAACCACGGCTTAATGTCCCATCCGACGGAAGTCAGCTTTTATTCTTCCTTGCCGAGGAGTGAGAATTAATGGAGGCATGACAATGGTTATTCGAACCTGAGATAATCGGATTACCAGCCTGACACTCTACCAATTGAGCAAACCTTTCTGATATGATAAAGAAATATTTTTAATATCAGCTTTAAACGTTTGAGGGCTAGAGCCGCTTCAAACACAGATAGACTGACAAATTGATTGACTGAGTAAGCGACTGATGGATTTGCGAAAACCGCTTTTTCGAGTTCACTTACACCTAAGAACATTCTCGTAATAAAAAAAAGTTCGAGATTTTTTTTTTCAGGATTTTTTTTTGAGAAAGTAAAATTATAATAAAAGATAAGGAAATGTTCTGCTTTGCTCGGTACCTATTTCTAGAAGTTTTCACAGAACTCTTTCCATTTAAGGTTTTCTTTTCTGAAAAGAAAATAAGTCTGGACTTTTTATTCGACTGACTTCTGCCTGGAACTTGAAAAATAAGAGTGGCGCATTGCGCTGTTTATTGCCTAAGTTGCCATTCGGTTGACATGTAGGTGATGACGTTTAAGGACAACAGAGGACACGAAGAACGTCGATTCCTTCCTCCCCACTTGTCAGACTCTGCGAAGACCCTTTCTCAGTGAGCTTCATTGATTGCTGAGACTCGCAGATCTTCCTTCACCACAACTCAGATGAGATCTTCGGTGTAGTGGGAAAATGATCGTGCTGCAAGTCTCCATTGCTGTAACACTAACACATGAAATTTCGATCTGTCGAGGAAATACCTAATTCAGATTATTACTCAGGGAATTCGATTTGTAAACACACTAATTACGAGACATTTGAAGCGCCATCAATCAATTCAGTGGAAGATTGATTGTTTTACCTCTGAGCGGCACTTTTTTGCACACCATGGGCTAAATGGCCAGGCCACAAGGACCCCGAAGGCTCAGAGAAGGTTGGGGGAGGGGACCCACTGGAACAGCTGTTGGGAGACAGATGGTAGCCTCCCGTCAAGGCCATCCAGTGTGTTCTTTAACGTGCACAGGGTATGGCTCTCCCGCACACGGGGCCACGGCTTAACGTCCCATCCGAGGAACGGCGGCCTTTCCAAGCCCATCGGTGTCCCCTACTGACCGTGGGCAGGGCGGGGAATTTTGCGGAGATAAATCTCAACGCTGACCCAGCTGGGACTCGAACCTGGGAACTACAGATTACGAGCCTGGCGCGCTACCGACTGAGCCACCTCCGCCCCATTCAGTAGAAGAATTCAGTTCAACTAATGTTTCAATGATATAGCCATGTGAGAAGTTAAGCCTACGAACTCCACTTATTTCGTATTTCGGTTTTTAGTCTAAAATTGTCTTAGAACCTGAATATTTTCAAATTTTTAGAATTGAAAGAGTGTACCGCAAAATTCAGTTGTTAAAGGCGTTTTATATGGGAATTTATTCCAAAATATTTGCCTAAGATTTATGTTTGGAAGAAATTATATTTGGAATCAATCGGTTTATTTTTGCACATATATGAGACGGAGACAGATCCTTGAAATTCCTCCTACATTTCACAGAGTGTCTCATAAAAAGACATGCTCTACTAAGACAGAAGTCACTGCTGACCACTGCCTCAGTTAGAGCTAACACCACATAAACAAACAACCATGCAACCAGGGAGTCGAATCCGGATCTCGAAAGTTTCGTTGTCAGTGCGAACGAGTGCGCTACTGAGGAGGAGAGAAGCTCGTTGTTAGTGCGAACGAGTTCGCTGCTGAGGAGAAGTTCGTTGTTAGTGCGAACGAGTGCGCTACTGAAGATGAGAGAAGTTCGTTGTTAGTGCGAACGAGTACGCTACTGAGAAGGAGAGAAGTTCGTTGTTAGTGCGAACGAGTGCGCTACTGAGAAGGAGAGAAGTTCGTTGTTAGTGCGAACGAGTGCGCTACTGAGAAGGAGAGAAGTTCGTTGTTAGTGCGAACGAGTGCGCTACTGAGAAGGAGAGAAGTTCGTTGTTAGTGCGAACGAGTGCGCTACTGAGGAGGAGAGAAGCTGGCGGGAGGAGGTTAGCTTCTGATTAGCCTAAAAATGGATTGTTTGACCTCTGAATGCCATTTTTATGCACACAATGGGCTAATTGCCAGATCACAGAGAATCTCAAGTGACTCTTTCTCGCCAAGAGCCATAGTGGGGTTTAGGGGAGAAATCTAAATGCAGATAATTCTGGAGCCCGTAAACATCACATTATGGGTCTGATGCATTTCATTTATCAAATTCATAGGATCCAAAATCCATTTATGATATTCAAATTCCAAAAAAAGTTTCACATTTCCCTGTTTAAATTCATGTGTTTTGAACACCTATAACAAGGAATATGTTTGTAAACAATAGATATCATTTTAATTAACGTTGACAGATGACATTTTCCTCTATTTACAATATTTCTTAGGAGAATTTCGTGTTCGTCTCTCAGATTTCACCTTATGCGAATCTTTTGAAGTCTGTTGTCTTAGGGGCGGGGGTGGCTCAGTCGGTAGCGCGCCAGGCTCGTAATCTGTAGTTCCCAGGTTCGAGTCCCAGCTGGGTCAGCGTTGAGATTTATCTCCGCAAAATTCGCCGTCCTGCCCACGGTCAGTAGGGGACACCGATGGGCTTGGAAAGGCCGCCGTCCGTCGGATGGGACGTTAAGCCGTGGCCCCGTGTGCGGGAGAGCTATACCCTGTGCACGTTAAAGAACACGCTGGGTGGCCTTGACGGGAGGCTACCATCTGTCTCCCAACATCTGTTCCAGTGGGTCTCCTCCCCCAACCTTCTCTGAGCCTTCGGGGTCCATGTGACCTGGCCATTTAGCCCATGGTGTGCAAAAAAAGTGCCGCTCAGAGGTAAAACAACCCAACCCAAACAACTGTTGTCTTAGCAGTATAATCTAAAACTTAAAATGATCGAAGCAACAACTGGATAGCTATTGATGAACGAAAGAAACAAAATGCCGATAGATCGATTAGAAGCAGAAGCCAATTGCTTATGCTAAGTGAATTCTTTTGAAGTCTGAAGTTGCAATACAGGCACCTCTTAGAATCTGGCAGGGCTAGGGAGAATCTCTGGAGGAAAGAGACAGGCAGGCGATGTCCCTCCTGAAGTTGATTCCGTTCTTAATAAGACCCTGGCGTCCTTTTTCTCTGCGATTCAATTCAGCATTAAAGGCCTCCCAAGGCGGGGGTGGCTCAATTAGTAGCTCACCGGTTTCGTGATTTGCAGTTTCCAGGTTCCAGTTCCAGCTGGGCCAGAGTTGAGATTTATCTTCCCAAAACTCCACGTCCTGCCCTAGATCAGTAGGGGACACCGATGGGCTTGGAACCCCCGCAGTCCACCGGATCGGGCATAAAGCTATATGTGGAAGATTCTTTTCCTGTACACGTTGAAGAACACGCTGAATGTCCTTGACCAGAGGCTACCATCTGTCTTCGAACAGTTGTCCAGCGGGTCCCATTCCCTCCAATCTTCTCTGAGCTCTCGGGGCTCTTGTGACCTGGCCATTTAGCTTATTGTATGCAAAAAAGTGCCACTCGGAGGTAAAAAAACTTCCTCTCGTGGTTAGTTCATTTCTTAGATCCAGACCCGTTTGCAACAATCTATCGAACTAAATATAACCTGTGAATAATTAATAAACACAATGAAAAAGTTGTATATATAGGTGTGACGATCATCGAGTATTTTCAGCAAAGAAATCAAATGCACCAATCCCTTGCTAAGCGCTGCTAATAAATTGCACAAATCATTTCACACGTCAATCATTATAGATCTTTTAGTGTTAACTCTTAGGGAAGAGTTGTTGGGTTGTTTTACCTCTGAGCGGCACTTTTTTGCACACCATGGGCTAAATGGCCAGGTCACATGGACCCCGAAGGCTCAGAGAAGGTTGGGGGAGGGGACCCACTGGAACAGCTGTTGGGAGACAGATGATAGCCTCCCGTCAAGGCCATCCAGCGTGTTCTTTAACGTGCACAGGGTATGGCTCTCCCGCACACGGGGCCACGGCTTAAAGTCCCATCCGACGGACGGCGGCCTTTCCAAGCCCTTCGGTGTCCCCTACCTTCGGTGGGCAGGGCGGGGAATTTTGTGGAGATAAATCTCAACGCTGACCCAGCTGGGACTCGAACCTGGGAACTACAGATTACGAGCCTGGTGCGCTACCGAATGAACCACCCCAGCCCCACACTCCAAAAGGATGCGCAGAGATAATGTTTCTATTGGAATAGAACACCATTCATCCGGATCCATTTATTGCGAATATTCGCTCTATATAGATTGAAAAATACAGATAAAGTTCATTATTCTTAAAAGGAGGTTTTAAATCTTTTCTGATTACCTGTTTTTTTAACGGAATTTTAATGATCTCTGTCCCTCTTTTGTAAACGATAAACATCGACGGTTTTTTGCAAAAAAAAACTAGTGTAGGTGTTAATTATGACTTACGTATTTATAATTTTGAAGTGTTTCTTATAAAACTTTCTCCGTGCCATTCAAGGATCATTTCCTTTAACCACAAATTCCATATAAGCCCTCGCCATTGGGGCGGGGGTGGCTCAGTCAGTAGCGCGCCAGGCTCGTAATCTGCAGTTCCCAGATTCGAGTCCCAGCTGGGTGAGCGTTGAGATTTATCTCCGCAAAATTCCCTGCCCACGGTCAGTAGGGGGCACCGATGGGCTTGGAAAGGCCGCCGTCCGTCGGATGGGACGTTAAGCCGTGGCAGCATGTGCGGGAGAGCCATACCCTGTGCACGTTAAAGAACACGCTGGATGGCCTTGACGGGAGGCTACCATTTGTCTCCCAACAGCTGTTCCAGTGGGTCCCCTCCCCCAACCTTCTCTGAGCCTTCGGGGTCCATGTGAGCTGGCCATTTAGCCCATTGTGTGCAAAAAAAGTGCCGCTCAGAGGTAAAACAACCCAAGCCCTCGCCAATCGGGAGTTAAAACAAAAAGGAAAACGACAAGGTAATAATATCCTGATATGTCTTAGCATACCTAGACCAATATTATAATTCCCGTGATTTTGAAACTGTAAAGATTAAGCTCTTTTTCGTGTTGTATATTGTATTTACCATATTGTACTATTAATTTTAAATATTAGAAATTTTCTTTTTGAAATTCAACGGATTCTTGAAGTGCAAAATTAAAGTGATTTTAAACTCGATATCAGGTTTTGTCATAGAAAATGTTTTAACGCGACGTGGCCTGAACCTGTAGGATAAATTTGGGCCGAACTGGCAAGAATTTGGGATATTTATAGGTGTGTGTCAAAATCTGTTAAAGAAGAAATCAAACTTTCGAGCTTCCAACGGATGTGTCCCTTGGAAGACCATTTATTAATTTTATTTTAATATTATTTTGATACTAGATCGTGTGGGCTCACTCACGGAAATATTGAGCGTGTGCAGTTACCTTTCACAGCAAACTGGAGCGTGTGCAGTAACTGCACACGCTCCAGTTTGCTGTGAACGGTAACTGGAGCGTGTACAGTTGCTGTACACGCTCCAGATATTTTTCCTGAATTCTGTCATCACGTGACACGAAGGTTGCCAGATCACTGATTTCTAAAAAAATCGTTGCCAGATATTTTTTCTGAATTCTGCAATCAACCATAGTGTTCGGATACTTTTTTGAGCGACTGTACCAACACAACAAGATTGATGGCGTCCAATCGTCCTTTGAAGTGAATATAAACTTAGTGACTAATTCCACCATCGACATGCTTTAGATTTATTTTCTACTTTTTACGTCCCATATAGGAAAATAGATTTTTGTTTAAATTAATTAATTTATTTCCTTTTTTTTTTCATTAAAAACAGCAACTTCAGAAACTTTCCTGTAATATATGACTCATGAATATAGACCACCTTTTTTCCTCCCTTTTGGAGTCGTCCTTAGTCGTGTTTGAGGTAGCCCATGACATTGAAGACGTCACAAGTTTTAATTTGAGGTATGACCCATTAAAGTCTAACCCTGATAAAATCGGACCCCTCTTTTATCAAAGGGGAAGAATAGTGGAGGGAAAATTTGCGATAGTTTACGACGAACATTATATGAGTTACTAGTTAGGTTATCATAGTTATATAAGTTACTAGTTAAGTATCATTTGATACCTAACTAGTAACTGTAGGTCTTGAACTTCGGAAGATATTGTAGAATGACTTTCACATTTCCCGTTTTTTAGGAGGGAAGAAAGCATGGGGGAGGTCATTTGTTACAACTTATGACACATCCCTCGTCAGAAGCTTTCATTTGACGCACAGCTTGTAACATTCCGTACTCGCGGTCAGGAGATATAGGGGGAAAATCGTTTTCATATTTCCCGTCTTTTAGGGGGAAGAAAGCACGAGGGGTTAATTGTTTATAGCCCATGACACTCCCCGCGTCAGAAGCTTTCACTCGACGTATAGATTGTTACCTTTGACCTTCGTGTTCGGAAGAAATTGCTTAAGAATAGTTTTCATATTTCCCCTTTTTCAGGTGGGTAGAAAGCACGGGGATATTTTTTTATAGCCTATGACACTCCCCGCGTCACAAGCTTTCCATTCGACACAAAAATCATTAAGTTTCTCCATCGCGTTCGAAAGATATGGTGGAACAACTGTTTTGATAAATCCACAAACCGACAAACTCACAAACTGACAAACCGACAACAAAAGGAAAGCCAAAATCAGTTGGAAGATATGTAAAAATAAGAGCAAGAGTGACATTTATTACTTAATGAAGAAAAGAGTTAAATATATGTAGTGCATATTTAAAATATGTTTTTGATATATATATATTCTCATTTACCCTCGGAACAACCTAATTAATTCCAGAATCGCTAGAATTATACAACTTATTTTTTATGATAAACCATTTAGAATGAGTGAGAAGAAACAGTAAAGCTTTGAACATGCTATTTTTTCTAAGAGTTATTGTAGAATTGCTTCTACACGGCTAATAATTTATACGGCTTGAATATTTTATACTTATAATGCTTTCAATAACTGTGTAGAAGCATTGGTTAAAATTGTAAAAAGTTTTAAAATCAAATTTTACACTAAATTGTTGATGAATTTTTTGAGTAAATGTGAATAAATATATTTAGTTCTTCCAATATTTATATTCAGTTTATTTAATTTAGACCAAATATTTTATAAAAGTCTTCTTCAATATTATTCTTTTAATTTCAGTTTCCTTGTTCATGTGTGTTGCAACGAAAGCAGCGCCCTCTACCTTCAGTTCAAATGAATACAAATAATTAATTGAAACCAAAAATAATACAGGTCTCAAAACTGAATCTTGTGGTCCACCTTTATGGATTGATTACTAGATACTCTGAATATTATTAATAAATTCTGCCTGAAATCTGTTACTGAGGTAAGATTGAAACCTTTCATTATCACTAATTTCCATTTGTAAAATTTATTTAACCGTATTATATGATAAACTGTGTCTGTAGCTTTTTGACATCAATAAAAAGAATTACTTTATTTCTAATATTGATTTTATTCTAAATTTTATTTGTTAATTTTAAATAAACTCTTCTGTATATTCTGTATATATATAATTTCTCGAAATCCAAACTGATTGGGAAAAAAATTCTGTTCTCCCCACCTAAAAAAATTCCATTCTGCTTCTCATCATTTTTACAACAGCCTTGTAGAGAATTGGCAAAACAAAAACTGGTCTATAGTCTGTTAAATAATGTCACCAGGCTTAAAAACGGCGTAACATTTTTTTTTCAGTTTATCGATAAAGACACGAGTCCTAAATTAAGGATCTATAGTTTTGATTGTATATTTTCGTCGTATTTCGCTAGAACCTTTTATGCTAAACTAACAGTATTTAGCATTAACTTTTTTCATTCTCATTTAGTGCTTTTTATTATGACATGTAATTCATTAATCCCTGCTTCTAAGAGGACCATCGAGTTTTGGTTAATATCTATTGGATTATAATTTTTGTTCTCATGTATTTCAGTAGAATGTTAAAGATTGAATACCGTGTCTTTTTATTTCTTACCAAATTCTTTTTACAGTAGTTTTTCAATTAGTACTTTTATTGAGAATCTGAAATTTATCCAACCGAAGAATATTTTTCTTTTATGAAAAATTCCCTTTTATAGTTAGTTGCTCGATTGTTCCCATGCCTGCCAGATTCCTCCATCCTATTAGTCCATGCAGATTACAACATTCTTTTCTTTTTCTCGTTGCTAAGCAATTGGCTCCTAACGATCCGTGAGTAATGATCGCTCAATATCAGCACTTTTTATTATTTTCAGAGTGAAATGTTCAAAATTAGGCTTAGCGGATCCAATGAGTTTGTTCAACCTTTGTCGTAGTTTTCTTTTTTTTTCAATTCGTTATAAATGCTCTTTTTAAGCAAAGTGTGCTTCGATTCGAAATCTTACATAATTAGCTTTAAATATTTTGTAAAACAGAATGAAAATAAAAAAAATACTCTTTGTAATCCTCTTTAATAAGAGAACATTACTATTGTTAGAATTGATTGATGTCATTTTTTTGATGATAATTAAAAAAAATATCAGTTATTTTTATCGTGATATAAATGAAAACATTAGAAGTGTACCAAAACATGAAATCGTGTGCGGAGTGCCTGCCTTACACACTCTTGCATATTAGTATACCAAATTTGTTGGGCGGGGGTGGCTCAGTCGGTAGCACGCCAGACTTGTAATTTGCAGTTTCCTGGCCTGCCGTCAGTTAGTAGGGGACACCGATGGACTTGGAAAGGCCGCCGTTCGTCGGATGGGGGGGTTAAGCCGTGGCCCCGTGTGCGGGAGAGCCATACCGTGTGCACGTTAAAGAACACGCTGAATGGCCTTTACTGGAGGCTACCATCTGTCTCCCAACAGCTGTTCCAGTGGGTCCCCTCCCCCAACATTTTCTGACCTTTTGGAGTCCTTGTGGCCTGGTCATTTAGCCGATGGTGTACAAAAGAGTGCCGCTCAGAGGTAAAACAACCCAAATCTGTGTGCCCCGTTGGACACATGAGGCCTTCAGGTTGATTCTGTTTGTCCCTTAGCCACTCTCAGAAAAATATGTACTTTCTGTAAAATTTACCAATTCCTCAATCAATAGGAAAGTAGATGTTCTGTTTATAATAATATAATATACGTATAATAAATATATTTTACGTATGTTGTCTTAAATAGAACTCTAATATATCTGTTTTATTTTTATATCACTTTCAAAAAACGAGATGCTCTTATTGTTCGTCTTCTCTCTGTATTTTCGTTGATAGAAATAAACGGAAAAAAAAATGGTCTTCTGTCAGGTTAATACTAATAAAATATTCTGATTTGCATTTTTTCACGAATATTCCGTTATTTTTTTTTGTCTGTTAAAGGGCTCTAAATTTAAAATGTCTGATTACAAATCTTGCTCACTACCAATCCATACAAAAAATTATGAAACAACAAATTATTGGTATAATAAACACAATTTTTTTTGTTCAGAAACTTGGAAGTTTTTTTTTTCGCAATAAACTTAAGGAAAACCACATTGAAAACTTTGACTGAGCATTGAGAGTAAGCTGTTCAGTCTCTAATAACAATATAAGGTTTAACAAATAGGGGGTTTATATGACAATGAAATAATAGACAGTAATATTTTCCCTAGACCCACTAATATTTCAATAAATTTGAATTTTCCCGTTTTCTTTCTAAATAAATGCTTTGAAATCTGTCATTAAATGATCCTCTGAGTTTTGATAAATGAAATGAAAACCACAGTTTAAGAAATTCTGACGGAAAAACAGGAAACTATAAAAAAAAATCGAAATCCGAAGGTCATTTTTCATTGACAGTTCACCGCCTTTTGAGAATTTTATTAAGCCGAGTAATGGTCCGCCAACAGATATACCACCAAGCAAGTTTAAACTCCTGCAGGAAGTGACAGCTTTACTTGAATTCTCAGCAGTTGGCATCTCAGGATTGATCTTTGTGTGATGGAACTCGCATTGGCTATTCGGTGATGAAGCTGCTCAAGTCAGAAGCTTTCAAGGTTCGGTTGTTTTACATCTGAGTGGCACTTTTTTGCACACCATGCGCTAAATGGCCAGGTCACAAGGACCCCGAAGGCTCAGAGAAGGTTGGGGGAGGGGACTAACTGGAACAGCTGTCGGGAGACAGATGGTAGCCTCCCGTCAAGGCCATCCAGCGTGTTCTTTAACGTTGTATTGTTTAATTCTCAGTGGCACTTTTTTGCACACCATGGGCTAAATGGCCAGGTCACAAGGACCCCGAAGGCTCAGAGAAGGTTGGGGGAGGGGACTCACTGGAACAGCTGTCGGGAGACAGATGGTAGCCTCCCGTCAAGGCCATCCAGCGTGTTCTTTAACGTTTATTGTTAAATCCTCAGTGGCAGTTTTTTGCACACCATGGGCTAAATGGCCAGGTCACAAGGACCCCAAAGGCTCAGAAAAGGTTGGGAGAAGATGGTAGCCTCCCGTCAAGGCCATCCAGCGTGTTCTTTAACGTTGTATTGTTTAATTCTCAGCGGCACTTTTTTGCACACCATGGGCTAAATGGCCAGGTCACAAGGACCCAAAGGCTCAGAAAAGTTTGGGAGAGGGGACCCACTGGGACAGCTGTTGGGAGACAGATGGTAGCCTCCCGTCAAGGCCATCCAGCGTGTTCTTTAACGTGCACAGAGTATTGCTCTCCCGCACACGGGGCCACGACTTAACGTCCCATCCGACGGACGGCGGCCTTTCGAAGACCATCGGTGTCCCCTACTGACCGTGGGCAGGGCGGGGAATTTTGCGGAGATAAATCTCAACGCTGACCCAGCTGGAACTCGAACCTGGGAACTACAGATTACGAGCCTGGCGCGCTACCGACTGAGCCACCCCCGCCCCGTCTGGATACGGACCTCTTAACCGTATCGAGACGGGGCGGGGGTGGCTCAGTCGGTAGCGCGCCAGGCTCGTAATCTGCAGTTCCCAGGTTCGAGTCCTAGCTGGGTCAGCGTTGAGATTTATCTCCGCAAAATTCCCTGCCCTGCCCACGGTCAGTAGGGGACACCGATGGGCTTGGAAATGCCGCCGTCCATCGGATGGGACGTTAAGCCGTGGCCCCGTGTGCGGGAGAGCCATACCCTGAGCACGTTAAACGTTCACATAGCGAGTTGGGGGGGGGACAGCTGCTCACTTTTAATTTCTGAAGTGGTAAAAAATTTAAGAGACAGATTGTAAAACCAATTTTCCCTTCTTTTCAGCCCATTTACAGTTTTATTGCGTGTAATTAAACTCACCAGCAATTACTAAAGAATATTGCACCAATATAGTTCTTTTCCCTTTCGTTACCCTTTCATTTGGCTTTCCCACCAAAAAACCTTTTTTCCCTGTGTGTCTATTGGTCACCCACTAGAGATGAGCCCGGCTCGAGGTGAGTTGAATATCATCGGTTTGAAATAGAGCTAATGATCTAGAGGTCATAATTTAAATGTCCAATTTTGCTTATTATTATGAAAAATATGTAAATAAATTCATTTTGATCGTGATTTTAATCATATTGAAACTTAAACTCATTAGCATTATTCAGCTTTTGATGTATGTTTTCTGGTATTCCCTTTCTCTTAACATTTGCAATGATGCTATTCAAAATTTTCAATTTCTACGAATTGTTTCTAGTATTTTTTTTTAATTCCACTTAACAACGGAGTTTTTTTGTCTTCAGGTAATTATAAATATTTTAAAATTTGCAGTTGTGTAGTAAGAAGAATTGATTTAAGAGTAAGGATTTCTGTATAGATGCATTATAATCATGCCAGAAGATTTAAAAAAATTTAATCGACCTCGGCGAGGCTAAGTCATCCTTATCAATCACACAACTTTTTAATAGTGCGGATGTTCGAAGAAACACTCTGTTCAGGCCGCACAGGAAGCCGCATTTTAAAGCCCATTTAACGAACGATGTTTTTCTAACCCCAACGGTGATCCTATTTCAAATCCAGAAAAGAGTGGGAGCTGGCGGGGAAAGTCTCAAAGAACGCAAATGGGGAAAATACGATTTGAACTCGAGTACAGTCGCTCAAAAAAGTATCCGAACGCTATGGTTGATTACAGAATTCAGAAACAATATCTGGCAACGATTTTTTAAGAAATTAGTGATCTGGCAACCTTCGTGTACTGTACATGAAGGTTGTCAAATCACTAATTTCTAAAAAAAATCATTGCCAGATATTTTTTCTGAATTCTGTAATCAACCGTAGTGTTCGGATACTTTTTTGAGCGACTGTACTACTGACTTATCAAAATGCGACCCCTAAAGTGCTGGAAGACCACAGCAGAGTTTTTTTTTTAAGTATTTCATAACTGCTGTTCGCTATGTTTTTCGACTATGGAGTCCCATGCATACAAGACCCACGAAACCCATGCATTTGAGGTGACACGCTTAGCACGTTGAAATTCCAACCATATATTTAAAATAGACATGGCTGTAATATAACAATTTAAAAATATTTTATTTAATACAAGGCATATTCACGAAATACATTCAGTAATGAAACAATATTTGTCGAGAGCGCAAATCATTTGCTTGCACGTTTTTTTGCACACAATGGGGCCCACTGGAACAACTGTTGGGAGACAGATTCTAACCTCCCGTCAAGGCTATGCAGCATTTTTTTTAACGTGAGCAGTGTATGGCTCTCCGCACAGAGCCACGGCTTAACGTCCCAATCGACAGATGGCGGCTTTTCGAAGGTGTCCGCTCCTGACCGTGGAAAGGGTCGGGGAGTTTTGCGGAGATCAGTCTCAATGCTGACACTCGAACCTGGGTTGGGTTGGGTTGGGTTGTTTTACCTCTGAGCGGCACTTTTTTGCACACCATGGGCTAAATGGCCAGGCCACATGGACCCCGAAGGCTCAGAGAAGGTTGGGGGAGGGGACCCACTGGAACAGCTGTTGGGAGACAGATGGTAGCCTCCCGTCAAGGCCATCCAGCGTGTTCTTTAACGTGCACAGGGTATGGCTCTCCCGCACACGGGGCCACGGCTTAACGTCCCATCCGACGGACGGCGGCCTTTCCAAGCCCATCGGTGTCCCCTACTGACCGTGGGCAGGGCGGGGAATTTTGCGGAGATAAATCCTCGAACCTGGGAACTGCAGATTACGAGCCTGGCGCGTTACCGACTGAGCCATCCCCGCCCCAACAAATGTGTTTTTTTTTTGTTTTAAGAGAAAAAGTGAGAAATTTTTTTTGTTTTATATGTAGAAGAAAATTTTACTCTTTGCTTTTCCAAATCATCCATTAATTCAAATTGCCAGTATTAAAAATCGGTTGGTGTGTGGCTCAGTTTGTAGCATGCTCGAAATCTGCAGTACCCAGGCTTGAGTCCCGTCAACGTTGAGTCCGTGGTCCAGTGTTGAGATTTATCTCCGCAAAACTTCCCGCCCTACTATCGGTCAGTAAAGGACACCGACAGGCTCGGAAAGGCCGCCTCCGTTCGATGGGGCGTTAACCCATGGTTCAGTATGCAGAAGAAAAAGCCATACCTAGTGCACATAAAAGAACACGCTGAATAGCCATGATCGGAGGCTATCATTTGTCTTCTAACATCTGTCCAGTGACTCCCCTCCCCCCAACCTTCTCTGAGCCCTCGGGGTCATTGTGACCTGGCCATTTAGTACATTGTGTGCAAAAAAAAGTGCCGCCAGAGGTAAAACAGCCCAGCCAACAACCAATGTTTAAAAGGTGCAAAAGCTTAGCAAATGTAAACTTCCATTTTCTTTGAAAACGAGTATCCCACATTCGCAAGAGACGGTATACATATTAACCTCGTTATTTTTATTTATATTAATGTGATTTAGAGATGTCGAATTTCATATATGTTTTTTTATGATCAATAGCCGACTATCATTTCTTATTTGTCTTGGAGGTTGTGCTCCTTGAGCAGGTCGGATTAAACGATACGCAAAAACACTCAAGAGTGTGATGCTGAGAGAAAAAGGGGAACCTACAGTGGGCAGGCACTTTTAGGTTATCTAATCCATTCTTAGATGTCGCACTTATGTCCTTTTTGATGTTTATGCAACGCCACTTTAGAAATTAAATTCTACTTATATAGGTGCAAGAGAATGATTTGCGCTCTCAACAAATATTGTTTCTTATTGAATGCATTTTGCGAATATGACTTGTATTAAATAAAATATGTGGAATTAAAAAATACTAGAAACAATTCGTAGAAATTGAAAAGTTTGAATAGCATCATTGCAAATGTTAAAAGAGAGGGAATACCAGAAAACATATATCAAAAGCTAAATAGTGTTTATGAGTGTAATTTTTAATATGATTAAAATCATAATAAAAAAAACAATAGTTTGATATTTTTAGAATGGCCGTCGCTTCGTGTACCGAAAATTGCACGTTGAAGGACACACTGGATGTCCTTGACGGGTGGACTGTCTTTAATCTATCTTCTAACAGCTGACCAGCGGAATCAGTTCCCAATCTTCTTTGAGCTCCGTCTTTCTTGACTGTGTTTCTTTCGTGCTTGTGGCCTCACCATTTAGCCCATTTTATGTCCAATAGTGCAGTTGAGAGGTGAACAAACCTACTCTCCCCTCAGAGCACTTGTGACCATTTAGCCCATTTTATGTCCAAGAGTGCAGTTGAGAGGTGAATAACCCTACTCTCCACTCAGAGCACTTGTGACCATTTAGCCCATTTTATGTCCAAGAGTGCAGTTGAGAGGTGAACAACCCTACTCTCCACTCAGAGCACTTGTTACCATTTAGCCCATTTTATTTTCAATAGTGCAGTTGAGAGGTGAACAAACCTACTCTCCCCTCAGAGCACTTGTGACCATTTAGCCCATTTTATGTCCAAGAGTGCAGTTGAGAGGTGAATAACCCTACTCTCCACTCAGAGCACGTGTGACCATTTAGACCATTTTATGTCCAAGAGTGCAGTTGAGAGGTGAACAACCCTACTCTCCACTCAGAGCACTTGTTACCACTTAGCCCATTTTATTTCCAAGAGTGCAGTTGAGAGGTGAATAGCCCTACTCTCCACTCAGAGCACTTGTTACCACTTAGCCCATTTTATTTCCAAGAGTGCAGTTGAGAGGTGAACAACCCTACTCTCCCCTCAGAGGCCTTGTGACCATTTAACCCATTTTATTTCCAAGAGTGCAGTTGAGAGGTGAATAACACTACTTTCCCCTCAGAGCACTTGTGATCATTTAGCCCATTTTATGTCCAAGAGTGCAGTTGAGAGGTGAACAACCCTACTCTCCATTCAGAGCACTTGTTACCATTTAGCCCATTTTATTTCCAAGAGTGCAGTTGAGAGGTGAACAACCCTACTCTCCCGTCAGAGCACTTGTGACCATTTAGCCCATTTTATGTCCAGGAGTGCAGTTGAGAGATGAACAACCCTACTCTCCCCTCAGAGCACTTGAGACCATTTAACCCATTTTATTTCCAACTTTGCAGTTGAGAGGTGAATAACACTACTCTCCCCTCAGAGCACTTGTGATCATTTAGCCCATTTTATGTCCAAGAGTGCAGTTGAGAGGTGAACAACCCTACTCTCCCCTCAGAGCACTTGTGACCATTTAGCCCATTTTATTTCTAAGAGTGCAGTTGAGAGGTGAACAACCCTACTCTCCCCTCAGAGCACTTGTGACCATTTTGCCCATTTTATGTCCAATAGTGCAGTTGAGAGGTGAACAACCCTACTCTACCCTCAGAGCACTTGTGACCATTTAGCCCATTTTATGTCCAATAGTGCAGTTGAGAGGTGAACAACCCTACTCTCCCCTCAGAGCACTTGGGACCATTTAGCCCATTTTATGTCCAAGAGTGCAGTTGAGAGGTGAACAACCCTACTCTCCCCTCAGAGCACTTGTGACCATTTAGCCCATTTTGTGTCCAAGAGTGCAGTTGAGAGGTGAACAGCCCTACTCTCCACTCAGAGCACTTGTGACCATTTAGCCCATTTCATGTCCCAAGAGTGCAGTTGAGAGGTGAACAACCCTACTCTCCCCTCAGAGCACTTGTGACCATTTAGCCCACTTTGTGTCCAAGAGTGCAGTTGAGAGGTGAACAACCCTACTCTCCCCTCAGAGCACTTGTGACCATTTAGCCCATTTTACGTCCAATAGTGTAGTTGAGAGGTGAACAACCCTACTCTCCCCTCAGAGCACTTGTGACCATTTAGCCCATTTTGTGTCCAAGAGTGCAGTTGAGAGGTGAACAGCCCTACTCTCCACTCAGAGCACTTGTGACAATTTAGCCCATTTTATGTCCAATAGTGCAGTTGAGAGGTGAACAACCCTACTCTCCCCTCAGAGCATTTGTGACCATTTAGCCCATTTTATGTCCAATAGTGCAGTTGAGAGGTGAACAACCCTACTCTCCCCTCAGAGCACTTGGGACCATTTAGCCCATTTTATGTCCAAGAGTGCAGTTGAGAGGTGAACAACCCTACTCTCCCCTCAGAGCACTTGTGACCATTTAGCCCATTTTGTGTCCAAGAGTGCAGTTGAGAGGTGAACAGCCCTACTCTCCACTCAGAGCACTTGTGTCCATTTAGCCCATTTCATGTCCCAAGAGTGCAGTTGAGAGGTGAACAACCCTACTCTCCCCTCAGAGCACTTGTGACCATTTAGCCCACTTTGTGTCCAAGAGTGCAGTTGAGAGGTGAACAACCCTACTCTCTCCTCAGAGCACTTGTGACCATTTAGCCCATTTTACGTCCAATAGTGTAGTTGAGAGGTGAACAACCCTACTCTCCCCTCAGAGCACTTGTGACCATTTAGCCCATTTTGTGTCCAAGAGTGCAGTTGAGAGGTGAACAACCCTACTCTCCCCTCAGAGCACTTGTGACCATTTAGCCCATTTTACGTCCAATAGTGTAGTTGAGAGGTGAACAACCCTACTCTCCCCTCAGAGCACTTGTGACCATTTAGCCCATTTTGTGTCCAAGAGTGCAGTTGAGAGGTGAACAGCCCTACTCTCCACTCAGAGCACTTGTGACCATTTAGCCCATTTTATGTCCCAAGAGTGCAGTTGAGAGGTGAACAACCCTACTCTCCCCTCAGAGCACTTGTGACCCTTTAGCCCATTTTACGTCCAATAGTGTAGTTGAGAGGTGAACAACCCTACTCTCCCCTCAGAGCACTTGTGAAGTGTCCATTTCAACCTCTCTGTTGCACTAAACTGCCGCTGGGAAGTGAAACAACCTATCTACTACGATTCAGCAAAGTTTCAAGGACGAAGACAACTCCTTATAAAAGAACTTTAATAGTGATCCTTATAAGGAAAAAAAATCTTAGTTTTCATTTTCGCCGTTGTATGTACAATGCAACAATACGAGTTTTATTCCCTGATTTAAACTTTAGATTGTTGTTTTATGTACGCTGAAAGAATTGTAAGAGCTCGCCAAGCAGCGTGTCCTTTCTCTATTCTCTGCTTTTCCATACAAAATATGAAACGCGCATCCCTCCAGCAATATAGAACAGCAAAGCGAAAAAAAGAAACAGTTCATTTAGTTAGGCATTGAATGCCTTTTTTTGTTAATACTAAACGCTGCGAGCGGTCTCTCATTTGATGCACTCTTTTTGTAACCGTCCATCCTTCTTGGCAGATCGCCAACCGAAGCGCCCAGCATCTTTAACAACTCCAACGCGATCTGTATCATTCCACGTACTGCACGTTGGGAATGGCGCGTGCCATGCAGGGATGCAGGAATTCATCTCCCGCATAACAATGGCTTGAGTAAACATCGCTTTGCGTCTCCATGGAAACCCGCCATGTTGGTACTCCCTGCTAGCATTAAGAGCAAGAACGACAAAGGAAACTTTCCAACTGAGTTTATATGTTATTTCGGTCTTTTTATTCTTGTTGCAGTTACTTCTTAATGGGTCTGATGAGAGATAAGAAGTCTCTGTGTTTGTATAGGAAAAATGCGAAAAAAGTGTTTTTTAATGGGTTTTGCAATTTACCTTAAGCTAATATTAGGGAAGTCTGTTTAATGTGAAATGTTTCATTATGCAGAAGTCTAGTTAGTTCTGTTCTGCAAAACTGGTAACTTTTGTTATGAATTTTAGATAACAGTACTCTCGAAAATAATTGAAATAGGAACAGAGCCATCATCTTCTGTGAATAAGGAATAATCAGACGTGGAGATCATTTGCTTTTTAAGCTTTTTATGGGGGGGGGGGATGGAAATGTGGCAGAATATAGAGATTCATCAAATTATCAAAAACTGAACTTTCAAACCCATTCATTAAGTATTTAAAGAACTGGAATATTAAAATGGAATTCTTAAATGAACGATCAGTCAATTTTCAAATTACTTTTCGAAAAAAAAAACACATTAAGATTAATGTGGTTTTTATTGTCACAAGAAATTGAAATGTGCTGGATCCATTTCTAGGTGAGGGTTCCATTTCAACTTTATAAAAACAAGCATAGAGAGAGTATTGTCATTTAACAAAAACAAACATCTGATCTTTTACTTTTTGGAATACGAGTACTTTCCAGGTGTCCCCGAACTCTAGAAAGCGATTTTCCCAATGATCCCTGTGCGAGGACTCAAGTGACTGGAAAGTTCAAGTTAAATGTGGACTTGAATTTCTAACCGTCCTAGTGGCATTGCGAACGCGATCTTTGCAAAGTAATAATTAAAGGTATCTGCCACAAGCGATTTTATAAAATGGTGCTAATGATTTTGAAAAAGTTGTTCTGGTTTTTAAAGAGTACCGTCGCTCAAAAAAATATCCGAACACTATGGTTGATTGCAGAATTCAGAAAAAATGATGCAGCTCACAGATGATGACCTCAGCAGAAAAACGCCACAAACAACCATGCCTTACCCGGGGCTCGAAGCCCAACCCTCAAATTTCTGAAAAAAATCGTTGCCAGATATTTTTTCTGAATTCTGCAATCAACCATATTGTTTGGATATTTATTTCAAGCTAAGTAAATGAAATGTTTTTATAACTAACACGACTGTAGGTGGTCATATTATTTTGATACTAGATCGTGTGGACTCACTCACGGAAATATTGAGCGTATGCAGTTACCGTTCACAGCAAACTGGAGCGTGTGCAGTAACTGCACACGCTCCAGTTTGATGTGAACGGTAACTGGAGCGTGTACAGTTGCTGTACACGCTCCAGATATTTTTCCTGAATTCTGTAATCACGTGACACGAAGGTTTGCCAGATCACTAATTTATGAAAAAATCGTTGCCAGATATTTTTCCTGAATTCTGTAATCAACCATAGTGTTCGGATACTTTTTTGAGCGACTGTACAGTCTCAAACGTTACTATATAGATCGTACGTTTCAGAAAACAACCGTGGTCATTTATTAGAATAAATGAAAAACTAAAACAGCTGCTTGCCACAGAGGTCTGACAATAGCCTGTCAGTTTATACGTTATAGTAGAAGGTCTGTGAGGATGACAGGACCTCAGCAGAACTCAGCAGAACTTTGAACAACCATGCCTTACCCGGGGCTCGAAGCCCAACCCTCAAAAGTAAGAAATAAAAGTGAAGCGTAACAATGATGAAATTACTTACTAAATTCGTGTGAACTTCAAAGGTAGACAGAGCGATGATAATTTCTGTTCAGTAGGTGAGAGAAATCGATTCGGGGTCCAAATCTTCGTTTGCGGGTAATAGGAAATCAATGATTTCGTCAATACTGTACTTTACTTTTATTTTTAGAGTGCACGGAGGAAGAGAGGTATTTTCAAATTACATATTTTATTTTCATTTGTCTTTTCACTTATTTTTTCCATTTTGCTTTCTGGTGGCAACATCGCAGGGAATTTTGTCACTCTCTTGCAGAACATCGCAGGGAATTTTGTCACTCTTGGAGCAGAAAATTGCTATATCCCCTATATTAAGCTTCCATTTTTGCATACGACTCATAAAGATCGACCCCCATTAATTTATCCTGCCACATAAGGGACCTGGGTTCGAATCCCGGGTAAGGCATGGATGTTCTGTTGTTTTTCAGCTGAGGTCCTGCCATCCTCTCAGACCTTCTACTATGGCATATAAACTGACAGGCTCCTGTCAGACCTTTGTGGCAAGCAGCTGCTTGAGGGGGTATTTATTTTTCATTTATTGAACAGAAGAAAGAGGGAGCATAATTTGACGTAGCTTTGACGTCAAAAACTTTCATTTCAGATATAATTCGTTGCTATCAAATATAGGAGTTCTTTTCACTGCATGAACTACAGATTTGCTGCAAGGATTGGATTGTTTTACCTCTGAGCGGCACTTTTTTTGCACACCATGGGCTAAATGGCCAGGCCACAAGGACCCCGAAGGCTCAGGGAAGGTTGGGGGGAGGAGGACCCACTGGAACAGCTGTTGGGAGACAGATGGTAGCCTCCCGTCAAGGCCATCCAACGTGCACAGGGTATGGCTCTCCCGCACACGGGGCCACGGCTTAACGTCCCATCCGACGGACGGCGACCTTTTCAAGCCCATCGGTGTCCCCTACTGACCGTGGGCAGGGCGGGGAAATTTTGCGGAGATAAATCTCAACGCTGACCCAGCTGGGACTCGAACCTGGGAACTACAGATTACGAGCCTGGCGCGCTACCGACTGAGCCACCCCCTTGCTGCAAGGAGCTTGATTCTTGTAGGTTATCTCTATAACATATGCCTCATGGAAAATATCTGTGAGAAAGGCGACACGAGAGCAGAAAGACAGCCTAGAATAGAAACATCCATATCTTATGCGAGGTGCGATTAACAGAATCCTCCGCCAAATTTACTTAAAAGTAATTTTTAAAATTTTTTTAATTTTAAAAGTAAATTTGGCGGAGGATATCATTAGTGACTTATGCCAACCACTCGGCTGCAAAAAGAGTTAATTCTGAGTTTTACCTGTAGTGGTATTTTCTAAATAAAAAAGCTTATTTTCATTATATCCGAACTATTTTCAGTAGCATGCCTACATACGGTATAAATACTGTCTCTATTTAAGGCAAAATGAATGTTAGTCATGAAAAGTTCTTGAAATCCTGCGTTTGAGCAGAAAGGAAGAAAGAACGTTACGGAATTCCTCCCTCAAGGAACAACAAAATATTTCCCCACCGATCGGTGAGCCATGGCAAGTGCACAAATGCACGTGAGCGAACCTGTTTCACCTCCATCCATTAACCCAGTTCCTGACTGGCCTACACGTGCAACTTCCGGCATTTCTCCCCCTGCTCCACTGCCGCCTACTCCTTGCCAATACAATGGACAGGTTGTCATGGTTACCACTCTTTCGCTAGCAGCATGTGGGCACTTGTTTGTGTATTAATAATGATTTGCTAAGAAGCGCCAGGATCTTCAATTAGAAGCGACTTTTATACTGCGATGAAGGCCTGCTTCTTTCACGATGATGCTTGTTATCAGCGGTTGAAATGGCGTTCCTCCTTCGCTCTAGTTCATTAGAGTGTAACATACAAAGAACATAAAGCTTTAAGTAAATTTGGCGGAGGATACTGTTGAGCGTCCGATAACAAGATGTTGCTGCTGAATCTGCTAATCAAAATGGTGGATATTGCCTCATGAAAAAGGAGAATGGGGAAACCGTTATTGACAGAACTGATGATTCATTTTCATCATTTTGATTACCGTAACTTGCACATAAATATTTAGCAATCTTGGGTGTGTTATTTTTGCTAATATATTTTGTTTAATTTCGATGCAAATTAGAGTTTTGCTCTTTTTAAAGCTTTAGAAGTTATTCCGACAGCTTGCATCCGGTGTCATTGTGCAGTTACAGGAAGTGGGACAAATAAGATTCAACGGGTCTTATTAAGAAAAAATTAATTTTAAAAATGTGAAATGTTTCACGCAAGATGATCTTCAAAACGTAGAAATAAATTTATCTGAATTTCTCGTATAAAATTTTTGTACTAAAATTATATGAATATTAGAGTTTAGCATTCTTATATTATTATAATAAATATATATATATGTACAGTCGCTCACAAAAGTATCCGAACACTATCGTTGATCACAGAATTCAGCAAAAAATATCTGGCAACAATTTTTTTAGAAATTAGTGATCTGGTAACTGTGACACGAAGTTGCCAGATCACTAATTTCTAAAAAAATTGTTGCCAGATATTTTTTGCTGAATTCTGTGATCAACGATAGTGTTCGGATACTTTTTTGAGCGACTGTACACATTCTCTCTTCTCTAAGTTATCATATCCTCTTAGTAGGATGTTGATCATCACAGTAATTCATGTCTCATTTTTGGAACACAAGGAATATTCACCACTATAAGTTATAATTTTTCTTCCCCGATTTTTCTCTGTTCCATTGGGTCCCCTCCCCCAACCTTCTTTGCGCGTTCAGGGTCCATGTGACCTGGCCATTTAGCCCATGGTGTGCAAAAAAGTGCCGCTTAGAAGCAAAACAACCCAAACCAACCCCGATTTTTCCAGTTAGGACCGAATTTCTTATTTAATTTTTTTCCTCTAATAAGTCTGAGAAACTTCGTCTATTTCTTTCTGATATTCATTTAGCAAATTTTCTCTTTCATCTGCAGAGAATATCTTCATTTCAGGTGATCGATTATCGCGAGTTGTTTACATCTATTTTTTTTTCGGTGGTGTTTCCCGCAAAATTCAGACCTAGGACTTTTTCAAGATTCGATTTATCCAAAATGGATCATGTTTAGTAGTGCTAGAGCTTATCGATTATTAATGAAGTGGTTTTTTAATAGGGGAGGAAATATGAATATTAATAAGGGTGGAATGGATGATGATATCACAGAGGGGTGAAAAAGGGGGGGGGGACTATTCTGCAGTGCTATTATTGGCCGTCTTTCGTTTGCCCTAGTCACGCTATACGAAACAATGGATAGCCTTGACAGGAATCTGTCTGTCTCTTAACAGCTGAGGAACTTCCTTCTGAGCCCTTGGAGTCCTTGTGACCTGGTCATTTAGGCCATTAACTGCAGAAATGTGTCATCCAGAGGTAAAAGGAGAAAAATCATACAACGCCTTCTAAATCTTGACGTTAATCAATATTTGATTAGTATTTACAGAATTATAGAAACTGGGAAAGTAAAGGGTTGGGTTGTTTTACCTCTGAGCGGCACTTTTTTGCACACCATGGGCTAAATGGCCAGGTCACATGGACCCCGAAGGCTCAGAGAAGTTTGGAGAAGGGTACCCACTGGAACAGCTGTTCGGAGACAGATGGTAGCCTCCCGTCAAGGCCATCCAGCGTGTTCTTTAACGTGCACAGGGTATGGCTCTCCCGCACACGGGGCCACGGCTTAATGTCCCATCCGACGGACGGCGGCCTTTCCAAGCCCTTCGGTGTCCCCTACTGACCTAGGGCAGGGCGGGAAATTTTGCGGAGATAAATCTCAACGCTGACCCAGCTGGGACTCGAACCTGGGAACTACAGATTACGAGCCTGGCGTGCTACCGACTGAGCCACCCCCCGCCCCAGGGAAAGTAAAGAATGACGTCAACCAAAAATGTTTCTCAAAGGTTAAAACAAAAATAATAACTCCTACATCCAACAACTTGTTTTAAGTTTCAATGATGTTTATTTGAGTTTTTCATTAACTTCAGCGAAAAATTGTTATGGACGTGACGTCACTGTTTAACGTCCTACGTAACTTTTTAAATTTGATATTTTCCATAAATGGCTTGTTTTCAAAGTAAGAAAACTCCAAATGTGTCTTTATAAACAACGTAAGCATTATTCCCTAATAGTTTTAAATATTTGCATTTGAATTTCAATGCGCTTTTTATCTTAACAGTTCTGCACAATTTATCTTGTTGAAAAGATCTTTCAGCGATAATTTATATATTGGCTGGAAATACGGTAAAATGTCAATTAGTTTGATGCAGCTCTAAAAAAAATGTTTTTTGAATCAGTTTGCAGTGGAGGTGGGGGGGAGGTCGCTGTCGAGCTGTACAAATACTTACACCGAAGAGACAAAACATTATGACCAGCGCGTCTTTATGCAAATCGAAGCAACTGCAGGTAAACGACGGCGCGTGTGAAGGTCATGAAATGGTTTAAATAACAGCTGATACTGAGCTCTGTTAATTGGTGTTATTTTTGTTCTTCAGATGGGAAACGCAACGGACTTAAGTGAGTTTGACCAAGGCCAAATTGTAATGGCCAGACGACTGGGTTAGAGCATTTCCAAGACGGCAAGGCTTGTGAAGTGCTCATGGTCAGCTGTGGTTAGTACCTTCAAAAAGTGGTCCGAGGAGGGAAAAACCCTCGAACCGCTGGCAGGGTGTGGGCCGACCACGACTCATCGGTGCTAAAGGTCAACGAAGGTTATCCCGTATAGTACGAGCAAACAGAAGGTTATCCCGTATAGTACGAGCAACAGTGGCGCAACTCGCCCGTAATTTGAATGCTTGTGACGGGAGTAATGTGTCACAACACACAGTTCATCGAACCCTGCTGAAAATGGGGCTGCGTAGCCACAGGCAGCTCCGCTGCCCATGCTAACCTCGGTTCATCGTCGAAAGTGCCTACAATGGGCAAGCGAGCATCAAAACTGGCCTTGAATGATTGGAAGAAGTTCGTCTGATCCGATGAATCTCGTTTCCTGTTGCACCATGTGGACGGTCGGGTAGGTGTGCGTCGTTTACCAGGGGAAGTGTTGGCACCAGGATACACCGTGGGACTAAAACAAGTCGGTGGAGGAAGTGTAATGCTTTGGGCAATGTGCTGCTGGGAAACCCTTAGTCCAGTCATTCATGTGCAGGAAATTATGACGTCTACCACCTATCTAAACATCATTGCAGACCAGGTACATTCATTCATGGCAACGGTATTCCCCCTCTAAAATGCCTTCTTTCAGTAGGATAATGCGCCATGACACACTACCCGGATTGTTCGAGAATGGTTCATGGAACATGAGGAAGACTTCCAATTCCCCAGCCATCAATCCAATCGAGCATTTGTGGTTTGTGTTGGAACAGCATATCGATCTGCGGCGGCTGAACCACGTAACTTACAAGAGGTAAGTTACGTGGTACCAGATACCACAAGACACCTTTAGAAATCTTGTAGGTTCCGTGCTTAGAAATGTTTTGGTAAAGAAAGAGAGTTAAAGTTGTTTTGGCGGCACGTGGAGGACCAACATCATATTAGGCAGGTGGTCATAATGGTTTGGCTCTTCGGTGTATGTTGTTGTTGATTCTTTTAACGCCGTCAGTATTTTTAACAATTAGTAGAATGCTGACGAATGTTTAACGTCCTCTCCTCAAAAAATGCTGATAAAGTTCACAGGTTCTGGTTTATTTTAACAACATTTTTTGCTATAGAAATTACAGTTCCAAAACCTGCTTAGATCACGTGGCCGAAAAAGAAACTCCATTGGTTAATGTTTATGTTCATAGCCATGTGGTTTTTCAGGGACACCACTTTGAGCCATTACAGATACCGTAGCTTAAATCCCATTTGGAAAATTAGAACTATGACCTTTAATTCCCATTTTTATGGAGTACTTTTCCATATCATATACACATCCAATATGATGAAGTTTGTCTTTTTAATTTAATCATTATGGACTATAACACTGTAAGATATGATGTTATATGTTGATGTATCTTATTGGTGATCTTTCACTTTATGGGTTGGGTTGTTTTACTTCTGAGCGGCACTTTTTTGCACACCATGGGCTAAATGTCCAGGTCACATGGACCCCGAAGGCTCAGAGAAGGTTGGGGGAGGGGACCCACTGGAACAGCTGTTGAGAGACAGATGGTAGCCTCCCGTCAAGGCCATCCAGCGTGTTCTTTAACGTGCACAGGGTATGGCTCTCCCCCCACACGGGGCCACGGCTTAATATCCCATCCGACGGACGGCGGCCTTTTCAAGCCCATCGGTGTCCCCTACTGACCGTGGGCAGGGCGGGGAAATTTTGCGGAGATAAATCTCAACGCTGACATAGCCGGGACTCGAACCTGGGAACTGCAGATTACGAACCTGGCGCGCTACCGACTGAGCCACCCCCGCCCCATTTTTTTTTTATGGAGTACTTTTCCATATCATATACACATCCAATATAATGAAGTTTGTCTTTTTAATTTAATCATTATGGACTATAACACTGTAAGATATGATGTTATATGTTGATGTATCTTATTGATGATCTTTCACTTTATGGAACCACACGTTTCATCCAACCATTACTGATCCCCAAGTCTTAAGGTTTAGTGGAAATGCAAATGACGGGACTGCATTTGGTGTTGATTAACGACCAACGTGTAAAGTTTGCGCAATGTCTGCTTCTTCTGCAGCGCCACCCGTGGCGAATCGGAGCCATGCGCACTCTTAAAAAGTACAATCACCGAAGCGCCATCTCTCGATTTTCGCAATTCAGTAGCAGTCTTTTCGGTGAAAGCAGAGCAGATGATTCAGTGACAATCAACCAACCATGCGATGGAATTTTAGGGAGGAGTAACCAATCACAGTAGAGACGACCGTCATGGCTGCATGACGTCATGACACGTCCGAGTGGCTCATGTCGGTCACTGTGTTGGTTGTGGATGGAGTGAGAGAGCACTTAGGGAATATCGATGCTAGTCGGATGTCAGCAGCGGAGGGTACATTTGTCTACGTCACAAAGACGTAGTTTGACTCCGTGACTAATGTCTTCGTGAGGAAGTGGAGCATGAGCAATGATGCTTTGACCTTGACTGAGTTAGCACCAGTAGAGGTCACTTTCTTTGCTAACTCATCCATTTCGGTGGCAACGCCATGAGGTGATTAGCGACAGGATAATGTAGAGTTGGATGTATATACACAACAAACATTTCTCTAATGCAGCCTCTGTACGATCTTTTATATTTGAATAATAATGTCTTTAATACCGTATTGCAAATAAATAAGCACATCAGTGTTTGTATTTTTTATTGACTCTACAATTCTTTTAATCCAAAATTCTCTGAAATGGTATAGTCGCTCAAAAAAAATATCCAAACACTATTTTTGATTACAGAATTCAGAAAAAACATCTGGCCACGATTTTTTTAGAAATTAGTGATCTGGCAACCTTTGTGTCACGTGATACAGAATTCAGGAAAAATATCTGGAGCGTGTACAGCAACTGTACACGCTCCAGTTACCGTTCACAGCAAACTGGAGCGTGTGCAGTTACTGCACACGCTCCAGTTTACTGTGAACGGTAACTGCACACGCTCAATATTTCCGTGAGTGAACCCACACGATCTAGTATCAAAATAATATGACCACCTACAGTCGCTCAAAAAAGTATCCGAACATTATGGTTGATCACAGAATTCAGAAAAAATATCTGGAGCGTGTACAACAACTGTACACGCTCCAGTTACCGTTCACAACAAGCTGGAGCGTGTGCAGTTACTGCACACGCTCCAGTTTGCTGTGAACGGTAACTGCACACGCTCCAGTTTGCTGTGAACGGTAACTGCACACGCTCCAGTTTGCTGTGAACGGTAACTGCACACGCTCAATATTTCCGTGAGTGAGCCCACACGATCTAGTATCAAAATAATATGACCACCTACAGTCGCTCAAAAAAATATCCAAACACTATGGATGATTACAGAATTCATAAAAAATATCTGACAACGATGTTTTTAGAAATTAGTGATCTGACAACCTTCGGGTAATGATTTCGTTCGTTTTTTGAGCGACTGTATGATAATGTTTTGTCCATTACAATTTTTTTAACTTAATATGCATATTTACTATGGAAAATGCTCAGGATTCAACAAAAGTTTCCTTTTATATATATTTCAAACGTTTTTTTTATTGCGTTAACTTATGAATAATTTCTCGATGTTATCACCTTTCGTTGAAGGAATGTAATTTATTTGAGGTGTTTTGTACCTATCTTTGTTATCTGTAATCATGCAGAGAAAGCTTGGAAGAATGTTTTATTGATAATTATTTATTATATTTTAGAACTTTAGACAAAATGAATAACAAAATGGAAGATGAAAACAGTTTTTTAAAATAGTGTTCGGATGCTTTTTTGAGCGACTGTAGGTGGTCATATTATTTTGATACTAGATCGTGTGGGCTCACTCACGGAAATATTGAGCGTGTGCAGTTACCGTTCACAGCAAACTGGAGCGTGTGCAGTTACCGTTCACAGCAAACTGGAGCGTGTGCAGTTACCGTTCACAGCAAACTGGAGCGTGTGCAGTTACCGTTCACAGCAAACTGGAGCGTGTGCAGTTACCGTTCACAGCAAACTGGAGCGTGTACAGTTGCTGTACACGCTCCAGATATTTTTCCTGAATTCTGTAATCACGTGACACGAAGGTTGCCAGATCACTAATTTCTAAAAAAATCGTTGCCAGATATTTTTTCTGAATTCTGTAATCAACCATAGCGTTCGGATACTTTTTTGAGCGACTGTAGGTGGTCATATTATTTTGATACTAGATCGTGTTTGCTCACTCACGGAAATATTGAGCGTGTGCAGTTACCGTTCACAGCAAACTGGAGCGTGTGCAGTAACTGCACACGCTCCAGTTTGCTGTGAACTGTAACTGGAGCGTGTACAGTTGCTATACACGCTCCAGATATTTTTCCGGAGATTTGTTCGATACTCCATTTTGCGCGATTTCCAGCAAGGCTCAAATGCTACTAGGGAAAAGACGAGAAAGATCTGCTCTGTTTTTGGAGAAACAGAGCAGATCTTTCTCGTCTTTTCCCTAGGTTAGACAAGCTAGTTGCAATTACCGTATTTCTTCGATTCTAAGACGCCATCGATTGTAAGACGCACCTCATCATCAAGAAATGACAGTTCAGGTTACAAAGTTCTGGTCAGGAGATTTGTCGCTCAAGGATGAACCACGTCTTAGTCGCTCTTCAGGACATGTTAACGATGCATTGGAAGCATTCATTGAAGCAGATACGCATAAATCCACTTATTATTTGACAAAAGATCTAGAAATTTCCCAAGCGACTGTCTTTCATCATATTTGTGCTGTTGGTAAAAATCGCTCCATTAGGAGCCAGAATTCTTCACGAATTATCATATAAGAAGAAAGCTGATCGACCTTCCATTACCACTTCACTATTTTTTCGAGAAGTCACTGAGCCGTTTCTTGATCTTACTTCGACTGGAGACGGAAAATTGATATGTGATGTTAACGTTGGCCTCAAAAGACATGAGCAAGTCAGGAGGAACAACCCAAACTTGATTTTTCTTCAAAGAGCTCTGCTTTTGATGCGATCGTCGAGGTGATGTATACTTCCAGCAGTGAAAGTGTACTCACAATGATTGCAATGTCTTAACGAGAGCGTCATCGAAAAACGGCCAGCACTGTTCAACAGAAAGAGATTATTTCTTTCTCACGACAACGCTAGACCACATACGAATGAAATCACTCAAAGGAAAATTTGGGTTGTTGTTTTACCTGTGAGCGGCACTTTTTTGCACACCATGGGCTAAATGGCCAGGTCACATGGACCCCGAAGGCTCAGAGAAGGTTGGGGGAGGGGACCCACTGGATCAGCTGTTGGGAGACAGATGGTAGCCTCCCGTCAAGGCCATCCAGCGTGTTCTTTAACGTGCACAGGGTATGGCTCTCCCGCACACGGGGCCACGGCTTAACGTCCCATCCGACGGACGGCGGCATTTCCAAGCTCATCGGTGTCCCCTACTGACCGTGGGAAGGGCAGGGAATTTTGCGGAGATAAATCTCAACGCTGACCCAGCTGGAACTCGAACCTGGGAACTACAGATTACGAGCCTGGCGCGCTACCGACTGAGCCACCCCCCCACCCCAGAGAAATTTGGGAGTTTGGATGGATGTTCTTCCGCATTAGTCCTGTTCGTCAGATCTGGATCTTTTGTAACTGATGGCTCCGCATATCATGATTCTGGGTGTTGGCTCCTAAGTGTGAAGCTCCATGATGGAGACTGGATTATCTCTGTCTCATCCCGCCGCATGCCATGTCTCCAGTCGCACATTCGGTTGTCACTAAATCCCAACGGAAACCTACAGTGCAGATGACGATGGAGTGACTTTAGAGACAGATGAGCTAATGGACGGCGTGAATACAGCCCTGATTATCACAGTCGTCTTCTGCTCCCCTACATAAGTGCAGACAAGGAAGGTATTGCGATGTTGGAAATCTGCCGTCATTGGACAGATCTGTCTGTTGTCGCTAGACGGCTGATGTGTGTATCCTCCGGTTCCGGGGGTGGGGGGGGGGGGAGGAGTGGCTCAGCAGGTAGCGCGCCAGGCTCGTGATCTGTAGTTCCCAGATTCGAGTTCCAGCTGGGTCAGCGTTGAGATTTATCTCCTCAAAATTCCTCGCCCTGCCCAAGGCCAGTAAGGGACACCGATTGATTTGGAAGGCCGCCGTCCGTCGGATGGGACGTAAAACCGTGGCTCCGTGAGCGGGAGAGCCATACCCTGTGCACGTTAGAGAACACGCTGGATGTCCTTGACGGGAGGCTACCATCTGTCTCCCAACAGCTGTTCCAGTGAGTCCCCTCCCCCAACCTTCTCTGAGCCTTCGGGGTCCATGTGACCTGGCCATTTAGCCCATGGTGTGCAAAAAAGTGCCGTTCAGAGGTAAAACAACCCAACCCTCCGGTTCCGAACGTTCTTCTGATGCCAACAGAGCCTTGGTGATGTTTCAAGGTATCTGCTTGTACTCATTGTGCCAACAGCTTCTAACCATTCGGGCATCACGACCCACAAGTAGGACGATTTGGCATTTGACGATACAACTTCTGACAATCCTAAGATCCGATCCCTTTCAAATTCCGTCTGCTGTACATAATGTCATCTTATGCATGCTAGAGACATGGTACACTCTTCGAAGGTCATTCACTTACCATTTTGTTTGCCCACTGACCTTTTACACGGCCTTTACATCTTCAGATTTCTACGTCAGCCTACCATTCTGTAGTGTGGCAGGCTGACGTTCTGAACTACCATTCTGTTGTGTTCTACTGCATCGATGAGTTTCACCTGCAAATCGTTTACTTCCATATACGTACAACTCTGCATAAAAATCATTAGATTAATCCGTTCATTCTTTCTAGGCGGGTTAATTTCAATAACTCGCAATATAATTTCGCTCCATTGATCAAGTTTGAGCTTAATGTCCTTTGGACAAGTTGGGTGTCCAAAGGGGTTAACCATGGGTTAAATAGCCAGGTTACAAAGACCCCGAAGGTTCAGAGAAGGTTGGGGGAGGGGACATACTGGAACAGCTGTTGGGAGACAGATGGTAGCCTCCCGTCAAGGCCATCCAGCGAGTTATTTAACGTGCACAGGGGGCCACGGCTTAACGTCCCATCCGACGGACGGTGGCCTTTCTAAGCCCATCGGTGCCCCCTACTGACCGTGGGAGGGGCGGAGAGTAGCTTTGGACAAGCCGTAGGGTATATCATAAAGTTTGAAACTCATTTAGAATAGTACTATCAGAAGAACGCAGTATATTATAACTGTTTTAAATATCTCTCCAGGTTCAGGATGTGTGCAGAATATTCTGTATATAGAAAGCAAACTTTGTTGTTATATAGAGCTAAAATTATATACTCCTTTTGCAATTAGAATTTCTTTTCTGTTTTCTGATGATAAAAATAACTTAATGTATTATTACTTTTAATTAAGTACTATTATCCAGCATTTATTCGCTATCCTGATTGCAATATGAAAAGTGAAGATCCTTTCAAAAGGAAAAGTCCATAACGTGGTGTATAGGGGGTTCGGACCAAGCCATTCATAGGGGGGGGATTAAAATTCGTTTAAAAGAGTATTACATAATTTCTGGTTGCCCGAAAGTGCAAAGCTACGAAGGATTGGAAATTTTTTTAGTAGAAATATATTGTAATTTTTTTACTATTGCCGAAAATTGTACAGTTCATTTCTTTCATAAAATTCATAGATTCATAGATTTCATAAGTCTATCCTTAATTTTTACGCTACTAGGTCCATATCGACAGGGTCACAAATCCGGAGAGATAAATAAAAAAAATAAATACCCCCTCAAGCAGCTGCTTGCCACAGTGGTCTGACAGGAGCCTGTCAGTTTATATACCATAGTAGAAGGTCTGAGAGGATGGCAGGACCTCAGCAGGAAAACGAGAAATGAAAAAATACAAAATTTAAAAATAGGGATCGGAGAGGGTTAAAAAAATAACTAAGGATCCATATTGACAGACAAAAATCACTTTTTCAAATTCTGAAATGCGTGGCGGGGTTGGCTCAGTCGGTAGCGCACCAGGCTCGTAATCTGTAGTTCCCAGGTTCGAGTCCCAGCTGGGTCAACGTTGAGATTTCTCTCCGCAAAATTCCCCGCCCTGCCCACGGTCAGTAGGGGACATCGATGGGCTTGGAAAGGTCGCCGTCCGTCGGATGGGACGAAGGCGTGGCTCCGTGTGCGGGAGAGCCATACCCTGTGCACGTTGAAAAACACTCTGGATGGCTTTGACGGGAGTCTACCATCTGTCTCCCAACAGCTGTTCCAGTGGGTCCCCTCCCCCAACCTTCTCTGAGCCTTCGGGGTCAATGTGACCTGGCCATTTAGCCCATGGTGTGCAAAAAAGTGCCGCTCAGAGGTAAAACAACCCAACTGAAATGCGTTCTAAATCGAAAATTTTGATATCGATTTTTCTTCCAAAATCGCAATACTTTCTCCTTACTATCACGAGGAAAGAAAAAGGATTTAAAAAAAAAAAGTGTTAGCATGACATTGAAGTGAAGGTTGCAAAGTGGTTGGCCAAATATGTTATCCTTCACCTTCGTTGGTGAGAAAATCGAAAACTTTTCACTGCTGTCCAAGCGTTAACTTAGAACTCCATGTTACGTCAATGAAAGGCTGACTCACAAGCTCCGTTACTTCTAAAATAATTTTTTTTATGGGAAAATGGGATGGAACAAAACATTCATCAAATCTATCTAAGCCTCGATATTCAACGATTTTTTTTAGGTATGTAAATGAATTATGGAATCAGAATATTTAACAATAGTAATGCCTGTCATAGAAATTATTTCCTATACAGCATAGAAAGTAAATATTATGGTAATAATAAGTTAAAGCTGAAATAATTACTATTTTTTCATAGCATTTCACGAAATAAAAGTACATTTTGAAAGTTTGTATAAATCGTTCAATATTCAGCAATATTTTGTATGTTTCTTGACTGGCTTGTAGCTGTTAAATTTTCCAAATTCCTTAACTCTTTAAATACTATACGAATATATTTGAAAATTGAGATTTACACAAATTTCAGATCGCTAATTTATCTTTTATGACATAAAAATAAGTGGACTTAGTTTTGGACAGTGGCTAGGTAGAATTTTTGAAAACAGAACAGAGGAAACCACTTCAAATTCCATGTTATTAAGAATTATTTCTAAATATTTGTGTTCAAAATAAAAACTGATGTGGATGAGTTTTATTTCACGATGTGTACTACGTGGCCATAATGTTTTAATTAAATAATTTTATTTTTATAGACAGAAAAAATTTGTTCATACGATTCTCACAAATCGGCAGAAACTCGACTATTAAAACATATGTAAATATTTTGCCGTTTGTCAAGGTGCATTTTTTCGAAATTATCCCTGTAAGATCTACTAAACCTATCCTAGAACTATCATGGAAGCAAATCGCTTCCAGAACTCCAGTTTTATGAAATTCTTCTTTTACGTTTATCATGGAGTTAGCTGATCTCTATAATTCAGCTGAAATCAGATTCGATTTCCAAATGCTGAAATATTTAGTAAGAGTTTTAGTTTTTCTTTTCTAAATATATATTTTGTTCTGTATGTGAAATTGTTATAGAAAAAACTTCTAACGCAGAGATGATTAAATATACCTATATCTATATAATACTAGAAATTCCTCTATGTAATGCTCTAAAAGTTGCTTAATTAACTAATAGTTCCGTGGTTTAGTTTTGAATGTCATATTTTTTAGTGCAGTAATTTAATAAGAAGTAAATTAAATGAAAGTATGCACTGCTGAACTTAATCATTTGGACGAAATAAATAGTGGAAGCTATGGAAGGTGAAAACATCTGATTAATGCTCCTTGAATAGTTAAATAATATGATAGATATTTCGTATTTTCTTAAACATTAAATGTTGTGATCATCATATGTGTAGCTGTGGGGAATAAATCCCTGGTAGCTGTATTTTACTAGAGTTTGGTTATAGCTGCAAAAATTATTTTTCATTTTCACATTTTAGAAATACTTAATTACATCCATTCGGAATTTCAACTCAGCGGGCATCGAAAACTAATCCATGATATAAAATCTCTCCATCAGAAGGTTGCTGAGGTAGACTTAACCCGATAATTTATTTACACCATTAACTCCGAAACATTTAATCAGACAACGTAATTTACTTTGACAGGTCTACGAATAGTTACTTAAGTCATTAATTGGGAATTTATCTCTGTGGCTTGGAAACTGTTATTTACTTTCTGATAATAGCTTTTTCTTCTTGAAGTATGTTATGAGATAGGAGGTTAATGTAATGACGTTTATGAATGATGTGGTAATATCGCATAAGGGTTTTTGCTTTGTAAGGACTTTCGTTCAAACTGCGTTTATTAGGCTCATATTTATTTATACGTCTTTTTTTACGAGAGAGAGACTGATTATTGGTTAATAAACATTGAATGGTCACTCTATTAGGTTGAGTTGAGTCTATTAGGTTGAGTCTGAGGAGGACTTTTTATGCACTCAGTGGCGTAAATGGTCAAGTCACAAGGACCCCAAGAACTGAAACTGGGTAGTAGAAAGAAATCCACTAGACAGCTGTTAGGTTACAGATGGGAATCTCTCAGCAAGATATCCAATGTGTTCTTTAGAATGGGCAGGTTGTGATCTGCACAAGGAGTCACGGTTTAATGTCCCATTCGATGTACGGCATCCTACTCGAATCCCTTTTCTTATTAAGGTCAAAGGTTAGGATTAAAGGGTAAAGGGGTTAGGGGAGAAAGTCTTAAAGCAGACACAGTAGGAATGCTAACCTCGAAACACCAGATTATTTACTTGGCCGACTAACGATTGAGCTCCCATTTATCACCCACTTGATTAGAAACTGATCCGTGTTATGTTTATGAGTCGTATTCAAAGCTCATCAACTTTTTGAATAAACTTTTCGTTGAAAAAAAGATACTGAAGGTAAAGACCTCAGTAATATCTGGTTAACAAGTGCAAAAAAAGAAAAAAAATTCACAATGGCCGTCTGAGGCCTTTTAACCTCTGTTGAAATTTGATTTTCAGCAATATTCGTTCAGTATTTAAAGAATTAGTGAGGAAATTGAATTTTTAAAAAATCGTTAATTCATGTACATTCATAGTTTTTTAACATTTCCGTTTGAAAAATCTTGGTTACCCCACTGTTTCCGTCTTTGTATTTGCTGTGTCACTTAGTCGAACAAAACACATAATAATAAACTATTATTTCGAGTGCGTGAGACAATTAATTTCCGTGTACTATTATTTTTGTGTTATAACCGTTTATATATTGGCAATTTCTCAATTGTGTCATCAGTGATTAGGTTTAAAACCATTTCCATCATTAAGAAAACCTTCTACGTTTTCGATATTTATAGGGAAAAGTGAATAATCCTCAAAGCCATTTAGCACCACTTGAAGTTATTAACATTTGCAATGAGTATTTTACGAATAGGAATAAACATATACATCTTAAAACTTATTTTATCTACAAATTATGTTTTTTAAGTATGTTTAGAGCTTACGGAAGAATTATAGTATTTGCAGTAGTGGACGAAAAAAAGAGCAACAAATTAGAAAATGTAGTATATATTTGCAAAACCACCAAAATCGTGTCAAGAAATTTCATGGTTGACTGAAAGCTACCGATAATCCCCGCCTGGCCATTAAAAGTGCAACACCAGGAAAGACAAGAGATATCAAAGCCATATTTAGTGAATACATAGCTTATTTTAGAAGGATCAAGTGATTATATATACAACTCGGTTAGACTTGTGTAATACAAAGAAATCAGTATCTTGTGTAGCCACCATGAGCTGCAATAACCGCTGCTACAGGGTCCAGCAGTGAGAGGATGAGATGTTGGATGTGTGTTTGGGGAATGTCAGTTTATGCAGTTTCGATATGTAGCCAAAGTTCATCTGTTGTAGCAGCTGCTGGTGTCTGGCGTTCTAGTCGTCTTGAGATCATGGACCAGAAATGTTCAATTGGGGACAGATCCGATGAACGCGCAGGCCAAAGCAGAATTGTCACATGTTGGCTATCTAGGAATTGTTGGACGATGCATGCCACATGTGGTCGAGCATTGTCTTGTTGGTAAAGGCACCAGAGAGCCCCTGAAGATAAGGTACAACCACTTCAGTGATGTAACGCTGGCTGTTCAAAGTATCGGTAATACGTACAGTCCCTCAAAAAAGTATCCGAACACTACGGTTGATTACAGAATTCAGAAAAAATATCTGGCAACGATATTTTTAGAAATTAGTGATCTGGCAACATTCGTGTCCCGTGACACGAAGGTTGCCAGATCACTAATTTCTAAAAATATCGTTGCCAGATATTTTTTCTGAATTTTGTAATCAAACGTAGTGTTCGGATACTTTTTTGAGCGACTGTACGAGGCGCGTGCGTGAGTCGAGTCCAATGGCACCCCATACCATAACACCAGAGGCCGGATCTGTATGGCGCTGCATCATGCATGTCTCACTGAGCTTGTCGCCGAAGTACCGCCAGATACGGATTCAAATTCAAATTTATTATAACATAAATACACGAGGACAATAAACACACAATGCACAACACTTTGTCAAATACATTATCAATACAACACTTTATAAAGAACAGAGAAACAATAAAAGCATAAAACTAAGTAAAACAATCAATAAGTATATATGAACAACCAAGGAGCTTTCAAGCTCTTCCAGGTTATAGAAAAATTAATTCATTTATTAAAGAAAATAAAATAAGTAAAAAATAAAAAGTATAAAAAAATATTGACTATCACAGGTGGTGTGGGTATGTAGTTTTACCAAATATCAGTTCTTATGTAAATGCTAACAAAATATTATTTAATCACAATGAACATACATTCAATGTTTTCTAACTTTGACAAATATGCACGCAAACATTTCGTAAAATTTGTAAAACATTTTTCGTTTCTTATTGTATACTCCAGTGAATTAAAAAACTTACGCACAATAAAATAAAAACAATTATGGAGAATTTCCTTTTTCGTTTTTTCTATATAAAATTGTAAACCCAAAACTCTGGAGTTAAAATTAGGATTTCTAATTGGAATTAAATCTTAATTTTTATACAAAAAGATAGTTGAAATGTATATATATATAATTTCCTTAGTGGCAATATATTGTGTTTGTTGTATAATATTGTGTTCCCGGCAAAATAATTATAATTTAGATTACGAACTATTTTATTTTGCACATAAATTAAAGACAATAAATTTGTTTTATATTCTCCTCCCCAACAGCAAATCCCATAAATTAAGGTAGACTGAACCCATGCGAAATAAATATACCGTAGGAAATTGTAATTAACACAACATTTTAAATAGTGAATTTTATATAATATTCTGCTTAGTTTTGAAGGAAGTGAGTAAATACGCTTTTTCCGTTTTAAATTAGATTCTATTATTAATCCTAGATAATTGTAGCTATCATTCACTTCGATAATATCACAGTTACCAATTATCACCAATTATCGAATAAGTCTATATTTAAACAGTTCAATTCGTTAAGTTTCATGTTATTTCCAAATGTATGTAGTGAAGTTAATGTAAAATATATAATAAAAAAAATAAATAAATACCCCCTCAAGCAGCTGCTTGCCACAGAGGTCTGACAGGAACCTGTCAGTTTATATGCCACAGTAGGAGATCTGAGAGGATGGCAGGACCTCAGCAGAAAAACGACATACACATCCATGCCTAATTCCGGGGCTCGAACCCAGGTCCCTTAGATCAGTAGCCAAGCGTGCTAACCACTACTTAGTTTTTTTTTATATTTAATTCTAGTTCACTTTTAGTAAGCCATTTTTTAATAATTAATAAACTACTATTAATATTTCCAAGTAATGCTTCATTATCTTCTGCATCAAAAACTATGGATGTATCATCCGCAAAAGAAATAATTTGTCCTGCTATTTTTAATTTACAGAAATCATTGATATATATATATAAGAAAATGTAAAGGACCCAACATAGAACCCTGTGGGACTCCACTTACAGTCAACAATGTTTCACTCCTAAAACCGTTAATAATCCTAAATCGTTAAATCTCCTAAAACCGTAAATTCTAAAATCGTTAAATCTCCTAAAACCGTAAATTTGCTTTCTATTCTCAATGAAACTTTTAAACCAATCAGACTACACCATGAAAACCATAAACTTTCAGCTTATGTAAAAGTATTTTATGATTAATAGAGTCAAATGCTTTTCTGATGTCTAAAAAAACCCCAATAATCTTTTTATTATTATTAATGCTCTTATAAATCAATTCATTTAATTTTATTAGTGCATGAGACGTACTGCAATTTTCCCGGAAACCAAATTGGTTTTTTGCCAAAAATTAAATGTTATCCAAATAGCTAACCATCTTTTTTTAAATATTTTTTCAATGATTTTAGAGAAAATTGGTAAAATTGCAATAGGTTGATAATTATTATAATCATCTCTGTTCCCCCCCCCCCTTACAGATTGGTTTAATTATAGATAATTTCAAATCGTTCACAAAGGTTCCTGTTTCCATTGATAAATTAATAATATAAACTAATAAATCTAATTTATTCTAGCTATTATTTTTAGTATTTTTGCATTTAAGGTTTCGTATCCTACAACCTTATTTGTATCTAAATTTGAAATTAAATTTAAGACTTCTCCTGCATCTGTGTTCATAAAATACATAGATCTCAAGACTGGTTGTTCATCAGATAAGCTAAAATTTGATTCCGATTGCCGAGATACATAAACTTCGATTACTATTAACATTTGTAAAAAAATCATTAATTTCATTCACTACAAAATTAGTTTCTTTATTATTTGGAAAAATATTATGAACTGTTGATGTACCTGTTATGTCATTTACTAATTTCCACTGTTTTCGTCGATCATTTTTACAATTGGTAAATAAATTCCTATAATATATATTCTTTGCATTTTTTTATATTCATTCATAAAAACAATTACTAAAGGATACTTTTTGCTTTTTTATATAACTTTTCTTTTTTATTAATACTGTTGAAATTTTATACGTAATCCATTTTTCATTAATACCTTTAACTTTATTTTTATCTCTCACACCATCAATATTATAAGTACAATCCTGCATCACTCTATAAACCATATTAATGAATTCTTGATAAACCAAGTTAACGTTTTTGCTATCAAAGATAGAGTTATCCAATTTATAGTCCTTTATTTTATATTCCAGTGTCAGATAATTCATCCTAGTGATGCCATGCAAATTTTTATTATTTGTATTTGTTATTTATTTTGTTTATTTTTTGTGATTTTATAATCATTAAAAGTGGGTAATTGTCTGTTATTTCAGTCATGTATATGGCGCATTTATTTTTGAAAATGGAATTAATATTTCTAACAAATAGATGATCAATGCAACTAGCTGTTGTTGATGTAACCCTAGTCATTTCATTTATATGTGATATAAACCCGTATGTGGCCATTATACTTAGATATCTGTAAACTTCATTATTCTTGCTATTCAGATCCAGATTCGTATCACCAGTTATACATACATTTTTATTTTTTATCTTGTCTAAATAACATTCCAATTCATCTAAAAAAGCTTTGACAGTCTATTTATGAGACCTATAAATGGAAATGAAGCATAAATCATTTAATTTATCATACACCTCTAAAATCTCAGCCGTATTAAATTTTCGGCTAAGTTTATTTTCGTCCATTGATAAATTATTTTTAAAGTATATTATGTTACCATCTGATTATTTATATTTTCTCCCATTAATAAAACAGTTAATCCAAAAATCTTAAATTTATCCACTTCGTAATCATTAATTCATGTTTCACTCAAAACAAGAACATCAATAACATAATTTATATTATATAGTAACATAAGAACTTCATCAAAAGTTTTACGCATACTCCTTATATTAACATGAAATAAATTCAAATTATTACCTAATCCATCATTATTGTCTATAAAGTTACCTGAGTAAAAACCTAATAATCCTTGTAAATCTACAACTTTTTCAGATAATGATTCTTCAATTTCAAAATCCTCCATTACAAATGATCAAGGTCATTCACACTTATTATTCGAATTATTGTCGAATTTCCGGTCTTCCTCAGAAAAATCTTACCATTTTTGAGCCATAAAAATTTGTAATTCTTTTTTATTTTAATCTGATTGTCTTCAAATAATAATTTCTTGTAATATCTGCAAATATGCTCATTTACGTAAATTTTGGTGGTTCCAAATCTTTTATCTACCTCATTAGCAGCAACTGTTCTCTTCAGTTTAAAAGTTTTCGCCCATTCATGGCGTTTTGCTCGATTTGTAAGTTGAACTATCACTGGTCTAGTTTTACCTTTTGAAGTTGGTACTCTATGTGCAGTGAAAATATCCGTGTTATCCACTTTTAAAACTTTTGAAATATTATTTACAATTTCATTTAAATTTTCTTCCGAAGATTCCGGGACACCGCTGATTTCTATGTTAATTCAACGAGAATAGTTTTCTAATTCATTTATCCTGTGTTGCATATCTTGTACTGTAGATTTCAAATCTGTTGTTTCTTTAATTAAATGAGCGTTTTGTTCTTTTAACTGCAAAATTTCTGTTTTCAAAGCTTTTAGTTCTTTCGTAAGGTCTGATACATTTTCTGAGTTAAATTGTCATGATTTCACAACCTCACTCAGCTCTGTTTTTATTCTCACAGTTATTTCAGTTTTAATGTTTTCATACCATGTCTCTAAATCTTTTTTTGTTATTACTTCCCCAATTGAATCCAACTCAAGATTCCCTTTATTTCCTATTCAGATTCGTCCATCATGGTGCTGCATACTGAAGTGGGATTCGTCTGAAAAGACGATGCGATGTCATTCGCACATCCATGCGCTAAGTTCTTGGCACCATTTCAGTCGCATACGCCTGTGTTGTAGAGTCAATGGTAGCTGAAGCAATGGCCGCCTAACAAAGATGCCCCGATGCAGTAGACGACGTCGAATCGTACGTGCGGACACTAATTGATGTGCAACACACCCTAACTGTTGAGCTAAAGTGTCTGATTTGGTTGTAAAAAAATAAAAATAAATACTCCCTCAAGCAGCTGTTTGCCACAGAGGTCTGACAGGAGCCTGTCAGTTTATATGCCATAGTTGAAGGTCTGAAAGGATCGCAGGACCTCAGCCGAAAAAACGACACACACATCCATGCCTTACCCAGGGCTCGAACTCAGTTCCCTTAGATCAGTAGCCGAGCACGCTAACCACTCGGCCATGGGACGGTTATGATCATTCAAAGCCATGCGCATGAGATGTCTGTCCTCTCGTTCGTTTATGTGACAGGGCCTTTGAGATTCCTGACGTCGGTGAGTTCGTTTCTCTTCTATCCACTGACATCCTATTCTCATCATTGTGGCATCATTCCGTCCAACACGAGCACCGATGTCTCGGTACGATAATCCGCCTTCCCGTAATCCCACAATTCTCTCTCGATCAAATTCGGAAACCTGGTCGTATGGGTGCTGTGTTCTTCGACAAGGCATACTTGATCATTTAGTGCACAAGAACTGCGAGCAAACACAATTCCAGTGCTTTACACCGGCTCTTTGTAATCTCCTATTATTCCACTCCCAGAGGGCGTTACTGTCACACATGAGGTGCGTATGTGCTGCGCTTTGAATCATTTGCATGTTCTCCTATGGGCTACCCATCTTGCATATTTCGGGAAAATCTGATGAGTTCTTCCTGATGTTGCACTTTTAATGGCCAGCAGTGTATAATAGGGTAAATTCTATTACCAATTAACTAAATAAAACATTTATTTCCCTAAAAATATAAATATAAGATGCATTTATTTCAATTCTATATTACGATGCTTTTGAATGGTATGAAATTTATTAAATGTTGTTGATACTGCAATTATAGTCTAGAACTTGACTTAAAAATCAATTGATATGTGGAAACAGATGCTTTTAATGTTATGCTTATTGATTGTCCCAATTGCAGTACTGGAATATTTCGTATGGCCACCTTGAGCGAATATAACAGCTTCACAAAGCAGCATACTGCGGCTTAATTCTTGTTTTAATGCAAATGTAACTTCTTCCTGAAGTTCTGTTTTTGTTTCAGGTATTTCTGTATAACAATTGCGCCTCATCTAATGGCAACAGTTTTTATTGGGGTTAAGATCAGAACTGTTTACAAATACATGCTTTGCAGGAACTTTTTTACGTGAAACACAAGCATTCTAATGATCTTTTCAACGCAAACCGATTATTATATAACATTACTCACCTAAAGCGAAACTTATCTTCTTATAGCACAGTGACAAGGTGTTGAAAGAAATTGACTCAACAGTACAGTCGCTCAAAAGAGTATCCAAACACTATGGTTGATTACAGAATTCAGAAAAAATATCTGGCAACGATTTTTTAGAAGTTTTTAGTGATCTGGCAACGATTTTTTTAGAAGTGTTTAGTGATCTGGCAACCTTCGTGTCACGTGACACGAAGGTTGCCAGATCACTAATTTCTAAAAAAATCGTTGCCAGATATTTTTTCTGAATTCTGTAATCAGCCGTAGTGTTCGGATACTTTTTTGAGCGATTGTACGCGGCAGTTTCGTAAGCAAATACTACTGATTTTATATACAAATTTTTGTCACTTTTTGCCTACATTGCTATCTGTCACTCTATTTGTTTTTAGCTCAAATCGAGCACTCCTTAAAAATGAGGCAATTTCAATGACGAACAGAATATTTCAATCACTTATAGTATTGGGCTGTCTCATGAAAATACCCCAATAAACAACAAAATAAAGAATCTGCATTTTAAGTGGACGTAAGTTATATGATATTCTTACATTTTCTGTTTGATCAGAAGTTTTATTAACTTGCTGCAGGTAGAAAATAAAGATGAGTTCGGATTCTGTCGTTTTTCCAGGCAGATCGTTTTCCTCTTATATCTGCTTCGTACTTTTCCTCTTATATCTGCTTCGTGCCGTCCCGTGGCCGAGTGGTTAGCACGCTTGGCTACTGATCTAAGGGTCCTGGGTTCGAGCCGCGGATTTAGGCATGGATGATGTGTGTCGTTTTTCTGCTGAGGTCCTGCCATCCTCTCAGATCTCCTACTGTGGCATATAAACTGACAGGCTCCTGTCAGACCTCTGTGGCAAGCAGCTGCTTGAGGGGGTGTTTATTTATTTATTTATCTGCTTCGTACTTTTCTTCTTACATCTGCTTCGTACTTCTCCCCTTTATATATCTCACGTCGCAAATGACGTCGTTCCTTTGATACGCATACCGCATGTACTCCATTCGCCCTTGGTGTTTCCATTATTTTGATAAACCCCTGTAGCTTTTCATTCATACAATGTTAAGGTTTCTAAATACTGTAGCAAATACAAAGAATTATTTTAGAAAATCTTATTTAAAATAATCAGATCAAGATTTATTAGTATTTTTTAAATAAATATATTAAGTTTTGTTAGTATTCTATAAAAATAAAATTATCTGGATTAATTAGGATTGTGTGAAATTATGTGTCCCATAGCAGTAGGTTTCAGAAATCGAAAGATCTTGAATTATTAATATTGTTTAAAACCACAACACCACGAATGAAAGGAACCTGCAAAATCAGGAGATCAAGGATCGTTTGGATCCTGAAAAAAGAGATTCGATATTTTTAGGATTCTGCGAAACCAAGAAATCCAAAAACATTAATATTGATATTCAGAACCATTAGGATTATGTGAAATCAAAATCTTTAGCATGATTTGAAATCTATGAACTCAAGAGATTCAATATCATTAGAATTCTGTTAAAGCAAAAAAATTAGAGTCATTAGAACTGTGTGAAACCAGAGGTCAGCAGAGAGTGTTAGCAGTTAGAGCAGAAAAGTTTTGCAGATAGGATTTAGAACTTAGAGCAGAGAGGTATTAATAGATAGAATTTAGAGGTTAGAGCAGAGAGTGTTAGCAGTTAGAGCAGAGACGGTTTTGCAGATAGGATTTAGAACTTAGAGCAGAGAGGTATTAATAGATAGAATTTAGAGGTTAGAGCAGAGAAGGTTTTGCAGAGAGGATTTAGAACTTAGAGCAGAGAGGTATTAATAGAAAGAATTTAGAGGTTAGAGCAAAGAAGGTTTTGCAGATAGGATTTAGAACTTAGAGCAGACAGGTATTAATAGATAGAATTTAGAGGTTAGAGCAGAGAGTGTTAGCAGTTAGAGCAGAGACAGTTTTGCAGATAGGATTTAGAACTTAGAGCAGAGAGGTATTAATAGATAGAATTTAGAGGTTAGAGCAGAGAAGGTTTTGCAGATAAGATTTAGAACTTAGAGCAGAGAGGTATTAATAGATAGAATTTAGAGGTTAGAGCAGAGAGTGTTAGCAGTTAGAGCAGAGAAGGTTTTGTAGATAGGATTTAGAACTTAGAGCAGAGAGGTATTAATAGATAGAATTTAGAGGTTAGAGCAGAGAAGGTTTTGCAGATAGGATTTAGAACTTATAGCAGAGAGGTATTAATAGATAGAATTTAGAGGTTAGAGCAGAGAGTGTTAGCAGTTAGAGCAGAGAAGGTTTTGCAGATAGGATTTAGAACTTAGAGCAGAGAGGTATTAATAGATAGAATTTAGAGGTTAGAGCAGAGAAGGTTTTGCAGATAAGATTTAGAACTTAGAGCAGAGAGGTATTAATAGATAGAATTTAGAGGTTAGAGCAGAGAAGGTTTTGCAGATAGGATTTAGAACTTAGAGCAGAGAGGTATTAATAGATAGAATTTAGAGGTTAGAGCAGAGAAGGTTTTGCAGATAAGATTTAGAACTTAGAGCAGAGAGGTATTAATAGATAGAATTTAGAGGTTAGAGCAGAGAGTGTTAGCAGTTAGAGCAGAGAAGGTTTTGCAGATAGGATTTAGAACTTAGAGCAGAGAGGTATTAATAGATAGAATTTAGAGGTTAGAACAGAGAGTGTTAGCAGTTAGAGCAGAGAAGGTTTTGCAGATAGGAATTAGAACTTAGAGCAGAGAGGTATTAATAGATAGAATTTAGAGGTTAGAGCAGAGAAGGTTTGCAGATAAGATTTAGAACTTAGAGCAGAGAGGTATTAATAGATAGAATTTAGAGGTTAGAGCAGAGAGTGTTAGCAGTTAGAGCAGAGAAGGTTTTGTAGATAGGATTTAGAACTTAGAGCAGAGAGGTATTAATAGATAGAATTTAGAGGTTAGAGCAGAGAAGGTTTGCAGATAAGATTTAGAACTTAGAGCAGAGAGGTATTAATAGATAGAATTTAGAGGTTAGAGCAGAGAGTGTTAGCAGTTAGAGCAGAGAAGGTTTTGTAGATAGGATTTAGAACTTAGAGCAGAGAGGTATTAATAGATAGAATTTAGAGGTTAGAGCAGATAAGGTTTTGCAGATAGGATTTAGAACTTAGAGCAGAGAGGTATTAATAGATAGAATTCAGAGGTTAGAGCAGAGAAGGTTTTGCAGATAGGATTTAGAACTTAGAGCAGAGAGGTATTAATAGATAGAATTTAGAGGTTAGAGCAGAGAGTGTTGGCAGTTAGAGCAGAGAAGGTTTTGCAGATAGGATTTAGAACTTAGAGCAGAGAGGTATTAATAGATAGAATTTAGAGGTTAGAACAGAGAAGGTTTTGCAGATAGGATTTAGAACTTAGAGCAGAGAGGTATTAATAGATAGAATTTAGAGGTTAGAACAGAGAGTGTTAGCAGTTAGAGCAGAGACGGTTTTGCAGATAGGATTTAGAACTTAGAGCAGAGAGGTATTAATAGATAGAATTTAGAGGTTAGAGCAGAGAAGGTTTTGCAGAGAGGATTTAGAACTTAGAGCAGAGAGGTATTAATAGATAGAATTTAGAGGTTAGAGCAGAGAAGGTTTTGCAGATAGGATTTAGAACTTAGAGCAGAGAGGTATTAATAGATAGAATTTAGAGGTTAGAGCAGAGAGTGTTAGCAGTTAGAGCAGAGAAGGTTTTGCAGATAGGATTTAGAACTTAGAGCAGAGAGGTATTAATAGATAGAATTTAGAGGTTAGAGCAGAGAAGGTTTTGCAGATAGGATTTAGAACTTAGAGCAGAGAGGTATTAATAGATAGAATTTAGAGGTTAGAGCAGAGACGGTTTTGCAGATAGGATTTAGAACTTAGAGCAGAGAGGTATTAATAGATAGAATTCAGAGGTTAGAGCAGAGAAGGTTTTGCAGATAGGATTTAGAACTTAGAGCAGAGAGGTATTAATAGATAGAATTTAGAGGTTAGAGCAGAGAGTGTTAGCAGTTAGAGCAGAGAAGGTTTTGCAGATAGGATTTAGAACTTAGAGCAGAGAGGTATTAATAGATAGAATTTAGAGGTTAGAGCAGAGAAGGTTTTGCAGATAAGATTTAGAACTTAGAGCAGAGAGGTATTAATAGATAGAATTTAGAGGTTAGAGCAGAGAAGGTTTTGCAGATAGGATTTAGAACTTAGAGCAGAGAGGTATTAATAGATAGAATTTAGAGGTTAGAGCAGAGAAGGTTTTGCAGATAAGATTTAGAACTTAGAGCAGAGAGGTATTAATAGATAGAATTTAGAGGTTAGAGCAGAGAGTGTTAGCAGTTAGAGCAGAGAAGGTTTTGCAGATAGGATTTAGAACTTAGAGCAGAGAGGTATTAATAGATAGAATTTAGAGGTTAGAACAGAGAGTGTTAGCAGTTAGAGCAGAGAAGGTTTTGCAGATAGGAATTAGAACTTAGAGCAGAGAGGTATTAATAGATAGAATTTAGAGGTTAGAGCAGAGAAGGTTTTGCAGATAAGATTTAGAACTTAGAGCAGAGAGGTATTAATAGATAGAATTTAGAGGTTAGAGCAGAGAGTGTTAGCAGTTAGAGCAGAGAAGGTTTTGCAGATAGGATTTAGAACTTAGAGCAGAGAGGTATTAATTGATAGAATTTAGAGGTTAGAGCAGGGAGTGTTAGCAGTTAGAGCAGAGAAGGTTTTGTAGATAGGATTTAGAACTTAGAGCAGAGAGGTATTAATAGATAGAATTTAGAGGTTAGAGCAGAGAAGGTTTGCAGATAAGATTTAGAACTTAGAGCAGAGAGGTATTAATAGATAGAATTTAGAGGTTAGAGCAGAGAAGGTTTGCAGATAAGATTTAGAACTTAGAGCAGAGAGGTATTAATAGATAGAATTTAGAGGTTAGAGCAGAGAGTGTTAGCAGTTAGAGCAGAGAAGGTTTTGTAGATAGGATTTAGAACTTAGAGCAGAGAGGTATTAATAGATAGAATTTAGAGGTTAGAGCAGATGAGGTTTTGCAGATAGGATTTAGAACTTAGAGCAGAGAGGTATTAATAGATAGAATTCAGAGGTTAGAGCAGAGAAGGTTTTGCAGATAGGATTTAGAACTTAGAGCAGAGAGGTATTAATTGATAGAATTTAGAGGTTAGAGCAGGGAGTGTTAGCAGTTAGAGCAGAGAAGGTTTTGTAGATAGGATTTAGAACTTAGAGCAGAGAGGTATTAATAGATAGAATTTAGAGGTTAGAGCAGAGAAGGTTTGCAGATAAGATTTAGAACTTAGAGCAGAGAGGTATTAATAGATAGAATTTAGAGGTTAGAGCAGAGAAGGTTTGCAGATAAGATTTAGAACTTAGAGCAGAGAGGTATTAATAGATAGAATTTAGAGGTTAGAGCAGAGAGTGTTAGCAGTTAGAGCAGAGAAGGTTTTGTAGATAGGATTTAGAACTTAGAGCAGAGAGGTATTAATAGATAGAATTTAGAGGTTAGAGCAGATAAGGTTTTGCAGATAGGATTTAGAACTTAGAGCAGAGAGGTATTAATAGATAGAATTCAGAGGTTAGAGCAGAGAAGGTTTTGCAGATAGGATTTAGAACTTAGAGCAGAGAGGTATTAATAGATAGAATTTAGAGGTTAGAGCAGAGAGTGTTGGCAGTTAGAGCAGAGAAGGTTTTGCAGATAGGATTTAGAACTTAGAGCAGAGAGGTATTAATAGATAGAATTTAGAGGTTAGAACAGAGAAGGTTTTGCAGATAGGATTTAGAACTTAGAGCAGAGAGGTATTAATAGATAGAATTTAGAGGTTAGAACAGAGAGTGTTAGCAGTTAGAGCAGAGACGGTTTTGCAGATAGGATTTAGAACTTAGAGCAGAGAGGTATTAATAGATAGAATTTAGAGGTTAGAGCAGAGAAGGTTTTGCAGAGAGGATTTAGAACTTAGAGCAGAGAGGTATTAATAGATAGAATTTAGAGGTTAGAGCAGAGAAGGTTTTCCAGATAGGATTTAGAACTTAGAGCAGAGAGGTATTAATAGATAGAATTTAGAGGTTAGAGCAGAGAGTGTTAGCAGTTAGAGCAGAGAAGGTTTTGCAGATAGGATTTAGAACTTAGAGCAGAGAGGTATTAATAGATAGAATTTAGAGGTTAGAGCAGAGAGTGTTAGCAGTTAGAGCAGAGAAGGTTTTGCAGATAGGATTTAGAACTTAGAGCAGAGAGGTATTAATAGATAGAATTTAGAGGTTAGAGCAGAGACGGTTTTGCAGATAGGATTTAGAACTTAGAGCAGAGAGGTATTAATAGATAGAATTTAGAGGTTGGAGCAGAGAAGGTTTTGCAGATAGGATTTAGAATTTAGAGCAGAGAGGTATTAATAGATAGAATTTAGAGGTTAGAGCAGAGAAGGTTTTGCAGATAGGATTTAGAACTTAGAGCAGAGAGGTATTAATAGATAGAATTCAGAGGTTAGAGCAGAGAAGGTTTTGCAGATAGGATTTAGAACTTAGAGCAGAGAGGTATTAATAGATAGAATTTAGAGGTTAGAGCAGAGAGTGTTAGCAGTTAGAGCAGAGAAGGTTTTGCAGATAGGATTTAGAACTTAGAGCAGAGAGGTATTAATAGATAGAATTTAGAGGTTAGAGCAGAGAAGGTTTTGCAGATAGGATTTAGAACTTAGAGCAGAGAGGTATTAATAGATAGAATTCAGAGGTTAGAGCAGAGAAGGTTTTGCAGATAGGATTTAGAACTTAGAGCAGGGAGGTACTAATAGATAGAATTTAGAGGTTATAGCAGAGAAGGTTTTGCAGATAGGATTTAGAACTTAGAGCAGAGAGGTATTAATAGATAGAATTCAGAGGTTAGAGCAGAGAAGTATTAGCAGTTAGTGTCCCCAGAGGTCAACAGATAGGTGTTAGTAGATAATAAAGATACAGACTTGATCTATCAATTGACTTCGGTAAACTATCAGAGTTCTACATAAATTAACCGTAAACGGTTCAAGAACCAATGGTTACAAGCAGTATTTATTATGGGGTGTGGGGGCTATTCGATTTGTTGAGTGGCTTAGGAAGTTGGAGAACAGGGAGGTTAAATTCCTCCTCTCCCAGTGATAGAGTCCAAAGTGGTCAGGAGTGTGCATCACACTGACCGAGTGTTTCAAAGAGGGCGGAAGGGGAGGGGGGAGCCGGTACATAGGTCTTCCATATTCTGCATAAATAAGTGTCGAATCTTACCAATCCTAAATACATGCTTACAGGTATATAAATTGCAATATTCCTCCAAAAAATCTGTTAAATGCAAAATCCAAATTAGTAGGATAACTTCTTATTATTTAAAATACACATTAATTTCGGTTAGTCATTCATATAAATTAATACATTTTGCTGTGAGGTTAGGTCCAGATCTATTGCAATAAATAGTTCGATAGTTCTGCGTGGAAATTTTAAAGGCGAAGTCTGTAACTTTGTATCATTAATTATAAACAGCTCTCAGTATAGAAAATCGTATAATAATTTTTTTTCATAGCAAGCGTTTACGATTTCGTAATAACATATAGAATTCCATTATGACCATGAAATCAATAAACCAAATGGAGATTCAGGATTACGATAGTTTGAATTCAGACCTGTTCTCCATTTCTATTCCTTCTGCATAAATATGACTCTGACTTCTTTTACATTTTATTTCATCTCGAAGACATTTACAAATAATTCCTCTTCCGTTGAAATAAAAGTCTCCGAGCAGAAATAATTCTTTTCCATATCACTGCATCGATTTTCTTTTCCTCTAAGTATACCTAATATACATTTTCTTGAAAGAAAGTATCCTAATTTGTTAGAGACACAAAGCAGAAAGATATAAACCTATAAGGCCATAAACAGAAACAGAAGAGTGAAAGAAAATGCTCTGATGCTTGATTTCCCTTCCAGCAAGCCATTAAAAGCTTCTAATGGGAAACCGATCGTCAAATAGCAGGCACAGCGATCTGAATAACGAAATTTAGGAGGAATAAAAACCGCCTAAGTTACTACTTAGCGAAGTTGTACGTAACAGATGCTGGCCGATTTTATGGCTGTCTAATGGGCCAAGTTTGAGAATTTTTATGAAAACTTTTTCGTGTTTCGATGTGCAGAATGATTTTTTTTTACAACTCCAAGGAAAGAAAATTTGTTCGGAACTCTAGATGCTGTCGTAACTGCATTTCACGGAAAGCATTATGTGAGAATTATTTTGTTTCTTTACATTTTCTGATTACTGAATTCTGCAAATATATTATGCAACCATTATTAAGAGTTAAAAAATTGTTTCAATAAGATCATTAAAACCTCTTTAAACCACTAGATTAGGCAGATTAGCATATTTAAATCATTAGCATATTTAAAGCACTAGATGATATTCAATGCGCTGGGTAAGATAACAATACCTTAAAATATTTTGAAATAATTTTTTATTATACTATATTATCAAAAATATTTGGTCACTTTCATATTATGCAAATAGAAAGCTCCTTTCAGAGCTCTTTAAATCTAAAAACAAGCTTTTTACAAAAAATGTCGCTGGAGATTTGCCTGTCCTTGTTTATGGATATTTATTAAAATCTTATATATCTTAATATTTATAGTATGAATTTTGGCTATGATTATATTGTTGCGAATTTTAAAATGGATAGGCACTGAGCGTAGTATTAATAACTTTATTTTAAAACCAATTACAATACAATGCAAATTGTTACAAAAAAAATGGATGAAGTATTTTATAAACAAATTAACTACCAGCATACATAAGTCATTAACCTTTTTGTACAGAGCATACAATATCAGCTCTGTCTGTTGTACTAAAATACTACCTCATCACTTTGTTTGCCATGTCACTTGAATACCTTCAGACGTAAACAATCTCTCGTCCGGTGCTAGTTCACTAAACTTTTGTTACTAACAACAGAAAACAAACACCCGCGCACACACTAATAAATATACTAATTATTTTCACTTATCGTGCAATGATTCAGACCATCTGAACCTGCTTTTCAGATCTCACAACTTTAACACACTGCACTGCTATCTTTTCCATTCTTCCGAATCGTTATAAGTTCCAATTCGCTGACTTAATTGAAACGAGTGTTCGAGTCACGTTAAGTCATGAAGTCACTGTTGCTCGTTCATCTGTCGTAACATTATGTTAATTTTCATCATTCATCTGTCGTAATGTCGTTTCATTTCATCTGACGTAATGTCGTAACATTATGTTAATTCAATAATGTTACGACATTACGACAGTTTCATTTCATTTCATCTGTCGTAATGTCGTAACATTATGTTAATATTTATGTCAAAACTTGTGCAATAAACGTGGCGTAGTTTAATGACTAATGTTAGAGAGCATGTTACTTAAATAAAGTTAGCTTATACGGTTAATAAAAGCAGTCGTTCAGTGGTCCACAACTAGCATTCACAGAGACACAAGATTCGTACAAAATGCCCTTCCACAAAGGCTGCCCCGTCGGAGTCTGTTAGAGGAAAACACGTGTTTTGTAACAAGCATGGAATGCAGATATCATCCCTTCAATTAGTTTTAATAAGGAAAGATTTTGTTAATAAGGGCTGAAAAAAGTGCAGAAAATATTTTTTAAATATTTCTTCAGTGCATTAGTGATCTATCACCTTTAGTTTTTTTAAAGATCCTTTAAATGTTTTCATGTAAATACAGGGTTGCACAAAATAATATCAGAAAATGAAACTGTAATAACAAATGAAGTATAACTCAATATATCTCTATACTGATTGCTTTACAAAGTGAAAAAGATGGGAGTTCGTTTTGCATAAGAATTTCCGCATGAGCACCGTTTATTATACCGACAATCACCAGGGGCGGGTGTGGCTCAGTCGGTAGCGCGCCAGGCTCGTAATCTGTAGTTCCCAGGTTCGAGTCCCAGCTGGGTCAGCGTTGAGATTTATCTCCGCAAAATTCCCCCGCTCTACCCACGGTCAGTAGGGGACACCGATGGACTTGGAAAGGCCGCCGTCCGTCGGATGGGACGTTAAGCCGTGACCCCGTGTGCGGGAGAGCCATACCCTGTGCACGTTAAAGAACACGCTGGATGGCCTTGACGGGAGGTTACCATCTGTCTCCCAACAGCTGTTCCAGTGGGTCTCCTCCCCCAACCTTCTCTGAGCTTTCGGGGTCCATGTGACCTGGCCATTTAGCCCATGGTGTGCAAAAAAGTGCCGCTCAGAGGTAAATCAACCCAAATAACCCGACAATCACCAATCGATAATCAATCTCCATATATATAAATTCGTTGAAGCATATCTGGCGTGACCGTGGGAATGACCTTTGAGATCCTATTAAAGCAAGTTCGGAAGATCAGTATCAAAATTCGTTGCCCGATATCTTTCACATAGCACCAAAGATAAAAGTCAAGAAGGGTTTAAATCTGGGAACTGCTGATGCAAAACGATTGACCCACCTAGGGCAATCTAGCGCCCAGAGAATTTATTATCCAGAGCAGGCCTATATCTAGAAGAGAATAAAATGGGGGACCATGTCATCTGAGTGGGGGGAGGGAAAGTCTAACTCGAGGGAGAAAGATCAAGATTCGGTAGGAATGAACCGTTACACTGTTCCGGTAAAAATCCCCCCCACCTCCTTTTAGTGGTAGTTAGCAAATTACTCTAAAACCTGATATGTATGTAAATTCAAAGTTCAAGGTGTTGTAAGATCATGGTTAAATTTGCCTCCAATGAGGGGTTTCCTACACCAGTCACAACAGGAGGACGAGATAGCAGAGGCAGAAGAGTTGGGTTGGGTTGTTTTACCTCTGAGCGGCACTTTTTTGCACACCATGGGCTAAATGGCCAGGTCACATGAACCCCGAAGGCTCAGAGAAGGTTGGGGGAGGGGACCCACTGGAACAGCTGTTGGGAGACAGATGGTAGCCTCCCGTCAAGGCCATCCAGTACGTTCTGTAACGTGCACTCCCCCACGTGCACTCCTTAACTCTTTAACGTGCACTCCCGCACGTGCACTCCGTAGGGTGTGGCTCTCCCGCACACGGGTCCACGGCTTAACGTCCCATCCGACGGACGGCGGCCTTTCCAACCCCATCGGTGTCCCCTACTGACCGTGGGCAGGGCGGGGAATTTTGCGGAGATAAATCTCAACGCTGACCCAGCTGGGACTCCAACCTGGGAACTACAGATTACGAGCCTGGCGCACTACCGACTGAGCCACCCCCGCCCCTAGAGTAAAAGAGACATTAGACCTTGCAGAAAAGGTCAATGTTCTGAAAGAAATCAGTGACCAGTCGCAAGTGTTCACTGCAGCTTCATGTTATGGTGATTACCAAGTAGGGAGGTGATGGAGTAGTCGGTGGTTCAGATAGCATGAAGCCCCCGGAACAAAGCTTTTCTTTCAGCATTGTAGCGGGAACAGTTGAGCAGTACATGAGATACAGTCTTAGGTGTGCTGCATGTGGAACAGTTAGGACTGTACGCTCTGCCGAGAGTGTGAAGTGTTGAGTTGCTGTAGTTGACACCAATTCGGAGATGATGAAGGAGGGTCTCCTCAGGTCTGCGTACCGAAGTTAGAAGTAGTGAGTGAAGGATGGGACGTTGGGGTCAACCAGGTACCTGAATGAGGAACAACTGGAGCCCCTCTGCCACTGGGCAAGACGGTACTGGCTCATCAGTTGTGAGACAAACATCTTGCAGTCGCTGAGAGCGCCTCCATCGCCTCCATCGCGGTGCGATCAACAATCTCATTGCCAGGTATCCCTACATAGGAACGGATCCATTGGAAATGAACCTTGACTCCGGCAGAGAGACCTTTATATCTCCATGATCTTCTGGATGAGAAAAGAGTTTGTAGGTCTTGCTGTCTCGTTTCTGGAGAGTTTCCAAGGCTAACTTGGAATCGCAAAGGATGACAAAGTTGCCGAGGCTGAGGATGAAAAGTACAGCTTCAAGAATAGCACGAAGCTCTGCACAGCAGGAGGAAACGAGATGCGGAAGACGGAAACCTCTGACGATGGCAGTATCGGGGATGGCAAAGGCAGAGGTGGCACGTAGTCTCTCCTGGTCAACAGATCCGTCAGTGTAAACTTTAGTACACCTCTCATATCGTGCAGTGACGATGGAGAGAATCCTGATGGCCAATGGATCTGAGTCGCTCTTTCGACGATGAGAATGGATAATGACATTGATCATAAGATGACTGTTCCTCCGAGGTGGAAGGTCAGGGAAGAGAGTATTGCCAGCAGTAGAGCTGGCAGGGACGACTCAGTCGTAGAAGTCAGTGGTAGACACGGCGATGGAAGAGGCTGGCCTGTCTTGCAAATTCCTGAGAAGCTCGTGGTTAAAGTGGAGGGAATGGAGCCTCGAGAGATGACACAGTATATCTCTCTTCCAGTGCAGGCAGAAAGGCATATTATCAGCCTTTGCAATGACAGATGTATTTGGTGTGTTAGGGCAGAGTTTGAGACAGAGGCGCAGGAATATAGTCTGGACAGTGGCTAACTTGCTCAGCAGTGAAGCAGTGCTCAGAAGGTGACCACTGTAGTTGATGCGGGATGCGGGAGAGGATCAAGTGCCAATGCAAGACCAGGAGAGTCTTGCATGAACTTCCCCAGTGGTTACCAGCAAGGAAAGACGTATATCTCTCCATTCGGTTGAATTTCTGCAACTGTCTTAAGATGCTGGATATGAGATCCCCAGGTCAGCCTGTTGTCCAGACCACACCAAGGAACTTTTGCTGTTTGATTACCTTGATATGGTCTGGCCCAAGCATTTAGGCCACAGAAGGTGGGTGGAAGGCGTCTTTTCGTGAGAACCATGGACACAGACTTATTGGTGGAAAGAGTGAGGCAGAAGTTGTCGAAGAATTGGGCTGAGGACAACCTCTTGAAGTACTCCATGATTGATAGAGTATGGGAAGTACTGAGCGTGTTGCCCAGCTTGACACGGATCATCTTGTTAGAGAGGTACGCCGTGATCCAGTGGATGATATTGCCTCTGAGACCGAGATCGTGGAGTCTGTAGAAAATATCTGAGTGGGTCAGGAAGTCAAATGCCTTCTGAATGTCGAAGAAGACACCGACAGTAGTCTGCCCTTCAGACAGGGCCTAGTTGGTGGCAGAGATGAAGTCCATCAGATTATCTGATGTGCCTTTGCAGAAATCAGAGAGGCAGTCAGGGAATAGGCCCTTGGACTCCAAGTACCATTCGAAGCGTCCAAGGACAAGTATCTCTTGGATCTTTCAGAGACAAGAGGAAAGAGCAATGGGGCCTGTAGGAAGAGATGTCATTGGCGGGTTTTCCCTGCTTCGAGATAGGTACAGTCGCTCAAAAACGTATCCGAACACTACGGTTGATTACAGAATTCAGACCACACCAAGGAACACCAATATATCTGGCCACACCAAATATCTGGCAACGATTTTTTTAGAAATTAGTGATCTGGCAACCTTCGTGTCACGTGATTGCAGAATTCAGGAAAAATATCTGGAGCGTGTACAGCAACTGTACACGCTCCAGTTACCGTTCACAGCAAACTGGAGCGTGTGCAGTTACTGCACACGCTCCAGTTTGCTGTGAACGGTAACTGCACACGCTCAATATTTCCGTGAGTGATCCCACACGATCCAGGTCTTTGTGAGCTCACTCTAACCAATGTGCTGTGAACATTAACCGCAACCGCTCCAGTTTGCTGTGAACGGTAACTGCACACGCTCCATATTCATTGCATTATATATTCATACGCATTATATATATTAAAAAATATCCGAACACTATGGTTGATTACAGGATTCAGAAAAAATATCGGGCAACCATTTTTTAGAAATTAATGACCTGGCAACCTTCGTGTCACGTGACACGAAGGTTGCCAGGTCACGTGACACGAAGGTTGCCAGATCACTAATCTCTAAAAAAAATCGTTGCCAGATATTTTTTCTGAATTCTGGAATCAACCATAGTGTTCGGATATTTTTTTGAGCGACTGTACTTATGTGCAAGGCCTAAAATATTTTTTGCCTCTTTTACGGTTACCAGCATTCTCAAAAATCTTCTTTCCTTTCCTCCCCTAGATCCGACCCTGATCCAGAGTGCTCCTCACAAGACCTGTGTGTGTGAGGGGGGGGGGGGAAATCTTTTTGAAAGAAATCCCCTCTTTCGTGACGTTTGTAATAGTATTTCCTCAATCAAGCCAAATTAAACGAGCATAGATTGAGATTAATTATCCATTCGATAGTGTCCGTGAGAATGTGCTCACGTGGAAGTTGTTGCGGAAACAACTCCCGTTTTTTTTACAATAATAAACTTTTTACAGTATGAAAATGTGCTCATTAATGCTTAATTTGTGACATTATTTTGTGTTCACCGTGCATTACAGAATTTAATAGAGGTTGAAAAGTGTAACTCTTAACAGCTGAAAATATATTAATGTAGATTATCATCAGACAGGAAGGCATTTTTTTTAAAAAGAATTAAAAAAAATAAATTTTAAGATTCAAAATACATTGAAGAGAGCGAAAGCCCTTCGTATGTTATAACGAGTACAGTCGCACTAAAAAGTATCCGAACACTATGGTTGATTATAGAATTCAGAAAAAAATATCTGGCAACGATTTTTTAGAAATTAGTGATCTGGCAACCTTCGTGTCACGTGATTACAGAATTCAGGAAAAATATCTGGAGCGTGTACAGCAACTGTACACGCTCCAGTTACCGTTCACAGCAAACTGCAGCGTGTGCAGTTACTGCACACGCTCCAGTTTGCTGTGAACGGTAACTGCACACGCTCAATACTTCCGTGAGTGAGCCCACACGATCTAGTATCAAAATAATATGACCACCTACAGTCGCTCGAAACACTATCCGAACACTATGGTTGATTACAGAATTCAGAAAAAATATCTGGCAACAATTTTTTAGAAATTAGTGATCTGCCAACCTTCGTGTCACGTGATCTGACACGAAGGTTGCCAGATCACTACGAACGTCCGTCAAAATTCGGATTTTTTTTTAGTTCAGATACTTTTTTAGAGCGACTGTACAATCTTGCACACACACAAAGTACGACACGGGAGGACACGAATTCGACCATTTATAGATGGAAGCGATTTATAAAAGCCTTTCTTCTGCATGTGTATATGTGTGGGGGGAGGGCGAGTGTTCAGACTGAACCGGAATGGAGTAGAAAGCGTTTCGTTAAACATTTTCACAATTTTTTCAATCGGAACAAGGCAATTTATGTTTTCACCTTTTGTTCTTTTAATAAATATTCTTCCGAAATAAGTGTAATGTATCAGTTTACTTTTCTTATTGCTTCTTTTTCGGTTTTTAAAATTCTCGAAGGGGGTAGGGGAGAACCCCCATTACTACTCTCATTTTCTTCCACGTGGGACTGGAATCTGGGGACTACAGATTGCGAGGCTAGCACGCTGCCGACTGAGCCAACCTCTGTCTCATGTTCATTATTGATTGCCTATTTTAAAAGAATATGAAGTGAACAACATTTAAATGCTGTCTACTTGGTTTCCAAATCCCAATCAGATTCGTCTGCATATATGCTGCTCTGAGCAGCACTTTTTTTTTGCACTCAATGGGCTAAATGGTCATGTCACAAAGACCCCGAAGTAACTCAAAGCTGGTTAAGAGACGCAAATCATCCAGAGTGTTCTTTGATGCACAATGCAACCTTCCTTAACGTCCAGAGACTAAACTATCTTGCACACGTGACTTCGGCTTCAGAAACCATTCCGTTCGACGAATCGTTACCTTTCCATGTACAGTCGCTCAAAAAAGTATCCGAACACTATGGTTGATTACAGAAATCAGAAAAAATATCTGGCAACGATTTTTTTAAGAAATTAGTGATCGTGTCACGTGACACGAAGGTTGTCAGATCACTAATTTCTAAAGAAATCGTTGCCAGATATTTTTTCTGAATTCTGTAATCAACCATAGTGTTCGGATACTTTTTTGACCGACTGTAGGTGGTCATATTATTTTGATACTAGATCGTGTGGGCTCACTCACGGAAATATTGAGCGTGTGCAGTTACCGTTCACAGCAAACTGGAGCGTGTGCAGTAACTGCACACGCTCCAGTTTGCTGTGAACGGTAACTGGAGCGTGTACAGTTGTTGTACACGCTCCAGATATTTTTCCTGAATTCTGTAATCATGTGACCACGAAGGTTGCCAGATCACTAATTTCTAAAAAAAAATCGTTGCCAGATATTTTTTCTGAATTCTGTAATCAACCATAGTGTTCGGATACTTTTTTGAGCGACTGTAGCTCAGTGTACTTTTTTTTTTTGTATCGGAGAAAATCTCCATACAGGTACAGTAGGTAACTATCCATGCAAGTACCTCTGAGCGACATTTTTGTATTCCCACTATGCACTAAATGGATACGTTACGTGGAATCCCAAAAGCTCAGAAAAGATGGTAAGGTAATCCACTGAATAGCTGTTAGGGGACAGTTATTCAGTTCCTTACATCAAGGCCATCCAGCGTGTTCTTAACATGCACAAGGTGCATCTCTCTTTCACTCGGTGCCACGGCTTAATGTCCGATCCGACGAATGACGGTCTTCCCAAATTCATCGACGTATTCTTTCTTGTTCAGAAGAGAAAATCTCAATGCAGCCACAATGGTGACTCGAACCTAGGAACATCAGATTACGCACGTGACGCGATGCCTTCCCCCCACTACCACCACCAAGACTTCGATTCACCCTTTGGGATATTCCGCAAAATTCCCCGCCTTGCCCACGGTCAGTAGGGGACACCGATGGGCTTGGAAAGGCCGCCGTCCGTCGGATGGGACGTTAAGCCGTGGCCCTGTGTGCGGGAGAGCCATACCCTGTGCACGTTAAAGAACACGCTGGATGGCCTTGACGGGAGGCTACCATCTGTCTCCCAACAGCTGTTCCAGTGGGTCCCCTCCCCCAACCTTCTCTGAGCCTTCGGGGTCCATGTGACCTGCCATTTAGACAATGGTATGCAAAAAAGTGCAGCTCAGAGGTAAAACAACCCAACCCAACACTGTTTTTGAAATAAGGTACTTCAATAGAAAGAAAGCAGAACTAATAACTACAAAACAAAAAAGGTTTCTGAAATGATTTATTTGTGACGAAAAGGTGAACAACAAAACCTTTTGAATTATCTTGAATTCATTTCCTGTAAATAGCTCTTCGAAGCGATCTGTTATTTCCTTCTATCTTTAAACTTGATTCACATACCGCTACTTAATAAACATTATATTTCACTCTGAAAGCCAACTAATGTGTAGAGGGTCTGTGGGGATTATTTTCCACGAGCCTGCTATGAAACCTCGAGAATCTCATTCGTATTAATAGAAGCATATGTCGCGAGATTTCGCCCAGCACATGATAACTGGAATGAAAGGCGGTCGCTTTATCAGTTCAGCACCTCGCTGCCAATGCAGAGGGAATTTCCTAAACAAATTATCAAACCTAATATCACTACAAAAGATTTGGAAAAGCCTGCTATAGCGAGTTTCGTAATATCTTTATTTTTTAAGGTGATTCTTTATGCTAATGAACTCCGTCCGATTCGGAGCCAAACAAGCAACGGAGAGTTGTGAAAAGGGATTAAATGTTATTATGTAAATGAAAAGAAGGTATTTTAAAGCGTGAAGGAAGAGAGCAAATTGTGTTTCCATGGAAACAAAACATGGGTGGTAAAGAGATGCAGTTGCTATTTTTATCGCCGTTACGGAGCGTGATCTGAATGCAGGTGAACTAAACACCAGCACCTGACGCACGTGAACTACCTCTTCGATCGAGGATGAAACCAGTTTAGAGGCTTTTGCGAAATTTCTGAATGTGAGCAATCATAGATCAAAAATTTCTCTCATCTTGGTTAAATAATCGAATCCCTCCCAAATTAAACCTCCATCATCATTTTTAAAGTAAATTATTATTACCTTGTAGTTCACTAAACCAAGTGTTGTTTTATTAGGAAAATTCACAATATCTCAGAATCTATCAACCAAATTTATATAATGTTTTACAAGAGGAAGTCGATTTTTTTAAAATTTATATCAGCTAATTCTAATAAATATTTTGACATGCATCTACCCATCGTCTTGCGCGGTCAATGCGTTCCTGGGAACGACCTTACAAAGCAAGTTGAATTTTTCCCAGAGATATTATGAAAAATAACAGATCTGATATTGCAGATCGTAGTTTTGACAAAGATTTTAGTAAGAATATGGTTTTTAAGATTAAAGAAGCTATGAAACGGTTAAAAAATACAAGAGACGACCATATGTAAATCACAAGACAAAATATACTAGAATTCAGTAATTATGAATTAATATATATATAATGTATATTTATGTGTTTTGCAGTGCATTAGGATAAATATAAATAAAATTTTACCACTAATGCTTTAATTTTGTAGAGTACAGACAGAATGATCTTCAACAGTACAAATTAAGCACAATTATTTATGCATATACAGTACGTAGAATTATTTGCGGAAGATAGGATAATCTTACCTACGAGAAGAGTTCTTGATATTAATTCTGACTGTGAAAGATACTACAGAAAACGAAATATTCATTCCATTGTGGATTCGTTGTTTGCTTGTTTGGGGTTTTATGGCTCCAACTAGGGCCAATCCGTTGGGAGTTAATATTGTTGCACACGTGGTTGTAAGGTGAGACGCACCCATTTTAAGTTTAATAAAATATGTATTCTCGTTCGTGCTCCGGAAACCGTGTCAAAACCGTGTAAAGCGAAATTAATGGCGAAGCTAAGCGAGGTTGTTCCCCAAAACACGATTCGTGTCAAAGTGTAAACGTGTGAATCGAGGAGCATGTGAAGCAAGCGAAAGTTGTACAGTCGCTCAAAAAAAGTATCCGAACACTATGGTTGATTACAGAATTCAGAAAAAATATCTGGCAACGATTTTTCTTTTAGAAATTAGTCACGTGACACGAAGGTTTTGGTCACGTGTTAGTCACGTGACACGAAGTCATTTAGAAATCGGGTCACGTGACACGAAGGTTGCCAGCTCACTTATTTCTAAAATCACTAAATCCAAAAAAAACTAAAAATCACTAAATCTAAACTAAATTTCTAAAAAAAATCGTTGCCAGATATTTTTCCTGAATTCTGTAATCAACTCTAGGGTTCGGATACTTTTTTGAGCGACTGTAGGTGGTCATAGTATTTTGATACTAGATCGTGTGGGCTCACTCACGGAAATATTGAGCGTGTGAAGTTCCCATTCACAGCAAACTGGAGCGTGTGCAGTAACTGCACACGCTCCAGTTTGCTGTGAACGGTAACTGGAGCGTGTACAGTTGCTGTACACGCTCCAGATATTTTTCCTGAATTCTGCAATCACGTGACACGAAGGTTGCCAGATCACTGATTTCTAAAAAAATCGCTGCCAAATATTTTTTCTGAATTCTGTAATCAACCATAGCGTTCGGATACTTTTTTGAGCGACTCTACTATTGTTGACAGCAAGCCGACTACTGAACGAACAAATCGTACTTTGTTCAAAAAACGTAGTTATGTCAGTAACATCAAAATATCACATGCATATTTGTCATGTTTTGACTATATATAAATATATTATTACACCAATGGTCTATATTTAATACCTATTTAATGTATTAAACTATATATAAAAATATTATTCACACCAATGGTCTTTTCGCAGAGCCAGCAGCTGATTTCAGTAAAATTGCACCCATAGCTTCAGTCGCTTATCGTAGTATGCAAAAGCTGGTAAGGGGCGGGGGTGGCTCAGTCGGTAGCGCGCCAGGCTCGTAATCTGGTTCCCAGGTTCGTTAAAAATCGTTCCAGGTTCGTTCCCAGGTTCGTTCCCAATCTTCGTTTCCAGGTTCGAGTCCCAGCTGGGTCAGCGTTGAGATTTATCTCCGCAAAATTCCCCGCCCTGCCCACGGTCAGTAGGGGACACCGATGGGCTTGAAAAGGCCGCCGTCCGTCGGATGGGACGTTAAGCCGTGGAACCGTGTGAGGTAGAGACATACCCTGTGCACGTTAAAGAACACGCTGGATGGCCTTGACGGGTGGCTACCATCTGTCTCCCAACAGCTGTTCCAATGGGTCCCCTCCCCCAACCTTCTCTGAGCCTTCGGGGTCCATGTGACCTGGCCATTTAGCCCATGGTGTGCAAAAAAGTGCAGCTCAGAGGTAAAACAACCCAAATAACCCAACCCAAAGCAAAAGCTGGTCCCATTAGGAAACAATACGACTTCATCACATTGCCGAAATAAACTCTTCACAAATCTCATTGGGATCACCTTCTCTTACCTCTCAAACGTGACGTCACTTAATCCTTCTTGTCTGGGGAACGTGTAGGCCACGGGATTGGTCCATCTCGGTCCAATCCATATGTCCGGGAATTCGCTATTCACATAGTCATGCACGATTTTTCCTCAATATATCTGTCAACCATCTTGTTGCAAAATGACATTGGAATAAAAACGGGCAACGTGACGAGCAGCAAGAAACTGAACCATATCCAAACATACTTCTTCGCTGTAGCTTTGTCTTATGGACTCATCACTTTATGATCTGATGTGTTGTAGAAATGTACATATAGAGTTATTGCAAAAACAAAAAAAAATGAAGTGGTTTATAAAATGCAGTATCTGCATGTCTCTGCAATGAGGTGTTTAATTCAAGTTTTAAATTACATTGGAACTTTTTGCCCACTTTGTATAAGTAGAAGTAGAATCATTGAAAAAATACAACAATCATGATTACATTTCTTTCATTATGAAGAGTAAAATGTGGTTGTGAGTTCAAACTCAAAGAGACGATGAAAATATTTTGTTTTGAACTTCCTTAGGGAAATGAGAATACAAAATGTGAAATGCAGAATTCAGAAATTTCACACGAACACAGAGTTCAAAGTTTCGTCCTTTCTCCAGTTCGCATGCTTCAGGAGTCTTAATCCCAGAGGCAGCAACTTCGATGCCCATACCGGAAGAAATTATCTCTCATAAATAGAAGCATTTGTGAGAAGCATCGAACTACAGACAAGTGCTTAGGAATAAGCTTATTACTGATTTAGTAGCTGGTCTTCCTCTCTATGAAGCAAATAATCAGCAACCAGATGACTTTCTCCACAAGGTAAACTGTTCAAAGCCACCTGAAATCTGTTTACGGACAGAAATAAATGCTAAGCTCTTTATCCATTAGCTGAGTAAAATGTTGCATCCGTTGGCATCGAGAGGAGATGAAGATGACATGGAATTGCAGCATCTGGACAGGCTTGCAATTAATGGGCAAAGCTCGAGCTATATATGGATGCTCAGGAGAAAGAGAAGAGTGGAGGAAGGGGAAAAAGGAAACTTAAGAAAGTGTAGGGATAGGTAAAATAGAAGAGAAGGAAAGAAGAAGAGAAAATGGGAAAATACGAAGAGGATGGTTCACGTAGTTGGAAAGGACCGAAGAGTAGGAAAAGCGGAAACAGAACGGTAAAAAGAAAGGCTGGAATAAAGAAGAAGAAAAATAAAGGGAAAAAGAGGAAAGGATTGGAAAAAATGAAGGAACGAAAGAAAAGGAAAATAGAGGAGGAAAGGGGAAAGAGTGGAAGAAAAGGAATGAAAGGAAGAAAAGGAAAAAGAGAAATAAAGGGGAAGGAATGAAAGAAAAGGGCAGGAGAGAAAGGAAAGGGAGAACAAGAAGAAAAGGGAGGAAGATGAAGGGAAAGAATGGGGAAGAAGGGGAAGAAAAGGCAGGAGAGGAAGAAAAAAGAAAGAGTTGAAGAAAAGGAAGGAGAGGAAGAAAAGGGAAAGAGAAGAAGGAAAGGAAGGGAGAGGACGAAAGAGGAAGGAGAAGAAGAAAGGGGAAGGGGAGGAAGAAAATTAAAAGACAGGAAGAAAGGGAAGGAGAGGAAGAAAAAGGGAAGAAGGGGAAAAGGGAAAGAGAAGAAGGAAAGAAAGGGAAATGAAGAAAGGGGAAGGAGAGGAAGAAAATTAAAGACATGAAGTAAATGAAGGAGAAGAAGAAAAGGGAGGGAAAGGAAGAAAGGGGAAGGAGAGGAAGAAAATTTAAAGACGTGAAGTAAATGAAGGAGAAGAAGAAAAGGGAGGGAGAGGAAAAAAGGGAAAGAGAAGAAGGAAAGGGAGGGAAAGGAAGAAAGGGGAAGGAGAGGGAGAAAATTTAAAGACATGAAGAAAATGAGGGAGAGGAAGAAAAGGGAAAGAGAAGTAGGAAAGGAAGGGAGAGGAAGAAAGAGGAAAGAGAGAAGGAGGAAGAAAAGGGGAAGGAAAGGGAGGGAAAGGAAGAGGACGAAAGAGGAAGGAGAAGAAGAAAGGGGAAGGAGAGGAAGTATAATGAACATGAAATACAACGATTACATTTTTTTCATTATGAAGAGTATAATGTGGTTGTGAGTTCAAACTCAAAGAGACGTTGAAAATATTTTGTTTTGAACTTCCTTAGGGAAATGAATTCAGAAATTTGTCTTTCCTTCTCTTCTATCACCCCTGACCTTTTTCCCTCCATATGTACAGGGATCGAGTAACAAATATGAATTTTTTGCTCTCTTCCTATCTCTTTTACTCATTCCCTCCCATTTCTTCCTCTCCTTGCCTTTTCTTGCTCCCCTTCCTTTTCTTCCTCTCTTTCCACATTCTTTCGATCCTTCTCTTTTCTTCCTCACTTGAAAAAGGAGTGTGTTTAACACTCACATTTAATCTTTGATTGCTGTATTTTTGATACAACAATACATGATTGTTGAAGTTTTACCTTCTCACAAATAGAGGAAAAGTAGAGATAAAGAGAAAAGAGGGAATGATGACAAGAAGGAAGGGAAAGGAGAGGAAGAAAATTTATAGACAGGAAGAAAAGGGATGGAATGAAAGAGAAGGAAAGGAAGAAAAGGGAGGGAGAGAAAGAAAAGGAAAGGAGAAGAAGAAACTACAGATTACGAGCCTGGCGCGCTACCGACTGAGCCACCCCCGCCCCTAGAGTTGAAAGTGACTGGATTTAATTTTAGGTTTATAAAGTTAATAACTTTCTCAATGATATCGGATTGATGTGGTGATATAGGAAATTAAAATCACTGTAACAGCTGGCGTATTTTTAAAATATGTTTTTCTGGGGGACGGAGGAGATTTGTTTTTTCAAAAGTTTCAAACGTAGGTAATGAATAAATAAATAAATATTTAAAAAAAAAATAATTCGACATCTAAGTACAGTAGACTCCTTCTTATCCGGTACTTACGGGACCGGACACCTGGCCAGATGAACGAAATGGCCAGTTAATCCGAAAATTGTATCAGAAAATAAATAGAAACGGCAAATGACAAAAATACTAACTGTACTGTATTTTAATTAATAATTTGCTGCGCAATAGTAACAATTTTGCTCACACTCACTTGAAAAAGTCCGTGATCTCTTTTGTTTCCTTGAACATAACACTTTTTTACTTGCAAGTCTTGCCACTTTTTTAGTAAACATCAATCACAGATGAGGTCCGTTGTTGTTCAATGTATCTTACTGCAACATGAAATGCTTCTTTTCCTTCAATATGGCTAACTCTCCTTTCTTCCTCTTTATTCTCTTCTTTTTCTCTGTTCCCTTCTTGGCAGACTGCATTGATAATTTCAACATTCAGTATTTCATTTTCCAACTGTTCATCGCCTTTTAACCATTTTTCAATGTCTTCTTCAAGTGTATCACATCCAGGCAGCAGTTTAAAGTCATTAAGCAGCGAAATATTGTCATTATCCGTCATATCTTCGGCAGGCGCAGGCTCATTCGATACTTTCGTGTTGTCGTCTTTGGTACTTTCTACACAGTTTTCAACTTCCGGCCAAAGTTTTCTTCATGACTTCACAAACGTTGTACGAGGATTTTTTCAAAAACTCTTTGCCAACATGTAGATCACATCACACCTTCGATCAACAGATCAGATCACATCACACCTTCGTGTCACGTGACACGAAGGTTGCCAGATCACTAATTTCCAAAAAAATCGTTGCCAGATACTTTTTCTGAATTCTGAAATCAACCATAGTGTTCGGATACTTTTTTGAGTGACTGTACGTACCTGCAGCATTTGTACACACAGCCACAGTGATTCTTTGTTTGTTTTAAATTCTGATGCTGAGGTTTCTTGTGCAGTCTCAAATCATCGACAATTTCATTTTTCCGCTTTCTTCTCGGTGCAATACCGAGAAGAAAGCGTTTTTTTTTTCAAACTCGACTTGAGTGCAAAAATCTTGCAAAGATTTTCAATTCCTTCTCCAGTCATTAACCGTGATTTTACCAACACTTAATTCATCACAAATATACTTTACTGAATCACCTTTGTCAATACGTTCTATAGCTTTTAATTTCATCTCCATCGTAACGACATTACACTTACGTTTGCACCCACTCATTTTGTACCACACAATAATTAATGGATCACAACACACACTCCTGTATATGCACAGTACACCGTACACTGCAATATTCACAAAGAGGAGGTGAAGCAAATATGTACTGTACTATAAAAAAAAACAAGCTGCGACTTGCTTCCGCTTCTTGGAACGACGGTTAAAGCGGAGGCCGGATGAGCCGAGACCGGATAAGAGAGAGTCTACTGTGAATAAAAACCAGTGGTACATTGCATCAATGCTTAATAATTCCTAAATGTTTCAAAAGCATAAAATACAAAAATATTTTTGAACGTATTAATAAAATATAATAATATATAATTATAAATGTTTATATAACGTATTGTATAAACATTTGGAGGAAAGGGGCAGAATCCCCTAAACCATCTCGTTAAATACGCCCTTGATTGCAACACTAGTGGGGCGGGGGTGGCTCAGTCGGTAGCGCGCCAGGCTCGTAATCTGTAGTTCCCAGGTTCGAGTCTCAGCTGGGTCAGCTTGAGATTTATCTCCGCAAAATTCCCCGCCCTGCCTACGGTCAGTAGGGGACACCGATGGGCTTGGAAAGGCCGCCGTCCGTCGGATGGGACGTTAAGCCGTGTGCGGGAGAGCCATACCCTGTGCACTTTAAAGAACACGCTGGATGGCCTTGACGGGAAGCTACCATCTGTCTCCCAACAGCTGTTCCAGTGGGTCCCCTCCCCCAACCTTCTCTGAGCCTTCGGGGTCCATGTGACCTGGCCATTTAGCCCATGGTGTGCAAAAAAGTGCCGCTCAGAGGTAAAACAACCCAACTCAAATGTTAAAACGTTTCTAAGTCCATCTGTCTCTCTTCTTTCTATGAGCAGAGTAGAGAATAGCGGAGAAAATATCAATGCTGGCACAATTGGTGTCCGAATCTGGGAATAGCAGTTTACGAGCCTGGCACACGACTGACTGAGTCCCTCCTTGACCAGGGTTTCTGTCTTACTTCACTCTGAGCCTTTGGAGTCCTTGAGATCTTGAAATTTGTCGTTAACCAATGCTCGCTGTCGTAAAGATGAGCTTTGGCAAGAGATATCAGACTGATGTTGTCGGTAAACCACATTAATCTTATGTGATATGATGACAATGACTTGATGTGATAAATAAGTTTAACATAAATAACACAGCGGATGTCGTGGTGCGCTCTCAAATGAAAGTGTTTACAAATCATAGTAGATCTGCGTTGTGGGCTGTAAAACTAATTTCAATGTAAGCGATTTGGGTTGGGTTGTTTTACCTCTGAGCGGCACTTTTTTGCACACCATGGGCTAAATGGCCAGGTCACATGGACCCCGAAGGCTCAGAGAAGGTTGGGGGAGGGGACCCACTGGAACAGCTGTTGGGAGACAGATGGTAGCCTCCCGTCAAGGCCATCCAGCGTGTTCTTTAACGTGCACAGGGTATGGCTCTCCCGCACACGAGGCCACGGCTTAACGTCCCATCCGACGGACGGCGGCCTTTCCAAGCCCATCGGTGTCCCCTACTGACCGTGGGCAGGGCGGGGAATTTTGCGGAGATAAATCTCAACGCTGACCCAGCTGGGACTCGAACCTGGGAACTACAGATTACGAGCCTGGCGCGCTACCGACTGAGTCACCCCGCCCCCAATGTAAGCGATAAAGCATTTCTGGTGTATTTTGCAATTGAACTACAAAAATATATAAAATTTGTGCTCTATAGCCCAATTGGCATTAACTTTCGATCATGTACTTTTCTATCCTCTTTGTTACCAGTAACTTAAGTCTTCAACAGGAATTTGAAGAAGCCCTGACCTTCAGCTAAGACAAATGAGGGTCTTCATCCGCTCCGTTGAACCGCGCGTAATTACAATCTTAATTTTAATCATCTATTGTCTTATGACTGATCTTCGGCATAATTCCTTTTTTTCCAGCAAACAGTGAGTGATAAATATTTTGTGCTGATAAAAGTTCCGTACAGTCGCTCAAAAAAGTATCCGAACAATATCGTTGATCACAGAATTCAGAAAAAAATATCTGGCAATAATTTTTTTAGAAATTAGTGATCTGGCAACTTCGTGTCACGTGACACGAAGTTGCCAGATCACTAATTTCTAAAAAAATTGTTGCCAGATATTTTTTTCTGAATTCTGTGATCAACGATAGTGTTCGGATACTTTTTTGAGCGACTGTACAAGTTTTTTTAAATAAACAAAATACGAAACTCACAAAAGGAATTCACAAATCTGTGGGGCGGGGGTGGCTCAGTCGGTAGCGCGCCAGGCTCGTAATCTGTAGTTCCCAGGTTCGAGTCCCAGCAGGGTCAGTGTTGAGATTTATCTCCGCAAAATTCCCCGCCCTGCCCACGGTCAGTAGGGGACACCAATGGGCTTGGAAAGGCCGCCGTCCGTCGGATGGGACGTTAAGCCGTGGCCTCATGTGCGGGAGAGCCATACCCTGTGCACGTTAAAGAACACGCTGGATGGCCTTGACGGGAGGCTACCATCTGTCTCCCAACAGCTGTTCCAGTGGGTCTCCTGCCCCAACCTTCTCTGAGCCTTCGGGGTCCTTGTGACCTGGCCATTTAGCCCATGGTGTGCAAAAAAGTGCCGCTCAGAGGTAAAACAACCCAACCCACAAATCTGTTGAATTTAAGGAAAATAAAAAATAAATTACTTCTCAATCAATCCACTTGCTACGGAAGTCTGACAGGATCTTTCCATTAAAATATGGCGTAGGAACAACTTCTGAAGAAAGCGAGACGCGAAAAGAAAGAGAGTATAAATCAGAAAGATGAGGAGCACACTTTTTCTAGGTTTCGTAACCAGATTTCTCTAAATCTTTTCTTCTACAACTAGTTCTATTAAGTTTTCAAGATATGTCAATATTTCATAAATGAAGAGCAGCTTACTCTCCAAGAAGTTCTCTTCCCACTGAGATCTGATATTAACTTGTCAGTCTTATTACACCATAGAGAATATCTTTGAGGATGAAAGGAAAATCTTCAACCGAAAGACAAGGAATGAATGCACCCGAAGCATACATACAGGACTCGAAGCCAGGCGTGTCTGCTCTGCATTCAAGCACACTAGATCATGGTGTTATAAATTTCACAATCTCCATATATTCTGAGGAACTAAATTACTTTCTTTTATGCAATGCGTATCAGAGATAGATTTCACAAAACCTAACGATTCGCAAAAGGGTTTCTGTTCATTTTAATAATATTTGGACTATATAGATATAAGTAGTTCAGTTTGGAACAATATGGTGCTTTATAAATAGAAAGTATACACCGTATAACGTGGAAAACGCGACACTACGAAGGGAAAGGAAAGATGTAGCTGTGGAAATCGTAACACCACGAAGGAGAGGAGAGATAGAGCTGTGGAAATCGTAACACCACGAAGAAGAGGAGACATAGAACTGTGGAAATCGTAACACCACGAAAGAGAGGAGACATAGAACTGTGGAAATCGTAACACCACGAAGGAGAGGAGAGATAGAGCTGTGGAAATCGTAACACCACGAAGGAGAGGAGACATAGAACTGTGGAAATCGCAACACCACGAAGGAAATGAGACATAGAGCTGTGGAAATGGTAACATCACGAAGGAGACATAGAACTGTGGAAATCGTAACACCACGAAAGAGAGGAGACATAGAACTGTGGAAATCGTAACACCACGAAGGAGAGGAGACATAGAACTGTGGAAATCGTAACACCACGAAGGAAATGAGACATAGAGCTGTGGAAATCGTAACACCACGAAGGAGACAGAGCTGTGGAAATCGTAACACCACGAAGGAGAGGAGAGACAGAGTGTGGAAATCGTAACACCACGAAGGAGAGGAGAGACAGAGATGTGGAAATCGTAACACCACTAAGGAAAGAAGAGACAGAGATGTGGAAATCGTAACACCACTAAGGAAAGAAGAGACAGAGATGTGGAAATCGTAACACCACTAAGGAAAGGAGAGACAGAGCTGTGGAAATCGTAACACCACGAAGGAAAGGAGAGACAGAGCTGTGGAAATCGTAACACCACTAAGGCAAGGAGAGACAGAGCTGTGGAAATCGTAACACCACTAAGGAAAGGAGAGACAGAGCTGTGGAAATCGTAACACCACTAAGGAAAGGAGAGACAGAGCTGTGGAAATCGTAACACCACTAAGGAAAGAAGAGTAGAACTATTGAAATCGCAATACCACGTAAAAACCACGTTAAATACGTAAGGTGGAAATATCATCGTATATTTCCCATAATTGTTTAATGTTTGTGTAAGTTGGAAATAATTATTGGATTGTAACCTTGTGTTCTTCCCATGAGAGATTTTAGATTTAAATTTATTTTCAAACATATATTTTAAAGTAAATCTGTAATTGTAAATTTATATTTAAAATTTATTCCATATTTTCTATATTTATTTGGTATATTCTAACATGTGGATCAGGGAGATGAACGCTGACAGAAAATGTTAACATCTAAGGATGGATTGGATCTAAGGATTGTTAACATCTAAGGATGGGTTGAAATGTAACATCTAAGGATGGGTTGACATCTAAGATGAGATGTTAACATCTAAGGATGGCGTTTCTTGTCTCTGAGCGGCGCTTTTCTATAAACAATAGGCTAAATGACCAAGGACACAGGGAAAGTTTGGGGAAGAGATTCAATGTAGAGCCACTGGAAAACAGATGGTAGTCTCCTGCCAAGACCATCCAGCATATTCTTTAATGTGTACAGGGTATGCTGATAATTCTTTTCTCCTCAAACATCCCAGACAGGCTCAATGGAATTGAGGTCGGACATTTTGCAGGTCACTCCATACATTCAATACTTTCAAGTTCAAGATATTTGTCATCAGGTGAGTTCTGTGTGCGCGAGCATTATCGTCCATTGAAGCGAGCCTGGAATCTACGGCATCCACAAATTAAATAAAGTTCGAGGGTCTCATCCCAATAGCGATGCGCAGTCAGAGATAATCTATCAAACACGTGGTGGTCGGTGTTGCCATTCATGTTGAATAGAATTTATCTGATGAGTTAAGAAAGAGGAATCTGACCTCTGCTACCATGTATTCTTAGAGACGCTTTTGCTGGTTGGAATACGCGTCCCCCAAAAACAATGGCATGCTCTGTGATACATTGGCGCCAGGCTCTTAATCTGTAGTTCCCAGGTTCGAGTCCCAGCTGGGTCAGCGTTGAGATTTATCTCCGCAAAATTCCCCGCCCTGACCACGGTCAGTAGGGGACACCAATGGGCTTGGAAAGGCCGCCGTCCGTTGAATGGGACGTTAAGTTGTGGCTCCGTGTGCGGGAGAGCCATATCCTGTGCACGTTAAAGAACACGCTGGATGGCCATGACGGGAGGCTACCATCTGTCTCCCAACAGCTGTTCCAGTGGGTCTCCTCCCCCAACCTTCTCTGAGCCTTCGGGGTCCATGTGACCTGGCCATTTAGCCCATGGTGTGCAAAAAAGTGCCGCTCAGAGGTAAAACAACCCAACTCTGTGATACATTGTCGAATGTCGTTAACCCAAAAGATGTGGAGTTGTATAGACAGTCTTTTCAGATGACCGAAGAGAAAGGAGTCAAATTGGGTGAATGACAGTCTATGGCACTACTGCTCCCATGCTCTCACCCCCATGTCCTATTCAGTGGCCAGCGAAGATCCGATGGAGCCATGCCTTTACTTCTCTTATCTGGTGTGGTGAAACCAAGCCTTTATTTCTGTTGTCTGGTGTAGTGGAGCTATGCCTTTATTTCGGTTGTCCGTTGTGGTGTAGCCATGGTTTTACTTCGTTATCTAATATGATGAAGTCATGCCTTTACTTCAGTTGATTGGTTTTGTAGAGCCATATTATGTGATGTGGTGGAGCGACGTCTTCACTCCAGTTGTCTGGTGTGGTGGAGATATGTCTTCACTCCCGTTGTTTCGTGTAATGGGTTGTGTTGGGTTGTTTTACCTCTGAGCTGCACTTTTTTGCACACCATGGGCTAAATGGCCAGGTCACATGGACCCCAAAGGCTCAGAGAAGGTTGGGGGAGGGGACCCACTGGAACAGCTGTTGGGAGACAGATGGTAGCCTCCCGTCAAGGCCATCCAGCATGTTCTTTAACGTGCACAGGGTATGGCTCTCCCGTACACGGGGCCACGGCTTACCGTCCCATCTGACGGACGGCGGCCTTTCCAAGCCCATCGGTGTCCCCTACTGACCGTGGGCAAGGCGGGGAATTTTGCGGAGATAAATCTCAACGCTCACCCAGCTGGGACTCGAACCTGGGAACTACAGATTACGAGCCTGGCGCGCTACCGACTGAGCCACCCCCGCTCCTTCGTGTAATGGAGTCACGTGTTTACTTCGTCTGGTGTCGTGGAGCAATGTCTTTACTTCTGTTTTCTGATGTGGTGGAGCCACATCTTTATTTCAGTTGTTAGTGTGGTGGAGCCACGTCTTCACTTCAGTTATGTGGTATGGTGGAGCCATGCTTTAACTTCTATTTTATGGTGTGATGGAGCCCCATCATGTTGAAATTAAGCATTTCATAGCATTGCGAGGGGTGATCATTCATCCTTTCACCAAGTGTTTCCTGCGGTCATTCGAAACAGATTTCGCCATTCAGATTGTCGTTATCAAAAAATGGTCCAACAGGTTGATAATCATGGATACCGATCATCATGGACTGTCGTGTGGGATGTTGGGTTTATAATACCCAGTGAGAATTTTGTGTGTGCTCCAACAGCGCATGTTTTTCCAGCTTCCATTTCCACTGTGATAAACTTAGTCTCATCGGTCCACTGCATCTGTTGTGTGAATGCCGCATTCTCGCACAGTTCCGTCAGCATCAAATTACACCACCCCTAACGTCATGGTTTGTTGCTTCCGCAGAGGCCTTGCTGTGCATGATAGGGTGTCACTTCAGAGTGTTGAACAGGTGTCGTCGACCAATGTCGCAGTCATTGGAATGCATGTGTGCTAATGTGAGCATATGCAGAAAAATAAACGAGCACATTACCCTGTTAATTGTCGGAGTTGCGACCAAATGTTTACGAGGACGTTGTTTGGCTGGCAAAATCACCCATATCATAAAGTCAGTTTCATTTGCTTTTAAGACTGTTTTATGCATTGGATGTCGTGCTTTGGGATACTTGTCATCGAAGAGCCGCGCGGTTGCTCTCACATTCCTTCCGCACTCATCGTATATTATCCTCATTTCGCATTATTGATCACTCGCTAACTGTATTCAGTGTTGCTTTGGACTAAATGGGACATGCGCAACTATTTCCTCATTCACTGGTTTGTTAGCTGTTACGGGTACGGTTTGCGAATCGACATTTCGTGGAAAACTCATTCTAACACGATTAATCATATCAGATACGCCATGATCGTTATTGCAGAGTAACTTTCTGTTGCACATCATTGGTTGCACAACACGATTGGCTGCACATTTGGATCTATTCAGTTGGATCACACACAACTGGATTGTCACCCTCGTCTGGGGCGGGGGTGGCTCAGTCGGTAGCGCGCCAGGCTCGTAATCTGTAGTTCCCAGGTTCGAGTAACAGCTGGGTCAGCGTTGAGATTTATCTCCGCAAAATTCCCGCCCTGCCCACGGTCAGTAGGGGACACCGATGGGCTTGGAAAGGCCGCCGTCCGTCGGATGGGACATTAAGTTGTGGCCCCGTGTGCGGAAGAGCCATACTCTGGGCACGTTAAAAAACACGCTGGATGGCCTTGACGGGACGCTACCATCTGTCTCCCAACAGCTGTTCCAGTGGGTCCCCTCCCCCAACCTTCTCTGAGCCTTCGGGGTCCATGTGACCTGGCCATTTAGCCCATGGTGTGCAAAAAAGTGCCGCTCAGAGGTAAAACAACCCAACCCACCCTCGTCTGTTTCTAAATTTTATGTCACTCTTAGAAAAGAAGCATTAAAATTCAGAAGCAGTTTTTAATTAGAGAATAATTATATTTTTTACAAACTTTCCGATTTTTGATTTTTAAAAATGTTTTATTAATTTAAAACCAAAATACGAGTAGGGAAATAATTAAATTGTGGATTAAACTGCGGGTTAGGTTTTTCTTTACCCCTGAAAAGTAAAATTCTTGAATGATTGATTTTCAGTAGAGGTATTTATCTGCCTTTAATAATATCCGTCCTACAGGCCAAACTGGTAGTTGGAAATCTGATCTGGTGCAGGGGTTCTCAACGTGGGGTACGCGGTAAAAATTTTTTGGGTACGCCGTGAGAGCTCGAAAGTGGCTAGATCTAGTAACAAAGTCGCTAAGTTGGTATTATTATACTATAACTATAGTTTTATCTATCTATATAAGGGGTACGCCAATTACATACACATTTCCAGGGGGTACGTGAAGCATAAAAGGTTGAGAACCACTGATCTAGTGGATAGAACGTTCGGCTCGTAAGGCGAAAACCACAGCAAGAATTTCGAGTTCTTCGAGAATTATATCTCAGGATTCTTGGTAGTTAAGCTACGGCTGTGTATTTAGGAAAGCCATGTTGAAGAACACATTGGATGGATTTCATTGGAAATTTCCATCTGTCTCATAACAGTTATTAAATGGATACTCAGCTCTTAGCCCTTGGGGTCTTTGTGACCTGGAAGTTTAGTTCATTGTGCGCATAAAAGTGGCGCTCAGTGGAAAAATAACTCCGCAGCAAAGCACGCTAACCACTTGGCCACTAAGATAGCTTACTGTTAAAGCAAAACAGTTTTCTGTAATAGAAATCCGAAATATTCAAGTTGATTATAAAGCTGAAAATAATATGTGTGAGTAGTCTAATATATTGATCACCATTCACTCAACGTTATTGTGATTATTTTCAGCATTCATTGTTTGTTAAAATAAATATCTTCATTCTTGAAGTGATATCTTTGCATTACCAACCACTCAATTGGCAGCACTGAGTAAAAAGTTTAAAAAACGTGAAAATATTGGTGTTTAAATAAGTTTTGTTTCTTAATTATGATTAGCGATCTGTAGCTTTCATTTTCGGTTTTGTTTTTCCCATTTTACATACACAAATATTGACATCATTGAAGTAGAGGAAAGGAGAAGAATCCAAGAGTACGCACTCATATATTTATATTGAACCATATTTAGTGACCACTTTATTGGAACCAGACTCATTTGCTGTTAATAGGATTGTTGTTGGGTTGTTTTACCTCTGAGCGGCACTTTTTTGCACACAATGGGCTGAATGGCCAGGTCACAAGGACCCCGAAGGCTCAGAGAAGGTTGGGGGAGGGGACCCACTGGAACAGCTGTTGGTAGACAGATGTTAGCCTCCCGTCAAGGCCATCCAGCGTGTTCTTTAACGTGCCCAGAGTATGGCTCTCCCGCACACGGAGCCACGACTTAATGTTCCATCCGACGGACGGCGGCCTTTTACAAGCCCATCGGTGTCCCCTACTGACCGTGGGCAGGGCGGGGAATTTTGCGTAGATAAATCTCAATGCTGACCTGGCTGAGCCACCCCCGCCCAACTGCTAATAGGGAGTCAGATCTAAATGATGAGATCAAAATGGTGAGGGCATCTAATTTCTTAAATAGAGTTTTTGTGCGAAGTCACAACTGGATATAAATTTGATTGAGATCGTTAATTGACGAAAATCCAGATTTTTAGTTTATTCTCTCCTTTTTGAAAGAGTTATGGGAACTGAAATATTTAAAACCAGGGAAGCCGATTGAAATATTTAGTCTGAAACGTTGATTGAAGCTGATTAAAACGAAATCAATAATACGTGATCATTCATTAGCCACTTTATTAGGAACAGACCTCTGTTGATTTACATCAGTGGTACAAAATAGTATCAGATATTTGTAAATAAATAAATACCCCCCTCAAGCAGCTGCTTGCCACAGAGGTCTGACAGGAGCCTGTCAGTTTATATGCCACAGTAGGAGATCTGAGAGGATGGCAGGACCTCAGCAGAAAAACAACACACACATCCATGCCTTACTCGGGGCTCGAACCCAGATCCTGTAGATCAGTAGCCAAGCGCGCTAACCACTCGGCCACGTGACGGCTTGTAAATAAACGACCTTAAATATTGAGAAAAGTTATTACTTATTATATAAAAAAAATCATTGATTGCTGTTCCCAATTCTGTTTTAAGATGCTAAAATTCCTCATTTGAAACGAAATTTTATGCAAATAATGTATTTATTGAATAAATATGATAGAGAAGTAAGTGGAACAAAATGTTAAAAGTTTGTAGCCAAATCAAAGACCATCACTTGATAAAAAATCTCCTGCTCCCTAGTGCCTCCAATTTTCTCTTTGTTTTTCAACATCATATCTCTGCTACCTTTTAATATCTCCCCAACTGAGCATCAAATCTCTCTCTCAGCAGGCAAAGGATACATTGAAACAGTTTCCATTTCTGCGAAACAAATTGGCGTCTGACTGCCGGCTTCCAGGTCGACCTGCTCGGCCGTTTCTTCATAGGGCTATCGGTTCCCATTTCAGCCCGTATACTTTGGAAGCGAAATTCTCAGAAGCGAATGATCGGAATGCTAGAGCAGACCACTTCCATCCCAAATATCTCGCCCTTATAAGGATAGAAGTTTCTAACTCGGTGCAGATAAAAAGGGGTTGCATTTTTTAATCAAGAAAAGATTTGTTTTCTAGGAAAGGAGTTATTTACATGCGGCATTTAAGTTATTTTTTGCTAGTGGGTTGGGTTGTTTTACCTCTGAGCGGTACTTTTTTGCACACAATGGGCTAAATGATCAGGTTACAAAGACCCCGAAGGCTCAGAGAAAGTTGGGGGAGGGGACCCACTGGAACAGCTGTTGGGAGACAGATGGTAGCCTCCCGTCAAGGCCATCCAGCGTGTTCTTTAACGTGCACAGGGTATGGCTCTCCCGCACACGGGGCCACGGCTGAACGTCCCATCCGACGGACGGCGGCCTTTCCAAGCCCATCGGTGTCCCCTACTGACCATGGACAGGGAATGTTTGCGGAGATAAATCTCAACGCTGACCCAGCTGGGACTCGAACCTGGGAACTACAGATTACGAGCCTGACGCGCTACCGACTGAGCACCCCATTTTGCTAGTGGGATATTGGTCTCGTAATTTTGATCTTCGAAATCGTGTGTGCCTATTTGTCTCTTATTAAAGTGAAAGATAAATCAGGCTGATAATGGCTGCGAATGTGAGATTAAGTCTCTTTTAAGTCGATTTGAACAGAGTTGAAATCTGCAAAATTAGGAGTCGCGTTTAAACAACAAAATTCTTGGATTGCTGTTAACCGTAAATTTAAAAAGGTTGAACCGATCTAAAACTTTCTTAAAATTACATTTCTGTGATATAAAATCACGATTTTAAAATTGTATGTGCGTCGACTTTCAAAGCTATTTTAAAATTTTTAAGTCAGTTTCGAGGACTACTTGTTTTTTCTCTCAGTTACAAGCACTAATTTCATAGTTCATTTTACGTTTGATGCTTATCATACTAATTTCGATGGTTCCTTCCTATTTTCATTTAAGTTACAAATCTATATTATTTTTTCCATGCGAGGTTCGGGGCATCCTCCCATTTTTCACATCCAATTCCATAACTTCTTCCAATTTTTTACGTAAGTTTCCTTCCCTTTCGTACTAGTAGATTTACTCCGCATTCCTGGGGTCTTAAACTCGTTAAAATGTATAGTAAATGACACTCCCCATGTCACAAGTTTTCATTGGACACAAAACACATTACGATCGACGCTGAAAATATTTCTCTCTCCTTGCTTTGGAGGCCAGTTGTTGTTGTTTTACCTCTGAGCGGCACTTTTTTGCACACCATGGGCTAAATGGCCAGGTCACATGGACCCCAAAGGCTCAGAGAAGGTTGGGGGAGGGGACCCACTGGAACAGCTGTTGGGAGACAGATGGTAGCCTCCCGTCAAGGCCATCCAGAGTGTTCTTTAACGTACACAGGGTATGGCTCTCCCACACACGGGGCTACGGCTTAACGTCCCATCCGACGGACGGCGGCCTTTCCAAGCCCATCGGTGTCCCCTACTGACCGAGGACAGGGCGGGGAATTTTGCGGAGATAAATCTCAACGCTGACCCAGCTGGGACTCGAACCTGGGAACTACAGATTACGAGCTTGGCGCGCTACCGACTGAGCCCCCCCCCCCCCCCCCCCCCCCCGTGAAAATTTAGAAATTAGTGCTCTATGACCCTTCGTGTCACGTGACACGAAGGGTCATAGAGCACTAATTTCTAAAGAAATCGGTGCCAGATATTTTTTCTGAATTCTGTAATCAACCATAGTGTTCGGATACTTTTTTGAGCGACTGTACCTTGGCATTTTTTGGAAAAAAAATATTGTCGATTTTGAATTTTTTTTAAAAATTTCTTTCTTGTAATTTTTAAGAGAATTTTGTTCGTTTTGATGCTGTACTATTTTTTTTTTAAATTTTGTCCAATTGTTAATTTTTTAAGAAAATTTTGCTCTCTTTGAACTTTTTAAGAACGTTTTCCTCTTGTGGCATATCTTGGCATTAAAGAAAATATTTCCATCTTAAAATTTGAGAAAAATGTTTCCCTTTCATAATTTTGTAATGAAAGTTTTACTTCTGTAGATTTTTAGCAATGAAACTTTTACTTTTCTTGAAATTTAATGAATAAAATTTTTCCTCTTTCTGACCAAAGAATAATTTAGTTTCTTAGAATATAGTATAATTATAAATAAAATATCCTTTATTAATTTAGGAAAAAGTTTGTTCTCTTAGAATTTACAGAAAATAAATTCGCCCATTTAAAATTTAACGACGAAACTTTTTGCCTTCGAATTTTTAAAGAGCACATTTACTACTCGAAGAACTTAGTAAAGAAATTTTTCGCACATTTAAAATAATGTTTAATCTAAAACTTCCAGGGTTGTTTGGGTTGTTTCACCTCTGAGCGGCACTTTTTTGCACACCATGGGCTAAATGGCCAGGTCACATGAACCCCGAAGGCTCAGAGAAGGTTGGGGGAGGGGACCCACTGGAACAGCTGTTGGGAGACAGATGGTAGCCTCCCGTCAAAGCCATCCAGCGTGTTCTTTAACGTGCACAGGGTATGGCTCTCCCACACACGGGGCCACGGCTTAACGTCCCATTCGACGGACGGCGGTCTTTCCAAGCCCATCGGTGTCCCCTACTGACCGTGGGCAGGGCGGGGAATTTTGCGGAGATAAATCTCAACGCTGACCCAGTTCGGACTCGAACCTGGGAACTACAGATTACGAGCCTGGAAACTACAGACTACAGACCCTGGAACTACAGATTACAGCGCTACCGACTGAGCCACCCCCGCCCCAAAACTTCCAGGAAACCAAAAGAGAGACTGATTAATAAACATTTAAGAACTGTAGTAATTTTAACTCACTTTCTCCTCATGGGACTGATAAGCATTCTAACTATGTTTATCTTAGATTAGGTTAATTAATTAGGAAGCACAAACTTAATTGCTGAGAAGTAGTTTGCTTTCGAAAAATTCATTCTCACAGCAACGCATCATCATACTGATAACAACTTTCGGTGTTTATTAAGGAAACTTCATTACCCCTTACTAGAAAGTAAACACTGTGTGCTAACAGATATTCGCCACTCGAGGAAAAAGAAGTGCAAAAGTTAATTTTTGGGGATGATAAAACCAGAGGCGCCGACCTCAAAGCGTAACAATTACTGTAGTATACACATTGAAACTTCGACACATTCAAACATCTGTTGTTGTTGGGTTGTTTTATCTCTGAGCGGCACTTTTTTGCACACCATGGGCTAAATGGCCAGGTCACATGGACCCCGAAGGCTCAGAGAAGGTTGGGGGAGGGGACCCACTGGAACAGCTGTTGGGAGACAGATGGTAGCCTCATGTCAAGGCCATCCAGCGTGTTCTTTAACGTGCACAGGGTATGGCTCTCCCGCACACGGGGCCACGGCTTAACGTCCCATCCGACGGACGTCGACCTTTCCAAGCCCATCGGTGTCCCCTACTGACCATGGGCAGGGCGGGGAATTTTGCGGAGATAAATCTCATTGCTGACCCAGCTGGGACTCGAACCTGGGAACTACAGATTACGAGCCTGGCGCGCTACCAACTAAGCCACCCCCGCCCCATCAAACATCTGTAACTTCGAAAATCAGCCTTTTATAAGGAAATATCACTGGGGATAAAGATGCAATTTATTTCCCTAAATGCTGATTTCTATCAATTTTCGTTCGGTATTTAAAACGTTATAGAAGCTAGAATACTGAAGATCAGTACAGACAATATTTGAAAAACATAAAAAATTATTAAAACAGAAAAGAATTCCTGAAATTTTTAAAAATGCGCTTATATTAGTAAATGGTTTGACAAATTTTAGTTTTGAATTAACTTGTGAGGTAATATCTTAAGATTATAAATATTGTTTTTAACAATTCCAATCACAGAGTTCTTTAAATACTCGGAGTGGTGACTGGCTCAGTCGGTACCGATTCCAGTCTCCTTTTGACCTGATGTTCTTAGATTCGATTCCGCCCAATGCTAGGGGCGGGGGTGGCTCGGTCGGTAGCGCGCCAGGCTCGTAATCTGCGTTCCCAGATTCAAGTCCCAGCTGGGTCAGCGTTAAGATTTATCTCCGCAATTTTTCCCGCCCTGCCCATGGTCAGTAGGGGACACCGATGGGCTTGGAAAGGCCGCTGTCCGTTGGATGAGACGTTAAACCGTGGCACCGTGCACAGAGAGAGAGCCATACCCTGTGCACCCGAGGTTAAAGAACAAGCTGGTTGGTCTTGACGGGAGGCTACCATCTGTCTCCCAACAGCTGTTCCAGTGCCTTCAAAGCCTTCAAAGAGCCTTCGAATTTCTTGTGACCTGGCCATTTAGCCCATCGTGTGCAAAAAAAGTGCCGCTCAGAGGTAAAACAACCCAACTCGTCCAATGCCTGCGTTAAAATTTTCTCTGCTTACCGACACTCAGTCCTCGGTCATAAAAGGAATACCGTCAGACTTGAAAAGGTCTTAATCAATTGGATGGGACGTTAAGCCATGTGATTGCGCGTTAAAGAATACTTGGATGGATTTAACAAGAAGTTTCCACCTCTCTTGTAACAGCTATCTACTAGATCTCTTAACCAACTTTCATCATTTGGGGTCTTTTATGAATCAAAGTATGCGATTCTAAATTGTAACATTTGCTATATTTTGCTCTGCAATAATTCCGAAACTGTGTTAAGAATAATTCTCGATTTCAATAACAGTTCTTTGCATGAAATTGTGTCTCGGGTTCACCTCCTAAATCAAATAGCAATGGCATTCTAGCGAATCCAACAACCATCAATAAATGATAAAACGCTAATTGTTAGAAATCTACAAATTTCACGTCTTGTTAAGTACCATTTCTCATCATTCTATTGATTTGTGATTCGAGATAACAAATGGCTGATTATAATGTTGTCATCTTTCAGAAGTTTTAAAACTGTGGTATACACCGAAGAGCCAAAACATTATGACCACCTCCCTCATATGATGTTGGTCCTCCACGTTCCGCCAAAACAGTTCTTACCTGGCAAGGCATGGACGCTTCTAAAGGTGTCTTGTGGTATCTGGTACCAACACATTACAAGAAGATCTTTTAACTTCTGTAAGTTACTTGGTTGATCCGCCGCAGATAGAATATGCTGTTTCAACACAAACCACAGATGCTCGATTAGATTGATGTCTGGGGAATTGGAAGTCTTCCTCATGTTCCACGAACCATTCTCGAACAATCCGGGCAGTGTGGCATGGCGCATTATCCTGCTGAAGAAGGCACTACTAGAGGGGGAATACCGTTGCCATGAAAGGATTGGGTTGGGTTGTTTTACCTCTGAGCGGCACTTTTTGCACACCATGGGCTAAATGGCCAGGTCACATGGATCCCGAAGGCTCAGAGAAGGTTGGGGGAGGGGACCCACTGGAACAGCTGTTGGGAGACAGATGGTAGCCTCCCGTCAAGGCCATCCAGCGTGTTCTTTAACGTGCACAGGGTAGCCATGAAAGGATGTACCAGGTCTGCAATGATGTTTAGGTAAGGTCGTAGGCGCCATAGTTTCCTGCACGTGGATGACTGGACCCAAGGTTTACCAACAGAACATTGCCCAAAGTATTACACTTCCTCCACCGACTTGTTTTAGTCCCACGGTGCATCCAGGTGCCAACACTTCCCCAGGTAAACGACGCACACCTACCCGACCGTCCACATGGTGCAACAGAAAACGAGATTCATCGGATCAGACGACCTTCTTCCAATCATTCAAGGCCAGTTTTGATGCTCGCTTGCCCATTGTAGTCGCTTTAGACGGTGAACCGAGGTTAGAATGGGCACTTGGGGCAGCCTGTGGGCTATGCAGTCCCATTTTCAGCAGGGTTCGATGAACTGTATGTTGTGACACATTACTCCCGTCACCAGCATTCAAATTATGGGTGAGATGAGCTACAGTATCCTTTCTGTTGGCTCATACCATACAGGATGGCCTTCGCTCACCTCTAGCACCGATGAGTCGTGGTCGACCCACACCTGCCAGCGGTTTGTGGTTTTTCCCTCCTCGGAACACTTTTTGAAGGTACTAACCATAGCTGACCATGAGCACCCTACAAGCCTTGCCGTCTGGGAAATGCTCTAACCCAGTCGTCTGGCCATTACAATTTGGCCTAGTCGTCTGGCCAGCCCAATTTGGCCTCACTTAAGTCCGCTGCCTTTCCCATCTGAAGGACAAGAATAAAACTGTTTAACAATGCTCAGTTTCAGGTGTTATTTATATCGTTTCATGACCTTCACGCACGCCGTCGTTTACCTGTAGTTGTTTCGATTTGCATAAAGACGCACTGGTCATAATGTTTTGGCTCTTCGGTGTATGTGTCATCAGTCGCGTAAGCATGAGGGACAACTGGGGGGACTTTGAGACTGCGCAGTCGATGCTTCGACATTTCTCATAGGTCAATGACCTATCACTTCTGGAATGGTGCCCAAAATTAAAGAATGATGAGGCACATCGAAAAATGCATAAGGCAATGAATTGAACTGGAATGTATGCGTAAAGTTTGCAATTTGGAAGAGGAAAAGGAGAACGCATTTAACATATGTGACAGAAATCATGCTAAGAAGGGTATAAAAGGGTGCGTGGCTGTGCTTGTCACTAATTTTTGTTACAATCATATCGTCAGCCTGTCATTGAATTGAGTATCAATTTGAACGTAACAAAGACAACATATGGGGGATTCTGGACGATGGAAGGCAACAGAGAGGATGAAAGTGGGCCAATCTCAGATCGAGGTATTCATGGCTTGAAATATGCCACAATATGTCTTCTCGAGACTTTGGAGAAATTTTCAAGAAATTAAAGAGGTTAATCGTAGACCAGGATAAGATCGACCCAGGGTCACAACGTTATGTTTTTAATAACAAGAGGGCATAAGGAGAAGGTAGCTACGCACCTGTCTCGTGAACTGTCATGCGATAGGGAAAAACAACACTTTCAAGACATGGTGTGTACAGGAGGCAGCTTGAACGAGGTCTGTAGGTGTCCCCCTAACCCCCTTCAATAGAAGAGCTTGTTTTACTTGGTACAGACAACATCTTTGAAGGCCAGGTCAGAGAAGAAATGCTCTCGTCACAGATGAATCCGGATTCAGTTTGAACACAGATTTTCGACACGTGTTCATCTGGAGGGAACAAGGAATTTGCCAAAACTGCTTTTACATCGGAGAAAGCGATTATTTTAGTGGGGATAGTGTGAGGATTAGTATGACTAGTCATACATCTTTCTCGGAGACACTCGTACTGCGCAACGATGCAGAGACATGATTCTTGTATCCCATGGGATGTTTTTTAGAGGTGCTCTCAATTTTTGTTTAGCCTTTATGCTTGATAATGCTCGTCTTCACTGGGCTCACGTGATTGACGATTTCCGTGAAAGTGAAGAATTCATAGGATGGTGTGGTGAGCCAAATCACCGGAACTGATCCTAATTGAGATGTGTGGAACATTTCGGGAGACAAAATGCAGGACGTCAGTCCCTTCCTAGAACTCTCAATGAACTAAAATTTACTCTTGAGGAGGAATGGGATTTATTACAACAAAAACTCATTCACAGGCTCGTCAACAGTTTAAGAACGCACTTCATGAGTAACGGCTGTCGAGGGTAATCCTTCACTATATTAACATTTAATGTCCGCTCTTTCTAGTAGGGGCGGGGGTGGCTCAGTCGGTAGCGCGCCAGGCTCGTAATCTGTAGTTCCCAGGTTCGAGTCCCAGCTGGGTCAGCGTTGAGATTTATCTCCACAAAAATTCCCCGCCCTGCCCACGGTCAGTAGGGGACACCGATGGGCTTGGAAAGGCCGCCGTCAGTCGTATGGGACGTTAAGCCGTGGCCCCGTGTGCGGGAGAGCCATACTCTGTGCACATTAAAGAACACGCTGGATGGCCTTGACGGGAGGATACCATCTGTCTCCCAACAGCTGTTCCAGTGGGTCCCCTCCCCCAACCTTCTCTGAGCCTTCGGGGTCCATGTGACCTGGCCATTTAGCCCATGGTGTGCAAAAAAGTGCCGCTCAGAGGTAAAACAACCCAACTCTTTCTAGTACGTCCATTGCGGGAACTCACGCTTTCATATGCAGCACTAAATCAGATTACATGATTTCGTCATTATCCCATTCGCTGTAAGTGATTCATGTCATAATACCTTTCCCTATGATATTTAATTGCATTTGCTCAAAAATATTTTGAATTATTTACACTTTTGTTCACTTCCTTTAATTCTGATATCTAGTGTAACTTTTGATCTGTGAGGACAGTCAAAGCAACAGAGCCATCTCGTAGATTACCCATAATTCTCCAATTACGTTCTAACCCAATTACGTTCTACTCACATTTCAGGTGGTACATGGAAAAATTCAACTTTTAGAATTCCAAATGGTACGCTAAAGCGAAATAATGAGAAGAAAAGGAATTTGTAAACATTTACTTTTATATTAAAAAAAAGGAGTCGATCATAATTGGTAAAGCAACTAATTATCTAAATTTTTGATTTTTCGTAATGATTTTAACGAAACTTAATAATAATGTTAGACAAAACCTCATCATCATCATTATCCTCAAGCAGCCGTGGGCTACAGAGGTCCAACCAGACCGTGCAGTTTAATTCTCCAAGCATATCTGTCCTGAGCTACATCTGCTGCATCTGGCCACTGCACACCAATTCTAACAAGGTCCTGTTTGACATTGTCTGCCCACCGCATCCTAGGTCTCCCCCTCCTTCTGTGGCCTCTAGACACACTGTTCATAACCATATTCGCCAATCTATAATTATCCATACGGGCAACATGGCCAAACCAACAGAGTCTCTCTCTGCACAATATGCTGCGTAAAGGAGGTTGCAAACACCTTTGCCTAACCTCATCATTACTTACAAAGTTGAACCATCTAATGCCCAAGATACTGCGTAAGCATCTAGTTTCCTGTTACCTTGTTTACAAAGCGTTTTTGTTTCACTACCATAACTAACCCTATAAAGAACCAAACCTGGTTATTATTAAATATATTTAATTTTAAACATATATACATATTTTTTATTTCTTTAGTTACCGGCAATTTATTTCAGTAATTATAGTAAACAAAAAATAAATTAATCAGACAAGCACTTGCCACAGATGTCTGACAGGAACCTGTCAGTATAATTTACCGTAGAAAAGATCAGTTAGGAAGGTCAGACCTCAGCAAAGGCCAACACAAATAAGTCCATGTCTTACCCGAGGCCTTTGATGGAGCCTCCTTGAAGGGAGTCGTCCATCTATCTGCTGGCAAAATGACTCCTGTCCAGCGAATCCTTTTCCTCCTATTCAGTTTTGAGCGCTTGTTTTCCTTATTAATTCACCACTTGGATAATTGCGCGGAAGAAAAAGGACTGCTCAGTGGTAAAACAACCCCGTCTTATTTAGTCTCACTTATGCCATCGGTAAAGGCACCACAACTCTGACGAGAACTGAGTTGACTTACGACGGCGTTTTACTTTCCGTGCTGCCTTTAATCACTCATCAGCCTCTCTGACACAAAATCGAAACCGACACAACCATCCGAGAGAAAGAATCCCTTTCCAGATCTTCGTTTTATCACTCCGTTCATCCGGAACATCTTCTCCACCATCCAAAGCACTAGCAGTGATTATTTTTCGATTTCCAACTGATGTTTTGTGGTGATCGATATCGCACAGTTAAAGGAATAGTAAGGCATTATTTTTCAAGAGTTTAAATCAGTCGTAACGGGCCAAATTGGAATGATGGATAATGTTTTTTTTCTCCGCTGAAGAGTGTAGTCTACTTGTCTTCTAAGGCTTTATTTTTTATGAATTGAAATGCATTTGATTTGATAAGATTTTTAAACAAAGAAATCTTCCAACTAATCCCGAATTGTCCCAAAATCGAAATCTGTAATAATCTGAATTATTAAATGGATGCTGCAAGCCAAGAGGCAGAATGACATTTTCAACTTTTTTTTTGGAAATATTCTAATCAAATAACGCACAGCATTCATTCTTCATCCCTCTTCTAGAGATCATTTTTATCTCGTTTGGCCGAGTGGTTAGAGCGCTTGGCTACTGATCTACGGAACCTGGGTTCGAGCCCCGGGTAAGGCATGGATGTTCGTGTTGTTTTCTGCTGAGGTCCTGCCATCCTCTCAGATCTTCTACTGTGGCATATAAACTGACAGGCTCCTGTCAGACCTCTGTGGCAAGCAGCTGCTTGAGGGGGTATTTATTTTTATTTATTTATTTATTTACCAAAACCGTGATGTTGCTATTCACTTTGCCATCCATCTCTCTTCATAGACATTCAACTCTTTTGCTTTTTAGAGATCAACGGAAATTTCTTTTCGGATTCAATAGGTGCTTATCATACACTATATTGCAAAACACATCCACACATTTCTATGTTAGATGCGAATGTAAAGTCCCATTCAGAGCTCCCTAACTTTAAAAATAAGCTTTTTACGGAAAAAACATCACTGGCGATGAAGATCTCACTCGAAACTTTCTAATTCAAGATTTTTAACAATATTCTTTTGATATTTACATAGTTATTAAGTTGAAAACATTTAACAACAAACGTTGCTGTTATAGTCTTCAACACTTTCAAAAATAATCTATACCAATGGTTCTCAACATTTTATGCTTCACGTACCCCCTGGAAATGTGTATGTAACTGGGCGTACCCCTTGTATAGATAAATAAAACTATAGCTATAGTATAACAATGGTCATTTTTACTTTGCTACTAGATCTAGGGACTTTTGAGCTCTCACGGCGTACCCCCAAAAATTTTACCGCGTACCTCCAAGGGGTGCGACCAGGTTGAGAACCCCTGATCTAAAGAATCATTACATGAACTTTTAAATTTGCATTTCGTTATTAAGCGGTTTGTTGTAACGATTATAATTTGTGTTTAGTGGGCTTTTGAGATCATACTCAGTGACACTACTTTAAACGTTTTAGACTCCATAACTCTTGAAGGATCGCACTAATGTTGAAGAAAATCGAGAATTAGAAAGATTTGAGTGACATCTTAGGTTTATCGTAAGTGACAGTTTTCCGAAAAAGCTTATTTTCAAAGTTAAAGAGCTCTGGATGTAATATTCAATTCACAAAATTAATGGAAGTGTCCAGAAAACTTCTATTTTGCAATATAGTGCATAAGAATTCGCATTTCCCGAATCTCGCATTAGTTGTAATTTCCATCGTTAAAGGGTTGAAAACGTGGAAAATCACAAAAATTTTAAACGCCTATTGTAAACAACCTGTGTATGCTAGAAATTTTAAATTTGGATGTAAGAGTCGGTGGCCAAGGAAATTTTCATCGACAACAGAGGTATGCTCTTTTCTCCACTTATATGTATTTTGAGAGATAAATTAAAAATTAAAAATTCTGAGAATATACGAAAAATTCTTTGGGCAAGTGTTAATTATAAGTAGCGTTTTCACTTGACACTAAACAACAGGAAAAAATTTGCGTAAACTGTATAAAGTGAAAAATATATAGAAAGCTCTACTTGAGTTTTCAAAAGAATATTCGTTTGCTTATAGTTATTTTTTCTCCCTTTTCTATAAATAAAAAAATAAAAATAAAAATAAATACCCCCTCAAGCAGCTACTTGCCGCAGAGGTCTGAACAGGAGCCTGTCAGTTTATATGCCAGAGTAGAAGGTCTGAGAGGATGGCAGGACCTCAGCAGAAAATCGCCACAGAGGTCTGAACAGGAGCCTGTCAGTTTATATGCCACAGTAGAAGGTCTGAGAGGATGGCAGGACCTCAGCAGAAAATCGCCACAGAGGTCTGAACAGGAGCCTGTCAGTTTATATGCCACAGTAGAAGGTCCGAGAGGATGGCAGGACCTCAGCAGAAAAACACCACAGAGGTCTGAACAGGAGCCTGTCAGTTTATATGCCACAGTAGAAGGTCTGAGAGGATGGCAGGACCTCAGCAGAAAATCGCCACAGAGGTCTGAACAGGAGCCTGTCAGTTTATATGCCACAGTAGAAGGTCTGAGAGGATGGCAAGACCTCAGCAGAAAATCGCCACAGAGGTCTGAACAGGAGCCTGTCAGTTTATATGCCACAGTAGAAGGTCTGAGAGGATGGCAGGACCTCAGCAGAAAAACGCCACAGAGGTCTGAACAGGAGCCTGTCAGTTTATATGCCACAGTAGAAGGTCCGAGAGGATGGCAGGACCTCAGCAGAAAAATACCACATAGGTCTGAACAGGAGCCTGTCAGTTTATATGCCATAGTAGAAGGTCTGAGAGGATGGCAGGACCTCAGCAGAAAAACGCCACAGATGTCTAAACAGGAGCCTGTTAGTTTATATGCCACAGTAGAAGGTCTGAGAGGATGGCAGGACCTCAGCAGAAAAACACCACAGAGGTCTGAACAGGAGCCTGTCATTTTATATGCCACAGTAGAAGGTCTGAGAGGATGGCAGGACCTCAGCAGAAAAACACCACAGAGGTCTGAACAGGAGCCTGTTAGTTTATATGCCACAGTAGAAGGTCTGAGAGGATGGCAGGACCTCAGCAGAAAAACACCACAGAGGTCTGAACAGGAGCCTGTTAGTTTATATGCCACAGTAGAAGGTCTGAGAGGATGGCAGGACCTCAGCAGAAAAACGCCACAGAGGTCTGAACAGGAGCCTGTTAGTTTATATGCCACAGTAGAAGGTCTGAGAGGATGGCAGGACCTCAGCAGAAAAACGCCACAGAGGTCTGAACAGGAGCCTGTTAGTTTATATTCCATAGTAGAAGGTCTGAGAGGATGGCAGGACCTCAGCAGAAAAACACCACAGAGGTCTGAACAGGAGCCTGTTAGTTTATATGCCACAGTAGAAGGTCTGAGAGGATGGCAGGACCTCAGCAGAAAAACGCCACAGAGGTCTGAACAGGAGCCTGTTAGTTTATATGCCACAGTAGAAGGTCTGAGAGGATGGCAGGACCTCAGCAGAAAAACGCCACAGAGGTCTGAACAGGAGCCTGTTAGTTTATATTGCCACAGTAGAAGGTCTGAGAGGATGGCAGGACCTCAGCAGAAAAACGACACAAACAGCCATGCCTTACCCGGGGCTCGAACGCAGGTCCCGTAGATCAGTAGCCAAACGCGCTAACCACTCGGCCACGGGACGGCTTTTTCTATACTGACGATTAATAAATGATATCTGTTTCAATATTTATCGTCTAGTTACAATGCAAACGTCACCGGGAAAACATTTCCATTTAAACGTAGACACTTCCCACATTTTGAGACATTCAAACATTTCCCACAAGAGCGTTAGAGAATTCGCGTGAAGAACTAAAAAAGATAGTATATTAACATATAAAACCATCTCGAGAGTATACTCTCACAGTTCCATGTGGTTAACAGAAAGGCAAATGTCAAGCCTCCTCTAAAATGGGATTATAAATAGACTAAAACTAGAAAGTCATTGCGCAAACTTCCTCCTACACTTTAATTTATTAATCAACACAAATGCAGTCTTATAGTTAAAATCTGTCAAAGCCAGACTTAGGCAAACTACAGCTCGCCACATGGGGCGGGGGTGGCTCAGTCGGTAGCGCGCCAGGCTCGTAATCTGTAGTTCCCAGGTTCGAGTCCCAGCTGGGTCAGCGTTGAGATTTATCTCCGCAAAATTCCACGGTCAGTAGGGGACACCGATGGGCTTGGAAAGGCCGCCGTCCGTAGGATGGGACGTTAAGCCGTGGTCCCGTGTGCGGGAGAGCCATACCCTGTGCACGTTAAAGAACACGCTGGATGGCCTTGACGTGAGGCTGCCATCTGTCTCCCAACAGCTGTTCCAGTGGGTCTCCTCCCCCAACCTTCTCTGAGCCTTCGGGGTCCATGTGACTTGGCCATTTAGCCCATGGTGTGCAAAAAAAGTGCCGCTCAGAGGTAAAACAACCCAACCCAAAGCTTCTTCCAAAAGAGCATCGTACAAAAAAAGTTACATCCAAAATGTCATCATCTGAAAACTGATAATAACGAAAAGGTGGTCGTGGACACCCTCCAGCACTCTCCGGAAGACTGTTAAGATTCAGAATATCGTAAACAAACGAAAAATCACATCAGAATGTCAGGAAAAGTTGCCGGAAGCCTACTAACACCAAAAAGGCCTTCACCAACAATCTGCCATGAACTTTCGAAATGTCGTCACGAACAACCTCCTAAAGAAGAGTAACATCAAAAAATCACGAAGAACTTCTTAAAAACCACTAATATCAAATGTTAGGAACATCCTCTGAAGTATCAATAACATTCAATTATGTCCTCAGAAACACTTTCCAAAAGACCATAATATTCCAAATATTGTCATGATTGTCTTACAAAAGACCAATGATACCTGAATTAAAAATGTATATATAATAAAATAATACCCCCTCAAGCAGCTGCTTGCCACAGAGGTCTGAGAGGAGCTTATCAGTTTATACGCCACATAGAAGGTCTAAGAGGAGGCGGGATCTCAGCAGAAAAACATCACAAACATCCATGCCTTACCCGGGGCTCGAACCCAGGTCCCTTAGATCAGGACTTATATATATATATATATTGCTACAAATAGCTATCAAGGGGTTAGCATAACCCACATTTTGGTCTCAGCAGCACCGGAAGACCATTATCATTCAAAATGTCACCATAAGGAGCCTAATACAGAATGCCAACATTCAAAATGAACATGAACAGATTCCGTAGACCAGTTACATCGAAATTGTCCCCATAAACAGCGCCCCCCCACACAAAAAATAATATCTGAAATATCGTTATGAAAAGCAAATATGAATAACTGCCGGAAGTATATGAACAACAAACAGCCTCTAAAAATCAGTAACATCCAAAATGTCGTCATCCCGCTTCCAAAGGACCAATAACTTTGTAAATGTGGCATCAGCAGTCCCTTACAAGACCAATAATATTTAAAATGTCATCATGAACAGTCAAAAGTAACCTAACATTCAAAATATGTTCGCGAACGATCTCTGAAAGCTAGTAAGTAATATTCAACATGTCGTCATAACATCTTGCTAAAACCATAGCAGCCAAGATGTAATCAACACACCCTTAAAGACTAAAGGCACTAACTAAACCTAGAAGATCATATAACAGCCAAGATGTGATCAACAAGCCCCGAAGATCATAACAGCCAAGATGTGATCAACAAGTCTCCAAAGATCATAACAGCCAAGATGTGATCAACAAGTCCCCAAAATATCATAACAGCCAAGATGTGATCAACAAGTCCCCAAATATCATAACAGCCAAGATGTGATGATCAAGTCCCCAAATATCATAACAGCCAAGATGTGATGATCAAGTCCCCAAATATCATAACAGCCAAGATGGGATCAACAAGTCCCCAAAATATCATAACAGCCAAGATGTGATCAACAAGTCCCCAAATACCATAACAGCCAAGTTGTGATGAACAAGTCCCCAAAGATCATAACAACCAAGATGTGATGAACAAGCCTCCAAAGATCATAACAGCCAAGATGTGATGAACAAGTCCCCAAAGATCATAACAGCCAAGATGTGATGAACAAGTCCCCAAAGATCATAACAACCAAGATGTGATGAATAAGTCCCCAAAGATCATAACAGCCAAGATGTGATCAACAAGCCCCCAAATATCATAACAGCCAAGATGGGATCAACAAGTCCCCAAAGATCATAACAGCCAAGATGTGATGAACAAGTCCCCAAAGATCATAACAACCAAGATGTGATGAACAAGCCTCCAAAGATCATAATAGCCAAGATGTGATGAACAAGTCCCCAAAATATCATAACAGCCAAGATGTGATGAACAAGTCCCCAAAGATCATAACAGCCAAGATGTGATCAACAAGTCCCCAAAGATCATAACAGCCAAGATGTGATTAACAAGTTCGCAAAATATCATAACAGCCAATATGTGATCAACAAGTCCCCAATACCATAACAGCCAAGATGTGATCAACAAGTCCCCAAATACCATAACAGCCAAGATGTGATGAACAAGTCCCCAAAGATCATAACAGCCAAGATATGATTAACAAGTCCCCAAAATATCATAACAGCCAAGATGTGATCAACAAGTCCCCAAAGATCATAACAGCCAAGATGTGATGAACAAGTCCCCAAAGATCATAACAGCCAAGATGTGATGATCAAGTCCCCAAATATCATAACAGCCAAGATGTGATGAACAAGTCCCCAAAGATCATAACAGCCAAGATGTGATGAACAAGTCCCCAAATATCATAACAGCCAAGATGTGATGAACAAGTCCCCAAAGATCATAACAGCCAAGATGTGATGAACAAGTCTCCAAAGATCATAACAGCCAAGATGTGATGATCAAGTCCCCAAATATCATAACAGCCAAGATGTGATGAACAAGTCCCCAAAGATCATAACAGCCAAGATGTGATCAACAAGTCCCCAAAGATCATAACAGCCAAGATGTGATGATCAAGTCCCCAAATATCATAACAGCCAAGATGTGATGAACAAGTCCCCAAAGATCATAACAGCCAAGATGTGATCAACAAGTCCCCAAAATATCATAACAGCCAAGATGTGATCAACAAGTCCCCAAAGATCATAACAGCCAAGATGTGATGAACAAGTCCCCAAAGATCGTAACAGCCAAGATGTGATGAACAAGTCCCCAAAGATCATAACAGCCAAGATGTCGTAATCAACACGCCCCGAAAGACCGATAACGTCAAAAAATTTTCAAGCCTTGTTAGTCTCGCCGTGTTATGTGGATCATTCGTCATGATAGCGTTCCTGTCTCATTACCTATCGTGTGCGGAGGAGATTTGGCAGTGAGAGCAGTCCCGGTGCACGCGACCGGCCCCTTGCGATCTCGTGGGTGCTTCCAGCTCTCAATTACCCAGCAGAGCGAGCCACTCTCTCGGAATCAGCCACTTGTTCAGCAGTTGCTTCTCTGTGCTCCGCGTCACATTCCTGCAAGCTTCCGGAAATAATTTCTCCTCAAACTGACGAAGAAAATCTCGTCTAAAGAGTTGCTTTTATTTCATCTGGTGGAGCGTGGCCACACACGCAGGTGCCATTAGATGAGACAGGCTTAATGGCCGAGCCTGCCTCATCAACTCACTCCAGAGAAATAAAAAGAGCGATGTGAGAGGTTGGGGGAGGGGAGGGGGGTGTAGAGCATGAAAAGGAAAATAATGCTTCTATTCTAGATCAATGCAATGACCCGAGAGTAAGCTTCATGCCAAATTGGGCTTTTCACTCATTTTTTTTTTTGTATTTCGGTTCATTCTTTTTCGGTGATCTTTTCTGACGTGGATGAAGTCTCTAACAAGAAGGAATCGGAGAAAGCAGCCTTAGTCATGAGACTGAACAAGCTCTGGCACAAAAGAAGAGTTTTTTTTTAGAGTGTAAAAATTTGGAAGTGTTTATTTATTTTTTTCTTCAATATTGGTTTCTTCAGACTAAAGTTCAATACCAGTAAGCATTACCAAAAGAAATACTTGGAACAATATGAAAAAAGACGAAATGTAATACTATCAATGTCAAATTCTTAAGTCATTCAAGAAGCTTAAACATTTCAGTTGGTGGATTTCTGAGCGGCATTTCTATCACATGCAGCGGTCCATAGAAGAGACCTAAAAGCTGATATCTGCGCATGGGAAGGAGATCCATTGGAGAGATATTAGGAGAAAGATGGAAGGTCATTGGTCGCCTTCTATCCTCGAGGGCAGAGCGAGGGAAAGGGGAGACAATTTGAACAAAGTGGGGAAACGAACCTAAAAAGATCTTATTGCATGCAAAAAAAAAGTTTCAAGTTTCACAACTAGCTGTTAGCGTAATTGGTAATTGGGGAGGCTGTTAGACTGCGAAGTGGGTGCTTTGGCAACAGATAGTAAGGTATGGGTTAGAGAAACATCAACACTGGTACAGGTTGTAAGCTAACTTGGGAACCGTAGATTAAAGGTCTTGCGCGATGCCATCTGAACAAAACTACGTCCCTTTTATTTCGTACATAACTGGCTTCGATGAAGTTAATGGGTTGGGAGGATATGATAGAACAACCTTTTTGACAAATGGACAAGCAAACTAATAAGAAAGGAAGAAATGGCAAGCGGAAAGAAATAGGAGATTGGTAAAAAAAAAACTCGAACATTGGTTTGCTTTTTTTTGAATCGATTTCCAATGAAACTTACCTGTTCCCATTTTAGCAACTGTTTAAGACATATCTGGATGTTTAATCGGTGTTTACATATTTGTAGTGAAAATGAAACTTTTTTATGATACAGGTAACCCCCGTTCATCGCGACCCCGGCGAGCGCGGATTCGTTATATCGCGATCTTTTTTTTTTGTGTCGGCACTTGTGTGGCTTTGAAACATGCGAGGAAAAGTCAAAATGAATGGTTGCACGTGCGTGCTAACTTTCTTTCTCGCTCAATCACATCATACACATGTACATCACGTAAAGTTACGAGCGTGGGCGAGACAAAAGAACGTCGTACGCCGGTGCCTGGTACCGTTGAGCCAGTGCATCATTTGGGTCTATCCTTCAGTGTAATCTTAGCTGCAGTGTCAAACGCACGCTAATTAAATTGACTACATATTTTTTTTTATCCTTTCGTAATTTTTAAAATGTCAAAAAGACAATGTGAAAAATCGGTTAAGAAAATTCGCAATGTAATGACTTTAGAAAAGGAACTAAAAATTATAGAAAGGATAGAAAGTGATGGTAAATTTACAGTTGCAGGAAGGGATTTCAAATTGCCTGAGTCTACAGTGCGATCAATTGTGCAACAAAAAGACAAAATTGAAAAAGCTGGCGAAAGTGTTACTCCAATTACAGAGACGAAAGTTTCACGAACCAGAAGTTTTTTGATGACAGAAATGGAAAATTTATTCAGCAAATGGATAGAGGACCTAAATCAACACCACGTGCCTGTGAGTACCCAAATCATAATGAATAAATCACTTAGTCTTTGGGATCATTTAAAATCTCAACATGGAGGAGAAGTTTTTAAAGCAAGCAAAGGTTGGTTTGATCGGTTTAGAAAACGATCAAACTTGCATAGCCTTAAAATGATTGGCGAATCGGCAAGTGCAGACGTAGAATCAGCTGAAAAATATCCAATGGAGTTCTGTGAAATTGTGGAAAGGGGAAATTATCCACCAAATTTAATTTTTAATGTAGATGAGACGGAACTCTATTGGAAACGAATGCCAACACGTACGTTTATGTCCATAGAGGAGAAGACTGCTTCTGGATTTAAAGCAGCCAAGGATCGTCTAACTCTTCTTCACGGCGGAAATGCATACGGAGAATTAAAATTGAAACCATTGTTGATTTATCAATCAGAAACTCCTCGTGCCATGAAAGGTTATTCTAAAAACAATTTACCAGTTTTTTGGCCTAAAATACCCTAAGGCTTGGATGACACATAATTTATTTATGGACTGGTTTAAAACTTGTTTCTGCCCAGCAATAAAAAAATATTGCGAGGATATTGGAGTTGAACCTCGAGCACTTTTGGTGTTGGACAATGCGCCGGGACATCCTGTGGAACTTGAGACCCTGTGTACTGATTTTCCCGTTGAAGTGGTATTATTACCTCCGAATACCACTTCCATCTTACAGCCTATGGATCAAGGTACAATAGCAGCATTCAAAGCCTATTATTTAAGAAAAACGATGCGCCAACTCATTGAAGAAACTGATGGAGGTGGTGCCATGCGGGTTTGGTGGAAACAATTTAATATTATGAAAGCTATGAGAAACATCGACGAAGCGTGGAATGAAGTCACCCAGTCGTGTATGAAGGGTGTTTAGAAAAGGTTGCTCAGAGAAATTGTTGAAGATCACATCAATTATGAAAATCATATTCAAAATATCATCGAAGAGATTAGTCTTATAGCCACTTCCGGAGGCATCGAAGGTGTTGATGTAGATGATATTCAGACTTTGTTAAAATCACACGGCGAACCCTTAACTAATGAAGAGCTGCAGGAAATGGACTGCCATACTATGTCCCAAGAAAATGACGTCTGGGAATCTTTTTCCCGTGCGAAAGTTAAGTGTCAAAAAGGCCCTTTCTCTTCGCAATCAATGCATGGAGTTGTTAGAAGAAAACGACGAAGATTACGAGCGAGTGAGTGCTGTAAAGCGTGGTTGTAACGGATGATTTGACAGTTATCGGCAAATTTTGCATAATAAACGTAGAGAGGCCAAACAAGGGAATCTAGATTCCTTTTTGCAACGCGAAACAAAATGAATGAATTATGAATTATGTTATGTATGACATTTTTTGTTATTAAAAATATTTATTTTATTAATAAAATGTTTTTTCGAATTTTAAAATGATTTTTTTTTTAAATCCCCTGTTGATCGCGAAATTTCTCTTATCGCGACCATGTCCAGAACTTATCCTTTGCGATGAACGGGGGGGGGGGGGGGGGGGTTAACCTGTATTTTCTTTTCTGAAACATTTTATCGATAAGAACATGCGCTTCACGTGGCTTCTCTATGCAGTGGGTGTTTTTGCCTTGGGACAAGAATTGCACGAATCGAAAAAAAATATCAGATATAGCCTATGATTTAAATAGTTGAAGTTTAAGATATGTATGGTGTTGGATTTCAAGTCTCATCTGCAATACTAAGATGACTGTAACAGATCAGCATTCGCTGTATTAATTGCAAACTAGTTCAATGCAGAATCTAACTTTGGCACTGCATTATGATTTAAAGAAATCACATCAATATAATATATCAGGACTCCGTATTTAAAGATTTTCAAGGCGTTAAACCGATTATAGGATATTTGAATACTTTAACGGATACTCAGCCTGATAAAGTTTTAAGGAATGTCGTGATTTTTTGATCCCGATCATAAACAATCAGAAGGCTCAGAGAAGACCCCGAAGACTCAGAGAGGACCCCGAAGGCTCAGAGAAGGTTGGGGGAGGGGACCCACTGGAACAGTTGTTGGGAGACAGATGGTAGCCTCCCGTCAAGGCCATCCAGCGTGTTCTTTAACGTGTACAGGGTATGGCTCTCCCGCACACGGGGCCACGGCTTAACGTCCCATCCGACGGACGGCGGCCTTTCCAAGCCCATCGGTGTCCCCTACTGACCGTGGGCAGGGCGGAGAGTTTTGCGGAGTCTATATTGACATAGAACGGAAGATGAACTTTGTAAACTTTGGTTCATTGTAGACTGTAACTGAACAACTGTAGGAAAAAAATTCCATTTTGTTTCATGTTGATTAAAGAATAACTTGACCTTTCTATTTTTTTGGAATCGCTACTTCATGTGATCTGGAAACTGAACAATTACCTCCGCAAATGTGAGTGTGTTCAATGGACGACATAATATGGATCTCCAGCCGCACCAAACCTTGTTCATTTTCAATTTCGGCTTTCTTAATTGTCTTTATCGCCACCTGGAAAAGAAAAACATTTTTGAATGCCTCGTGATTTGAAAGAATTCGAACAAAATTCGCTTAAAGTTTCCAAATGAAACACAAACTTTAAAAAACTTCACTGATGAAATTCAAACAGCATATTACAAAACCGTTTCAAATCAATCAGTGGATTTTAGGTGACCTTCATGAATTCTGGCGGGGAAAAAATGTATGTGAATGTATAGTCGCTCAAAAAAGTATCCGAACACTGTGGGTGATTACAGAATTCAGAAAAAATATCTGGCAACGATGTTTTTTTAGAAATTAGTGATCTGGCAACCTTCGTTCACGTGATTACAGAATTCAGAAAAAATATCTGGAGCGTGTACAGCAACTGTACACGCTCCAGTTACCGTTCACAGCAAACTGGAGCGTGTGCAGTTACTGCACACTCCAGTTTGCTGTGAACAGTAACTGCACACGCTCAATATTTCCGTGAGTGGGCCCACACGATCTAGTATCAAAATAATATGACCACCTACAGTCGCTCAAAAAAATATCCGAACACTATGGTTGATTACAGAATTCAGAAAAAATATCTGGCAACGATTTTTTTAGAAATTAGTGATCTGGCAACCTTCGTGTCTCGTGACAGTTAATTTAAATAAAAAACTGTACACGTTGCAGTTTTTTCACAGCCATATTTGAATTCAGCACCGCAAAATTAGTTAAAAGCATCCTATATGAGTAATGCTGTAAAAAAAAACCCTCCAATTTGTTGTCTAGGTAATTATCCAATAGGCCATTTTTTGTTCACTTTCTGTACAAAAATATATTGTCCAGGTCATTAATATACATACAGGGATCAGGTTGATGTATTCAGTAGACAGCGTTTAAAGATAAATGATTTCCATAAGCGGGAGAGAAGGTTTCCACATAATGAAAAGGGCCATGTTTAAAAAACGAACCTACGCTAAAAATCACAGGAAATTAATCGTGGTCTCTGAATGTAGAAAACGGGTCACAGACTCAAATGGTCGTACACTCAGAATCTAAGAAATCGGTCGCAGACTCAAAATGAATTAAATGGGTCGTAGATTCACAATCTAAGAAATCGATCGCAGACCCGAAATAAATAGAAGACTCAGAATCTATGAAATCGGTCGCAGACTCAAAATGAGAGAAATTGGTTTGTAGACTCAGAACATAAGAAATCGGTCGTAGACTCAGAATCTAAGAAATCGGTCGCAGACTCAAAATGAATTAAATGGGTCGTATATTCACAATCTAAGAAATCGATCACAGACCCGAAATGAGTAGAAGACTCAGAATCTAAGAAATCAGTCGCAGACTCAAAATGAGAGAAATGGGTCATAGATTCACAATCTAAGAAATCGGTCGCAGACCCAAACTGAGAAAAAATGGGTCGTAGACTCAGAATCTAAGAAATCGGGCGCAGATTCAAATTAAGATAAATGGGTAATAGCCTCAGAATCTAAGAAATCGGTCGAAGACTCAGAATGAGAGAAAGGGGTTGTAGATTCAGAATCTAAGAAATCGGTCGCAGATTCAAAATGAGAGAAATCGGTCGTACATTCACAATCTAAGAAATCCGTCGCAGACCCAAATTGAGAAGAAATGGATCGTAGACTCAGAATCGAAGAAATCGGTCGCAGATTCAAAATGAGATAAATGTGTCATAGACTCAGAATCGAAGAAATCGGTCGAAGACTCAAAATGAGAGAAATGAATCGTAGACTCAGAATCTGAGAAATCGGTCACAGATTCAAAATGAGAAAAAATGGGTCGCAAACTCAGGACCTAAGAAATCGGTCGCAAACTCAAATTAAGAAGAAATGTGTCGTAGACTCAGAATCTAAGAAATTGGAGGCCGACTCAAAATGAGATAAATGGGTCATAGACTCAGAATCTAAGAAATCAGTCGTAGACCAAATTGAGAGAAAGGAGTTATAGATTCAGAATCTAAGAAATCGGTTGCAGACTCTAAAGGAGAGAAATGGGTCGTAGACTCAGAATCTAAGAAATTGGTTGCAGACCCAAAATGAGTAGAAGATTCAGAATCTAAGAAATCGATAGCAGACTCTAAATGAAATAAAGGGGACATAGACTCAGAATCTAAGAAATCGGCCGCAGACTCAAAATGAGAGAACTGAAACCTTCTTCTTTTCAAGATAAAAATCTAATATTTTAAGAAAAGTTTGAAAGATTATAGAAACGAGTCTTAGAGTAGTAAATAGAAGTGGGATAGGGTCAACAATCAGAATGAGACGCCAGGCTCTCTCAATCTGATTGTTGTCAGAATAAGTCTTAACTGCGTCTGCGTTGAGACTCAATCTGATTGTTGTCAGAATAAGTCTTAACTGCGTCTGCGTTGAGACTCAATCTGATTGTTGTCAGATTAAGTCTTAACTGCGTCTGCGTTGAGATCTATCTCGGATATCCCCCACTCTGCCCTCGGTGAGAAAGGGGACAACGAAGTTTTGGAAAGGATGCCGTGGAGCCGTGGCTCCATGTGGAGAAATTTAAAGAACGCGCTGGATGGCCTTGGCAGCTGTGGTCTGTTGTGTGCAAAAAAAGTACTCCTCAGGGGTGAAACAATCCAATTAATAACTGAAGCTGTGAGTCGTAAATTAAGAATACTAAAAAATGGGCCACTGAATAAGCAACATCTTTCTTAAGAAATATGTTGAATATTTAGAACGTTCGAAATGAATCGTTGACTTGGAGTTTAAAAACATTTTAACATGCACAGGGTATGTCTCTCCCGCACACGGGTCCACGACTTAACGTCCGATCCGACGGACGGCGGCCTTTCCAAGCCCATCGATGTCCCCTTCTGACCGTGGGCAGGGCGGAGAGTTTTGCGGAGTCTATATTGACATTAGAACGGGAGATGTGATTAGTGTGATTTTTGATGAGTATAAAGATCACTAATCTTTAGTAAAAGTTTAGACTTTCTACTTAGGTGTAACTTGTATTGTACATATATAACGTAGTGTTGAACTTTAAATAAATTTTTGAAATGATTTGGTCTAACTCCCCTGTAGTTTCTTCTAGCCGATTGCATCTTGATAAGTAGGTTTGTTTGCAGAAGCAATAGCTGTTGTTGAATGTATGCAGCTACCACGAGACGGGCTCGTATCATCTCAACTATGACACAAATTCTATATTTGGTAGCGGAGACAAGGAGCATTATACATCTTCCACGAATTCCTCCCTTTGCGAAAAAGCGCTCCCTTTGCAAAGAGGACAGTCTGATGGGTCTTTGCGAATGGTAAACACAGATAATTCACGTTAATACAGACAATAATTCACAGTTAACTACGCCTGACTGCCGCCTCCTTCGGTGATGAAAGGTGGAACCAAAACCTGAGAAGCTCTTGGATGCTGAACCGCGTCTATAGCCACAATCCATCATTCGCATATCTAATGAAGGACTGAAAGAGGAGGAGCTCTACGATGCATGATTGCTGTGGCATCGTTCGAGGAAAAGTTGGTCCATCCTTCCAGTCGTGATTTATGGTGGACAGGAAAACGGATGAACGTTTATGATGGGACAAAGTCACGAGCTTTAACGTCGCGTATTGATGGGGAAGATCTCTGCTTTTGCGGAGCAGGAGGAGGAGATTTTTGCCCCATCTCTTTGGCGAAACAGCTGCTATCGACGATTGACAGAGAACAAAACAAACACTAATCGTTAACGTACGGAAGAAAGGATTCTCCAGACGTTTGCTAAGGTTATTCTTAAAAAGGAATCCCTGATGGGAGCAGTGGTTAAACAGGAACCCAGAATGATTTGTGTTTTTACCTTACCATTTTAATGAAATTCAAAGAAAAAGTAGTTCACTTTAGGGATGATTTATAGCACACGGTTTCCAACTTTTTCGCATTTATTTACCGTTTAAAAAAGTTAAAGATGCCAATCAACTCTCCCAAAATCTCTTTTTTTTCCGGTAAATTTCTTAAGCATTTAAAGAGTTAAGGAAGTTGTAAAATTCACTCCATGGTTACAGAAACAAAAGGGTTCGAAGTTTTTCAGTTTTAAAAATAAGCTTCTTATGACAACATGTAACTGAAGATAATTTAAATTCTCGAATTATGCAAAATCTTGATTTTATACAATGTTTTTTTTTAGATTTAAAAGTTGTGGAATTTGGAAGTTTATCTTGTGGTTATGAAATGCCAAAAAAACATTTTGAGAAATACCCACATTCGGAGCTAATTGATGATTATGCAGATTGGAACTGCAGATTGATAATCTGCAGTTCCCAGATTCGAGTGCCAGCTGGGCCAGCGTTCAGATTTATCTCCACAAAACTCCCTCCCTCGGTCAATAAAGGACACCGATGGGCATAGGAAGGTCGCCGTCCTTCGGATGGGATGTTAAGTCTTGTCTCCGTTTGCGGGAGAGCCATACCCTGTGCACGTTAAAGAACACACTGGATGGCCTTGACGGGAGGATACCATCTGTCTCCTAACAGCTGTTCCAGTGGGTTCCCTCCCCCCAACCTTATTTCAGCCCTCGGGGGTCCTTGTGACCTGGCCATTTAGCCCACTGGGTGCAAAATAGTGCCGCTCAGAGGTAAAACAACCCAACCGTAATGCTCATGAAATGTGTTCGTAAGTTGAATTCATTTTTCCTCCAAGAAATAAAGTTAAATTTGTGAATGCGTTTTTTCATCACCACCAAAAAACAACATTTTTCTTATAAAATGAGTTCTTATATTTTTAACAGGAATTATAAATTGGCTATATATAGTAGCTGTGCATAGTACACATAGTGTTTTTCGACTCAACTTCCAAAATATGATCACAGGCTTAAGATTTGAAATACCTTTATTTCTAAACATTGAAGTCCTGCATCTTTTCCCAACTCGCAAGTTACATTGGATTTTATGAGCACATCGTTGATTGGTTACATGTCTTGTAAGAACATTAATCCAGCTTGTAAACGTTTCACGCTTTTTTTTTTGCTGCAAACGGAAAGAAAAAACTTAACTTACAGCTATTATGAAATATTAGTAGGTAGGTGGTTTCAAAAGTTTTAAAAATGTGTGCAAAGTAGTTAAGTTGCCAACACTGGGAAGGAGGATGAAATACGTTGGGACAGATTGAGGCGTTCTTAAGTGCAGTAGTTTGCTCTTTAATTGGATACGGAGTTTCAATTCTTAGTATGTAGCATGTTTTAAGTCTAAGTTCACCTGTACTCAAGATTGTTCCTAACCTATAGATAACCTGTGAATAAATAACTGTAACAAGCAACCTGTGCTTGCATAACTATAACAAGCAATCTGCGCTTGCTTGTTGTTATAAAATAAGTCCGTTACATATTCATACCTTGATCAAATGCACGTTTCATCCTTAACCATGACTTAGGTTTCATTACGTCCATAACGACGATCTTGCGTCCATTTCATCTCTAAGCCTGACTATTCCATCGTTAACCATGGCCTTGGGTTCCATTCTTACATTATTTGGGTCCAATCCATTCCTACATTATTGGGGTCCATTCCATTTTTGCATTATTGGGATCCATTCCTGCATTATTGAGATCCATTCCATTCTTGCATTATTGGGATCCATTCCTGCATTATTGGGATTAATTCCATTCTTGCATTATTGGGATCCATTCCATTCTTGCATTATTGGGATCCATTCCTGCATTATTGGGATCCATTCCATTCTTGCATTATTGGGATCCATTCCATTCTTGAATTATTGGAATCCATTCCTGCATTATTGGGATTCATTCCATTCTTGCATTATTGGGATCCATTCCATTCTTGCATTATTGGGATCCATTCCTGCATTATTGGGATCCATTCCATTCTTGCATTATTGGGATCCATTCCTGCATTATTGGGATCCATTCCATTCTTGCATTATTGGGATCCATTCCATTCTTGCATTATTGGGATCCATTCCATTCTTGAATTATTGGGATCCATTCCTGCATTATTGGGATCCATTACATTCTTGCATTATTGGGATCCATTCCATTCTTGCATTATTGGGATCCATTCCGTTCTTGAATTATTAGAATCCATTCCTGCATGATTGGGATTCATTCCATTCTTGCATTATTGGGATCCATTCCATTCTTGCATTATTGGGATCCATTCCTGCAATATTGGATCCATTCCATTCCTGCATTATTGGGATCCATTCCATTCTTGCATTATTGGGATCCATTCCATTCTTGAATTATTGCGATCCATTCTTAACCCTAGCAATAGTTCTATTCGATCTTTAACTACGAGTGTTTTGCCTCAAACGAAAATACGCACTGTTCACTAAAAGGTTAAATAATTACTCTAGAGTTTTTTTTTGACCAAGTCAAATGATTTAGCCTCTTTATAAACTGGACGTGCAGCAGCATGCATTGCACAATCTTTATTAACGATAATAAAATTTAATACGCTATAATATATATAAAATTAATTTCATAATTCAAACTTTCGTAAGACCTCAGGTTGGGTTGTTGGGTTGTTTTACCTCTGAGCGGCACTTTTTTGCACACCATGGGCTAAATGGCCAGGTCACATGGACCCCGAAGGCTCAGAGAAGGTTGGGGAAGGGGACCCACTGGAACAGCTGTTGGGAGACAGAGGGTAGCCTCCCGTCTAGGCCATCCAGCGTGTTCTTTAACGTGTACAGGGTGTGGCTCTCCCCTACACGGGGCCACGGCTTAACGTCTCATCCGACGGACGGCGGCCTTTCCAAGCCCATCGGTGTCCCCTACTGACCGTGGGCAGGGCGGGGAATTTTGCGGAGATAAATCTCAACGCTGACCCAGCTGGGACTCGAACCTGGGAACTACAGATTACGAGCCTGGCGCGCTACCAACTGAGCCACCCCCGCCCCACGGCGGTGCCCTAAGACGAAAGATTACCATTAAGGTAAATTTCAGTGATGTGTATAATTATTTTATGGAACACTTGGCCTATTCAATAGTGTCTGTGATAAGCTGCCTTCCAATGGGAAAATTTTGACGAAAATAGTTTTGAGAAAATTTTCAACCATTTTAAAAAATCGCTCTGTGGCAAATATTTCATATTTATACATGGCCACTGACTATAACGAATGGAAATATATTTAAAGAGAAAATTTCAATTCAGGAGTTTAAACCGTTCAGTCGCGAGAGGACCTCGCAGACAAGCGAATAAGCTGCATTGTGGAAATTTGTTTTCCGAGCTCGCGTGAGAACGTAAAAACTGTCCCAAAAAACCTTCAAAATCTATATGATGACTAAAGTAATCATTAAAAAATATTCATTTATATTCTTCATTCATCTGTGATTAGTCACTAGAGGAATAACTGGTCTAGTAATCAGCGTACAGTCGCTCAAAAAAGTATCCGAACACTGTGGTTGATTACAGAATTCAGAAAAAATATCTGGTAACGTTTTTTTCAGAAATTAGTAATCTGGCAACCTTCGTGTCACGTGATTACAGAATTAAGGAAAAATATCTGGCGCGTGTACAGCAACTGTACACGCTCCAGTTACCGTTCACAGCAAACTGGAGCGTGTGCAGTTACTGCACACGCTCCAGTTTGCTGTGAACGGTAACTGCACACGCTCAATATTTCCGTGAGTGAGCCCACACGATCTAGTATCAAAATAATATGACCATCTACAGTCGGTCAAAAAAGTATCCGAACACTATGGTTGATTACAGAATTCAGAAAAAATATCTGGCAACGATGTTTTCAGAAATTAGTGATCTGACAACCTTCGTGTCACATGACACGAAGGTTGCCAGATCACTAATTTCTAAAAAAAATCGTTGCCAAATCACTAATTTCTAAAAAAAATCGTTGCCAGATCACTAATTTAAAAAAAATTCGTTGCCAGATATTTTTTCTGAATATTGTAATCAACCATAGTGTTCGGGTACTTTTTTGAGCGACTGTACAGACGGTAGCTTCCCTTGAAGATCATCCAGTATGTTCTTTAATGTACACAGGGTATGGATTTCCTGCAACAATGTTCGGATACTTTTTTCAGCGACTGTACCTGATTATTAAGCCAGCGGGCATCGCTGTGTTTGCATGTTGTGTGATAAAATAAGAACAAGTCCAATAGAGCTTCTAAGTTATCTCGCTCTTTTGTGTAATGAAGCACCGTCTCATCCCTTTAAAAATATTGTTAAAACTGTTAAATGGGATGTTAATACTCTGATTTTTCCACAAATGTTTACGATATTCTCTGCGTTTGCAAGAATTAAATTGTTTTACTTCTGAGCAGTACGTTTGCAGACACAATGGACCAAATGTCCAGTTACAAAGAGTAAAAAGAGTTAGTTACTTAGAGGAAACGGATGAAATTGACAGTTGCTAAGAGACAGATGATAGCATCCCGTCAAAGCCATCCAGCATGCACTGTTTATAGCTTTCCTGAACACGGATTCACGCTCCATCCAACGGATGGCGTCCTTTATAAGCCCAAACAGGGATCCTTTTCTGATGGTGGGCAGGTAGGAGGCTTGGCGGAGCAAGTGGATTGGATTGTTTTACCTCTGAGCGGCACTTTTTTGCACACCATGGGCTAAATGGCCAGGTCACAAGGACCCCGAAGGCTCAGAGAAGGTTGGGGGAGGGGACCCACTGGAACAGCTGTTGGGAGACAGATGGTAGCCTCCCGTCAAGGCCATCCAGCGTGTTCTTTAACGTGCACAGGGTATGGCTCTCTCGCACACGGAGACCACGGCTTAACGTCCTATCCGACAGACGGCGGCCTTTCCAAGCCCATCGGTGTCCCCTACTGACCGTGGGCAGGTCGGGGATTTTGCGGAGATAAATCTCAACGCTGACCCAGCTGGGACTCGAACCTGGGAACTACAGATTACGAGCATGGCGCGCTACCGACTGAGCCACCCCCGCCCCACGGAGCAAGTGTGTTTACAAGAATATCTGATAATCGTATCAAGTGATACTTGAGAATTTTTCTGTGGCGGAAACCTTTCACTTGGGTCAAAAATCGCCAAGTATATTTTCCGACTTTTAATCGAAAAAAAAACTTTATATTTGGAATTTTTTTTAAAACTTCGTAACTTCCGAAAGAATTGACCTCTCAGTCCCAAATTTTACAACATGCAGGTATCACCAATTTTTAATTGAATACGGGGAGGGTATAAATGGTAGTAAAATAATAAATAATAATAAATAATAATAACAATAAATGGTGATAAAATTTACGTTCTAGCTGTATGAGATCCCTACTACAAGCCTAAAACAAATTTTATTTCTCCATTTCGATTTTAAATTTAGCAATTTTTTTACCCCAATGTACTAGACGTTTGCCCCATCTATCGCGAATTTCAATGTCTGAAATCCCCCCGTATCTCTTTTAAAAAATGTCCACACTTTTAAATATTCAGCGCATGTTAAAAGAACACGATAAATGGGCTTGACAGTGATGCGCAAACTGACGATCGCGGCTTAAAAATGTTTAAAAAAATGAATGCAATGTGGGCCTCTTTGCCCAGATCTGTACCCTTCGAAGCCTGGTGACTTAACCATTTAACCCATTCTGCGCAGAAAAGTACCTCCCACAGTACAAATGCCTTAGCTACCAATCTTACCTTTAATAAAACCAGAGTTCATACCTAACACCATTTTGTGTTACCAATTCAAATTGGAGAAATTTCGACGCGATTCTCAAAGAGCGTTACATGCAAGAAGAGCGGATAATGTGTTTCAGATGACCAACAGTGGATACGAAGATTGCTTAATTGAATTTAGAACCAATGTTTTTGTTATACAGAACAACGGAACAGTGATACGGTGCGCGTGGTAATGGAAAGGAGAGATTCGCGGGCAGTAATTACTTTGTCCGCCTTGGGATTCGGGGTAACACAGCTTAAGAAACGGCATAAATGAATCCCAAAATTTAAATAACCCATCGAAGTTGGAGTCATCCAAATTGAACTGGCTTGCAGAGCGCTCTTAAAAATGTACAAATGAACAAATTTTTAAAAAATGTCTTCCTATACATGCCCTAAAAAGTTTAAAATGCTTTACTTCCCGTTTTAAAGCCATACTGAAAAAAAAGTTTTTTTAAAATTTATATTAAATGTTGCAATTTAAAATGGATGAATACTGGGCGTGAGTTCAAGGAAAAATTGGCCAAGGAAAATTGCAATACCATGCAATTTACTTCAAAAGTATGGATAAAATCATTTATAAACAAAGTCAACCGGCACGAAACTCTATAATAATAATAATACAAAGATAAGCTTTCAGAAGAATCTATTAAATTCCTAAATAGCTATACACAAAACTGCGACTAAATGTACTGGTTTTTCAGAACTAATTCTTTTCATACGTTGATCATCATGCACAAGACGACAATATTTTCTTTTTTATACACCAGCTTAACAATGTAATCCACACCAATAAAGTAGTCAACCTGCGGCGCACACACTAAAAAAAAACATTTATTCGTTAAACTATCGTACACAGACTCTTAATTATGCCTCCTTTTGGATCTCACAATTTCAACAACACACTTCTATCTTTCTTACACTTCAGATCGGTTCTATGTTCTAATTGGTTGGTTAATGAATTCTCACGCAGAAGCAAACACGAGCGTTCATGACACGCCCATCACAAACTCATTGCAGCACGTTCATCTATCATAACAATATTATTCTTTGCTTTTGACAAATTCGCAGGGACTTTGCCACTAAAATTCCCTCTCTTTCTGCTGCTTTGGAAGAGGATTATTTCATTTCTTGTGCCTCTGCATGTCACAAAATTTCGTTTAAGGCATACCTATGCAGTCCTAAGTTTTAAGAAAGTCACTCTTAAAAAACGTATACGAAACTGACGAATATTGAAAGAATTATTAATACAAACTTGTAATATATACACTTTTGTATTTAAAGGCTTAAAAATAATCCTTAGTTTTAATTCTGAGATAGATTATTATTGCACTGTTGTGCTTAAATATTTAAACTTTCACCTTTTTACTGAAAAAATATTGTGAAAGAGATTTAGATAGATTTCATTTTGATCTTTATCTTCAGTATAATTTTTTCATATAAATCTTATTTTATAAGTTTCGAAGCATGGAATTTGGCTTTCCAAAAGCATGACGTGGGAATTCTCCAATTATTTTGTCCAGGAAATAGCACGTAACAATTGTTTACGTATTACTTCTTTTGAGGGGGAACAGAAGAAAAATGGGACCAATTTTTTATATCTTATGACACTGGTTACATTATAAAATTTGATTTGCATTTTGACAAATCGCCAAATAATAAGAGAAAATCAATAGGTTTATACTACACATCTATTGATTTTTCTATACATCTATTGAAAGCAGAATAATAAAATATATCTACAGTTTGGAAGTTTCTAATTTATTATTAATTGTTTAAAATTTAACTGCTAGCTGTTGATGTAGAATAAAATCTACAAATTAATTTTGTACTTAATAAGATTAAATTCTCATAAATTAGTTATAATTAATAGAAATATTTATTTCGTTTCTCTAATATTTTGAATGAAACTATTCATTTGAACTAAATTTGAAATTTGCATATCCGTTCTTTCCTCTACTGTTCCTACCTCTATCCGTTCTTTCCTCTACTGTTCTTACCTCTATCCGTTCTTTCCTCTACTGTTCTTACCTCTATCCGTTCTTTCCTCTACTGTTCCTACCTCTATCTGTTCTTTTCTCTACTATTCCTACCTCTATTCGTTCTTTCCTCTACTGTTCCTATCTCTATCCGTTCTTTCGACTACTGTTTCTACCTCTATCTGTTCTTTTCTCTACTATTCCCACCTCTATTCGTTCTTTACTGTTCCTATCTCTATCCGTTCTTTCCTCTACTGTTCCTACATCTATCCGTTCTTTCTTCTACTGTTCCTACCTCTACCCGTTCTTTCTCCTACTGTTTCTACCTCTATCTGTTCTTTTCTCTACTATTCCCACCTCTATTCGTTCTTTCCTTTACTGTTCCTACCTCTATCCGTTCTTTCCTCTACTGTTCTTACATCTATCCGTTCTTTCCTCTATTGTTCCTACTTCTATCCATTCTTTCTTCTAATATTCCTACCTCTATCCGTTCTTTCCTCTACTGTTCCTACCTCTATCCGTTCTTTCCTCTACTGTTCCTACCTCTATCCGTTCTTTCCTCTACTGTTCCTACCTCTATCCGTTCTTTCCTCTACTCTTCCTACCTCTATCCATTCTTTCCTCTACTCTTCCTACCTCTATCCGTTCTTTCTTCTACTATTCCTACCTCTATCCATTCTTTCCTCTACTATTCCTACCTCTATCCGTCCTTTCCTCTACTCTTCTTTCCTTTTTCCGTTCTTTCCTCTTCTCTTCCTATCTCTATCCGTTCTTTCCTTTATTGTTCCTACCTCTATTCGTTCTTTCCTCTACTGTTCCCACCTCTATCCGTTGTTTCCTCTACTTTCGTTAAAGAGCAGCATCCACGCCAAGTATTCTGTAGATAGTTCTCTCCTTTCGTGCGGTCTCTGTTAAGAACAGTTTTGCCTTTTTTTTACGCAACAATTTTCAAACTTTTTCATGTATTGCTTTTAATGTTAAAACAAAAATATAAAACCACTTTTAAATTTCGAATATAAGCAGCTCCTGCTTTCCTCAAAGTCTGAGAACTGAAAAACGGAAATAGATCCACTGGGAAAATATTTAGAAAACGGAAGACTCGTATCAAGTCCACCCAGAGTGCTCCTTTAAGATTGCTTACGTGCTTTCTTACACAGGACCAAGGCTTACCGTCCCATCCGACGGAGAATAACTTCCCAAGTCTATGGTTGTTTTCTTACTCATCTGTAACGCAGTTATGGTTAGCTAAAAACATTACAATACAGGCACAGTGCAGATTCGAACCTGGAAACATCAATTTACATGTCTCGCACATTAATGTAACTGAACTAACCGACAACGTCAAATGCTCTCATTGATAGCTTTAATAATTTCCCATTTAGACCACTTTGATGTCGAAAGGAGTCAGATTCGCAGCTCATTAACTTTGCATTTAGTTTTTCAAGGAAAAATATGACTGATAATAAATGAAAGATTATTTCGATAATATTCATTTACAAAATTGAAGAGTTTTGAAGCTGGAATATTTAACAGCATCAGTGCCAATGAAAATAATTTTTCTGAAACGTTAATTCAAAAAGGTTAAAATAAAATCAATAAACTGTTACATTAATCATTACTAAAATGTCTAAGCGATTTATAGCACTTTATGTAATGATTGTTTCAGTTTTTGTCGTCTTTTATGATTTTTGCAGAAAAAAATTGTTATTAAATACTCGAGATTTCGTAAATCTCTAAATATCGAAAGAATATTAGTGAAATTGAGTATTAGAGTTCATCAAAAATTAATTTACATCAGTCACATTTTGTCGCAGAAATCTTATTAAAAAAGATTTCTGAAATATAAATTTGAATCCTTATCGATATATAATTTTGCGGATTAAAAGAAGACACCGAGTTTAGGTAAATTCATTGGCGTGTCTGCTGAATATATCAAAGATATTTTATGCTTTATGTAGTACTTAGTCTTCCTGTTTTATGAAGAATTATGAAGAAATAAATTATTAAAATAATATCACTCTATATCAGTGGTTCTCAACCTTTTATGCCTCACGTATCCCCTGGGAATGTGTATGTAACTGGCGTACCCCTTGTATAGATAGATAAATTGTAGTTAGAGTATAATAATGACAACTTAGCGACTTTGTTACTAGATCTAGCGACCTTTGAACTCTCACGGCGTAGAGTCGCTCAGAAAAGTATCCGAACACCATGGTTGATTACAGAATTCAGAAAAAATATCTCGCAAAGTTTTTTTCAGAAATCAGTGATTTTGGATCACTGATTTTCAGAAATCAGTGATTTCAGAATTAGTGATCTGGCAACCTTCGTGTCACGTGACACGAAGGTTGCCAGATCACTAATTTCTGAAAAAAATCGCTGCCAGATATTTTTTCTGAATTCTGTAATCAACCTTAGTGTTCGGATACTTTTTTCAGCGACTGTACCACAAAAACTTTTACCGCGTACCCCACATTGAGAACCCCTGCTCTATAGAACACAAAATTTGAATATAAGAAGTTTATAAAGCCCTTTGCATTTATTGTTGTGAATGTTACTTTCAAATAATGCTTAATTTCTAGACAAGAAAAAGGCATTTGAAAATTTCAATTCTTTAGGTTTCTAGTTTTTTCTTTACATCATTGTCATTTGTAAAGAAAATATTGTCTTCAGCCAGTTGAGACAGAATCAGACAGGAACCTACCGCTAAAATATTCATTGCAGCAATTAGAGGAAATCTATATCAGTAACTGCATAGTAAAACACCTGATATGTCTTCAACTATACCGTGAGTTCGTATGCCACCTAATAAAAAAAATAAATAAAAAAATACCCCTTCAAGCAGCTGCTTGCCACAGAGGTCTGACAGAAGCCTGTCAGTTTATATGCCATAGTAGAAGGTCTGAGAGGATGGCAGGACCTCAGCAGGAAAACGACACAAACAGCCATGCCTTACCCGGGGTTCGAACCCAGGTCCCTTAGATCAGTAGCCAAGCGCGCTAACCACTCGGCCATGTGACGGCACATGCCACCTAACTCATGATAATATTTTCTCCGAAATTGATACTATGTTAGAATATTTAATTTTTTATTTATATGTTGATAATCCCCGCTAGAGGCCCTGTGATTCAAAGAGTGTTACCATCAGAAAAAAATATTAACTTGCTGAATTGAAGTCAGCGGTTGTTGTAAGAAGAAAAATTTAGAAGTCGTTACAAAACTCCCATTTGCAATGTAACTGCAAAACTGACTCCATAGTTCTCTTAGGTCATTGGCTTGACTGAATTATCAATGACCTCTGATTTCTTAAAAGTGTCTTTGTGCAGTTCCAGAGTGTCTCCAGTCTCCAGCACTTTAAAGTGTTGATTCTATGGGAATACTATGACAATTTTAATCAACATTCAGACAGTTGCATCCGACTGCCGCCGTCCTTCGGATGTGACGTTAAACGTCGCGTGCAGGAGAGCCATATCCTTACACATTAAAGAACACACTGGACGGCCTTGACGGGAGGCTACCATCTATTTCCCAACAGCTGTTCCAATGGGTCCCCTCTTCCAACCTTCTATGAGCTTTCGGGGTAGTTGTGACCTTGCCATTTCGCCCATTGTGTACAAAAAAGTGCCGCTCAGAGGTAAAACAACCCAACTCATTTTTTCTCAGAGTCCTCTATGGAAACGTAACAACAGTAACATTCAAGTCTTTTAGTTTTAAATTTACTTGTAAGAAATCTTTCATTATTGCAGTCATATCCCAGAAGAGCATCACTAGCGCGTCTGCTGAAAAACAAACCTACACCTTGGAGATGCTCTCCGTCCTCCATCCCTGAAAAGAGAAATTTAAAATATCTTTAAGTATCTTACCTTTGTCTATCCTTCTGATCTCTTGCAAGCTCAGAATATGTAGGATATAACGCTGGAATTCCTGTATGTGGAGGGGGAGGGTCGGGGGTGGCTCAGTCGGTAGCGCGCCAGGCTCGTAATCTGTAGTTCCCAGGTTCGGGTCCCAGCTGGGTCATCGTGCAGATTTATCTCCGCAAAATTCCCCGCCCTGCCCACGGTCAGTAGGGGACACCGATGGGCTTGGAAAGGCCGCCGTCCGTCGGATGGGACGGTAAGCCGTGACACCGTGTGAGGGAGAGCCATACCCTGTGCACGTTAAAGAACACGCTGGATGGCCTTGACGGGAGGCTACCACTGTCTCCCAACAGCTGTTCCAGTGGGTCCCCTCCCCCAATCTTCTCTGAGCCTTCGGGGTCCATGTGACCTGGCCATTTAGCCTATGGTGTGCAAAAAAGTGCCGCTCAGAGGTAAAACAACCCAACCCAACCTGTATGTGGAGGCCAAGAGAATTATCTCTGAGTAAGTCCAACATTCCACGTACCTACGGAGAGAAAATGATTAGTAGAAATTTTAAAGAAACTACTTTATTGTAAGAAGTAGGGCCAACAATAACAAATAACCTCCAAATAGCAGGCATGCGAATACACTCGTTCACCTACCGCTAAAGTATGAAGCCATCCATGCTGGTAGCAACTTCAGGTACCGTCTTTTCAAGTGGATCTTTTCAAGAACCAGAATCTAGATAGAAACTGATCTGCTTGAGACACATTACTCTAAAGTAGGATTGACAATGCTCAACTACCTAAGATAAGGGTTCAGGTTCTACTATGGCTTCTGCTCAGGATTATCAACCATCTGATATAAGGTATCCTGTGAATCTATTCACTTGGGGCTGTCAAACAACAGAAACAAACAGAAAAACACAGCAGCAGATTTTCCCTCAACAGAGGCCCACCAGTGCAATGTATTAATATATAATTTTTTTATAATTCTATTCTTTTTTTATTATAAGTCTACGAATGTAAAGAAAAGGTCCGAAGAATACCAGTCCAGTCTAGTGGATGTAAATGATCAGCATAATTTGACCATTCCTCAGCTTTTTTAAGAAAAGTAACAACAGTATTCCAAATCAGTCAGTCATACTGATCAGGAAGCCCTCCTCTTCCGTTCCCTTCCACAAAAGAGTATATTTTTTAAAAGTACTAACGGTCTGCCCACGAGAAGTCGGAGTCGGACATTTCTATTCTGCTGCTGAGCCTGCCTAGTTTTGTGCATCATCACAAGGGATTATTACACAGCTCTCTTTTCAGTGTATGCCTCGGTACCTTTTTACAGACTTGTAACTATTCTGTGTAAAAAAGTACCTCTCAGAGGATAAACAACCCAACTCTGTTCAGTCTTCCCATATCCTCCTCAGCTGATATTCACGCTACGCCAGTGAAAAATATAGTCATCAAAAATATACATTCGCATTGGATCTTAAACATAAGAATATAATCATCATAAAAGAAGACATATTTTTGAAATAATTATATATTTAATCCTCATTTAATGCTATTTGGCAACGAGTTATACATTTTAAGAGCCAGATGAATGCATTGCCTCTGTGAAGTTGTTTTCCCAGGCAGCAAAGGACATCTATCAACAAATTTTCTTATGCAGTTACTAAGTGCAATAATTACGTTCTAAAAAGGCAAAATGACTTTATAAACACCTCGTACACAGATGAATACAATAAACCAATTGAAGTTTGTTATTTCTTAATCCTACAATAATATAATTTCTTCACTCATAATATTCCAAAAGTTCTGTCGAGCAGAAAGATTTCTAATCTTTCTCCCGTTTTCTCTGACACGAAAAGTTTTTCTTCTGAAATCCCCGAAGAAATGTCGTTTTCCCTGCCCAACCGAAATGTCTTGCAAAGAAACTAGGACAACCGAAGAAGGGGACGAATAAAAGAAGCAGGTCGATACTAAGAGGCTCAAAGCGTGAAAAGATCATCTCTTGCAACCTCCGAAACCTGTCCTACGTCCCCTTTTCTTTTCCTCAGCTTCGTAGGCGATGGCAGTCTGTACTCTGTTGGATGAAACAGTAGTCAAGGTGACGACAAAACCCACAAAAATAATTCTCCCAGTAGAAGTGTTCTCAGACATTTTCTCTTTCTTACTTCAGCATTGGATCAATATCAACAACAAACAGCCAACTGCACAAAGACGACGAATGAAGCATCCATCGGAACGGGGTGAGTCTCCGCTCCCCAGGGATTCGGAGGAAGAAAGTCTACGATGGTAAAGAAAACGTCCAAAGTACCGTAGGCGTGAAAAGCTGTCACGCCGAAGATGACGGAATTCACCTCAGATATCTCGGATGTTTGTAAGGAAAGTGGCATGTTGTTTGCTGCATAAAAGACCAGACGCCAACAATATAAGTCGGTTTATGTCTGGGAATACGATATTCTTTGATGACGGCAGATACACCACATTACCAAAGTATTGCGACACACCCATGTTAGGGGGCGGGAGTGGCTCTGTCCGTAGCGCACCAGGCTCGTAATCTGTAGTTCACAGGTTCGAGTCCCAGCTGGGTCAGCGTTGAGATTTATCTCTGCAAAATTCCCCGCCCTGCCCACGGTCAGTAGGGAACACCGATGGGCTTGGAAAGGCCGCCGTCCGCCGGATGTGACGTTAAGCCGTGGCCCCGTGTGCTGGAGAGCCATACCCTGTACACGTTAAAGAACACGCTGGATGGCCTTGACGGGAGGCTACCATCTGTCTCCCAACAGCTGTTCCAGTGGGTCCCCTCCCCCAACCTTCTCTGAGCCTTCGGGGTTCATGTGACCTGGCCATTTAGCCCATGGTGTGCAAAAAAGTGCCGCTCAGAGGTAAAGCAACCCAACCCAACCCTAAACTTCGCGTACGTAAAATGACCTCAAATTTAAATATATTAGCAATTTTTGTTTTTTTATTTTCTTTCACTTCTTTTTTTTTTGTGTGTGTGTGGGGGGGGGGGAATAGGGACGCATGCGTTTTAAGTCTCGCCTACGCCTTTCGTGGTAGAACAGTTGGGACATAAACCTAGGAATGACGTCATTCACTCAATCAATCAATCAATGTCTATTGACATTTTCAAAGTAGTTTTGATGCATCACAAATTAAGTAATTACGATATACAATACGTTAGCCCAAAAACATTCGGCACTTCCATTTTATGTGACTGTAAAACAGCATTCGAAGTTTCCTTACTTTTAAAATGAGCATTATCCACTGAAGTGCCATTGAATTAGGAATAGGAGACGTTATCAAATTCAGTACCGCAAGTCCCACATTTGCGCGCTTAAGTGGATGAAACTCTGGTCATATATAGATGTCAGCTTTGGCTTCCCCAAGCATTCGTCGTGAGAAGTGTAATGGGAAAGGCGCGGGATTTAGATGCATTTGACAGAAGGCACATCGCAGGTGCCCGACGGATAGGACACTCGATCTCCGAAATTGTCAACGAACTTGGATTTTCTCGTACGACAGGTTCAAGAGTGTTTCGGGAATATGAAAATTCCGGCAAAATAACAAGCACCCAGACAAACTGCAAAGGACAACCAGCCTTGAATGATCGTGGACTTCGCCATCTGACCTGCATCGTATGGACCGATAGGGGCCAGACATTATCTGAAATCACCTCCCATCTGAACACGGGTTCCAGCCAAGAAGTTAGTGCACGGGCAATGCAACGCTCACTTCATCATCTTGGCTTTGAGAGATGCCGACCTACGAGAGTCCCACTTCTAACGGCACAACACCAGGCTCAACGCCTTGCCTGGGCTAAAGAACGTTGAAACTGGACCATTGAAAATTGGCAACGGATTGCCTGGAGTGATGAATCCCGATTTAAACTTCATCACTCCGATGGGAGACTGAGGGTATGGCGTCAACCCCATGAAGCCATGGTCAGGTCGGAATGCATGTCAGGTCGGAACAGCATGTCAGGTTGGAACAGAACAAGCTGGTGGTGGCTCAGTGATGGCCTGGGTGTCTTCAGTTGGACGTTGGGGCTTTTGGTACTGTCCAAAAAAGTATCCGAACACTAATGTTGATTACAAAATTCAGAAAAAATATCTGGCAACGATTTTTTTAGAAATTAGTGAGCTGGCAACCTTCGTGTCACGTGACACGACAGATATTTTTTGAACGCTCAATATTTCCGTGAGTGAGCCCACACGATCTAGTATCAAAATAATATGACCACCTACAGTCGGTCAAAAAAGTATCCGAACACTATGGTTGATTACAGAATTCAGAAAAAATATCTGGCAACAATTTTTTTAAAAATTAGTGATCTGGCAACCTTCGTGTCACGTGACACGAAGGTTGCCAGATCATTAATTTCTTGAAAAACACCTTGAAAACCTTTAATCACCTTGAAAACATCTTTCCCATTTAGCAGATGAATTTAACGTCGTCTTGATTTAATAACTAGAGCTTGGCCTCCCAAGGGAAAAATATTTTCTCTTTGCAATGCCTTTTTGGTGTTTGTAAGAGCGATAAAGAACCTTATAATTTGGGTAATAAAGTGGTTTAAAACAATCCGTTTCAAAGAAAACAAAGCTATCATTCCTAAATTGTAAGTGGGGCTGGGGTGGCTCAGTCGGTAGCGCGCCAGGCTCTTAATCTGTAGTTCCCAGGTTCGAGTCCCAGCTGGGTCAGCGTTTAGATTTATCTCCGCAAAAATTCCCCGCCCTGCCTACGGTCAGTAGGGGACACCGATGGGCTTGGAAAGGCAGCCGTCCGTCGGATGAGATGTTAAGCCGTGGCCCCGTATGCGGGAGAGCCATACCCTGTGCACGTTAAAGAACACGCTGGATGGCCTTGACGGGAGACTACCATCTGTCTCCCAACAACTGTTCCAGTGGGTCCCCTCCCCCAACCTTCTCTGAGCCTTCGGGGTCCATGTGATCTGGCCATTTAGCCCATGGTGTGCAAAAAAGTGCCGCTCAGAGGTAAAACAACCCAACCTAAATTGTAAGAAAGAAGTATATTCCTCTTAAAAGCTCGAAAATTTAGGGATTTCTTGAAAAATGCTTAATTTTTCGATCTAAAGAATGCTAATATAAATATTGGGGAAAGTCATATATTTTCATTTTCATAACACATCTGATTTTTTTGTGTAAACTTATTGCACAATTTTATCACATATTTGTAGATTGCATTGTTGGGTGTTTTTACTCCTGAGTTGCACTTTTGTTCACACAATGGGCTAAATGGCGAAGTCACTAGGACCCCAAGGGCTCTGAGTGGTGTAGGGTTAATGTCCCATCCGAAGGACAAAGATATTAACAACTCGTGAAATAATGAGCTGAAAGAAATTTTGTTTTGTCATGAGTGGGATTCGAACCCACGTCTCCAGGAAACATGCCTGTTATGCTAATCACTACACCATCAATGGCTAAACTTTTCTCAGCTTAGTGACCTTATAAACTTTCCGGATTTATTTATTTGATTCGCACAGTGGCGATTTAACGCCCTGAGCGTGAGTGACAAATATTAATTCCATCTCTAATGAGGCAACAGAGTTATCCACTTCCCGGACAGATGGCGCCACTGTGCGAATCAACTAAATAAATCCGGAAAGTTTAAAAGGTCACTAAGCTAAGAAAAGTTTAGCCATTGATGGTGTAGTGGTTATCATAACAGACCTGTTTCCTTGGAGACGTGGGTTCGAATCCCACTCAGCGCAAAACCAAATATTTTTCAGCTCGTTATTTCATGAGTTTCATGTCTACAGGACTTATCCTGTGATTCTTTACTGCTGATATATTAACAACTGTTAGCTGTTAATATCTAAATTCAGAACAACTCTTTCCAACTAATCTTGCCTCTTAATACAAGCCAACCTCCTCGTAAACCACACACCATCACTGTCATGGTAACAAGCCCACTCCTCATCTCTGACTACAATGCCATACTGACCATACTGGCATCCATCAACCGCTTATTGCCTAGATCTAGTTCTTTGGAATGACCTTTAATATCACGTCCCGCTTCTGTCTCTGTGTGTTGAGATTCGTATTTACGTGGATTCAAAGGATTGTTCTTAGTACTTACCAATTACCATTCAAGAATAAGTCTTTGAATGAAATAGGAAGTGGGAAACTGATCCAAACTGAACTGTATGGTCATTGCAACAAAAACGATATGCGGGCGTCAGACTGCTCTGTCATCAATGACGTCATCACTTTCTCATCGCATATAGATATTCCCTATTTAACCTCTGATAGGATACACGGAATTCGTTCCGAGTTTTCCTATTCTTCATAGCAAAAGAAACTCTTATCTTTGAAAAATTGAAACGATTTTAGAATTTTGTGGGTTTTCAAATAGTGGAAGCTTCTAATGCTGTAATTTGCCAGTTTGTCTGCAATTAATGAAGTTATTGGCGATGGGATGTCGGACTTTAATCTTTCTTACGATACACTACATTGATAAAAGTATTGGAATTCTTACATTTTATATGGATGAAAAGTGAGATTGAAACATAGCTACCAGGTTTTGAAACTAAACGTTTTATAGAAAATTGTCATTGAAACAAATTGATTGAAAATATCGATAATATTTGGATCAATGAAATTTATCCAAATATCGTGTTTAAATAATATTCGATTAAAATATAAAACATTACGTGAGATATTTTCTAGCTTTAGTAGTCAAAAGAATTTGCCTGAAAAGTTAATTAAAACCCAAATAATAACCATTATAACAAATCGTTTCTTAATTTAATGTAATTTTGGAATTAAAATAAATTAAATAAAAAAATTAGTAAAAACAACTTAAAAACTTAGTTAAAACTTTAAAAATTAGTAAAAACACCCAACAATTAATTAAATGTAATTTTGGAATATTTTTAATTTTTTAAAACTCTTTCAGTTGCCAGTTTTGAGGAACAGTTCAGGACGATCACAACAACAGCTTGTTCTGTGAAATATTCAAGATTTAATTACTCTTTAGGTGTTAAATGAATATTTTTACAGTAACAGTTTCACATAAGAAAAGTTTTTTTCAAAGTTAGGAAGCTTTTGAATATTGCTTTTCATTCAAGCAGCATGGAAATGCTGCAATACTTTTGATAACAGAGTGTGTATGGGGACTTTGCAATTAAGGTAATATTTCGACCACAAGGATGCAAGGAAAGTTTTGACAATTTTTGATCCTGAACTTGAAAAATGCAGGTTTCTTAAGCCCGTTTTTCTGTTTGTTGGGGACTCCTAGCCTCCTAACCGTTAAGACTGTTAAGTTTTTCACTTAGCAATGGCGCAGCTTATCGACTTTAAAGACTTGGCAACTGAGGAAACTATGAGGAGACTATGAAACTGTGCAGCCGTCACTTGAACAGTTCTCGTAGATCCTGTATCAATCACTTGTCAATCAATGTCAATCACTTGTCAATTAGTAGCAATCACTTGTCAATCACTTGTCAATTAGTAGCAATCACTTGTCAATCAGTATCACTCACTTGTCAGTCGGTATCAATCACTTGACAATCGATATCAATAACTTGCCAATCAGTATCAATCACTTTCCAATCGATACCAATAACTTGTCAATCAATATCAATAACTTGTCAATCAATACCAATCATATGTCAGTCGGTATCAATCACTTGTCAATCAATACCAATCATATGTCAGTCGGTATCAATCACTTGTCAATCAATATCAATAACTTGTCAATCAATACCAATCACTTGTCAGCCGGTATCAATCACTTGCCAATCAGTATCAATCACTTTCCAATCGATACCAATAACTTGTCAATCAATACCAATCACTTGTCAGTCGATATCAGTCACTTGTCAATCAATATCAATAACTTGTCAATCAATACCAATCATATGTCAGTCGGTATCAATCATTTGTCAATCAATATCAATAACTTGTCAATCTATACCAATCATTTGTCAGTCGGTATCAATCACTTGTCAATCAATATCAATAACTTGTCAATTCATACCAATCACTTGTCTGTCGGTATCAATCACTTGCCAATCAGTATCAATCACTTTCCAATCGATACCAATAACTTGTCAATCAACACCAATCACTTGCCAGTCGGTATCAATCACTTCTCAATCAATATCAATAACTTGTCAATCGGTATCAATCACTTGTCAATCATTATCAATCACTTTCCAATCGATACCAATCATTTGTCAAACAGTATCAGTCATTTGTCAGTCGGTATCAATTACTTGCCAATCAAAATCAATTACTTGTCAATCAATCTGAGAATTGTGAAAGCGTCAATTGCGCAATCTCAGTCTCCTCATAGTCACTTCAATTATCACACAACATATTAGCTGATATTTTGACATATTTCCATCGGAACTAGTGATCCTGCCAATATTTACCTTGTGATGTAATAATTAGGAGTTGTTGCCACAAAGCAGGAATATCGAACTTTCACAAATGTGCGGCCAAAACATCCAAATCTAAGACCTAGACGCCAAATTCATCAAACTGTAGTCCCCGTGGGCCAAAATCATATAGACTAAGGGTTTTCAACATGGGGTACGCGGTAAAAGTTTTTTGGGTACGTCTTGAGAGCTCAAAAGTCGCTAGATATATGTTATATATGTACATGTTTTATTTTATTCCCATTGTTATACTATAGCTATAGTTTTATCTATATCTACAAGGGGTATGCCAGTTACATACACATTTCCAGGGGGTACGTCAAGCATAAAAGGTTGAGAACCACTGATATAGACCATGCAGTCTGCGGATCAAAACCATCGAGATTGTAGGGCCTGCGAGTCAAAACTATCGAAACTTTAGGCCGTACGGAATCATCAAGATATAAGGCATGTAGTACAAAATCATCCAAACCAGATGACCAGTAGTGTAAATTCATCAGAATACAATTTGCCTGCAGAGCAAATTCCTTGAGACCACGGGAGAGATCTGGGAATGAAAATCATCCAGACAAATGGAGCCTACGGTCCGAATTCATCCACATCAGGTAAGGACAGCAGTCTGATTTGTTACTTAAATCAATGTGCGAGAAGCGTTTCTGTTTCATCAGGAGATGGCGGAAGGTCACGGGAGGAAACTTTTTAAATCTACTTCCATAAAATATAAAATACACAGCTAAAATTCTCATCCAGTGCAGATTTAAAATTGTTTTCACATTCTTATTAGCGAATAGCCATAATTTTGTGCGTAAAAAAAAATCTTGAAATCAGAGTAAGAACTTCTGTTGAAACAAGTGCATCATCAATAAGCTAACTCATGTATTGTGTTAAAAATGAAGTGAAACAATGTATATCCGAATTTTGTTAAGTTCGTGCTTGAATTAATTTTTATTAAATAAAATGCCATACAGTTGTAATTATAAAATTCTAGGTTTAACTCGTTTCAAACAAACACATAACTGCGGAAACCATCGTTCACAATCAGACGGGCTGGTTGACCTCTGAGCGGCACTTTATTTGCACATAATGGGCTAAATGACCAGGTCACAAGGACTGAGAGAAAGTTGGGGGAGGGACCTACTGGATAGCTGATGGGTGACAGATGGTAGCCTATAGTCTAGACCATCCAGTGTTTTTTTTTAACCTGCACAGGGTATGGCTCTACCGCACAAGGAGACATGACTTAACGTCCCATTCGACGAGCGGCGGTCTTTCCAAGCCCATCGGTGTTCCCTAATGACCATGGTTGGGCGGCAAGTTGCGCTTAGATAAATCTCAATGCTGGCCCAACTGTGAGTCGAACCTGGGAATTGAAGATTACGAACCCGGCGCTCTACCCACTGAGCCACCCCCACAAAAAAAATAATACCCCCTCAAGCAGCTGCTTGCCACAGAGGTCTGACAGGAGCCTGTCAGTTTATATGCCACAGTAGAAGGTCTGAGAGGATGGCAGGACCTCAGCAGAAAAACGATACATACATCCATGCTTTACCCGGGACTCGAACCCAGGTCCCTTAGATCAGTAGCCAAGCGCGCTAACCACTCGACAACCAGATGATAATTACTTCTGCCACACATATTTGAAATGGGTGGTAACCGTTTTCAAGGCTTTTCTTAATTATTTTTCTTTCTTCTTTAACAAACCTTGAGCAGTTTACTATTCTTATTGTAAAAATCTATAGTCTGCGGAAAAACTGGTTGCCCGGACGTATAAGTCGTCATTTCACAAAATGGCGACTTTCATTACATTTTTCTGTTTACATTAATCACAATTCCCAACATGATGTACTTTTAAAATATACTCGGATATTAAAATAAGTTAGCCTGCTTGGTAAATGTTTACTGTAGTGAGCATTGCGTTACTTTCAGTCATAACAGATTCCTTAATCTAAAGGCTTAGCGAAATTTTTAATGAGACTGCATCCTCTGTTGATTAATAAGATGCAGTGTGAGCAAGTTTGTTGCTTTTTAAATTTCTAACAGCTCCCTTATTATGAACGTCGGCGTCTACTTTCCAACAACCCAATCTATTTCACAATTGAGAGAGGGAATGTAGATGTACTCGCATACTTATGTGCATCCCTGCCGAACAAGTGTTATTAGCAAACACCTACTATGCCGGTTTATCTAGAAGCAAGGAAAGCTTCTTATTTTTTCCTTTTATCATTTAAGAAATCTCTTAAACAGGAAGGCAATACCGGTCTGCTCCTCTGAAGAACCCATTTAGGATTTTGTTTCATTATTGGTTAACCTTTCAACCGACAAACACAAATTCACCGTGTAGATTTTCTTTTGCCATTTGTTTTACTTTCGTCACAGTTCGCGCAACCTCCAGTCCTTGATTTTTGATAAAAGTGAATTATATTCTTCTCCTCGTCTTCCATTCTTCACTTTCTATGGCCGAGGACTGTCTTCTTTCCATTCTTCTTCGTCTAACGATTTTCTTCAAGCGCGCTCCAACAAAAGGAGTGCGCCTGTGCCACATCTGGATTTGAAAAGGTTCGTTTTGTAATCTTCCACCACCTCCTGATGAATCAGACGGCGATAAAGAGAGAATGAAGATCAATTGTTACGCGCTCTGTGGAAACTGGACTTTACGTCTCCTACATCTCCCTGTAATTCACGAAACAGAAGTACACTTTGCGCAAACTTTCGCATACGCTCAGATTCTTAATCAAAACCAAATGCAGACTCCTAGTTCAAATTTTTGCAAAACTTTCGAATAAGGGATTTGTAATGGCTAAATGCAACGTGTGGTCCCTTAAGATAAAACGGTTCACGAGAAGGGAAACTTTATTCTGGTGGACGCTTATTTTTAACTATTTTCTTTTGAAGCGTACTATTGTTTATATTTTGTTAGCTTTATAAATAGCTGAAAGATACATTTATATATACCGTATTTGCCGGCTTATAGGACGCACCGGCGTATAAGACGCACCCCCTTTTTTAGACACATTTTTAAGGGGAAAAAATTTTCCACATTGTTTCATGAAATTCCATAAAGATTTACTGTACTTATTTTATAGTTATTTATGTATACAAAAAATGTAAATAGGGGACATTGTAGTTAGGTACCTTTTAATGTTCATCCTCAAAACCCAGAAATTCATCTCCAGAAATAAATGAAAAACCACTTGAAGCCTCTTTTTCAGAAACTGAGTCTTCGTATAACAAATCATCCTCTCTGCCATCAAGGGAGTTACTAATACCACATTTCTTAAATGACTTTACAACTGTCTCATGTTTCACAGCATTCCATGAAGTTTTGATCCATTCACAAATCTGCAAAATGCTAGGTCTCTTCCTTCTTCCTGATGGTGTCACTTCAAAATCTGTAGACTGCATCCAACTGTTCCATTTCTCCTTCATGGATCCTTTAAATGGTTTATTAATGCAGACATCTAAAGGTTGAAGCTGGCTCGTTAGTCCACCTGGAATTAAGCTAACTGAGTTTTCAGTTGGTTGAATTTATTTTTCACAGCTTCTGTTCTATGACTCCGAAACTGATCCCATACTAGCAAGGCAGGTTTCTTTAACAGTCCACCAGGACGCCTAGACCACACATTGTCTATCCACAACTTCATCCCCCTTCATCCATCCAGCCCTTAGGATGAACGTGCACAAACACACCTTTAGGCAGTTTTTCCTTGGGCAAGGTTTTCCTTTTGAAAATCAAAAGAGGCGGCAATTTTGTTCCATTGGCACAACAAGACAACACGACTGTGTAGTGCGTTTTCTCATGTCCACAAGTTTTAACAATAACACTTCTTGTACCTTTGGAATCTACTGTTTTGTTTGAGGGTACATCGAACGTCAGTGGGACCTCATCCATGTTTCCTATTTGTGAAAGTTCAAAATTTCCACTTTTCTTGCATTAATGACAATTTTATGAAACTCGATAATCTTGTCTTCATATTCTGTTGGCATCTTTTGTGCTATTTTTTTTTAGTCCGCATACGTAAGTCATTTCTCTTCATGAATCTAGAACACCATGACGTTGATCCTGTAAAATCAGCGATGCCTCTGTTAGTAGCTATCACTCTTGCTTGTTGAATAGTCATTTTTGTGGAAACTGAAAATCCTGAGCTTCGGTGGACTAATAACCAAGTTTTTAATTCTTCTTCTAGTTCCGGCCATTTTGCAATTCCATGTCGCAGATTATGTTTACTATGCATAGCTTTTTTTAGGTCTTCTTCCTGTCTTCTCCAAGTTCTTATCATCTTTTCTGTTGGCGGTGATCCGAAATTCCTCTCTGCTGCCCTGTTTCCGTGTTCTTTAGCATACTCAATCACTCATAGCTTGAATGCAATATCATAGCAGAATCTGCGTTGTTTTTGAACCATGTTTCGCAGCAAAATCATGAGAAAGCTTCTTCGGTACTAAAAGTTTACGTTTTGGTTGCCTTGAGGCGCTGTAATCGGTAACGACGCGCCATGCTCGCGCTTTTCGAAAACATATGCCGGTGAAATGTGATCACACATGCGCACATTGGATGAATCGCAACCTTGAGATGTCAGTGGATCTGAACTCTATTTTACTGGAATGCTCCCTCTCTCAGTAATGAAGCATAAAATGCATCACGCAACTTATTATTTTTGCAGAACAAAAAAAAAATATGGAAACGATTTATCTGAAACCACTCTTTCACAAAAGGACAAAATGCAAAAGAATACTTATATATGTATATTGATATAAACCAAAAGTTTTAGACTGAAATTTCAACTTATAATTTTGATTACCGGCGCATAAGACGCACCCCATATTTTAGGCGTATTTTGAGGGGAAAAAAGTGCGTCCTATACGCCGGCAAATACGGTATATAAAGTTCAACGGCAACATTCAACTTTTTTGTTTTAAGAGTTTAACGAGATAAGTCTTTTAATTCGATTAACGCTAATTGAATTTTATTAATCGCGTTTTCAAAGTTCTTGTACTTTGAATTTTCATCGTTGAAACTTTTCGAGCTCGAAAACGACAAAATTTTAAGCTCTTATTTTTGCGAAAAGTCTGTTCGTGCTCGAGATTCGATACTTAGGTGATCAAAGGATTCACGAAATCGATCGCGAAATCAAAGGATTCACGAATCGTCGAACGATTCACTGAAAGTCACGTTTACCTCCGCTCTTCTCAGTATGGGAATAACACTCAATTTTTTTTTTTTTGGCTTTTGGAAAAGAGTCGTCCATATTAATTACAGGGTATTGGATTATCTGTTTTTTTGCTGTTTACAGCTACATAACTTGAGTTTTTGAAAATATGTCAACATTATGAAAACAAATCAATACTTCTGTAATTAAACCCTTTAAGATAGATATATAGATCATTTTTATTTCAGATAATGTTTAACAGCATACAACAGAAACAATTTGAATTGAAAGATTTAAATGTTAGAACGCTGCAGTACAGAAATCAACATAAGCAATGACTTGCTACACGAGCCATACTAGAACACCCCTGATTGCTCGTGAACTTTTGAGTTCGGTTTTTTTACTTCTGAACGGCACTTTTTGCACCCAGTGAGCTAAAGGATCAAGTCACAAGTACCCCAAGGGCTCAGAGAAAGTTGGGGAAGGGGACCCAGGACCCAATGGACAGCTGTTAGGAGACAGATGGTATCTTAAACGTGCACAGGGCTTTTTTTCCCGCACACGGGACCACGTCTTTACGTCCCATTCGACGGAACGCGGCCTGTCCAAGCCCATTGGTGTCCCCTACTGACCGAGGGAAGGGGGGGGGGGGAGTTTCGTGGGGATTAATCTCAACACTGGTCCAGCTGAGTCTCGAACCTGGGAATTGCAGATCACGAGCCTGCTGGGCTACCGACTGAGCCAACCCCCTCCCCAAATTTTTGAGTGACATTGGAGGAATAGAAGTGACGATATATTTTGAAAGTTTAGTGTTAACTGTAGCCCCAGCAAGGAGTGAAAAGTAGTTGGAGTCAGTAGCGATTGGAAACCTTAGTACTGATTGAGTGATCTTATTTATTTATTTATTTATTGATATAAAGGTACAAAATCAACACTAACACCGCTGAAGACATATCAAATACAGTGAAATATTTGCACTTGTTGTGGTTTACACTGTGGTTAACATTTTGAAAACATATAATTATATACATAAAGAAGGTTAACACTTAAAGCATTTTAGAACTTTGGCTACGTCGACTGTATTTAGTCGATCTTTGAAAATACTCAAAGTTGGGAACAACACAACAATCAGGAGGTAGAAAGTTCCAAACACGAACAACTCGGCATGAAGGAATGATATTTACAGTTCGTTCTCTCATGAGGAATATGTATACACTGAGGATGCCACCTTGTTCTGCTAAAGTCCAAGACATGAATTAATGGCTCGACCGGATTTGTATAGAGAAGGTTCTTAATGATTTTTATAACAGACAATTAGATCGTGAAGCAGTCTTCCTCAAATCCAAGGAGTGAATATTGAGAAATTTCAATCATGCCTCGTCGCTTGAGTTGGAAAGTCCAGGTAGTCTCTTACTTAAACCATCTGAGTGGAAGTTCAACTTGAGTGATGTCAGAGATCATGGGAGACCATAAATAATAAATAAAAACCTCCTGACCACTCGGCCACGGGACGGCACTAGGAGACCATAAAGGATATAAATATTCAAGAATAACCCAAACAAAGATAAATAATATATGAAAAGTATGGGCATGTTGCATGGGCGTCCGCAGAAAATTTTTCAGGGGACGGGGGGGGGGGGGGGGGAAAGCTTGGAGACAAATAATTGCATCAATAAATATTTATTTAATGTTTTAGGGGGTTTTTTTTCACAAGTAGATTATAAAATACAGTATTGCATCAATACAAAAACACATACATAATTTATATAAATTAATTACCTTTAAATTGTTACGATTATAATTTGTGGAATTTTTTACTCGATCCGGGGGGGGGGGAGGGGCAAGTCCCCGTTTTCCCGTCTCTGCGGACGCCCATGGCCTGTTGTACTTCTTATAGCAGAGCAAAAATCATGAAGTCGACAAGGTTGCTTCTTTTGGTGACGTTTTGGCAGTGTGAAGAAAATGAGAGTTGGGAGAAATGGTAACACCCAAATCTAATAGAGATCAAATGGAGACTTCAGTAGTGATTGTGTGACCTTAGTAGCGATTGTAGACCGCAATGGTGATTGAATGACCTTAGTAACGATTGAAAACCTCAGTAGTGATTAAATGATCTTAGGAGCTATTGGAAACCTCAGTAGTGATTAAGTGACCTTAATAGCGATTGGAAACCTCAGAAGTGGCAACCTTCGTGTCTGATCTGGCAACCTTCGTGTCAGATCACGTGACACGAAGGTTGCCAGATCACTAATTTCTAAAAAAATCGTTGCCAGATATTTTTTCTGAAATCTGTAATCACCATATGTTCGGATACTTTTTTGACCGACTGTAGGTGGTCATATTATTTTGATACTAGATCGTGCGGGCTCACTCACGGAAATATTGAGCGTGTGCAGTTACCGTTCACAGCAAACTGGAGCGTGTGCAGTAACTGCACACGCTCCAGTTTGCTGTGAACGGTAACTGGAGCGTGTACAGTTGCTGTACACGCTCCAGATATTTTTCCTGAATTCTGTAATCACGTGACACGAAGGTTGCCAGATCACTGATTTCTAAAAAAATCGTTGCCAGATATTTTTTCTGAATTCTGTAATCAACCGTAGTGTTCGGATACTTTTTTGAGCGACTGTAAATAATGTGCAGTCACATAGCTTTGCAAAACTTTTGTTGGGATGAATAGCGTTGCAATTTCTTATGTTATATTTTTTCGGCTTCTACCTTCTATTATTGGCAGAAAATTTTTATATTTTTTTATCGAATTATGAATATTATTATTTGAAAATATATTTAAATCTTCATCATCCTCCAAATTTTTAATAATGCCTTAAAACCAAATATTACGATCGAGAAAAACCTCTAAGTTCTTAAGTCCTTCAATTAGCAAAACGTTTCAGGCGACCTTAACCGCATCAAAATGATCCTTGCATTGTCTAATGTTAATCTGTCAATTAGCCAGCCAGCCATTCAATTAGTCCGCCAGACAGTCTCTCTGTTCATCTGTCTGTTCATCTGTCTGTCTATCGGGTCTGTAGTTCCCGAACGATTCCAGCTACTCAGTTTAAACTCCATTTTTAAGCACATTTCTTACTGGAACCCATTACATAATGGCCATGGGCCACATCCTCAAGGAGGGCTTCACTTTTAAGGAGGTAATATTTAAAATTTTTTAGAAATATTCTAGCAAAAGAGAGAAAGGAACAGAGATGAAAGAATGACAAATTTGAAGGGGATGAAATGAATGAATCTCCCTTATCTTTATCTCTAGTATTATCTTCCTATTCGCGTGACATTAGATAACATTCGTAACATCTACAACTGCTTATAATCCAATTAATATATTGAACCGTGTAAAAATATTTACCTGGCTTTCTAACTCTTGAGTGAAATTGTAAACGTAATTAAAAAGAGTAAGAAACAAATAATAATAATTGAAATATTTCATTTAGTAAATCACTGAAATTTTTTCTCCCTTTCATAAGGAAAAATTTAAAATTTTAATTTTTATCATTGTTTATGCACAAATTTATCCCTATCTATTATATCACTTGACACTGATAAAAGGAGGGGGGGGGGGGGAATTCTTAATTTGACCCTGCTTGTGACGTAATGAATAAAGGCACTTGTCATAAAGAGATTTAATAAAATGGCGATTTTCTCGAAACTATCTATAAAGGTATTTTTTACCAACTCAACTCTATTAGTTTGAAGCACTGTAATAAACATACTTCATAGTTTATAAGTTACGAAAAGCAAATGTACAGTCGCTCAAAAAAAGTATCCGAACACTATGGTTGATTACAGAATTCAGAAAAAACATCTGGCAGCGATTTTTTTGGAAATTAGTGATCTGGCAACCTTCGTGTCACGTGACACGATCACTAATTTCTAAAAATATCGTTGCCAGATATTTTTTCTGAATTTTGTAATCAACCAAAGTGTTCGGATACTTTTTTAAGCGACTGTAGGTGGTCATATTATTTTGATACTAGATCGTGTGGGCTCACTCACGGTAATATTGAGCGTGTGCAGTAACTGCACACGCTCCAGTTTGCTGTGAACGGTAACTGGAGCGTGTACAGTTGCTGTACACACTCCAGATATTTTTCCTGAATTCTGTAATCACGTGACACGAAGGTTGCCTGATCACTAATTTCTTAAAAAATCGTTGCCAGATGTTTTTTCTGAATTCTGTAATCAACCATAGTGTTCGGATACTTTTTTGAGCGACTGTACATATGTACTAAAATAAAAGTTATTTTAATTCTTGATAATGTTTCAACTTAGGAGATTGACCAATGGATAGTTAGCACGCTCAGTTTATTTCTTACTTTTATCCTTTGGAATGAAGCCTTAGGTAAAACTTGAATTATGACTCTTCTAATTGTTCTGTTGATGAACAATCTACGGTCACCACAAAATATGTGCAATTTATTGTGTAGCTGTAGTCATTCTTTCGAACTGCGGAGAGCAATTGTATTTTCTTCCGACAGATGGCAGTGTTTCGGCGCACTTCTTCCTTCGTTCTGGTGGTGGGATCCACTTGCATTGATCGACGGTGTCTGCAATTAGCTGTGAAGCGCAGTGGCTGGCTGGCTGGCTGCATGTCTGTCTCTACTAGCATGGTCCGACGATGCGAGAAGTGGCCAGCTCACTCTGTTGCCCCATTTAGGTCGAACAGAAAACACGGACAAAAGTTTAACTGGGCAGAAGAACTTTCTTGGCTGTTATTTGCGTTCTTATTGTTCCTTCTATTTATTTTCCCTCTTGTAAGGAAAGTTAGAGAAGAGAACACTTCCCTTGTTTCTGGAGCAGAGTTCTTTCAAGTGTTATTGTTGTATTTATTGATGTGTTCTTTTCTAAATCTAACATTCTCGTCAACAACAGGATCTGCAAATCAGGGTCATTTAGAAGATCGATCTGAAAAGAATTCAGTGGTACAGCAAAATATTGCACGAATTTTCTGTCGTTAATCAACACAAAATGCAGTCTACTATCTAATTTCTTCTCTAAGAGTTTACACTAAAAGAGGGGCGGGGGTGGCTCAGTCGGTAGCGCGCCAGGCTCGTAATCTGTAGTTTCCAGGTTCGAGTCCCAGCTGGGTCAGCGTTGAGATTTATCTCCGCAAAATTCTCCGCCCTGCCCACGTTCAGTAGGGGACATCGATGGGCTTGGAAAAGCCGTCGTCCGTCGGATGGGAAGTTAAGCCGTGGCCCCGTGCACGTTAAAGAACACGCTGGATGGCCTTGACGGGAGACTACCATCTATCTCCCAACGGCTGTTCCAGTGGGTCCCCTCCCCCAACCTTCTCTGAGCCTTCGGGGTCCATGTGGCCTGGCCATTTAGCCCATTGTGTGCAAAAAAGTGCCGCTCAGAGGTAAAACAACCCAACCTACACTAAAAGATCTATAATGATTGAAGTTACTATATAGCCCCTTAAATGGTAGTTACCAGGAGGTAAGATTTATTTTAGTGGAAGAGTATGGGTATTTTTGGGACATTCGATCCATCATTGGTTACTACTTCTAAGGAGAACATGAACTCATGAACGTCCAGAATAATTAGAAAATAATAAATTATAGCTTTCGTAAAAAAAGGGTACTTTATATCTTCTAAAGTTATGTTTTAAATATTTTTACTTATTTGTTTATGTATACGATACAAGAGAAGTGAAAATGTGGCCACTTATAAGGGAAAGTCATACTCTGCGCACACTAAAGCACATACCAAATGTCCTTGACGGCAGACTTTCATCCTTCGCATATGATCTACTCTCCATTGTTATCCTTCACTTTAGAGGACCGTATGTTACATTCATACATTACAAATCCCCTGGTGGGAAGGCTTGGCGAAATTCTAATTATGAGACTTCATTCTGTGTTGATTTGCGATCTGGGCGTGTGGGAAAGTTTATGTAATATATGCACTCATTATGACCACCTGCCTAATAGCGTGTTGGGCCGCCTTTCGCCGGGATAACCGTTTGCACCCCGCTTGGTGTCGACTTCACTAGACTGGGGAAGGTGTCCTCAGGTATTCTGTACCAGCTGGGATGAATGACTTTCTGGAGTTCGCCGACGGAGTGAGGCACTGGCGTGAATCGATGATTGCTGCGTTGCACTGCATTCCCCAAATGTTTGATGGGATTCGTGTCGGGAAAATTTCGCTGCCAGGGAAGTACACGAAATGTTTGGACATGATCCTTGAACCATTCCTGCGGGACTTGTGTCACGGGGCTGAAAGTTTGGTTTGGTTTGTGAGCGGCACTTTTTTGCACACCATGGGCTAAATGGCCAGGTCACATGGACCCCGAAGGCTCAGAGAAGGTTGGGGGAGGGGACCCACTGGAACAGCTGTTGGGAGACAGATGATAGCCTACGGGGCTGAAAGAGTTCACTGTCACCATGTAAGGCACCATTTTTTTGTAATTAAAAAGTGACGAGATAACCTGTAAGCTTGTGTTGCCTGTGTTAGTTTCTCGTAGACTACACAAACACTTACACAAGGAATACAACATACAAACACACAAGGAATATAACATACAAACACTTAACAAGGACACGCCTGCTAGATAAAGTAGTCAGGTACGCTAACCACTAGCCCAGGTAGAGCTTATTAAATTTTTGGACCTGGTCCGAAACAATGCCTAGGTAAGATCTGGTAGTGAAGGTGTGTTCCACGAGGATGAGAGGACCTAGTTATGTCCATCCGAATAATCCATTACCATGGCAGCCACCTCCAGCTGTTACGGACCCATCCATCGATATGGTGAGCTGGAATCTGGACTCATCGGACAACGTGACTCTTTTCCATGCAATGTCTAGTCACAGTGCTCTCGTGCTCACTGTAGGAAGAGCTGTCAGTGACGTTCGATCAACGTGGGCACATGAACTCCGTAGTCACATCCGCAACAGCGGATCCAGCGTCGCCTGGATTGTATGCCCGGTAACATTTCTCTGTCCACCCTAGTTGTACTCTGCCGCTTAATTGAGGGATCGTGAAGCATATGTTGTTCCGAACAGCACGTGCTAGCCAGCGTTCACCTCGACTGTCAACAACTGAAGGTTTCCCCTTTCCGACACCTTGGGGGGGATGTCTACGGTGGCCCTCAAACAGCCAGCAATGACTGAGGTCGCTGAGATGTTGCCCCCTCCTTCCACGCGCAGATAATCATTCCCCGTTTAAACTCCGACAAATTCTTCCCTTTCTCCATTGCACGGACTTCGTACTGACGAACTGAGACACCTAGCAGTAATGTATTTAAAGCAAATGTTGGGACGATTGACCCTTTTATTTTGTGCTGACACACCCTGCCCGTGCTGCCTATATGCCGTGCCGATTGATGGATTGAATTGGATTGTTTTACCTCTGAGCGGCACTTTTTTGCACACCATGGGCTAAATGGCCAGGTCACATGTACCCCGAAGGCTCAGAGAAGGTTGGGGGAGAGGACCCACTGGAACAGCTGTTGGGAGACAGATGGTAGCCTCCCGTCAAGGCCATCCAGCGTGTTCTTTAAAGTGCACAGGGTATGGTTCTCCCGCACACGGGGCCACGCCTTAACGTCCCATCCGACGGACGGCGGTCTTTCCAAGCCCATCGGTGTCCCCTACTGACCCTGGGCAGGGCGGGGAAATTTTGCGCAAATAAATCTCAACGCTGACCCAGCTGGGACTCGAACCTGGGAGCTACAGATTACGAGCCTGGCACGCTACCGACTGAGCCACCACCACCCCACCGATTGGTGATGTCACTACTATGTGCTGTAGGACACATCTACTCAGGAGGCAGGAATGGTCATAATGATCTGGCCCATAGGTGCATATATGTTGTAGCTCTAAGTGAAAGGGGTAGAGGTGACTCAGTAGCACGCCAGGCTCGTAATTCCCAGGTTCGAGTCTCACCGCCCTGCCCACAGTCAGTAGGGGACACCGATGGGCTTGGGAAGTCCATCGTCCGTCGGATGGGACGTTAAGCCGTGGCCCCGTGTGTTGGAGAGCCATACCCTGTGCACGTTAAAGAACACGCTGGATGGCCTTGACGGGAGACTACCATCTGTCTCCCAACAGCTGTTCCAGTGGGTCCCCTCCCCTAACCTTCTCTTAACCCTCAGGGTCCTTGTGACCTGGCCATTTAGCTCATTGTGTGAAAAAAGTGCCACTCAGAGGTAAAACAGCCCGACCTCTAATTCACATGTGCAACCTGCGACCCGAGAATACTTTTCAAGTCGCCTGCTATTATTGTAGTGCAAATTATTAAATTTATCTCCTGTACTTAAATTTATTGGCATGAACTGTAGGGCAAAACAGAGCTGCTACAGTTCATCAGCCGACAGAGATGACAGCTAGCAGTAGTTCAAAACCCATGAGAACTCTGCACAGAGAACGGGAAAACCTTCAAATTCGGGAACTGTACCTTGATACATATTGCAAAGTATTAGGTAGATTTTTATAATAATTTTTCTAGGTAGTGTTTGATGACCGGCCCTAAATATTTTTAGAACTGCTGTGAAATCTAATTTTCTTTCTTTCCCAATTTACTTTTACACTGTTTTTGGGGGTGGGGGGTGGCTCAGTCGGTAGCGCGCCAGGCTCGTATTCTGCAGTTCCCAGGGTTGAGTCAGCGTTGAGATTTATCTCTGCAAAATTCCCCGCCCTACCCTCGGTCAGTAGGGGACACCAATGGGCTTGGAAAGGCCGTCGTCCGTCGGATGGGACGTTAAGCCGTGGCCCCGTGTGTTGGAGAGCCATACCCTGTGCACGATAAAGAACACGCTGGATGGCATTGACGGGAGGCTATCATCTGTCTCCCAACAGCTGTTCCAGTGGGTCCCCTCCCCGAACTTCTCTGAGCTTCGGGTTCCATGTGACCTGCCCATTTAGACCATGGTGTGCAAGAAAGTGCCGCTCAGAGGTAAAACAACCCAACACTGTCTTTGAAAGTGTTGCTTAATAGCCTAAATTTAATTTAAGACGACCTCGATGCACATGACAGACTGCGCATAGGAGTAGGTCAGATTTTCTGAATTTACCGTTCAGCTGCCGATTAAAGAGCTCACTTATCACTGAAACCGACACTACATCAGTCAACATTTTAATTATGAAAGTTCCCAAAACCCTCATAAAAAGAACATTTCAGAAACTTAAGATGCATTAAACACTCAAAAAATTTATTTATCCAATGATCTCAAGACATCAATGATATTATTGTGATCAAGTTTCATTATTAGTGAGAAAATTGCAAAAGATTTTGAAAATTATTCTGATGGCGAATTTGTAAAGGAGTGCCTGCAGACGGTTTTTGATATGTTTTAGTCTTGAGAGAAAAAATGATAACGTAAGTTTATCTCACTGAATCGTAATTAGTTGCACCGATGAACTTTCTGCCAATATGCAAATAGCTTTACAGAGAAATTTGAATATTTTCCTTTGTCTCTTGACGAAAGTACTGATGTTTGTAACACAACGTAATCAGTGGTGCTTGATATGGATTCGATGTTAATTTCCATTGAAATGCGTTTCATTTTCATCTAATTATGCTCTTTACTTTTAGTTTCTTGTATTAATATATAAAATTTAATCATAATTTTAATTAAAAATAAGTCTTTTCATTAAAATTATAAAAACCCATGTTCCTTTTTGAAATAAATATGTGAAAATTCAATTATTTACACACATTGTCTACTCAGGTGTAAATTTAAAGTCCTCAAAAGTCCTCATCTGGCTCATCGATTAGAAAAGTTTGACCAATCGTGCTCTAAGTCAAGAATGCACAAACTACGGACCGCTGGTCAGTCATGCTCTTTTAGCATTTTGATCCGACCCGCGTGAATATTGGAAAATGTAAAACAAATATTTTTTAATCTGGTTCTACTGAAGTGAATGGTGTTTTAATAAAATGAAAGACGAAAATCTGTATGACATCATACAACCAGCTATGACGTCACTAATGCCGAATGGAGGCCGACGAGAAAGACAGGCCACGACACTGGAATATCACGTGATCAACTTAGTCTTAAGTTACAGTCCGATTGTCATAGGAGCGAAGTGCTTAGCGCGCTTGGCTACTGATCTACGGGACCTGGGTTCGAGCCCCGGGTAAGGCATGGATGTTCCTGTTGTTTTCTGCCATCCTCTCAGATCTTCTACTGTGGCATATAAACTGACAGGCTCCTGTCAGACCTCTGTGGCAAGCAGCTGCTTGAGGGGGTATTTATTATTATTTATTTTATTTTAAAGAGGTGAGCATTTCTCCTTGTTATTATTATTTGTAGCATGAAATATTTCCTGTAGTTAGTGGTTTGATAAAAGTAATTATTTAGTGCTTGAAAAGTGTTTTGAGTGCATTGCTCTCTTAGGCCTAGTTTCAACGTGTTGCATGATGGTGTGATCTAAAACAAAATGGCTGCCCTTATATAACATCGCTAGTTTTGAAGTTGAGAGCATGAATTATTTGATGTTTTAACTACTCATATTTAATACTTTTGCAAATTGCTATAAATGTGTGGATGATCAGGTTAATTACTTAATGCTAGCATTTTTCATTTCAGAAGGTGCAAATCAGATATTTGTCGTAGCGTACAAAAATTGTGGCGTCCATGTTCGATATTCTTTGCACAAACAATTCTCTTGGCAATCTTTTTTGTTTTTGAGCTAATAAGTTTTATACGTTGAAGGTAAAAGTAGTTTAGACATAATTATGCTATCAGCACTTGTTTGAACTGCAACATTTGTACTTGTATTCTTATTCATAATATATATATTTCATATATCTAGATAGAGTAACTATGTATCCATAGTAACAGGTTTTATCAGTTTTTAGAGTATATCATGTCGACCACAATTTTTGAAATTGAAAATGTCAATAAAAGGATGATTATTTATTATTTTATGTAAGTCAGATAATGGATGTTATTAATTAATGGCTTAGTCAGATTGAAAACCAATATCCAAAAGATATTGTTGAACCCAAATCCAGTTATTTTTCTTTCTAATTTAATTAATTTCTTCTAAATTTAAAAATCTGTAATTTTTGGTTATTATATAAAAAAATTTTTTATGTTGTTTTAATGTCCATGAAATAGCAGATAATGTCATTAAAGGTTAAATTCAAAAATAGTATGGTAACATTAAAATTTAATTAATCAGATATTAATTTATATTGCTAAATACTTGTAGTGAGAGTGGACTTTCAGTTTATAATGAAAATCAAGTTTTATTTACAAAATCATTCTAAAGGTTATAAAAAAAATCTACAATGCAACACATACACCACTTTTTAATTTTCAGTAAAGTAACATACTATGTATATATCAGAATACTTGAGTTTTTCTTCTGCTATGTGTCTACCAGTAGTTTTTTATTAAACTTTTAATGGCACTTCCTTTCATACAATGGGCTAAATGACCAGTTCACAAGGGCTGGTAGGTTAGGGAAGCCGGCACACTGGACAGGTGGTAGCCTTCCATCAATGCTATCCAGCGTGTTCTTTAACATGCACAGGGTATGGGCTCATGGCTTAATGTCTCATTCTACAGATGGTGTCTTTTCCAAACCCATCGGTGTCCCCTATTGACAGATAAGATCTCAGATGGAATTCAAACCTGGGAACAGCAGATTATGAATCTGGCGTTCTACCGACTGAGCCACCCCTGCCGCGCCACTGCGCCCACTGTGTCAGCAAGAGTTTTACTGGATTTTCACATGACAATACAGCTCTATGAAGTTGAGACAGTATTTATGGACTGTATTTTAACAGGATTATATATATAAATATATAATGCTTTACTTTTTCTGGCTATGATTGCTAGCTAGAGATTTTCGAAAAGAAATATAATATATGTTGATTTATTTATTTATATATGAGCACATAATACATTTCTATAATTATAAAGAAGAAAAAAAGTTGGTTGTGGATTCAATATTATCTTTTGCATATTGGTATCCAGTTCCCAGGTTTGAATTCCCTAGTCATGTCATTCAAAAAAAAATTATATCATTTGGCAATTTTCGTACCTTGAACTTAATATGCCATTTACAATAATCTATTAATTTTGACTTTGCAAACAGCAATTTTCTCTGTCTTAACATATTTATTACCTGAGCCTATGCAGTAAATGAATTATGCATGATTAACTAATGTGTTCTCCCATTGTTATGCTTCAGGCTCATACATGTATTTGAAAGATGTAAAATTCGTATTCTCTTTAATTCATTTTCTCCTATTCACCCAAAAAATTACACCCGTTTAAATACACCTCTGGTTTTCTGATTTTTCTCTTTATTCTAAACACTATAATATTATGTCTTTAATTTTTTTTTAAGGAAACGGCTGATTTTTTAAGAATTATCACAAATTAGATTAAATGGTGTATGAAGAAAAAAAAAATAGGATTCTTGTGAATTTCAGCTAGTTTTAGAGTAACTATCAAATTTAAATTCGCTTATATAAATGGCTAAACAAAAAAGTGGAAAAAGAATACAGCCATTATTTATTCTACACAAGGAATTTTTTCATGTGATTTAATGTCGATACGAAAAAATTAAAGCGAAATAAAATTGCGAAAACGAGATACGAGGTTCTGTGCGAAAGAATCGAGTGGCGTTTGCAGCTACTGGGGGCGGGGGTGGCTCAGTCGGTAGCGCGCCAGGCTCGTAATCTGTAGTTCCCAGGTTCGAGTCCCAGCTGGGTCAGCGTTGAGATTTATCTCCGCAAAATTCCCCGCCCTGCCCACGGTCAGTAGGGGACACCGATGGGCTTGGAAAGGCCGTCGTCCGTCGGATGGGACGTTAAGGCGTGGACCCGTGTGTGGGAGAGCCATACCCTGTGCACGTTAAAGAACATGCTGGATGGCCTTGACGGGAGGCTATCATCTGTCTCCCAACAGCTGTTCCAGTGGGTCCCCTCCCCCAACCTTCTCTGAGCCTTCGGGGTTCATGTGACCTGGCCATTTAGCCCATGGTGTGCAAAAAAGTGCCGCTCAGAGGTAAAACAACCCAACCCGTTTGCAGCTACCGGACTAAGTTGATCACGTGACAGCTGAGGATCGCCTCAGTGTCGTGGCCTGTCTTTCTCGTCGGCCTCGTGCCGAATATTCCGCAATTCATTTCAGTGAACCAGTCCATTCCTTCACATATTGCTTCGACACGACAACTTCAGTTTTGATATCAAAATGATCTCCATATTAATATTTAAGTTTTTTATTACTTTTTACCTAAGCGTATGGCAAATAAAAATGTAAGAAACAAAGTTAAACTTTTTTGTTCTTTACATTTTACTCCCTCCCAAGTACTGGCCCACAGCAATCATAATATATACCTTTTCTCTGCGCAATGTAAATTGCAAATTGTTTAAAATGTAAATGAAGTATAGAACTAATATATAAAGTTAAAACGAAACTCTGATGTTATTTCTTCATATCTAAGCCATACTTGATTTCGAATGAGATTTCCGATTCAAAATGAGATTGTAATTTTTTTTATCTCCTAAAGAAAATGTCTTAAGGAATAATATACAACTTAAAAGTTGCCGAAATACGACATGTAAATGGTGATCACGTTCCTCAACTTCTGTCGAATTAAATAATTAGATTTGTTTGCTTCTCATATTGAAAGCACTTTTACAGAAATAAAAAATCAAATAGAAATAGGAATTAACAGTAGGAATTTAACGAATGCAAATGAAATATTGTGAAATTGATGGAAAAGTAGAATTAAAGAGGTTGAAACTGCATCTGCGGATCATATTTAATAGTTGCAACTGGCGAGAGACTATGATGTTTACGCTTCTCGTTTAGGTAATAGATTAATGACCTTTGATCTCTAAGAAATGCCAATGTTTTGTCCCACCGATTCGTCATTGATATCATGGGAACTTTTATTTTCCAGATTTTGTCTTCAAAAGTATGAGAGGCTGTTACATGTATAAATGGTAATGTATGTAACAATAACTGTAAATAACAATAAATTACATGAATTTTATATTTCGTAGCGATTAAATTCTTGCTTATTCTGTGCATTTTTTTCCTTTCGTTATAGATTGGGGATTACAAAGCAAGTAACAAATCATTCTGCATAAGCATCAAGTAACAGATACGTTGAATCAATTGTAAGTACGCATGCTAATTTTTTAATTGCAATTTTTTTGTATGCAATGAGTACCATTGTTTTAAGAGCAGACCCTTGTTATTTCAGTGGATAGCAAATTGAAAGCTTGGTAACTTCTTGAATAATCTGTGGTAAAATGCAACTGAAAATAAATATTTCAATTAAGCCGATAAAAATCTCAGTTTCAGGCAATATTCGCTCAGTATGTAAATAATTACAAAAACAGGAAAACTTTAACATCAGAAATTTCTCTTTTGTTAAAAAGAAAAAGGGAAGCTGGTACTTTCCTTTACTTCTTTTTTTTTGGTTTTCTTTTCCTTGTTATTAGAAAAATGTTTTATTTTGATTATAAATTGTTTGTACAATTATCACGGCCTTTGCGATATATGTTGTGTATAAATTAGGATTATTCAATCTCTTACAGATAAGCTTTTAACAAGTATCACCATGTTTGAAATATGTACACACTGTAAATGCTTGAATGAAAAAAATTAATGAAAAAAAGTGTTTCGTGAAAATTGAAAAGTTACTTTGTCAGAAAATTCTTAGTGAAATTGCTATAGGAAAGAAAGCAAAATGTTTCATAAAAATGCGTGTTTACTTTTAGTTTCTTATTCATTTAACAGTATAATAACAGATTGAAAAAAGGGCGGGGGTGGCTCAGTCGGTAGCGCGCCAGGCTCGTAGTCTGTAGTTCCCAGGTTCGAGTCCCAGCTGGGTCAGCGTTGAGATTTATCTCCGCAAAATTCCCTGCCCACGGTCAGTAGGGGACACCGATGGGTTTGGAAAGGCCGCCGTCCGTCGGATGGGACATTAAGCCGTGGTCCGTGTGCGGGAGAGACATACCCTGTGCACGTTAAAGAACACACTGGATGGCCTTGACGGGAGGCTACCATCTGTCTCCCAACAGCTGTTCCAGTGGTCCCCTCCCCCAATCCTTCTCTGAGCCTTCGGGGTCCATGTGACCTGGCCATTTAGCACATGGTGTGCAAAAAAGTGCCGCTCAGAGGTAAAACAACCCAACCTAAATCAACAGAAAAAAGCATTTGAAAAAGCATAAAAAAAAGCATTTTGAAAAAGCATAAAAAAAAAGCATTTTGAAAAAGCATTTTAATATTGAAAAATATTAATCGACTAAATTTTCCAATTTTTGACAATGCCTCGTCGAGCGAAGGGATGGAAGTTGTCTCAGCTTTTAACTTGATATTCTCAGAATGGAATCACTGCTGCACCTATTGGAAGTTTTTTTACACTAACTCTCATTTTGGCATCGGCCAGAAAGAGGATATCAATGAAGCTGGAAAGGCCGTCGTCCGTCGGATGAGACGATGAGCCGCGGCGCTGAGTGCAGCAGTGCTTTGTGACCTAGCTATTTAAACCATTTTGTGCCAAAAAGAAACTCGCTCAGAAGTAAACCAACCGACCCCTTAAAAAGAATGTGGAAGCAGGTGGTGGTTGGATACTTGCGAGCAATTGGCAATGTTTAATCTATTTGATATGATTGTCTTTCGCGAGATGCTGTTTCATTTCCCTCTCACAGCCTCTTATCATTCCCATTGTTTAACTTTCATCTTCCTCCTCTTTTTCGTTTCCGCTCCCATGCTCAGTGATGCGCCACAACTGAAAGTTATTGGATATGCCCTTAGATGCTAGGAGAGGGGAGACGAGCGCCAGTCTCGTTATTCCCCTCCCAAAAAAAAGAAAACCATCTTTCTGTCTTTAAAAGCTGCTCCCAGAACATCTGACTCTTGAATTTTTAATCAATCCCCGCAAGCTGGCCCGTTTACGAGAGACAGACACACACAGAGGCTGAATCGGAAATCTAGTTGCTATTTTGGGAATCTCTCCTGACCTTCGCCGGGGCACTCTGAACATTGCCTGTCGTGAAAAGTAACGGACGTGAACCTCATTTCCATTTCATTCGCTAAGCGGTGAAAGAAATCGACTTCACGTGACCTTTCGCCTTTTTACAGCCCCCTCCCTTACGCTACCTAAACGCGGGCCAGAAAGCACGCACGGTCTTGCTGCAGTAGGGCTCAGCTGAATATTGCGAAGAATTTTCAGTTACGTTGTGGCTGATTGGTTAACGTGCTTAGCTACTGATCCTGGGTTAATGATTACTAGCACTTGGAAAGACCGCCGTCCGTCGGATGGGAGGTTAAGCAGTGTGTCCGTGTATGGGAGAGCCATACCCTGCGCACGTTAAAGAACACGCTGGATGGCCTTGACGGGAGGCTACCATCTATCTCCTAACAGCTGTTCCAGTGGGTCCCCTCCCCCAACCTTCTCTGAGCCTTCGGGGTCCATGTTACCTGGCCATTTAGCCCATGATGTGCAAAAAAAATGCCTCTCAAAGGTAAAACAACCCAACCCAATACTGATTACTACACTTGGGTTCTACTGATCCTACACCTGGGTTCGAACCCCAGCTAAGGCATAGATGTTCGTGTCGTTTTTCTTCAGAGGTCCTACCATCCTCAGAGACCTTCTGCTATGGCGAATTAAACTGACAAGCTCCTGTCAGATTTCTATGGCAAACAGCTCCTTAAGGGAATATTTTTTTTTATATGTATTGTTTTACTTCTGAGCGCCACTGTTGGGCACATAATGGATTAAATGATTATGTCAGAAACACCCCAAGGCTGAGTAGGGTAAGGAAATTGATTTGTTGGGTTCGGTAATATTGTTTTGCACGCAATGAACTTAAACGGCCAGGTTACAATGACCTCAAAGTCACATGGAAGCCTTTCTTCAAGGCATTCCAAAGCATTTTTTAGAACGAAGAGTGCGTGGTTTTTCTGCACAAGGAACCACGGCTTAACATGGCCCCCCGACGGATGGCAGCCTTTTCAATCATCCCGGTGTCCTCCTTTATGTTTGGGGCGGGGGTGGCTCAGTGGGTAGCGCGCCAGGCTCGTAATCTGCAGTTCCCAGGTTCGAGTCCCAGCTGGGTCAGCGTTGAGATTTATCTCCGCAAAATTCCCCCGCCCTGCCCGCGGTCAGTAGGGGACACCGATGGGCTTGGAAAGGCCGCCGTCCATCGGATGGGACGTTAAGCCGTGGCCCCGTATGCGGGAGAGAAATACCCTGTGCACGTTAAAGAACACGGTGGATGGCCTTGACGGGAGGCTACCATCTGTCTCCCAACAGCTGTTCCAGTGGGTTCCCTCTCCCAACCTTCTCTGAGCCTTCGGGGTCCTTGTGACCTGGCCATTTAGCCCATGATGTGCAAAAAAGTGCCGTTCAGAGGTAAAACAACCCAACCCTCCTTTATGCCGGAGAGAGAGAGTGAGACAGAAGAGAAAATCTCAAGGACCATTGAATATTTTTCCCCGAGAGAGTTAGAAGGGAAAATTTCAACTCAAGGACCACTGTTTTTTTTTTGTGTTTAGAGTTTTGTAAATTTAGTGCGTTCTTGTAACCTTGAGGTCTATTCGTAATATTTTTATTTATTTTCATTTCTAATTTTTGTTATCCAAAACGGGAACTTACAACTTGAAACCGCTGATATAGTGGGTTAATCTTAAACCGATTAAAGCAGAAATGAAAATTTAATTCAGTACATCAACATAAAGCAGAAATTCTTACACGATCAGAATAATACTGAAATTATGAAACATTTTCAAAATCAGTTTTTTTCTCACAATCTTCGTATAAAATCGTAAATCGATTCAGTATCCTAAACAACACTATCGAGATTAACAGTATATGGCAAAAACTCGATTAAATTACTATTTTAAAAAATTAGATCCCTATAAGAGTTAATATTACTCTAAAGCAGTGGTTCTCAATCTTTTATGCTTCACGTACCCCCTGGAAATGTGTATGTAACTGGCCAACCACTTGTATAGGTAGATAAAACTAAAGTTATAGTATAAAAATGGTTGCAATGCATTCTTATATACTGTTGGCAGTGTTTTGTGGTAATAACCCCCCTCTCCCCCTACAAAGTCAGATCTGAGCTCATGGACGTTTATAGGAGGCCACGGCTTAACGTCCCATCCGACGGACGGCGGCCTTTCCAAGCCGTCCGTCGGATGGGACGTTAAGTCGTGGCCCCGTATGTTGGAGAGCCATACCCTGTGCACGTTAAAGAACACACTGGATGGCCTTGACGGGAGGCTACCATCTGTCTCCCAACAGCTGTTCCAGTGGGTCCCCTCCCCCAACCTTCTCTGAGCCTTCGGGGTCCATGTGACCTGGCCATTTAGCCCATTGTGTGCAAAAAGTGCCGCTCAGAGGTAAAACAACCCAACTATTCTGATTCCCTCTAACATTCATTTTTTCTGAGCTTTTCTTAGAAGCTTACGTAAGCATAATTTTTAATGTTTGTTTCTCATCAAAGATAAACACACATAAAAGACACATAAAAGTAATTGGTTTGACAGAGCTCCACAGTTGGATTAATGTGCTCCTAACCCATGGTCCCTTATATGCTCAAGATTATGTAAGAATAATCCTGTTATGATGAGTGAAGCATTTTCGATATAAACGGAAGAAGCAATCTGTCATTTAATAATAATATTATGCGGCTGTTTATTTTTTTTTGCGACATATAGGACAGAGAAGAATCCTGGAAGCTACTCCTAGCTTAATACAGGCCTTCTCATACAAGGACATGCCCTACTAAGACCGAAGTCACTGCTGACAACTGCCTTAGTTAGAGCTAACACAACACACAAAGTTTGCCTTGCTGGAACAGTCGCTAGCTGCCTAACCACTATGCCAGTTAAGGCTTTAACTTTTTTTCCTTGTTTTATTACATCAGCACGTATGGAAATTTCTATATTAACACCAAAGAAGCTTGTCGGTATTGTAAATTAGTTCCAAATAAATCCGTAACCTAAAAAAAGTTAAAATTATTGGGTTAGGGAGTACTTAAAACAAACTCTTTGAGAAATATTTGCAATATTTTTTGGTGGAATATAGCGGAAATTGCGCTGAATAGCCCAGGGTGCAATTATTTTATGATTTCGCATTTCATCGGTAATACAATGCATTTAAATTTATTCGATCAGACTTAGAATATCGAAAAACTGAAAAAATATTTCATTTTGAAATTGTTTCGCTTTTATCGCAGAAACGAAAAAAAATATATATATTCTTAGTTACAAGAAATTTGAGGTAATGGATATTTTTTAGAAATTACATACATCCAGTCACAGACTAACATGAATTCTACAACCATGATTTCGTTTTAACATATTTTTTTAAAAAAATGGAAATAATATTCGTCTAATTCGACTGGTGGTTCGATTTAACATATCTTTGTTTATGTATTTATCAAACAAGAAGACGACAAAGTTGCTTTCATTGTCTCACATATCTGACCTATTATTAATAAGTAAGTTGCTCCTCAAGCAGCTATTTTCCACAAAAGTCTGACAGGTTGTTGGATTGGGTTGTTTTACCTCTGAGCAGCACTTTTTTGCACACCATGGGCTAAATGACCAGGTCACATGGACCCCGAAGGCTCAGAGAAGGTTGGGAAAGGGGACCCACTGGAACAGCTGTTGGGAGACAGATGGTAGCCTCCCAGTCAAGGCCATCCAGCGTGTTCTTTAACGTGCACAGGGTATGGCTCTCCCACGCACGGAGCCACGGCTTAACGTCCCATCCGACGGACGGCGGCCTTTCCAACCTCATCGGTGTCCCCTACTGACCGTGGGCAGGGCGGGGAATTTTGCGGAGATAAATCTCAACGCTGACCCAGTTGGGACTCGAACCTGAGAACTACAGATTACGAGCCTGGCGCGTTACCGACTAAGCCACCCCCGCCCCAAGTCTGACAGGTGTTTGATACTATCTGTGAGGAAGGCCAGACCTCAGCAGAAAGGCAATGCAAGAAAGGGAACGCTAATGACCAGGCACCGACGGATAAGGGGCTCTGAGTTGTATAAAGTCCAGGGCCCTTAATGTCACGGTCCCCTGTGACTTAATAGGAGGAGGATTTATTTTTAATTATAATAATCGTCATTTTATAGAAATTCCACAGAATTGCGAAAAGCCTATTTTATACTTCACCTACGAACTCTCAAAAGAACAAATATTGAAATTTGCTCCACACATTTTCCTATACAAATCAGAGTGTTTAGAAAGCTATAACAGTCAATACATTTGAAAACAATAAGGAATATTTTAATTATCTCTCAGCGATTTCGATGTACACATAGAGAAATTCGCTGTTACTTATTTAATATTAAAACTTGTAAAGCATAGAGTAAAAACGATTCTATACGTAGAGTTTGTCAACTTCATTATTCGACAATCATTTATACGCATCATATATTGAAATAAAACTGAATTTAGCCAGTTTTACTTTCATCATTCTTTCTCTTCTGCAAAAGTAAGTTGGGGCGGAGACGGCTCAGTCGGTAGCGCGCCAGGCTCGTAATCTGAGTTGGGTTGTTTTACCTCTCAGCGGCACTTTTTTACACAATATGGGCTAAATGGCCAGGTTACAAGGACCACGATACTCAGAGACGGTTGGGGGAGGGGACCCACTGGAACAGCTGTTGGGAGACAGATGGTAGCCTCCCGTCAAGGCCATCGAGCGTGTTCTTTAACGTGCACAGAGTATGTCCCTCCCACACACGGGGCCACGGCTTAACGTCCCATCCGACGGACGGCGGCCTTTCCAAGCCCATCAGTGTCCCCTACTGACCGTAGGCAGGGCGGGGAGTTTTGCGGAGATAAATCTCAACGCTGACCCAGCTGGTGTGCACGTTAAAGAACACGCAAGATGGCCTTGATGGGAGGCTACCATCTGTCTCCCAACAGCTGTTCCAGTGGGTTCCCTCTCCCAAACTTCTCTGAGCCTTGGGGGTCCTCGTGACCTGGCCATTTAGCCCATGGTGTGCAAAAAAAGTGCCGTTCAGAGGTAAAACATCCCAACCTGTAAAACTAAGTTACATGTATGAAATATAAGTGAACAAATAATAAACACAAAGCATTAAAAAAGTATAGTCATAATAAAAGAATGAAATTAAAGTTATGGCCATTAAGTTAGGATTCGAGAACGCAATCCCCATGTTTAAATTTCCTCTTGTGAGAAATTGGTGTACAACTAACATGATTTCATCTCACATGAATGTTTCGAAGAACCATCTATCGTATTAGTCGGGGACAGAATACATTTCTCTGTGAAATAAAGTGTTTTACAATAACGAAAAATGTGTTTGAAATCAACAAAAGTCGAATGACGACGATTCCACTTAAATTTTTGTTTTCAGCGAAACACGAAAAGTAAAGTTAAACTTTAAGACAGCTGCAAGTGTCACTTCATAATAAACAAATTTACTTGGATTGTTTTTACCTATGAGCAGTTAAACTAAGTTACAGGGAACTCAAGGGTCGCCCGACGAAAGCCTTTCAACTTGTTCTTTGACCTACATTTGTTACAGCTCGCTTACACACGGATCGCGACTTAACATTCCATCCTACGGAAGGCGAACTTTCTAGTTTCATCAGTGTTGCTTTTCTGAGAGGGAGCAGAGTGTGGTTTGTGGATTGGGTTGTTGGGTTAGGTTACCTCTGAGCGGCACTTTTTTGCACACCATGGGCTAAATGGCCTGGTCACAAGAACCCCGAAGGCTCAGAGAAGGTTGGGGGAGGGGACCCACTGGAACAGCTGTTGGAAGACAGTTGGTAGCCTCCTGTTAAGGCCATCCAGCGTGTTCTTTAATGTGCACAGGGTATGGCTGTCGCACACACGGAGCCACGGCTTTACGTCCATTCCGACGGACGGCGGCCTTTCCAAGCCCTTCGGTGTACCCTACTGCCGTGGACAGGGCGGGGAGTTTTGCGGAGATAAGTCTCAACGCTGACCCATTTGGGGGTTTGTGGAGAAATTGTCAAAGCATGCATAATGGGAACTCGAACCTGGGAACGATGGCTTATGAGCATGGTGCTTTACCACCTGCCGTCCCACGGCTGAGTGGTTAGCACGCTTGGCTAGTGATCTAAGGGACCTGTGTTCGAGCCCCGGGTAAGGCATGGATGTATGTGTCGTTTTCTGCTGAGGTCTCGCCATCCTCACAGACCTCCTACTATGGCATATAAACTGACAGGCTCCTCTCAGACCTCTGTGGCAAGCAGTTGCTTGAGGGGGTATTTATTATTATTTATCCAATTAGCTAAGTCACGCATATACAGATATATTATATATACTACAAATCTGGTAATTGAATTAAAAAGAAACGTGAAAATGTATTAATTCATAATTAAATTAACTGAAAAGTAAATCATAACTAATGTTGTATGTAGATTTAATTCAAAATGATTAAGGATATATCCGTTAAGTTTAATTAAAAACTTTTTTTTTACTAAACACAATTACTAATCTTTCGACAGCCATTGTAAATATCTCGAAGGCCAAAATCACTCGCTTAATTAAATTTTCAGTGATTCTTAATATTCTTTGCCACTAGAGTACAAGTTTACGGAACTTGAGCGTCGGTAATGTTAAGGAAAATTAATGGTTTGGATGAAACGATTTAATTAGAAAATTCGCCTTCAAAATGACTTAACTGATAATGAAAGACAATTAAATCTTAGAAGCGGAAATAATTTAATTGCTGTGAGTGCGAATTTTCTGCCTGTTCGAAATGTCGATCAAGTTTGAATTGGGTTTCTGATTTTGGGAATAGATTGAAAAGGAAATTACGGAAGCCCTTTTCGTAAGGAAGACGCAATTAAAAAATAGTAATTGAATGTGTATTAAAAGAAAGGATGTATGATTATACTTTATTGGTCCTTTCTAGTGCTGGTTCACTCAACGCCCTGTCCTTTTTGATAGGTAGTCATAATCTTCGATATAGTCCTCGTGTTACACCTACTATTTCCGCCGTTCTGGTTACTGAAGCTCCTGCAAGATGTACACCAATGATCATGCCTTTTTGGAGATCACTGAGATTTGACATTGTGGACAATTACACCACAACAGCTGCTTTACCTGCGGCACTGCTACGTGATAGCTGACATCGTACTTCTCCCCTTTATATACCTCACGTCGCGGATGACGTCGTACCTGTGTTATGCATATGACGCATTGTGTGCATTCCAGTCGCAGTCGGTGTTTCTATTAATTTGATAAACACCTGTATTTAACCTAAACTTGGATAATAGGATACGGCTCTAGCTGTGCGAAATGGGCTATGTTCCCTCTGAAATATACTCCTTCCACCCAGCTTTAGAAACTCTTAAAGGTAAAATTGTTAGTTATCCAGATGATTCATAAGCATTTTTCTGAGGATACTGAATTTTTCTCTTTTTTTTTTGCCTATTGCATATGATTGATTAACTATAAAATTTAATACAGAATTAAAAGCATGGGAGAGTCAAAATATATTTTTTCGCATTTCGCCGTGGAGTTGGGGGAGGTTAACATTGCGAAATTGAATTTTCAAGAGATCATTACTTCATGAATTTTACTATAACAAAACCTATTAAAAATTTCCAAAACCTATTCTAAAAATTCTGGTTCCGCCTTCGCTTATATCTTTGCGGCAGTGGCTGGCACAGTCTTTAGTCTCGAGCGTGTTGTCTGATGTTTCCAAGTTCAAGAACTGTGCCTGCTTGAGATTTTGTCAGCATCCTCTGTGATAAAATGGATATCGATGAACTTGAGATCAACACTTTCCATAGAATAAGAAGTTCTACCATGGTCCAGTGTTTAAGAGAGACATACTCTGCAAGTTGAAGAATAACCTGTGTGACCTTGGCTGGAGATTTCCATCTCACTCCCAGCAGTTGTCCAAGAAATCTCCTTTCCCTACTCAACTCTGAAACTTTGGGGTTCTAGTGACCTCACCATTTAACCCTCTGCTGAGGGGCGGGGGTGGTTCTGTAAGCGGCATGTCAGGCTCGTAATCTGCAGTTCCCAGGCTCGTGTTCAGGCTGGGCCAGCGTTGAGATTTATCTCCGCAAAACTCCCCGTTCTGCCCACGGTCAGTAGGGGACACCGATGAGCTTGGAAAGGCCGCCGTCCGTCGGATGGGACATTAAGCCGTCCCTTTGTGTGGGAGAGTCATACCCTGTGGATGATCATGATTCATACCACACTGGATGGCCTTGACGGGACGCTATCATCTGTATCCTAACAGCTGTTCCAGTTGGTCCCCTTCGCCCAACCTTCTCTTAGCTCTCGGGGTCCTTGTGACCTGGCCGTTTAGCCCATTATGTGCGAAACTGTGCCGCTCAAAGGTAAAACAACTGAATCCTCACATCATGAAGAAGTTGTGGGTTATGTAGGTCTATACAAACTGTGCAATTTAATTATCCATACAAGTCTATTCTGAGATACTATTATTATATTTCATTACTTGAACAAATTGAATTCCAAATATATGTAATTAAAGTTCCAAAGTATTACATAATATATATGTATATAATACTATTCCAAATATATTTATGCAATCAAGTTCTACAATTATATATATGTAAATGTAGTGCTGGAAAAATAATAAAGTTTTCTTGAAATCCAAAAAAAAGTATAATCTCACATTTATCTTTTTCACCTCAAGGTTTTCGATGTGTAGGAATAAAATGATTGAATTAATTATTTTTTGACAGATACATGAATAGCTAATCAAATATAACAGTATTTCGTAATCTGTAAAGGGTTTTGATCTTGCTGTTTGGGTCAGTAGGGGACACCGATGGGCTTGGAAAGGCCGCCGTCCGTCGGATGGGACGTTAAGCCGTGGCTCCGTGTGCGGGAGAGCCATACCCTGTGCACGTTAAAGAACACGCTGGATGGCCTTGACGGGAGGCTACCATCTGTTTCCCAACAGCTGTTCCAGTGGGTCCCCTCCCCCAACCTTCTCTGAGCCTTCGGGGTCCATGTGACCTGGCCATTTAGCCCATAGTGTGCAAAAAAGTGCCGCTCAGAGGTAAAACAACCCAACCCAAATCTTGTTGTTTGAGATGGCTTCCGGTAAACGGAAAATTTTGAAGGGGGAAGAAATTGCGAACATTTCCCATTGACAGTTTAGAGAATGAAGTAAACGAATTCATTATCTGAAGAAGAGAACGAGGTTTCGATCGCAATCGATCAAGAATATTCAGCTGCACTGGGTGGCGAGCAGGAAGGAGTTTTCAACCCTAAAAAGTGAGGGTAGAGGAAGCGAATTTAGTGACATTTCATGGTCCAACAAAATTGGTAATGAATCATTGACCTGGATTGATCACGAAAATGGTAGTGGACTAGTTAAATCTTTCAGTAAGTTCGGAACCTTTTGGAATTTTAAAATTACTGTGACAATATGCGTGAATAGATTGTGAACAATTCGAACCGATATATTGGCCATCTAAAGAAGGCCCATTCAATCTGCAGCTCATAAAACACACAAAAAATACTGAATCTGGTTCATTTCTTCCGATTTTTCGACCAAATACATTTAGGTTGACAACCAAATGATTTGACCAATTCCTAATATTAATTCAAAATTATTACTTTTGTTTCGAATCAAGATATTTCCTCGGTTCTTTAAAAGTAGGTTTTTGTTTTCAGATTTCTTTTAAATGTATGTCTTTGTTTTTAAGTTAAGAATTTTCCCTTGCTGCTCTTTCAGAGTATTGTTTGTTTTGGTCGATCCAGTGGACGGGGGATAGCAAATACTAGGCAGGGGGAAGAATCGAGACTCTATTGCAAAGATCGGCCCCCCTCCCCCTTATCCGCCATTGACTGTTTTAGCAGAATACAGCTATTAATATAGATAACAGATATTTATATTACTACTATTAATTATATATAACTATTAATATATATATAATATGGTGGCTTGAATATAAATCAATAACCTTCAGATAATGTTAATACAAAAGATTTTTTCTTTGATAAGCATCCTCTTTTATTTGAAATATCACTCTTTTCAGAAATTCCAGGGATAAACGTTAATTTATTTTTTATTATTTATTATTTATCTGCACCTAGATGCATTTAAAAAAAATTATTCTATTTATCCATAAGAATATTTCTATTTATCCATATAAAAATATAAAAGATATATGCAATTAAACGAACAATGAGGGGTTATATCATAGTTTAATATCCAAATTTTCACTTCCTTAACAAAAATTTAACATCACATGTTTCCTTCCTATCATTTGACAAAACCATAGAGTTTCATATAAAAAAACTCTGTGTATATTACACTATACTATCAGACGTTTGGATATGCTAAATATTAGATCTGCTGAAAGTATAATTTCATACGAATTGCTTGCACATAAAATTATATTTTTTAAAAACATTTAATTTACTTAGCTTGAAATAAATATCCGAACATTATGGTTGATTACAGAATTCAGAAAAAATATTTTGCAACGATTTTTTTTAGAAATTAGGTGATCTGGCAACCTTCGTGTCACGTGATTACAGAATTCAGGAAAAATATCTGGAGCGTGTACAGCAACTGTACACGCTCGAGTTACCGTTCACAGCAAACTGGAGCGTGTGCAGTTCCCGCACACGCTCCAGTTTGCTGTGAACGGTAACTGCACATGCTCGATATTTCCGTGAGTGATCCCACACGATCTAGGTCTCTGTGAGCTCACACGATCCAATGTGCTGTGAACACTAACCGCAACCAATGCAGTTTGCTGTGAACGGTAACTTCACCCGCTCCATATTCATTGCATTATATATTCATACGCATTATATATATTAAAAAATATCCGAACACTATGGTGTTCGGATATTTTTTAATATATCATTTTTTAATATAGTCACGTGACACGAAGGTTGCCAGATCACTAATTTCTAAAAAAATCGTTGCCAGATATTTTTTCTGAATTCTGTAATCGACCATAGTGTTCGGATATTTTTTTGAGCGACTGTACCTAACTTGAAATTTATACAACAGTCTACCCAACTAAATAAAAGCTGTTAAAAATTAGTTTTACTAAGAGAGTTACGAGATGGATTCAAAATTTTACAGATGTAGAAATCGTGTTTTCTGTTATGAGTTAGATTGAGATATTTATTTATTTTAAAGTGAATTTTGAGTTTCAGTTTTTTAGATCTTTTAGTTTACAAAAATAGTTTATAAGTGTCTGATGATATCATGTCATCTTTGGCTGTAAATTGTAATAACGTACAAAGTTTGCAACCACATGCAAATGTACACTTGTGGATATATTCTTCATAAAGTTATATGCATGCAAAATGTAAAATAAAACTGAATTGCTAGGAAATACATCTACTCAACTCTATAAAGGATTGAATTGGAGGTTTACAAAATTTAATACATGTACTGTGACATAAAATAGATATCTGCCAGATGGTTTAGTGAAAAGCTCTGACGCCACGTCAAGGCACCATCCATGTCAGAGTGTTTTGCTCTAACCTGGAGAAAACCCCTCCACACATAGGCAGCTAATGTGGAAGGAAAAAGAGGGATCAAAATACCATAAAACTTCCATTAAAGTCTCAATCAGAATTTATTTTCTGTTGAGTGAATTTAATGGAAATATTTTATGTTATCTTGGGCAACATCTAATTAAAAATGAGTAGGCCTTGTTCTCATCAGCAGAAATCTCTGTAATCCACCTTCGCCTCTCGACCAGCGACTGGCCACTAGAGCTTTCGCCAATAACAGCTGGTGATCAGGAAGGTCTGCTGACTCACAAGACTGAATGGTCCCGAAGTGAGCATTTGTCCACTTTGAAAATGGGAAAAGGAAAACCTGAACCTCAACCCTCTACTTCGAATTAACAGGTGCCATTTGATGTAGGAGGCACCTACACTTTCACTTACTTAGTCATCTGACCCAGGTGACCCCTTAACCCTGTAAATCACACTTCTTTCCAATCCAACGACATCCATTAAAGCCATTGGAGACAAAGTTCAGTGTGTGTTGGAAAACATATCCTTATACAATCATTATATTCTTAATTGAGATAATTTTCATTTGTTTAGATAGATTGCATTCTTTCGTTTCTAGCTTTACTGTGATGTACTTTAATATGTTTATGATATTATGGTGCTAGTGAGGGACTTTGTGAATCCTCAGTAACACGGAGCCACATTTTTGGTAGCTTTATTTCAGCAGGAAGTGGAGAGAGAGTATATTACTAATTTCCCACTTGATGCAATACATTGAAAAAGCTCTCTCCAAACACTTAACTGATAGTTAGGTAAATCTCATTGGCAAATATTTGGTTTGAAAACTGATTACCAGCAATGGAGTTTTTATAGTGTTCAGTCGGTTAACAGTTGTATTATGCAAATACCCGTTTCCAACGGATAAAGGATCCCTAATAAGGATATTCCCCTATCCATGGGAAATATCCGAAATTTCAATCTCCCTGCATACAATAGTGGAGAGGCTATGCAGTTAAAGACTGAACAAGATCAGGCCTCACAAGCTACTAAACTTAACATACTATTCAGCGAGAAAAGGCCAATGTGAAAGCAATACTCAAAACTCGCGAAATTATGGCTATCCACACTAATTTAAAAGCACAGAATTAAAACACTAAATTTGTTCGCACTATGAAACCGTTTTACACATTTTTACAGACGTAAGTAGTATCATCACACCCCACCGATCCCCCACTAGTGCTTTCCCCCCTATGACGTCACCGACCACGCCCTTATGACGTCACCGACCACGCCCCTATGACGTCGCCGACCACGCCCCCTATGACGCAACATGACGTAATCATTACATAATCATTACGTAACCGACCTTTATTAATAATTCCTCCCCCTTTCACCCTCTTTCCCCTCAGTGGCGCCATCTGTTGACAGTGAGAAGTACTATTTTCCCAAAAAACCCCTATTTTTATTCTAATTCTTCGATTTTTGATTTCCCCCTTTATAAAAAAAATTCCTCCCCCTTATGAAAAAACCCCTGGCGCCATCTGGTGCCTGTGAGGAACACTAATTCCCAAAAAGCCCCCTATTTTTATTCTAATTCTTCGATTTTTCTTTATTTTACCCCAATGGTTGACCGGGACTACCGCAGAGTGTTGTGCAGGCTCTGAGACGTAAACGACAGAGACGTCTGTAGACCCTGCCAGTGTGAAGACGTCAAGTGTTTTCATCTCCAGATACTCGAACTAGTACAACTATGCAAAACATCTGTATGGTTCTAGACCTCGACGGTTTCCGTGTAAATGGTCGTTTCCTAGTGCGTGAACTTGGATATGCAACTCTGAATGGGAAATGTGGTGTCTATCGTTTCAATCTTCGACAGCACCAACCTTTGTCAGCAAAAGACAGAAGGACAGCCAACTACGTGTCTAAATATGTGATAGGTCTACCCTTTCATCCTCTACCTCGAGAAAAGGTGTGGTCGCTAGATCACGTCCTTAACATCGTGAAATATGTTTACAAACTTGCACGTACTGAAGAAGCTGCTGTGGTGGGTTACAAAGGAGGTACTGTGGAAAGAATTCTCTTGGAACAATTAAATCTTCCCAGTGTTAATCTCGAACTTTACGGCTGCCCCAAATATTGTGATCTCCCCAAAGTTTCCAAGTTCGAATGCGGATATCACACCGGAGAGGACGTCCACTGCTCTTTAGCAGAAACAGTTGCTTTCTTTGGATGGATCGATCGTCGAGAGCATGTCTCAACAAACACCTGCTTATCAGCTTGTTCCTGATTGGTCGTCTCAGGTGGTGCGGCTCTCTAGTTAAATAGGGAGCGAGTGCTCTGTGCCGCATTGTTCACGATGCAGCCTAGCAATCCAGATGCGTGGTGTCTCGGTGAAGATGTGTACGTCGTGCCCTCACTGTTCAAAAATAAGTTTTCTGTGCACGTACGCCGCTACAAGAAATTTGAAAATGGTGAACTCATCTACCCTACACCAGCAGGAGTTAGCCTCTCCATACCTGAATGGGAGGCTTTGTGTGCCGCGGTACCCCACATAGAGGACAAAGTGAAAATCGGCCCCGATCAACAGACATGGTACGTGATGCACAGTTTACGTGCCTACATGTATCGCACTGCAGATGGTGAACGCTGTGTCGACTTCATCAAAGAATCAGCAGACCAAAGAACTCTACAGTTCCGTGTGGTGAGACGCTGTATAACATTGAACGCTTCGCAGTTGTTCACGCTGGCTATTCACTTAGACGAGGTGATGCGCATTGTGCACAATGTGTGCGGGACCCCCAAAGATCACCAACTCCGTACAGCCATTATGGAACATTCTGAATCCATTCGTCCTTTCCTACTGAGTCCTGTTTTTGACGGTCCCGATTGTGTTTACCCGCTGCTGCTGAATATTTTTCAGCAAGAACTTATGCGTGTGATACCGTTAGATGGACTGCAACCCGAAGAAAAAATACCGACCATCGTAGGGTGGTCTGGTGACTTGGACATTAATGGTCTAGCACAGGTATTTGTGGATACAGCCTGGAAGCGAGGTCTATTGAATTTTGTAGATTCTGGTTTTGTTTGCAATCTAAAATATAATGCTATTGTCGACGAGGCAAAAAATGAAATGTATAAATTAAATAAATAATTATAACCTTATATAATGTGTCTGTCTTTTCATCCTTTGTCATTTTAGTCTTGGTATGGATAGGAGAAAGAAGGTATTAGCTAGTGTGGGTAGTGTAATCGTGACATTGTTAACGATAGCCTTACTTGTATTAGAACTTGTAGCTCCTAGTAAAAATATTCAGTGTGGGGAGTCAAAAGCCTTAGACGGAGAATACAAAATTCGTGTGTGTAACTTAACAGTGGATATCAGACAGTTTATAGGTGACGTTCCTACAGTGACAGGTGTTACACTTTCACTACATCAATGGCAAAACCTGGTGGGGTACGACGTCTGGGTGCAGCAGAAAACAAAACTTTGGAGTCCCATTATTTCGACCCCGAAAGAGGATTCGGTAGTGTAAAAAAGTTGGCACAGAATACGGGACTGCCACTCAAACTCGTCCGAGAATGGTTAGAAAAGCAGCCTGCCTACACGTTACATAAACCTGTTCGCAGAAAGTTCCCTCGTAACAAAGTTTACGTCACAGGGTTAGACGAACAATGGCAAGCCGATCTCATGGTCGTGAAAAATCTAACTCGCTTCAATGACGGGTATCGCTACATATTAACAGTCATCGATGTGTTCTCGAGATACGGGTGGGCGCTGGCCATGAAGGCTAAAACGGGGAAAGAAATGGTCTCAGCTTTCAAAAAAATCCTTTCCAAGGGTCGATCCCCAATGAATTTAAATACTGATCAGGGTACGGAATTTACCAACAGAGTGTTCCAGAAATTCCTGAAAAAGAAAGGTATTCGGTTCTTTGCTACATACTCCGACAAAAAAGCAGCTTTGGTGGAGAGATGGAATCGTACCCTACGCGAGAGACTGGGGAGATATTATACACGCAACAATACCTACCGCTACCTGGACGTGTTGCAGCGTGTTGTAAGGGGATACAATGCCACCGTTCACAGTGCACACGATATGGCCCCCAAGGACGTGACCTTACGCAACGAAGACGTCGTGTGGGTTCGACTCTATCGCAATCCGAGTGTAGTAAAAGAAAACCCAGCATTTAAAGTAGGTGACACAGTTCGACTAGCCAGTGTAAAAGCGCCCTTCAAGAAGGCAGGTACACATTTGTGGACCGAAGAAATATTTATAGTCGACAAGGTATTACAACGACAGCCTCCTGTGTATGTCGTAAGGGATTCTGAGGGAGAAGTGCTGAAAGGCACATTCTATAAATCAGAGCTTCAAAAAGTGACAGAACCCGAACTTTACACGGTTGAGAAAATAATCGAGAGAAAAGGTCAAAAGGCACTGGTCAAATTTCGCGGATATCCCAAACCTTCCTGGATCCCTAAAAAATGGATAGTTTCTACCTGACTCTTCCCTCCACGGCTAGTCAGAATATTTATCCGAACAATTCGCAGACCGATTTCACAGTCCGTCTGGCACAACCCCTAAGACTAAACGGAAAATGGAAAGTGGGACTAGCTGAAGTTCACTTACCGGTGAGCTGGTACAATGTGGATGGTTCTAACGACACATATGAATATTACGCCCCTGCCACCCCTGAAGAATACAGGAAAATCAAACTTAAACCGGGCAAAATAACTCGAATGGAGCTGTTGTCTCTCCTCACCACACAGCTCCCCAAAGAAATAATAGTTTCCTATAACGGTGGTTACTGGGTATTCAAACCGAGTGAGGGGTACGGACTGATGTTTCCTAAAACGAATTTCGGTAAACTTCTGTGTATCGGCGAGGGAGAAGTTGACAAACCCTTCCACCAACGATTTGCCAGCAAACTTTGCAATACACCAACTTTCGACATAGATGACGAGTGTTATTTCTACGTGATCCCGCCAGGTAGTTTCCAAGAACGAAAGGTACCCCACGGACGATACGAAACTGTCGAATCGTTATTCGATGCAATGAACCAGATGTTACCCTACAGGCTGAGAAAAGCTTACCGTTTCAAGCAGCAGGCAGATCACACCGTGTTGATGGATACAGACAAGTCGCATTACATTAAATTTCCTCGATCGAACCCCGGATTAGGTGACATGCTAGGAATTGCTAAATTAGATATACCGCTGAATAAAGTCCTGGGTGACTATCCCATCGATATGAACAGAGGAATGTATGGTATTTATTTGTATTCAGATCTGATTGCTCCTCAGTTGTTAGGCGATACTCACGGTGAACTGTTGCGTGTCGTGAATCCTGCCGTCAGAACCAGTAATAACGAAGCCATTGTTGCTGTATATCAACAGCCTGATTACTACCCCCTTGCAAGGAACAGTTTCGAGAGTGTGAGAATCTTCCTTCGTACTGACACCGGAGAACCGCTGCATTTTAAATTCGGTAAAGTTTTAGTCAAGTTACATTTCTGTCATGAGGGTTAAATTCGTTCCCCCTTCTGCAGACGCCTACGTGAGCTACTACAGGAGCCAGACAGGGAAGGGTGTGTTCCGTGGTCCTCGTTATCAGAGAGGCGACGGGCTAGGAAGCATCTTTGCTAGGATCGGACGTTTCATCAGCCCTCTCGTACGCCCTCTCGTACGACCTGCGCTGTCTACCCTGCGTAAGGGTGGGCTACGGTTCGTTTCAGAGATGTCCCAGGGGCAAAACTTCAAATCTGCAGCCAAAGCGGGGCTCCGTGAAGCGGGTGCCGACCTCTTGCAGCGTGCCAGTTCAAAGCTGCAGGGAGGGAAAGGAATAAAACGTCGTCGTCAGCATCCCAAGGTTCATAAAGTGAAGAGACATTGTACTGTGCAGGACGTGTTTTCATCATGAGCATTCAGAAAATTCACGCTGATTCTGGCGACTGTGCCAATTCAGAACTGGATCTGTTTCTGGTTCCACCCACTGTCTCACAATTAGAAAGAGGCTGTTATGTCAATTATTTACCTGTGGCTTCCTTGGAAGGTAATGCACCACTCGAATTCATCGTGAAGGGGACGGACGATTACATTGATCTATCTCGATGTCACCTACGTCTCGTCTTGAAAATTGTAAAATCCGATGGTACAGCACCGTCGGAAGTGATTGCCCCCTGCAATCATTTCTTCCACGCCCTCTTCAGCCAGGTAGACGTCTTCCTCAACGATCATCTCGTGAGTGCTTCTCACACCCTGTACCCCTACAGGGCGTATCTAGAGACTCTATTGAATTACGGGGCCGATGCCACACGAAGTCAGCTAGGCACCTCGCTCTGGTACCTCGACACCCCAGGTAAAATGGAACTGACCAGCAGGGAGAATGAGGGGTGGCATCAACGCAAGGGGTACGTCAAACCAACAGGTATCGAACTCATCTCGTGGATCCACGCTGACCTGTTTAATCAAGATCGTTACCTACTCAATCAAGTCGACCTGAGACTGCGTTTGCTGAGATCCAAACCCGAATTCTGCCTCATGACAGGTGAAGCAGACCCCTCTTACAAAGTACAGATACACGAAGCTGAATTTTTCGTGCGTAAAGTCAAACCCACTTCGGGTGTCATCCTTGCACACGCTCGCCTGCTGGGTACAGAGAGTGCCAAGTACCCTCTGCGAAGAACGGATTTACGTATGTTTTCCATCGCTTCGGGCCTGACGAGTGTGAACCGTGACAATTTATTTCTCGGCCAGCTCCCTGTACGGCTTGTACTGGGCATGCTGGAAAGTACCAGCCTGAATGGATCGTTCGAAAAAAATCCCTTCAACTTCCAACATTTCGACCTAAACTACATCAGTCTTCACATAGACAGTGATCATCAGTCCTACACCCCCGACTTTACGAATGGGCGCTATCTCCGCTGTTACCAAGGATTATTGGAAGCTGTGGACGCCTGGAAATCCGATAGCGGTATTAACTTATCGCGAAAAGCCTATGGAGAAGGTTTTACATTATTCGGATTCCAATTGACCCCCGAGCAACGTGAATGCAATCAAGTATTTTCTTTAATAAAGAGTGGGAGTGTGAGAGTCGAATTAAAGTTTGCCAAGCCGCTACCCGCATCGGTCACTGTGATCCTGTATGCCGAGTACCAGAATTTGTTGGAAATCCCATTGGATCGTAAAGTCCTGTTTGACTACAGCTCATGAATTCCTATCAGTTAGAATCCATCCTTTCGATGTTACCCACAAGTCTCGGAGTGTTCCCCCGTGACAGACTACCTCACAGAATCAATCAGTCAGAAGCCTTGTTTATCTACAATACCGATCCGTCCTCCCTGCCTGGAACCCACTGGATAGCGGTTTACAAGAAAGGAGTGCAAGTGGATCACTTTGACCCCCTGGGTACGAGTCCCGATGCCTCCATGCAAGAATACTATAGTCGACTAGGCATACGTCACGTCTTACACCCCTCGATACCTCTGCAGGACCCCCTGGGAGACACATGCGGTGCTCACTGTCTGTATTTCCTGTTTAAAAGAGCGTGTGGTTCGACTCTTCCCACAGTACTGCATCGTGATTACACGTGTCGAGTAGACTTTAACGACTGCATGGTGGTGCGATGGCTCTCCGCACTCCTTCAAATATTATAATTGCAGCACCTTCACAGTGTGGGAAGACGACTTTCACTCTGAAACTCATCAAAGAAGCAGCTCAAGTATTCGAACCCCCACCCCAGCGTGTCGTTTACTGTTATGGTGAGTGGCAGCCTGCCTTTGAACCCTTCAAGAAAACGGTGGAATTTTATGAAGGACTACCTACGGATCTGGAATTTGATCCTCACAGACCTACACTTCTGGTACTGGATGACTTGATGGAACAGTCTGTAGCCAGTGAGCGCATATCACAATTGTTTATTCGTGGGGGTCATCATAAAAATATCACGATTGTCCTGATCTTACAAAATCTGTTTTTAAAGGGAAGACATTCGAGGACTATATCGCTCAATGCTCACTACATGTTTTTATTTCGCAATTGTCGGGATGCATCACAAATAACCCACCTGGCGAGACAAGTGTACCCCCATCAATCTAAACTCCTGACGGATGCCTATAGACTGGCTACACAGGTAACCTGCGGTTATTTGTGTGTTGACCTTCATCCCAGAACGTTGGACAGTGAAAGGCTCCGTGCAAAGATTCTTCCATCAGAAGAACCCGAAATACTTTACGTTCCAAATGAAAGTTAAATCTCAAGGTCCGTTCCTTCAGTGCTTACCAAAGCTAGGGGGAAAGCAGCGTACAGCTCTGATGAAGCACATCTCCGACCCCCAGATGTATGCTCTATGTGAAGTGTGTTCGAATTTCTTAAAAGGAAATATACCTGTTTCCCACAGAGTATTAAAGAATTTACGTCAGCACAAGACGGTCATAAGGAGTCTAGCGTCCAAACGTGCATCTTTACGTCACAAGAAGCATCTGCTGCAGCGTGGTTCAGGGTTCATTATACCCCTGCTGACTGCTGCCCTCCCCCTGTTGGTTTCGCTATTTAAAAAAAAAAAATGATTTCTGTAAAAGCTGTGCAGAGAAAAAACATAAGAAAAAAAGTATGTGATTTGGACTCAGAGATGAAGAAAATATTGGAGTCTGACGATGCTGACGATAAATCCGAAAAGTATCTGACTGCTTTGAAAAATTATTTGTTATTCTCAAAACAGCTTGACACTCCACATGAACTAAAAGTCAACATCCCCAGAAGCACTATAGCTGAAGAGCGCCCGCCAAAAGACATTGCTGTACCCATCCGACGTAAGAAAAGAAAATTATCCGAGTGGTCAGCATATTGAAACCTTCTGTAAAATCCAAGCCCTGTGCGCTTGAAGATTTGTGTTAAAAAACCCATGTATTTAAAATGTGCATTACAAAATATCCAATAAAAGAAAGTAAAACCGATATTTGCGTCTCTTGCTTCATTCACTCTTATACTCAATTCAGTTAATTAGTTTTACAAATCCGTGCAGTGTCCCCCCAAACACGGTCTGCCGCGCTCCACAGTCTCACTGGAGTAGTTCTCTAAGCACAGATGCATCCAAGCTTCTCATTGGTCCGTCTTCGGAGCACTCTAAGCTTGGATGCACCGGTGGTTTTTATTGGTTGCCGTCAGCATGCGCTCGCACTGTGGAGCACGACATTGATAAAACTTTCCCCCCTGCCGTAGTGTGTTTCAGCTGGGTAATAAAGAGGCAGATTTTTTGAAACCTTTTTTATTGAAACAATTCACAGACAATAATTTACATGACATATCCAATGCTGGACAGTAAAACAATGACAGATCCGCTGTAGTTTTAAATACAATAAGTTAAATACAATAAGTTAAATACAGTAATTCAAAAGCTGACGACGCCTCAGTGCTGGGTCATTACGTGTGAAATACTAAGGTTCACTAGGAACATTGAAATAATAAGTTTAAAAAGGTCTGTTACGGATACAAGATCCACTACAGATACTGAAATAATAAGGTTCCTTAGGAACATTGAAATAATAAGTTTTAAAAAAAGGTCTGCTACGGATACAAGATCCACTACAGATACTGAAATAATAATAATAATAATAATAAGGTCCCCTAGGAACATTGAAATAAAGTGTGCAGTGAAATAATAAGGTTCACTAGGAACATTGAAATAAATAAAGTGTGCAGTGAAATAAATAAAGCGTGTAATGAAATAATATTTACACTGGTGAGCAACGAAATAATATTTACACTGGTGAGCAACGAAATAGAGTTGTAATACTATGCACACTGAAATAATAAATGAAGATGCAATAATAAATAAATAATAAATTAGTTTACAATAATACATTAGTGTGCAATAATAAATAAAACTGTGCAATTACTCATCCATGAGTTGGATAAGGGTATCCAGGCCCAGGTCATTGTAACCATAAGGTACAGTGAGAGTCGAACCCGGGCTGAGATACCGCTTATCGAGGTTAGCCTTAAACCTTTTTACCATGGGCCTGTTCGTAAGTGACCCATCCACTTTATTACGAACCACATTGAAAGGGACATCGAAGGTCTCGCTGGCTGGGGAATTCCCTAGGACCATGGATTTTAGAAGTTCAAAATTATATTTACACCTGTTTTGCTTCGTGAGAGATATGCCCTTGGCGCGAAGAATTTCATCGCCGTTGCTCAACCGAAGGGCATAACTCTTGGCCCCGGCGCTAATGTAGTCCGTGATGTGTACACCGGGGCCATACTTTGAAGAAATTTCGTCAACGAGACCTCCAAGGAAGGGATTTTGTGATGGTGTGTAGGTGTCGCGAGGAGACGTTGTATAAATCACCGAATCCGTGTCAGAATACATTGCACGACTATCTAATTTCGATAGAAGCTCGTACAGCTTTAGTCTGGCGTGACTCGTCACCATTGCGGCGAGAATCAGGCTTCCACGGGTGTTCGCTGGAGTGGCAGACTCCGCCGGCTTGTGCGTGACAAGTACGGCCTGATCACTGATAACAGCGACGTCAGTGATGACTAGCGATGCGTCCGTCAAGAGCTCCATGTACTTGACAGGACAACTCACAATGGTCGTCTGGGTTCGACTCATGTTCTGCGCATGCTTCCCCCATGACGAATTAAGCGAGACCTTGGAAAGAGTTCGCTTAAGGTTGTTTTTCTCAACTTCCGAGGGGAGGATCCGAACCCCCTCCGCCTGGAAGAAGGCCTCACAGAAGGTTTCCTTTTGCTCCTCGGTCTGCACGTCAGGGGGAAACCCGGAGTAACGCTGCTTCAGTCCCAGAAAAGTGTCTATGTACCCAGCATAGACACCTCCCTTTTTTGTTGTAGGGTCATATTGCAGGATGGTATTAAAGTGCCACACATCGTGGAACTGGAGAAGTCTGTAGCCAGCACGCATCGCAGCGTAAATTTCGAACGTAGGCCAAGATCCTGTCAATGCGCGCTGGTTCACGGTGTGCCGACAAGGGGGTGCCAGCTGTCCATCTGCACAGATCCTACAAAGGGGAAAAAGCAGCTTCCCATTACACCTATAGGGCAGTACAGGGATGAATAAACCGTCGGGGGGTAACAGTGTGGCGTGTGCAATGCCAAAATAGTGGTCGAGGTCCGTGGCGAAATCGGAGGTGATCCGAACCGGGTGACCTTTACCGAATGCAGCCTTCTTGCAAACATAAGGGTACAGGCTGTTGTAATCAACGTAGTTAAGGCTACATCCTAAGTCAACCGATGCAAAGATGGAGAACACCTCCACGCGCCCTCCGTAGAGGTAGTCACGGGCCCCTATACGCCTGATAGGCTCGACGGATTTATAAATTAATGCGACGGACTGGTTTTTGCGCATCAACTCGTCGAATTCGTGCTCCCACATAATTTTGCATGTGTACCCGTTCATCAGCACTTTCAAGGTCTCAAGACGATCCATGGTCCGGGTGTTTAGCAGACCAAATGGCTTTCTCGTGCGCTGATCTATTTTTTCAGGGTTGAAACATTTCAAACAGCAATGAAAGTAACAGCCTAAAAATTCATAATAACAACGGGTACTGTGGCACACGCCGTCCAATTTGTACTGCCCTATCTTATACTCGCCTCCGGGTGATCGCGCAGTTTGAATTTCGATATTGTCCTTGGAAGCCTCATACTCTAACCACGCGAGAGCTTTCAAGGACTGCCGGTCGTTACTCGCCGAATACCCTTGGGCGGGACACACACCGAGGGTATTCTTTTGCAAAAACTTTCCACGGAATATGCGAAGGCAAGCACCGGCAATAGTCAGGTCACGCGCAAATGGATCTACACCTGTGAGATTTAAAAATTCCTCACGGAAAGCTTGGGCACCTCGCCGCAACAGCTCTGTATCTGCCTTGCAGTAATACAGAAGCTGCTGTTGAAAATCCCAGGGTTCAAGGCTTGCTGCGACATACCACTCATTGAATGCTGACAGAGTTTCAGGCTCCATGTCTTCCGGCTGGAAAAAAAGCCGATCAGGGATGGGTCCTGTATATTGTAGATTTTCCTCCTTCACGAATTTAAAGGGGAAAAAGCCTTTCACCGTCTCCAAGTTGAAGGTCTTCGTGAATGATCGAAGAGGAGCCTGAATAAAGGATAACGTGTCGATAAACCTTATTTTAAGGCCAGGTAAAAATATACCTAAAATCTTGGATCCATCGAACACGAGATCCGGTTTTAAAAATTTTCTGTACAGGTAACTAATGATGAACATGCCGTCAAAGCCTTTGAGATTATGCGCTAGGACTGTGGCGTCCTTGAATCGTTGAACCCCGGGACGTTCTTCGGCTAGAATCCAATCCATAAAGGCGTCCGTTTCCGGGAATGAAGCATAGACCCACTCGTCGTCCACTTGGTATGTGACCACACACAGTATCGGTTTCAGCAATCCGTCGGCACACTGCACAGTCTCTACATCAAAGTAGAGATAAGTCTGACCGACAGGGTCAATCTTGCAGGGCTCGACGAATTTTAAAGTGTCAACCTTACAAACGTGTTTTTTCAGGGGATCGTACATGTTGATGCATTTAACACAGCGATGTTGTGTCTGACATGCCTTCAGCAGATGCGCCTGAAAGCATTCAGCCCCGCGCAAATACACACAACACACTGTGCAGAGCAACAACGCCCCTGCATGAACCACATCGGTTGACAGGCACCTGTTGCAGGTCCCCTTGCAAACGTGCCCATTGTTAGAACCCTTTAAACATTTCGGACAGAATTGCTTAACCCCGAAAAATCCCGATGGCTTGGTAATCACATCGTAATGCCCAGCACTAAACAATAAATAGATGTTGTCCCCTCCTTCGGGACCGATGAAGATGGGGAGGAAGGCGTCGTCAGCAGAATACACTACAATCCGGTATTGCACCATGTGCGCTTGAAACAGTTGTACTTCCGGGAGTCCACAGGGGGCAACAGGGACCCCGGCATCCAGGTGTAGATTAAGGGCCTCTGTCTGCTGGAGTGGTCGACGGTAATCAGCAATTTTTGAATAGCTGTTTGCCAGCCCTTTATTTTTTAAACAGAGCTCTCGTGCAGCGACGAGAGCCCTTGCAAGACAGATATCGTCACGGTTCACGATTCTTAAAATGCTACCCTTCTTGGCAGCGAATGACTGAATGTCGACGAGGCTGCGTTTCTCCGGCCCGGCACGTCTCCCAATACCGCCGCTGCCGACCCTGTCCAAGTCCGCACAGACGAAGTCAAATTCTAGTTCACTCCCAGGACCGAGAGATTCATTTGACTGCACTACTTTGTCTAATGCAGTCATGAATCTCTCACCCGTCAGGGCATTACGCCGAATTAGGGACAGGTTGACGGGGTTTTTCAAATCCCGGGAGCGTAAGCATAGCCGTACGTGGCTATATTCGCCTGTGGGGACGATATCGGCTAGCATCCGCTCGTGCAAGTCGTGCAGGACCGGAATGAAATTATGGGGCTGTACATCCTCCATTCCGCCAAGCCGCACACTTGTTGAAACAAATTGTGTGCGAAACTTGGCGGAGTTGTAGTGACGAGTTTTGGTTACAGCGTAGTATGGCACTGCAGCAGGTCTGATGGTAGTGGATGGTCCTGGACCGTTGAAGGACTCGACAGACCTAGATAGATAATTTATTCTCAGAATATGCAGTACTTTACGTGTTTTTTATCTTAGAACTGAAGTTATAATGCTGTATTGCTCAGATACATGTTTTTAAAGTATCACATTTTCCCCGGATACACACTTTTAAAGTATTACATTTTTAAAGTATCACATTTTCCCCAGATACAAACTTTTAAAGTATTACATTTTTAAAGTATCACATTTTCCCCAGATACACACTTTTAAAGTATTACATTTTTAAAGTATCACATTTTCCCCAGATACAAACTTTTAAAGTATTACATTTTTAAAGTATCACACTTTTAAAGTATTACATTTTTAAAGTATCACATTTTCCCCAGATACACACTTTTAAAGTATTACATTTACTAATATTCTTCTTTATACATAGTTTGTCCAATAAAAATCATATATTTATTCACATATATATATATAGAAATTTTTCCTACAGTACAAGTCTGTGAAAAAATGATCCACAGGAGTAAACACTCGAATGTGGAAAAATTTAACAGTTGTAATAAAGGGCAACACACATTGCTAGTATAATTTTACCTACAGTACAAGTCTGTGAAAAAATGTTCCACAAGAGTAAACACTCGAATGTGGAAAAATTTAACAGTTGTAATAAAGGACAACACACATTGCTAGTATAATTTTACCTACAGTACAAGTCTGAGAAAAAATGTTCCACGGGAGTAAACACTCGATTGTGAAAGAATTTAACCGTTGCTAGGTCGAGCAAAAGGTCTAATTAAATATTTAACTAATTTATAAGTAGAATAATGAAAGTAAAATGGCTTTACAGGCTATAAAACTATATATGCTTTAGTAAATGATTGAGCCGTTTAAGACCTGCTCTACATCAAATGAAATTTCATTTACCTGACTACAGAGCCGCTGAAGAGTCCCGAGATGACGTCATCACCGGCTACTTCGTTGAGGGGGACGCCATGGCCCACGATAGGCGTCGGGGTCTTGGCAGCAGCGTCCAGCGTCTTGAAACGCGCGTCATTGGTTGAGACGGCATCAGCTGCGGGGGCCGCGCGGTCCGGAGCATTGATGGGTCTAGAAAGATAATTCCGTTTCAGAATATGCAGAACATTTACATGTTTTTCATCTTAGAACAGAAAAGACAATATGCAGTACATTTACTAGCATGATCAAAATATCTAAGTAACTAAAGTTTGAAAATTATCATTTAGACTTTACTAGATAGAAACAAATATAAAACTCTATATTGAGTAGTTATGTTGTGATAAAAGACAGCATGCCTCACAGCTTGAGCAAAAGACCTAACTAAATATTTAACTAACGTTTGAGAAATAAATTTAACAGCTGTAATAAAAGACAGCACGCAGTACATTTATTAGCGTGAGCAAAAAATCTAGGCAACTAAAGTTTGAAAATGACTTTACAGGTTAGAAACAAATATAAAACTCTATATTGAACAGTTATGTTGTGATAAAAGACAGCATGCGCCACAGTTTGAGCAAAAAGACCTAACTAACTATTTAACTAACGTTTGAGAAAAAAAATTTTTTTTCTTTTTTAACAGTTGTAATAAAAGACAGCACGCGGTACATTTACTAGCGTAAGCAAAAAATCTAAGTAACTAAAGTTAGCATTTACAATAAAATGACTTTACAGGTTAGAAAACTCGATGTACGTTAATAAATAGCTGAGTTTCTTAAGGACAGCGTTAAATAAAATTTCATTTACCTAGTTGCCGTTGAAGGGAGCGCGTCAGGCCGGACGACAGCGGGTGGTCTCATCTCCACTGCTGCTTTTGCTGCGGCGGCTGCCCTACGTCTGTGGGTCAGCGACAACCTCATAGTCCTCTGCCGTAAATCCTGACTTGTCTTTTGTTGCATGCAGACGCGCTTCGCAGCCCTGTCCTCGGACTGTGAAGGTCTTTTAATCGCCTCATCAAGGAGCTTCACGGATTTTAGGAGGTTTTCGAAATGCTCCATATCCGTAGTTTTCCTAGATAGATAAATACGGTCTCAGAATATGCAGCACATTTACTAGCGTGATCAAAATATCTAAGTAACTAAAGTTTGAAAATTAAGATTTACAATAAAACTCTATGTTGATCAGTTTGTTACCCCGAGCAAAAGATCTAATTAAATATTTAACTAAAGTTTGAGAAAAAATTTAACAGTTTGCTAACCTGAGCAAAAGATCTAATTAAATATTTCACTAAAGTTTGAGAAACAATTTAACAGTTTGCTAACCCTGGGCAAAAGATCTAATTAAATATTTCACTAAAGTTTGAGAAACAATTTAACAGTTTGCTAACCTGGGCAAAAGATCTAATTAAATATTTCACTAAAGTTTGAGAAACAATTTAACAGTCTGCTAACCTGAGCAAAAGATCTAATTAAATATTTCACTAAAGTTTGAGAAACAATTTAACAGTTTGCTAACCTGAGCAAAAGATCTAATTAAATATTTAACTAATTTATAAGTAGAATAAAGTAAGTAAAATGACTTTTACTGGATAGAAACAAATATAATATTCTATGTACGTCAGTAAATGATTGTGTCTTAAGGACAACATAGCATTAAATAAAGTTTTATTTACCTGTTAGCTGTTGATGATCCAGCAGGAACTTGCTCAGTAGACATCTTGGGATAGTCAGCAGCGTTGATAACTCAGTAGAGAAGCTAGCAATGGAATGTCCTTGGGCTGACTTGACCCCGTATATATACACCCCCAAATCCCACTATCTAATACGTGTCACAACAAGATCAGAATAACGTGGACTGTCCAGCGAGTGACACGTCACTTACCCTTAGAGAGCAACAATCACAGGACACTCAACCCTAGGGCGATTGCATCATTTGTCACGAGATGTTTCGTTGCTACCTGACACGTATGTGCATGATGAAACCTCCGAGTTTGAAATTTTTCCATTGCCGGTTGGTTCTTGTTCAAGAACAGAGTGAAGGTAGCGCGTTCGACTCTCGTTGGCCGGAGAGAAGTTTTTTTTTTTCGATAAAACGCCTCTACAGAAAACTGACTGTTTTTAATAAAGGTAAGGGAATTTTGATGAGTGTTTAATTACTAGGGAGTTTAATAGCAGGGAATTTTAATTATAAAGGAATCGTTTAGTCGTCCTGGCTAAATGAATAGCAAAGAGTTTTAATTACTAAGGAATAAATACAACTCTGTGAGTTGATTTACAATTTGAGATCTACATTCAAAAGAATTCAGTGCTAGTGTTGGCTTTGATGTAAGAAATACATAGAAAAAGCTAGGTTAATATTTGAAATGCCTGACCCACATCAAGGCCACAGCAAGTACACGGTATAGTCTGGGAACCCAAGACAGTCGGACGGAATCCACAGAGCGAGGGACGATTTTTTTTTTTCCGGTGAAACATATCTACAGAAAAACTGATTTTTATTTCGACCGTGATTTTAATAAAGGTGAGGAATATTTTGACGAGTGTTTAATTACTAGGGAGTTGATTAACGGAGTTTGAAAATTTTTCCACTGCAGACGTGTGTTCTAAAAGCAGATTTAACATGCCATCCCTACGAATAATTTAAACCATTATTAATTTCACCCTATGGTATTTTCTATGGAAGCAGTAAGAGTAAAATGAGTTTCAACTGTAGGATGATTTTTAATAGAGGTAAGGGAATTTTGATGAGTGTTTAATTACTAAGGAATTTTGTATCATCCTTTTCTGTACAATTATTCTAAGACCAGTCAATCGTTCCATGCAATTATTCTGAGACTTGCATCAGCCGAGTGAAGGAGTGGGGGGCCTTAAAATGGTCAACCAGAGGGTTTTTCATAAGGGGGAGGGCTTAAAATATAGGTCAACCATTGGGACAAAATAAAGAAAAATCGGGAATTAGAGTTAAAATAAGGAGGTTTTTCCGAAAATAGTACTCTTCATTGTCAACAGAAGGCATCAGGGTTTTTTCATAAGGGGGAAGAAATTTTTAATAGGGGGGAGTAATTTTTAATAGGAGGGGGAAATCAAAGAATTAAAATAAGGGTTTTTGGAGAATTAGTGTTCCTCACAGGCACCAGATGGCGCCAGGGGTTTTTCATAAGGGGGAGGAATTTTTTTTTATAAAGGGGGAAATCAAAAATCGAAGAATTAGAATAAAAATAGGGGTTTTTTGGGAAAATAGTACTTCTCACTGTCAACAGGTGGCGCCACTGAGGGGAAAGGGGGTGAAAGGGGGAGGAATTATTAATAAAGGTCGGTTACGTAATGATTATGTAATGATTACGTCATGTTGCGTCATAGGGGCGCGGTCGGCGACGTCATAGGGGCGTGGTCGGTGACGTCATAAGGGCGTGGTCAGTGACGTCATAGGGGGGAAAGCACTAGTGGGGGATCGGTGGGGTGTGATGATACTACTGACGTAGTCCACAGACCGATATCTGTTTTGTGTTCTCAGATCACACGACAAATCAGAAAGTCTAATTTACTTGAGAAAGATAGACATGAAACCGCAATTTCAATACAAAATGAAAAATTACACATCTAGCCAAATAATTGATATATTGAATGAGAAAAGTCTACCTTCGTCAGGGGGAAATTGTGCTCGTGCTTCATTGACATCAGCCTCTTTGGAGGCTCGTACGGGTGCAACTTTATATCTGGAAAGAAAACGAAAGTTCGTATGAGAATTCAATTCACAAAATGCACATGTATGAACACATGTACACGCATATATAGAGAAAGATATTTCTAAACTAAATTCAACAAAGACAATTTCAATTTCTGATTGAATATAAAAATATTTAAATAAGCACCGTTGTTGTCACCCGTTTTCGCCTTCTTCCCTTCACGGGGCACATCTGTAAGAGTACTCTGTCCAGGTCCAGGTCTTCATGGGGTACATCTGTCCAGGTCCAGGTCTTCATGGGGTACATCTGTCCAGGTCCAGGTCTTCATGGGGTACATCTGTCCAGGTCCAGGTCTTCATGGGGTACATCTGTTCAGGTCCAGGTCTTCATGGGGTACATCTGTCCAGGTCCAGGTCTTCATGGGGTACATCTGTCCAGGTCCAGGTCTTCATGGGGTACATCTGTCCAGGTCCAGGTCTTCATGGGGTACATCTGTCCAGGTCCAGGTCTTCATGGGGTACATCTGTCCAGGTCCAGGTCTTCATGGGGTACATCTGTTCAGGTCCAGGTCTTCATGGGGTACATCTGTCCAGGTCCAGGTCTTCATGGGGTACATCTGTCCAGGTCCAGGTCTTCATGGGGTACATCTGTTCAGGTCCAGGTCTTCATGGGGTACATCTGTCCAGGTCCAGGTCTTCATTGGCACTGCCCTCAAGGGTACTGCCCTCAATACTTGATACATATGTCCACGTCTTGAGGACACTGCCCTCAAGGGTACTTGCCCTCAATACTTGGTACATATGTCCACGTCTTGAGGGCGGTGATGATCTGAACAGAAAGAGGAACATAAAATAATAAGAAATAGATTTTCTGGATTCTTTCGAAACCTTAATAAGTTCTCATTTTTTTAAATAAAAATAAACATTAAAATATACATGCTTTATGCAATCGATTTTTATTCTTTTAAAAAACAAAATGAGAAGTTCTTATTAATAAAGTGTGAAAAGCGATTTAGTTCTTTGATAGAGCTGGTTAAATATTATTTATTATTTTTAATTGATAGTAGATAACAATCAAGTTAAAGCAGAAAGGACGGTCATAGAAAAATACACTTTCTCCAAAGAGATTTTACCTTTATCGATTAATGATGATAGATGGTGATAGAAAATGCATTTTAAAGTATCACCAGTTGTTAAATCAGTTCAAATTTAGATCTAATGGCCAAAATTTGAAAAGAACGTTTTTTTTTCTACATTTGAGTAAATTTTGCCGACAATGGTCTAAATGGCATTATCGTAGAATCAGGGGACATTATGAAACCAAAACTCCCAAAGGATAATTAACTACATAATTAAGTTAACAATCTTTTTTTTTTATTAGTAATAATATATTACAATATTGAAAGAATCATTGCTCATATATGACAAATTATATTCGGCAAGAAGAAGTGTCACGTGATTATGATATTATAGCATCTTTAGCAAAGAGATTGCTTCCAGAAATAGAAACAATTGATTTAAGTTCAAAGCAATCTTTGAAAAAAAGAGGGATGCTAAACTTTGTATTCAGTTTGTAAACCGTTAACCGCTTAAATTCTTAGAATCGAGACTCATTTGCATATTTGAAATTTATTATTATCATACCGTGCAAACTGAACTATTTTTGATATTTTGGTAATTTTTAATTGCATTGCCATTTTTGCGCTTCTGTAACAGTTATGACAGAAATGTGTGTATCTACATTATGCATATAAAGTAGTGTAATATCAAAAATAAAAGACCTACTTCATTTATCGAATTAGTACTCAATTACTTTTTCAATCAGCTTACATAGAACTTTTGCAGTTCTAACGCAGAGCAATTGATATGGGTTGGGTTGTTTTACCTCTGAGCGGCACTTTTTTGCACACCATGGGCTAAATGGCCAGGTCACATGGACCCCGAATGTTCAGAGAAGGTTGGGGGAGGGGACCCACTGGAACAGCTGTTGGGAGACAGATGGTAGCCCCCGTCAAGGCCATCCAGCATGTTCTTTAACGTGCACAGGGTATGGCTCTCCCACACAAGGGGCCACAGCTTAACGTCCCATCCGACGGACGGCGGCCTTTCCAAGCCCATCGGTGTCCTCTACTGACCGTGGGCAGGGCGGGGAATTTTGCGGAGATAAATCTCAGCGCTGACCCAGCTGGGACTCGAACCTGGGAACTACAGATTACGAGCCTGGCGCGCTACCGATTGAGCCTACCCCGCCCCCAATTGATATGAAACGAACTACGAACTGATTACAAAATTCGAAGTTACACGATTTTCAATTTAATGTAATTGTAAGAAGATTGAAGTAATAAGAACTGGTAAATTAAAATCCTTATTCGTGTTAATTAAAGTGATATTTTCAAGAGTAGAAACTAAATGAATGTAAATTTTTTATATTCATTCAAAATATGTAAAAAAGTTTCACATTTGTCAACCCTTCAGGTTATTCTTACGTCACTTAATCACTGATAATCAGGAGATTGCTCTATAAAATTTCGTCATCCTTATTAAAAACAGATGATTTACAAAATATGGAAAACATGTCAGAGAGGACACTGTTGCTTTTATTAATAGAGAAAACTATTACTGAATATCAAGATAATAATAGCTTTCATATAATAAACTAATATAACTTTTCTAAACTAATATAAGTTTTTAATATAACTTTAAGAAGCATCCTGACTTTTTTTTTCCTTTGCTTTCGAAACATTCAGCCATTTAACGCCGTGATAATATATTTGTGTCCTCTTTCAACAAATAAAGTGAAAAAAGGAATGTTTAAAAATCTCAGGTGCGTCAGTAGGGGCGAAAAGACCAATGCGCGCCGTCTAACGTAACAAAAGAATTCGCCTAGGGCGAGTTGTCTCCTCCACTTTGAAACCCATTCAAGGCCACTGCTAAATAACCAGGTCGAAAGGATTCCATGGGCTGAGAATAGGGCGGAGACCAGGGACCCCTTTAAGGCTATCCAGCATGTCCTATCCTACACACGGGGGGACTTGACGTCCTATCCAACGGACAACAGCATCTCCAGTCCATTGATGTCCACTTTCTCATTGAGTGCTGGGTGGGGATTAACAGAGATAAATCTCAACGAGTAACATTTAGATTAAGAAAGAGTACTTAATATAATCTGACAGCAAATGGGGCTATGCATAAAATGCTAGAAGGAGAGCTGTGTACCAATCCGCTTGTAATGAAATTAAAACAGTGATTTTTTAATCAAATTTTGACCATTTTTTTTTCAGACGTGGCTGAAACCCGATTCCTGTCCTGTGTTCTAAGAACACGACAAATCAATAAAGATAAATAGCTTGAAAAAGATAAACATGAAACAGCAATTTCAATATAAAATGAAAAATTACATTTCTAGCCAAGTAATTGAGATATTGAATGAGAAAAGCCTACCTTCGTTATGGAATTTGTTCTTGTTCATGCCTCTTTGGAGGCTCGTACGAGTGCAACTTTATATCTGTTAAAAAAGCAAAAGTTCGTATGAGAATTCAATTCACAAAATGCACATCTATGAACACATGTAAACGCACATATAGAGAAAGATATTTCTATACTAGATTCTGCGAAGAAAATTTGAATTTCTGATTGAATATAAAAATATTTAAATAAGTACCGTTGTTGTCACCCGTTTTCGCCTTCTTCCCTTCACGGGGTACATCTATCCACTTCTTGAGGGCAGTGGTGACGTGCTGACGTGAGGATAGTGATGGGATCTGAACAAAAAGAGGAACAAAATATATTAAAAAATCGGAGATTTACTCGATTTCCTCATAAACCTTAAAATTAGGTTTTCATTTTTCCAAATAAACTTTCTCCAAAGAGATTTTACTCTATGATGAGAGATGATGATGATGATGGAAACTACATTTTAAAGCATCAGCAATTGTTAAATCAGTTCGAAGTCAGATAATATATTGGCCAAAATTTGAAGAGAACTTTTACTTCACATTCTATTAAATTTTTCCCACAATGGGTTAAATAGCGAAGTCACAAGCACTCCTGAGGGAATGTTGGGGAAAGGAATCTGTTATAGCTAGGACTGAAGTTGTTTCTGTAAAAGAATGAAGAGAAAAGGCGCTTTGTTATCATACATTTGAGAAATTTTTCGAAGTGAGGTCCTGTAATCTTGTACTTTACCAGTTATTGTTTATTTTTAGCTTAACCCATTTCATACTTGACTGTGTCATTAATGTCGTATGCCGTGCAGATTTAAACAATGATTTGTAACATTAAGTGAAATATTGTTATAATACATACATCATGCAGTTATTTTTAGTGGTTAATATTTCTTATTATTTGTAGTGCAAATATGTGATATTTATGACATTCTTTTTCTATTCACAATTTCATCACTTGTGCTCTATATCTTGGCACAATTTTCCGGGGATCATTTGACACTAAAAATACATCCATTGATATTGATATCTCAGGGAAGATTCTATATATCGGCATTGTGCCTTTAAATGTCGGGATTGTTTGAAACAATAACTGGACACCATCTATTGATACTGATATCTGTACCATTACACAGGTTGCATGGAGAGGGTTTTATATTTAGACACTGTGCCTTTAATTTTCAGAATTGTCAGGGAATTGTTTAACCTGGAATTGGGCCCATTACACTGGTATTGATATCTGACACCTTCTATAGCACTGCACAGGTGGACGGGGGGAAAGCTCGATACCTGAGAAGTGTGCTTTTAAATTATACATGGATTGTTCGATACGAAAATTTAGCTCGATTCCTTATTATAATCTGATCTCCGTGCTATACGATTAGAGATGTGGCTGGGAGCGCGTGTGGATAGGGGAATTTTTTCGCACTAGAAATGAACTCCATCCTTTGGTACTGACATCTAACTTCCGGGCTATAGCTTTACCCAGCTGGCTTGGTGTAAGTCTATTTCTGACACTATACCTTTTAATTTATCCGGGAATAGTAAACACTAAAAGTGTACCCCATCGTTTGGTATTGATTTATGACCTTCGTGCTTTTTGCTGAAGGGCAGTTTTAAGACAGCCCCCTTCAAAATTTATTGAAGAGCAGCGAAGAAAAAGCTATTATATTCTTAAAGAGCTGCAAGAAACATTATTTATTAAAAAAACAAAAACATACAATTTTAACGAATAATGAATTCCCCCCCCCCCCAAAAAAAAATTATTTTTAAGAAATAAAAAAAAACTATTCTTTTAAAACATATATATATATCTTTAATGGATACTTAAAATATGCACAACATTCCACGCCACAAATTTTCATTTGACCTACAACTTATTACGTTCGACCCTCTTGTTCCAAAGATATAGCAGAACAATCGTTTTAATAATACCCCTTTTTTAGAGGGGGGAATCAGGGAAGTAGATATTTTATAGCCTATCATATTCCTGGCAGCACAAACTTTCGTTTGCACATAAATCAAATTTTGTCCGTCGTGTTCGAAAGATATGGAGGAACAGCTGTTTTGACAAGCACACAATTGGCGTAAGAAAAGCAACAGGAAGACAAAATAAAAATCGTGTTTTGATAACGTAATCCTTCATCGATGTGACTTGACACAGCCGCATTTGGAGGACAGCAATTTCTGGCGTATAACGGAATGTAGTTTTAAAATATTAATTTCTCGTATATCGCAGTATATATTTGAGGGGAAGTAAAAATTAATTCTAGATGCAGCACAGTTATGGATGTAGTTTCTGGATGATGCATCTTCCCGTAGTAATAAAAATCAATATCTCACGTTTAAAGCTTAGAAAGCATTATAATTCTACTAGATGGAAAAGTGGGACAAAGTCTTTAAAAACAAACTAATCAATTATATGAGTTTGTGTGGAGAGATTCACTACGTTTACTACCAAGTAATATAATCATTTTTAAGATTTGAAACTGTAATGTAAACAAGAACTCAAGAAAAATTCAAATATTTAACCTTATTTTGACGATTTTTCATAAACTTTTTATTAATGATAAAGAACCAATGACTTTCATATATATGTGTGTCAGATAGAGCCACTTAAATAAAAATAAATGAAAAACATTCATAAATAATTTTTGTTACATTAGGAATATATAACATGCCCTTTTAGAACCATTATTTTCGAGTGGCCATTTTTAAATGACCATTTTTAAAAATTTCTGATTAAAAATATTAAAGATATCATTCCGATGTTCTTATGAAGACTATTCTCACATATACTTTTCTATAGAATCCGCTAAAGGTCACTTGACACACTCTGCCTGATTTGAAATTGAATTGTGCCATTATTTTTTTATGCTTTGAAGCATAAAAAAGGGACAGAGAAGAATCCTAAAAGGTACTCCTAGCTTTCACAGGCCATCTCATAGAAGGACATGCCCTACTAAGGCCGAAGTCACTGCTGACCACCGCCTCAGTTAGAGCTAGCACAAAGTTTGCTGGAACAATTGCTAGCTTCTTAACAACCACTAGGCCAGTTTAGGCTAGTTGCTAGGTCGAGCAAAAGGTCTAATTAAATATTTAACTAATTTATAAGTAGAATAATGAAAGTAAAATGGCTTTACAGGCTATAAAACTATATATGCTTTAGTAAATGATTGAGCCGTTTAAGACCTGCTCTACATCAAATGAAATTTCATTTACCTGACTACAGAGCCGCTGAAGAGTCCCGAGATGACGTCATCACCGGCTACTTCGTTGAGGGGGACGCCATGGCCCACGATAGGCGTCGGGGTCTTGGCAGCAGCGTCCAGCGTCTTGAAACGCGCGTCATTGGTTGAGACGGCATCAGCTGCGGGGGCCGCGCGGTCCGGAGCATTGATGGGTCTAGAAAGATAATTCCGTTTCAGAATATGCAGAACATTTACATGTTTTTCATCTTAGAACAGAAAAGACAATATGCAGTACATTTACTAGCATGATCAAAATATCTAAGTAACTAAAGTTTGAAAATTATCATTTAGACTTTACTAGATAGAAACAAATATAAAACTCTATATTGAGTAGTTATGTTGTGATAAAAGACAGCATGCCTCACAGCTTGAGCAAAAGACCTAACTAAATATTTAACTAACGTTTGAGAAATAAATTTAACAGCTGTAATAAAAGACAGCACGCAGTACATTTATTAGCGTGAGCAAAAAATCTAGGCAACTAAAGTTTGAAAATGACTTTACAGGTTAGAAACAAATATAAAACTCTATATTGAACAGTTATGTTGTGATAAAAGACAGCATGCGCCACAGTTTGAGCAAAAAGACCTAACTAACTATTTAACTAACGTTTGAGAAAAAAAATTTTTTTTCTTTTTTAACAGTTGTAATAAAAGACAGCACGCGGTACATTTACTAGCGTAAGCAAAAAATCTAAGTAACTAAAGTTAGCATTTACAATAAAATGACTTTACAGGTTAGAAAACTCGATGTACGTTAATAAATAGCTGAGTTTCTTAAGGACAGCGTTAAATAAAATTTCATTTACCTAGTTGCCGTTGAAGGGAGCGCGTCAGGCCGGACGACAGCGGGTGGTCTCATCTCCACTGCTGCTTTTGCTGCGGCGGCTGCCCTACGTCTGTGGGTCAGCGACAACCTCATAGTCCTCTGCCGTAAATCCTGACTTGTCTTTTGTTGCATGCAGACGCGCTTCGCAGCCCTGTCCTCGGACTGTGAAGGTCTTTTAATCGCCTCATCAAGGAGCTTCACGGATTTTAGGAGGTTTTCGAAATGCTCCATATCCGTAGTTTTCCTAGATAGATAAATACGGTCTCAGAATATGCAGCACATTTACTAGCGTGATCAAAATATCTAAGTAACTAAAGTTTGAAAATTAAGATTTACAATAAAACTCTATGTTGATCAGTTTGTTACCCCGAGCAAAAGATCTAATTAAATATTTAACTAAAGTTTGAGAAAAAATTTAACAGTTTGCTAACCTGAGCAAAAGATCTAATTAAATATTTCACTAAAGTTTGAGAAACAATTTAACAGTTTGCTAACCCTGGGCAAAAGATCTAATTAAATATTTCACTAAAGTTTGAGAAACAATTTAACAGTTTGCTAACCTGGGCAAAAGATCTAATTAAATATTTCACTAAAGTTTGAGAAACAATTTAACAGTCTGCTAACCTGAGCAAAAGATCTAATTAAATATTTCACTAAAGTTTGAGAAACAATTTAACAGTTTGCTAACCTGAGCAAAAGATCTAATTAAATATTTAACTAATTTATAAGTAGAATAAAGTAAGTAAAATGACTTTTACTGGATAGAAACAAATATAATATTCTATGTACGTCAGTAAATGATTGTGTCTTAAGGACAACATAGCATTAAATAAAGTTTTATTTACCTGTTAGCTGTTGATGATCCAGCAGGAACTTGCTCAGTAGACATCTTGGGATAGTCAGCAGCGTTGATAACTCAGTAGAGAAGCTAGCAATGGAATGTCCTTGGGCTGACTTGACCCCGTATATATACACCCCCAAATCCCACTATCTAATACGTGTCACAACAAGATCAGAATAACGTGGACTGTCCAGCGAGTGACACGTCACTTACCCTTAGAGAGCAACAATCACAGGACACTCAACCCTAGGGCGATTGCATCATTTGTCACGAGATGTTTCGTTGCTACCTGACACGTATGTGCATGATGAAACCTCCGAGTTTGAAATTTTTCCATTGCCGGTTGGTTCTTGTTCAAGAACAGAGTGAAGGTAGCGCGTTCGACTCTCGTTGGCCGGAGAGAAGTTTTTTTTTTTCGATAAAACGCCTCTACAGAAAACTGACTGTTTTTAATAAAGGTAAGGGAATTTTGATGAGTGTTTAATTACTAGGGAGTTTAATAGCAGGGAATTTTAATTATAAAGGAATCGTTTAGTCGTCCTGGCTAAATGAATAGCAAAGAGTTTTAATTACTAAGGAATAAATACAACTCTGTGAGTTGATTTACAATTTGAGATCTACATTCAAAAGAATTCAGTGCTAGTGTTGGCTTTGATGTAAGAAATACATAGAAAAAGCTAGGTTAATATTTGAAATGCCTGACCCACATCAAGGCCACAGCAAGTACACGGTATAGTCTGGGAACCCAAGACAGTCGGACGGAATCCACAGAGCGAGGGACGATTTTTTTTTTTCCGGTGAAACATATCTACAGAAAAACTGATTTTTATTTCGACCGTGATTTTAATAAAGGTGAGGAATATTTTGACGAGTGTTTAATTACTAGGGAGTTGATTAACGGAGTTTGAAAATTTTTCCACTGCAGACGTGTGTTCTAAAAGCAGATTTAACATGCCATCCCTACGAATAATTTAAACCATTATTAATTTCACCCTATGGTATTTTCTATGGAAGCAGTAAGAGTAAAATGAGTTTCAACTGTAGGATGATTTTTAATAGAGGTAAGGGAATTTTGATGAGTGTTTAATTACTAAGGAATTTTGTATCATCCTTTTCTGTACAATTATTCTAAGACCAGTCAATCGTTCCATGCAATTATTCTGAGACTTGCATCAGCCGAGTGAAGGAGTGGGGGGCCTTAAAATGGTCAACCAGAGGGTTTTTCATAAGGGGGAGGGCTTAAAATATAGGTCAACCATTGGGACAAAATAAAGAAAAATCGGGAATTAGAGTTAAAATAAGGAGGTTTTTCCGAAAATAGTACTCTTCATTGTCAACAGAAGGCATCAGGGTTTTTTCATAAGGGGGAAGAAATTTTTAATAGGGGGGAGTAATTTTTAATAGGAGGGGGAAATCAAAGAATTAAAATAAGGGTTTTTGGAGAATTAGTGTTCCTCACAGGCACCAGATGGCGCCAGGGGTTTTTCATAAGGGGGAGGAATTTTTTTTTATAAAGGGGGAAATCAAAAATCGAAGAATTAGAATAAAAATAGGGGTTTTTTGGGAAAATAGTACTTCTCACTGTCAACAGGTGGCGCCACTGAGGGGAAAGGGGGTGAAAGGGGGAGGAATTATTAATAAAGGTCGGTTACGTAATGATTATGTAATGATTACGTCATGTTGCGTCATAGGGGCGCGGTCGGCGACGTCATAGGGGCGTGGTCGGTGACGTCATAAGGGCGTGGTCAGTGACGTCATAGGGGGGAAAGCACTAGTGGGGGATCGGTGGGGTGTGATGATACTACTGACGTAGTCCACAGACCGATATCTGTTTTGTGTTCTCAGATCACACGACAAATCAGAAAGTCTAATTTACTTGAGAAAGATAGACATGAAACCGCAATTTCAATACAAAATGAAAAATTACACATCTAGCCAAATAATTGATATATTGAATGAGAAAAGTCTACCTTCGTCAGGGGGAAATTGTGCTCGTGCTTCATTGACATCAGCCTCTTTGGAGGCTCGTACGGGTGCAACTTTATATCTGGAAAGAAAACGAAAGTTCGTATGAGAATTCAATTCACAAAATGCACATGTATGAACACATGTACACGCATATATAGAGAAAGATATTTCTAAACTAAATTCAACAAAGACAATTTCAATTTCTGATTGAATATAAAAATATTTAAATAAGCACCGTTGTTGTCACCCGTTTTCGCCTTCTTCCCTTCACGGGGCACATCTGTAAGAGTACTCTGTCCAGGTCCAGGTCTTCATGGGGTACATCTGTCCAGGTCCAGGTCTTCATGGGGTACATCTGTCCAGGTCCAGGTCTTCATGGGGTACATCTGTCCAGGTCCAGGTCTTCATGGGGTACATCTGTTCAGGTCCAGGTCTTCATGGGGTACATCTGTCCAGGTCCAGGTCTTCATGGGGTACATCTGTCCAGGTCCAGGTCTTCATGGGGTACATCTGTCCAGGTCCAGGTCTTCATGGGGTACATCTGTCCAGGTCCAGGTCTTCATGGGGTACATCTGTCCAGGTCCAGGTCTTCATGGGGTACATCTGTTCAGGTCCAGGTCTTCATGGGGTACATCTGTCCAGGTCCAGGTCTTCATGGGGTACATCTGTCCAGGTCCAGGTCTTCATGGGGTACATCTGTTCAGGTCCAGGTCTTCATGGGGTACATCTGTCCAGGTCCAGGTCTTCATTGGCACTGCCCTCAAGGGTACTGCCCTCAATACTTGATACATATGTCCACGTCTTGAGGACACTGCCCTCAAGGGTACTTGCCCTCAATACTTGGTACATATGTCCACGTCTTGAGGGCGGTGATGATCTGAACAGAAAGAGGAACATAAAATAATAAGAAATAGATTTTCTGGATTCTTTCGAAACCTTAATAAGTTCTCATTTTTTTAAATAAAAATAAACATTAAAATATACATGCTTTATGCAATCGATTTTTATTCTTTTAAAAAACAAAATGAGAAGTTCTTATTAATAAAGTGTGAAAAGCGATTTAGTTCTTTGATAGAGCTGGTTAAATATTATTTATTATTTTTAATTGATAGTAGATAACAATCAAGTTAAAGCAGAAAGGACGGTCATAGAAAAATACACTTTCTCCAAAGAGATTTTACCTTTATCGATTAATGATGATAGATGGTGATAGAAAATGCATTTTAAAGTATCACCAGTTGTTAAATCAGTTCAAATTTAGATCTAATGGCCAAAATTTGAAAAGAACGTTTTTTTTTCTACATTTGAGTAAATTTTGCCGACAATGGTCTAAATGGCATTATCGTAGAATCAGGGGACATTATGAAACCAAAACTCCCAAAGGATAATTAACTACATAATTAAGTTAACAATCTTTTTTTTTTATTAGTAATAATATATTACAATATTGAAAGAATCATTGCTCATATATGACAAATTATATTCGGCAAGAAGAAGTGTCACGTGATTATGATATTATAGCATCTTTAGCAAAGAGATTGCTTCCAGAAATAGAAACAATTGATTTAAGTTCAAAGCAATCTTTGAAAAAAAGAGGGATGCTAAACTTTGTATTCAGTTTGTAAACCGTTAACCGCTTAAATTCTTAGAATCGAGACTCATTTGCATATTTGAAATTTATTATTATCATACCGTGCAAACTGAACTATTTTTGATATTTTGGTAATTTTTAATTGCATTGCCATTTTTGCGCTTCTGTAACAGTTATGACAGAAATGTGTGTATCTACATTATGCATATAAAGTAGTGTAATATCAAAAATAAAAGACCTACTTCATTTATCGAATTAGTACTCAATTACTTTTTCAATCAGCTTACATAGAACTTTTGCAGTTCTAACGCAGAGCAATTGATATGGGTTGGGTTGTTTTACCTCTGAGCGGCACTTTTTTGCACACCATGGGCTAAATGGCCAGGTCACATGGACCCCGAATGTTCAGAGAAGGTTGGGGGAGGGGACCCACTGGAACAGCTGTTGGGAGACAGATGGTAGCCCCCGTCAAGGCCATCCAGCATGTTCTTTAACGTGCACAGGGTATGGCTCTCCCACACAAGGGGCCACAGCTTAACGTCCCATCCGACGGACGGCGGCCTTTCCAAGCCCATCGGTGTCCTCTACTGACCGTGGGCAGGGCGGGGAATTTTGCGGAGATAAATCTCAGCGCTGACCCAGCTGGGACTCGAACCTGGGAACTACAGATTACGAGCCTGGCGCGCTACCGATTGAGCCTACCCCGCCCCCAATTGATATGAAACGAACTACGAACTGATTACAAAATTCGAAGTTACACGATTTTCAATTTAATGTAATTGTAAGAAGATTGAAGTAATAAGAACTGGTAAATTAAAATCCTTATTCGTGTTAATTAAAGTGATATTTTCAAGAGTAGAAACTAAATGAATGTAAATTTTTTATATTCATTCAAAATATGTAAAAAAGTTTCACATTTGTCAACCCTTCAGGTTATTCTTACGTCACTTAATCACTGATAATCAGGAGATTGCTCTATAAAATTTCGTCATCCTTATTAAAAACAGATGATTTACAAAATATGGAAAACATGTCAGAGAGGACACTGTTGCTTTTATTAATAGAGAAAACTATTACTGAATATCAAGATAATAATAGCTTTCATATAATAAACTAATATAACTTTTCTAAACTAATATAAGTTTTTAATATAACTTTAAGAAGCATCCTGACTTTTTTTTTCCTTTGCTTTCGAAACATTCAGCCATTTAACGCCGTGATAATATATTTGTGTCCTCTTTCAACAAATAAAGTGAAAAAAGGAATGTTTAAAAATCTCAGGTGCGTCAGTAGGGGCGAAAAGACCAATGCGCGCCGTCTAACGTAACAAAAGAATTCGCCTAGGGCGAGTTGTCTCCTCCACTTTGAAACCCATTCAAGGCCACTGCTAAATAACCAGGTCGAAAGGATTCCATGGGCTGAGAATAGGGCGGAGACCAGGGACCCCTTTAAGGCTATCCAGCATGTCCTATCCTACACACGGGGGGACTTGACGTCCTATCCAACGGACAACAGCATCTCCAGTCCATTGATGTCCACTTTCTCATTGAGTGCTGGGTGGGGATTAACAGAGATAAATCTCAACGAGTAACATTTAGATTAAGAAAGAGTACTTAATATAATCTGACAGCAAATGGGGCTATGCATAAAATGCTAGAAGGAGAGCTGTGTACCAATCCGCTTGTAATGAAATTAAAACAGTGATTTTTTAATCAAATTTTGACCATTTTTTTTTCAGACGTGGCTGAAACCCGATTCCTGTCCTGTGTTCTAAGAACACGACAAATCAATAAAGATAAATAGCTTGAAAAAGATAAACATGAAACAGCAATTTCAATATAAAATGAAAAATTACATTTCTAGCCAAGTAATTGAGATATTGAATGAGAAAAGCCTACCTTCGTTATGGAATTTGTTCTTGTTCATGCCTCTTTGGAGGCTCGTACGAGTGCAACTTTATATCTGTTAAAAAAGCAAAAGTTCGTATGAGAATTCAATTCACAAAATGCACATCTATGAACACATGTAAACGCACATATAGAGAAAGATATTTCTATACTAGATTCTGCGAAGAAAATTTGAATTTCTGATTGAATATAAAAATATTTAAATAAGTACCGTTGTTGTCACCCGTTTTCGCCTTCTTCCCTTCACGGGGTACATCTATCCACTTCTTGAGGGCAGTGGTGACGTGCTGACGTGAGGATAGTGATGGGATCTGAACAAAAAGAGGAACAAAATATATTAAAAAATCGGAGATTTACTCGATTTCCTCATAAACCTTAAAATTAGGTTTTCATTTTTCCAAATAAACTTTCTCCAAAGAGATTTTACTCTATGATGAGAGATGATGATGATGATGGAAACTACATTTTAAAGCATCAGCAATTGTTAAATCAGTTCGAAGTCAGATAATATATTGGCCAAAATTTGAAGAGAACTTTTACTTCACATTCTATTAAATTTTTCCCACAATGGGTTAAATAGCGAAGTCACAAGCACTCCTGAGGGAATGTTGGGGAAAGGAATCTGTTATAGCTAGGACTGAAGTTGTTTCTGTAAAAGAATGAAGAGAAAAGGCGCTTTGTTATCATACATTTGAGAAATTTTTCGAAGTGAGGTCCTGTAATCTTGTACTTTACCAGTTATTGTTTATTTTTAGCTTAACCCATTTCATACTTGACTGTGTCATTAATGTCGTATGCCGTGCAGATTTAAACAATGATTTGTAACATTAAGTGAAATATTGTTATAATACATACATCATGCAGTTATTTTTAGTGGTTAATATTTCTTATTATTTGTAGTGCAAATATGTGATATTTATGACATTCTTTTTCTATTCACAATTTCATCACTTGTGCTCTATATCTTGGCACAATTTTCCGGGGATCATTTGACACTAAAAATACATCCATTGATATTGATATCTCAGGGAAGATTCTATATATCGGCATTGTGCCTTTAAATGTCGGGATTGTTTGAAACAATAACTGGACACCATCTATTGATACTGATATCTGTACCATTACACAGGTTGCATGGAGAGGGTTTTATATTTAGACACTGTGCCTTTAATTTTCAGAATTGTCAGGGAATTGTTTAACCTGGAATTGGGCCCATTACACTGGTATTGATATCTGACACCTTCTATAGCACTGCACAGGTGGACGGGGGGAAAGCTCGATACCTGAGAAGTGTGCTTTTAAATTATACATGGATTGTTCGATACGAAAATTTAGCTCGATTCCTTATTATAATCTGATCTCCGTGCTATACGATTAGAGATGTGGCTGGGAGCGCGTGTGGATAGGGGAATTTTTTCGCACTAGAAATGAACTCCATCCTTTGGTACTGACATCTAACTTCCGGGCTATAGCTTTACCCAGCTGGCTTGGTGTAAGTCTATTTCTGACACTATACCTTTTAATTTATCCGGGAATAGTAAACACTAAAAGTGTACCCCATCGTTTGGTATTGATTTATGACCTTCGTGCTTTTTGCTGAAGGGCAGTTTTAAGACAGCCCCCTTCAAAATTTATTGAAGAGCAGCGAAGAAAAAGCTATTATATTCTTAAAGAGCTGCAAGAAACATTATTTATTAAAAAAACAAAAACATACAATTTTAACGAATAATGAATTCCCCCCCCCCCCAAAAAAAAATTATTTTTAAGAAATAAAAAAAAACTATTCTTTTAAAACATATATATATATCTTTAATGGATACTTAAAATATGCACAACATTCCACGCCACAAATTTTCATTTGACCTACAACTTATTACGTTCGACCCTCTTGTTCCAAAGATATAGCAGAACAATCGTTTTAATAATACCCCTTTTTTAGAGGGGGGAATCAGGGAAGTAGATATTTTATAGCCTATCATATTCCTGGCAGCACAAACTTTCGTTTGCACATAAATCAAATTTTGTCCGTCGTGTTCGAAAGATATGGAGGAACAGCTGTTTTGACAAGCACACAATTGGCGTAAGAAAAGCAACAGGAAGACAAAATAAAAATCGTGTTTTGATAACGTAATCCTTCATCGATGTGACTTGACACAGCCGCATTTGGAGGACAGCAATTTCTGGCGTATAACGGAATGTAGTTTTAAAATATTAATTTCTCGTATATCGCAGTATATATTTGAGGGGAAGTAAAAATTAATTCTAGATGCAGCACAGTTATGGATGTAGTTTCTGGATGATGCATCTTCCCGTAGTAATAAAAATCAATATCTCACGTTTAAAGCTTAGAAAGCATTATAATTCTACTAGATGGAAAAGTGGGACAAAGTCTTTAAAAACAAACTAATCAATTATATGAGTTTGTGTGGAGAGATTCACTACGTTTACTACCAAGTAATATAATCATTTTTAAGATTTGAAACTGTAATGTAAACAAGAACTCAAGAAAAATTCAAATATTTAACCTTATTTTGACGATTTTTCATAAACTTTTTATTAATGATAAAGAACCAATGACTTTCATATATATGTGTGTCAGATAGAGCCACTTAAATAAAAATAAATGAAAAACATTCATAAATAATTTTTGTTACATTAGGAATATATAACATGCCCTTTTAGAACCATTATTTTCGAGTGGCCATTTTTAAATGACCATTTTTAAAAATTTCTGATTAAAAATATTAAAGATATCATTCCGATGTTCTTATGAAGACTATTCTCACATATACTTTTCTATAGAATCCGCTAAAGGTCACTTGACACACTCTGCCTGATTTGAAATTGAATTGTGCCATTATTTTTTTATGCTTTGAAGCATAAAAAAGGGACAGAGAAGAATCCTAAAAGGTACTCCTAGCTTTCACAGGCCATCTCATAGAAGGACATGCCCTACTAAGGCCGAAGTCACTGCTGACCACCGCCTCAGTTAGAGCTAGCACAAAGTTTGCTGGAACAATTGCTAGCTTCTTAACAACCACTAGGCCAGTTTAGGCTATGCTCTTGGATAATAATAATTGATAGGGTTGTTTGTTTTGTTTGTTGTTTTACCTCTGAGCTGCACTTTTTTGCGCACCATGGGCTAAATGGCCAGGTCACATGGATCCCGAAGGCTCAGAGAAGGTTGGGGGAGGGGACCCACTGGAACAGCTGTTGGGAGACAGATGGTAGCCTCCCGTCAAGGCCATCCAGCGTGTTCTTTAACGTGCACAGGGTATGGCTCTCCCGCACACGGGGCCACGGCTTAACGTCCCATCCGACGGACGGTGGCCTTTCCAAGCCCGTCGGTGTCCCCTACTGACTGTGGGCAGGGCAGGGAATTTTGCGGAGATAAATCTCAACGCTGACCCAGCTGGGACTCGAACCTGGGAGCTACAGATTACGAGCCTGGCGCGCTACCGACTGAGCCACCCCCGCCCCTAATTGATAGGGGGTGCAATATAACGAACAAATAAGTTCAACTTTATTACATTTTACTTATCATGTTTATGGGTACAAAATAATCAATAAAAAAATTCAAATATTGATATAAAATTAATTTTAACATTAAAACTCAGTTGGTTTGTCGAAACATAATGTGAAAAGATGCCACTCTTTTCCCTAAAACGAATTGCTGAACATCCAACGAGCGACTTCGATGACGTTGCATGATATGATTCAAATTTTCGTCTTCTTATTAAAAAAAACTGTTCACTTCAGTAAAGCCAGATTCAAAAAAGAAATATTTTTGTATTTTCGAATTTTCACATTGCAGGATAAAATTGTAGAACCGGATATGCCCATGACTGATCTGAACGATGAGCCCTAATGATACAATTGTTCCCATAGCAACAATTCATTTGCTGTTTGCTTCGGGGAAATCATTGGTCACTTTATTATATTTCGTTAGTAACATGCGATATAGTTACGCTTATTACTACAGATAATATTATATTAAATATGAAGAACGTTACTTCTTTTAACGATACAAGAACCAATAACAATATTCACACAATGTCACACAATTCTGGCAAAAAATCGTTAATCACTTTCGATTTATGAAGCAATAAAATTCTTCACAATGGAATATGTGTTTATTACAAAAATAATAGACACAAGAACATAGTATGCACAAAAATGACATTACGTATAGAATAAAATACACAATATTGTCTTGCAAGTACACTTTACATAAAAAACAGTGGATAAAAACAGTATATTTCACATTCTTACATAGAAATCATCTTATAGAGTGAACGAATTCAGTGTTTTGCTTATACACTTTTAAATCCGTATGGATAGCCGTAATTTCTCGTTTTTTGAGTATTGCTTTTACACAGACGTTTTTAACTTGTGAGACCTGATTATTCACACTTTCACTGAATAGCCACGCCATTTTTCGATACAGAGAGATTGGAATTTGGAATATTCCCCAGAGATAGGAGGATATCCTGTTAGGACTCCTTTATCCTTTGGAAAGCCGGGATTTGCATAATATTAAAGTCAAGATTAGCTTCTAGAAGCACTTTTTCTGCACACATTGAACAGAATTGCCAGGTCATAAGAACCTCAATGGCTCAGAGTTGGGTAGGAGACTCACTGAACAGCTGTTAGGAGACAGATGGGATCCTCCCCTCGAAGCCATCCAGCTGATATCTTTAATGTGCACAGGTTATGGCTCTTCGGCACACGGGGACACAGCTTAATGTCCCATTCAATGGACAGCGGCCTTCCAAGCCCAACGATGTCCCCTTTCTCACTAGGGGCAGGATTGCTGGAACTGGGAACTAAAGATTATTAACCTAGCACACTACTGACGAAATCAATCCTGTCCCTTTATGTGGGAGGGTTTATTAGGCCCTCTCATATAAGCGAAATAGGCCGACAAGTTAAATGGGTCTGACAAGTTATAAATGAAATGAAAAAGCTGAAAAAATACAAATAAAACAATGAAAAACAAAACTTAGAGCTGCGTTAGTTGTTTGGGGACTTCGAAAAGAAACACGGGAATTCGTAGATTTGTTCACTAATTTGATACTGAGTTGAACTCTTGGAGCTCACTGAGCATGAGTCGTTTAATGTCTTCCCACCTAGTTCTAAAATAATATTACTAAAAATAAAAAGATAATGTCGTACTTACCTCATTCCTTAATGGACTTACCTTATTCCCAGAGGCGGGGGTTGGATCTGTCGTTAGCACACCAAGCTCGTAATGTGCAGTCCCCAGGTTCGAATCTCAGACGTGCCTGCATTGAGAAGTTTCTCCAGTTAACTCCACGCCGTCATTGGGTTTATAAAGGAGGCCACCAGGCAGATGGGACCTGAAGCCGTTGCAGGAGAGTCATACCCTGTGCACGTTAAAGAACATAATCAATGATTTTGAAGGGAAACTACCATCTGTATCCTAATTGGTGTCCAGTTGATTCCCTCTCTTCCCCCAACCTGCTCTGATCCTTGGGCTCTTTGTGACCTGGCTATTTATTCAAAGTGCCCCTCAAAGTTAAAACAATCCATCTTCACAAAATATGAGTCCAGTAGCGAAACGTCAGTTGCAACTGGGGAGATTGAATTCAGTTCTTCAACAAGTCGCAATGATCATCATTGGTAAGTGACATATCAGTAATCTGCCAATCGACTGATGATCGATGACGACAGAATTGTGGAAACTTCAACTACGCAATCTCATAGTCTCCCCAGTTCTCACTGACATCATGCCATTGGTTTTATTACAGCAGATTTATAATAAATCCTAAAAATGTGACTATTTGATTAGCCAGTATCACTTTTAACAATCATCTACTGGCGAAAATAGAACTCTAACATAGCGTTTGTTTTTTTATCGTAACAACTGGTTGTTGGGGGAGCAAATTACTGGCTTGAAATGGGAATGAATCAGAACGCGGTTCCTATGTATTTTTTATTTCTTAAAAGTATTTTTCGTACATTGCTGGTTTTGCTGCTTGCGTATTCGACAATTTGAGGAAAAGCCGTCGTCAGGCGGATAGTTAAGCGGTATTTAACAGTCTTCGAATAAATTTTCAGCAGCATTAGCTTAAAATAATCATCGACTCTTGAATCAGATTTCACATTAGCTACATCTATTCTGCTATTTTTCTATCTGAATAAGAATTCCCAAATCTTAAGCGCTGGCAGCACCAGATTCGGTATCAGTTTCCGCTATTATTACTTATTATAACGATACAAGTGTTTTTGCCCTATCAAATAGAACACATTAGGGTGGGCCGAAAAAATTCAAAAAATTTTTTTCAAGTCGTAATTCCGTGGAAAGGTTGCGAATTGGGGAGACTAAAAAGGGGTTAAAAAAGAAATAAAATCGGTTTTTATCTTCCGGTCGCGATGTGCTCTAAATTTTGCAGAAATGTGGAAAAATTCACATTTTTACGATAATTTTTAACATTTTTAAATTAGCCTCTTCCCGAATGTAATAGCTCCAATTCTTATGAATTAGAACCACAGAAAATAATGTTTAAATATTATTTAAATCCATCAACATCTTCCGGTCGCGCATTGCCTTCAAAGTTAATGAAATTTTGAAAAACATTTACAAATAAAGGTAGATCACAGTTCAAGGGAAAAAAACACTAACAACTTACATGTTCTTTATTGAATACAAGTTTAAATGTTTAAAAACAAATTATTTAAGACCATTAGTAATATTTATAAACAGATTTTTTTATTGAAAAAACTAAGTTTATGTATGAAGAGTCGTAAGTCCAAGAAACTCATGTTGAACAATTGAACATCTCCGTTTTCACTCATTCTTAGCTGAAGGTACTTTGAAATCTGATTTATGGGCGAAGTTAGGCATGGTTGACCTTGACAGCAGAGTCGTTCTGATAAAACCATCCCTAGACTCAGCTCCGCAAACTTTTCCTGAGGCTTCTGTCACGAGTTTCACACATCGTTCAACTGCCTGTGGTGTGAACTGGGAATGTCTTGAATGTTATATCCCAATTAGGGACTGAGTCACTTTGAATATGTGATTTAATCTCATCGTCACTGACATCTTTTAATAATGGGAGAAAAGATAAATCACAGTCCATCCAGTTAATTATTTCCGAGTAGTCTTGAGTCTTGAAATTGAGTTTTGGCGGCATGAATGTTCTGATAGTTGTTCTCTTTTGATCTAACTGTCTCGCCTTTAGAATTCGTCGAAGTCCGAGCTCTCTTATGTGTTTTGCATTATCTTGTGTCATGGCTAACATTAAATTCCTGGATGAGCGAAAAAGCCATTTCGTTCGATCACAGGGTCGACAATATTACGTAAATCTTCAGGCAGGTACTTTGAAGATTGTATTGATTGGTACACAAGTTTTGGTCCCTCTGTAAAATATTTACTTGTTTTAAAATATTTACTTGTTTTTACTTATTAAAACAAGTAAAAAAAAGTAAATAAAAGCAAATTAAATTTTTTAACGAATTCTAAAGGCGAGACAGTTAGATCAAAAGAGAACAACTATCAGAACATTCATGCCGCCAAAACTCAATTTCAAGGCTCAAGACTACTCGGAAATAATTAACTGGATGGACTGTGATTTATCTTCTCTCCCATTATTAAAAGATATCAGTGACGATGAGATTAAATCACATATTCAAAGTGACTCAGTCCCTAATTGGGATATAACATTCAAGACATTCCCAGTTCACACACAGGCAGTTGAACGATGTGTGAAACTCGTGATAGAAGCCTCAGGAAAAGTTGCGGAGCTGAGTCTAGGGATGGTTTTATCAGAACGACTCTGCTGTCAAGGTCAACCATGCCTAACTTCGCCCATAAATCAGATTTCAAAGTACCTTCAGCTAAGAATGAGTGAAAACGGAGATGTTCAATTGTTCAACATGAGTTTCTTGGACTTACGACTCTTCATACATAAACTTAGTTTTTTCAATAAAAAAATCTGTTTATAAATATTACTAATGGTCTAAAATAATTTGTTTTTAAACATTTAAACATGTATTCAATAAAGAATCTACCTTTATTTGTAAATGTTTTTCAAAATTTCATTAACTTTGAAGGCAATGCGCGACCGGAAGATGTTGATGGATTTAAATAATATTTAAACATTATTTTCTGTGGTTCTAATACATAAGAATTGGACCTATTACATTCGGGAAGAGGCTAATTTAAAAATGTTAAAAATTATCGTAAAAATGTGAATTTTTCCAGATTTCTGCAAAATTTAGAGCACATGCGCGACCGGAAGATATAAACAGATTTTATTTCTTTTTTAACCCCTTTTTAGTCTTCCCAATTCGCAACCTTTCCGCGGTATTATGACTTGAATAAAAAATTTTGAATTTTTTCGGCCCACCCTACTCCACATCCCCTAAAAATGTTTTATTGGTAATCTATCTGTTAAGCGGTAGCAGATAGGGCCAACAAATTCGGAATAAAGCGTGACGGAGGCTGATTCAGTCGGTAGCGCGCCAGTTTCGTAATCTGTAGTTCTGAGGTTCGAGTCCCAAGTGTGCTGGAGTTGTGATTTTATCTGCTACGTCGTTGCCCTCAGTGAGAAAGGGGACACAATGGGCTTGTGCACTTAAAGTAACGCTCTGGGTGACCTTGATAGGGGACTTCCATCTGTCTCTTAACAGATGCCCAGTGGGGCTCAGAGAAAGTTCCCCCAACCGATTGGGTACTTGCGATCTGGCCATTCAGCACATTGCGTACAAAAAATGTGCAGTCAGAGGAAAGATAACACAGTTTGGGTTGGGTAGTTTTACCTCTGAGCGGCACTTTTTTGCACACCATAGGCTAAATGGCCAGGTCACATGGACCCCGAAGGCTCAGAGAAGGTTGGGGGAGGGGACCCATTGGAAGAGCTGTTGGGAGACAGATGGTATCCTCCCGTCAAGGCCATCCAGCGTGTTCTTTAACGTGCACAGGGTATGGCTCTCCCGCACACGGGGCCACGGCTTAACGTCCCATCCGACGGACGGCGGCCTTTCCAAGCCCATCGGTGTCCCCTACTGACCGTGGGCAGGGCGGGGAATTTTGCGGAGATAAATCTCAACGCTGACCCAGCTGGGACTCGAACCTGGGAACTACAGATTACGAGCCTGACGCACTACCGACTGAGCCACCCCCGCCCCAAAAGATAACACAACGGTATGCAGCTTCCTCTTTTCATAAGCTAAAGAAGCTAAATATTTTTGCTCAACAATTTCTTTCTTTCCTCCTAACAAAATGTCTTCAAAAAAACATCATGGATGTTAAACCGTGGCACCATGAATAAGAGAAACCTGTGCATGCTAAAGTAACACTCTCGATGGTCTTGACGGAGTCCTCCTAAACGATAAGAGTTAAGGCATCAAAACGCGCTATGCCGCTCCATTCCATAGTAGCTTTAAGTATCGTAATGGTTGGATTCGGGTTCAATCCGAGTTTATTCCTCCCCTATGAATAAACTGGGGGGATGAATTTCGCCAAAACTGTCGGAGACCGTGTGGAGTTGGTACTTATAATCATCTTACCGAAATTTAAGAAGTATTATACAGTCGCTCAAAAAATATCCGAACACTATGGTTGATTACAGAATTCAGAAAAATATCTGGCAACGATTTTTTTTAGAAATTAGTGATCTGGCAACCTTCGTGTCACGTGATTACAGAATTCAGGAAAAATATCTGGAGCGTGTACAGCAACTGTACACGCCCCAGTTACCGTTCACAGCAAACTGGAGCGTGTGCAGTTACTGCACACGCTCCAGTTTGCTGTGAATGGTAACTGCACACGCTCAATATTTTCCTGAGTGAGCCCACACGATCTAGTATCAAAATAATATGATCACCTGCAGTCGCTCAAAAAATATCCGAACACTATGGTTGATTACAGAATTCAGAAAAATATCTGGCAACGTTTTTTTTTAGAAATGAGTGATCTGGCAACTTTCGTGTCACGTGATTACAGAATTCAGGAAAAATATTTGGAGCATGTACAGCAACTGTACACGCTCCAGTTACCGTTCACAGCAAACTGGAGCGTGTGCAGTTACTACACACGCTCCAGTTTGCTGTGAACGGTAACTGCACACGCTCAATATTTCCGTGAGTGAGCCCACACGATCTAGTATCAAAATAATATGACCACCTACAGTCGCTCAAAAAAATATCCGAACACTATGGTTGATTACAGAATTAAAAAAATATCTGACAACGTTTTTTTTTTAGAAATTAGTGATCTGGCAACCTTCGTGTCACGTGACACGCCACCAAATTTCCTTTTATCTACAGATCCATCTGAAACTTCTCTGCACATCCTTTGAGAACCATGAGCTAAAGTATGTGAGACTTCACTCTCCACGTCGTAAGCTTTCATTTCGCATAAAACGCTTACGAATGATTCGCCTCTACCAATAAAATTGGGGCGGGGGTGGCTCAATCGGTAGCGCGCCAGGCTCGTAATCTGCAGTTCCCATGTTCGAGTCCCAGCTGGGTCAGCGTTGAGATTTATCTCCGCAAAATTCCCCGCCCTGCCCACGGTCAGTAGGGGATACCGATGGGCTTGGAAAGGCCGCCGTCCGTCCGATGGGACGTTAAGCCGTGGCACCATGTGCGGGAGAGCCATACCCTGTGCACGTTAAAGAACACGCTGAATGGCCTTGACGGGAGGCTACCATCTGTCTCCCAACAGCTGTTCCAGTGGGTTTCCTCCCCCAACCTTCTCTGAGCCTTCGGGGTCCATGTGACCTGGCCATTTAGCCCATGGTGTGCAAAAAAGTGCCGCTCAGAGGTAAAACAACCCAATCCAACCAATAAAATTTCACATCCCCCCCCGCTTATTTCAGGGGAAGGAAGAAGTGAACGTATTTTGAGGTACCAAACGATAGTCTCCACGTCAGAAGTTTCTAATCCCCCCCCAAAAAAAACAATATTGTCTCATTAACAAGATGGAATTTTTCAAATCATTTCGTACTCAGCAGAGCTGTTTCATTTCAAGTTGCAGCACCTCGGATACAATTTGTCAGTCGTAGATAATTTTATAACGAAATGAAATTAAATATGGTCAAATTGTGTTATGGTGGTTTGCGTTGTGCAGAAAATTTGTACGTACTAATAATGTAATGTAAAAGGAAAAGAAAAAGCATTATTTATAGGTTAATATTAATAATATTAATGTAATTATTGTTAATATTAACGTAATTGTTATTAATGTAATTTGCTGTAACTGAACATATTTCGAAACATTTGGCAAAAGTAATTGGGCATTTTCATCTGTTGTTAAATGATGAAAAACAGAAAGATGGGAAAAATAATTTAAACACGATTTCCAGATCAAATCTAAGGAAACATCGATTTTTATGAATGTAGGATATAAATCAGATCCATATTTCCCCTGGTTATTACAAATCGAATATATTTATTTACTATTTACTATATTGAACTTCTTGTTAGCCGGCTAAACGAAGGTTGGTTTACCAAGGGTGTAAGCCTTGCACGTCTCCGTCTACTCGGCTAACACATAGATATTATATTAACAGAACACATGATGAGAAATAACTCCTGAGCTAAATTACACTCAAACAATAAGAGAAATTTTATTCCCTACTGAAATCCCAATACATTCATTTATTATTTAATAATCTACCGCTTCTTACCAACGCGAGTCGGTAGCGCGCCAGGCTCGTAATCTGTAGTTCCCAGGTTCGAGTCCCAGCTGGGTCAGCGTTGATATTTATCTCCGCAAAATTCCCCGCCCTGCCCACGGTCAGTAGGGGACACCGATTGGCTTGAAAAGGCCGCCGTCCGTCGGATGGGACGTTAAGCCGTGGCGCCGTGTGTGGGAGAGCCATACCCTGCGCACGTTAAAGAACACGCTGGATGGCCTTGACGGGAGGCTACCATCTGTCTCCCAACAGCTGTTCCAGTGGGTCCCCTCCCCCAACCTTCTCTGAGCCTTCGGGGTCCTTGTGGCCTGGCCATTTAGCCCATGGTGTGCAAAAAAGTGCCGCTCAGATGTAAAACAATCCAATCTTACCAACGCGATTTTACAGATGTCCGCACTTAATGCGGTGCAACCAATCTTCTGGGCGTCCAACGCCCGACAAACAGCAAGGATATTGGCTAAAGAAATAGAACAAGTATGCACTACATATATTCACTACGGCATAGGCACATAAACTCCTGACTAGATAAATGGGATATTGATAATTGGGCCTACCTTGGTTAGCTGAGGATGCCGAGGAAAACGAACGCGAATGCGAAGATTTTGTAGACAATTCTGACTAAGAGAGACATGGATCCTTCTACAACGTTAACGCATATTTCATTGTTTCGTAATGAATTATTCTGTTGCGCACAACAATATTCTAAGACTTGTTTTGTTACGAATAACAACAGTGAAGTCAACGCAATTTGTTATTTACAATGTCTATCTCCGTTGCCAATCGCATGCGCAGAAACTTCGATTGGAGATTGACATGTTTTGGTCTATTTGGGATTTCTTTTATTGAATGCTAGAGTCTCTGATTTCTGGAGACTTCATTAAAAAACATGTAGTACTCAGATCCACACAACTAAGGGATTGTAACCACAACCTTCTCCCCCCCAACATAAAGACACTTGAGTACCCCTAAGGTTGCCAACTGTCCCGCATCATCAATATTTATTCCCTTGCCGTACCAACTGCATACGGGACTCCGCATCGACTGGGTTGGGTTGTTTTACTTCTGAGCGGTACTTTTTTGCACACCATGGGCTAAATGGCCAGGTCACATGGACCCCGAAGTCTCAGAGAAGGTTGGGGGAGGGGACCCACTGGAACAGCTGTAGGTAGACAGATGGTAGCCTCCCGTCAAGGCCATCCAGCGTGTTCTTTAACGTGCACAGGGTATGGCTCTCCCGTACACGGGTGTGCGGGAGCCTGGCGTGCTACCTACGTAGCCCCCCATTTCCCTCCGTTGCGTCAGAATATCCCAGGGTGTATTAATACATAGCTATTAATTGTTTAGTTCACGGTCGGTGTGAACAGCGCCTGTAGGGCGACGCCAGCTTGTACCACATCGTAGTCCAGTGGTGTCTGTTTACCGTCACGTTCTCATGGCAATGATTTTTTTTCTTTAGGAACGCATTTAAAAGAAATCTCGATCAAATCTGTTTGAGCGCATTCTGCCGGGGCTCCGAAAAAAAAATTTTTTTTCAAGTTTAAACGAGTGAAACATTATAATGAGAGCATTCAAGGTTTGTTTAGGAATTGACTCTCATATTGAGACATTTGCATTCATTCTGAATGAAATGAATAATGAATTATTTTGAATGAAACCGAAACAGGAGAAAATTAATTCCTTCTCTAAGAAAAAGAACTCAACTTACTCCTTCCCACCTTCAGAAGAAAGCTAAGAATTTATTCCCTTCACATCAGGTATCGAAGGGTTTTTTCACCATTCTTCTAATTAATGAACAGGTTTTTTTCAATTCCATGAGTGGGTTTTTGTGTTTGTAGAAGAAACTGCCAAAGAAAATATTTTTCTCATTAAAATTTTTGTTACTATAATTTTCAAGTTTTTAAAAAAATTAAAATGCAATGGATAGTTTTATTTATAATTCTTAATTAATTTTGTTATTTGAGAAGGTTTCAAAAAGGGCATTTTTCAAGTTTTTTTTTAATTTGACTGTAATTATAGCTGTGTTCACTTTATATAAATATAAATATATCATGAACATATTTTGCTTATTCTATATTAAAGCACCATCTGTATATCGTTATAATAGCAACATGAAGCATCACTTTACATAATTTTAATTAAAAAAGAACTTCTCCCCATTGCTCGCTAACTGTGAAATTCGTTTATCAAAATGTGTTTTATGATCCCAATGTTTTATGACACGCTAAGCGGACACCCACTGTACCTCACAGCAAGAGCTACATTCGTGCCTTCATTTCAGTAAATGTAAACCTACTTTCAATGGTAACGTAAGTGAAGAGTAACAAGGAAATTCGAGTACGGGTCGGATATTGGTGTTTTTTTTATTTGCTTAATTATTGATATTATTTTTTCAATGTTCGAATCTTCCATTAGTTTGAATTTTTCGATATTTATGAATCAGTCATGTTGCCACAGAATTATTCTCCCCCCCCCCCTCTTTAGCATTTCCCCCAAATTCTATTTACCCTTGATGACCTGGGAAGCTTTAACAGAAATTAATCGAAAGAAATACTTCTCTATCTATTTTTTCAAAAGGACACAAAAAACGATGTCATCACAGTCTTATTCTTGTACTTTCTGACCCATTTCCTTCTGGAATCCATCTCCTGCTACTTCTCATACAATAAAAATCACATTGTTTTTTCCCGTTGAGTTTTGCTTGTTTATTCATCCCGATAACAGGAGCTTGTTATATGTGCTTCTGGGATGTGAGCGTTTCTTGGGATAACAAGATATATTCCTCCCACAGATAAAGATCAAGATGAACATAAAAGGGACTTACTAAGTTGTCTGCTACATCTACGGTACTGATGATATAATGCAAGGCTGACGCACAACTGAAATAAGGAAGGGGGCCAGACACATTCTTATTATAAATCCATTGGCATTGCTCTTCCAGAATCTGTGCTTTCATTACTAAAGTAGTGTAAAGGGTCCAGTGTAAAAAAATGCTTATATTGTTTTTGACCATCTCGTTTTTCACTCATTCTAAAGGGTTGGGTTGTTTTACCTCTGAGCGGCAATTTTTTGCACACCATGGGCTAAATGGCCAGGTCACATGGACCCCGAAGGCTCAGAGAAGGTTGGGGGAGGGGACCCACTGTAACAGCTGTTGGGAGACAGATGGTAGACTCCCGTCAAGGCCATCCAGCGTGTTCTTTAACGTGCACAGGGTATGGCTCTCCCGTACACGGAGCCACGGCTTAACGTCCCATCCGACGGACGGAGGCCTTTCCAAGCCCATCGGTGTCCCCTACTGACCGTGGGCAGGGCGGGGAATTTTGCGGAGATAAATCTCAACGCTGACCCAGCTGGGACTCGAACCTGGGAACTACAGATTACGAGCCTGGCATGCTACCGACTAAGCCACCCCCATTCTAAAGGAGACAATTAAAGGGTTGAAGAAAAATTGAATAAATCTCACCCCCTCACTTTTCAGTATTGCATAATCTCCTGTATGTGATCAGTGCTGTACTTGTATCATACAACTTGTATCATACAACGTCTCTTTTATGCTCAACCTGCATATATATATATCCTGTTATTCTCTGATGGTAGAATAAGTCTTCTTATCTCAAGAAAGTCTTACATCCATATCCATAGATTAACGGTCAAAATTTGCGGTTCTTCAGAATAAGGAATGTGATAGGTAAATATGTACACGGTACCGAAAGTATAGGCACAAAGGAAGTTATCGGAAAATGATATTATGAAACACGGAGTATGTCAAGAAATAGGCCAGAGTTTACATTTTGGACATATATTTTGAATTTCAACGTTTTGGTTTTATTTTTGATATAAATGTACGTTATTACAATGTAAATAACCCAAGATATCTATAGAGATTATTTTTATTTTGGTGTTCATGCAAACAGAAAATAAAACATTTAGGAGTTAGGTTAAGCTATGAAAGTAGTAAGGCTTGATTTCAATTATATTTTGGAGGAACTGTTTCAGTTTTTCTTTATATGAGGAATATTCACAAATGTAATGTCTGATAACAGATGATAAGGAATTAAATAACTTAGGTGCAAGATATAAATAGTGTTTGTGAAGTATTTCTTTTTTTTCCCTTGGGAACCACGTACGTCATTTCTTCATTTCGCAAACAATAATTATAAGTTTTCATTTGAAACTCAGAATTATGTTTATAAATTTGCCAGATATTTTTTCTGAATTCTGTAATCAGCCACAGTGTTCGGATACTTTTTTGAGCGACTGTAGGTGGTCATATTATTTTGATACTAGATCGTGTGGGCTCACTCACGGAAATATTGAGCGTGTGCAGTTACCGTTCACAGCAAACTGGAGCGTGTGCAGTAACTGCACACGCTCCAGTTTGCTGTGAACGGTAACTGTAGCGTGTACAGCAACTGTACACGCTCCAGATATTTTTCCTGAATTCTGTAATCACGTGACTCGAAGGTTGCCAGATTGCTAATTTCTAAAAAAAATCGTTGCCAGATATTTTTTCTGAATTCTGTAATCACGTGACACGAAGGTTGCCAGATCGCTGATTTCTAAAAAAAAAAAATCGTTGCCAGATATTTTTCGAGCGACTGTTGTACAACCCTGTGAAACATTGATCTAATTTTTTTGGTTCTGTTTATTTATGTAAGGTTTCCAACTTAAATTTCTATCAGTTTCTACTCCAAGGTAATCAATCTCTTTGACATTTTCTATTAGATTGCATTCACAGTCAAGGATTTTAGAACAACTAAGGTCATGAATTTTATTTAATATTAAGAGAACTATTTTCTTTTTTTAAAAACTAAATAATATAGTATATTTTGTCTTGAAATATTGATAGTTAACTCATTCAATTTAAATCAATCCCCAATAACAGATAATTCATTATTAGTAATGCTAACCAGATCATCAAGGTTATCAGCACAGAATGTCACTGTAGTGTGTCATCTGCAAATGTATTGATCTTTCCATTTATATTCAAGAAACAAAAATCATTAATACAATTAAGGTTGGGTTGTTTTACCTCTGAGCGGCACTTTTTTGCACACCATGGGCTAAATGGCCAGGTCACATGGACCCCGAAGGCTCAGAGAAGGTTGGGGGAGGGGACCCACTGGAACAGCTGTTGGGAGACAGATGGTAGCCTCCCGTCAAGGACATCCAGCGTGTTCTTTAACATGCACAGGGTATGTTTCTCCCGCACACGGCGCCACGGCTTAACGTCCCATCCGAAGGACGGTGACCTTTCCAAGCCCATCGGTGTCCCCTACTGACCGTGGGCAGGGCGAGGAATTTTGCGGAGATAAATCTCAACGCTGACCCAGCTGGGACTCGAACCTGGGAAGTACAGATTACGAGCCTGGCGCGCTACCGACTGAGCCACCCCCGCCCCGTAATAAAATTAAGGAAAAGCACTGGACCTAAAAATGACCCATGACGCACGCCATATGTAATAGTCATTTGAGAACTAATAGTACCATATATTTTTACAACTTGTGTTCTATTATGCAAATAACTTCTGGACCATTGTAGAACAGTGCCTCTGATTCCAATTTGTTCTAGTTTACAGAGTAAAATCCCATGTGACACAGTGTCAAATGCTTTTTGAATATCCGGAAACGCAGTAAGAGTTTGTTTATTTTTGTCAATATTCTTAAAAATTATTTTAGTAAAGTTGTGTAAGGCATCTTCGGCACCCAAGCCCTTTACAAATTCAAACTGATTTGGTGAGAAAAATTTGTACTTTATAAGAAAGTCGTTTAGTCGTTTTTTGAACAGTTTTTCTAAAATGTTCCCAAAAAACTGAGATTACTAATTTTGGCCTATAATTAAAATATATATTTTTATTTCCCTTTTTATATATAAGTACTACAACTGCATTTTTCAATTCACCAAGAAAAATTCGTTTTTCAAGAGATAAATTATAAATATGGGTTAGGGGTTTGACTCTATAATCCTTACACTTTTTAAAAAGATTGTAGATACCCCATCATTCCTCACAATTTTGTTATCTTAAAATTTCAGAATTATATTTAACATCTCATCTTCAGTTGTTGGAAATAAAAACGCAGTATTATCATTTCGAGTTAACGTGATGAATATTTCTATTTAGGTTTTTAGACTGAACTCTCCTAACGTTTTCTGTAAGACTAATAAAGTGCAAATTAAAGTCATTTGTTAATGCTTTGATCTCCACATCATTGTTCAATTTGTCCAAAGAATTTGGAAGAACTGTGCATATTTTGCTATTGTTACGATAGATAAACGTGCTACAATGAACCGTGATGTGATGTTTCGTCTTGATGCTCGCGTGAACTACAGCGTGAGAATTACGTCACCAACGACTTCGAACAAAGAACCTAACTGAAAAATAAGAAAGAACGAATTGTACGAAGAGGAGTTGGAGTGGGAAAGGAAACGTGATTACTTCTCAGTTTGTGCACGATAAGATGGTCTAAAGAAGAAGTGTTTTATGTGGGGTGTGCGCGGGAGTTGGGTTGGGTTGTTTTACCTCTGAGCGGCACTTTTTTGCACACCATGGGCTAAATGGCCAGGTCACATGGACCCCGAAGGCTCAGAGAAGGTTGGGGGAGGGGACCCACTGGAACAGCTGTTGGGAGACAGATGGTAGCCTCCCGTCAAGGCCATCCTGCGTGTTCTTTAACGTGCACAGGTTATGGCTCTCGCGCACACGGGGCCACGGCTTAACGTCCCATCCGACGGACGGAGTCCTTTCTAAGCTCATCGGTGTCCCCTACTGACCGTGGGCAGGGCGGGGAATTTTGCGGAGATAAATCTCAACGCTGACCCAGCTGGGACTCGAACCTGGGAACTACAGATTACGAGCCTGGCGCGCTACCGACTGAGCCACCCCCGCCCCAAAGATGTTTAGGACACTTGAAAGTGTGAATGAGGAGACTTTATGTTAGTCGAACCTACAGAGCTGATATCAAGTGTTCTGTAGGAAGAGATCATCAGTTGGTGTAGAGTTACATTTAATTTTGTTTACAAGAATTGTTAAGGTATTCTCGATAGAATGCAGATTTGTTTCAAACATGATTGTACTGCTCATCGACTGATTATAAGCCTTATTTTATGATTTGAGTCTAAATAGTAATAAGATATTAAGTTCTTTTGAAGATTTATTTTTATACTCAAATAGAAATACTGTTGGTTGACTTTATTTTGTAGAAATGTTTCCATTCATACTTTTGTAATAAATTAAATTGTTTTAGAATTAGAATTGTTATATACTCTCTATTTGAACTCACGCTCAGTTTTCATCCATTTAATTCGTAACATTATTATTAATTTTTATCTCCGCAAAATTCCCCGCCCTGCCCACGGTCAGTAGGGGACACCGATGGGCTTGGAAAGGCCGCCGTCCGTCGGATGGGACGTTAAGCCGTGGCCCCGTGTGTGGGAGAGCCATACCCTGTACACGTTAAAGAACACGCTGGATGGCCTTGACGGGAGTCTACCATCTGTCTCCCAACAGCTGTTCCAGTGGGTCCCCTCCCCCAACCTTCTCTGAGCTTTCGGGGTCCATGTGACCTGGCCATTTAGCCCATGGTGTGCAAAAAGTGCCGCTCAGAGGTAAAACAACCCAACCTATTATCAATTAAATTTTTCACAAACTTCCATTGTTTCTTACTATCTCCATTCACATCCCATGTTTCACATACAATCATCCCCCAAGCCACCCCATATTGAGATCGGAATTTAATCCTGTACCTGTAATAGGACACGAGTTTTAACTTGAAATCACTCTATAATACGAATCTCAGTTCCAATTGGAGAAATTTCTGTGTTGTTGCTAACGCTGCCTCCTCACTTCAAGAGCGTTACATCCAACGAGAATTATGTGGTTGTACTCCCGGCGACCGACAATGGAGACAGCGGGTACTTAATTGAATCACTGGCGCTGAAATATTCGTTTCAGTTCGTCAATAGTTTGAGGATTGTTTCTGTGAGCAGGCTCCTCCAGAAAGCTTCAGATCACGTGGGTTGAGAACTGGAGAGGACGGTGGCCAAGACCAACCGTTTCTGAAATGTGCAGAAAACTGATTCGATACAACTTAGTCTTGAAAATGAATATTGGTAACATCTTGTGCTACATTTCTAAAAAGTATTTGCTGCACGTGGTCGACACTCGTCATGCGCGAAAAATGTTTTTTTTTTTAATTGATGCCCATGCCTTGAGGAAGCGGAGATATTGTTCTTTTAAGAAGTGGAGATAACATCAGTATTCAGAATGTTTTGAGGAAAAATATACCACATGCAGAAATAACTTACCACACTCTGCATTTTTGGGATTGTAATGATGTCTCCATCACTTTATTCAGGTTTTCCGTGCTCCACATATGCATTTTCAAAAGGAAATTAATCTCATCGTCTGAAAATCTTATCCTCTAAAATTCTGAGAAAGCACAAAAGTCAGCTTTCTTATCTTTATGACGCCTTCAAAGGATTTGTATGGAAACAATTTTAAGCCTTCTGGAACAGTTATTTATTTTGATGACTTAACTATGTACATTTGTTGACAAAGTCTTACAGGTTTTTCCTGGATATTGCGCCAATGCATGCTGAACGTGGACAATGTTTATCCGTCGATCCGTTTTATTTCTACCGACAACATTCTTTCTTATTGTTCAAAATGGACCCAGTTACTCCAAACTTTTACGACCAATCTGTTTATTGGAGACTTGCTTGAAGCTTTCCTGCACACGTGCTTCATTCGAAAATCACGCTGCGCTGAACAGCATTGGCTTTCTCATAAAATGCTTTCTCTACAAACACGTTTCTCTGTTGTGTGCACATTATTTCTCATTAATGATTTCAGTTGTTGTTGTTGTTTTACCTCTGATCGGCACTTTTTTGCACACCATGGGCTAAATGGCCAGGTCACATGGACCCCGATGGCTCAGAGAAGGATTGGGGGAGGGGACCCACTGGAACAGCTGTTGGGAGACAGATGGTAGCCTCCCGTCAAGGCCATCCAGCGTGTTCTTTAACGTGCACAGGGTATGGCTCTCCCACACACGGGGCCACGGCTTAACGTCCCATCCGACGGACGGCGGCCTTTCCAAGCCCATCGGTGTCCCCTACTGACCGTGGGCAGGGCGGGGAATTTTGCGGAGATAAATCTCAACGCTGACCCAGCTGGGACTCGAACCTGGGAACTACAGATTACGAGCCTGGCGCGCTACCAACTGAGCCACCCCCGCCCCTTATTAATGATTTCAGAGAACTTCTTCTAGGAACAGCACATTTCTCCAAATTCCTGAGTTCTTAAACACAATGGTGTATTTCAAGTATCATGGTAAGTAAATCAAAACTAGCTATTTTTCCTTTTACTAAATATCCTGTATTTTTAGCTTTAATCCCCATAACTTTCTAAATACTTAAAGACCATATCCCAAGTTTTATAAAAAAAATTATCCTGTATCTGTAGTCTCATTAAGGCTACAAACGCTGCGAAAACTTCCCAGAAGACAGAAATCAAAAACTCCATTGAAGTGCTCAAAGAGCGTTATATCCAGCGACAGTTGGTATTTGCTACGAGTGACCAGCAATGGAAACGAAGGTTACTATTATTTGAACCTAAAACGCATAATTTTACAAATTTATGGACTTACTATTGTACTGGTAATATCGGCAAGCAAAGATTCTGGTGCAAATTAGTGTAGTGAAATCTTTACAATAATGCCCTTCGCAGAGCTATTTTGACTTTGTAGAACACAAGTTCACAGACACGCCATGAGACTTTTGTGGGTTGGTTTGTTTTACCCCTGAGCGGCACTTTTTTGCACACCATGGGCTAAATGGCAAGGTCACAAGGACTCCGAAGGCTCAGAGAAGGTTGGGGGAGGGGACCCACTGGAGCTGTTGGGAGACAGATGTTAGCCTCCCGTCAAGGCCATCCAGTGGGTTCTTTAACGTGCACAGGGTATGGCTCTCCCACACACGGGGCCACGGCTTAACGTCCCATCGACGGATGGCGTCCTTTCCAAGCCCTTCGGTGTCCCCTACTGACTGTGGGCAGGGCGGAGAGTTTTGCGGAGATGAATCTCAACGCTGACCTAGCTGGTACTCGAACCTGGGAACTGTACAGTCGCTCAAAAAATATCCGAACACTATGGCTGATTAAAGAATTCAGAAAAAATATCTGGCAACGATTTTAGTGATTCGGCAACCTTCGTGTCACGTGACACGAAGGTTGCCAGATCACTAATTTCTAAAAAAATCGCTGCCAGATATTTTTTCTGAATTCTATAATCAGCCATAGTGTTCGGATACTTTTTTGAGCGACTGTACCTAGCGACTGAGCCACCCCCGACCCAGACTTCCGTGCATTTAAAATATTGCTTGGGGTGTCACTAAAAGAAGGAATTGGCGGTCAAACAAAGGTTACGGCTACGGTCATCTGTTTCTTTTTTAACTTGACCACTGTTTGCCTCAATACCACAGCGGCCGCTTAGACGAAAATGCGCACGTTGTTCAAGATTGAATAAATCATTCTTGTAAAGGCAGAAGCTTCTTCTTGGCAAAGAAAGAAGCGCCGAGGAGATTAGACTGTTTGGCAAAAGTTTCGATTTATCAGCCCGTAAACATCAATTTTTATATGTTCAGAAGTAACTTATGACAGAACGTGAGGCTCGCGTCGTCAGCTAACCATTGTTCCAAAGAACAAATCACATGGATTCAAATGCACATTCGAAAGAGTATTCGGGTGTCGGAAATTCGAATTTGCTGATAAACACTGAGCGATTAGCTTTAAAGGTGAATAAGTCGTTTTTCGTTTAGTCTTAGTTTGAATCGTGTAATGTTGTTTTGTCTAGAGGAAGCAATAAAAATAAATCTTACTTTGTCACGTTTTTTGGCTGCCTTCGTGAGACTGAGGCTTTAAATACACTACATTAACAAAGTATCGGGACACTTCCATTATATGTGAATGGAAGTTGAAAATAAATCAATTCATCAAAATATAGCCCCTCAAGCAGCTGCTTGCCACAGAGGTCTGACAGGAGCCTGTCAGTTTATATACCACAGTAGGAGATCTGAGAGGATGGTAGGACCTCAGCAGAAAAACAACACACACATCCATGCCTAATCCGGGCTCGAACCCAGGTCCCTTAGATCAGTAGCCAAGCGTGCTAACCACTCGGCCACGGGACGGGCGAGTTGCAAATAAAATTTCCGGAAATATCATCGCAAGTAAGTGAATATCATTCAAATATATTCAAATCTGAAATTTGAATATTATTTTAGCATTTGAATAGTTGAGGGACCTGAAACATTTAACAGCAGAACTATTCACAAGAAGTTACTTCAAAAGTTTATAGAAATAATAACCATTATAACAAGTCTTAGAATAATTCTTATAAGTTTGTGTACTTATGCTCTCGGTTTTGGGGAGGGGGTGGCTCAGTCGGTAGCGCGCCAGGCTCGTAATCAGTAGTTCCCAGGTTCGAGTCCTAGCTGGATCAGCGTTGAGATTTATCTCCGCAAAATTCCCCGCCCTGCCCACGGTCAGTAGGGGACACCGATGGGCTTGGAAAGGCCGCCGTCCGTCGGATGGGACGTTAAGCCGTGGCCCCGTGTGCGGGAGAATTATACCCTGTGCGCGTTAAAGAACACGCTGGATGGCCTTGACGGGAGGCTACCATCTGTCTCCCAACAACTGTTCCAGTGGGTCCCCTGCCCCAACCTTCTCTGAGCCTTCGGGGTCCATGTGACCTGGTCATTTAGCCCATGGTGTGCAAAAAAGTGCAGCTCAGAGGTAAAACAATTTTACCTAACCCAAGCTTTCGGATTTTGTCAGTTTTGAAGAAAAATGTTTAGGACTAGTCAAACAGCATCGTCTGCCTGTTAATGTTTCGTTTCTCATAATTCTATATAACTAGTCAAACAGCATCGTCTGCCTGTTAATGTTTCGTTTCTCATAATTCTATATAACTAGTCAAACAGCATCGTCTGCCTGTTAATGTTTCGTTTCTCATAATTCTATATAACTAGTCAAACAGCATCGTCTGCCTGTTAATGTTTCGTTTCTCATAATTCTATATAACTAGTCAAACAGCATCGTCTGCCTGTTAATGTTTCGTTTCTCATAATTCTACAATATTAAATGACTATTGCGAAAAATCAAATTTTGAGAAGTTTCAGATCTTTAATCAACTCTCGTGACATTTTTACGTACAAACTTCTTTTTAAAATTGGGAAGCATTTTAGTGTCGCTTTTCTAGTATAAAACATTGAAAACGTATCTTGTGTAAACGGTATACCTAACTTTTATGCAGTTTGCAATAATCATTTATCAGTCAATGATAATAATATTTAAAAAATATATGTATCATATATAGGTATTATATACACAGTAAAATCACTGAATAATCTCAAGAATGGATTTCACAGGGATGTTGTGGAAGTAAATATTGATTCTCTTGAGAAAAGAAATGTAACAAAAATATTTCTTTAATGTAAATTTGTAATCTACATTTGAAAGCAAAAATTGGGGGATAATATTTGTATTTCAAGTCAGTAAAATTCTTTTAAAGGAACCTTGTGTGCACTTAAAACTTGTTTAAAGACTAACTGGCTTTAAAACGTCTGGTGCAATTCAAGGCGTTCCCCCATAAACTTTTGTACTGAAAATGTGACTTAATTTTTTTACCTAACATCGACCGACGAATGCCTTGTGAAGTACAATAGTTCGTACAATCCAATGCGATACACATTAAACTTTTGCTTAATAACGTGGCCATGTTATTTCCTAAAAACTCTAACATGAATTTTTTTATTAAAGTTCAAAATTTCCTACAATATCGTGCGTTTGCATTTTACACATTTGGTGTATGATCCTTGAGCATCATACACCAAAAATCTCCGAAAAGTATAAATATCTTTGGTATAATGTATGTTCTATGCGTTTTTTTTAACAAGGTGATCACATTGAATTTTATAGCTAAATATCTTTTTGAAGTAGTCTTCCGTACAACTCCATGCATTACACTTTTAAAATCATTGCAAACATGGCCATATTATTTTCTTAAACATCAAACATAAAATATTTTAAATACAGTTTTTTGTACGATATTGTGCATTACAGTTTAAAACCAAATGTTTAATTAAAGTAAGCCTTTAGCAGACGACTTGCGTTATGAATTAAAACTCTTGCATAACAGTCACAGGATTTTCCCTGAAAATCAACATCAAATATCTTGTTAAAGGGGGGCGGGGGTGGCTCAGTCGGTAGCGCGCCAGGCTCGTAATCTGTAGTTCCCAGGTTCGAGTCCCAGCTGGGTCAGCGTTGAGATTTATATCCGCGAAACTCCCCGCCCTGCCCACGGTCAGTAGAAGACACCGATGGGCTTGGAAAGGCCGCCGTCCGTCTGATGGGACGTTAAGCCGTGCCCCCCCCCATGTGCGGGAGAGCCATACCCTGTGCACGTTAAAGAACACGCTGGATGGCCTTGACGGGAGGCTACCATCTGTCTCCCAACAGCTGTTCCAGTGGGTCCCCTCCCTCAACCTTATCTGAGCCTTCGGGGTCCATGTGACCTGGTCATTTAGCCCATGGTGTGCAAAAAAGTGCCGCTCAGAGGTAAAGCAACCCAACCCAACAACCTTGTTAAAGGATACCATTTCACGTATCGTATCGTAGTTTTGTGCCTGACAATGATAAAATAGTTCGACAATGGGCTCTCAGGAATTCAAAAAAAACGAAAACGGAAAAAAGAAAGCCTGCCGAAGTGTTTCTGAAATGCCAATCTCTCGGTTAACAAAATGCTGTTCGTGGACTCGCCTATCTGTTACTCAAACAAGACTTGGACCAGTTTTTGTGGGTGTATGTGTGTGTATGTAGACCTTGCTATTCTAGCTATTAGTCCTGAACACGCAGTTGAGTGGCTTGTGTAGTTTGAAATTCATGCTACACATCGCCGACATGCTCATAGTGATAGAACAAAAGGTATAAATTAAAGTATCTAGTGATATACCTGAAGGCAACCTGAAGCCAAGAATGTTATGTGACTTGCTTTGTGATGCTAAAATGACGGGCGATTTCGATATTGTAAATCGTGAAATAGTTGTATGATTTTCGTGACCAAAACTCACGAAAATACACGCGTGTGCATGTGTGTTAAGGGGTGGGCACGTGAGGCTTTCAGTTCATTAATCGAAAGAGCAGGTTTTCGAAATTAATGTTTGGTCTTGATCGAGATTCGTAGTTAGTTTTCATTTTTTTAAGGTCTATTCTTTAAAGTAGGTATTTGATTCAATGTCTTGTTCTCCTCGAAATGATGTGGTGCAGGATTTGAGTCTGATTTTTAAGCTCAGAAATATCATCTGGTGCATCGATTGCTAATTAGTGTAAGCAATGATCACTTTGATAGGATCAAATCCATTTAATAGCCACAGGGAATCAAATTCATAACTCGGAAACTTCTTAATAATCTATATAGAAAATGATATTGAAGCTGAATTAAAAATATGAATGAGACTTTTCTTAATCTCGATTTTCCAACAACATTTTTTGGAGTTGTCGAGTTGTTTTACTTCTGAGCGGCACTTTTTTGCACACCATGGGCTAAATGGCCAGGTCACATGGACCCCGAAGGCTCAGAGAAGGTTGGGGGAGGGGACCCACTGTAACAGCTGTTGGGAGACAGATGGTAGCCTCCCGTCAAGGCCATCCAGCGTGTTCTTTAACGTGCACAGGGTATGGCTCTCCCGTACACGGGGCCACGGCTTAACGTCCCATCCGACGGACGGCGGCCTTTCCAAGCCTATCGGTGTCCCCTACTGACCGTGGACAGGGCGGGGAATTTTGCGGAGATAAATCTCAACGCTGACCCAGCTGGGACTCGAACCTGGGAACTACAGATTACGAACCTGGCGCGCTACCGACTGAGCCACCCCCGCCCCCATTTTTTTGAGTGTTTTGCAGCAGAGGCTCTTTTCATAATGTTTCTGATCTCATTTTTTAAATCGATAATGCGGCTCTTTTGATTTCATTGTGTGACTTCACTTTTGTATATTTGCTGTCTGTTTTGTAACGATAACAGTACGTTGAGCGTCTCCAGCCACTTTGGCGTTTAAAATCTGTTTACCGATGTTCCGTGTTTTTGTGAAGCAGAAGGTCAAATGATTATGTTTCGCTTCAACTGCATTCGAATTTCTGTACCATTCCGTGCTAAAGAATGGTAAGAAATCTTGTGGCTCTTTAAGAATATACCGTCCCGTGGCCGAGTGGTTAGCGCGCTTGGCTACTGATCTAAAGGACCTGGATTCGAACTCCAGGTAAGACATGTATGTTCGTCTCGTGTTTCTGCTGAGGTCCCGCCATCCTCACAGACCTTCTACTATGGCATATTAAACTGTCAGACTTCTGTGGCAATAAACTACTTGAGGGATATATTATTTTTATGAATATAGTTTTTTTAATGACTCTTCGCTAAGTTTGGGCCGTTTGAGTTGTTTTACACAACTTTAATTATCATAACTACAATTATTTTGATTTGTTTGTTAAGAACACAGAAAATTTCAAAATATTTCATCAATTATAGAACCGACACTGAATATATTATACATAATACTTGACGATAACTTCCCGTTTTCGAGAAATATCGCATGAAGAACTAGTCCTAAAAAATAAGAATTCAATGATAACATCCCGTTTCTGGTCACTTAATGCTTCATTTTAAGAAAGAAGGTCGCATAACGGAAAAAAAAACATTGTGTCTCCGTGTAGGGTCACAGTTCCAGACTTCCACTTCTAAGAAAGTGATCCTCTTCCATTACTATTGCTCAGACAATAATTACACGAGAGAGAGAATGCAGCCGGCTTCATACCAGTCTCTGTCTGTCGGTGACGTAGATCATTGTTCACGTGTCCACAATCAGACCATTCAGCAATGTGCTCGTGCCTTACAATGGGCCAATCATTTCACCCCTATTAACCTCCAACGTCCATTTGTTAAGTTCCTGAGTTTATCACCATGAAGAATTAAGCTTTGAATTGTTATCACGGCTGTTGGTAAAAAATGTGGATGATTTTTTTTCTATGATCTGTAAATGTGTGTCTGTCACTTGACAGTAGTTAGGACAATTCTTTTTCTTAAAACTAAGGAACTTTTTTTTTTTGGTGGGGGGGGGGTCTTTACGTTTCTGACGCTGGAAGGTCAGGCTTTTCGAGCGATCAGCTTTAAAAACTGAAGACTTTGTTAAAAAAATATTATTTCCAAAATTCAAGTTGATGAGTTAAAACATCGAAGATTTCATGTTTGAACAATTCATATAGGAGCAGACATTATGTAATATACAGGGCCGCATCTGGGGTGAGACCATGTTTCCCCCTTTCAGAATGCTAGTAAGAGTAATAGCGGCAAAAATTATTAAACTTATTTATATTTCATGCATTTTTGAAGAAATATTTCAAAGACTTGTAAAACAGAAGAGGAAATATTATAATGCATTGGAAATCCAGTCAACAGAAATATCATTAATTTCTGTTTTTGTCAACATAAATATCATCAGCTGCTGTTTTTGTCAACATAAATATCATCAATTATTGTTTTTGTCAACATAAACATCAGCAGTTGTTGTTTTTGTCAACATAAATATCATAAGATGAATGAAATACATAAATATCATAAGATGAATGAAATACGTAAATATCATAAAATGAATGAATATCGCATTTTAATTGTAAAAGATTATTTTCTCGTGATTATTTTATTTCCATTGAAGGGATTTGGGTTGTTTGGGTTGTTTTACCTCTGAGCAGCACTTTTTTGCACACCATGGGCTAAATGGCCAGATCACATGGACCCCCGAAGGCTCAGAGAAGGTTGGGGGAGGGGACCCAGTGGAACAGCTGTTGGGAGACAGATGGTAGCCTCCCGTCAAGGCCATCCAGCGTGTTCTTTAACGTGCACAGGGTATGGCTCTCCCGCACACGGGGCCACGGCTTAACGTCCCATCCGACGGACGGAGGCCTTTCCATTGAAGGGAAGGTGTAAAACTGTACACTAACACCACTAAATACATATCAAAAACATGAAGTGGAAATTGTCAAGTGTGTAAGCTTGATGTAAGCTGTAATGTTCAGCCGGATTTTAAAACAGAACAGCGAAATGTTTACAATGTGATTAATAGCACAGAAGAGGAGAACTTTTGTACAAGAGATGTCCCTACATTTAAAGCTGAGAGAAAAAAGGTGTTAAAATTGTTAAACTATAATAATAATTTTGACAACAATATAAACAAAATAACTAAATGAAAATCGAAATTTAAAACATGTTAAATATTTAGATTTATCGACTTGCTTTAGTCCAACGTTAAATACGTATAAAGTTGGGAACATCACAACATCACGAGGTAGTTTCAAACCCAACCAACTCGGCATGTGAAGGAATGATGTTTGCAGTTTGTTCTAGCATGAGGAATACTATGAATATGTTACCGCTAAAGCTCGAAAGCCGTTAATGTGCACAGTACCTAGCTAATCTGCAGATTAACTGATTTGCTCCGTTAACGTGCGGAATTAAGAGTTTTCCGCATTTTACCTAGGTAATGTGCACATTAACGGCTTCCGTATCGTTAAAGTTCAAAAGTTTGCTTCTCTCATAGTGGTGAATCTCTTGAATATGAATCTTCGTGTCACGTGATTCACTCGTCCGCATTATAAAAAACGCCCCGGATGAGCCAAGTGAGAACGAATCGGTAAAGTGATTCATTCTTGATAACGAATCACTAAAATGATTCGTTCTCACTTGGCCTGCTCATTTTGGGAGCGTTTTTTATAATTCGGACGACTGATTCATGTTGACAGAGGGATGACCCTGGTTTCAACTCTACTCTCGGACACTAGATAAATAACATTATGTTAATTTAAGCGTACAGAAACGTTCCTGTTGTTCCAGCAAAGATCTTATTTTCACTTTAACGAGTGCCTAGTAGGTAATGTGCAGATTATCCAGGTAATTTGCAGATTACGTAGGTAATTTGAGAAATGAAACAATTTTCCGCACGTTAACGGAGCACCCTAGTTAATCTGCACAATACCTAGATAATCTGTAAAATAACTGATTTCTGCACTTTAACGGTAACAAATATACTGCGGATGACTCCTTGTCCTGCAAGGCCCAATACATGAATTAAAGGCCGTTTAATGAGGTTGTGAATTATTTTATAGCAGATTTTTAAATCATGAAACAACCTCCTCCATTCCAAAGAGTGAATGTTGAGAACTTTTAATTGTTCCTCATAGCTTGAGTTGGAATGACCAGGTAGTCTCTTTCTAAATCATCTGGGTGGACGTTCAACTAGAGTGATGTCGGAGACCATGTGAGAGGCATATTCAAGAATAGTCAAAACTAAGGTAGAGAATGCATTCAAAAGAGTGGGCCTCTTGCATTTTTATAGCAGAGCAAAATCATGAAGGCGACACGATTGGATTTCGTAGTGATGTTTCGGCAGCGTAGAGGTTGGGAGAAATGGCAACATCCAAATCTAATTGTGATGATTCACTGATGATGGGAGAGCCATCTATTAACTCGGTTTGTGATTGCCAAGAAACAAACAGAGTTGTTTTGTCAACAGAAATAGTGGTTTTGTCTGCAGAAATAGTTGGTAACTGGTAGTATATACTCCAACGTTCGATATTATCGCATGCTAACTGAATAGAATGACAGTTGTCTAAAGAAGTAGAAGAAGCATAAAATGGTCGTAGAACAGAAGGTATGTTTGAGGTGAACGATGCAAAAAGTTACAGGCCCAAGAACAGACCCTTGAACAACACCACTGCTGACATCCCTGGTTGGGTAAAGAACATCTGCAACTCGTAGCGATTGTTGTTGAGAACGGTTAGAGAGCAATACTCAGATTAATCTTACAACGATCTGGGAAATTCCGAAGAAGTGTTTCAAACAAGTGTAAGAAGTGTTTCAAACAAGTGTAAGAAGTGTTTCGAAGACGAATGATCTCTTTGCGTTATCGAATGCTTTTTTAAAGCTAATATCAAATGAAAGGCCAGTGTCGATTGATGTAGCCCAATTATTAGTACAGCGAAGAAATTGCACTGTAGGGGAGCGACTTGTCATGAAACCAAATTGTTCATGCGGAATAATATTATGCAACTGAAGGAAATAAAGAAGCTTGAACAGGATTAAACGTAACATTATTTCGGTCACTAAGTAGTAGGATCAGTGGGATCACCTTTCTCCCCCCCCCCCCCCCTTGTAAATTGGAATGACTATGGCTTGAATCCAGTCACGAGGAACTCTGCCAGATTCTAGGGGCAGGAGTTCAAGAGGATAGATAATTTTTCGCAAACAGGGTTTAAGCGCTTATAAAAAGTTGGTGGGATTTTGTGTGGTTTAGGTGATGATTTGGTAAGGATTAATGAAATAGCAGTACTGACATTTTGAGCATCGAACATGCCAGAGAACAGAGGGTCGCCAGAAAAAAATATTGTAGGATCAAGGGAGATGTGTATGCCCTGTAGGAGGTTGTAGGCCAAATATGCGTAAAAGGAATATAAATAATTATTAACGAAGCACAGTTAGTTATGTATCAAAAAGCTGATGTACGTAATAATATAATTTAGCCAGTTTTGCTCTGGGCACATTCTTTACGTCCGGTGAATGGTGAGATAAAATAAAATGGCTGAGAAATATTCAAGATAAAAGTATTAACAGGAAAACGTTTGTGAAAAACATTTTTGCGAGGTAATTATTATTAAAAAAAAACGAATTTTCCAATAAAAACGCGAAATTCTAAAACATTCCTCGAAAAAGCCAAATTAAAGGATATAATCATTATCCGTGCATATTAATAGGACTATCTCTTGGAATTTAAAGAATTAAATTTAAAAAAATTAAGGAATCTGCTTTAAGAAATTTATTTAAAATTCAAATGCGAACGTTCATAATACAAAACAAATTTTCATTTGTTCTTGAATTTCACTTCCATTCTTTAGGAAGTAAACAACTTTAAATGATAGTGAAGATATTGAGGTAGTAATACTAGAGACAGCTCTCCGATTCCCGTAGCACTGACCGCCATGATCTTCAATCGGACCACCGAGAAAGCTTGTGCGTGAAAAAAATTCTGATTGGTCGGTTTCGGATGACACTTTCACGATAGCATAAAATTCTAAATTTCCATCTTCGTATTAAAAATTCCGTCTGATCACCGTTTTCCATGTTGTATGTAAATTTTAAAATAAATTAATTAAAATTACATTACCTAGTCACTCAAAAAAATATATCGGTGTATTCTACAAAGTGTTAGTAGTGATTTAGGTAATTTTCTGTAAGAAGTAAATAAACCAATACGCTAAGACCGCACTACTCACATGGTTGCCATAAATGCCTATAATTCACAAGTTATTAATGAATCTTCTTCCATTTATTCAGAAGTTAGTAAAAAAATATTAAATTCGATATAACAAATCAAGACTTTTAACCTATGCCCACATCAAAACCGATATAAGGTGCAAGAATGTATTATGGCAAATAAGTCTGATATTACTCATGAGAGAAATAACTGTATTATGTACAGTCGCTCAAAAAAATATCCGAACACTATGGTTAATTACAGAATTCAGAAAAAATACCTGGCAACGGGTTTGTTTTTAGAAATTAGTGATCTGGCAACCTTCGTGTCACGTGATTAAAGAATTCAGGAAAAATATCGAGCGTGTACAGCAACTGTACACGCTCCAGTTACCGTTCACAGCAAACTGGAGCGTGTGCAGTTACTGCACACGCTCCAGTTTGCTGTGAACGGTAATAATTAGTGATCTGGCAACCTTCGTGTCAAGTGACACGAAGGTTGCCAGATCACTAATTAGATCACTAATTTCTAAAAAAAACCGTTGCCAGGTATTTTTTCTGAATTCTGTAATCAACCATAGTGTTCGGATATTTTTTGAGCGACTGTACATATCTCCACAACAAGCATGCCATACTGACCCAGTTGAAATCTCTCTTCGCTAAGAAAGCCATCCTGAACTAGATCTAAGCTTCTCCAGAAGTGCATCATGGAAGTCTTGGGCAGTGTTGCCAACCGTAGGGAAATTTGAATAGATTTAAGGATAATTGTGTATAATTAGGGAAAACCGAAAAGAATTATGAACAGAGCTGAAATCTGCTCAAAAAGCGATATTTGAAAGTTTAATTTTAGTAAGGGATTTAAGTAACGTACGTAAACGATGATAGCATAAGTGATTTTTTTAAATATTTAATATTTCATATAATGCTACAATTGGATTCAGTGGTCTAAGCATTTTTTTAATAAATTATAAAGTCTAATGGTGTGTGAGTGGCAACATTTGTAGGTTGAATGGTTCTCGTGCATTCATTTGCTAAAGCTCCACTGTTCTCATCGATCACTGGTTGATTTTAGATCGTGGTTAGCACACTTGGCTACTGATCTAAGGGACCTGGGTTCGAGCCCTGGGTAAGGCATGGATGTTCTTGTCGTTTTTCTGCTGAGGTCCTGCCATCCTCTCAGATCTTCTACTGTGGCATATAAATTGACATGCTCCTGTCAGACCTCTGTGGCAAGCAGCTGCTTGAGGAGGTATTTATTTATTATTATTAACCTATGAGCTGTGAAAACCATCGAAGAGTCAAATGATAGTTTCAAGGTCTCGCGCAAAGTCACCTGCTGCCACTGGTAAATTCACGCGAACTGAATATTTCTTAAAGATATATTTTCCCCAAGGATGGGTTAACCCCCCCTCCACGCCGGACTGTTTCTAGTTAGATTGATTGTCAATTAACGGAATTCAAAATTAAACTTATGGAACGAAACAAATATTTTTTTCCTAAGTGATTTTTTTTCCTAAGTTAGTTTATTTAATAACAGTAATAAAATAACCATTAACGTTATCTTAATACATTAAGAAATTCTAAAAGGTTGTATCATAAAATTGTTAATTTCACGCAATCAAATATTCTTATTTCCCAAACCCATAGTTTTTTTCACGCTGTAAAAATAATCGCACAATTTTTTCAATTCATGATCAAAATTTTCAAGATGCAATTATCATCATCATCTTCAAGCAGCTATGGGCTACGGAGGTCCAACCAGAATGTACAATTTAGTTATCCAAGCATATCTGTCCAGAGCTACATCTGCTGCATGTGGGCACTGCACACCGATTCTAATAAGGTCCTGTTTGAAATTGTCTGCCCACTACATCTAGGTCTCCCCCTCTTTCTGATGCCTTTAGGCACACTTTTCATAACCCTATTAATTAATCTATAATTATGCATAACGGGCAATAAGGCAGATCAATGGAGTCTCCCCTGCATAATATGCCGTTCAACGGAGGTTGCCAACTCCTTTGCCTAACCTCATCATCAGTTACAAAGTTGAACCACCTAATGCCCAAGATACTGCGTAAGAATCTAGAATCAAAAGCATCTAGTTTCCTGCTATCTTGCTTACAAAGTGTCCAAGTTTCACTACCATACCTAACTCTAGAAAGAACCAAACTATTATACAGTCTAATTTTAGTCGTTAGGTATATACGCCTATTTCTCCATACTCTTCATAGATTCTTAAAAGTCCCGGCAGCAATCCCTATCCGTCTGTTAATCTCATGCTGTACATCACCACTATCTGTTACATAGCTCCCAAGGTAATTAAATTGTGACACCTGCTCAAGACTTGAACCATTCAGATTAACCGAATCACAGCCTGCCTGACCAATTTTCATCACTTTAGTTTTCTCTCTGTTTATCATCAAACCTACTCTACTTCAGTCTCATCAACAGTTCTAAAGAAAGAGTTCATCACATCAGCATCACTTGCCAAAAGAGCTAAATCATCAGCATAATCTAAATCAGAAATCTTCAGATCTCTAGACCATTTAACCCCAAAATCTTTCCCTTGAAGTGAATTTCGCATAACATAATCAAATAACCACATTAAAGAGAAAAGGAGAGCCTTAACTGGCACAGTGGTTAGGGAGCTAGCCACTGTTCCAGCAAGGCAAACTTTGTGTGTTGTGTGAGCTCTATCTGAGGCAGTGGTCAGCTGGACTTCGGTCTGAGCAGGGCATGTCCTTGTATGAGAAGACCTATAAAAGCTAGGAATAGTTTCTAGAATTCTTCTCATGTTCTATATGTAGCAAATAAAAAATATGCCCTTGTCGAACAACAGAAGCAATGCTAAACCAATTGCTACAAGGCTTACCAACTCTCACACACGACTCAGTGTTATTATAGAGAGCTTTCATTATGTTAACTAACTTGTCTGGTATACCATATGATCTCACAATCAAACACAAATTATGACGATCAACAGAGTCGAAAGCCTTTTTGAAATCAACAAAGCTAGCAACCAAAGGTTTCTGAAACTCTAAACATTTCTCAAGAATCTGCCTAAGTGAAAATATCTGATCTACACATCCCCTACCACTTCTAAATCCACATTGCTCATCATGCAATTGCATGTCAACCAGATTCTTAATTCTATTAAGCACAATCATGGAAAGAACTTTACCTGGAACAGAAAGCAAGCTGATACCCCTATAGTTATCACAAGAACTGTGATCACCATTTTTGAAAATAGGGATAATAATAGCTCTGGTAAAAATCCTTAGGAACCATGACTTTATCATAAAAGATATTCAAAATTTCAGGCATCCATGTGATAACCAAAACATTCCTGTTTCTAAGCATTTCCGTAGTAATTTCATCGACCCCTGGTATTTATGAAGTTTAAGTTTAGTAATAGCCAAAATAACTTCAGACTGTTTTATAGGGCCAACATTAAAGCTATCATTACAAAGAATGGGAGTAGAACTAACCACATTGTTTAGAACATCACTGAAATACTTAGCCCATCAGCCATGGCAGAATCCTCACCTTCTATAGTCTTACCTTGTTTAACCTTTAATCCCTGTACACCTGTTCGTGTTTCCCCATACAGTTTTTTACCACACGAAACATTAACTATCTGGTACAGCTCTCTGCTGTTATTAATTAATAAGTTAATTGCTTTCTCGGCTTTGTCAGCCAAGCTAAAGGTTCTTATTAGCTACTGACTGATCCACTTAACCTCAATACGGTGTTTAAAATTCTACTGAAACAGTGCTAAAATAGGAAATTTTTATGAATAAAAATCTACTGTGTTTTTTTTTTCCTGTAAGGGAGATGGCAGCACTATTTTTGGGTAAGATTTCAGTTTTCATCGCTGAAAACAGCACCCTCCTCTGACTTTTGACACATACGAAACAGCGACCTTGTTAAATATTTTTAAGAATTCGGTTTGTGATACGGGAATTTTGTCGTCCCCTGATCTTCGCCACATCAGAAGCAGTGATTTGGTGAGACATTTTTGAGATCTCGCTATGCAGTACTAGAATACCAAACCCTCCCCTGGTCATCAGAAATAAGAAAAAAATATCTTTGAGGACATTTCTAAGATTTAGTTTTGCAATACTGGAAAATTAGATCCTATCCTTACCTTTGGCACAAAAGAAACCCATTATCCTGGAAGACCATTTTAAGATTTCGTTTTACAATACCGGAAAATTAGATCCTATCCTTACCTTTGGCACAAAAGAAACCCATTATCCTGGAAGACAATTTTAAGATTTCGGTTTGCAATACTGGAAAATTAGATCCTATCCTTACCTTTGGCACAAAAGACCCACATTATCCTGGAAGACAATTTTAAGATTTCGGTTTGCAATACTGGAAAATTAGATCCTATCCTTACCTTTGGCACAAAAGAAACCCATTATCCTGGAATACAATTTTAAGATTTCGGTTTGCAATACTGGAAAATTAGATCCTATCCTTACCTTTGGCACAAAAGAAACCCATTATCCTGGAAGACAATTTTAAGATTTCGGTTTGCAATACTGGAAAATTAGATCCTATCCTTACCTTTGGCACAAAAGACCCACATTATCCTGGAAGACAATTTTAAGATTTCGGTTTGCAATACTGGAAAATTAGATCCTATCCTTACCTTTGGCACAAAAGAAACCCATTATCCTGGAAGACAATTTTAAGATTTCGGTTTGCAATACTGGAAAATTAGATCCTATCCTTACCTTTGGCATAAAAGAAACCCATTATCCTGGAAGACAATTTTAAGATTTCGTTTTGCAATACTGGAAAATTAGATCCTATCCTTACCTTTGGCACAAAAGAAACCCATTATCCTGGAAGACAATTTTAAGATTTCGTTTTGCAATACTGGAAAATTAGATCCTATCCTTACCTTTGGCACAAAAGAAACCCATTATCCTGGAAGACAATTTTAAGATTTCGTTTTGCAATACTGGAAAATTAGATCCTATCCTTACCTTTGGCACAAAAGAAACCCATTATCCTGGAAGACAATTTTAAGATTTCGGTTTGCAATACTGGAAAATTAGATCCTATCCTTACCTTTGGCACAAAAGAAACCCATTATCCTGGAAGGCAATTTTAAGATTTCGGTTTGCAATACTGAAAAATTAGATCCTATCCTTACCTTTGGCACAAAAGGCCCCATTATCCTGGAAGACAATTTTAAGATTTCGTTTTGCAATACTGGAAAATTAGATCCTATCCTTACCTTTGGCACAAAAGAAACCCATTATCCTGGAAGACAATTTTAAGATTTCGTTTTGCAATACTGGAAAATTAGATCCTATCCTTACCTTTGGCACAAAAGAAACCCATTACCCTGGAAGACAATTTTAAGATTTCGGTTTGCAATACTGGAAAATTAGATCCTATCCTTACCTTTGGCACAAAAGAAACCCATTATCCTGGAAGACAATTTTAAGATTTCGGTTTGCAATACTGGAAAATTAGATCCTATCCTTACCTTTGGCACAAAAGAAACCCATTATCCTGGAAGACAATTTTAAGATTTCGTTTTGCAATACTGGAAAATTAGATCCTATCCTTACCTTTGGCACAAAAGAAACCCATTATCCTGGAAGACAATTTTAAGATTTCGGTTTGCAATACTGGAAAATTAGATCCTATCCTTACCTTTGGCACAAAAGAAACCCATTATCCTGGAAGACAATTTTAAGATTTCGGTTTGCAATAGCGTAAACCACGTATTCCGCTGACTTTTCAAGACACAAAACAATGATTTTTGCATATATGCATGTTTGGTGACATTTTTAAGATTTCGGGTTTCGGTACTAGAGACCGCATCTTCTCCCAAACTCCGTCACACAAGAAGCAGATGATTTTGGATGACATTTTTATGATTTGGGTTTTACTAAAGACTGCATCCTCCCCTGATATTCGTAATAAAGGAAGCCAAGATATTTTGGGAGCCATTATTAGCTTTTAAGGTTTTAAATAAGATTACATCTAATTCTACTTTCAGTTCCATCATTTACAATGTTATTACTCAGAAACTTTTTAATTTTTTAATGTAGATCAGAATTGTACAAACCTCGGTTGAATTTTAGTTCTCCTACAATTGATAAGAAAGTTTCGTCAAGTATTAAATTCTATAACATGAATGCAGAAGGTCGTTGAAATTTCTTTATTGAAGTAACATGTTAATATACATTTAATGTTTACATACTGCTACCTCGGAAGATTCATAACTTCAGAGTGGGGCGGGGGTGGCTCAGTCGGTAGCGCGCCAGGCTCGTAATCTGTAGTTCCCAGGTTCGAGTCCCAGCTGGGTCAGCGTTGAGATTTATCTCCGCAAAATTCCCCGCCCTGTCCACGGTCAGTAGGGGATACCGATGGGCTTGGAAAGGCCGCCGTCCGTCGGATGGGACGTTAAGCCGTGGCCCCGTGTGTGGGAGAGCCATACCCTGTGCACGTTAAAGAACACGCTGGATGGCCTTGACGGGAGACTACCATCTGTCTCCCAACAGCTGTTCCAGTGGGTCCCCTCCCCCAACCTTCTCTGAGCCTTCGGGGTCCACGTGACCTGGCCATTTAGCCCATGGTGTGCAAAAAAGTGCCGCTCAGAGGTAAAGCAACACAACCCATAACTTCAGACTTTAAATGTGATAGAGAAATGAATCAAAGTGTAGGAATTTCAAAGCGAGCATTTATGAAGATTAAGATCCTTTATAAAGACACAAGATGACAGGAAGACGAAACGGAGAGTTTCATATTGTTGGATAATGCCAGTTCTGACATAATTCGTGAGAATGATCGACGACGCCATTAGTTTTAGAAATGGGAATGGAAGCAATTGAGATGTGGTTCTGAAGACTCAAGTCGAAATTTTCTTGGACAAGTTCCGTTTGAAATGAAGATATTCTCTTTAGATGAAGCCGAAAGAAAAATTGCTAATATCAGAAAGAAACAGACGAAGTTTCTTAGACGTATGAGGGGGTGGCTCAGTCGGTAGCGCGCCAGTCTCGTAATCTGCAGTTCCCAAGTTCGAGTCCCAGCTGGGTCAGCGTTGAGATTTATCTCCGCAAAACTCTCTCCTGACCATGGCTAGTAGGGGAAAGGCCGCCGTCCGTCGGATGGGACGTTAAGCTGTGACCCCGTGTGCGGGAGAGCCATACCCCGTGCACGTTAAAGAACACATTGGATGGCCTTGACGGGAGGCTACCATCTGTCTCCCAACAACTGTTCCAGTGGGCCCCCTCCCCCAACCTTCTCTGAGCCTTCGGGGTCCTTGTGACCTAGCCATTTAGCCCATTGTGTGCAAAAAAAAGTGCCACTCAGAGGTAAAACTACCCAAGTTAGACGTATTAGAGGAAGAAATAAATAAGAAATTTGGCTCTATCTGATAAAATCGTGAAAGACAAATAAACTCATAAAGAATCTATCAAAATGGATGAATACAACGAAGGTGAATATTTGTTGTGTGTGAAGAGCAGAGAGTTAGAAGCAGATTGTAATGATCAACGTCATTCTACGATATGGCAACTTAGAGAGACAGAGGGGCGGGGGTGGCTCAGTCGGTAGCGCGCCAGGCTCGTAATCTGTAGTTCCCAGGTTCGGGTCCCAGCTGGGTCAGCGTTGATATTTATCTTCGCAAAATTCCCCCCCCCCCCTCTGCCCACGGTCAGTAGGGGACACCGATGGGCTTGGAAAGGCTGCCGTCCATCGCATGGGACGTTAAGCCGTGGCCCGGTGTTCTCCCCCAACGTTCTCTGAGCCTTCGGGGTCCATGTGACCTGGCCATTTAGCCCATGGTGTGCAAAAAAGTGCCGCTCAGAGGTAAAACAACCCAACCCAACAACCCGACTTAGAGAGACAGGCAATTAACAAATTTGAAATAGTTGTACTATTTGTGCCTTTTGCATCACCTAAGACACTGTAAAAGGTCATCATTGCGATGTAACGAAAGAGCCAATTATCCATTACTCGTCAGGAAAGCGAGTAGCAATGACATGCAGACACTCGAAAAGAGAAATAGTTCCGCATCCACACTAGCGCGAGTAAGTAAAAGTCGTTTTTCCGTTCCACAAAACCCGATTTTTCTCTTTCGTAATCCAAAAAGGAAGCAAGGTCGGTCCTTGAGGCAACCGCCACGAATTCAACCTGTTCTAAGGTGAACGGCAAGGGAAGTGGTGGAGTTGGGCGGGGGGAGAGGGAGGCTCGTATATTCACGAGGGGGGAAGAGAAGCGTCTCGTGTGGGGCGGAGCATTGGTGACCTTCACCCCGAGGGCAGTGTACCAGTCGTCTCAGTCAGTGACCCTATTGAAACATTCGTCACCCTCTGGGTCATGATACTCGGCTGATCGTAAAGAGGATGGCTTTTTTTTCTTTTCGATATTTCGTGCTATTTGTGGTAAAGCTGCGATGGAAGTATGGATGCTCATTTATTTGTGCAATGTTTTGTAATAATCTGGCGAGTTATTTCAGCTCATTTCTTGGTTAACGACAAATTTCAAGATCTCAAGGACTCCAAAGGCTCAGAGTGAAGTAAGAGAAAGGATCTTCTGCGCAGTGTTAGGGGACAGAAACCCTGGTCAAGAAGGGACTCAGTCAGTCGTGTGCCAGGCTCGTAAACTGCAATTGTGCCAGCATTGATATTTTCTCCGCTAATCTCTACTCTGCTCATAGTACGAAGAGAGACAGATGGACTTAGAAACGTTTTAACATTTGAGTTGGGTTGTTTTACCTCTGAGCGGCACTTTTTTGCACACCATGGGCTAAATGTCCAGGTCACATGGACCCGAAGGCTCAGAGAAGGTTGGGGGAGGGGACCCACTGGAACAGCTGTTGGGAGACAGATGGTAGCCTCCCGTCAAGGCCATCCAGCGTGTTCTTTAACGTGCACAGAGTATGGCTCTCCCGCACATGGTGCCACGGCTTAACGTCCCATCCGACGGACGGCAGCCTTTCCAAGCCCATCGGTGTCCCCTACTGACCGTGGGCAGGGCGGGGAATTTTGCGGAGATAAATCTCAACCAGCTGGGACTCGAACCTGGGAACTGCAGATTACGAGCCTGGCGCCCTACCAACTGAGCCATCCCCGCCCCTTTTAACATTTGAATTTGGAACCCCATGTAAGGAAAAGACATGCCCTGTGCACGTTACACAACACGATGTATGATCTTAAAGGGAGACTTCTAAAATATTCCATTAAAATCTGTCCAAAACTCGGTTTTCAACAATTTTCGATCAGCATTTAACAAACTACAGTTAGAAAACAACTGAGCTCCTTTTTTCGAAAAAAAAATAATAATCAAAGTTTGTAAATATTTCAAAAATAATTTAACAAACTCCTCATAATTCATTTATTCATTTTAGTAAAATTTAACATTAGTGGCCTACCTGAAGGGAATAGATTACAACCCCTAATTGCTTGAAGGCTTCAATAGCATTTATTTTCTAAGGCAGTCCCACGAGGGTCGGCCATTCTTTAAAATAAGGGAATTGGTTTCGTTTTAGCCAAATTGAATTAACTTTTCAGATCAGTTTTTAAATTTTTATTGTTCTTCACTAAAATCGCCGTCCCATGGCCGAGTGGTTAGCGTGCTTGGTTACTGATCTAAGGGACCTGGGTTCAAGCCCCGGGTAAGGCATGGATATATGTGTTGATTTTCTGCTGAGGGCCTACCATCCTCTCAGATCTTCTACTTTGACATATAAACTGACAGGCTCCTGTAAGACCTCTGTGGCAAGCAGCTGCTTGAGGGGGTATTTATTTTATTATTTTTTTATTTCAGTAAAATCTTGATAAACGTAAAAATTAGAGGAAAATGTCACTTTACTTAAAGCTATCAGCGAAATCATTTTTAAACTTATTTTCAGCAATACTCTTTCAGTATTTAGTGTGTTAGAAATAAAAACTCCTCCTAGAATTCAAGAATTAGCCAGGACAGGGGATAGCTATTTTTTTTTGCCGCTGTATTCTCCAAGTCTGATCTTAGATATTAACGATGAATTCAGCTGTATTTAATAAAATTTTTAAAAGTAATTGAAAATCATCTATTAAAGAATAGGTCGTACAGTCGCTCAAAAAAATATCCGAAAGGTATGGCTGATTACAGAATTCAGAAAAAAATATCTGGCAACGATTTTTTAGAAATTAGTTATCTGGCAACCTTCGTGTCACGTGACGAAGGTTGCCAGATCACTGATTTCTAAAAAAATCGTTGCTAGATGTTTTTTCTCAATTCTGTAATCAGCCATAGCGTTCGGATACCTTTTGTGCGACTGTACATACTTCAATCAACCTTACTGCAGCTATGTAATTACTTTGTTCGCAAACTGTTAGCTTCTTGCGACTAATATAGTCGCACGTGCGACACACTGTCCCTGATTATTGCAATGCATGTAGAACACGCATCTACTACAATGCATGTACTCCTATGCAGGTGGGGCGGGGGTGGCTCAGTCGGTAGCGCGCCAGGCTCGTAATCTGTAGTTCCCAGGTTCGAGTCCCAGCTGGGTCAGCGTTGAGATTTATCTCCGCAAAATTCCCCGCCCTGCCCACGGTCAGTAGTGGACACCGATGGGCTTGGAAAGGCCGCCGTCCGTCGGATGGGACGTTAAACCGTGCCCCCCTGTGAGGGAGAGCCATACCCTGTGCACGTTAAAGAACACGCTGGATGGCCTTGACGGGAGGCTACCATCTGTCTCCCAACAGCTGTTCCAGTGGGTCCCCTCCCCCAACCTTCTCTGAGCCTTCGGGGTCCGTGTGACCTGGCCATTTAGCCCATGGTGTGCAAAAAAAGTGCCGCTCAGAGGTAAAACAACCCAACCCTACGCAGGTATGGGAATGAGAAAGACAGTCAGATTCTCACAGATCTTTCAACTTTCAACTAAAGAGTTGTTTAGTAAAAAAATATATATAAATACCCCCTGAAGCAGCTGCTTGCCACAGAGGTCTGACAGGAGCCTGTCACGTTTATATGCCACAGTATAAGGTCTGAGAGGATGGCAAGACCTTAGCAGAAAAACGACACATACATCCATGCCTACATGAACAAATATCCTAAAAATATTTAAAATATAATGCTGTTAAAATAAATAAAAATATTTTCAGATTTTTTCTTATTTTTCTCAATTTTTGAGGAAAGCTTGATGGCCACAACTGCGACTATGATTGCTAAATTTAAGAAGAGAGAGGAATTTGTGTTAAAATAAAACGTTTTAATCGCGTTTATTATTGAATTAATATAACTCCTCATTACACTTTGGATGTTTACATCAAATTTAATATTTTATGTGCTACTTTGTTGCTGGAACATGTCCTTCTACATAAACAAATAAGGTGCATAGCTGACTTTGCAGTTTCAAATAGATCATTTGACATCAGAGCTGCCTTTTTTCACTGCTATAGTTCAGGTAGCTTTTCATTCTGATCTTCCTAAGATATCAGATCCGTGATCTCTATCGTATGTATATGTAGCTATTTCAATCTTTCCTCACGTCGAGAACTTCTCTTTCGTCTCCAAGGACTCTGTGAGAATCTGACTGTCATCTCTCTCTCCCCAACCCACACCCTCCTCCCCCTGCTTCGACGTGATCCGACACTTGGGATGCTTCTCAGGTCGGCACGCCAGAAACTCACTCTCACAGACTTAGCTGGACATCTAACATAGGTGAAGGAACCTTGCTTGTTTACCAGTCTGCCTGAGGGCACCTATACCATCATCTCCCAGGAAAAACTCAATTTTCCACAGGCAGCAAGGCTTACTTTGTCACTTCAGGTAATGGCTGCTTTGTCCACCAGAACTCGTGTCAGCTTCCGATAAACAACTAGATTTTGTTCAGTTACAAATGTCATTTTCTGCAGAACAAAGTTGAACACGAAAGGAGATACCTCATAAAAACAACAAAGGGAATAAAATATTGTATTCATACGAACATATCAAAGTCACTTTTATTAACTTATAAAAAATATCATTACATATAATCACTTTTTATTTTTGTATTTCATTTTCATCGAGGGATCAGTATAAATATTAAAGTATTACGTTTTCATCCAGATATTCGCAGATATATTAAAATATTTCGTTTTCATCCAGGTATTTGAGGTTGTTGGGTTGTTTTACCTCTGAGCGGCACTTTTTTGCACACCATGGGCTAAATGGCAAGGTCACAAGGACCCCGAAGGCTCACAGAAGGTTGGGGGAGGGGGACCCACTGGAACAGCTGTTGGGAGACAGATGGTAGCCTCCCGTCAAGGCCATCCAGCGTGTTCTTTAACGTGCACAGTGTATGGCTCTCCCGCACACGGGGTCACTGCTTAACGTCCGATCCGACGGACGGCGGTCTTTCCAAGCCCATCGGTGTCCCCTACTGACCGCGGGCAGGGCGGAGATAAATCACAACGCTGACCCAGCTGGGACTCGAACCTGGAAACTGCAGATTACGAGCCTGGCGCGCTACCGACTGAGCCACCCCCGCCCCGGTATTTGAGGAATTTGAGGAAAAAAGCTGTTAAAAGGAAGCGTTCTTACTTTCTCATTGAAATGCTGTTTTCCAAAATGCTGTAAAAAGTAAGCCACAATGCGCATTTGCGAGCTATTGCACTAAACATGCCTATGCAAGTGGCTTTTCACATAATCAGTATTTTTTCTTAAATGAAAAGTTTCCAGACATTCCATGTTTCGAATAACTGTCTGAAAAAAAACGTGAAGTTGGATAAACGGTTTTCGAATAATAAACGTTTTGGCTACAAGGTTTTTGGATAATCGATGTTAGATATTTGATATTTCGGATAAAGGCTTTTGTGTAATATATATTTCGGATTTGGGGTATTCCATATTTCAATTAAATGGTTTTCAGCATAATTGGTATTCTATTGCAATTTTAATCAAGTGAAATGCCTGATCAAATCGTTCGTATTTGCTTGAGATATTTTCCTATGGATTCATGAATCAATCAAAGTCGTAAAAATTATTTTTGTTTCAAAGCTTCATCTGCAAACAACGTTCCTTTCAGCAGAGGTAATTTTTCAGCAAAATACCACAGTCGCGGGCCATTCCGAAGAATTATTACGAGGATTATTATGGATTCTATTAAAATGATCAGAGTTTGAAGGAAAACGAATAGTGAACGTTCTAAGAAATTGAAAGTGGCGCCAGAAAAAACACAAGTCTTCCCATTACCTCTTGCGAGAACAGAGAGAAAAAATGTGCGGAATTCTGTAGCAAGAGTGTGATAAAATATTCTTTAGAGGGGGGTTAAAATGGGGGCGCACTTTGTACTATCTCCTTGCAGGGTGATATCTGGGTCGGCCTGTACGTAAAAGCAGTGCTCTTTGACGCAACCCCTTAAAGTCACGCTACAAGGGAGCGCCATTTTGTGAGGGTGAAATATGGGGCAGGCTGAAAGATGGTTTGTGAGTGCACGGCCTGGTGGCTTTACCGAATGGAGGGTAGAAGCAGGGAAAGCAGTATGGCAGGTATGTTCCCACGCTTTCGACGTTCACTCACGCGCATCATACGTCACCACACGAATCTTGGGCAGTATTCGCTGCTGCAGAACCCAAAAACCGGCCGCTATCGGTGTCACACTTTATTGTTTAGACCTCTTTGTACCAACCACTTGCTGGATTCATAAGAGCTGATAGAATTTCTGCATTCCACTCTTGTTGTGGAAATGTTTCTTTTGCACTCTACTATTCTGCTGTTATTCTCTGACTTGAGGTTGCATTAGTTTAATATTTTTCTAATCTGCGTATTTCGTATTAGAATATATGTACACGTTAAATATTATTTTCGCATTTCATACTTATCTACAGTCGCTCAAATAAATATCCGAACACTATAGTTAATTACAGAATTCAGAAAAAATTATCTGGCAACCTTCGTATACGTACATACACGAAGGTTGCCAGATCTTTTAGAGCCTGATCTTTAGTTTTTCAGTTGCCAGATCTTTTAGAGCCTGATCTTTAGTTTTTCAGTTGCCAGATTTTTTAGAAATTAGTGATCTGGCAACCTTCGTGTACGTACACGAAGGTTGCAAGATCACTAATTTCTAAAAAAATCGTTGCCAGATATTTTTTCTCAATTCTGTAATCAACCATAGTGTTCTGATATTTTTTTGAGCGAACTGTACCTACCTAACTACCTACCTATATACATACATTACTACATCGTACCCGGATCTAGAAAATATAAAGGGGAGGGGATTAAGCGATCAAAGTGATAGTGGAAGGGTCTAATAGGAATATACCTGAACATCATTCCATATATATTTTTTCTCTCCATTTAAATGGTCTGTAATAAAATCTTGAAAAATACGGTAATATATATATATGTTTGTATATAGCTAGGTAGTCACTGGAAGGAGAGCTATGCACCAATCCCCTGTGATGATGCATAGAACCGGCCAGGCCTAGCACCTAATGTCCGACCCCGCCTTCTCTTGGTGCAGACCGTTAGTACCTTTCAAAAGAGATATTCTTTTGTGGAAGGGAATGGAAGCAGAGGGCTGCCAGATTAGTGTGGCCTACTCATCTGGACAACTATGGGTACTTTTTTTTTTCTACCCTGCTGAGGAGTGGTCAACCACACAGGGTCCTGGTGCTGACCATATAATCCCACTGGACTGAATTATGGCTCTGAGCTTGATTATGGATCCTGATTTTGCTGCACTGGTGGGCTTCTGTGGAGGGAAAATCTTCCGCTGTGATTTCTGTTTGTTTGTGGGTTGACAGCCCCAAGTGAATAGATTCACAGGATAGTTTATCAGCTGTGGATAATCCTGAGCAGAGGTCATCGCAGGCATCTGAACTCTGCTTCTATTGGCATTGTCAAATTCTACAATGGAGGAAGTCTTCCAGTGTAGATGGCTTCAGCCTTAAATGGTGGAGGAACGGGTCTTTGCCCCATGTCTGCGATTAGGGGGATGCTTGATATTATCGGCATTCCCTCTCTCAATAAACATAGTTTCTTTAAACATCCCACTAACCATTTTCTCTCCATAGGCAGTTGGAATGTGAGGACTCTGCATAGAGCTTTTTCTCTTGATGTCCTCACACAAGAATTCTACCATTATAATTTAGATATTCTCGGCTTGCAAGAGACCAGATGGACAGATAAAGGTCAGATTCTTAAAAATAATCTTAAATTTCTCTTTTCAGGGAGGAACGATAATAAACAGTACCAAGGCGTGGGTCTACTTCTCAGCAGACACGCTAGTGATGCTCTTCTAGGATACGAGTGCATTAATGAAAGGTTTCTTACAGCAAAATTTCAGACAAGCATTAAAGACTTGAATGTTATCTGCTGTTATGCCCCACTGAGGATGCTGATGAGGATGAGAAGGATAGGTTTTACGGACAACTTCAGGATATTTTGAATTCTGTCAAGAAAGGAGATATTACCCTTGTTCTAGGTGATTTCAATTCCAAACTTGGTACTGACTCTGACCTGTGGGAAGGAGTAATAGGCCCTTTTGGTATTGGTAGCTGCAATGGCAATGGGCAACATCTCCTACAGGTAAGTGTACTCAATGGATTCAGAATAACTAACACTTATTACAAACACCGCGACATGCAGTTTCCTCTGATGGGCATCATAAGAATATGATTGTATATATATTAATTAACAGCAAATGGGCTAGTTCTGTTAGGAATACCAGGGCATAATAGGGGAGCTGAAATTGGATCTGACCATTACCTTGTTAAAAGTGTCTTGTAACTTAAACTTAAAAAGTGTTGTGCTAGGGTTAATAATTTTACCTTTAATTCTGAAGCTCTGAAAAACCCAGTAATAGCTAAAGCTTACCATGATAGGTTACTTAGTTAATTATGACAGTCATGGTTTGCTTACTACTGAAGTTGAGGAAGAATGGAACCATTTTAAACAGGCTTTTTTGGAAACTAACAGTACTCTTTTAGGAAAACAGGAGCAGAAGAGACAGAATTATTTGAGTGATAAAGCACTTGAGCTCATTTCAGAAAGAAAGAACTGCAGGAATATCCTTAACCAATACCCTACTAGTCCTAATAGAAAGCATTGCAGAGAATTTAATAAACGTGTAAAAGATCAGTTAGCTGCTGATAAGAATCTTTGGCTTCATGGTTTGGCTGACAAAACCGAGGAAGCAGTTAGACAGCACAACAACAGAGAGCTGTACCAGATAGTTACAGTTTTGTGTGGTAGAAAACGGACAGGTATACAGGGATTGAAGGATAAACAAGGTAAGGTTATAGAAGGTGAGAATTCTGTCATGGCTAGGTTTGCTGAGCATTTCAGTGATGTTCTAAACAATGTGGTTAGTTCTACTCCCATTGTTTGCAATGATGATAGATGCATTGTTGGCTTTAATGTTGGCCCTATAACACAATCTGAAGTTAGTTTGGCTATTTCTAAACTTAAACTTCATAAATCCCCAGGGGTGGATGAAATTACTACCGAAATGCTTAGAGCTGGGAATGTTTCTGTTACCACTTGGATGACTGAAATTTTGAATATTTTTATGATAATGGCATGGTTCCTAAGGATTTTACCAGAGCTATTGTTATCCCTATTTTCAAAAAAGGTGATCGCAGTTCTTGTGATAACTATAGGGGTATCAGCATACTCTCTGTTCCAGGTAAAGTTCTTTGCATGATTGTGCTTAATAGAAGTAATAATCTGGTTGACATGCAATTGCGTGATGAGCAATGTGGATTCAGAAGTGGTAGGGGATGTGTGGATCAGATATTTTCACTTAGGCAGATTTTTGAGAAATGTTTAGAGTTTCGGAAACCTTTGGTTGCTAGCTTTGTTGATTTCAAAAAGGCTTTCGACTCTGTTGATCGTCATAATTTGTGGTTGATTGTGAAATCATACGGTATACCAGACAAGTTAGTTAACATAATGAATGCTCTCTATAATAACACTGAGTCGTGTGTTGGTAAGGCTTGTAGCAATTGGTTTAGCATTACTTCTGGTGTTCGACAAGGGTGCATTTTGTCTCCTTTTCTCTTTAGCTTGGTTATTGATTATGTTATGCGAAATTCACTTCAAGGGAAAGATTTTGGCCTTAAATGGACTGGAGATACGAAAATTTCTGATTTAGATTATGCTGATGATTTAGCCCTTTTGGCAAATGATGTTGATGAGATGAACTCTTTGATTCGAGCTGTTGATGAAACTGGTAGTAGAGTAGGTTTGGTTATAAACAGAGAGAAAACTAAAGTGATGAAAATTGGTCAGGCAGGCTGTGATTCAGTTAATCTGAATGGTTGCAGTCTTGAGCAGGTGTCACAGTTTAATTATCTTGGGAGCTATGTAACAGATAATGGTGATGTGCGGCATGAGATTAGCAGACGAATAGGGATTGCTGCCGGGACTTTTAAGAACCTATGGAGAGTGTGGAGAAATAGGCGTATACACCTAAAGACTAAATTTAGACTGTATAATAGTTTGGTTCTTTCTAGGGTTAGTTATGGTAGTGAAACTTGGACACTTTGTAAACAAGATAACAGGAAACTAGATGCTTTTGATTCCAGATGCTTACGCAGTATCTTGGGCATTAGGTGGTTCAACTTTGTAACTAATGATGAGATTAGGGAAAGGAGTTTGCAACCTCCTTTAAGCAGCATATTGTGCAGAGAGAGACTCCGTTGGTTTGGCCATGTTGCCCGTATGAATAATTATAGATTGGCGAATAGGGTTATGAACAGTGTGCCTAAAGGCCTCAGAAAGAAGGGGAGACCTAGGATGCGGTGGGCAGACAATGTCAAACAGGACCTTATTAGAATTGGTGTGCAGTTGCCAGATGCAGCAGATGTAGCTCAGGACAGACTTGCTTGGAGAACTAAATTGCACAGTCTGGTCCATGGGCTACACATTCCCTGAAATCGTATCCCATGGTTGCTTGAGGATGATGATCATGATATATTTTCTCTCCTTCTTTCCGGATACTAGCTTTCTGAAGTTCCTTTCCACCTCCTTCTCCTAGATTCGGCCCTGCACACGTAATCCAGAAGCAGCTGTGGCTATGTGCTGCGGAAGACCAACCAGACAGTTTAATTTAGTTCTCCAAACGTATCTGTCCTGAGCTACATCTGCTGTATTTGGCCACTGATGGCCAATTCTGATAAGGTCCTGTTGGTATTTCTTGCCCACAGCATCCTAGGTCTCCCACGTTTTCTACAACCTTTAGTCATGCTGTTCATTCCCTGATTTAAAGTTATGCTTACGGGCAACATGGGCAAACCAAATCAGTCTCTGCCTACACAAAATGCTGCTCAAAGCTGGTTGCAGATCCCTCTGCCTAATCTCATCGTCACTTAAAAAATCAAACCATCTAAAGCCTTTAGGACATTAGATTCATATTAATTATAATAATTCATTAGACGTTAATGAAATGCCAAATTGAAAGTTTGATATTTTTGTTAGTAATATCTGGTAAATCATATACAACGCCTGGTCAAATTATTATTAATACTGCATCTTGAACGAAGTACTATGTTAATTAATCCATAATTTCTTACTGACGTTTCTACGTCAATAAGAAGTCCTATAAAAATCGTAAAGGCATGATGGAAAGCAAAGTCAATGACAATATGGGAAAAAAAGTCTGATCTGACTAATTTTGTAAGACGGCTCATTGATGGAGAGCGATGGGCAGTAGCATCCTTAACGGAAGGGATGGAACTCGGCAGAAAATAACGAGAATGACAACAGTTACAAAAACTTCTGCCAATCGTTGCAAATACGGGGATCGGGGAGGCAGGGGTAAGCATTTGTTGGCACCAACTGTACGACAAAATAAAACTGCTGCTGTTCATCAGCTGAGAGAGATGACCGTTAGCAGAAACTCGAAACTCATCTGAACGAGTACTATGGCAGAGAATTGAAAACTTTGAAATTTGGGAACTGTACCATGAAAAGAAAGCCTTTCATTTCCGAAAACAACGGCATTCGAGCAATCTGATGGTATATGGAGCTGCAAACATTGTCAGGGGAGGATCGAAACGCATCGTATGGTCAGACGAATCACATTATTACACTGATTTCAACAGATGGCAGAAATAGTGTGGCGATATCCCCCATGAAGGAATGGACCCATAATGCATAGCGCTTACTGTTCAAAGTGCTGAAAGCAGTGTGATGGTGTGGGGAGCATTTTCTTGGCATCATTTTGATCTTCCGGTTTCTGTGCAAGGTCCCATCACTTCCCGGAAGTATAAGTATAAAACCATCTGGGACGATCAGGTCCTGTCGATGATGCATCATTTTTATCTCATTGAAGATGTAATGGAACACGATGATAATGCACAGAGTGCTCGCCCTGTGTTTCAAAGAACATGAAAAGGACATTTATCACATTCCCTGGCTTGCCATTTTGCAGAAAGAGTGGATCAAACTCCCATCTTCCGAATCTCGAAAGTATGTGGAAAGCATACGCATTTCCACAAGAAAGCTTTCACAATTGAAAATATCAAATTATATACATATTTATTTTGCGAAGGAATATCTTCATGAAAGAGTGTATCTGACGTGATGTGCAACTATGGATTCTCATCCATTTACATATCTCCTTTCACACCATATATTCCAGTCTTTCTTAAGAACTAGCTATCGGATCTACAGTCGCTCCAAAAAGTATCCGAACACTACGGTGGGTTCAGCGTGGTGTCCGGATGTCACCTCGGCCGTCGAAAGCACGACTAATTATTAGATTGGTGTTCATGATGATGTGACCGGCAAACCGGTGACGAATTAAAAAAACAATGAGGACTTACTGTATAATAAATATCATATAATCTATATAATAAAAGATGTCTGTGTGTCTGCCTGTGGCAGCCATAACTCATCGGGAAATCAACGTACACGCTTCAAATTTTCAGAGAATGTTTCTGGATGTGGTCTGGTTTGCAGTGCCAAATTTCAGGTCGAAAGTCCCAAAGGGGAGGGGGGCTTGGTAGAACCAAAAATATTTTTCATGCTATTCCTACGGGAAACGAGAATCGCTGTCAAATCCATTGATGCCATTTACTGCTCCCTAACTCTGAGAGTAAAGAGTTAAAAGAGCATTTAAATCTGCTGCCGTTGCCAGATTCCCCACATTTCCAAAGGCATTATTTCGGCGTTCCATTGCAGCAAGGGACTTGAATTTCTAACCAAACATGGGGTCGGGCAGGGGGAACCCGTCCATGAAATTTGAGACCTTTTGGTAAAGTACGTCGGGAATAACAGAATGCCAAAATCTGACAAAATAAATATATCGATCGTTTGACACAGTCTATGAGAGCGCGCGCCGAGTCAACAATGACCTTTGCAACACCGGGAAATTCTTCGTGTTCAAACTGTGATAAAATGTCGGGGGAGGGATACTCGCAAAACTAGTCTTTAGTGCAGGAAACAACGGTTGGGTTGGGTTGTTTTACCTCTGAGCGGCACTTTTTTGCACACCATGGGCTAAATGGCCAAGTCACATGGACCCCGAAAGCTCATAGAAGGTTGGGGGAGGGGACCCACTGGAACAGCTGTTGGGAGATAGATGGTAGTCTCCCGTCAAGGCCATCCAGCGTGTTCTTTAACGTGCACAGGGTATGGCTCTCCCGTACACTGGGCCACGGTTTAACGTCCCATCCGACGGACGGCGGCCTTTCCAAGCCCATCAGTGTCTCCTACTAACCGTGGACAGGGCGGGGGATTTTGCGGAGATAAATCTCAACGCTGACCCAGCTGGGACTCGAACCTGGGAACTGCAGATTACGAGCCTGGCTCGCTACCGACTGAGCCACCCCCGCCCCGAGGAAAAAACGGAATATGCAGATTAAAAGTGAGACACCAACTGTCACAATTTGTGAAGAAACGAAGCCACAGGCCAAGTGAGAACTTGATTTTTAAACCAAACCATTTGGACCGTGCGAACGAATATCACGGGAGCCATAGGGTAGCAAAATCTGTGGCAACGGAAATAAAATCTCGATAGCTTGCGCAAAAAATAAGCCACTAGCTATGTGGATCGTGTATATCTTGGAGTGCTCGCTGACGTCAATAATGATCCGGGCGAATTTCTTCATGTTGAAAATCTATGCTAAAGTGTCGGGGGGGGGGAATTCTTACGAAATTTACCTTTAATGCAGTGAAAATAAGAATAATACAGATTAAAAGTGACACCTGGGTACGTTCAGCTAAGTTCAAAATAAATACAATTTAATAAAAATGAATATATTTATAAAAACATTTAATAAAACAAAACTTAAATTTGAAATATCTGCATGTGCAGTGCACAGTACATGTTGCTTAAGAAGGGTCTGAATGCCCTTGACTATGCCCTTTAAATACATGAGATAATAATGGAAGGTTAATTTAGAAAGGTTAGCGTGACCTTGTTTCAAAGAAATTTCTGCAAGTTGAAAAACAACACATGATTAAGGGCGTCTTAACCTTGATCATTTTCTATAAACAGTTTGTTTCATTGTAACACTTTATACGACGTGCGCAATTTTGAAAAGCAAACTTGATAGAGCACATTTAATTATATGTAGAGGTATCTTCTGCAGAAAATAAAATTTCTTCGATTAATTAATACACCGTTGGAAACAATTAGGTAATAATGCATATATTATGCTAATGTAGAGAAAGTAATAAGTGGATTGAACTGAACGAATTGAAAGGGGGGGAGCGTGGGGGCGGAGCTTGACCCTACCCTCTACTTCGCCTTTGGAGCTACTTTTAAAGTTATGAAAATTTAAAAATAAGGTTTTTTATGTAATTTTTTTATGGGAAGCGTCAGTGGAAACTATTGATTAAAAATCTCATCCTACTGTCTCTAAATATTTATTTTCAACAATGTTTGTTCTACAGGGTGATTCAGAATTCATCATCAATATTTGGTGGGGAGGTAGGTAATAAGAAACGAAGGAGATTTCACATAGGAAAGCATGGGCGCATATGCCATGTAGTAGGGCAAAATGACCCCAGTTCAATGATGGAAAGAACACATAAGAAGGAAGTGGTAAGGAAAAAACATTTATTATCTTACATGTAACATTTCTTTGCATTGGTTGTACAGACTTACAAGAGGTGCTCGAACTGCCGACCATGTGCTAGAATGCATGACTCACAACGGCGTTGGATGGACAGCCGGACCCTGTGGAAGATGCCTGGCATTTCCCGGATGTTTGAGGCAGCAACTGATATGCGTGTTACAAGATCCATAGCACTATTAACAGGGGTCTCGTACACCATGTTTTTCATAGCACCCCATACAAAGAAATCGATTGGAGATAAATCCGGTGAACGTGGTGGTCAAGAAACCGGTCGACCGCGGCCAATCCATTGACCACCAAACTGTCTGCGTAGGTAAGCACGCACGGCATTTGCGAAATGTGCAGGAGCGCCGTCATGCTGGAACCACATTCGCCGGAGACTACCATCAGGAACCTCGTTCAGAAGATCCGGTAACACAGTCTGAAGAAATGTTAGGTACTTGGCACCGTCCAAACGTAGTAAATACGGGCCCAACAAACAGTCACCAACAATCCCAGTCCACACATTGACAGCAAAACGTTGTTGCGCAGCTAAAGGTCTTGTACCATGTGGGTTCTGATGAGCCCACACATGCCAATTGTGTGTGTTGAAGACACCCTCTCGAGTGAACAACGCCTCATCGGTGAAAAGAACATACGTTGGGAAATTGGGATCAACGGCTGTTCTCTGCATGAACCACTGACAAAAAATAACACGCTTGGGATGGTCGTCTGCTGCCAATAATTGCACTCTTTGCAGATGAAACGGATGTAACCCTACATCGTGTAATATCCGCCACGCTGTTGCTTGCGAAATTCCAAACTGCCTAGCCATACCTCGTGTGCTAGCACCAGGTTGTTCCTCGATTTCCTGTAGGACAGCTTCCTCTACTGCTACTGTTCGTGCCGATCTGCGCCTCCCTCGATTAACATTACTAGCAGCAAACGATCCTGTTTCACGCAGTTGGCGATGAATACGTGAAAACATTTGATGCTGTGGCACACGGCGGTTTGGGAAGCGCGCTGCATACAATTGCCTGGCTCGAAGACATCTTTCTTCTGCCGCACCGTAAGTTACATGCATATCTGCACATTCATTCCACGTATACCGGTTCATGTTACTTCTGCAAATTCACCTTGTCGAATGACAACTGACTGCACGCGTCAAACAGCTGTGCTTCTGTATGAGAGGTGTGTACACACAGCGCCCTCTACACCACCATGCGTTCGTCTGCCCCCATACTTTCCTATGTGAAATCTCTTTCTTTTCTTATTCCCTTCCTCCCCACTAAATATTGATGATGAATTCTGAATCACCCTGTATATTTAATAAGTTATGGACGTTGGGCTATAAAACAATGACTTCCGTAAGAATTTTTCCGCAAAATTGACGAAAACTGATGAATCATTACTGAAGCTTAAAAAATACGTTTAAATTGTTAACAGTTTGGTAAATCAGTTAATATTTACGCTGTAATCATCTTTTGAGATCATTTTTTAAGACTGGCAACACCATTGTTTAGTGTTCAGTTTCCACAACTTACCGATCAAATATTTTGAAAATTAAGATTCAGAAAGAGTGAATTGAAATAATTAACTTATGGTCTGTGACTAGTTTTAATAAGACGTGTTTCTATTAATGCATTTACATATAATCATATTAATAATATTTTAATATAATATTTATTATTTTCATATTAATTATCTGTAATCAGACACTGAACGACGTCTACAGCGGGCTAGATTTCGTAACCGCATAATATCAGATTTTCTGATAAATAAGAAAAAGCTGTAAATTGTTACATTATCGTTATAATGCAACTCGCATGCTTAATTCAAACGTTTAACAAGACCTAAAGTTTTGGTTCATATCGAGTGATCATTTCAGCATCATTTATAATGATATTTGAAATCCAAGCTATTGCATCGCTGAAAACAAGATTTTCTTCCGAAACAAGTTTATAATGTGACATCCAGCATTTCCACCAAACTATTAAATGCTAAAAAAGAGAATGTTTGATTTTTGCAATCAGTTTGCCAAAAAAATCTGAAGTATGTGAAGCACTTGATTTAGCGCAAAATTTTACATTGCAAAACGAACAGATAATCATAAAATGTTTGGGCGGGAGTGGCTCAGTCGATAGCGCGCCAGGCTCGCAATCTGTAATTCCCAGGTTCGAGTCCCAGCTGGGTCAGCGTTGAGATTTATCTCCGCAAAAATTCCTCGCCCTGCCCACGGTCATTAGGGGACACCGATGGGCTTGAAAAGGCCGTCGTCCGTCGGATGGGACGTTAAGCCGTGGCCCCGTGTGCGGGAGAGCCATACCCTGTGCACGTTAAAGAACACTCTGGATGGCCTTGACGGGAGGCTACCATCTGTCCCTCAACAGCTGTTCCAGTGGGTCCCCTCCCCCAACCTTCTTTGAGCCTTTGGGGTCCATGTGATCTGGCCATTTAGCCCATGGTGTGCAAAAAAGTGCCGCTTAGAGGTAAAACAACCCAAACCTATAAAATGTTTTTAAAAGTGATTAAATATTTCATTCTGAAGACAGAGAGCTTGATGATTGAAATCAAATAATAATCTTTACTTCAAATTCAAGTATCCGATGGTAATATTAATATTTGAAACAACTAGCTTTACTGTTGTATTTTACAATGCTGGGTGTAGGGGAAAAATGTTTTGAACAGGGTGCTATCCGAATCCACGACCTCCTGATAACATATCAGGTGCTGTAACATCTGAGCTACCGACCACTGATCAAGATTTATCCTGTTGCATCCCATGTAGATGCTACGATTGCAGATCAAGTCTCTACTCATTGGAGCTATCTTAGGCTTAGGCACAACACCAGAAATACACCAACGCGATGCAACGGGTATTTTTTGAGCATTTCTCCATTGATGAAATAATAGTTTCATATAGACCTAATGATCGGTGTGAATAAAAAAGAAGATAATAATATTAATATTTGAATTTATTTCGTAACTTCTATCACTCACTGAATACAAATGATCAGATTTTCACACACTAACTTTATTTATAATATTTAGTACGAGTTGGTTACCAAATAATGACATCAGTCTAGATAAAAAAAAAAGTCTTCAGTCTCAACCATACGTATTTACAGATAATTTCGCAAGCTACATGCGTGCGTATCACAAATCCTTATATACGAATACGTCACCGTCGATTATAAAAGAACACAATGACGAATGATATTCTTAAAAACAACTAACCACTTATTTTGCACTTGTGTAGCATAGAATTTAGGATTGGGTTGGATTGTTTTACCTCTGAGCGGCACTTTTTTGCACACCATGGGCTAAATGGCCAGGTCACATGGACCCCGAAGGCTCAGAGAAGGTTGGGGGAGGGGACCCACTGGAACAGCTGTTGGGAGACAGATGGTAGCCTCCCGTCAAGGCCATCCAGCGTTTCTTTAACGTGCACAGGGTATGGCTCTCCCGCACACGAGGCCACGGCTTAACGTCCCATCCGACGGACGGCGGCCTTTCCAAGCCCATCGGTGTCCCCTACTGACCGTCGGCAGGGCGGGGAATTTTGCGGAGATAAATCTCAACGCTGACCCAGCTGGGAGTCGAACCTGGAAACTACAGATTGGGAGCCTCTCGCGCTACCGACTGAGCCACCCCCGCCCCTAGAATTTAGGGAGCATATTGCATTGATTATAAGGATTAGCTTTCATGGTCAAATAATAGGTAATGTTGCTTTTATTTTACCGAGAACATGGGACGAATATGAAATTTGAATAGATGGCTAATTGACAGGATAGTTTCAAACATATTAAAAGACTTAAAATTCGATGCATTCATTTTCACAAACAGTGGTGACCGCTCTTTCCTGTACGAAGTGAGGATCTGGGAATATGGAATATCGATGTCATAAGTTTCAGAAAATTAGAAAATCTAAAATCCAATATGTCCTTTTAAGTCTTGTAAAGAAAAAAAAAGTAGTTTGTAACTGTGTTTTCAATAATAATAAAACGTTATGCCTTAAGTAGGTGCTTGCCACAAAGGTCTGACAGTATAAAATAATATTAACAAGATCTGTGAGGTAAATGAGACCTCAGCTGAACGAAAACACAGAAAAATATCCATGTGCGTTACCAGAGGTTCGAATCAAGGCCACTTTGATCTATTAACAAGTACCTTAGACATATTGACATTGTAAGGTTCCTATGCATTGAAATATTATAATATTAGATTCGGAAACATGCAAAAAGATGAATGTTTAATTCTTTTTTGAAGAGGAAAAGTCCACACTGTGTATTAAGAAAATAGGAGAATTATTTTCAATTTCAGAGACCAGGGCCAGATCCTCGAAAAATATTTAGGAAGTGTGGGGGGGGGGGGTGAGCAGTAATTTCAGTGAACCTGAATGAACCAAAACACATTTTTGATACACCTTTCAAAACATTATTTTGCAAAAATGGCGAAATATATTTGGATTGTTTTACCTTTCGCAACACTTTGTTTTTTGCACACTTGGACTAAGCGGCCAGGTCACAAGGACCCCCAAGTGCTCAGAACGTAGAGGGTAGGGATTCACTAAGAAGCTGTTCTTAAAATGATGGAAGCTTCCAGGCAATTCCATCTAATCTGTTCTTTAACGTGTATAGTGTAAAGCTCTTATGAACTCGGATACATGCTTTAACATCCTACTCGACGGATGGTATCTTTCCCAAGCCCATTGGTATCCCCCTTTTCCAGCGAGATCAGGGAAAGACTTAATGGAGAAAATCTGAACGCAAGCAAAGTGGAAACTGAAACCTGGGAATATCGGATAAAGAGTCAACATCCGTCTCCGCAATGTATGTTTCCTTGCTTCCATTCTAGTGATTTCTTCTAAAACATATCCTTTCCAAACATCCATCAAAAGCTATGTTTACTATTTCAGTTCTCTTCTCATTAATACCTTTCGATGCGAAAGATTGAGCCTTATTTCTTCTTTTTTCTCTTTTCAGAGTAGTATTGGTTATTGTACTTTTTGTTTATTATTGTTTTTTTTTGTATGTTTCTTAGTAGTATTGGTTATTGTACAGTGAAGGAATTTAGCAATCTTAAGTTAAAATTCTTGTCTAAGTCATGAATAAGAAAATAATGTGAATTTTTCTCAGCTACATGAATAGGTAATGCACACATTTCGATCTTATTTTTTTGTCAGCTTAATTAAATCAGCTTTATTCCGTAGACAGATGAAAGCGACCTTTATTTCTCTATGTATTAATAATTAGATCCCCAATCTGTTGCGTTTTCTGAGATCTAGGCGATTCACAATCCCTAGACAACATGTTTTGTAATCTCTAGATCATTCTTTTCATACTTAGATTACATACGACCTCTATCTGACCTTTAAGGAATCATTGATTTCTAATCAGCTACAATTTCAAAGATCTAGGATTTTATCATTAACAGAAATGAATTTTCAGATTTCTAACGCATTTAAATCATGATTGCATTGAAATATTATCACTATTAAATCTCGAAAGAATTATCATATACGTTTCACCGTTTGTCCCCTGACATTTGCAATATTGGCAATCCCTATAAAACACTCTTTCAGAATTCTCTCATGTTTACTCATGTTTAAAATCTAACTTCTATTTGACTTTGAAGAAGTTATCGGATCTCTAATCCATTAAGTGTTTTGAGTTATATGATGCGGATTATATCTGTGATTCTACTGCAAGAGACCATAGATAGATTGAATATGACTCTTTTAACCTTGAAGAAATGATCGGTTCTCTGATCTATTATTACGCTTCCTGTTCCTTACCCTCTAGATCAAAAATTTTTTTAAAAGCTGTGTGTGATTGAAATCAAATAACAATCTTTCCTTCAAATTCAAGTATCCGATGATAATATTAATATTTGAAACCACTAGCTTTACTAGGGTTTGAAATGTTTTTACTGTGTTGCTCTTATGAAGCTGTCCAATCTACACTACAGACAATATTGAGTTTGGTATAAAAGAGCTTTAGATCTCCAAGGAAAAAAAAACTCTTTGCGTCCCTCTTATCCCCTTGATAATCTGAAATTAATAAAATACTGCTTTTAATAAGCACTAGTTATCATTTTAGGAGAGTGAAAGCAAAATAGCCAGAGAGGTGTCTGGTTTCACAATACCAGCTTTGAACCAATGGGAATAAAAATTAGGTTCAGTGATAATCTCTTGTTTTGGTTCTGCTCCGATTCGGCAGTTCAAGAGATGCAAAAGTTTTATATAACCGTTCAATCTAACCCTGAACTAGTTCGAACCGGTTCGTACAATCGGTAGAATAACAAGATTGTGCGAAAAGTTTAATTCCGTTAAGCAAAATAACGCACAGAACTGTAAGTGGACAGAGAGTGCACTGATGTCCCTATAGTTATCACAAGAGCTAAAATCGCTTTTCTTGAAATTAAGGATAATAGCACTTCTAGTAAATCCTTATCCTTAAGTTGGGTTGGGTTGTTTTACCTCTGAGCGGCACTTTTTTGCACACCATGGGCTAAATGGCCAGGTCACAAGGACCCCGAAGGCTCAGAGAAGGTTGGGGTAGGGGACCCACTGGAACAACTGTTGGGAGACAGATGGTAATCTCTGACCATTAGTGATGACCATATAGTCTGGTCAAGGCCATCCAGCGTGTTCTTTAACGTGCACAGGGTATGGCTCTCCCGCACACGAGCCACTGCTTAACGTCCCATCCGACGGACTGCTGTCTTTCCAAGCCCATCGGTGTCCCCTACTGACCGTGGGCAGGGCGGGGAATTTTGCGGAGATAAATCTCAACACTGACCCAGCTGGGACTCGAACCTGGGATTACAGATTACGAGCCTGGCGCGCTACCGACTGAGCCACCCCCGCCCCCTTATCCTTAAGAGTAACTCGTTTATCAGACAATAGAATCATTCCCACTTCTAAGAATTAGAGTACTGATTTCTTCTACATCTGATGATTTGGGAATTTTTATTTTAGAGATAACCAAAGTAAATTCAGATCATGAAATAAGGCCAATATTAAAGACAAGAGTAACGTATCTTCATTTCAAACAATGGAAGTAAAACATTATGTTTTCTCTGAAACGTTCACCCCATCTAGCCAAGACAGAATTCTCATCTGCAATAATCCTGCAATCCCTGTATATCATTCTGTTTTTTCCCACACAAAATATAGCTATGAAGTAGATTTCTAATTGATATAATAGGGGTTTGAAACTTTAAGACACCAATTACATTCTGCAAACGTGTCTTCCTCTCCTATATTGATAGTTTCAGAAATATCCTCTTCCACATTTCCCACATCAAGACTTTTATCCTCCTTGATTGCTAAACAGAGCTGTGAAACTTCTTACATCAAGAGTTCTGAAGCTTTGGCCATAATGTTTCATTGATGACGATTATAATGTTTTACTCACGATGACCATGTTTGATTGATGATGATCATATAGTCTGATTGATGATCAACATATTGTTTCATTGGCAATGACCATAACATTACATTAGTGATGACTATATAATCTGATTGATAATCAACATATTGTTTCATTGGCAATGACCATAACATTACATTAGTGATGACCATATAGTCTGATTGATAATCAACATATTATTTCATTGGCAATGACCATAACGTTACATTAGTGATGACCATATAGTCTGATTGATAATCAACATATTGTTTCATTGGCAATGACCATAACATTACATTAGTGATGACCATATAGTCTGATTGATAATCAACATATTGTTTCATTGGCAATGACCATAACATTACATTAGTGATGACCATTAATCTTTCACTGGCGACGACCATAATGTTTCATTGATGATGATTATAATGTTTCACTCACAATGACCATGTTTGATTGATGATGCCAAATAGTCTGATTGATGATCAGCATATTGTTTCATTAGCAATGACCATAACGTTACATTAGTGATGACCATATAGTCTGATTGATAATCAACATATTGTTTCATTGGCAATGACCATAACATTACAATAGGGATGACCATTAATGTTTCACTGGCGACGACCATAATGTTTCATTGATGATGATTATAATGTTTCACTCACAATGACCATGTTTGATTGATGATGCCCATATAGTCTGATTGATGATCAGCATATTGTTTCATTAGCAATGACCATAACATTACATTAGTGATGACCATATAGTCTGATTGATAATCAACATATTGTTTCATTGGCAATGACCATAACATTACATTAGTGATGACCATATAGTCTGATTGATAATCAACGTATTGTTTCATTGGCAATGACCATAACATTACATTAATGATAACCATGATGTTTCACTGGTGACGACCATAATGTTTCATTGATAATGATCATAAGGTTTCCATTTATGATGACCATAATGTTTCGCTGGTTATATGTATGGTATATAGTTTGGTTGTTGATGATCATATTGTTTGATTGATGATAACCATATAGTTTCATCGATGGTGGCCATAATGTTTGGCTGATGATGACCATATTATTTCATTGATGATGGTTTTTAAATTTAAATCTCACAGTGATGACATTGGTTATATTAATCACGTACTGGTTGACAACAGTACAGTGACAGTACAGTGAACGAATAATAACGTATGCAATTAAATAATAATTTTTTTCATTTTTAATATTTTGTCCTTTTTCCATTTTATATTAATTTTTTTTTAGGGTGCCGGGGTGGCTCAGTCGGTAGCGCGCCAGGCTCGTAATCTGTAGTTCCCAGGTTCGAGTCCCAGCTGGGTCAGCGTTGAGATTTATGTCCGCAAAATTCCCCGCCCTGCCCACGGTCAGTAGGGGACACCGATGGGCTTGGAAAGGCCGCCGTCCGTCGGATGGGACGTTAAGCCGTGGCCCCGTGTGCGGGAGAGCCATACCTGTGCACGTTAAAGAACACGCTGGGTGGCCTTGACGGGAGGCTACCATCTGTCTCCCAACAGCTGTTCCAGTGGGTCACCTCCCCCAACCTTCTCTGAGCCTTCGGGGTCCATGTGACCTGGCCATTTAGCCCATGGTGTGCAAAAATGTGCCGCTCAGAGGTAAAACAACCCAACCCTATATTAATTTTTTCGTAAAATAAATTTCGTTTATGAGATTATCCGGCGTTTTTTTTTTAAAGCAAGGAAATAACGTAATTTATACCAGTCGGGTAAAGTGTTCCTTACCATAATCGCAAGTGAAAGCGATTGTTTTCATCTGAATTTTATATAAAACAAAATAATAACGATTATTATTCATAGCAGTTGTGATGCTAGGTTTCTGTCTGAATTATGCTCGTGCTGTCCTCAGGGAATAAACCAGCTTCAAATATAAATCAAAAAGAAAATAATCTGTATAAAATCAAGAATCATGATTAATTGCTTGTCATTTCGTATATCACTCTTGCAAGTAAACATCTGCAAGTAACAGTTGTTGTAGTCCACAATTATTAGGTCACTGACTGAACAGTTATGCAACTTGCAGCAATTCAGTCACCATGATGACGAAAGGTATTTTTAGATGGCCTGTTGGCGCCAGAAATGCTGCATGTTGCAGCAGATATTGGATGCGGTATGTGGAAAATAATCAATGCCTCTCGTCTCTTGCACAGCGATATTAAAAGGAAGGAATGTTGATTTTTCTTTGCAATCAAAATCCGGTTTTCTTACATATGAGAAATCCTGTGTTTGGCATTTATGTAGTTTTTCTAAAAATTTCTTCTTCGCTTTAAACCGAGGTTCAGCAGTAACGGTGAGTCCACAGTAAAAATTCTAGCTTCGCTTTAAACCGAGGTTCAGTAGTAACGGTGAGTCCACAGTAAACTAGAAAGGCTCTCTAATGATGGAAATTTAAACTTTCTCAAAAATTGGAAACTGGTAATAATATTATTTTGTTGGTACCTATCCAGCCCAAAAAGAATTTTTAATTTTTTTTCTGAAAACCAAAAATTGAAAAGTGCAAAGCGTATACCAGCTAAAATCACTCGATTCATTAAAAACAGTCACAGTTAATTCCTACTTTTTATTAATACTAAATACTATAGTCGTCCCTTCCCACTCTTCTACAAGATTCCTGGAGGGATATGCATCTGTTAGACCAGGCATGGCCAACTGTTTTTGCCCCCGGGCCGGATTGGAAAAAAAAATATTTTCACGGGCCGGACGAAATATTAAAATTGAAAAATGTTAAGCAAAACACTTATTTCTTTAAGTAAACAAAATTTTATTATGAAATTTGTTTATGAATAATTGTAAGTAAATCAATACAACAAATTAACATAATAACTAATGCGACGTGTTGAGGCGGTTTGCATCGCTTATTATTTTTTTAATATCTGGTTCTATACTTGTAGTAGCTATTCTTAACACAGCCTCCAAATGTAAATGATTCAATCATCAAACAGATCATATCGAGTACAGATGAGTATAAAAGTTTTAATTCTTTATAACGGAATCTTTTTTAAAAAATATAGAAGTATCGAGAATTCATTCGATTAATTACTAGAAGTTAAATGCTAATATTGAAAAATTGTTCGCGGGCCACATAAATTCATTACGCGGGCCGGATCCGGCCCGCGGGCCGTATGTTGGCCATGCCTGTGTTAGACGTTAATGAATACCCCAGAACTTTGAAACATCCTCCATATTTCGTACCCAAGATTCTCACTGATAATTGACTCATACAGCATTCAACGTCTAAAAGGTTCTCTTCCGAATATCATCTTTCAAGATTTGAAAATTAAAGCAAAGATTTATGGAGAAATGTTCTTTGGATAGCCACAGATGCTTCGAGAACACCTGACAGTCGTTTGCTCTAAGAAGAATCTCTTTTTATCTCACAGACTTCCTTCAATTACTTCCATCTGCACTGCCAACGAAGATCTCATGGTGTTGGCATTGGGATCGTTTGCTCTAAGAAGAATTTCCTTTTATCTCGCAGACTTCCTTCAATTACTTCCATCTTCACTGCCAAAGAAGACCTCAGGTGTTAACATTGGGATCGTTTCCTCTAAGAAGAATCTCCTTTTTCTCGCAGACTTCCTTCAATTACTTCCATCTTCACTGCCAAAGAGGACCTCAGGTGTTGACATTGGGATCGTTTCCTCTAAGAAGCATCTCCTTTTTCTCGCAGACTTCCTTCAATTACTTCCATCTTCACTGCCAAAGAGGACTTCAGGTGTTGACATTGGGATCGTTTCCTCTAAGAAGAATCTCCTTTTTCTCGCAGACTTCCTTCAATTACTTCTATCTTCACTGCCAAAGAGGACCTCAGGTGTTGACATTGGGATCGTTTCCTCTAAGAAGAATCTCCTTTTATCTCGCAGACTTCCTTCAATTACTTCCATCTTCACTGTCAAAGAGGACCTCAGACGTTGACATTGGGATCGTTTCCTCTAAGAAGAATCTCCTTTTTCTCGCAGACTTCCTTCAATTACTTCCATCTTCACTGCCAAAGAAGACCTCAGGTGTTGATATTGGGATCGTTTCCTCTAAGAAGAATCTCCATTTTCTCGCAGACTTCCTTCAATTTCTTCCATCTTCACTGCCAAAGAAGACCTCAGGTGTTGGCATTGCTTCCTTCAATTACTTCCATCTTCACTGCCAAAGAAGACCTCAGGTGTTGGCATTGGGATCGTTTGCTCTAAGAAGAATTTCCTTTTATCTCGCAGACTTCCTTCAATTACTTCCATCTTCCCCCTCGGTGTGAGCGCCTGTACGTGGTGAGGGGGACCACCCTGTGAAGGTTCCCGCTGGCTCGGTTACCTTCGCAGGGTCCTAAACGCTCGCCCGCGTGTTTGCCGTGCGCGGAGACCCGTGTCCCTGGAAAGGAGGATCCTGGCAGTTGCTCAGGGGTCCCCGTCTTCTCTCCCCAGCTCATGACTGGTGGGGTCCCCTTTGGCCGTATTGCCATCGGGGAGCCTGTCTGTCGCGGGGCTGGGCAGCGACTTCCGGGGCCGCTGCTATACACTGCTTTGGCCTCTGCTTCAGGTAAACGGGAGGTCCTGGGGTGGCCCCCTCAGGATCAATCGGCTGGTGGCTGGTCCTGCTAGGGTCAACTATGCTGATCAGTGAGTAACCTTGTCCACCGTCCGGACAACGGTTTGCGAGTTTCCCCACACATTTACTAATTTTGTAGTTTTCTTTCTTTTGTGAGGCCAGCTCTTGCCTCACACTTTATTGCTTTGTTGCTTCTTTTCTTTTGTGGGAACTCCGACGAGTTTCCCACCACTTCTCTTTTACTTTTCCTTTCTGTTTTGTAGTGAGGGCTTGGCTCACTGGCTGTGTGGGTATGGTGCCCGGGCAGCCCTGGCGCCCAACTGGGCGTCCCCTTGTTGGACTCCATGGTGGGTGGGGACAACGGGCACTGAAATTTTTAAAAACAAACATGAGTTCTCCAACTCCTATAAATCCGATCAATGCCGCAAAGAGGGCTCGCCATGAACCCCCAACTTCTCTGTCTTTGCCTTCGTCTTCGTGTGTGTCTCCGTCTCCGAAGTTCCTGATCATCCACTCTACGGGTGACCAGGTTCTTGGGGACATGTCCCCCTTTTTTATCAACAAGGGTTTACAAGGTCTTGCGGGAGAGCCGAAATCTGTCAAGCGCCTACGATCTGGTGACTTGCAGGTGGAGACTGCGTGCTCCAAGCATTCGGAGCTTCTATTAAAGGTTACAGCGATTGGTGGAGTGGCTGTCGAAGTCACTCCGCACAAGACGCTCAATTCCTCCCGGGGTGTGATCTCCGAGTGGGGCCTCCTCAAGGTTTCTGAGGAGGAAATCCTCTCGGAGCTTTCGGCCCAGGGAGTGATCGCAGTCCACCGGGTTTCGTCACGTCGTAATGGAAAGTTAGAACCCAGCCGGGTACTTATTCTAACTTTCAACACACCACGCCTGCCTACTTCCATCAAGGCAGGATACTTACACTGCGAGGTGCGGCCATTTATCCCCAATCCTCTGCGTTGCTTTCAATGCCAGAGGTTTGGCCATGCCCGCACCGCATGCCGGGGCAAGCCCACCTGTGCTCGTTGTGGCAGTCAGGATCATCTCGAACCTGACTGCACAGCAGATAAGGCATGCTGTGTAAACTGCCGTGGTGAACATCCGGCGTACTCCCGCGACTGTCCGAAGTGGCTGGAGGAGAAAGAGGTACAGCGCCTCAAGACCCTACATAACATCAGCTATCCAGAGGCGAGAAAGCTCGCTGCACCGCCTGCCCCACCTGGCAAGGTCTCCTATGCCGGTGCGGTTGCCAGAAAGCCCATCGTTAAGATGGCTTCTGTGGCGGTGCAGACCGACATCAGCGTTCCACCAGCTGAATCTTTCTCGCCTGCTGCTAAGTACCTCTTGACGCAGGCGAAGCCGACGTCGGTGTCAATCTCGACATCGACACCGGTTACTATTCCTGTGTCTGTGCCTTCCACTTCCACCTCCGGAAGGCCCCCTCCACCCCGCCCACAGACAGCAAGACCTACAAAACCCAAGGGGCCCCCGCCGGGGCCCAAGAAGAAAATTTTACCTCCTCGTTCGGCGGTCTCTGATCCATGTTGCTCGGACGACTCCGAGGACATGGACACCGACCGCCCCAATTTTCCAAAACCGTCGCTGGCGACGGTTAAAATAAATAGAAAGTCGTCCGCCAATTCTTCAAAGACCTGAGATGGCCACACTCCTTCAATGGAACTGTCGTGGATTCCAGAGGAATATTGACGACATCAAGGTCCTCCTGAGGGCACACGAACCCCTCTGCGTGTGCCTTCAAGAGACATTTTTACAGACAGCCAACAATCCCACTATCCGGCACTTTTCTCTCGTTCGCCGGGACCGGGATGGAGATGGTCCAGCCCACGGAGGTGTTGCCATCCTCGTGAGCAACCATTCTCCATTCCAGGTCATTCCCCTCACCACACATTTAGAGGCGGTAGCCATCCGCCTGTTTGTGGGATTTTCGTTGACTGTCTGTTCTGTCTATCTCCCACCCGGAAGCATCGTTTTCCGGGACGACCTTGATGACCTCGTCTCGCAGCTGCCGTCCCCCTTCCTCATCATGGGGGACTTCAACGGACACAGTCCACTTTGGGGCAGTGCTGACACCAACGGGAGGGGCCGGGTCCTGGAGCAATGGCTCCTGGATCCGTCTCTCTCCCTGTTGAACACCGGTGTCAGTACTTACTTTCATTCCCCAACCCGCTCTTTCACTGCCATTGACCTCACCATCTGCTCCTCCTCGATCCTTCCACTCTTTACATGGGAGGTCGAGGACAATCCCTACGGAAGCGATCACCTCCCCGTGGTGTGCACCATCTCTCGTGGGGGGCCCTGCAGCCCTTCGCGGGTCTCCCGGTGGAGGCTTGATCGGGCTGACTGGAGTGGCTTCGAGCTCTTGTCTGAGCTTGATGATCACTCTGTCAGCCAGGAGCCCATCAATGTCGCAGTGGCGGAGTTGACGGACTGCATCGTCCATGCAGCTGCCTCTACTATTCCTCAGACCTCGACTCGGTTTCCACGGTTCCCAAAACCGTGGTGGAATCCCGACTGCACCGCAGCTCGTAAGGCTCAGAACAAGGCTTGGGGGGTGTTTCAGAGATATCCGACGTCCCCCAACCTCGAAGCATTCAAACGCGCCAGGGCGAAAGCCCGTTTCGTCCGGCGCCAGAGCCAGAAGGAATCTTGGATGAAATATACTTCTTCTATCACCCGCACGACCAGTTCTAAGGTCGTGTGGGATAAGGTCCGGAAGATGGGTGGGAAATACACGTCCCACTCATTATCGATCCTGGAGCACAATGGACAGGCAATTGCTGATCCTCGTGCAATTGCCGACACTCTGGGGGAGTCATTCTCCTCCATCTCCTCATCATCCTTGTACTCCCCCGAGTTTCTGGCCCAGAAGAGCAGGGCCGAACGCTCTCCGCTGTCTTTCCATTCGAATGGCCTGGAGTCTTACAACAGGCCATTCACAGCGGAGGAGCTTCGCCGTGCTCTGCACACTTCTCGTGCATCTGCTGTGGGGCCAGACAATGTCCATTATGCCATGCTCCAACATCTCTCACCATCGAGTAAGGATCGACTGCTCCGACTCTTCAACCGTATTTTCATCGAGGAGCAGTTTCCGGACTCCTGGCGGGAGGCCATCGTCTTGGCCTTCCCTAAGCCAGGAAAAGATCCCAAGATTCCTTCACATTATCGTCCAATTGCATTGACGAGCTGCGTCTGCAAGGTGTTGGAAAGAATGGTAAATACCAGGCTGGCCTGGTATTTGGAACATCACGGCCTTCTTTCCAACACCCAGTGTGGCTTTCGCAGGCACCGGTCTACTTTAGACCACCTGATCCGCCTCGAATCGGCGATCAGGAATTCTTTTTTACGACGAGAGCACCTGGTGTCAGTTTTCTTCGACATCGAAAAAGCGTACGACACGGCATGGAGATTCGGCATTCTTCGTGACCTTCACAGCTTCGGCTTGCGAGGTCACATGCCGATCTTCATTGCAAACCTTTTATCTTCTCGTGTTTTTCGAGTTCGTGTCGGCAACACTCTCTCGCGGCCTTTCCCCCAAGAACAGGGGGTGCCACAAGGCTGCGTCCTGAGTGTTACGCTTTTCGCTGTCAAGATAAATTCCATTACACGGCAACTTCCTCCGACTGTAGGCAATGCCCTCTATGTTGATGACTTTAGCATCTTTTGCTCATCGTCCAGCATGAGGGTCATTGAACGACAACTGCAAACTGCCCTGAACAATCTCTCGGTTTGGGCGACGGCCAATGGGTTCCGGTTCTCCCCACAGAAGACCGCTTGCGTGCACTTTTGCCGCAGGCGTAATCTTCATCTGGACCCCGAGCTGCGGCTCGGGGGTAACATCATTCCAGTTGTGGCGGAGACCAAGTTTCTCGGTCTCATCTTCGACCGGAAATTGACCTTTTTATCTCATATTCGACATCTCAGGTCCAAGTGCACGCGGGCATTGAACATCATCAAGGTCCTCTCCTCCCTCTCTTGGGGGGCGGACCGATGTTCTTTGCTCCGCCTTTACCGTGCACTTGTCCGGTCGAAACTGGACTACGGATCCCAGGTGTATGACTCCGCCCGGGATTCGGTGGTGAAAGTGCTGGACCCACTCCATCATCAGGCCCTCCGTGTGTGCACGGGGGCCTTCCGCACTTCACCGGTCCAGAGTTTCTACGTTGAGACCGATGAACCATCTTTATCTATTCGCCGTCAGCAGTTGTCCCTACAGTATGCATCAAAATTGCGATCCCTGCCAGGCCATCCCACTTGGGACTGCGTTTTCAGTCCCAGGTGGGAAATGTTATACCAGAATCGGCCGACTGCCATTCGTCCTTTCGGTTTGCGTGTCCGAGGTTACCTGCGAGACATCAACACCAGTCTCGATAGCATCGCACAGTCGACAGCTGAGCCACTTCCACCTTGGCTCGCTGTTTCCCCTTCCTGCGATTTTTCCCTGTGCAGGACGGGGAAGGCCTTTACACCCGACTGTGTGTACCGGCAACTCTTTGCCAGCCATCGTGCTGCGCACCCGGACTTCTTGCCTGTCTTCACAGATGGCTTGAAGTCCGGCACTTCTGTGGGATCAGCCATGGTCTGCTGTGATGTAATCATTGCAGACCAGATCCCACTGCAGTGTTCCATCTTCACTGCTGAGTTGCATGCTATCAGCATTGCCTTGGACCATATAGCAGCTAAGCATCATCGTCGGTGTGTGCTTTACACCGACTCGCTTAGCTCGCTACAGGCTTTGATCTCGGTGAGGCATCGGCCTCACCCTGTTCTCTCCACGATCCGCCAGCAGCTCCATCGTCTGGCAGCCACCACCACAATTCTCTTCTGTTGGGTGCCCGGTCATGTCGGAATCAGGGGCAATGATTTGGCAGATTCTGCTGCCAAGTCAGCCACGCCCCTGTCCGACTCTCCGTTGCCGGTTCCATATGTGGATTTCCGGCAGCGTTTCACCATCGAGCTCCGGGCACAGTGGCAGAGATCTTGGTCTGAACAGGTTGCTAACAAGCTCTTCGAGATCAAGCCCATTGTCAAACCGTGGCAGTCTTGTTTTCGCAGGAATCGTAAGGAGGAAGTTGTCCTTGCTCGGCTCCGCTTAGGTCACTCGTTTTTAACCCACTCTTTTCTTCTTAAGGCGGACGCAGTACCTAAGTGCGAGTTTTGTGACACCATTTTAACAGTTAAACATATTTTAATTTCTTGTTGTTTTTACCTTTCACGATTTTTTTGTTTGTTTTTTACCTTTCACGATTTTACGTCCGAGCCCCTTACACTCGGACATCTTTTATCCGATGATTCACTTTTAACTACTGTTTTCGAATTTTTACGCTTTACCGGATATTATACACGTTTATGAATTTTCTCTTTTTAGTGGATTTTTACCTGTTTTTTTACATGGGTCCTATACACCCCTTGTTATTGTTGACTTTTTACGTTTTACTGGATATTTTATGCGTTTATGAACCTTTTTACTTTGTTACTTTGATTTTACGCTTGTTTCTGTTTTTTACTGGGTCCTATACACCCATTTTATTGTCGATTTTACACGTGCTTTTACTTATCTTTCTTGTTATGATTCTGTGTGTTTTTAACTTTGGTTGTGGGTTCAAATGACTTTTATCAATTTATATCTTTTTGTTTGGCGCAATATAGCCCTGTTGCTCTTGCGCCAAAAAAACCCCAAACAACCAAACCAAACTTCCATCTTCACTGCCAAAGAGGACCTCAGGTGTTAACATTGGGATCGTTTCCTCTAAGAAGCATCTCCTTTTTCTCGCAGACTTCCTTCAATTACTTCCATCTTCACTGCCAAAGAAGACCTCAGGTGTTGACAATGGGATCATTTCCTCTAAGAAGAATCTCCATTTTCTCGCAGACTTCCTTCAATTTCTTCCATCTTCACTGCCAAAGAAGACCTCAGGTGTTGGCATTGGGATCGTTTGCTCTAAGAAGAATTTCCTTTTATCTCGCAGACTTCCTTCAATTACTTCCATCTTCACTGCCAAAGAGGACCTCAGGTATTAACATTGGGATCGTTTCCTCTAAGAAGCATCTCCTTTTTCTCGCAGACTTCCTTCAATTACTTCCATCTTCACTGCCAAAGAGGACTTCAGGTGTTGACATTGGGATCGTTTCCTCTAAGAAGAATCTCCTTTTTCTCGCAGACTTCCTTCAATTACTTCCATCTTCACTGCCAAAGAAGATCTCAGGTGTTGATATTGGGATCGTTTCCTCTAAGAAGAATCTCCATTTTCTCGCAGACTTCCTTCAATTTCTTCCATCTTCACTGCCAAAGAAGACCTCAGGTGTTGGCATTGGGATCGTTTGCTCTAAGAAGAATTTCCTTTTATCTCGCAGACTTCCTTCAATTGCTTCCATCTTCACTGCCAAAGAGGACCTCAGGTGTTAACATTGGGATCGTTTCCTCTAAGAAGAATCTCCTTTTTCTCGCAGACTTCCTTCAATTACTTCCATCTTCACTGCCAAAGAAGACCTCAGGTGTTGGCATTGCTTCCTTCAATTACTTCCATCTTCACTGCCAAAGAAGACCTCAGGTGTTGGCATTGGGATCGTTTGCTCTAAGAAGAATTTCTTTTTATCTCGCAGACTTCCTTCAATTACTTCCATCTTCACTGCCAAAGAGGACCTCAGGTGTTAACATTGGGATCGTTTCCTCTAAGAAGCATCTCCTTTTTCTCGCAGACTTCCTTCAATTACTTCCATCTTCACTGCCAAAGAAGACCTCAGGTGTTGACAATGGGATCATTTCCTCTAAGAAGAATCTCCATTTTCTCGCAGACTTCCTTCAATTTCTTCCATCTTCACTGCCAAAGAAGACCTCAGGTGTTGGCATTGCTTCCTTCAATTACTTCCATCTTCACTGCCAAAGAAGACCTCAGGTGTTGGCATTGGGATCGTTTGCTCTAAGAAGAATTTCTTTTTATCTCGCAGACTTCCTTCAATTACTTCCATCTTCACTGCCAAAGAGGACCTCAGGTGTTAACATTGGGATCGTTTCCTCTAAGAAGCATCTCCTTTTTCTCGCAGACTTCCTTCAATTACTTCCATCTTCACTGCCAAAGAAGACCTCAGGTGTTGACAATGGGATCATTTCCTCTAAGAAGAATCTCCATTTTCTCGCAGACTTCCTTCAATTTCTTCCATCTTCACTGCCAAAGAAGACCTCAGGTGTTGGCATTGGGATCGTTTGCTCTAAGAAGAATTTCCTTTTATCTCGCAGACTTCCTTCAATTACTTCCATCTTCACTGCCAAAGAGGACCTCAGGTGTTAACATTGGGATCGTTTCCTCTAAGAAGCATCTCCTTTTTCTCGCAGACTTCCTTCAATTACTTCCATCTTCACTGCCAAAGAAGACCTCAGGTGTTGACAATGGGATCATTTCCTTTAAGAAGAATCTCCATTTTCTCGCAGACTTCCTTCAATTTCTTCCATCTTCACTGCCAAAGAAGACCTCAGGTGTTGGCATTGGGATCGTTTGCTCTAAGAAGAATTTCCTTTTATCTCGCAGACTTCCTTCAATTACTTCCATCTTCACTGCCAAAGAGGACCTCAGGTGTTAACATTGGGATCGTTTCCTCTAAGAAGAATCTCCTTTTTCTCGCAGACTTCCTTCAATTACTTCCATCTTCACTGCCAAAGAAGATCTCAGGTGTTGACATTGGGATCATTTCCTCTAAGAAGCATCTCCTTTTTCTCGCAGACTTCCTTCAATTACTTCCATCTTCACTGCCAAAGAAGATCTCAGGTGTTGACATTGGGATCATTTCCTCTAAGAAGCATCTCCTTTTTCTCGCAGACTTCCTTCAATTACTTCCATCTTCACTGCCAAAGAGGACCTCAGGTGTTAACATTGAGATCGTTTGCTCTAAGAAGAATCTCCTTTTTCTCGCAGACTTCCTTCAATTACTTCCATCTTCACTGCCAAAGAGGACCTCAGGTGTTAACATTGAGATCGTTTCCTCTAAGAAGAATCTCCCTTTTCTCGCAGACTTCCTTCAATTACTTCCATCTTCACTGCCAAAGAGGACCTCAGGTGTTAACATTGGGATCGTTTCCTCTAAGAAGCATCTCCTTTTTCTCGCAGACTTCCTTCAATTACTTCCATCTTCACTGCCAAAGAAGACCTCAGGTGTTGACAATGGGATCGTTTCCTCTAAGAAGAATCTCCTTTTTCTCGCAGACTTCCTTCAATTACTTCTATCTTCACTGCCAAAGAGGACCTCAGGTGTTGACATTGGGATCATTTCCTCTAAGAAGCATCTCCTTTTTCTCGCAGACTTCCTTCAATTACTTCCATCTTCACTGCCAAAGAAGACCTCAGGTGTTAACATTGGGATCGTTTTCTCTAAGAAGCATCTGCTTTTTCTCGCAGACTTCCTTCAATTACTTCCATCTTCACTGCCAAAGAAGACCTCAGGTGTTGACAATGGGATCGTTTCCTCTAAGAAGAATCTCCTTTTTCTCGCAGACTTCCATCAATTACTTCTATCTTCACTGCCAAAGAGGACCTCAAGTGTTGACATTGGGATCGTTTCCTCTAAGAAGCATCTCCTTTTTCTCGCAGACTTCCTTCAATTACTTCCATCTTCACTGCCAAAGAAGACCTCAGGTGTTGACAATGGGATCGTTTCCTCTAAGAAGCATCTCCTTTTTCTCGCAGACTTCCTTCAATTACTTCCATCTTCACTGCCAAAGAAGACCTCAGGTGTTGACATTGGGATCGTTTCCTCTAAGAAGAATCTCCATTTTTCTCGCAGACTTCCTTCAATTACTTCCATCTTCACTGCCAAAGAGGACCTCAGGTGTTGACAATGGGATCGTTTTCTCTAAGAAGAATCTCCTTTTTCTCGCAGACTTCCTTCAATTACTTCCGTCTCCAGGCCGCAGCAGAGGCTCTTCGCATCGCTCTATAGGAATTTATTTTACAACCTATCGACTATGTTATTTTTCGGAGAGAAAAATATTTTCCTCAAAAAGTTCTTGACATGCATCTTCAGAACAAAACCCATTGCACTTACCCCAACAAAACAAATCATTCAAAGCTTATATCAAATGGCTTTAGCAGCATGCCTATGTGCGTGAACGAAGACACTAGTAGATTAACAGTAATAAGTTAATAATAATAATAAGTTTAAAGTTGGAAGCTGTTACTAATTTCAGTTTCATATACGATTTAATACAAAAATGCTTTGGCCTCCCGCGTCTGTTGCACTTTTCACTGTCAGCGCGGCCATGGTTAAATGATTATAATTTCCTAACTTTGTCCCGAAATTTCGGAAGATTGTTTTCTGAACATTCATTCCATCTTGCAGGATAAGAATTGCTGTTCGCCGATAAAAGAATTCATTTCCAACAATATAAGATCTAAACTTTGGGTCAAGAGCAAAAAACGAATGATAAACAATGAAATTCTGACAGTCTTAAATTGTAAATTTTATTGGATTAAGAGCCATAGAAACAAAATTAACAACAAAGAAATAAGGCAGCAAATTATTTTATTTAGAAAAATTAAATCCTAACGTATAATTTTAAAAGAGATATATTGAATTGTCTACAATAGGATTAAAACTGCCATTCATTATTGTAACTTCTGAGTTTGTGTCTTTTCCGACAATGTATTCAAATGTGGACTGTATTCACAGAATTTGAATTAAAACCAGTGCTATCAAACCGACATCTGTCAACTTGCTCCGATAATATTCTAAATAAAACTCATTAATAAATATATTAATTAAAAAAATATAAAAATGCCTATCTTCTATATGCGCCCTAACTAGTTGAATTCATTTCACAGGAAGAAAGGGCGCCCGCAATCTTCTTGAGCCTGTAAATCGTCGTCCTCTCTTCCTTTGAAGTGAATACGAATCCAATGACTGATTGCACCATCGATATACTTTAGGTTTATTTTCAACTTTTTAGGGCCCACATAAGAACGTATTTTTTAAATCCTTTAAATTTATTTATATTTATTTCTTAGGTTTTTTTCTAAATGATAATCTTCAGAAACTTTCATCTGATATATGACTCGTAAACATTGACCACATTTCTTCTCTTCCTGGGGTGGGGGGTGGGGGGTGGCTCAGTCGGTAGCGCGCCAGGCTCGTAATCTGTAGTTCCCAGGTTCGAGTCCCAGCCGGGTCAGCGTTGAGATTTATCTCCGCAAAATTCCCCGCCCTGCCCACGGTCAGTAGGGGACACCGATGGGCTTGGAAAGGCCGCCGTCCGTCGGATGGGACGTTAAGCCGTGGTCCCGTGTGCGAGAGAGTCATACCCTGTGCACGTTAAAGAACACGCTGGATGGCCTTGACGGGAGGCTACCATCTGTCTCCCAACAGCTGTTCCAGTGGGTCCCCTCCCCCAACCTTTTCTGAGCCTTCGGGGTCCATGTGACCTGGCCATTTAGCCCATGGTGTGCAAAAAAGTGCCGCTCAGAGGTAAAACAACCCAATCTTCTCTTCCTACATATTTACCGGGAGAGGGGAGAGTCGTTTATGAGGTAGCCCATGACATAGGAGACGTCACAAGCTTTAATTTGAGATATAATTAGTTAAGATGAACCCTGCGAAATTTCCGACCCCTCATTTTTTTTGGAGGGGGGGGAGACGAGAATGGTGATGGGCATAATTCGAAGTAGTCTAAGATTGTCGTCATACGAGTTTTCATTTGACACTTAACTCGTAACTGTAGGAAGGTATAATTGAAGAACAACTTTCACATTTCCTCTTTTCAGAAGGGAGGAAAGCAAAGTGGGGAAGGTGTTTTTATTGCGCAAAGCACTTCCCACGTCACAAGTTTTCATTCGGCATACGACGTCACAAGTTTCATTCGGCATTCGATTGATGACTCCTTCATCTAACCTCATCATTACTTACAAAGTCAAACCATCTAATGCCCAAGATACTGCGTAAGCATCTAGAATCAAAGGCATCAAGTTTTCTATTATCCTGCTTACAAAGGGTCCACGTTTCATTACGATAACTAACTCTAGAAAGAACCAAACTATTATACAGCCTAATTTTAGTCTTTAGGTGTATATTACTATTTTTCATACTCTCCAAAGGTTCTTAAAAGTCCCCGCAGCAATCCCTATTCATCTGTTATTCTCATGCCGCACATCACCAGCATCTGTTACAATAGCTTCTAAGATAATTAAACTGACACTTGCTCAAGAGTGTAACCATTCAAAGCAAATGAAGCACCATCTTCCTGACCAATTTTCATCACTTTAGTTTTTTCTCTGTTTATCACGAAACCTACTCTATTACCAGTCTCATGAATAGCCCTAATGAAAGAATTCATCTCATCAACATCATTAGCCAACAGGGCCAAATCATCTGCATAATCTAAATCATAAATTTTGAAATCACTAGACCATTTAAGGCCGAAATCTTTCCCTTGCAAAGAATTTCGCATACCATAATCAATAACCGAACAAAATAGAAAAGGAGACAAATGCACCCTTGTCTAACTCCACTAGTAATGCTAACCCAATCGATGCAAGACGTACCAACTCTCACACACGACTCAGTGTTATTATAGACAGCTCTCATTACACTAACTAACTTATCAGGTATTCCACATGATCCAACAATCAACCACAAATTATATCGATCAACAGAGTCAAAAACCTTTTCGAAATCTATAAAGCTAGCAACCACAGGTTTCTGAAACCCTAAACTTTTCTCAAAAATCTGCCTAAGTGAACGTATTTGATCAATGCATCTCCTACCACTTCTGAATCCACATTGCTCATCACGCAGTTGTCCATCAACCAAATTCTTAATTCTATTAAGTATAATCATGCAAAGAACTTTTCCTGGAACAGAAAGTAGACTGAATCTCCTATAATTATCACAAGAACTGCGATCAGCATTTGTAAACATAAGATAATAATAGCTCTGGTAAATCCCTTAGGAACAAAATCTTTATCAAAAAAATGTTTAGAATTTCACTCAGCCATTTGAGAACAGAAACGTTCCCCGCTCTAAGCATTTCAATAATAATTTAATCTATTATCTTATCCTTGGGGATTTGGATGTCTTTAGGAATTTGGGGAGATATCTTATCCTTGGGGATGCATGCTGTTTTAATTTGGAGATAAACTTCATACTTAAATATAGGGCTAACATTTAAAGCAATTAATGCATCTACCCTCATTACAAACAATGGGAGTAGAACTGACAGCATTGTTTAGAACATCACTGAAATGCTCAGCCCTATCTAACAATCACTTCATCAACTTTAGCAGGTTTATCCTTCAATCCCTCTATACCAGTCTGTCGCTTTCCAAAGAAAATATTTATTATCTGGTACAACTCAGATATGTAACATAGAAACCTAGATATGTAACAGGATTAAATATCTAGGTTCTATCATCCAAAAGAATGATACATCATAGAAGATGTGAGAGCAAGATAAAACAAACATGTAAAGCAATCAGAATGCTAAATCCAGTTTTATTGTGTTGAAGAATATGAGCAAAAATTAATGGAATGACTTTAAACACAATTGTAGAGAGTACTCTAACATATTGGTCCGAAACATGAACTTTGGCAGACATTTAAGAAATAATCTGCGTTGAGTGGGAATTTTGAACATATAGAAGAGGACGGAGAGGAAGACTGAGGAAGTGATAGAAGGAGGAAGTGATGGAAGAAAAGTTGCCGAATTCAACATTGCAGAAAATAAGAAATCTGAAATCTAGCTATCAAATCAAAGACAAATTCTGCTACGAAAATTTTAGTGTGCTGTCTTTCCGAAATCTTTCGAAGTTCAGATAATACCTGAGTAGAAATGAGATGGACTTTATCCGTCATCATTAAAGATAATTATTAATCGCAAATGGTGTGGAGGAAGTGTTGATAAAAAGAGGCCTTCGAGAAGAGGATTGCATGGATAGAAAAAAGTGTAAAGAAATGCTGTCTGGACGCAGGCAATATTAAAGTAAGTAAAGCCTGGGGAAATGAAATCCTGCGCTCTCAGAGTCCTTTGGTAGAACAGGATAGTCTGAGCTGCCAACATTTTATTAATGCTGAATCTTTATCTTTCTTTAACTTCAGGTGAAAGTGAAAATAATTTTGGCGATTAAAAATTGAGGCGTTTCTTTATGCAGCGACCATAGAATATTTATGGTACGTGCTGTTATTTTTTCTCTTAGTGTTCTTTTTTCTGGGTCAGTAGGGGAGGGAGAAGGAATTGTCTCTTTTGGGAAAAGAGCCCGTCCCAATAGAAGAAGAGGAGAACATTGTAGAGAAGAAGAGCGGAAGTTGAAGATGCTCGCAATTCCCTCAGGTCTCCTGGAATACACAGCGCATCAGATGCGAGTTCTCTTTTGTTCTTTATCTTCAACCTCTTTCATCATCGGCAGTTAAACAGCCAGGAAAGTAAAAAAGAGACTGCAATTTCTTTTCTTACACATTCACTATTCCTAGATCAGTCAGTTGTTTTTTGTCATTTTTATTATTTCGCCTAGCATGAATCTTTAATATCTGAAGAAATCTGTCTGCCTTGGAACATGCATTGCATTATCGAAAGCATGGAGACTCGTGGTAAAAGCATAGAGACTCATGGAGACTCATTATCGAAAGCATGGAGACTCGTGGTCGTATCGAAAGCATGGAGACTCGGACTCTTAATTTGATGTTCCCTGGTTCGAGTTTCAAGTGTGTCAGCGTTCAAACTTATCTCCTTTATCCCTACCGTGACTTCGATAAGAGAGGATACATCTTTTGTCTTGAGAAGGCTGTCTCTCTCGGATCGGGTGTTATTCCTTGGTACCTTGTGCAAGAAAGCAATACATTCTGTGTATACGTTAAATAACACGCTGGATGGCCTTGACGATATATTCTCATCTGATTCCTAACAGTTGCAAAGCGGGATCGCTTTCTGCAATCTTCTCTGAGTCCACTGATCAGTTCAAAGGTTAAAACAACCCGATCAAAAGTATTGGGTCGAGCGGTTTTCGAAGTTCGCCAATGTAAGTGAATATTGGAAAGCAAACATATATTGAAATGTAGAATAAAAATGTCAATGGTTGCTATAAAAATTTTAAGTGTCAAGCACACATTAATTCTTTTTAACATTCTTTTTTTACAATTCTTTTTACTTCGTGTTACGTAACACGAAGGTTGCCAGATCACTAATTTCCAAAAAAATCGTTGCCAGATATTTTGTTCCGAATTTTGTAATCAACCATAGTGTTTGGATATTTATTTGAACGACTGTACCATAAAATCATTCACCTTTTCATTGGTCCAGAACGCAAAAGAAATTAGAACCAATTTCATACCTGTTATATACAGCGTAAAAAGACAGAAAAAAAAAGGAAAATTAACATGATTAGTGACCTTAAAAAGAGAATGAAAAAGAAGAAATGATAGAACTAGTTAATGATTCTGAGAACAGTAGCTTGCTTGTCTTTAAAGAGGTTGCACATCTTTCCTTGAACAGATCCCACCGAGGCGCCGTATGGGCAGAGGACTGCGCCAGGGCGGGGTGGGTTTAGCAAGGGCGGTGCGGTCGCAGCAAGGGGAGCTCGGAATGCAAGGATTGAAAGCAACAAAAGTGTGGAATGCGCTGCTTGTAATAAGAACGCTTGCACGAGAACTGCTGATACCAACAGACGGAGACCCGGATCTATGAAAAAAAAAATCAGAAGTGGGAGGGAATGGAACGAGCTAGGATGTCGTTCCTATGGATAATTCTTTTTTCCATTTAGGATGTCTTTAAACAATCTTATTGGGAACTATGTGTAATATACAGGGTGTCCCTGAATTCATGGCCCAAACGTGAGGGGATGGTAGTAAACACCGACCCCACCAATATTTGTCATAGAATATGCGGCCACAAACGCAGTGACACTGGCAGACTATCACTATACTAACTGAACTATAGCAACGGAAATGAAGGAAAGACACAGAGGTTTCCCGAGTGACATTTATTGGAGATCATTACAACAAATGCTCAAACGTCCGCCCTCCAACGTTGATACAGGTGGCACAACGGCGGACTAGTGATCGGTGTACAGTCACTCAAAAAAGTATCCGAACACTATGGTTAATTACAGAATTCAGAAAAAATATCTGCCAATGATTTTTTTTTAGAAATTAGTGATCTGGCAACTTCGTGTCACGTGACACGAAGGTTGCCAGGTCACTAATTTCTAAAAAAATCGTTGCCAGATATCTTTTCTGAATTCTGTAATCAACCATAGTGTTCGGATACTTTTTTGAGCGACTGTACGTGCTCGTAAACACCGGGCTTGTCGCGCACATCGGAGGCTGAGAATGCTGGGGTTTGGCCGATCCAGTGCTTTTAAGCCGTTCCGCCTCGTCTGCGCTCCCTACCGGCACCGAGCTGCGTTTGCGGCAGCATATTCTATGACGAATATTGGTGGGTTCGGTGTGTCCTACCATCCCCTCCATTTGGGCCATGAATTCAGAGACACATCAGGTGTCTCTGAATTCATGGCCCAAATGGAGGTATAATGTATAAATGTTTATGTAACATACTGTATAAATGGAGGTATAATGTATAAATGTTTATGTAACATACATATGTCCAGTTATTATCATTTTCCGTTTAATGTTGATAGGGACTTCAACGCAATAGAGAATGGCGTGAGAGAAAAACGTATATGAAATTGGGCACTGGGCAGTAAAGTATTCATGCATTACCTGAATTGTTAAAAAGAAAGCAGAAATCTTTTCAACAGTCAAATCAAACTGAATGCAATTGTTTTCAGGTCCTCACATCTTAACATCGTCCCTACAGAGGGGCGGGGGTGGCTCAGTCGGTAGCGCGCCAGGCTCGTAATCTGTAGTTCCCAGGTTCGAGTCCCAGCTGGGTCAGCGTTGAGATTTATCTCCGCAAAATTCTCCGCCCTGCCCACGGTCAGTAGGGGACACCGATGGGCTTGGAAAGACCGTCGTCCGTCGGATGGGGCGTTAAGCCGTGGCCCCGTGTGCGGGAGAGCCATACCCTGTGCACGTTAAAGAACACGCTGGATGTCCTTGACGGGAGGCTACCATCTGTCTCCCAACAGCTGTTCCACTGGGTCCCCTCCCCCAACCTTCTCTGAGCCTTCGGGGTCCATGTGGCCTGGCCATTTAGCCCATGGTGTGCAAAAAAGTGCCGCTCAGAGGTAAAACAACCCAACCCAACGTTCCTATAGTGAAAGTGACAGTAATATCCTATTATTATATATATATATAGTAGTGACGTACCCAAAGGGGGAGAAGTTGAGGTTTTAACTCTCCCCTCCCCGGAGGCTTGAATAATACAATTTTTTTAAAGAAGTATCCAAGAAAATGAGACTAAAAATTCTTTGTTCTCTATGGGAGGTTAAAAATATCTGCACTCTGGCAGTTTTCCATGACAAATAAAAATGATCTTCAAGTCATCCACGGAGGAGCTAAAAAATGTTTTAAGGGCTGCCAATCTTCCCTATCTGACAATTTTCTGCGGAAGACAAAAAATCTGTTCAAGAGTTAGCAGTCATTCACGGGAGGCTGAAAATGTTTTCAAAGGCAACTAATTTCCGTGGAAGTCTGAATTTGTCTTCAGAATCTGCTAGCTATCCGTGGATGAAAAGAAATTTTGAAACTTTCAAGAACAACAGTCATCCAAGAAAGGCTAAAAATATATTTGAGAGCAATTATCATCCAGTGGGGACGCTAAGAATGACAGCTTCAGTGGAAGGCAAAAGATCTCTTCAAGAACTATGTACAGTAGCTCAAAAAAGTATCCGAACACTATGGTTGATTACAGAATTCAGAAAAAATATCTGGCAACGATTTTTTCAGAAATTAGTGATCTGGCAACCTTCGTGTCACGTGATTACAGAATTCAGGAAAAATATCTGGAGCGTGTACAGCAACTGTACACGCTCCAGTTACCGTTCACAGCAAACTGGATCGTGTGCAGTTACTGCACACGCTCCAGTTTGCTGTGAATGGTAACTGCACACGCTCAATATTTCCGTGAGTGAGCCCACACGATCTAGTATCAAAATAATATGACCACCTACAGTCGGTCAAAAAAGTATCCGAACACTATGGTTAATTACAGAATTCAGAAAAAATATCTGGCAACGATTTTTTCAGAAATTAGTGATCTGGCAACCTTCGTGTCACGTGAACGAAGGTTGCCAGAAAAAAAACGTTGCCAGATATTTTTTCTGAATTCTGTAATCAGCCATAGTGTTCGGATACTTTTTTCAGCGGCTGTATCTGAGGGAGAGTTTCGCGCAAGCTAGAAATATTTTCTCAGGAACTGCGACTCGTCCAGCGACACTAAAAATGCATTTAAAAGCTACCATATACAATCATTTGCGTGAGAGTGGTTGATATTATTATTCTCTGTCCTAAACGCATCTATGCGCGTGAGATTCCATCTTTCCTTACTTACCCGATTCGCTCGAAGACTTTTCACACTCATCACTATAGTAACTTAGTGAACCGTGCGATGCCCTCGGTTGCCATAGTGATGCAGTCTCCCGTCCTGATCGTAGAAATAATCGGCAGAAACCTTGAGTAGTTGAAGGTGTTCACGAATTTGAGACATTGGCTTTGTATAGAGCCACTGGTCGAAGTGATCAGTGCGGCAAGCAATTTCATTTGTTAATTTAATTACCTTAATCTGAGGCACTTGGTTTGTTAGTAAATTGCCCTACCAACTTATCGAACCAGACCATTGGCAATACCCAATGAAACCGATGGCTAAGTGAAACATTTCTAAGCAAAACAGAATAGGCTTAACTGCCTTAGTTATAGCAGTTCTTTTTTAGGCTGTGGACCGTTATTTTTAGGAGTATGCATGACGCATACCCATTTTTATCTCTCCCGAAATTGTTTTTCGCTCGTCCTTTGTCGATTTGTCAGTTTGTCTATTTTTCCTTTACCAACTCAGTTCTTCCACTATGTCTTCCGTGGGGCGGGGGTGGCTCAGTCGGTGGCGCGCCAGGCTCGTAATCTGTAGTTCCCAGGTTCGAGTACCAGCTGGGTCAGCGTTGAGATTTATCTCCGCAAAATTCCCCGCCCTACTCACGGTCAGTAGGGGACACCGATGGGCTTGGAAATGCCGCCGTCCGTCGGATGGGGCGTTAAGCCGTGGCCCCGTGTGCGGGAGAGCCATACCCTGTGCACGTTAAAGAACACGCTGGATGGCCTTGACGGGAGACTATCATCTGTCTCCCAACAGCTGTTCCAGTGGGTCCCTTCCCCCAACCTTCTCTGAGCCTTCGGGGTCCATGTGATCTGGCCATTTAGCCCATGGTGTGCAAAAAAGTGCCGCTCAGAGGTAAAACAACCCAACCCTTTACCAACTCAGTTCTTCCACTATGTCTTCCGAACGGGAGGTACAAACTTAATGATTTATGTGTCAAATGAAAGCTTTTGTTGCGGGGAGTGTCATAGGGTATTAAAAAATGACCCCCCAATTTCTTTCCCCCTAAAAACAGGGGAAATATGAAAACGATTATTCCGAAGACCGAACTTAACAAGTTGTATGTGAAATGAAAGTTTGTGACGTGGGAAATATTGTGGGCAATAAGAATATACCCCCCTTGATTTCTTCCCCCTTAAAAAAGGGGAAATGCGAAAGTCGTTTTTCTGCTATATCTTCCGAATGCGAGGGCCTATAGTTGCGATTTAGATGCCAAATGAAAGCGCTCATATGAGAACCGTCGTAGAATACTTCAAATTATGATCCACTCCTTTTCCTTTCCCCGAATGGAACATAAGTTTAAGGGGGTGTACCATAACGAGTTATATCATCTGAAACTAAAGCCTGTGACGTTTCCAATGTCAATGGCTACCTCAAACACGACTGCAAGAAAAAAAAAGGAGGAGGAAAAATTATGTCGATATTTATGAGTCATATATCAGATGAAAATCTGCGATGGTAGGTTGGGTTGTTTTACCTCTGAACGGCACTTTTTTGCACACCATGGGCTAAATGGCCAGGTCACATGGACCCCGAAGGCTCAGAGAAGGTTGGGGGAGGGGACCCACTGGAACAGCTGTTGGGAGACAGATGATAGTCTCCCGTCAAGGCCATCCAGCGTGTTCTTTAACGTGCACAGGGTATGGCTCTCCCGCACACGGGGCCACGGCTTAACGTCCCATCCGACGGACGGCGGCCTTTCCAAGCCCATCGGTGTCCTCTACTGACCGTGGGCAGGGCGGGGAATTTTGCGGAGATAAATCTCAACGCTGACCCAGCTGGGACTCGAACCTGGGAACTATAGATTACGAGCCTGGCGCGCTACCGACTGAGCCACCCCGCCCCACCGCGATGGTAGGTGTTTTAGAGACAAATTAAAAACATCATTTTTTAAAAAAATACATATCTTCCTATATGCCCTCTAAAAAGTTGAAAATAAAACTAAAAAATAAATTGCACCGCATATTGACGGTGCAATCAGTCACTGAATTCGTATTTCACTTCAAAGAATGAATTTTTTGCACACCATGGGCTAAATGGCCAGGTCACATGGACCCCGAAGCTCAGAGAAGGTTGGGGGAGGGGACCCACTGGAACAGCTGTTGGGAGACAGATGATAGTCTCCCGTCAAGGCCATCCAGCGTGTTCTTTAACGTGCACAGGGTATGTCTCTCCCGCACACGGGGCCACGGCTTAACGTCCCATCCGACGGACGGCGGCTTTTCCAAGCCCATCGGTGTCCCCTACTGACCGTGGGCAGGGCGGGGAATTTTGCGGAGATAAATCTCAACGCTGACCCAGCTGGGACTCGAACCTGGGAACTACAGATTACGAGTCTGGCGCGCTACCGACTGAACCACCCCCGCCCGTAGCACACTTGGCTACTGATCTAAGGGACCTGGGTTCGAGCCCCGGGTAAGGCATGGTTGTGTGTGTTGTTTTATCTGCTGAGGCCCTGCCATCCTCTCAGACCTTCTACTATGGCATATAAACTGACAGGCTCCTGTCAGACCTGTGTGGCAAGCAGCTGCTTGACGGGGTTTTTATTTTCATTTTTTTAATTTGAAAACACATCTTGAAGTACTGTTAATCGCGGAACCTCAGGGCTATTCGCATATGGTTTAATAGCCGCTGTCTTACTGAATATTAGCGTTAGGACACTGGGATAGAAAGTGTAAGGCAAATGTTTTTAAATGTGGTCTACGAATCCCTGGTAGTTGGCGAAGTACTAGAGCAGGGGTTCTCAACGAGTCCGTGAGAGCTCAAAAGTCGCTAAGTTGGCAACACTGCTGTGCCAAAATGTCAATTTTTGTGTTTATCGATATATGTAATTTATGAATACAAAATTTAATGTGTATATATATACATATGTTTTATTTTATTCCCATTGTTATACTATAACTATAGTTTTATCTATCTAAACAAAGAGTATGTCAGTTACATACACATTTCCAGGGGGTACGTGAAGCATGAAAGGTTGAGAACCGCTGCCCTAGAGTATCTGCACTTAATCGTATGTTTTACAATTTAAGCCACAGCATTGAAATGCTTAAGGCCTAATTAGCTTCGAAGTGCTCGGAAGTCCACTATATTTACAGACTAAATACATACAACGGTCCCGCAGCGAACTAGTGTTTAAAAACATGTATTTTTTTTTTCTTTGTTCGTTATTTAGTCCATTGATTATAATATAGTTATATGAAAAGGAAAAGTTTTTGTAAAGTATAGTTGTATTTATTCATCTGGAAAAATCACGTGTCCGATTAGATCTGGTAGCGAGCTGACTATGAAAACGTTGATCTATTGTAAAACTCAAATAAAAAGAAGCTACGGAAAGAAAGGTACAAATGCATACAATTTTACGTTTCTGAGTACAATATCAGTGTAACATATAATTAAAATCAGTAATCAATAACAAATTTAAAAAAAAAGAAACTTAAATTGAAATTCAGTTCAGAATTAAAACTTGCGTGTGGAAATTAGTTTATGAAGACTCTTTCTCTATTTGATAAATGAAACATGCAACATTCTGTAAACATTTCACCTCATTGCTTACAGAAAGAAACTACAAGACGAAATCAATTGCAAAAAAATTCTGTCTTCTGCAAGCATTATACCTCGGTTGCTGCTGAAAGAAACTATGCAAAACGGAATTAATTGCCCAACACTCGTAAATATTCTGTAAACATCGTCCTAACTTTTTCCTTTTCTCTGGGATGCATTCATTTTTGTATGTTGATAAGCGCTGAAGTGTCTTGAAATAAAAAAAGACTGATTCTCTTGCTGGAGGGAGACATTGAGGAACGCGGCGTTCTGTCTCGCCATGAGGTCAAGGACGTTCGGTGACCTTTCTTTACTGGTTGTATCCAGGACTCGTTCGCTAATCAGCGCTCAAACGTGACAGGGTAGTCGACCACGTGCAAAGCGAACTTCATTCGGGAGCCGTCTCATTAAACTAATCTCGTCATACTGACCAGTTTGTCGGATCCAGGTTGGAGCAAACGACAAAAAAAAACACATTCTCTCTTCTCTGAATTTCCATCTTTCGAGAAGGGAATTTCTTTTTTACTCCTAATTTAAGTCGCTTTTTTTACTAAAAGGATCTTTTTGGTTTCAAGTTAGTGGTAGGTTAATGTACAGTGAGCACGTGAAACTGCCTGCCCGCGGGCAGGTAGCTGTACCAACAGGTTGTGTGGCCACGATTTTGTTCTTTTATTTGTTTGAATGTCTTTAGAGTTACATCATTGTAATTATTTAAATTAGTGACGTTGGCGCGCTAAACACTCATTCTTATTTTTTCCGCAGAGCTATTCTCAAAATGATTCAATTCCCATGCCAAATATGGATGATGATCGGAAGTATTACATACTTATGTTTGCGAATATCATTTTACATTTTTCGCTCACGAAAATAAATAAGAACCGAGAGATTACTATCTTAGCGGGAAGTATTTGTCATCATTAAACAAAAGTGGTATCAGCATGAGTAAAAGTGGTCCTCTCTCCCATTCACTAATGAAGAAGAAATTTCTGGCGTGGCCTGCTAGTTTCAAAGAGCGAAATAATTACAGTAGTAAAATATTTACAAGGGGAAGAACACTAACTTCCACCTTTGAATACTTTACTACTTGGAATATATTCATTTTATTGATGCTTTCAGCCAAAATTTTAAAAGCTTATTGAACTAGTTTTTAAATGACGATAAAAACTAGTACAGTCGCTCAAAAAAGTATCCGAACACTACGGTTGATTACAGAATCCAGAAAAAATAGCTGGCAACGATTTTTTTTAGAAATTAGTGATCTGGCAACCTTCGTGTCACGTGACACGAAGGTTGCCAGATCACTAATTTCTAGAAAAAATCGTTGCCAGCTATTTTTTCTGGATTCTGTAATCAACCGTAGTGTTCGGATACTTTTTTGAGCGACTGTACACTTCATTTGCTCTGCGAATGATAAATGCTGCTGGTTGGTCAGATTTGTCCGAATTTCCGACTCCTGAGCACAGGGACGTGTTTGGGACGGAACCCCGAAAAAAATAATAAAAGGAATAAAAAATCCAGTCGTCTTATACTAAATCTCAAACTTATCTGCTTGCTTTGAAATCCAAAACAGTTGTCTCTGTATAATTTTATTTTAGCCCCATATTTTATGTCCGACATTAAAAATAGATTAAAAAATAAAACAACCATAAAATGTCATTCAATATAAAATATCATTTTAATATTTCCTGTTCTGTGGAATATTTCAGTAATTGGGAAATGAATTTCCCTAATTCCCTAATTTTCGGAGCCTCCTCGAAATTGAATTATAGGTCGTTCCCCAAAATCAAAATTCTCTGGCCTCCCTCCCCCCGAAATTAATTCTCTGGCCCCCCTCCCCCCGAAATTAATTCGTAGATACGTGCCATCATGAGCATAAGAATTTTCAGGCTTTCAAGATTTTTTGTTTTTCTTTGAAGTTTCAGGAACAATGTCCGAGTGAAGGTTCAATAAGTTGATGGATGGAAATATGAACTAATATGAAACTAAAAATTTTGAAAATTTAAATTTAATTACAGATAATTTTTAACGATAAAGCTCAATATCCGTCTAATTTTCTTTACCACTTTGTCAAATTCAGTTTTTGAATACCACAGTAAACTGCTTGTTAGACAATAATAAATTAAACCCAGTGTAAGAGTATATTTCAAAGTTGTCCACTGGAGATGCATCAGGTTTGAATATAAATAACTATTTTGGAAAAGAAAGGTTGTTAAGTAACTTAGAAGGTTACTGCTCAGTTTTTCACTCTATTTGATGTAGCATTGTGCGATCTTATGTTAATTTGTTTATTGAAATTATTTTCATGTGGGTGAGATGTGAATTGATATTATATGAATTTCTTTATAAAATTCTAGAAACTTTTTAACCTGACAGAAAAATAATTAATGATTTCAATCTAACCTAAATCTCGATTTTCAGAAACATTTCTCCAAGAGTTAAGAATAAGTAAACTGAGATATTTAACAGTAGCAATACGTTTAAGTTATTGATCTGAGAAGTAAATTTAATCAGATTAACCTCTATACCTATACCCAGTAGCTATTTAATTACGCCCATTTACCTAATATCGTAATGGATCCTTCTCGTGCTTGGATAACTGCCTGAACACTGCTCGGTTATGACACATCTCTGGAGATATATTCAATCAAGATGATTGCAAAGCACCTCACAGTTCAATAGTAATGGTCGCTGATGTATCAGGCCTTTGGATTGCTCATTCCACAACATCCCCCACGTGTTCGATGGAGTTGAAATCTCGACTGGTCGATAGATCTGGATGAGGTGGAAATCCTCCTAACTTGGCATTATCTTTTTGCAAGATGCAATCACCATTATGGAACAATACTAACACCAGAAGAGTATATTTGATCTACGATAATCGAATGATCCCTACCCTTCATACGCTGCTGCATTAGAGCCAGAGGAGTCAATGAATCCCAAATAAACATCTCACAGACATTGACACCACTGCCACCATCAGCCAGCACTGTCTAAACCAGCGTTTCTCAACCTTTTTTTGCTTCTGACCCCCTTGTGAATTTCATTTAACTCTGTGGCCCTTCATAGCCAATGTGAGTTGGAAAAGAGGTATTTTTCCATCGGCACTGTTCATTTATAATATAAATTTTATATCACATATCTTTTAATAAACTGTACTTTATTTCTAAGAAGTAAAGAAATTTCTTGCCGTCCAGGTAACTGAGTGACTAGCGTGCTTGGTTACTGATTAAAAGGGACCTGGGTTCGAGACACGGATGAGGCATGGATGCTTACATTGTCTTTCTCTGAAGTCTCGGCATCCTTACAGATCTTCTCTATGGTTTATTAAATGGCAGGATCCTGTCAGACCTCTGTGGCAAGCACCTACCTAAGGAGAAATTATTTTTTTTAAAAGTTCTTAAAGCATTAAATATATAACAGCGATATAAGACTTGTTAACAAAAAAAAAAATATGTATATCCCCGCCCTGCCCACGGTCAGTAGGGGACACCGATGGGCTTGGAAAGGCCGTCGTTCGTCGGATAGGACATTGAGCCGTGGCCCCATGTGCGGGAGAGCTATACCCTGTGCACGTTAAAGAACACGCTAGATGGCCTTGATGGGAGGCTACCATCTATCTCCCAACAGCTGCTCCAGTGGGTCCCCTCCCTCAACCTTCCCTGAGCCTTCGGGGTCCTTGTGACTTGACCATGGTGTGCAAAAAAGTGCCGCTCAGAGGTTAAACAATCCAACAAAAAATATTCTGATAATTGGCGCTTTATTCAGTATGATCCTTGTAGCTGATACAAACTTTCAAATTTTCATTATTTATTGTTACATTTACTAAAAAAACGAATAAATAAAATGAAATGGGGTGTTCGAGGAAGCCATGTTATAAAACAAATTTGTCATGAGATTAAAAAATATGGCTTTTTACATCTCGTTTGTAATATTTTATTCTGACATGTAAGTTACGGTGGCCCCCTCAGAAACTTACTGTGACCCCTTAACTTTTTTGCCATGTGACCCCTAGAAAATATATCATGGCTCTCTGGGGGGGGGCCGCTTGACCCACGTTGAGAACCACTGGTCTATACAATGCACGTGGAATTAATTCTGGGATTAGTAGTGATTCGTTATGGTTGTCAAAGGGTGAAAAATTCGACGCATTGTCCAACTGGAAATCTGTTGCGACTGTCAAGCATTGTATTCTCAGGTGAGTGCTGAACTGTTGCTTATTTGTTGTCCTCTGCTGGACCGTCTTTCATCTCTTACATTCACCTTGCATCTACGATGACAATTCCTGTTCCTGCTGTTGCATTTCCTTCAGTATTCCGATCATAAATCTTTGCAACCATTGTTTACAGGAGCTGCTCTCGAGCCACCAATGAGAGGTGCCGTTTCTGAAATAGAGGAACTCACACATCTGGTACCAGCAATCATGCCTCTTTAGAATCTTGATGCGTTAAGCCCGTTTGCTCATTATTTGCCTCACTTTTAAATTCAGTTATCTTACAAACTTCCTCCACGTCCATCGTAGGCCCATGCTAGCTTTTATTTCCTTTGCCCAGTTCATTATTCAGCATAGGTGGGATAGTCATAACGTAATGCCAACTGAGTGTTTTAAACTCAGCACCAATTGCATTATGACTAAGCTATGTGCATATCGCTGTTATTCATCACTAGAAGGGATAGATTACGGATTGGATTGTTTTACCTCTGAGCGGCACTTTTTTGCACACCACGGGCTAAATGGCCAGGTCACATGGACCCCGTAGGCTCAGAGAAGGTTGGGGGAGGGGACCCACTGGAACAGCTGCTGGGAGACAGATGGTAGTCTCTCGTCAAGGCCATCCAGCGTGTTCTTTAACGTGCACAGGGTATGGCTCTCCCTCACACGAGTCCACGGCTTAACGTCTCATCCGACGGACGGCGGCCTTTCCAAGCCCATCGGTGTCCTTTACTGACCGTGGACAGGGCGGGGAATTTTGCGGAGATAAATCTCAACGCTGACCCAGCTGGGACTCGAACCTGGGAACTACAGATTACGAACCTAGCGCGCTACCGACTGAGCCCCCCCCCCCCCCCTTATTATCACAGAATCTGCTTGTAACTATATACAAAGCAGTGTTATTCATCAGCAGTAATGATAGTACTGCAATCCAGTTCCCCACAAAGCATATAAAATTTCCGAAGTGATATCACTGACTATGCCCACTAGAAGTTTTGTCATTGATAGTTTACCTATCATAGAATCCGATTTTGAACCTCAATCTCAATCAAACCACTTTCTCCCCCCCCCCCCATCCTCATCCTAATTTTTATAATCTAGAGTTTGGAATGTTAATTCAACATTTTTCAGTTCACCTTTTTTCTCTGAGATTTCTGAAATAGTTGACGACCCGCTCTAAATACCGCATATGCAAATCCCCCCCCCCCTCTCCCTATATTGGATTCAAGATTCTGACTATCATCGAATAGGAGTTCAATTTTAAAACCACTTTTATTTTTCCATTTGATTGGAATGGGAAGGAATGTTCAATACACCCGATGACTTTCAGTAGCGAATTTGCTGGTATTTCAATATTGCAGCTATTATGCTCCAAATAATCTGTGGAATATGTCTGTGGAATTATTTCCATGTGTAAAGTGAATTTAAAGATAAAATCTCCAAAATATAATTTCGGTGAAAAAACGCCATCTTCAGTACCGTGAGTTCTTTTAATTATTTTTTCAGAGGATAGTTCTTTCAGGAAACTGTTGTGGGTTGGGTTGTTTTACCTCTGAGCGGCACTTTTTTGCACACCATGGGCTAAATGGCCAGGTCACAAGGACCCCAAAGGCTCAGAGAAGGTTAGGGGAGGGGACCCACTGGAACAGCTGTTGGGAGACAGATGGTAGCCTCCCGTCAAGTCCATCCAGCGTGTTCTTTAACGTTCACAGGGTATGGCTCTCTCGCACACGGGGCCACGGCTTAACGTCCCATCCGACGGACGGTGGCCTTTCCAAGCCCATCGGTGTCCCCTACTGACCGTGGGCAGGGCGGGGAATTTTGCGGAGATAAATCTCAACGTTGACCCAGCTGGGACTCGAACCTGGGAACTACAGATTACGAGCCTGGCGCGCTACTGACTGAGCCACCCCCGCCCCAGGAAACTGTTGTGTCTTAATGTAGAGACAAGTTTCCTGAAAGGTCTGTTGTCTCTTAATGTAGAGACCTGAAAGATCGTCAAAACGCCAAAGTATAATTAAACCACACATCCGATCACCTACATCGTGCTATGCTTCGTTTCTTCACTGATGGGGACAGGTTTCAGGATAAAGCAAAAAATTCCACAATGATGAAGATTTCACTCATCTTTTTTTAATCACCCCATTCACCTGATCTGAGAAGCGGAGGTGGCTCAGTCATAGCGCGCCAGGCTTGTAAAATGCAGTTCCCAGGTTCGAGTCCCAACTCTGCTAGTGTTCAGATTTATCTCATCTGTTTGTGTCGTTTTTCTGCTGAGGTCCTGCCATCCTCTCAGATCTTCTACTGTGGCATATAAACTGACAGGCTCCTGTCAGACCTCTGTGGCAAGCAGCTGCTTGAGGGGGTATTTTTTAGCCGTCTTGTGGACGAGTGGTTAGCGCGCTTGGCTACTGATCTAAGAGACCTGGGTTCGAGCCCCGATAAGGCATGGATGTATGTGTCGTTTTTCTGCTGAGGTCCTGCCATCCTCTCAGATCTTCTACTGTGGCATATAAACTGACAGGCTCCTGTCAGACCTCTATGGCAAGCAGCTGCTTGAGTGGGTATTTATTTTATTTTTATTTAACCCCCTCCCCCGTCTCTCTGCCCGTGGTAAGAATAGGGACATTGATGGTCTCGGAAAGGACGCCGTCTGTCGGATGGAACGCGTCCCCCGCTCACAGCGAGCAATACCCTTTGCACGTTAAAGACACGCTGAATGGCCGTGATGGGAGTCTTCCATCTGTCTCTTAGCAACTATCCAGTGGTCCACTTACCTAAACCTTCTTTGAGTCTTAGTTGTTCCCAGTGACCTGGAGATTTAACTCATTGCTCGCAAAAACGTGCCGCTCAGAGGTAAAACCCAACACAACTAATCTGAACCTCAATGTAAATTTGCGGGATGCAGTGGAGCGTATCAAATGTGCGTATACTCGCTACCCTCGATACTGAAGGAACTGTGTGCTGCATATGAAGGGGAATTGTTTCGCATCGCATCAGACATCTTCAGAATATTCATCAAATCTATGTTATGTCGAATGCAAGCTGGAAACTCCATTAGCCATCAGGCACGTATTTTGGCGATCAGTCTATTTTTAAAAAATTGATTGTGAAAAACGTGAAAAAAACGTGATTCCTCAGATTATATGTCGATTCAATACGCATTCTAAATACACGTGTGCTACTTACACGTTATTGAGTTAAGGTTTCTAATTTTTGGCCTTAAGCATGGAGGTCAAGGAGGGTGGAAACGCAAGGAGGGTGGAGACGGAAGACAGGTCCCACCCCCACCTGAAAAAAAAATTGATAGAAAAAGTTAACTTATGATGAAAAATACAGATGCACCAAAATGAATGTTCTTTCCTTGACGAAACGTATTACTGAATTTTTTTGACGTTTTTCTTTTTGTTTCGGTAGCATTCAGATTTATTAATATGAAAAACGTTTTTTACGTATATTTTCGATAATAAGTTTCCCTGTTTTTCTTTCGTTTTCGGCCATCCTTGATTTATTATAATATGATATATGCACGATTGCTGCCTTCCCAACTGTGTTAAAGAGGATTTAGGTTAGACCTAAATATTCATACCTTGAAACTTTAGTTTTTTTTTTCCACAGAAAATTGTTTGCCCCATCCTGAAATAATTTCATGCCTACCCCATTGCCCTACGGTGTACATTTTACATGAGAACATTTTCCATGGACATCTTCAGAATATTCATCAAATTTATGTTACGTCAAATGCAAGCTGGAAACTCCATTTACCACTTATTCAGGCACGTATTCTGGAGATCAGTCAGTTATTTCAATCACGTGATTCGCCAGACTGTATTCCACATTCAACTTTTGTTTTTAATAATCGGGCCGCAAGCCTTCAGTTAAGAAAAAATAGTGAGCGAAAAAAATTAAGTTTGCTGCTCCCCGAATCCTGTAGAAATATATTCTTTTTTTTTTAGGGCGGGGTTGGCTCAGTCGGTAGCGCGCCAGGCTCGTAATCTGTAGTTCCCAGGTTCGAGTCCCAGCTGGGTCAGCGTTGAGGTTTATCTCCGCAAAATTCCCCGCCCTGCCCACGGTCAGGAGGGGACACCGATGGGCTTGGAAAGGCCGCCGTCCGTCGGATGGGACGTTAAACCGTGGCCCCGTGTGCGGGAGAGCCATACTCTGTGCACGTTAAAGAACACGCTAGATGGCCTTGACGGGAGGCTACCATCTGTCTCCCAACAGCTGTTCCAGTGGGTCCCCTTCCCCAACCTTCTCTGAGCCTTCGGGTCCATGTGACCTGGCCATTTAGCCCATGGTGTGCAAAAAGTGCCGCTCAGAGGTAAAACAACCCAACCCAATATATTCTTTTACTTTTTCCTTGCACAAAATATATTTGTTTGCTAGCTTATGGACAAAATCCATTTTCAGATTAATCAAACACAATCCATTTTTAAATTTTTATTCCTCAGTGGGTAAATTCCATTCCCTTATTTTTCTTACTCCTGCGCAATGTCTATTCTCTATTGTACTCCTTCACCCCCCAGGACAATCTCTTAAACCTAAAACTTATATTGCTTTCCTCGTGAACAAAATTAATCCTTTGTGGATTTTAACCTGGACATATTTTTTCACTTTCCTTTTGCTTATATCTCTTATCTCCGGGGGCAAGATTTCTCATTTTCTTTGTGTTTTGCATTTAGTGAAAATCCATTCTTCATTTGCTTTCCTGCTGGACTAAATAATGTCTTTCACAAACCTCCCCTTACATGAATTTCTTTCTTCTTCCATTAACACTGGGCTAAATCCACCTGCAGTCCCTCACCAGATAGTGCGCGAAATTCCTGCGCTACGAAGTCGACTGATTCTATTACACGAAACATAATTATGTATAACGCGATAGATAAAAAAAATAACTGGAAAAGAGAATTGTTCTTGCTTCTTCGTATCATTTGCATGGATGACAAAAAAATGCGTTGGGGAAAGAAAAAGCAATTAAGGATAAAAAAAAAGCAAAGTCTGTTGATTAATTCTCGGGGATGCAAGATTGGCTTAATTTGAAAAAAAAAAAAAGAGGTCAGTAGGGTCAAAACAAAATTAAAGGCAAGATTCCCATAAGTGATTACTAAGAAGAAAAAAAATTAATTCACAATAAACAATGGGAAATATTTGGGTGAAAAGTATAGGCTTGGTGAAAAGTGATGGATTTATGGGTGGGAAAAATGCTAACGAATAATAATATTAACGTTACAATAATTAATTTATGTCCTTCGATGTTTTTATTATTCTTCCTTGATTTTAAGCAATAAAGCCGTAATGCAGAAAGTAAATGCGAGACACGGGAAATAAATAAAAGAAGATAAATGCTATTCGATACTTGTAATGTTTGGAATGCATCCAAGGTTGCTTGTTATCACAATGACGATTTATTAACTGGGTCGAAACTGAAACTTTCACTTGGGTTTTAAATGTTTCACTAAGGGGTTCCGAAACTTTTGACTCTGTGCTTGACTCCGCGAATTTCTTAATGACCATTCCTTAGACGAAAAAAAATTATCGCCCTCTATCCCCTGCAAGGCCTGGCCCGTTTGCAGAACCTTCTGCATAGATGATAGAAGGCATTGGTCAGGCAAATAGTCTCACTATCAATCTGTTATTTCAATTAGTCACATATTCTCGCTACCAATCTCTTATTTGAGTCAGGCACATGGGTAGTGTCAATCTTTTATTTCAATCAGGCTCAAAGTCTTCCTATGAATCTGTTACTTTAATCAGGCACGTAGTCTGGCTACTGGGGCGGGGGTGGCTCAGTCGGTAGCGCGCCAGGCTCATAATCTGTAGTTCCCAGGTTCGAGTCCCAGCTTGGTCAGCGTTGAGATTTATCTCCGCAAAAATTCCCCGCCCTGCCCACGGTCAGTAGGGGACACCGATGGGCTTGGAAAGGCCGCCGTCCGTCGGATGGGACGTTAAGCCGCGGCCCCGTGTGCGGGAGAGCCATACCCTGTGCACGTTAAAGAACACGCTGGATGGCCTTGACGGGAGGTTACCATCTGTGTCCCAACAGCTGTCCCAGTGATTCCCCTCCCCCAACCTTCTCTGAGCCTTCGGGGTCCATGTGACCTGGACATTTAGCCCATGGTGTGCAAAAAAGTGCAGCTCAGAGGTAAAACAACCCAACCCAAAAGTCTGGCTACTAATCTTTTATTTCAGACAGGCACATAGGGTGGTGATCGATCAGTAAAGGAAATTTGCTTCGCCCTACTTTTTAATTTATTGTGAAATAACTACAGTCGCTCAACAAAAATATCCGAACTCTATGGTTATTAGAGAATTCAGAAAAAATATCTGGAAACGAATTTTTCGAATTTTTCGACTTCGTGTCACGTGACACGAAGGTTGCTAGATCACTAATTTCTAAAAAAAATCGTTGCCAGATATTTTTTCTGAATTCTGTAAGTAAAGTAATTGTAACATTTATTAACTATAGAATTTTTTATCATTAATTATTAAAAGATAGTTTATAATATGAATTTGAATTTATTCGCAAAATATCCAGTGCCTCAAACAGAAATGAGGCATAGTAGGATGTACATGAGTAGTAGGGCCCCATTATACCGTTCCCCCACAGACAGTGCTTTCCCCCTATGACGTTACTGACGTTACGTCCCTATTAATATTAATAATAATAATAATAATAATTATAATATCCTTATTAATATTAATAATAAGAATCATATTCGATCATGCCCCTTATTAATATTAATAAGGGCTTGGTTCTTATTGATATTAATGATAATTGGACGTGTTTATTGCCATCATAGGGGAAAGCACTATATGTGGGAGAACGGTATAATGGGGTCCTACATGATCGGATATGTTGTTTAAATAAGCTGTGGCGTTTTGCCGACCCGTGAGGCACAGGCGTCTCTGGGTATTAACCACGTCACATTAAGATACTGAATAACTTTACTGAAGTTGCGTTTTCGTAACGAACTAATCTTTGATATTTTAATATATATTTAAGTGCACTTTACACTTCAAACGTGCGACTATCATCCATTGATTGATTTATGTGGGTAATATTACGATAGTTTAGCTGCATCCATTTAGAGTAATTGTTAGGAAAGAACTGTTAAATTTCGATATAAGATATTGCAAGAGCAGAAACTTCATTGCTAATTAAACAAGTGGAGAATCAATTCCATTGATCAGGAAGTATTAGAAGTAAAATATTTAAAAAAATAATAAGTATTCCTTCAAGCAGCTGCTTGCCACAAAAGTCTGACAAGAGAGACGTCAATGCACCATACAGAAGATCTGTGAGGAAGCAGAGGCCTCAGGAGAAAGAAAACAAAAGCATCCATGCTTTATCCCGAGGCTCGATCCCAGTCCCTTTGATCAGCAGCCATTTAAAGATGAGTTGGGTTGTTTTACTTCTGAGCTGCACTTTTTTGCACACCATGAGCTAAATGGCCAGGTCACATGGACCCCGAAGGCTCAGAGAAGGTTGGGGGAGGGGACCCACTGGAACAGCTGTTGGGAGACAGATGGTAGCCTCCCGTCAAGGCCATCCTGCGTGTTCTTTAACGTGCACAGGTTATGGCTCTCCCGCACAAGGGGCCACGGCTTAACGTCCCATCTGACGGACGGCGGCCTTTCCAAACCCATCGGTGTCCCCTACTGACCGTGGGCAGGGTGGGGAATTTTTGTGGAGATAAATCTCAACGCTGACCCAGCTGGGACTCGAACCTGGGGACTACAGATTACGAGCCTGGCGCACTACCGACTGAGCCACCCCGACCCTTTTTTAAAGATGAAAATTCTTTTAAGCTAGGACGAGCTGACGTGTTTCCCCCTAATTATTTTTGGGAGATTTGTTTATCACAGTAAACTCCCTGTTATCCGGTACTCGAGAATCCGGAATTCTGATGAAACCGGCATAAATTTCAAATTGAACATTTGAATTTGGTTTTCTAAAATTTTCTTGAGAAAAGGAAACCATGCAAGCAGACATAAGAAATTTATTCAAGGAAACTACTAGTAGTAATGTTTTGTGTTCTCAACTCTTAACCTCAGCTGCTGCTCAAGAATCAGATGTTACTTCAGCGAATGACCCTGATGAGATGTCATCCCAGTATCTACGTATATCTAGCGACTTTTGAGCTCTCACAAAGTACCCCAAAAAATTTTACCATGTACCCCTCGGGGTACGCATACTCTATGTTGAGGTGGAGAACCGCACTTTCCAGATTCTCGCTCTACCGTCCTCAATCTCGGCGAAAGGATATCCGGCCCATGCCTACAATGTGGTTCACACAGAACTCACTGCATTTCCATAGAACTGTACTTGTTCACCAAGAATGGTTCACCAATCTTGGTTCTCACTTAGAACCGAACTCTCTCATTAAGGGTTTTGTTTGAGTAAGAGGGGTGTCCCTTGATGCAAGGTCAAACGTCCTTCTTGTTTGACAGCAACGCTCAAGACTGGTGTTTACTCTTACTGCCATAGTCTCCAGAGCCCACACTCGCCCCCGAGGCTAATTGTAAATGGTCGTGAAAGGTCTTTTGGACTCGTCATCCCCTGCAGGCAGGCAGCTCAGACCCTAAAACAATAACTATGAGTCACATCCACACAATATCACTTCCAAAAAAATACTTAATACATAAAATATTTACAACAAAAATACAACAAAAATGCAACAATAAATAAAAATAAATAAATTAGAGGGACACGACATTCAACCCACCTAGCCATCACAGAATCCTCACCTTCAACCACTTTGCCAAGTTCATCCCTCAATCCCTGTGTACCTGTGCGTTTCTTCCCACATAAAACATTAACAATCTGGTACAACCCCCTGCTGTTATGCTGTCTAACTGCTTCCTCTGCTTTGTCAGCCAAGCAATCAAGCCAAAGATTCTTATCTGCTGTTAACTGATCCTTTACACGTTTATTAAGCTCGTTGTAATGCCTTCTGTTAGGAATAGTAGGGTGTTGATTTATATAATCCTGTATTTCCTTCTTTCAGAAATAACTTCCATAGCTTTATCACTCAAATAATTTTGTTTCCTCTGTTCCCTTTTACCCAAAAGATACTATTGGTTAAAAAAAAAGCCTGTTTAAACTGATCCTATTCTATCTCAACTTCAGCAGTAAGCAAACCACAATTGTCGTAATGACTAAGTAGCCTATCATGTGGTATGCTTTAGCTTCCAGACCTTCAGTGTTAAAGGTAATTTTCTTAACCTTAGCACAACATTTCTTAAGCTTCAGCTGCAAGACACTTTTGACCAAGTAATGGACAGATCCAATTTCGGCTCCCCTGTATGATCTGGTATTCCTAACTGAATTAGCCCACATGCTGTTAATTAAAATATAATCTATTATATTCCTGTGCAACCCATCAGGTGAAATCCATTATATTTATAAATGTCCCGGTGTTTGTAGTTGGTGCTAGTTATTCGTAAACCATTAAGTTTACTTACCTGTAGGAGACGTTCCCATTGTCAGTGGAACAACCAATGCCAAATGAACATAAAACTCCTGTCCAAAGGTCAGAGTCAGTACCAGCTTCAGCACTGAAGTCACCTAGCACAAGATAAATATCTCCTTTCTTCACAGAATTCAAAATATCCTGAAGCTGGCTGTAAAACGTATCCTTCTCATTCTCATCAGAGTCCACTGTGGGGGGCATAACAACAGATGACATTCAAGTCTTTAATTTTTGTTTTAAGTTTTGCTGTAAAGAAATCTTGCATTAATGCAGTCATATCCTAGAAGAGCATCACTGGCGTGTCTGCTGAGAAGCAAACATACACCTTGGAGACCCTTTCCATCCTCCCTCCCTGTAAAGAGAAATTTAAAGTTATTTTTAAGTACCTCACCTTTACCTGTCCATATGGACAGGTAAAGGTGAGATACTAGTGAGGTCTCTTGCAAGCCTAGAATATCTAGGTTATAACGCTGGAATTCCTGCGTGGGACAGGAGAATAATCTCTATGTAACCTCCTCGTCCTGCAATGAGAAAATGATTAGTTGATTTTTTAAAGAAACTTGGTTTATTGAGAGAGGTACGGCCAACAATATCAAACAGCCCCTGATTACAGGCATGGGGCAAAGACCTGTTTCTCCTCCGCTAGAGGTTGAAGTCACGATGCTGGTAGGAATGTCAGGCACCATCTTTTCAAGCGGACCATTTCAAGAGCCATAGACCTCCTGAGAAACATTACTCCAGTTTAGGATTGATGATGCACAACTAGCTAAGTGAGGATTCAGGTACCTGCGATGGCCTCTGATGAAAATTATCCACTATCTGATATAAGTTATCCTGCTCCTCTGTTCACTTAGAGCTGGCAACCCAGAAGCAAACAGGAAACACAGCGGCAGATTCTCCCTCAACAGAAGCCCACTAGTGCAGTAAGTCCAGGATCCATAATCAAGCTAAAATCCAAAAACTATTCCAGTGGGTATAAATGGTCAGCACCACGACCCTGTGAAGTTGACCACTCCTCAGCAGGGTTGAAAAAAAGGAAAAAAAGTGGCCATAGATGACCAGACCAGTAGACCACACTGATCTGGCAGCTCTCCCATTCCGTGTATCTCTTTAATATGTCTTTTGAAAGGTACTAACGTCCCGCACCATGAGAAGGCGGAGTCGGACATTAGGTGCTGGACCTTGCCAGTTCTATGCATCATCACTGGGGATTGGTAAACAGCTCTTCTTCCAGTTTATACCTAGCTACCATTTAGAGACCTCAAGTATTAAAGAAATGTTTTTCAACTTTTGTCTGCTCGTGATACTCTTAAGCACAGTTGATTCTGCAACGTTATAAAGTACATTGCCTGGTCAACTTATTATGAACGCTCTACCTAATATTTCGTCGGGTGGAGCGAGGATGGCTTAGTCAGTAGCGCTCCAGGCTCCTAATCTACAGTTCCTAGGTTAGAGTCCCAGCTGAGGCAGAGCTGGGATTTATCCCCGCAAAATTCTGCGCACTGCCTTCGGTCAGTAGAGGACACGATGGGCTTGGAAAGGCCGTCGCTCGTCGGATAGGACGTTAAGCTGTTTACCCGTGTAAGGGAGAGCTATACCCTCTTCATGTTAAGGAACCACTGTACAGCGTTGACAGGAAGCTACCATCTGTCCCCCAACAACTGTTCCAGTGGGTCCCCTCCCGCAACGATCTCTGAGCCCTCGTGGTCCTTGTGACCTGTCCATTTATTCCATTGTGTTCAAAAAATTGCCGCTTACAGGTAAATCAACACAACACAATTTCGTCGGGTCTCCATGTGCAGAGATATCAGCTCGGTTGGGTTGTTTTACCTCTGAGCGGCACTTTTTGCACACCATGGGCTAAATGGCCAGGTCACATGGACCCCGAAGGCTCAGAGAAGGTTGGGGGAGGGGACCCATTGGAACAGCTGTTGGGAGACAGATGGTAGCCTCCCGTCAAGGCCATCCAGTGTGTTCTTTAACGTGCACAGGGTATGGCTCTCCCACACACGGGCCACGGCTTAACGTCCCATCCGACGGACGGCGGCCTTTCCAAGCCCATCGGTGTCCCCTACTGACCGTGGGCAGGGAGTTATGCGGAAATAAATCTCAACGCTGACCCAACTGGGACTCGAACCTGGGAACTGCAGATTACGAGCCTGGCGCGCTACCGACTGAGCCACCCCCGCCCCTATCAGCTCGGAATGGACGTAGTATGCTTTCCACATACTTTCGAAATTCAGCAAATGGTATTTTGATCCACATTTCCTGAAAAATAGCTTCAACGTCTCGACGTGAAGAAAGATCTGTGTATTCGAATAGCGCGTTTCAAATTGTCCCACATGACTCCGATTCGATTAAGGTTAAACAAAGGTGATAAATGTCCTTTTCATGTTCTTTAAAACACAGAGCGATCACTCTGTGCATTATCATCGTGGTCCATTACATCTCCAATGGGGTAAAAATGATGCATCATCGACAGGACCTGATCGTCCCAGATGGTTTTATACTTCCGGGAAGTGATGAGACCTTGCACAGAAACCGGAAGATCCAAATGATGCCAAGAAAATGCTCCCCACACCATCACACTGCTTTCAGCACTTTGAACAGTAAGCGCTATGTATTATGGGTTCATTTCTTCATGGGGGATATCGCCACACTATTTCTGCCATCTGTTGAAATCAGTGTAATAATGTGATTTGTCTGACCATACGATGCGTTTCCGGTAATACACTGACAATGTTTGCAGCTCCATATACCATCAGATTGCTCGAATGCCGTTGTTTTCGGAAATGAAAGGCTTCTTTTCATGGTACAGTTCCCAAATTTCAGAGTTTTCAATTCTCTGCCATAGTACTCGTTCAGATGAGTTTCGAGTTTCTGCTAACGGTTATCTCTCTCAGCTGATGAACAGCAGCATTTCTATATTGTCGTACAGATCATGCCAAGAAACGCCTGTCCGTGTTTGTCAGAGACTTTTTCATCCCACATTTTTCGAAATTGGCAGACATTTTTTGAGCATGTGAAATTCTCAATGCACTTTGCATGCTGTTCCCCGTGAATTTCCCCTGAGTTTCATTGCATAATGCTCGCTCCCATCGAAATCCAATGATACGCCACCCTATCGTAGTTGGTCAGATCAGTCTTTTTACCCATGTCCATGCCTTTACTGCTTTTATAGGACTTCATAGTGACGTAGAATATTAAAGTCAGTAAGAAATTTTAGATATATTGACATGTTTCGTAGTACTTCGTTGAAGATGAAGCGTTGATAATAATTTGACCAAGAAGTGTATTTTGTTCATGTTATCTTCATCACCTGATTCAATTATCAGTTGGAAAAGAGAAAACACTTCGCCAGAAAGGAAAAGAGGAAGTGACTAGAAGAAAATAATTCACTAGAAAAGAACAGATCAAACTACTAGAAAAGAATAGAGGAACTGTTAGAAAGAAGAGAAGAAATCGTTAGAAAAACATGAAAGAAAATAATTGGAACAGAAGAGAGAAAACCGCAAGAAACAAAAGAGCAGACATGTAGCAAGAAGTCTTTGGAACAAAATTTGAAAATATTGAAAGGAAGTACTCTTCCTTCATTTCGAAAATAATTCCTTTTTTCTTTCACCCAAGAAAAAAAAAGAAGCCATGAAAAGAGGGAAATCGTTGCAAAAGAAGAGTATAAGTCAGAGGAAGAGAACAAGTCACAGGAAGAAAAGGGAACCATTTGATAAGAGTTCCCTACAAGATGGAGTACTACAAGATGGAGCAGAATAAAGAGAAGAACCATTGTGAAAAGAGCGAAATAGTCACTGGAAAGTAGAGAGGAGATTTTTCTAATGGAAGAAAAGAATCAGCTAGGGAAAAAGTCATTATAAATAAGAGAATAAATCTTTAAACAGAAGAAAAGAATATAGTAGATAAAGCCATTTTGGAGAGAAGAATTCAGTAGGACAAATTTCTACAAAGAAGAAAAGGAAGCAGAGATAAATCCAGTAGGAAAAGAAGGGGCCACTAAGAAACCCTTAAAAAAAAAAAAAAAAAAAAAAAAAAAAAAAAAAAAAAAACAGGAGGGAAAAGGAAAAGAATCCACAAGGAAAAAAGGCAATAGGAAAGAAGAGAATCCGCTAAAAAGAGACTACAACAACAAAAAAAAAGGAAACGCCAGTGAATAGAAGTTTTCCTTTTTACTCAGAGCTAAGAATTTTTCGGAAAAACAACTCTACTTGTTTGAACGATGGCATATCGCCCTTTCGGAAAATGGGCGACTAGCACGAGACAAGGCGAACGGGAGTGCAGAGGTTTGCACCTGCCACACGAGCACCCTTTCTGCCCTTGACCCATCTTCCTGGTAGCATCACGTCGATGTGTCCTCCATTTCTCCCATCATGTATGATGGCGTGTGATAACGCCAAAATTAATCCTTGTTCCAAGATGTTTACTTGAGTCGACGTTTAGAAGGATTCGAATTTATATTTCGGAATGGTAATGGAATTGTTCATTTCTTCCATGTCTTAATTTCCTTTTCAAGAAGTCAACTACTACATGGAAGTGATAGTGACGAGTTGTTTTCTCATTAGCTTAAACCATAATTTCATTAAAAGAAGGGAAGAAGAGTGGAAACTATCACGTATCTTCTATGTTACAGAAATGACTTCTAATAACAAATGAAGACTCAGCTGAAAATATTGAAATTGGTGGGAATAGGAACCAAATCCAGCATCTTTCGGTTAGGTGTCATCCTATTAAGCTGTCCAAAGCCTCTTCAACTTCATCCAATGGACGACGATGAACTTTTGATTCTACGATCAGAACGTGCCCCTGGCACCATGTGTTTATAGAGAATGGGACAGAGCAATTGTCCATAGAAAGATATTAATATGTTGTATTAATATATACCGAGGAGCCAAAACATTATAACTACCTGCCTAATATGATGTTCGTCCTCCATGTGCTGCCAAAAACAGCTTTTACTCGGCGAGGCATGGGCGCTACAAGATTTCTAAGGTGTCTTGTGGTATCTGGTAACAACATGTTTACCAGCAGATCCTTTACTCTTGTAAGTTAAGTGATTTAGACCCCGTAGATCGGATATGCTGTTCCAACACATAACACACTGATGACTGTTCCGACACATACTTCTGACTCTCAAACCACAGATGCTCGATTGGATTGATGTCTGGAGAATTGGAAGTCTTCTTCATGTTCCACGAACCATTCAATACGGGCAGTGTGTCATGGCACATTATCCTGCTGAAAGAAGGCACTACTAGAGGGGGAATACCGTTGCTATGAAAGGATGCACCTGATCTGCAATGATGTTTAATTAGGTGGTAGACGTCATAGTTTCCTGTACATGAATGACTGGACCCAGGGTTTCCCAGCAGAACTTTACCTAAAGCATTACACTTCCACCACCGGCTTGTTTTTGCCTCACGGTCATCCTGGTGCCAACACTTCCCCAGGTAAACGATGCAGACGTACCTGGCCGTCCACATGGTGCAACAGGAAACTAGATTCATCGGACCAGACGACCGGAGGTCCAGTTTTGATGCTCACGTGCCCATTTCACGCACTTTCGATGGTGAACCTAGTTTAGCATGGGCACTCGGAACAGTTTGCAACTATGCAGCCTCATTTTCAGCAGGATTCGATGTACTGTGTGTTGTGACACATTGCGCCCGTCACCAGCATTCAAATTACGGGTGAGATGAACTACAGTATCCTTTCTGTTGGCTCGTACCATACGGGATAGCCTTCGCTCACCTCTAGCATCCATGACTCATTGTCGGCTCATACCTTGCCATTGGTTCGTGGCTGGTGTGAGAGTTCAAAAAGTGGTCCCTCCTCGGACCACTTTTAGAAGGTACTAACCACGGCTGACCCTAAGCACCCCACAAGCCTTGCCGTCTCGGAAATGCTTCCAAGACGGCCAGACATTGAACTTGCCAAGACATTGAACTTCTGGTATGTAGATCTTGAACATCGATCAGTAGATCTAGAAATTAAGGTGGGACTTGCTTTGCCTTCCTTCACGTGGATCATATCTGCAGATCGTAGTATGACATCAATTCTTGATATCTCCATCTGAAAGGATGACATATATATATATTTAGCTCTCATCTGTGAGAAACTGAACCTGCTCTCTCAAGACTTTCGTTCGAATCTCACAGATGCAAACCTACCACCATAGGTACGAAACCAGGCTGCCAGCAATCCCCGACCAAGCTAAGTAACTCTTCACCATCCGATCATTGCAGGTGGTTGATCTCTTTCCATTCTTTGCCTTTCTCTTTCATCAGAGTACACATCTGTTGTCAACTTTAACTTGGCGTTCCCAAATGCACAAGGTAACATAAGATAGAAAACATATTAAAACAACTTTTGGGGAGATGATAGAAAATTATTCATCATTTTCAACAACTAAATAAAGAAATCACAAAGAAAATTTTAACTTTTTATATATTGTATTCATAAATCCATAAAACGTAATTATCCAAGTAAAAAAAATCAATTATACCAGAGTTACGACAGGAATCAAGAGAAGGATAGGAAGCCACTGGGGTAAAGCTTCGAAATCACAAAAATAAGAGAGGCTTTCAAGGAAGGTATCACTCTTATTAGTTTAACGTCGATATCAATTTTTTTCCTCTAAAATTGATATCGACGTTAAACTAAAAGTGATACCTTCCCTGACAGTTTCACAAAATGGTCGAAAAATTTCTTAAATTTAAGGAAGGAAGCTATTAGGAAAGAAACGAAGCAGTTACTTGAAAGCAGAAAACAAGTCACTAATAAGACGGAAGGTGTTAGAAGAAAAAAGGGTAAACACTGTTGGAAATGAAGCCATCAGTAAAAGAGCAGATTTCAAACAAAAAAGAGAAGCTAATAGATAAAGTAATAAAAGAAACTATTAAAAGAATAGAAAGACATGAAAGAAGAGAAAGTCGTTAGAAAAAGAAGTTAATGGTAAAGAGGAAAAAAGTCACATATGTTTGGTTAAACATGAAGTGAATTCACTTTCTAGATGGTTTAATTTGGAGTCGTCCTTCATTTACTTTATTCTGATTTAGTCTAATTTATTACACCCCACCACTTTTTTTCTACTAAATTAATCTAAATGAAATGTATTTAACTCTTGAATTTCAGCAATATTCTATCTTTATTTAGAGTTATGTACTAAATGAAAGCTTGTGACGTGGGGAGGGTCATAAGCTGAAAAATATTCAACCGTCTGATTTTCCGGCTCTCAGAAAAAAAAGGGGTATTTATAAAAAAAAAATTGTATCCTATACCTTTCGATGCCAAGAGTATCGAGTTATGGGTTAAATAATAGCATGCGACGAGTGTCTTAGGCTACCTCAAATTATACTCCTTGTCTGAAAAAGAGAGGGCAATTTCCATAGGAGTAGATTGCAACCGTTCACGAATTATATCGCAAATAAAAGTTCGTGACGTGAGAATTCTACCTTCATTCAGCTTCCCATAAAGCAGGGAAGGAAGTTTAACTGTGGTCGATCCTAAAGAATGTGACAGTGCATAGGCTGTAAAACATCTAACCGTCTGATTTCCCCCGCAATGGGGGCGGGGGTGGCTCAGTCGGTAGCGTGCCAGGCTCGTAATCTGTACTTCCCAGGTTCGAGTCCCAGCTGGGTCAGCGTTGAGATTTATCTCCGCAAAATTTCCCGCCCTGCCCACGGTCAGTAGGGGACACCGATGGGCTTGAAAAGGCCGCCGTCCGTCGGATGGAAAGTTAAACCGTGACCCGTGTGCGGGAGAGCCATACCCTGTGCACGTTAAAGAACACGTTGGATGGCCTTGACGGATGCTACCATCTGTCTCCCAATAGCTGTTCCAGTGGGTCCCCTCCCCCAACCTTCTCTGGGCCTTCGAGGTCCTTGTGACCTGGCCATTTAGCCCATGGTGTGCAACAAAGTGCCGCTCAGAGGTAAAACATCTCATCCCATCCCCCCGCAATGTAACAGTTTTCGCTTCCGAAGCTAGAAGATAGCTGATTTTACTGACGAAGTTCCCTGTGAAGTTGTTACTAAAAAGCTAAAAGTAAAATGTATGAAAAAAAATAATATCTCTATTTCAATACGTTGTACCGTAAAGAGCGAAAAATAAAAGTCATGCTTGTCAATAATGACAACATTTATTCATTTCAAATTAACTTTAAAGGAAGATAGAGGCCAAAACTGTTTGCTATGAATTAAAAAGTTGAATGAAGGAGGAATTCTTACCAACTGAATAAATATTGGCCGCGATTTAACCTCGCTTTGAAATTATTACGAATTGAGTAAGTGATTCCCCCATTAGCACGTTTCACTTTAATTTTTTGCTTTCTAGATCGCGTAGAGGAAATAGGCATCTTCAATATTTTTTTATATACTTTTTAAGAAAGCTTTTGGAGGAAGTGATTTCGGTTCGGTTGTTTTACCACTGAATGATACTTTTTGGCACACAGTGGGATAAATGGCCAGGTGACAAGGACCACAAGGTCTCAGAGAAATGCCAAGGTTAGGATTTTTGAACATCACCCTCCCCTGTTTAAAGTATTAGAAATTCGTGTTCGACTAACACGATTTCACCCTACACGAATTTTTTGAAAAACACATCTATCATGTTAGTTCTACAGTGTTAATCGCATCTATCGTGTTAGTTCTACAGTGTTAATCGCATCTATCGTGTTAGTTCTATAGTGTTAGTCGCATCTATCGTATTAGTTCTATAGCGTTAGTCGCATTTATCGTATTAGTTCTATAGCGTTAGTCGCATTTATCGTATTGCTTCTATAGTGTTAGTCGCATCTATCGTATTAGTTCTATAGTGTTAGTCGCATCTATCGTATTAGTTCTATAGTGTTAGTCGCATCTATCGTATTAGTTCTATAGTGTTAGTCGCATCTATCGTATTAGTTCTATAGTGTTAGTCGCATCTATCGTATTAGTTCTATAGTGTTAGTCGCATCTATCGTATTAGTTCTATAGTGTTAGTCGCATCTATCGTATTAGTTCTATAGTGTTAGTCGCATCTATCGTATTAGTTCTATAGTGTTAGTCGCATCTATCGTATTAGTTCTATAGTGTTAGTCGCATCTATCGTATTAGTTCTATAGTGTTAGTCGCATCTATCGTATTAGTTCTATAGTGTTAGTCGCATCTATCGTATTAGTTCTGTAGTGTTAGTCGCATCTATCGTATTAGTTCTTTAGTGTTAGCCGCATCTATCGTATTAGTTCTATAGTGTTAGTCGCATCTATCGTATTAGTTCTATAGTGTTAGTCGCATTTATCGTGTTGGAGGACTGACTGTGCATAAAATAATGTGGACCAATTTTTAAGCTGGTAATAGGTTTACAATATTCTAATCGAGTGTGTTTCATTTTAAGTTTAAAATCAGTCCCAGTTTATTTATTTAAAAATAAACCTGATTATTTAAAATCAGTCCCAATTAAAATGTTTTTGTGCCCTTTGCTTCACAGTTGTCAAAATGAGTTACAAAATGTGTAAATTGTACTGGATTGGATTCTGAGTGAACCTTTTTTTCACACAATGGGCTATATGGCCAGGTTACAAGGACTCCGATAGCTCAGAAAAGGTTGGAGGAGGGGACCCACTGGATAGCTGTTGGCCGACAGATGGCAGCATCCCGTCAAGGCCATAGAGCGTATTTTGTAACATGCACAGGTTTTCCCTCACACCGGGCCACGGCTTTACGTCCCATCCGATGGACGGCATCCTTTCCAAGCCCATCGTTGTCTTCCACTCATCGTAGGAAGAGCGAGGAGTTTTTACGGAGATAAATCTCAATGTTGGCCCAGCTGTATATCAATTGCAGCTTTGATGTAGTAAGTGCAAGTAAACCTTGTGAATCAAAACGGGTTGTCATAATCTATGAAGTCATCTTGATGACGATTTCATAAATCTCAAATTTAGTATTCCAAATGCAATTTGTTAGCATCATCACTTATTTATTAATGCAAATGACGTCAGAATATTTGTTTTTGCGAGCTCTTCTACAGAGCATCGGGTACAAGCCCCATAGTCCCAGCGTCGAGTTTCACATTTCCATATTTTTTTTTATGTTTTCCTTCCTCGATTTCGTGCAGCATTAAAAGTGCGGCACAGCAGTTATAATCTGAAAGCAGCGATCATAATAACACAGGACGCCAAGTACCTGTTAAAAGTTATGCAAGGGAAAAGATTAATTACGGGCAGATTACTCTGTTGAAGATGAGTTGGGAACAAGTGATTCATAATCTTCTGACCTTGGTAGGAACTCGAATGCAGCTTCTTACACAACTCAGAGGAGATTTTTGTTCGGGGTTTTTTTTTTGTTCTGGGTCACTTCCTTTCTTTTGTCTTCATTCTCTGTATCGGAAATTCCGATGAGTAATTTGTCGCCGGGAGATGTTTGAATGACTTTCGGTCACATAGGGATTCGCAAAGTGTGTGGCTCGGAGATTTATAAATTAGTGCTAGAAGAAATCATCGCTAGTAAGATTCAGTAACTGACTCAGAACCAATGAGATGACTGAACATTTTGTAGTCCGTTCAGTCTGAAGAGGTTTTTTTGATTTTTGGACGGCAATCGTCTACGATGTGGAAAAGGGCATCACTTTTTTTTTTAATCTCAGGTGATCGTTATGCCAAATGGGATTGATGCATTAAGTGCTATGCTATTAAGTCTTGACTGCAGGAAAAAGGCAATGTTAACTCAGTGAGGTTGGGTTGTTTTACCTCTGAGCGGCACTTTTTTGCACACCATGGGCTAAATGGCCAGGTCACATGGACCCCGAAGGCTCAGAGAAGGTTGGGGGAGGGGACCCACTGGGAACAGCTGTTGGGAGACAGATGATAGTCTCCCGTCAAGGCCATCCAGCGTGTTCCTTAACGTGCACAGGGTACGGCTCTCCCGCACACGGGGCCACGGCTTAACGTCCCATCCGACGGACGGCGGCCTTTCCAAGCCCATCGGTGTCCCCTACTGACCGTGGGCAAGGCGGGGAATTTTGCGGAGATAAATCTCAACGCTGACCCAGCTGGGACTCGAACCTGGGAACTACAGATTACGAGCCTGGCGCGCTACCGACTGAGCCACCCCCGCCCCAAGATGAGGGAGAAGCGAGTGATTATGCTATTAAGTCCATCATTTAGTCAATATGGTTGAAAAAAGAAAAGTGTGAAGAACGAAAAAGAAAACTTTTATTGATGAATGAAGAGGAAAATTCTCAATGTAGTGGTGGATGAAAAAGGAAATGTAAACTTAAAATATAAGGAGCATGTTAAGAACATAAAGCACAGGCTCATTACGCCGAACATAAAGCATCTAATATAATTACGCCTTCAGAGTAGGGGAAAGAAAAGATGTTTGATGAAGAGTTCCATGCTAAGCTGCCATTAATAAGCAAAACTTAAAACAACATAAAATGCCTGTTTTTCTACTTTTGCTCTAAAACGTAAAATGTATAGTATATTGCGAATGATGAAATCACTTTCTCAATTCATAGAAATTCCGAATTACATCCTAAAATTCTTTTTAAATAATTTTAATTAATTTTTAATAAAATTTTTTTAATTAATTTTTAATAAAAATCCTCTCCATAAATTCTTTTTAAATGAATATGATATGAGTAAGTGATTTCTTCATTGAAAGTTGATATTGATTTCATTTATTTATTTATTTTATATTTAATCCAAATATTTAAAAAATATATTTTTCTGATTATTTTAATCAGTATAGTATTACGCTGTCCCATGGCCGAGTGGTTAGCACGCTTGGCTAATGATCTAAGGGACCTGGGTTCGAACTCCGGGTTAAGGCATGGATGTATGTGTTGTTTTTCTGCTGAGGTCCTGCCATCCTCTCAGACCTTCTACTTTGGCATATAAACTGACAGGCTCCTGTCAGACCTCTGTGGCAAGCAGCTGCTTGAGGGGGTATTTTTTTTATAGTATTACATATTAATATGAAAAATGCTCTGCATATTTTTTCAATGCAATGAGGCTATTGAACAGACATCCCGTGAATTGAGTGGCACTGGATCTCGTACAGATGTCGAATTTAATGGATGCATCAGACAAATCAATTTCAACCTCGTTTTCTCCTATACTTTGATATCTTGCAGCCAAATTCCATTCAAATTCTGCTCCAAATAGTGGAAATCTGTTTGTCAATGAATGGAAACAAATTGATATTTTAAGAAATCACTTAGATCACGGCGGTTAGCAAATGCAATGTGCAGTGAAGTGCAGACCTGCAGTCCTGAACACCATGCAGCCAATTAAGAATGTGCTCAACTCTAAATTGAATTTACGTGTACCATAATTTCATTTGCGATGAACAGGATTTAGCACTTTATGTGATATTTAAGGGGCTCTCGTATTGTATAGAAACTGCAATTTTTGGAACAATAGTGAATCAAGAGAATAAGAGGTTTCAGCATTTCTGGTGTTTGTTCAGTAACACTGTGATATAGATTATGCTTAAGGTTTGGCCCTTCTGAGAAGTGATGTTGGCGAAATGAACTCATTAACACTATTGATGAGAATGGTAACAGAATAGGTTTGATGATAAATAGTGAGAAAATTACACTGAGATGTCAGTTTATTAGGTAGGGAGCGGGGCTGGTTCAGCCGGCAGCGTGCCAGACTCGTAATCTGTAGTTCCCAGGTTCGAGTCCCAGCTGGGTCAGTGTTGAGACTTATCTCCACAGATCTCCCCGCCCTGCCCACAGTCAATGGGGGACACCGATGGGGCTTAGAAAGGCCGCTGTCGGGGCTCCGTGTGCGAGAGAGTCATACCCTGTGCACGTTAAAGAACACGTTCGATTACCTTGACGGGAGGCTACCTTCTGTCTCCCAACAGCTGTTCCAGTGGGTTCCCTCCCCCAACCTTCTCTGAGCCTTTGGGGTCCTTGTGACCTGGCCATTTAGACCATGGTGTGCAAAAACGTATTACATAGAGGTAAAACAACCCAACTCAGTTTATTATGTACAGTCGCTCAAAAAAGTATCCGAATACTATGGTTAATTACAGAATTCAGAAAAAATATCTGGCAACGAATTTTTTAGAAATTAGTGATCCGGCAACCTTCGTGTCACGTGACACGAAGGTTGCCAGATCACTAATTAACACCTGCTTAAACTTTGGCCTGCCTCGAGTCGATTTATTGCTCACCACCACGGTTCGTTCGATTAATGATGTCTGGTAGACAACTCAACAAATCTACTATTTCGACACTTCACCTCGCACTGCGTTGGAGAAAATCTTGAAAAGCCCCACTCTTTTCTTAAACATTTCTTGTAATAATTGTGACCTCATGCAAATGATTCTATATAGTTATGAAGTTTCCAGCAAAGCTAATAACTTATCTATAGATCAGAAATAACATTTATATATAATCCATACTGTAAATGCTGCCTTAAATTTCTTGTGCAGCATTTTCGTAGCGTATCAATATATATTTTGATATAATACATTTTCTTTATGTAGGGATCGTCCATAAATTGCATAAGAATTCGAGGTTGGAAGAAGTTTATTAATTTTTGTTATTTCGCGTTCCTTAGGGTTCACTAGAGCTGAAGTGTCTACTTATTACTTCAATCAGTAATTTACACTACACGAAAAAAAATTGCAGCACCTGGAAGGATTAATGCGATTTTATTGAAACGCGGGCAACTCTTAGCATACACTGAGATGTGACTGATTACATTATCAAAAACAAATACGGAGAATTATCACTTTATCTACCCGGGTTGGGTTGGGTTGTTTTACCTCTGAGCGGCACTTTTTTGCACACCATGGGCTAAATGGCTAGGTCACATGGACCCCGAAGGCTCAGAGAAGGTTGGGGGAGGGGACCCACTGGAACAGCTGTTGGGAGACAGATGGTAGACTCCCGTCAAAGCCATCCAGAGTGTTTTTCAACGTGCACAGGGTATGGCTCTCCCGCACACGGAGCCACGCGTTCGTCCCATCCGACGGACGGCAACCTTTCCAAGCCCAACGGTGTACCCTACTGACCGTGGGCAGGGCGGGGAATTTTGCGGAGATAAATCTCAACGCTGACCCAGCTGGGACTCGAACCTGGGAACTACAGATTACAGCCTGGCGCGCTACCGACTGAGCCACCCCTGCCCCTTATCTACCCGGTAAAGTGCTATAATTAGTATGATGTTGAACCGCCCCGCGCAGCAATGCATTCATGAACAAGGCGGGGAAGGCTATCGTACAGCTCTATAATGTCCTCCTGACGGATAGAACGCCAAATAGAACGAAATCACTGTTCCATTTCAGCGACAGTGGTTGGCACAACTCTTGGGTGTTGTTGGAGCTTTCAGCCCATCATTTTGATCAGGTCCCAGACGTGTTCAAAAGGTCCGGCGAGCGTGCTAGCCATGGTAGTACCTGATCGTTTTGCTCGTGTAGATACTGCAGACTAATACGGGTTGTGTGCAGACGGGCGTTATCTTGCTGGTAACTGTTTGACTAAGGGCACCCCACACCAGGTACTGGAGCTGTGTCACGATGTCGCACTGGGTGGCGTTCCTTTTCCCCTGGATGACAGCGAATACGATGTCTACCGTCGTGCTGACCAAGACAAAACTAGATTAGTAACTAAACACCACAGTACGCTACTCTTGTTCGTTCCAGTTCTGTCCGAGGTGACACCACTGAAGACGTGCTGGCATGTGAGCAGATGGCCATATCTCTGTACGGCAAACCAGCTTCTCTATGGCCGATGATTCTTCCAAGCTCACTGTTGGAACGGCTGTCGACGCCTGCATGAGGACATGTTTAGCGGTTTAGAACAGTTTCCACAACGTTTTGTCAACCATGGAGCTTTGGTTGCCTTTTATCTGTGCTTGACTGCTCCGCACCTGTGACGTCAGCTCGCGCCTGTCCAATAGTTTTGTCCTGTAAACCTGATCATTTCCATGCAGTTCCATATACTATCACCTCCCTAAATTTCGTCACATTTGCATAACTTCTTGCAAGTGTAGCATTTTTTTAATTTTTGTAGTGTATTTCCTATTATCTGATAACGCAAAAGAGAACAGTTATTATATTTCGCTTTATCAATTTCTGTCGTACAGTCGCTCAAAAAAGTGTCACGTGACACGAAGGTTGCCAGATCACTAATTTCTAAAAAAAATCGTTGGCAGATATTTTTTCTGAATTCTGTAATCAACCATAGTGTTCGGATACTTTTTTGAGCGACTGTAGGTGGTCATATTATTTTCATACTAGATCGTGTGGGCTCACTCACGGAAATATTGAGCGTGTGCAGTTACCGTTCACAGCAAACTGGAGCGTGTGCAGTTACCGTTCACAGCAAACTGGAGCGTGTGCATTTACCGTTCACAGCAAACTGGAGCGTGTGCAGTTACCGTTCACAGCAAACTGGAGCGTGTGCAGTTACCGTTCACAGCAAACTGGAGCGTGTGCAGTAACTGCACACGCTCCAGTTTGCTGTGAACGGTAACTGGAGCGTGTACAGTTGCTGTACACGCTCCAGTTACTCTGTCTAAGCTGAAATGTCAAAACTGAATGCTCTGTCAAATAGCTTATCTATAGATCTTACTGTATTAAATTAACTACAACTAGCGTAATAATTAATTGCTATTTTGATTATCGTGCATAAGGGTTTTGCAAAAAAATCTTAGTTTAATCACGGGGATCACACAATAGGCTAAATAGCGAGATTTCAAAGGTTCAGAGAAGTCGGGGGGAAAAAGTACTGCAGTAGAGAAGAAACAGATAAAAGCCTCTCTTCAAGGTCATCCAGCGGGCTCTTTAATGTGCTCTTGGGTATGATTCTCGTGCACACAATTTGCTTCCGATTCAAACATCCTCACGTCTTGTTCTTAGCCTTGAGATCGTTGTGACTTTTATTGTATTATGAGGCAAATAATGCAAAAACGAAATTAAACTTTTTTGTAATTTTAATCTCTATATATGTAGCTTTCTTGTGGATTCACGTGTAGATATCTTATATTGCGTATAACAGAAACCTTAACCGCGGATGCAATCGGAACAAAAAGCTTTTATTTAATAAATAGTAGATAAATTTTATCTAATTATAAGTAGCTTTCCAGACTCGTAACCTGAATTTTTCAGACTCGAACTCTAGGCTTTTGTTGTGATTTTCCTCTTTAATATCCATGCTGCCTACTTGGAAAAGGGGGGCAAGGGGGGCTCAGTCGGTAGCGCGCCACGCTCGTAATCTGTAGTTCCCAGGTTCGAGTCCCAGCTGGGTCAGCGTTGAGATTTATCTCCGCAAAATTCCCCGCCCTGCCCACGGTCAGTAGGGGACTCCGATGGGCTTGGAAAGGCCTCCGTCCGTCGGATGGGACGTTAAGCCGTGGCCTCGTGTGCGGGAGAGCCATACCCTGTGCACGTTAAAGAACACACTGGATGGCCTTGACGGGAGACTACCATCTGTCTCCCAACAGCTGTTCCAGTGGGTCCCCTCCCCCAACCTTCTCTGAGCCTTCGGGGTCCATGTGACCTGGCCATTTAGCCCATGGTGTGCAAAAAAGTGCCGCTCAGAGATAAAACAACCCAACCCTTGGAAAAGGGAACACCGATGGCTTGGAAAGGCAGCTGTCAGTCCGATGGGACTGCTCTTTATATAATAGGACCAAACCCTGTGCACGTTAAAGAACATGCTAGATGATTTAACTGCAAGGCTCCATGTTTCTCCTAACCGTTGTTAAGTGGCTTCCTTTCTTTTCCCAAGCTCTTAGTCCTTGGAATATTTCTGACCTGGACATTTAATCTTCATATTAATAAAAGTGCCACTCGGGGATAAAAAAGAAACCTGCTTAATCTATAATAATTTGTCTCTACTACATGTAGCCATATTATTTTATGCCATATTATTTTATACCCCAATCAATGCTACTCTTTAAATTAGCGATTCCTATAAACTTATTTTCCTCTATAATAGTTTTTCCTCGACGAAAGACGAAAAGGATTTCTTTTTGGTTCATTTTAGGGTGTAAGAAATGTTTCATAAAAAAATCAGTTCCCAAATCGAGAGCCAGGAACCTTCTGCTCCTTCCCAAGCCAGGATATTAAGTTTCTTTTTCTGATCCACCTTTCCACGTGTAATGGAATGCAGACAGGTTTTCCCTGCCTCCCCCCTCTCACCCCCCGTCTCTTTTCCTCCGCACCTTCTTTCCCTTTCTCCTTCTGTACTCCGTAGTTGCTAAGGCAACCAGCAACACCATGTAATTTGTGTACCAATGTAGACATACTGCCACTGGCTTTCTTGTATGTAGCCAGTGGCTTCTCGCTTTGTTCATCTGAACGTCGATTATGCTGCGGAGTAACCAGAAGCCCGTTTCGTCTTCTTTCTTTCTTGCTATTGGTCATTTGTGCATTGCTTTCTGGCAACTCCCTGTTGCAGGTTGTGTAGTGTACTGCTGAAACCAGATGAGTGGATATCACTGAAGCTCGTTCAGTATTATTTATTGACAAAAATGCGCTCTTGAATATATTAATAAATCTATTCCTAACACTGGAAGCACTAGACGATTGCTGATTTGATTATACGCACTTAATCAAATGTGGCACTTATTTGTCCAACGCAGAAAAATGTGATTATACGCGGAATTGAATCTCACATCCAATACCCATCCTATACAAGTAATACTTTATTTTTAAGCAATTGTTACGAGGTAGAAAGCGACCACGACCACGCGAATGATGCTGAGGTCTCATATGACTATGTTCGGAAAATTCTAACCAGGGAGGAGGAAGTTGCATAGTTGAGTCTGTAATTTTCGGAGATTGGATTAGAAAATTTCTGTTACACAAATCCTCAAGAGGGAACCTTTGGGTTCGCTGCTGCATAACTGATCTATGTGAATGCCATTTATCTGCATTAACAACAGGAATTATTTAGGTATGCATATAATAATATTGTATTAAGCCAGTGCGAACTTCTTATTCTTACTGTAAAGGATGTTCCATCGTTTCTATGCATTTCCTCTCTGTCGTCAGTTTAGTTATTGTCATATTCAATTAAGATTGTTCGTCTAAATAAACTGCTGTCTCAATTAATTTTTCGTTTACTTGATCAATAAAAAATTAATAAATATCCCCTCATGCAGCTGCTAAGCCATAGTGGTCTGACAGGAGCCTGCCAGTTTAATACGCTGTAGTGGAAGGTCTGTGAGGATGGCAGGACCTCAGTAGAAAGACAATTCAAACATCCATGCCTAACCCGGGACTCGAACCCACGTCCATTTGGTCAGTAGCCAAGCAGGCTAACTACATATGATTTAACTCTGGTTACTAATCTTAAAGTCTCTTCAAGTTGTAATTCAGTAAAGAAATAATGCAATGTTTCCGGTTATTTTACAGTAGCTCAAAAAAGTATCCGAACACTATAGTTGATCACAGAATTCAGAAAAAAATATCTGGAGCGTATACAGCAACTGTACACGCTCCAGTTACCGTTCACAGCAAACTGGAGGGTGTGCAGTTACTGCACACGCTCAATATTTCCGTGAGTGAGCCCACACGATCTAGTATCAAAATAATATGACCACCTACAGTCGCTCAAAAAAGTATCCGAACATCATGGTTGATCACAGAATTCAGAAAAAATATCTGGCAACGATTTTTTCAGAAATTAGTGATCTGGCAACCTTCGTGTCACGTGACACGAAGGTTGCCAGATCACTAATTTCTGAAAAAATCGTTGATAGATATTTTTTCTGAATTCTGTGATCAACCATATCGTTCGGATAATTTTTTGAGCGACTGAACCTCTGAACGGCACTTTTGGGCCCATAGCTGTCTAGGTGCCCAATCTTAAGGATACCAAGGACTCAGAGTTAGATATGACTCACTGGACAGCTGTTAGGGGGACAGGTGGAAGTCTCATATCAAAGCTAGCCACTGGGTTTAATGTGCAGTATCTTTTATGCATAGCGTTTTCGTACTATCATTGTACTAACGTTAAAATAAAAATAAATAAATACCCCCTCAAGCAGCTGCTTGCCACAGAGGTCTGACAGGAGCCTGTCAGTTTATATGCCACAGTAGAAGGTCTGTGAGGATGGCAGGACCTCAGCAGAATAACGACACACACATCCATGCCTTACCCGGGGCTCGAACCCAGGTCCCTTAGATCAGTAGCCAAGCGCGCTAACCACTCGGCCTACAGTTTGCAAAAAAAAATGTATATATAAACAAAATAATCAAAAACTCTTTAAACGTTCAGTAAAACAGAAAAAAAAACATTGTCAAAAATAAAATTGTTTACTCTGTTCGTATTAATTTTAAAACCTACTGCAAAGTGAGTTGGTCTCACTACACGCTGATGGAATCGCAACTGACAGAACGCATCTTGGGGTTGGTTATTTGGTAGTAAATATTCTTGCTGAAAAAAGGTGATATTTTCTTTCACTTAGGTTTTAATCGTCTGGTTCTTTTTCGGTCCTTTCACTTTAATAAATTTTCAGAGGCAGAGAGGTGAGGGACGCCCTTTCACCAATTTCCTCTCTCTGCAGATCTTACACTGCTTCAGTTACCTGTGCTTTCGATGGGTAATAAAACCCGGTGCCTGACTGAACTAACTATCTGAGACCTTGCGCAGTTCAACCGGAATTTAGACAATTGTAAGTTTTCTTCGCCTTCCATTCCTGTGGTATGCTAGAGAAAAGCCAGATTTCATGTTCCGCAATTTCTAAACGAAGCCTCCTCGGTGGCGAAGTTGTATCGCAGTGTCTCGTAGCGAAGCTGCAACTGCCAGGTTCCGGGTTCGATCCCCAGACTAGCGTGATTGTATATTTGGTGTGGTGTTGGCTCTGAGCCAATGGACAGCATTGATTCAGTCTTGGTGGGGCATGTCCTTGTATGAAAAATCCTGTATGAATTACGAGTAGTTTCTAGGACCGTTTTTCGTCTTATATGTGCAAATATAGAAAAAAAGGTTTATATTCTGAAATGTTATTGTGATAAAGATATACCATAAAAATGGACATATCTAAATGCTAAATATCAAAAATATTCAGTCAGTATTTAGAGTTACGGAAGCTGGAATAATTAACAACAGTAATGTCAGTCCTAAGAAACTCAATAAAAATTAGCGAATAGTCAAACAGGACCTTGCTAAAATTGGTGTGCGTGGACAGATGCAGCAGATGTAGCTCAGGACAGATATGCTTGGAGAACTAAATTGCACGATCTGGGTGGACCTTTATAACCCATGGCTGCTTGAGGATGATGATGTTGAAAAAATTGTTTGCACAAACTTCTGAATTACGAATTTTTTGCGACACTTGTTTCATTAAATGGGTTAAAATAACACTTTTTAAGTTTCAATAATTATAGCTATATTGATATGAGTGGCATTGCAATTATTAAATATTCAAATTCACATAACTCTAAATTCAAAACTAATATTTTAAAAACTTAAGATCTATATAAATTTGATTAAGATTTTCAATTTATCTTCAGTCCTTTTTTTTATATAAAAAACTTATTTTTTCAAATTTATGAAGCATCGAATTCGATTTTCCGTTAGCGTAATGTGGACCTCCTTTTTCAGTTCGTCTAAAGAAAACTACACGAGCTAATGTTTTCACTTCGTCGTAGACATCCAAAAGGTTCATTTTTGGAGATAAATTAAAAATTCTTTTTGGGTTAGATAGGTATTAATTAATTATTACGATTGGCAGTTTCAGAATCTCCCAAATTGTGCATCCTCTAACCATGGAAAAATTTAAAATTTGCAAAACCTTTAACGTGTAGTAGAAACGATCTATTTAAGCTAGAAATTTAATAATTTGTCGGTAGAGTTTGATGGTCAAGAGGTTTACATCGACGACAATGATTTTCGTCCTTACCCCCAGAAGGGTGATAAAAGTCAAATTCTTGCTTCAGGAGATAAATAAAAACATTCTTTTTGAGTTTAACAGGTAGTAATGAAATATTAATGTCGAATTTTGTGAAATCCTCCTAAAATGCTTTAAAATCATTAAATAAAAAATAATAAATATCCCCTCAAGTAGCTGCTTACCACAAAGGTCTAACAGGAGCCTGTCAGTTTATATACCATAGTAGAAGGTCTGTGAAGTTAGCAGGAACTCGGCAGTTAGAAGGCACTAAATATGGAAAATGCGAAACCTGAACTAATATTGGCAAACGGTATATTTAAGCTGCAAACTTGAAATTCAGATTGTAGAATATATTGATTAAAGAGAGTCACCCAGATAGCTTAATAGCAGCAGGATTAAAACTTCATATGGGCTTTAATTAAACTTTTACTATTTAAAACTTGACAGATTAATAATAACTTTTAAAAAGTAACTTATTTAAAATATTCGATAATATCTTAATATTGCAATAATAAATAAATGATTATATTTTATATCATTCTAAACTAAATAGCTTATAGTAAAATTAAACCATTGAAATTCTTTATACATATTTAAATTACTTCCTTTTGTTACTTATTTTGCTTCTGCCACCAAAATAAGACTGAATACGACAATTGTCCAGATCTTATCTTGGTGGTCCTGGTCACTCACTGGTTTGCCTCTTAACCCAATAGAGGGGAAAAAACTTTTCGCTCTAAAGAACAAATGAGAATTTTTTTGTGTTATACAGTCGCTCAAATAAATATCCGAACAGTATGGTTGATTACAGAATTCAGAAGAAATATCTGGCAACGATTTTTTTTAGAAATTAGTGATCTGGCAACCTTCGTGTCACGTGACACGAAGGAAATTAGTGATCTGGCAACCGGATCACGTGACACGAAGTGAAATTAGTGATCTGGCAACCTTCGTGTCACGTGGCACGAAGGTTGTCAAATCACTAATTTCTAAAAAAAATCATTGCCAGATATTTTTTCTTAATTCTGTAATCAACCATAGTGTTCGGGTACTTTTTTGAGCGACTGTAAAAGATTAATGAAATGTTTCTTTTTTTATTTTCCTAATCATCCGTTAGTGCAAATTAATATTGCTAAAAAGTGCAAAATCCAGGAAAAGACAAAACTTCCTTCTCTTTGAAAACGAGCAATCTCGCCTTGGCGATATTCTTTTCGTTATTTTTTTTTCTAGGAAACGTTTAGAATGATCTCTGTTTCATTAATTACGAATTGTCCAACGGCAAAAGTTTCCATTCGAATCCTCAAGAAACTTCTTTAAGATATTTCAATTCCTTATAATTGTAAAAGAAGTTTCTAATAATTTTTTTTCTCTTTTCGTTTGGGCAAAGAACAATGTAGAAAACGTCACTGTGACGTAGATCAATGGAAGAAACTCCTTTGTAACGAAAGTTTATAGATAAACAATGAAATAGGTTATACAACAACAAATGTCATTGGGACTAAATGTCGTACATTGATGGGTGAAACGTCATTGAGACGAAACTTCGTAGAACAATGGATAAAACGTCGTTGTGACGATTGTCATACAACAATTGGCGAAACATCACTGAGAAGAAAAGCCGAAGACCAAACGTTGCTGTTTTGAAATGTCACAAATCAATGGACGAGATTTCATAGATCAAAAGACGAAACAATTGTGACGAAATGTCACAGATTATTGGATAAAAGGTCGTTTGGTACGTAAAAATTTACATCAGCAAATGAAACGTCATTGTGACGTGGGTTAGTGACGTAGATGAAGAGACGAAACATTGTTGTGATGAAAACCCGTAGATCAAAATTCAAAGCGTTTACTTATACCGTGAATGATATTGGAACCCACGTCTTCTAATAACATAATAAAAATAAATAAATACCCCCTCAAGCAGCTGCTTGCCACAGAGGTCTGACAGGAGCCTGTCAGTTTATATGCCATAGTAGGAGGTCTGTGAGGATGGCAGGACCTCAACAGAAAAACAACACGAATATCCATGCCTTACCCGGGCTCGAACCCAGGTCCCTTAGATCAGTAGGCAAGCGTGCTAACTACTTGGCCAAGGGACGGCCACGGTGCAAATTGCTACATCATCAGCGGCTAACCTTTTCTTCAGCTAATACAGTAGACTTTCCTGCATATTATTTGATTTCCCCATAGCGCCATCTATGTCGGGAAACGGACAACCAAGTTGACTCATGTGATGTAATTCAATATTTTGTCACTGGTACTCATGACGTTCAATCAATAATTCAGTAATAAAGTACCACAGGAGGTGTCCTATAGACCTGACACTCATAAAACAGTTAGCTGATTTTTTTTTTGAAAAAAATCATGTCACAGTTTTGCTGTGAAAAAATCACGGCGAAACCAAATTTTTTCAGCTAACTATTTTGTTTCCCATGTCTACAGGACATTTCCTGTGAGAGTTTATTATTCAATACGAAATATTTGTTGCGATGAAAGGTCAGAGTAAAATGAAAGAAACGTCTTTGGAATGAGAGGTTGTATAGTCGCTCAAAAAAATATCCGAACAGTATGGTTGGTTAAAGAATTCAGAAAAAATATCTGGCAACTATTTTTTTAGAAATCAGTGATCTAGCAACGTACACGAAGGTTGCCAGATCACTAATTTCTAAAAAAAATCGTTGCTAGATATTTTTTCTCAATTCTGTAATCAACCATAGTGTTCGGATACTTTTTTGAGCGACTGTAGGTGGTCATATTATTTTGATATTAGATCGTGTGGGCTCACTTACGGAAATATTGAGCGTGTGCAGTTACCGTTCACAGCAAACTGGAGCGTGTGCAGTAACTGCACACGCTCCAGTTTGCTGTGAACGGTAACTGGAGCGTGTACAGTTGCTGTACACGCTCCAGATATTTTTCCTGAATTCTGTAATCACGTGACACGAAGGTTGCCAGATCACTAATTTCTAAAAAAATCGTTGCCAGATATTTTTTCTGAATTCTGTAATCAACCATATGTTTGGATATTTTTTTGAGCGACTGTACATGAATAGACAAAATATGATTTTGATGAATTGCAGATCACTGGAAGAAATGTCATTATGACGAATTGTCATACAACAAAAGGGAAACATCAGTGGAACGACAGTTCTTAGATGAAAAGACGAAACATCATTGTGGAGAAAGTTGAAAGGTCAATAGACGAAACATCATCATTGGAATGAAAGGTAGTTTGTTAGCTGAAAAACAGTTTGCAAGAAAGGGCGTAGATCACGGGGATCAAAAGTCATTATGACGAAAGTTCGTGCATCAATGTACAAAACGTCGTTGTTGCGAAATGTCCTACATCAATAAACGAAACGTTGTGACGATATGTCATGCAACAATGGGCAAAACGTCACTGGGACGAGAGTTCACAGATCAAAAGAAGAAACATCATTGGAATGAAATGCCGTAGATTGTTGGCTGAAAAGCCGTTTGCATGAAAAGGCGTAGATCACTGGGATCAAAGGTCATTATGACGAAAGTTCGTGTATCAATGTACAAAACGTCGTTGTTGCGAAATGTCCTATATCAATAAACGAAACGTTGTGACGAAATGTCATGCAACAATGGGCGAAACGTCATTGGGACGAGAGTTCACAGATCAAAAGAAGAAACATCATTGGAATGAAATGCCGTAGATTGTTGGATGAAATGTCAGATCAATAGACAAAATACCATAGTCAATAGACGATATGTCATTGATAAATAAGGGAAACGTCATTGTGAAGAAATATCATACAACAATGGGAAAAACGTCATTGGAATGACAGTTCATAGATCAATAAACGAAGCATCGCTGTTACGAAAGGTCATTTAGTAATGGACGAAACGAAACACGTTGGGTAGAAAGTTCGTAGATCAACAGATGAAATGTCACAGATTAATGAACGAAATGTCATTATGATGAAATGTCAATCACTGGACGAAACATCATTGGGGAGGAAGTTTATGGAGAAATTAGACAAAATGTCGTTAATCAATCACAAAACGTCATTGTGAAGAAGTATCGTAGATCAAGGGACAAAACACTTGTTACGAAACGTCGTTGGAAGGAAAGGTCATAGATCAATATATGAAATGTCAGATCAGCGGACAAAATGTCATTATGATGAATTGCAGATAAATAGAAGGAATTTCATTGTGACAAAAGGTCATACAACAGTGGAAGAAACGTCATTCTGACGAAAGGCCATACAACAGTGGAAGAAACGTCATTGTGACGAGTGACCATACAACAGTGGAAGAAACGTCATTGTGACGAAAGGCCATACAACAGTGGAAGAAACGTCATTGTGACGAAAGGCCATACAACAGTGGAAGAAATGTCATTGTGACGAAAGACCATACAACAGTGGAAGAAACGTCATTGTGACGAAAGGCCATACAACAGTGGAAGAAATATCATTGTGACGAAAGGCCATACAACAGTGGAAGAAATATCATTGTGACGAAAGTTTCATCAAAATGACATTTCGTCTATTGAGACGAAATGTCATTTTGATGAAATGTATTTTTTTGAGCGACTGTAGATCAACGGAAGACGTCGTGACGGAATGTCATAGATCAATCAATGGACAGAGCGTCATTGGGAAGAAAGGTCATAGAACAATTAGACTAAATATCATGGAGCGATGGACGAAATGTTGTTAGGATCAAAAGCTACAGATAAAAAGATTAAACGTTTGAGATGAAAGGTCATCGTAGATCAAGGGACGAAATGTCGTTGGAATGAAAGGTCATAGATTAAATGGACGACATGTCGTTGAAATGGAAAGGGTGGATCAGTAGACGAAATGTTGGGACAAAAATATTGTAGATCAATGAACGAAACATCGCTGGAATGAAGGATCAATGATGGAACCGTCATGGTCATTGATCGTCATTGCTGCCTTCAGCATCCACTGATTTCTAGCGCGTCACTACGACCCCAATTTGACCTGTACTTTGACTACGGATCTGAAATTTCCTCTGATTTCTGAATTCTACTTCCGGAAATAACTCTATTCACCATTTTTTTAGCTCTCCAACACCAGTATATAGAATTTTGAGCTTTGACCTCCGAGCCCTCACCGCATCCGAAATCTGACATAATTTCTGAAACCTATGACTCAAACATCCACAAGCACCAAATTTTAGCCATCAGTCAACCACTCACTATATATATTAGATATATAGGTTTTTCATTTTTCTAATATATAGATGATTGTGAGTGATTGAATGACTGCTGGCTTGAATGATTTATTCATCATTATTGCAACATGATTAGCTGCAATAGTGTGGCAATTTAGCCAATAGTCGAAGAGCTTGTTACTTAGTGAAAATGTTTCTGCACATCAAGTGAATAACGTTAAGGACAAAAATAAGTTATGCTTTCTTGTGCTACTTAAGATTTATTGTTAGTATTCAAAGAATAAACGCGCCAGGCTCGTAATCTGTAGTTCCCAGGTTCGAGTCCCAGCTGGGTCAGTGTTGAGATTCATCTCCGCAAAATTCCCCCTCTGCCCACGGTCAGTAGGGGACACCGATGGGCTTGGAAAGGCCGCCGTCCGTCGGATGGGACGTTAAGTCGTGTCCCCGTGTGCGGGAGAGCCATACCCTGTGCACGTTAAAGAACACGCTGGATGGCCTTGACGGGAGGCTACCATCTGTCTCCCAACAGCTGTTCCAGTGGGTCCCCTCCCCCAACCTTCTCTGAGCCTTCGGGGTCCATGTGACCTGGCCATTTAGCCCATGGTGTGCAAAAAAGTGCCGCTCAGAGGTAAAACAACCCAACCCAAAGAATAAACTAGAAGAACGAGTTTTAATTTGGGCCACTGGGTGATGGGAAAAATGCAAATAGTATTTTATTAGTAATTATGCAACATAAAAGTATTCGTCTTTTAATTTTTAAATCTAAAAAGTTGTATTTCACATATTTCTCAGAAAACTGCGTATATTATTGCTGTCATTGGAATTTCTCTTAAAAATATTTAGTGATCTGTAAAGATATGTATTAAACTACTCTTTGAAAAATGCGAATTATAATATTTCATTAGTTCCAATCGAAACTTCATGACGTTCATATTCCACCACCAAAAATTGCATATATCTATCATTAATACACTATTGCAATATTCGTTCGAAATTTTGGAATTTTCAATCTGTTTCAACGTTAGAAGGCGCAAGCCAGAAGACGAAAATATTAACATGCACCATAAATGAAGGAAAATAATAGCATGCACTTACATTTGACTGATATAATTCATATTTTACAGCTTTTCGTTTGCTCATATTTCGTTTACAGAAATAAAATGGATTTACTGCTTATCCTTTTGCATTTTTCAAACATCATTCTCTAGAGTTTCAAAAATCGTTTCGTTCATCGGATGTGAACCGAGAACAGGCATTTCAGTAGACTTCATGTAAACCGATTAAAGCTGTCAATGATTAAAAATATTCATAAGTGTTATTTCAATAGTCTTTTCGCATTTAGAAGCCATATTGACTGCTTGATAAAAAAAGATAATGCATTGGATTGGATTGTTTTACCTCTGAGCGGCACTTTTTTGCACACCACGGGCTAAATGGCCAGGCCACAAGGACCCCGAAGGCTCAGAGAAGGTTGGAGGAGGAGACCCACTGTTGGGAGACAGATGGTAGCCTCCCGTCAAGGCCATCCAGCGTGTTCTTTAACGTTGGTTTGTTTTACCTCTGAGCGGCACTTTTTTGCACACCATAGGCTAAATGGCCAGGCCACAAGGACCCCGAAGGCTCAGAGAAGGTTGGGGGAGAGGACCCACTGGAACAGCTGTTGGGAGACAGATGGTAGCCTCCCGTCAAGGCCATCCAGCGTGTTCTTTAACGTGCACAGGTTATGGCTCTCCCGCACACGGGGCCACGGCTTAACGTCCCATCCGACGAACGGCGGCCTTTTCAAGCCCATCGGTGTCCCCTACTGACCGTGGGCAGGGCGGGGAAATTAAAAACAGATAATACAATTATACAAAAACTATATTACAAATTTGGTTGACATTGCCCTTTTGAATGGTTCGCCAGGAGGGATATAGCAATCAACGGATTCGTACTGGACTTCCCTGCGCTATGCAAAGTGCCCTTAATAAATATTTCTGCATGAAACGTCACTATATGTGTATGCGTGACCAGCGAGAGAGACAGGCCGCGGCGCGAAAATGTCATGTGACCAAGTGGGTCTTAGGCTTTGGTTCGAGATTTGGGTTGCAACAGTTGTAACGAAGCGTTTGAGGAAGAGTAGCCGAGTGGTGGGGTGCTTTTTAATCGTGTTCTCGTGTGTTATTTTGCAGTGAATTTATACTTGTAGTGCAAGATTTTTATTATCCGTTTCTAAATAATATTTGAAACCATATTTCAAGAATAGTTCAAGTGATAATCAAGTGGATGAAGTGTGTGTGAAACTATCCTTCTAAAGTTGCTGTCGACTGTGCCTATCCGGTAAGTTGCCTATCTCCTTTGTGGTTTAAATAAAAAATGTGATTTAATTTGTATATCACTATGTGGAAAAGTGTGCATATTAAATTACGCTTCTTTATATTTTTAAATACTTTTCTGCTATTATAATTTGTCTTTCAAGACAAGTTGTGTTACGGCCAAAAAAAAGAAATGGCTGTTGAAACTTGTGTTTTTTGGAATCTACATTTCAGAGACTTTTTAATAAAGCAATAAATTTCGATCTTTTATTAGTGTTTTAGGTGTAAGCTACATATATATTACCTGCATATTAACATGAAAAAGTTTTAAATGAGTCCTTTTCGATAGTACTGAAATGTGGATGTTTAAAAGACCGATTTTTTGAGGGAAGTTTATCTCCAAAGTAACGTTTTTTCATGTAAAAATGGTAAATATTTACTTAGCTTTTAAATATTAAAAAAATGATGAAATTAAAATATTATTTTATATATAACAATATATATAACTATTATTCTAAATTTGTATGTACTGGGAACAAAACTATTCAGTCTCTGAAATGCCCACTAAAAGCTATGAAATATATTTCTGTGGCTGAACTCAATTCAAAATCTAGACTCAATATTTGATAGTCAAGTTCTCAAAAGAAAATTTTGGATACAAATATAATAAGTATCATAAATTGGCATCCTGTACAGAACTAAATGTATGACAGAAAAACAAAATTTGGTGATACATTGTAAAAGTGCAGTACCTGAGAGATGTGAAACATACAATACAAATAGCAGGTTCTATCCTATCTTCTGAGTTGATTGTTGATAGGTATTAATATTCATGTGCAATTGGGAACTGGCATTCAATTTAAAGCAGTTTATATTTGCAGTATTTTTTAAATATTTTGCTGCAAGAGTACTGAATAAATTGTGTTGTTGATTTAATACACATTTAAAAAAATTTAGTCATTCTAATCTTCCTAATTTTTGATATTGAAATTTCATTAATTGGCCAAATGAATTATGACTTTTAAGAGTGGAATTTGGCAAAATGCCCGTATAAGTTTTGGCAAATAATATTTTTTGGTCACTCAAAGTAAATTTCTCTGTGCCTAGTTATTGTATTTTGTATAAAGAACTTAGTATGATAAAAAAAAAACTACAGCAGTTAGGAGGAAACCGGTTCTAATGGGTATGTTAGTTTTTATGAAACAAATTATGTTACTTTACATGTCATGCTAACAATTGACAAAAGGTACCCTTTATATTTGTGATAAAATATTTAATTTAGATGGAAAACTAAATATCATTAAAAGTTAGAAGTGTTCACCATTATTGTTGTAGTGATTTTGCATGCACCTAAGATTTCTATCATAAATTAAATAACATATGCTACATTCACATTGGGATATATTTCTCACAACATTTGTTTTTGTCTTTCAGTGCATCTTTACAATTTGCTGATAGTACAGTTGCTTTTTTCCACATCAGCATGCCACGTCGTTGTAGTGTTAGTGGGTACTGTTCAATTACAATTCAGAATCCGAGCCCACAACAACATTTGCCCTGCCCAAGGATGCAGAGTTACGTAAGAAATGGATTAGGAAAATCCCTACGTGTTTTGAAGGACTGAAAGATCCACGAATATGCAATTAAGCATTTCAATGACTCAATGGTGATCAGAGTTGACAAAATAATTTATAAAGGAGAGTTGAAAGAATATCCACGAAAGATACCAAACTAACAGATCATGCCATCCCTAAAATTTTTAAGCATCTTCCTAAATATTTAAGTTCCACTACCCCATCTGTTAAAAGGCTTTCTGATGCCAAAGAAGAAAATCTTCAAAAGGCAATGGAGCAAAGCATTCTGGATTACAGAAACTATATTCAGAATGATATCATTATTTGTCTAAATAATATCGAAGACTACTTAAAATCCAAAAGTGTTGAATTACATAAAAAATGGACATATTTAGGACAAACTGTAAGCTTGTGTTATGTTTGATGGATATTGAATCTGATTACCCTTGTGTTTCTGGATGCATAAATATAAGTGAAAATTTAATGTTTACATTGATAAGGTAAAAATATCTGTATCTAAGTTACCAAAGAAAAATGCTATTTTAAACTCATTTAATATGCTGGAGGAATTTATGAAGTATATTAAAGAGCAGAAAATAACGCTTAAGGTTGAAAATATTTTAGATTTTGCTGTTGCAATTTTAAAAATGTTAACAAATTATCAAGAGTGTGATAGTTTAAAATTTCTTGTTCAGCAGATCACACTATCAGCAGTTCAAACAAATAATAGACGATGTAATAATCAAACCATGGTTTTGGCTGCTTGCTTATATGTACATTCACCCTCAGCCAACAAAGCCTTATTAAAATGTGGGTTAATGTTCTTACCACACCCTCGAAATTTACAGAAACTTATATGTAACTTTCAACTCTCTACCTCAGCTCTTGATAGTAGTGCTAAATACCTATAAAGCAGATTGAAATATTTAAAGACACATGAATGTTTAGTGTGTTTGTTGCTAGATGAAATAGCCTCAAATGTCATTTAAAGGGGGTCAAATTTATGGTGCAAGTGCATTTGATGCCACAAAATCAGCAAAAACAGCCCAGGTTTTCATGGTATCTTCTGTGTTATCAAAATATAGGAATGTAGTTGCCATAGTTCCTGTTAATAATATGAGTATCTTACATTTGAAATTGATATGATAATGTCTATATTAACTTTATTAGAAAAGTTGGGTTTTAAAGTTATTGCTATAGTATCTGATAATAATTCAGTTAATAGAAAAGCTTTTGAGCTTTTTGTACCAAACAAAATTTTGCAACCAAGCATTTCTCATCCTTCAGATAGTTCAAGGTTGCTTTTTTTATTTTTGATACAGTGCATGTATTTATTAAAATGCATTAGGAACAACTGTGAGATTAAAAAAATGAAAACTGTTTCATATGCTACCCAGATATGAATGATAGCAATACAATTGTAAAGGCACAGTATCGGCATTTGGAATTAATGTATGAAATTGAAAAGAAATCACTGGTGAAGTATGGTCACACTTTATCTAATAAAGCACTTTACCCTTCTAATATTCAAAAGCAAAATGTGAATCTTGCTTTAAAAATCATAAATGAAAATAATGTTGCCTTACAACACATTGCCAAAAATTATTCAGATGTTTTTAACTTGGTGGATATTACTTGCTCATTCATAGATACTTTTGTTGGTGGAAGATAGTGAATGTGAAAAGTGGGAAAGAAATGGTGGAAGATAGTGAATGTGAAAAGTGCTTTTGATGGGAAGAGGTTTAATGATATATATAGAGAACCCATCAGAGCAGGATCAGATTTAAAAATAAAGTTTTTAAATGATTTGTCCCATTGGTTAAAATTTTGGCGAGTCTATAGCAGACCTATAGCAGATTCTCTATTCTGCACCAACGTTTCAAATCCTTATTACAACAACTGATGCCTTTATATAGTTAGTTCCATATATGTTTGAGAAATATAAATTATATTATATCCTGTTAAGCAAGTTTAAAAGTGACAGTTTAGAAAGTCGATTTAGTGCATACAGACAGTTAAGTGGTACAAATTATTATATTGTCTGTGTTCAGCTTCTTGAGAGTGAACGAAAAATAAGGTTTAAAAATGCTGTCTTGTTCCCAGCAAAACAGTGTTTCCTGTTGAAGAACATTACAATAGTACAATAAGGCTTGATATGTTTTCAGATTTGTTAGAGGCTGAGTTTGATTTCAGATCAGTTCCACCAAATGTTATACCAATATTGGCATATATTGGTGGATTTGTGGTTAGAAGAGTATTTAGGGTGAAAAATTGTAATACATGCTGTAAATGGTTGCAGTTAAACAAAGAAGTAGAAGTAGATCAGACCTATGAATTCATAGGCGACTTGGATAAGGGAAAATTAATTCTACCTACGGAAAATGCAATTTACACAGTTGCTCTTGTTTGGTTCGTTATGTCTGAAATAATTCATCATCATCATCATCCTCAAGCAGCCATGGGCTACGGAGGTCCAACCAGACCACGCAGTTTACTTCTCCAAGCATATCTGTCCTGAGCTACATCTGCTGCATCCGGCCACTGCACACCAATTCTAACAAGGTCCTGTTTGACATTGTCTGCCCACCGCATCCTAGGTCTCCCCCTCCTTCTGAAGCCTCTAGGCACACTGTTCATAACCCTATTCGCCAATCTATAATTATCCATACGGGCAACATGGCCAAACCAGCGGAGTCTCTCTCTGCACAATATGCTGCTTAAAGGAGGTTGCAGACTCCTTTGCCTAACCTCATCATTAGTTACAAAGTTAAACCACCTAATACCCAAGATACTGCGTAAGCATCTAGAATCAAAAGCATCTAGTTTCCTGTTATCTTGTTTACACAGCGTCCAAGTTTCACTACCATAACTAACCCTAGAAAGAACCAAACTATTATACAGTCTAATTTTAGTCTTTAGGTGTATACGCCTATTTCTCCACAATCTCCATAGATTCTTAAAAGTCCCGGCAGCAATACCTATTCGTCTGTTAATCTCATGCCGCACATCACCAGTATCAGTTACATAGCTCCCAAGATAATTAAACTGTGACACCTGCTCAAGACTGCAACCATTCAGATTAACTGAATCACAACCTGCCTGACCAATTTTCATCACTTTAGTTTTCTCTCTGTTTATAACCAAACCTACTGTACTCCCAGTCTCATCAACAGTTCGAATGAAAGAGTTCATCTCATCAACATCATTTGCCAAAAGGGCTAAATCATCAGCATAATCTAAATCAGAAATTTTCGTATCTCCAGCCCATTTAAGGCCAAAAGCTTTCCCTTGAAGTGAATTTCGCATAACATAATCAACAACCAAACTAAAGAGAAAAGGAGACAAAATGCACCCTTGTCGAACACCAGAAGTAATGCTAAACCAATTGCTACAAGCCTTACCAACTCTCACACACGACTCAGTGTTATTATAGAGAGCTTTCATTATGTTAACTAACTTGTCTGGTATACCATATGATCTCACAATCAACCACAAATTATGACGATCAACAGAGTCGAAAGCCTTTTTGAAATCAAGAAAGCTAGCAACCAAAGGTTTCTGAAACTCTAAACATTTCTCAAGAATCTGCCTAAGTGAAAATATCTGATCTACACATCCCCTACCACTTCTGAATCCACATTGCTCATCACGCAATTGCCTGTCAACCAGATTCTTAATTCTATTAAGCACAATCATGGAAAGAACTTTACCTGGAACAGAGAGTAGGCTGATACCCCTATAGTTATCACAAGAACTGCGATCACCTTTTTTGAAAATAGGGATAATAATAGCTCTGGTAAAATCTTTAGGAACCATGCCTTTATCATAAAAGTTATTCAAAATTTCAGTCATCCAAGTGATAACCAAAACATTCCCAGCTCTGAGCATTTCTGTAGTAATTTCATCTACCCCTGGGGATTTATGAAGTTTCAGTTTAGAGATAGCCAAACTAACTTCAGATTGTGTTATAGGGCCAACATTAAAGCTGCCAATGCATCTATCATCATTACAAACAATGGGAGTAGAACTAACCACATTGTTTAGAACATCACTGAAATGCTCAGCCCACCTAGCCATGAGAGAATCCTCACCTTCTATAACCTTACCTTGTTTATCCTTCAATCCCTGTATGCCTGTCCGTTTTCTACCACATAAAACATTAACTATCTGGTACAGCTCTCTGCTGTTGTGCTGCCTAACCGCTTCCTCAGCTTTGTCAGCCAAGCTATCAAGCCAAAGATTTTTATCAGTAGCTAACTGATCCTTTACACGTTTATTAAGCTCTCTGTAATCTTTTCTATTAGGACTAGTAGGGTACTGATTAAGGACATTCCTGCAATTCCTTCTTTCTGAAATAAGCTCAATTGCCTTGTCACTTAAATAATTCTGCCTCCTCTGCTCCTTTTTTCCTAAAAGAGTACTGTTAGTTTCCAAAAAAGCCTGTTTAAAATGGCCCCATTCTTCCTCAACTTCAGTATTAAGCAAACCATGACCGTCATAATGACTAAGTAACCTATCATGGTAAGCTTTAGCTATAACTGGGTCATTCAGAGCTTCAGTATTAAAGGTAAATTTTTTAACTCTAGCACAACACTTTTTAAGTTTAAGTTGCAAGACACTTTTAACAAGGTAATGGTCAGATCCAATTTCAGCTCCCCTATATGCCCTGGTATTTCTAACAGAACTAGCCCATTTGCTATTAATTAATATATAATCAATCATATTCCTATGCAGCCCATCAGGTGAAACCCATGTGTATTTATGTATGTCACGGTGTTTGTAATATGTGTTAGTTATTCTGAAATCATTTATTCTGAATAATCATCAGTTATTCTGAATTAAAAATCATAAAACTCAGTTTATGAAATCAGAAAGCCAATTGTCACTAATATATAAAGTCTGCTGCATTAATCTCAATCGAGCACATGCTATGAATTTAAAAGATAATTGTATGTGCAAAAATACACTTCTCGAGAAACTACAAAATGTATCTTTTCTGACTGCTAAAGTATTGTTAAATAATTTTGTGAAGTCTGCAAATGATAAAGAAAGTTACGTAAAGTGTAATGCACGAAAGGTTAGAAAACGCAATAGTAAATAATAATATCTTAATTACATCTTCTGAAATATGGCACTATAAAAAATCTGCAATGAATTTCATGTTTAAAATGTACCAGAAAGTACATATTCATGTCACAAATTCATTTAGTGTAAGTTCTTAACAGATTAGGAAGCTCACATAAAAAGTTCACATCATTATTCACCTTCATTCATTCACATTCATCATATCCATGCTTCATCTTGTACTTTATTTTCTGTATTTCCAATGCATTAAGTAGCCTATAATATTTTGCTAAGTATATTAAGTGTGCAACTTTGAGAGACACGTGTCATATTTCAATACTTGTTTTCTCACAGAGGAACGCTTTTTCATAACACTAGAAAGGTTAATATAATTTTATTTACATGCACTTCATCTAACACATTACTTCTATACTTCTCAAAAATTCAGTAGCATATAAACCTATTTTGATAAGTGTATTACTTTAATAAGGTCATAGTTCATATCAGAAATTGGTTTAATACAAATCTGTATCACTTTTCTTCTCACCTAGCAGTTTTGGGTTTTTTAAAGCAATAAGAAATTATATTCATATTATATAAATGTATTATGTAAGAGTCATGTGTTATATTTCATAGCATTGATTTCTTTAATGCAAATCATTTACCTACATTATCTAGCATTTTATTTTGGGCATTTCTAAAGCATTAAATAGTCAATAATTATATTTGCTAACTGTATTGCTCTAATATAGGTCCATTGTGTCTTATTTCATGACATTAATTGATTTATTGGTTATATGTTTTCTTCCATAGAAAAAAGTTCATTTCACAGAACTGGTTGGTTTATTAGATATAATTTACTTGCATCAGTTTTTGTACTTATATAACAGTGCATTTTGGGTATTTCTATAAGCATCAAGCAACCTATAATCAGATCATTTTTGGAAGTGTATTAAGGTAAAAGTAATCTTTCATAGCATTAGTTATTTTAATCCATCAGTCCTTTTCAACTGACATTTTATATATTTTCTCACTATCAGGAAGCCTTTAAGCATTTCATTTGGTTAAGTGTGTTAGAAATCCCCCAAATAAAATGCTAAATAATGTAGGTAAAAGATTTGTATCAAACAAATTAATGCTATCAAATATGATCTCTATTACAGCAATGCACTTAACAAACTTTGATTTTTGACTATTTAATACTTTAGAAATACTCAAAATTGAATGCTATATGATGTAGAGAAGTGACACGGGTAAATGATTTGTAATAATAAATAAAATAAATACCCCCTCAAGCAGCTGCTTGCCACAGAGGTCTGACAGGAGCCTGTCAGTTTATATGCCACAGTAGAAGATCTGAGAGGATGGCAGGACCTCAGCAGAAAACAACACGAATATCCATGCCTTACCCGGGGCTCGAACCCAGGTCCTGTAGATCAGTAGCCAAGCGCGCTAACCACTCGGCATTTAACCAATAAATACTATGAAATATAGCACGTAATTCTATTACAGCAATGCACTTAGCAAAATATGATTATTGACTCTTTAATGCTTTAGAAATACTAAAAATAAAATGCTACATAATGTAGAGAAGTGACATGGGTAAATGATTTGTATTTAGCCAATTAATGCTGTGAAGCATAACACATGACCTCTGTTACATAATGCACTTAACAAAAAATTATTATTGACTAATGCTTTAGAAAAACCCAAATAAAATGCTGAATGATGTAGATAAATGGTTTGTATTAAACAAACCAATATCTCAATTTAGTTTTTGATTAATTTCTCAATTTAGTTTTGATTAATTGCATCATAAATCATAGAGAGAAAAAAATTTCTTATGTTAGTTTATAAGCAATGTCATTAACGTAGCATTTTTCATCACATATCAGAATGCATATATAGAATAGTGAGAATTCCATGTATAAATAATTTTGGTGCATTTTAATATCATCCTAGATGATAGTCTGTATTCATATAATTGGTTATCATTCATATTATTTGAAATATTGATATCATTTAGCAACATTTTTGTTGGTGATTTGCTTTTCAAGTTTACCTTATTGGGTGATTTCTTGTAACTCACTGATATATGAATTAAACTAGATAAATATTTTTTCTCTTACATGTAGTGTGATTGTGGGAATAAAAAAATTAAATTATATTTTGTTTGTTGTCAGTTGTTATTTTTTAAAGTTGAAACCAAAATCAATTTGTGACAATTCTTTCCATGTCACATGAATGGGAAGCTAAATTGGTAGCCCCGTAACTTCCAAAATCAACGTTTTAGAAGTAATTTTGACTGAAGATAAGACTTCTTGAAAACTTCATCTAATTCTCCGTTACAGCAATATTCACTCAATATTTAGTTATGGAAAGTTTGAATATTTAGTAAAAACAATGCAAGTCCTAAGAACATTTAAAAATATTGAAAGAATTATGTACACAAATATACCCTTGTATTAAACGGTATAAAATACTCTTTATTCAAATTGTAATTTTTTTTTCTGGTAAATTTTTGTTTGGCGCTTCTGTTAGTATTTCAAGTCTTCTATAATATCTACTAATCTAATATTCTGGAAAATCGATGATTGGCTTGGTTGAGGACTTTCATTAAAAATGCTTATTTTAGAAGTAGAATGAGTTATAGAGCTCCGAATTTAACTACCCATAGATATAACAAGGAGGGGTCATAATTCAGTGATTCCTGATTGTTGTTGGTAAACGTAAAAGAAATAAAGAGAATCGCTATTTAAATTTATTGTAAAGTGTGCATTATCTTTAAAGCTTTTTCGATAATATTTGCTTTTCATTACGTATTTTCTATCATCCACGTTCAAATATTGCTAATAAAGACATTTCAGAAGAATAAATTAAAAAAAAACTTTTGCAATGGAAAATTTCTATATGAAACTAATGCTAGAAACAATCATCCACACGACGGTTCAGACGGGCCATCGCTGAGACCCAGTTGGTCACATGACTTCAGCAAACGCTTAGCGCGCCGCTGCCTGTCTATCTCGCTGGCCACGATGTGCATGCATATAATCTAGATTAAGACATCGCTATAAGGGATTAATCTGCAGCTATCAGGTTCGAGATCTACCTGTACAGTCGCTCAAAAAAGTATCCGAACACTATGGTTGATTACAGAATTCAGGAAAAATATCTGACAACGATTTTTTTAGAAAATAGTGATCTGGCAACCTTCGTGTCACGTGACACGATCACTAATTTCTAAAAAAATCGTTGCCAGATATTTTTTCTGAATTTTGTAATCAACCATAGTGTTCGGATGCTTTTTTGAGCGACTGTAGGTGGTCATATTATTTTGATACTAGATCGTGTGGGCACACTCATGGAAATATTGAGCGTGTGCAGTTACCGTTCACAGCAAACTGGAGCGTGTGCAGTAACTGCACACGCTCCAGTTTGCTGTGAACGGTAACTGGAGCGTGTACAGTTGCTGTACACGCTCCAGATATTGCTTCCTGAATTCTGTAATCACGTGACACGAATGTTGCCAGATCACTAATTTCGAAATGAATCGTTGCCAGATATTTTTTCTGAATTCTGTAATCAACCATAGTGTTCGGATACTTTTTTGAGCGACTGTACCAGCATTGATATTTCCTCTGCTAACCATCACCCTACCTTCGATTAGAACAGACACACCGAAAGACTTGGAAAGGCTGTCATTCGTTGGATGTGACGTTTAGCCGTGGTCCTATACAATAGCGGCTTTCAATAGAGCCATGCGCTGTGCACGTTAAAGAACATTCTCTATAGCCTTGACGAGAGGTTTACGTCTGTCTCGTAACAGCTGCTCAGTAAATCTCTTTCCCCAATTTTCTCTGAGTCATTGCGGTCCTTGTGACCAAACCATTTAGCCCATTGTGTGATAAAAAGTGCCTTTTAGAGGTAAAACAACACCGTGCCCTTATTATTATTTTGAATAGAAATATTCTTATTTTTAAAAGAATATTTTTGTCAGAATGTATTTTCCAAACGAGGAGAAAATCTTCAATTCAGCTGACACTTTCGAGTTTTTTTTCTCTGTTTGCTTGTCTCTTTGTTTATTCTGTAATCACCCTCGAATATTGTTTGTCTGTTTGTTCCCCAATAACTCCTAAACTTTGTATGTTTGCTCTGCAGAAACACTCGAATTTTTTTTTTTTGTTTCAAACACTCGAACGTTGTGTATTTTTTTGTGAAATAACTCGAAGCTTTTTTTTTTGCGTGTATATGTTTGTTCTGGAGTAAATAAATAAATCATACTTGCGTTTCTTTCGTAAAAACTCTCAAGTGTTGTGTGTTTGTTAAGCACAGATTCTCCAACTTTTTTATATCTTTGTTGCCCTAACGTTTTGGTTTGTTGACTGATGAAATACACTGGTTTCCATAAATTAAAGAGAATCCCTATCTTAAGTCAATGGGAAGCTAAGGTCACAGCTCTATGACTTCTAAAATAAGTTTTTTTGTTTTTAAAAATGTGATTGCAGATAAAGATCTCAATCAAATAAATCAATATCTCGATTTTCAACAATATTCGTTCAGTATTTAATGAGTTATGGAAATTTGAATATTTAGTGATAACAATGCCATCCACAAAAATTGACTTCAGAAGTTAATTTAAACTTAAGTAATAAGTATTGCATCAAAGTGTTTAACAAAATAAGTTTGTATTTTAGAACTTTGTGTAAAGAATTCTTTCACTATTCTTCAGTTTTGTATAAGTTTCTTAAGACTGGCATTGGCGTTATTAAATATTCAAACTTCCATAACTCATTAAATACTGAACGAATATTGTTGAAAATCGAGTCATTAATTTATTTGATTGAGATCTTTATCTGCAATCACATTTTTCAAAACGATAAAACATTTTAGAAGTTACAGAGCTTTGACGTTAACTTCCCATTGACTTAACAGAGGGATTTTCCTTAATTTATGGAAACCAGTATATCTCGAATGACTGCAGAGACAATTAGAAGTCTTTGTTTAATACGTTATATAAAAAGACTCCTGAGTTTCAAGGATAAATTCTCATTAAGGAAAAAAATTATTAGTGTCTGCTCTCAGAACTCTGCAGCAAGCAGATGCTTAAAGAATAAGTCATTACTATCTCATTATTATAAAAAAAAAGACTGAAATAAAACATCGTTCACATTATTAACATATTTGTTAACAAACACAATTTCCTTAGCAGCTATATTCTTAAGATGCTGTTTCTCCTTCGTATATTTCGTTCAGTCATCAATTTTGCTGAGTATTGATTGAGTGATTAGTAAGGCAATAATTAAACTATGAATTAAAATATTTTCATAAATAAATCGTGCAAAATCTAGTATTATATTATGCATTTTATAAGCTGCTTAAAAATAACTTAAAACTGACATTAAAAGGCTATTTTTCTTTTGCATAAATTCCATAAGTGAATGTTACCAATAATGTCATTTTTTTTTGTAGCAGTTCCTATTAGAAAGCTTATACAATTTGTTCTTTATTTTTATATCTAACTAATGATTTATTGTGCTCTTGACCTCACAGATTGTGCCTGAGGGACAGCGGAGAGTGTATTCGGCGCCACTCCAGCTGCCTAACGCCACCTTCCCAAAGACCTGCCCTACAACCTTCACGTTCAGCTGGCCCTTCCATTTCCCAGGCATTGGCGTTTCCTTCCAGCTCTCTTTAGTCGCCACAACTTGTTCGCCGACTGTTTCCACCGACGGCAGATGGCAACACCGTCGCTGCTCCGTTGATGAGCCGAGCGGGCTCCGATGTGCCCACGTGCCCGTCTTCGACAGTACTCGGAGTAGTAGAGACTGGGAGTGCCGCACTGTGACCTCTGTGCCGCCGGTGGATTGGCGACCTCAACCAAGACGCTAAAGACCGTCATTTCCAAGATCGGTCAAGACCACTGTTGTAAGCAGGGTTGAGCAACAAACCGCTCCGTTGATATTTTATGGCGGAGAGAATTGCTTAGTGATGATCAGATTCGGAAATAATATCGCCCAGCTTCGAGGTCTTCTGTGTGTTTGTGGGCCTGTAATTTCGTGCGCATTTTGCCCCCAAGAGATTAACCCTATTGCGGTATAGAAATGTGTAATTAAAAGCCTTGGATGTGAAGGTTTCCTGTTAAAAAGTGGATCAAATAGTTTTTAGAATTTCAAGGTATAATTTCCTGTAATGTGCTGTTCACGAACCCATATCCTCTTTCAACAGACTGGCTCAGGCAATGTCTGCTTTGACATCAATTAGTTGCTTTTTCCGTGCCTCTATAATAATCGAAGTTCGCAATCTTTAATAGGTGTTGCAACATTAAAACGCCAAGGAAGTATTTATTTTTGTGTGGCAGATTCAAACTACAGGAAGAGCATTGTCCTAGTTGCTATACAAAGCAACATTCTGCCGAAGAGGATTTCAGTTAAAAATTAAAGTGCACTCGAGTCTTCTGAAAGTCAATAACATTATAAAGAAGAGGAGTAGTGATGTGTCTGTGCTGAATGTGCTGCAGGTAGTGCTTCTGCTTGGATACAATGATGCGTTTGAATCGTGAAAAATAACCACAATTCTTTAGTCGGGTAGTCATCAGCATCTTGTTGGTGTGTACGGTGTGTTGTTTGCGAAGTGTTATGTGCAATTCTCCCGAGAGTGCTTAACTTGGTGATGCTGGTGCATAGCAATTTGGTGCTAAAGATCATCCACAGCATTATCCTGTTCCTCATGGAGAGGGGGTAAAGAGAAAAATTCCTCATTACCTTTGCAACTGTTTTCGAGGATTAACAGAAAAATATTCCAACTTTATCGTCAAGGATACTAAAGTTCCAGTCTAAAAAACACCCCCAATAAATCTCGTAGTGTGTTTAAAAAATCGGCGTGCACGTAAGAGCGCACGCCAACTGCTCTCCATCTTCACCAGCTGCTTCTGGTTGCCATGGATACCGAAGTAGTTAAGTACTTGTCGGAACTGAACCAGAAGATCAGAAGAGGATGCACTGCACATATCACCAGAAGTGGCAGACTTTATTATATGAAGTAAGTAAACAGCCTTTCATTGAAATGTTTTCTTTGCTGTCTAAACCAAAATCGCTCTGAGATATTCGCTTCCAATTTTTAAAATTTTTAAAAGCTTAAACGCTTTGCTTTAGAATAAATATATTTGCAGTGCATGTAGCTTAACTTCATAACGACGCTTTTAGCAGAGAAAGCCACCATTCATAAAAAAAAAAGGTTTAGTTGTGAAATACATGGGATTCGGATTCACCGTTGTTCAATATTGTGACACAGTTCCGTGTTAGTGAGAATGGAAAGCAACATTCATAGTTCCCTTAAGTTTGAAAATAAGCTTTCTAAGGAAAAATGTCACTGGAAATTAATTGAAGATCTCACTCAAATCTCTCTGAAACTCGATTTTCAATAATATTAGTTTAGTATTTGAAGAGTTGACGAATGCGGAATATTTTATACGGCTAGGAACTTTGCCCTTTAATATTCTATAGCTGCAATAAATCTTTAAATATTAAAAGCATGTTAAAATTTTAATATAAAAAATTACTTTCAAGCAGCTGCTTGCCTTAGAGATCTACAGGATATTGTTAGGCATGGGGGTTGGCAGCAATTTTTTTCATAGGTGGGGGGACGAAAACGGTTTTAAGGGGTAAAAAATGCTTTAACGAGGGGGGGGGGGCAATAAAGAAAATCAATATTTCAAGATAGCAATATCATTTAGGTCGAGTCGTTCTTTAATTACGATTACAGCAATCATGCATCGTAAGATAATCGTACTAAGGATGCCCAAAAAACAAACGAAGATGAAGAGAAACTTATTAGTAAAAATAGAAGTTTTTTTTTTTTTGTTATTAAATACAAATAAATGACACGCTTCCGGAAACGAAAGAAAGTGTAAAAAATAAGATTTAGTTCCCATGGCCGAGTGGTTAGCGCGCTTGGCTACTGACCTAAAGGACTTGGGTTCGAGCCCCGGGTAAGGCATGGGTGTATGTGTCGTTTTTCTGCTGAGGTCCTATCATCCTCTCAGATCTCCTACTGTGGCATATAAACTGACAGGCTCCTGTCAGACCTCTTGGCAAGCAGCTGCTTGAGGGGGTATTTTTTTTTAAGGTAAAACATTAATTTTTGATACATTTGATTTGATATTCAACATAAATATTTTCACTCAATTTTTTCGAAACATCCCCCTCTGCCGACGCCTATATTAATATAATACATCATACAGAAGACCTACGAGAAAGGCGAGACCTCAGAAGAACGACAATTTAATAGAGATCTACGATATCAAGTGGCATTTTTCCGTGAAAGTCTTATTTTGATAATTAGGGAACGTTTTTGAATACGATTTTTCATTTGTATAAGACGTAAGTATTTAAGTACTTTTGGTGATGTCATCTACATGAACATTTTATTCATTTTCAATTTAGTGCATTTTCAATTCATCTGCATATATACAACTTACTTATTTACGAAAAAATATTTAACTGATATACGAAAAATTACAGACTTTTATAATAAGAGCACTTGATCTTTTTCTTTGTTACAACTCATAAAATCTGATTTAATTACTGATAAACCTTAATCCAATACTCAGTTTTTGTGTGGAAATTCATTATAAAATTAATATTAATCTTTTTAATAATTTACTTTGAAATGTTATTCTCATAATATATTACACGAAATATATTTGTCAACTATAGAAAAATGGTATAAAAGTTTTCGTATTTGAAAATAATAGAATTAAAATTTTTAAATGCAATATTTTTATTGATATATGTTAACAAATTCATCGTTATTATATTTTTAATAATAATAATAGTTTTATTTATGATTTCAATACGGTTATGTACATAAAATTCCCCGGCTAAACCCAGCTTTTTCCAGGTTAAGCCTTATTATGACTTCTCAGCAGTATTCTTATCAAACACATGACAAATTAATTAAAGAGTAAGACACGAATAATGAAAAATGTACATATAATGAAAAACAAAACAAAAACGAGAAAAAACATAAAACAAAACACATACGTGATAAAGTCTACACATAAATAAAAATAAACTTATAGCGTATAGATTATAAACCCGATTTTGAACACTACGCCGTAATTATGTTTATTAACAAAATTATCACCTATTGTACAAGTCATCATTTCACACATTATTATTTGATTTTTATAATAATTTAATAATATTATTTTATTATTTAAATAATATGATTTTCCTAAAATCTATATGTAATAATAAAAATTTGAGTTTAATTTTGGAATAAGTGCCTAGGCATTTATGACTAAATATATACTCAGTGGCCATTTTATCGAAATTTTCGTATTTTTTTAATATTTTGCCAAAAAAAGGATCAAATTCTAAGCTCGGTAACTTCTTAAATAAGTTTTTGTGGAAAAAAATGTAACTAAAGAAAGAGAGCTCACTCAGATTTATCTAAATTTCGATCTTTTTTTAAACATTCGTTCAGCATTTACAGAGTTATGGAAGCTGGAATATTTCGCAGCAGCAATATGCATTAAAAAGAACTGATGTGGAATTGTTATCCTAAACTGATTAAATGAAAGTAATTACTGAAACTATTATAGTAACTGTGTTACATGTAAGAGAGTACAATCGCTCAAAAAAGTATCCGAACACTACGGTTGATTACAGAATTCAGGAAAAATATCTGGCAACGATTTTTTTTAGAAATGAGTGATCTGGTAACCTCCGTCTCACGTGACACGAAGGTTGCCAGATCACTAATTTCTAAAAAAAATCGTTGCCAGATATTTTTTCTGAATTCTGTAATCAATCGTAGTGTTCGGATACTTTTTTGAGCGACTGTAGATTCAGCACGTTTTGTGTTCCTTTTTTTACCAATTCTGAATAATTTTCGCAGGAATAATAAATAAATAAATACCCCCTCAAGCAGCTGCTTGCCACAGAGGTCTGACAGGAGCCTGTCAGTTTATATGCCACAGTAGGAGATCTGAGAGGATGGCAGGACCTCAGCAGAGTACAACATTAATTAATTTTGCAGTATAACATAATTAAATTGCTAAATATTACAGCTTCCCTAACTCTTTAAATTTTTTTAATAAGTATTTAAAAAAAAGAGTGTAGATTCTGATAGATTTCTTCCAATGTTTAATTTATCATCAATCCCTTTTTCCCATTAAAATCTGATTTGCGAAGTTACTGAGATCAGAATTTGACTTCTTGTGAATATCTCCTGGTTGTATTTCTAATAAAGTGGCAGTTGAGTAATATTCATATTTCTTTTTACGTCTCGTAACTTAGAATTTCAAACATTGCGAGGATATATTAATTTAAAAGTTGTTTCCTTTTAATTTGTTTAATATATTTCATCAGGATATCATTTTCTTTTTCGGACTAAAGAAGTTGATTCTAAGTATTTCACTTTCACATATCCTTAAAACTGAACGAAACTTGTTAAAATAAACATTTGAGTTAAATCGAGTTACATCTTCACTTTTCTCTAAAACGTTTATTTTATAACTATGAAGAAAAAACGAAATTTCGAAGTTGGCTTCATCTGATTAAGTTAACATTGATGCTACCAAATACGTTTTGAAATATAGTACACACTGTACAAACACCATGAAAATATCACAGAGCACTGAGAAAACAACTGAAATGAAGAACAAAATTTTTGCTGACGTAAATCATATGATTTTACTGTTACATTGAAAGGAGTTGACTTGTTACTCCTAAATTGGCATGAAATTTTCCTTGATACCTTTCCTCAGTTCAGATCTGATAGAGCTATAGTAATGAATAATTATTCCTGTGAAAGATTTCATATTATTTGTAGTTAATAGACGTAAAGAATTGTTCTACTCTATTTAGTTTCCGGAATTACCTTGTCCTACTTACTGAAAGGATCTGTTATCTAATAGACGATTGTGACTGATTAACTTTACTGCTGACTGACAGGGGCTGACTAACCGAGACTTAAATCTCACAAAAAATTTGTTATCTAATAGACAATTGTGAGTGATTGACTTTACTACTGACTGACAGGGGCTGACTAACCGGGACTTAAATCTCAGGAAAAATTTGTTATCTAATAGACAATTGTGAGTGATTGACTTTAGTGCTGACTGACAGGGGCTGACTAACCCAGACTTAAATCTCAGGAAAAATTTGTTATCTAATGGACAATTGTGAGTGATTGACTTTAGTGCTGAGTGACAGGGGCTGACTAACCGAGACTTAAATCTCAGGAAAAATTTGTTATCTAATAGACAATTGTGAGTGATTGACTTTACTACTGACTGACAGGGGCTGACTAACCGGGACTTAAATCTCAGGAAAAATTTGTTATCTAATAGACAATTGTGAGTGATTGACTTTACTACTGACTGACAGGGGCTGACTAACCGGGACTTAAATCTCAGGAAAAATTTGTTATCTAATAGACAATTGTGAGTGATTGACTTTAGTGCTGACTGACAGGGGCTGACTAACCCAGACTTAAATCTCAGGAAAAATTTGTTATCTAATGGACAATTGTGAGTGATTGACTTTAGTGCTGAGTGACAGGGGCTGACTAACCGAGACTTAAATCTCAGGAAAAATTTGTTATCTAATAGACAATTGTGAGTGATTGACTTTACTACTGACTGACAGGGGCTGACTAACCGGGACTTAAATCTCAGGAAAAATTTGTTATCTAATAGACAATTGTGAGTGATTGACTTTAGTGCTGACTGACAGGGGCTGACTAACCCAGACTTAAATCTCAGGAAAAATTTGTTATCTAATGGACAATTGTGAGTGATTGACTTTAGTGCTGAGTGACAGGGGCTGACTAACCGAGACTTAAATCTCAGGAAAAATTTGTTATCTAATGGACAATTGTGAGTGATTGACTTTACTGTTGACTGACAGGGGCTGACTAACCGGGACTTAAATCTCAGGAAAAATTTGTTATCTAATAGACAATTGTGAGTGATTGACTTTAGTGCTGAGTGACAGGGGCTGACTAACCGGGACTTAAATCTCAGAAAAAAATTGTTATCTAATAGATAATTGTGAGTGATTGACTTTAGTGCTGAGTGACAGGGGCTGACTAACCGAGACTTAAATCTCAGGAAAAATTTGTTATCTAATAGACAATTGTGAGTGATTGACTTTACTGTTGACTGACAGGGACTGACTACCCGGGACTTAAATCTCAAAAAAAATACGAAATTTGACCCCAGATAAATTGAAAATTTTCGAGTTCAAATGGAGGTAACCCGGAGGTCAAACTTTGCTTTACGAGTGCTAGAAACGCGAAAACTGATGTCTGCGAATATTTAAATATATGTATGCTGGTATGCAAATATTTAAACGGATATTGTAAAAAAAAATATTTATGCTAAAGATTTGAAATTCTGGCAGTAGAATGTGATGGTTTTATGGTTAAAGCAGCAATTTGCCATCTTATTCTGACGGAGAAGAGAAGGCGTAACTATTTGGTCTTATGAAACAAATAAAAAATTCTTTCGATATCAATAGTTGAGAATTAAATACTTTATTATTTGAATTATTACTTTCGTTTTCTGAATCATCCATTAGTGCGAGTTTCTACCGTTAGAGGGCGTTAAAGTTGTAAAATGAAGAACTTCACTTTCGTTGAAAGAACCTTGTCCTTCTACATAATAAATAGACTTAGCCAATGTGCTGTCTTCGTTTTAAATAACGGACCGATCCTGAGAGATATTCTCATTGTTTTAACTCATGCAATGATTCTGAGATATTTTTGAAAAGACGGATTCTGTTCTCATTAATGAGTTAAGTCTGAAATACGTTTCACGAATCTTATGCTATATAACACTGTCAAATGCTTTGTTCATTTTAATAAACAAAACGTTCCTGTAAAATGATCTGTCTTCCATCTCATCAATAGAAAATGATCCCACAAAATACTGTCTTCCGACTGATTAATAAAATGGTCTAAAAAATTCTCTGTCTTCTGACTGATTAATAGAATGATTCTACAAAATACTCTGTCGTCATTTTGTTTCATTGTGTTAACCTGTGAAACAATCCACCCTCTGTTAAAGGAATAATAATGAGTCTTTAACATTATTATTTTTAAAGGAATGAGTCTTTAACGTTATTATTTTTAAAGGAATAATAATGAGTCTTTAACATTATTATTTTTAAAGGAATAATAATGAGTCCTTAACATTATTATTATTTTTAAAGGAATAATAATGAGTCTTTAACATTATTATTTTTAAAAAAATAATAATGAGTCTTTAACATTATTATTATTTTTAAAGGAATAATAATGAGTCTTTAACATTATTATTTTTAAAGGAATAATAATGAGTTCGTAATAATGCGCAGCCACTTCGGTGAACAATCCAGCAAAATGTTCTGTTAATATTTGACTTAATATAATAATCCTTTTAAAATGTTCTATCCTCCATTCAACTTCTGTAAAACTATAACGAATAGAGGTTAGACCTTTGAAACTGTTAGTGGGATAAAATTATTGCTACCTTTTGAATGTCGGAATGTTCTTCTTTGTGGTGGTTATGGTCATTATGTTTGGTCAGCTTGGTCATTATGTTTGTTCTCTTCAGCACAAACATAATGACAGGAATCGAACCATGGCCTCCCACAACCAAAGGACGAATTTCTTCAAAATGATCGTACTGACATTACTATGAGTTGTCAAGTAATGGAAATAAAATGGAAATAAATCACTCCAAACTCTATGGTAAGAATCGCTGTTGAACTTTAGTTTGAAAATTGATTTGACTACGCCGTACCCCAAGCGAGTCGATGGCAACTATTGTTTCGCCTCCACGTTTGAACTGTGTGGAAAGAAATTCCTTGAGAAGGCCACTAATGGGTCAGTACATCAGCCTCGAGAGAAAGAAGTCCATGCACGCATGCATACTCACTCACACATATGCCAGGAGACAGCATGGGAGAGGAACGGGCAGAAGATTTATGCTCAAAACCTGTCTGCCACACTTGCAAGAGAACGAAAAAAAGGAGATATGAAAAAGAGAAGCTTGGAATGATTTTTTTTGTTCTCTTTGCTCTTTCTGGAAATGGATTGGAGTTTCATCTTCTAACACTGTCGTCGAAATGTTGTAGAAAAGAAAAACAACGAGAACATCTTTCTTTACCAGCTACCTGCGGATTGGCAGCCGTATTTTCCTTGTGCATGCTGTCTGCATTCGTGGCTGTGTGATATACAGGTTGCGGCACTTGCCTGGTCATGAGTGAAATCAAATATTGTATAGGTCATGTGTATGAAAAATTAAACTAGTCAAATTTCAGCAGACGTTTCTGAACGAAATCTGTTCCTCTCCAGCATATATTAAATTTCCAAAGTAAAAAGAAAAGACTTCTCCTGAAAAAAAAAATGTTTTTAGGAATCAAAGTTCTTTCTCCTGAAAATATAAATTCCAGGAAAAAATATAATAAAAATAATATAATCCGCATGCAAAAAAAGGCTACTGTTTATATTACATGTATGATACGATATTAATATAAGGGAAATATAAATTTCAGGATGAAAGTATTCCTACGCCAAAAATATTAACTACATAAAAACATTGTATTCCAGAAAATGTAAAATATTTTTGAGGGAAGGTACTTCTGCAAGAAGTTTGAGATGCAAAATAAATTTCAAAGAGGAAATTAGAAAATTCTCTCTGCGCAAAATCTACTCATTCGCGGAAGAATCACAATCATAGATATTCCTCCTGAGAAGCAAAATCATCCATTTTCATAGAAAAGTAATTACTCATAGCATCATATAAACATTCCAATTAGTAGTCGCATCAGCTTCATAAACATTCGTGTCAATGAGCAACTATCATCAGCTATATAGGTATTCTACTAATAAGTAAACCTATTCAGTTTCATAGCTGTTCCTTAGTTGTTATAAAACCAAATATAAATCTTTAAGATTGCAGGCATAGCTCCAAAATGGTCAATTCATTCCTGCAAAGGGTAGCGATGTGGGAAATGAAGATGCTCAATGCATATATTATATGGAAGACAAGGTAATGGATGTGTTGGGTTGTTTTACCTCTGAGCGGCATTTTTTTGCACACCATGGGCTAAATGGCAGGTCACATGGACCCCGAAGGCTCAGAGAAGGTTTGGGGAGGGGACCCACTGGAACAGCTGTTGGGAGACAGATGGTAGCCTCCCGTCAAGGCCATCCAGCGTGTTCTTTAACGTGCACAGGGTATGGCTCTCCCGCACACGGGGCCACGGCTTAACGTCCCATCCGACGGACGGTGGCCTTTACTAAGCCCATCGGTGTCCCTTACTGACCGTGGGCAGGGCGAGGAATTTTGCAGAGATAAATCTCAACGCTGACCCAGCTGGGACTCGAACCTGGGAACTACGGATTACGAGTCTGGCGCGCTACCGACTGAGCCACCCCCACCCCGGTAATGGATGCGTTGCACATTACTGCCAAGAGAGTATTTTGTTTTATTTATAAATCGTTCAAAGTACTCTTTGTTGTTGTTGTTTTTTTCAGAGAAAACAAAAAAATAAACATCATACTTATTAAACTTCGTTAAAGAAATGAAAAAATTAAAACCATTCAGTCATTCTTTAATATCCAATTTCTGGAGCAAAAGCAAAGAGATGTTTAGAAAAATAAATCATTCATTTCTCTTCTCTCTTTTTATTCATATCGAATTAATGAAATGGTAATATTTAATAGAATTATGTGCAATCACAATTCAAACAATAGCGATTGTGTTTGCGCTTCTCTCGTTGTAAAGGGAAAGTAATGTGCAAGAATTGCCTCAAAAATAAAAAAGGAACGCGGATTAGTCGAAAGTGATTTGATGAAATGGAAGGAAGAGTTATAATGGGAAAAAGACATTTTTCGAAGTGACAAAAACGAGAGGTATGTCTGTATTTTACGTTTACCGTACCTGATAAAACTCACGTTGATCTAACTGCATTTGGGCGGGGGTGGCTCAGTTGGTAGCGCGCCAGGCTCGTAATCTGTAGTTCCCAGGTTCGAGTCCCAGCTGGGTCAGCGTTGAGATTTATCTCTGCAAAATTCCCCGCCCTGCCCACGGTCAGTAGGGGACACCGATGGGCTTGGAAAGGCCGCCGTCCGTCGGATGGGACGTTAAGCCGTGGCTCCGTGTGCGGGAGAGCCATACCCTGTGCACGTTAAAGAACACGCTGGATGGCCTTGACGGGAGGCTACCATCTGTCTCCCAACAGCTGTTCCAGTGGGTTCCCTCCCCCAACCTTCTCTGAGCCTTCGGGGTCCATGTGACCTGGCCATTTAGCCCATGGTGTGCAAAAAAGTGCCGCTCAGAGGTAAAACAACCCAACCCAACTCTTAACTGTATTTGGTGGTCAACTATAGTTGTTTTGGAGCTCACCAGCATCTACAAAATCATAAAATTCAGTTTGAAATCAACGTTTCTTCCAACCACTGTTTTGGGTCTGACTCACATCCAGCACATCATTCGTCTCACGTGTAAAAACGTTATGAGTGAAAACAGATTCTTCATTCTACGTAACGCTGCGCCATTCAGCAGCCATTTGGGAAGGGACGTCTCTCCCTAACAGCACGCTTTTCAAACACGTCACGAACACGACCAGAGCGTGGCACGCTTACTGTTAGGTGACGATTGTTGGTAGTTATCCTTTGTGTCATCATTGGCTACGTGGGTGGAGTAAAGTGATTTAGTGTAATAAGAGATAACATCACATTTCAAGGACAAAGAGCAATTATTATTTATTGCTTATTTTCACTCTAGCTTGAACTATGAAGTGACGTGAAGATAAGTCTTTTTATTCAAGAATGCTCTTGACATGAATAACAAAATTTAGTTGCATCCGTAAGGTAATCTGTGTAAACTTCTAGTTGCATTACGCTTCTTAAGGTGGGACAGGGATCGCTCAATCCTCAGTCCCACTAATAATACTAGGCGAATAAATTAAAATTAAAATATAAAGAGATATATAAAATCTCTCTATGTATTCATGTCGATCGGGTCAAGCTAGTGACCTGATGTTTCTAACTTTGAGTCACCAATGGCATGAGTTGAGAATATCTCCTATAACCTCACTCTGCATTTGCTGAAAAAGATCACGGGTGTCTGCAGTATTCGGAAAGGCAGCCGTCCGTCGGATGAAGCGTTAATCCGAGGTCTCGTGTGCAGCACATCTATACTCTGTACACTTATTAAAGAACATGCTGGATGGATTTCAACTGTCTCCTAACAGCTGACCATCCGTTTCTCATCCCCGGTTTTGACTCCGGAAGGGGGGTCTTCGTGACCTGGCCATTTAGCTCTTTGTATGCAAAAAAATAATTGCCGTTTAGAGATGGAACAACTCAAACCACATGTTCTGCCAATAGAAAGTCTCATTCGATATTTCGTAACTTTGAAAATAATCATATTGCGGAAAAATATCGCTGAAGATAATTTAAGAATCCTAATCTCTAAAATATATATTTTTATTTTAAACAATATTCGCTTGGTATTTAAACAATTAAGACAGCTGGAATATTTAACAGTTATCATATGCCATTTAAAACAGTGTTCTTGAATATTTGCAAAAAAAAAAAATTAACGTTACTTTTAAATATAAAAAAATTTGACAAGTTTCCAAAAAACGTGTATTTCGGTAAACGAGTTGATATAAAAGTCAGCTTTCATGTGTAAATGAACTTTGGAATAAATTCTTATGAATGGCAACAGTAGGGTTTAAGTGTTTCTTCTTCATCCTAAAATGCAAACATTACAGGGATGAATAGCCTTTTTATTACCTGTCTTCGTAATTGCTTTTCGCTCCTCATTTGTCGGTTTATCAAAAATGTTGTTCCACCATATCTGTCGAACTTAATGATTTATGTCTCAAATCAAATCTTATGGCACGGTTGTGTCACAACCATAAAACATTCATTGATTAAGGAAGAATATCTAAATATAAGTTGGGTTGTTTTACTTCTGAGCGGCACTTTTTTTGCACACCATGGGCTAAATGGCCAGGTCACAACTCCATAGTGTTCGGATACTTTTTTGACCGACTGTAGGTGGTCATATTATTTTGATACTAGATCGTGTGGGCTCACTCACGGAAATATTGAGCGTGTGCAGTTACCGTTCACAGCAAACTGGAGCGTGTGCAGTAACTGCACACGCTCCAGTTTGCTGTGAACGGTAACTGGAGCGTGTACAGTTGCTGTACACGCTCCAGATATTTTTCCCGAATTCTGTAATCACGTGACTTTTTCTCTAATCACGTGCACTTTTTTGCACACCATGGGCTAAATGGCCAGGTCACATGGACCCCGAAGGCTCAGAGAAGTTTGGGGGAGGGGACCCACTCGAACAGCTGTTGGAAGACAGATGGTAGCCTCCCGTCAAGGCCATCCAACGTGTTCTTTAACGTGCACAGGATATGGCTCTCCCGCACACGGGTCCACGGCTTAACGTCCCATCCGACGGACGGTGGCCTTTCCAAGCCCATCGGTGTCCCCTACTGACCGTGGGCAGGGCGGGGAATTTTTCGGAGATAAATCTCAACGCTGACCCAGCTGGGACTCGAACCTGGGAACTACAGATTACGAGCCTGGCGCGCTACCGACTGAGCCACTCCCGCTATCTAAATATAAATAAACTAAAAACAATTCAAAATCACCTTATTCACTTCAGAGGAAGATAGTGCGCCGATTTACCTACTCAACAAGATTTCCGGCACACTGTCTTCCTTTGAAGTGAGTACGAACTAAAATGACTGATTGCAAGATCAATATGCTTCAGGTTATTTTTCTAATTTTTAGGGCCCATATACGAAGAGAGGTATTTTTAAATTTTCAAATTTATTTACATTTAGATATTCAACTTTAAATTTGAACATACAAGATGATTCGCTTCATAGGTAGTCACACTTAAAAGTAATCATCACACGAGGTAATCTGATTTGTAAATATTCATCTTGATAAGTATAAATCATTTGAGATAATTTGCTTCAAAAATATTCATTCTAATAAAAAAAAAATTGAAAATCACAAAAAAAGTAAACATCGTAGCAGATGATCATTTTCGTAGGCATTCATCCTGATAAGTAAACATCATCAACTTCACCGATATTTATTGTGATAGACATTTATTTGCTGTTTTGTATCTGTAAATAAAATCATCATCATAATCTCCATGAGCTGACCACTCATGCACCACAAAATACAATCTTCCTTTTTTTTCCCCTTCCTGAGTTTAGAACGCAAACAATATTTCTGTTTGAAAAATATATTTAGTAAAATGTATACCACTCGATTAATAAAAAATGTAAAAATGTAAAAATGCACACGTTAAATTGATAAAAAGGATAGTGACATGATCTGATTCATCTTTTTCACCAAATCGCCGATGGCGAAAATAACGGTAGACAGAATGGATGATTCAGAGACGAAAGCGATGTAAAAGTAACCCGTCTGGTCCCTTGGAGCACTCCCAGAATTAGCATAATGAATCTGGTGTGTTGCATCCTTATGCAAACTGTCATTTTCCCCATCATTACATGAAGCGAGGCACCTGAATTCACTCTAGAATAAGCATTTAATTACTCTAACAGCAGATCCGCAGAAAAAAAATTCTGGAATGGGGTTAGACATTTTATTAATGTCGAGCAAATTCTGGGTTTTCGACAGAAACAACTATTTACAACTTAATGAGTGTTTTGATCTTGTTTAATATCTTTGTCTTTTGTTAAAATGAAAGTAATTACATACGTTTCGATAAATGCCTATGTCGTTTCATTAATATAGTCAATAATCTTGTGAGGAGCAGAAAGAATTAAAAAATGCTGATTTTTTTATTGTCTGTACGTTTTTGTTCGCTGACCTACATTGTTGTGACTTCATCTGTGAGATTTCCTGAAGCGCAAACGCCAGATCGCCGCGCATTATTGCGTCATTCTCTATATACGTTTGTTGATTTTTGTTCGTTTTCTTTTCGAAGTTTGCTTTTCTACTTCTAATTTTTCTGCTCCACTTTTCCTCCTAGATGAAGCAAGAAATCGATGATCATCACGGTTTTAGCGAGAACCAGTTTTTTCCTACGATTGTTTTGTATCCACTTAGGGCAATCATCCAACCGTTAAGCTTTCCTCCATTCATTGTGCATTCATTCAATTCTGATTAATCAACAACAGCGTCCAACGTATGACACAAGTGCAGTTAAATAGGAAGATATCGTATCTAAATTGTAAAGTAAAAAGATTAGTTGAAAAGACTTTTTAATATACTGTATAAAATTCCAATTCTGGAGCTGTCAGAATTCTGCATCAAAAACGTTAATAGCTGACATTGTATTTTTTTTTGGTTTGCTACTTAAGCTAAAGGCTGAAAGTAGCTTATACACACAGATAACGCATATCACCAAATAAGGAATTTTGATTACTCTCTTAAGGAACACAAAACAGAAGAGGCTGATGAAAGAACACATACACAGGTTTCCATAAATTAAGGAAAATCCCTATGTTAAGTCAATGGGAAGCTAACGTCAAAGCTCTATAACCTTTTTTTTTTTGCGACATATAGGACAGAGAAGAATCCTAAAAGCTACTCCTAGCTTAATACAGGCCTTCTCATACAAGGACATGCTCTGCTAAGACCGAAGTCACTGCTGACCACTGCCTTAGTTAGAGCTAACACAACACACAAAGTTTGCCTCGCTGGAACAGTCGATAAGCTGCCTAAACACTGTGCCAGTTAAGGCTTAAAAACTACTTACTTCTAAAATGTTTTTTTTTCTTGTTTTGACAAATGTGATTGCAGATAAAGATCTCAATCAAATAAATAAATATCTCGATTTTCAACAACATTCATTCAGTATTTAATGGAAGTGTGAATATTTAGCAATAACAATGCCACTCACAAAAAGTATTCAGAAGTTAATTGAAACTTAGTATTAAGCATTGTATCAAAGTGTTTAATAAAATAAGTTTGTATTTTAGAACTTTGTGTAAAGAATTCTTTCACTATTCTTCAGTTTTGTATAAGTTTCTTAAGACTGGCATTGCTGTTGTTAAATATTCAAACTTCCATAACTCATTAAATACTGAAAGAATGTTGTTGAAAATCGAGATATTGATTTATTTGATTGAGATCTTTATCTGCAATCACAGTTTTGAAAAAAAAAACTTATTTTAGAAGTTATAGAGCTTTGACGTTAGCTTCCCATTGACATAGCATAGGGATTTTCCTCAATTTATGGAAACCAGTGTATAACATGCAAATTTGCCTATACGGTTAAAACCTAGGAAAACTAAACAACCCCATAAAAGCATAACTTTAGGCATGTGGTAATCCATAACGTTCCTCTTACAGGGAGTCTTAAACGCTTCTTTTGATATACATGGTTATGTGTCAGTAAGTATATAAAACTACATTATAGAATTTTATATTATTTTTTACGATACTCTAACGCATAAGGTATTACGTTTTGTTCTAAAAATATGTGATTGAAAACATATGTATTCTCCAAAATTCGGAAAAATTCAAACAACTAAAAAAACAACAACCCCAAGTTCTGAGGAGACAGGATTTCAGACCTTTCTCTTATATATGTAAAATATGAATGTATTTATTATATACATATTAATGTTTTCAATTAATATGTATTTATATGTTTATGCATTAATGTTTTTGGTATCAATAAAATGTTATAAAACAATCATTGTGCTATGTTACTAAATAACATCTTATTGCAGCTATGGTATTAGGTTGTTTGCAAATTTGACGCCCCTGAAAAATACCTCCCAGTGCAGTCGCAACAGTTGCACGTGCGGTAGCATCGCCCCTACACGTAATGTACTAAAGTGAATACGGGGTAAAAAGTGGGGAATCAAATTCAGAGATCAGTAACTTCGCAATTTGAGTTGGGTTGTTTTACCTCTGAGCGGCACTTTTTTGCACACAATGGGCTACAGGGAAGGGACCCACTGGAACAGTTATTGGGAGACAGATGGTAGCCTCCCGTCAAGGCCATCCCGTCAAGGGGGCCTCCCGTCAAGGCCCCATAAAGAACATGCTGGTTCTTTAACATGCACAGGAAAGGGCTCTCTCCCATACACGGGACCACGGCTTAACGTCCCATCCGACGGACGGTGGCATGTCCAAGCCCATTTGTGTCCCCTACTGACCGTGGGCAGGGCGGGGAGTGTAACTTCGTAAGTAAACTTTTTATGCAAAAATGTGAAAGTAGACAAAAATAAAAATATCAATAAATTTAGTCTAAATATCGATTTTTTGATTCAGTATTTAAAGAGTTGTAGAAACTAAAACAACTTAGCCCATTATTCTAACTTTGCGAATATTTAAGTAATCATTACGCAAACTACTAAAACTATACCAAACTTACATAATTTAGTAAAGTTTAATATATGTATAAACTTTGGCTTACGTTTAAAACTGTTTTAGTTGACTTTTCAGATGAAAGTTTAACTGGATTTGCTATATAGTTAACTATTCCAGATTTACAAACTCTCTAAATACTACATTAGAAGTTTTTATAAGAAGTTACTGGGTTCTAAATACGAATCCCTATTGAACATGTGCCTATTTCTAAGGAAGTGAGGTCTGAATGTATATTTCCTGGAGTAACAAACATAGTGTGTTGAAAAACGTCCCAAAACAGAGTGCATTAAGAAGTTTTCACTCAAGCGAACTGGTTTTTCGTGATATTAATCAACACCCAAAATTATCTCCAGACATCTGGGTTGGGTTGTTTTACCTCTGAGCGGCACTTTTCTGCACACCATGGGCTAAATGGCCAGGTCACATGGACCCCAAAGGCTCAGAGAAGGTTGGGGGAGGGGACCTACTGGAACAGCTGTTGGGAGACAGATGGTAGCTTCCCGTCAAGGCCATCCAGCGTGTTCTTTAACGTGCACAGGGTATGGCTCTCCCGCACACGGGGTCACGGCTTAACGTCCCATCCGACGGACGGTGGACTTTCCAAGCCCATCGGTGTCCCCTACTGACCGCGGGCAGGGCGTGGAATTTTGCGGAGATAAATCTCAACGCTGACCCAGCTGGGACTCGAACCTGGGAACTACAGATTACGAGCCTGGCGCGCTACCGACTGAGCCACCCCCGCCCCCCAGACATCTGGACAACCTATCTCTATTTTTCTTATTTGGACTGCAGAGGAATTTTACTGTCCCGTCAATACTGCCTGTCACAGTCTGCAGAAAATTTTCAGTGCTGGAAGATATACAGGGTGTCCAAAACCTGATCGCGTTTTCTGTCTTGCTGTTTTCGTCACAATAAGACAACAACATCAGTTTTTAGTGTACTTTAATTAAGTGGAATTTTCTTGTTGCCTCACACAAATGTCGATATTATAGTCGAACTCGACAAAAAAAAAGGCAGAATTGGATCAGTCGGGATTGGGCAGGACTAGTAACGTGATGTTAGAGTCGTTCAAAAAAGTATCCGAACACTATGGTTGATGACAGAATTCAGAAAAAAATATCTGGCAACGATTTTTTTTAGAAATTAGTGATCTGGCAATGATCTTTTTAGAAATTAGTGATCTGGCAACCTTCGTGTACACGAAGGTTGCCAGATCACTAATTTCTAAAAAGATCATTGCCAGATATTTTTTTCTGAATTCTGTCATCAACCATAGTGTTCGGATACTTTTTAAGCGACTGTACCAGGTACGGTACTAAAAAATCCAACTAATCAAAGAATTTGCTGCATATTTAAAGGGCGATCACTTAACCATCACCAAAGATTCGTTTTTTCTCTACATTCAATGATTAAAAGCGTGGGGCATACACATTGTGATTTACCCAGAAGTGTAACCATACGTGTGTGCGTGTTTAAACCCATCCATTGAATGAAATTATATTTTTAAGAAATCGTTAAATCAGGAAATAAGATATTAGATTAAAAGATGAAAATCTAATAAGTACAAAAGTAGTAATCTTTAAACTTAAATTCGGTGGTCGTGGAAACCTTGCAGTTCAATACTCCTGGTTTATCTGTCTGGAAAATCTTCAGCGAAAAGCTGGCAAATGATTAATTTCTGAATTGACAAGGACTCATCTTATTTGAAAAGTACCGCGATTCTATTAAGGAACTCTTCAAACTTACCTTCTGGAAACAGACAGTGTAAATAGTTTGCAAGATGTCGTTGAAAGAGCTTGAGTCTGAATTGTGAAAACTATGAGACTGCGCCGTTGACGTTTCGACAGCTATCATATGCTAATAATGTATCATTTAAGTCATTATGAGCACTGTTGAAGCGTCTATTGCGCAGTATCATAGTATCCCCAGTTACCACCTACTCTGTCTGCCATTGGCAGCAACTAGAAAGACTATCAGACTTCATCGTTCACCTTCAGCTCTTCTAATAGATCCCAGGTCTTAGGTACAATGACGTTTTTTTCGAATACCCTGCATCAATGCTTTTTTTTTTCCTGAATAATATGATTCCGGAATGCGAATGCGGAATTCGGTCAACGGCGAATGCGGAATTCGGCCGGAATGCGAATGCGGAATTCCGGAATGCGATTCCGGAATTCGGTCAACGAACGAAGCGACATGCCACTGAAATTGAACAAATGACGTACACATGACTTAGATTCAGACCATGAAGTTCAGTTCTCTTTAGATTGATAATTGCTTCATTTCTGTGTTAGTAATAACAAACATTTTTGATTTTAAATTTATAAGTTTTTATTTTTATACATTTCTTGATTTTATATGTATTGGCATTGAAAGCAACTTCCAGATTGACGTTCCGTTAGAAAAAATCCCTGCTCTGAATCTTAAATACGTTTTATAAAAGTAAAATTCTTCCCTTATAAGTATTTCAATAACAGTACATGATAATTTCATGAACAATCGGCACATAATTATCAACCCTGCACACAGTACCATCTATGATTCACAAAAACCAGAATCTGAAGCAAATAAACCGAAACGCCCCTTAAGTCCAAGGTTTACTTTTTTAAATATTTTGCCGGAACAAACAAGAGATGAAACATAAACGGAGCGTTTGTGAATGCGTGAGTCAGATTTTTATAGCGAGACTAATAACAGCAGAAGTAATCTCGAAGTAGAACTAAGACAACATTTCGACATTGTCTTTGCTCAAAAGAGAGAAAAAAAAAAACCGTTACCGAACCGGGACCAATGACGTAAATAGAGAGATATTCGTAACGTTCTGGGCATCGTCGCTTGGTTGTCCGAAGGGCGTTCTCCAAATTCGTTGGGCTGGGTTTGGTTAGTTTGTGAGTCAGACGTGATTGTTCAGTCTGAGAATACAGTAACTTGTTGCTGACATGGAATTAAGGAAAATAGCTGGGAGAATATTCATTAAGAAAGGACACGGTTGCGGTTAATGGCCGACACTTACAAGTAATCGCAGAAGAGCTGGGATTTGGATTGAAACGAAATTAAAATCTAACGATATACAGTGGACCGATATAACGCGCATGTCGGGCGGGAAACAACACCCGCGTTATAAGGTGAACCGCGTTATACCGAGCGGGGCGGTGGCGACACAATAAATTTCACACTGTAAGCTTTTCTTTTACTCATCATGCATACAATAACTAAACACTATTCAAAATACATGCAGGAACTCAATACATACACAATTACTCAATACGCAGTAACAATAAAATGCGATACTCACTAACGCTGCACGGACCTGTATAAACATGTTTGAACTTATCGCGAACATCGCCCGCGCTATAACCGAGTGCGCGGTATAGCGAGCAGCGCTATAACGAAGGTCCACTGTACATTATATCCCCAAAACATAGTGAGGGCACTTCAATGTTATGTAAATGGGGATCTACCTTCAAAGCTTCCTAATTTTGAAAATAAGTTTTTGACAAAAAAAATGTCATCGGAAAAAATGTCATTTAAGGATTTAATCGAATTTTTCAGCGGTAAGCATTTAACGTTTAAAGAGTTTGGAGTTAAAACAGCAATATATGCAGAAAATTTCCTCATGGAGGAAGGAACAGATCTTCAACAGACAGAACCTCAATTAATAGAGCCTTCTATTATCTGAGTATCTAGTTAACCTGCAGAAAGTCAGTTGACTCGATTTTTAAAAGCTTTCATCCAAAAAGGGAAAAATAATGCTGATATTTTGATAGCGTCAAATCATGGATTTGTGAGATGACAACACTCGACTATCGAATTTCGAATGGCGATGACGACACTCGAAATAGCAATGTTTAAGTCGAGATTTATCAACGATATTAAGTTGATGTTAACACTTTTGATTCGCTGAAAATTATTTCTCGGGTGTAATATTTTACTGGTAATTATGTTTTATTAACACACTTTTTATTTCCATTTATTCTGTTCGTAGTCAGACCGGATTTGCAATGTTTCTACCAACTTTATTGCGTACTGCTGTTCCTCTCAAATATCTGACTTCTCGGCTAATGTGGGGCGGGGGTGGCTCAGTCGGTAGCGCGCCAGGCTCGTAATCTGTAGTTCCCAGGTTCGAGTCCCAGCTGGGTCAGCGTTGAGATTTATCTCCGCAAAATTCCCCGCCTTGCCCACGGTCAGTAGGGGACACCGATGGGCTTGAAAAGACCGCCGTCCGTCGGATGGGACGTTAAGCCGTGGCTCCGTGTGCGGGAGAGCCATACCCTGTGCACATTAAAGAACACGCTGGATGGCCTTGACGGGAGGCTACCATCTGTCTCCCAACAGCTGTTCCAGTGGGTCCCCTCCCCCAACCTTCTCTGAGCCTTCGGGGTCCATGTGACCTGGCCATTTAGCCCATGGTGTGCAAAAAAGTGCCGCTCAGAGGTAAAACAACCCAATCCAACTCGGCGTATGCGATCCCCTCCCCGTTTCCCATATAGATAGGTTAATCGAGAATTTACTGTACTTAGCTGCACTTATTATTAGAGCCAACTAAGGATTTGGAACCCATGGGCTTGAAGGAAAGTACCATCCTTTCGCCTTCAGTAAATTATTAGTATAGGACGTTTTTAACATTATAACGAAAATAATCTTCGAAAAAACGGCTCAATAGATTTTCGCGCTCTGGGTGTGATAGGCAATAGTGGCATATCCAGAAAATTTTCTTTCAGGATACATTTTAAGTTAATTATTTAGAATCTTTGAACAAAGTATCTTTATTTGTGAATGCCATATTTTACAATAATGGAAATGAAATATATTTTCATGTGTTCAACAAAGGAAAATGTCATGGAAATTTTCAATCAAAACACAATCGTACACTCCTACCCACTACTACAATTACTACCACCCTACTACAATTACAATTACAACTTACAATTTGAATGACTGCCACAAATAAACAATTCATAGTAAAGCCTTTGTTCTACACCCAAAAGTTCAGGTGACTGATGGATTATAAGTTGCAGTTCATGTAAAGACAGGGTTGACATTGGGCTTGTTTACTGCTGTTCAATCTGCAAAAGCACAAAATTCAGCCGTTGGATTAACTGATTTCTCCTCAAGCAGGGGGGTGATGCTCAGTCGGCAGACCTAAAGGCTGTTATTTTGCACTTCCCAGGTTCGAGTTCCACCTGTGACAGCGTTGAGATTGATGAATCATGAAAACACGATGGACTTGGACAGGATGCCATCCATCGAATGGTTGTTTAATCTGTGGTTCCGTGTGTAAGAGGGCCATACGCTGTGCGCATTAAACATCATGCTGCATGGATTTTAAGAGAGGCTACCATCTGTCTCGTAACAACTGTCCATTGTGTCTCCGTTCTCCAACCCTCCCTGCCTTGGTTTTCTTGTGATATGGTCATTTAGCTCACAGTGTTCAAAAAGGTGCCGCTCAGAGGTAAAACAACCCAACAACACAACTCTTCAAACAGCTAGTTACCACAGAACTCTGGCAGGGGCCTGTTAATTAAATACGACATGGAGAAAAATGTGAGGAATTGAAGAGACACTCACCTTCTGAAGGTCCCAAGGTCAACAGCAGCTCACTTCAAACTTTAACCGACTTTAAGAACGTCACGGTTATCATTCCATTGCCTGGTTTGGGGCTTTTTAATAACGTCTATGCCGAATATCCCAATTTCGCTGCGTCATTATGACGCTGCATGCTATCCACCAGTTCCACGCGAATTTTCAATTATCCATGCAAATATGGGTTGGGTTGGGTTGTTTTATCTCTGAGCGGCACTTTTTTGCACACCATGGGCTAAATGGCCAGGTCACATGGACCCCGAAGGCTCAGAGAAAGTTGGGGGAGGGGACCCACTGGAACAGCTGTTGGGAGACAGATGGTAGCCTCCCGTTAAGGCCATCCAGCGTGTTCTTTAACGTGCACAGGGTATGGCTCTCCCGCACACGGGGCCACGGCTTAACGTCCCATCCGACGGACGGCGCCCTTTCCAAGCCCATCGGTGTCCCCTACTGACCGTGGGCAGGGCGGGGAATTTTGCGGAGATAAATCTCAACGCTGACCCAGCTGGGACTCGAACCTGGGAACTACAGATTACGAGCCTGGCGCGCTACCGACTGAGCCACCCCCGCCCCCCATACAAATATGCTTTGAGGTGTTATAACATACATCCTTACATTATCCGTCAGAATCGAACCCAGAACCTTTTGCTCTCTGCCTAGTACGGAAATCACTGTGTAGTCAGAACTCAATAAAATTAAAATTACTTTTTGATTGAAGAAACAATAATGTTTTTACACATATTGCTAGAAATACAACTAAACCTTCCACATATGACGGTCAATCATCTTGGACAGTATTTAAAACACAATTTGAAGTTATCGCTAGAGCTAATCAGTGGAATGAATTTCAAAAGATCAGTTTTCTTGCAGCTGCTTAAGAAATTCCGCTGCATAAGTTTTACAGTCTGTTCCAGAAGAAAAACAACTTGATTATCAAAGTCTGGTATCTGCATTAGAACTCAGGTTTGACGATAGTTATTTAAAACAATACTACATGATTCATGTTAAACATCGTATGCAGAAGAGTGGTGAAACTTTGCAAGAATTTACCAGTGATATTGACCGTCTAGATAGATTGGCTTATAGTAACTGTCCACCAGATATTCTAGATAACTTAGCTCAACTACAATTTATTGATGCTATTGCTGACCCTGACACTCAACAATCTCTGAGGATGTTGGAAGGTGAATCCTTAAAATCAGCTGTGGTGCATTCCAATGAAGTACGAATGCTCCAGGCTTTCCTCCCGAGCAAACAAAAGGACAGTGAGATTTGTGAACTCTGTTTTGAAAGAGATTAAAGGTTCCACTCCAAGGACTGCTACATAGTGTTGCAATTGTGGCAAGACTGGACACATTCGTGCCAACTGTAATAAGAAACGAATGAAATCCATCTATTAGACAACAGGATCAGGGAGACAGAAATGAGTCAGTCTTGCGGGGCAATGGCTGGCTGTTGATTGGTTGGCACCAGGGGAAGTCGCCCACGTTTCAGCACTACATGGTGGAGATAACGAATTGGTAGCTGATGGAACCATGAAATGGAGTGCCTTGCCATATGATAGTAGACACTGGTGCAAACACGAAGGTTGCCAGATCACTAATTTCTAAAAAATATCGTTGCCAGATATTTTTTATGAATTCTGTAATCAACCATAGCGTTCGGATATTTTTTTGAGCGACTGTAGGTGGTCATATTATTTTGATACTAGATCGTGTGGGCTCACTCACGGAAATATTGAGCGTATGCAGTTACCGTTCACAGCAAACTGGAGCGTGTGCAGTAACTGCACACGCTCTAGTTTGCTGTGAACGGCAACTGGAGCTTGTACAGTTGCTATACACGCTCCAGATATTTTTCCTGAATTCTGTAATCACGTGACACGAAGGTTGCCAGATCACTAATTTCTAAAAAAAATCGTTGCCAGATATTTTTTCTGAATTCTGTAATTAACCATAGTGTTCGGATATTTTTTTGAGCGACTGTACTTCCGGTATATGTCAAATTCGTTACTCACAACTTCTTTATTAAAAAAAGTTTTTAAAATTACTATCTTTTTTACATTGTTCAGTGCTATCCGTAATATAATCCATCATTAATATCTGAGCAATTAGCGCTCTAAGCTGTTCAGTAAAGTGTACTTGATAGACACTTGATAATCCCGTATAAGAAATGATTATTTTCATTTTGATGTATAATGTCTTTCTGATCACGTGTCATGAAATCTTCCTCATAAATCCTCTTTATAATGTATTGCACTCACCTCTTCCTATCAGAGCGTGTTAGCAAGTATTTATTATTTTTGTTCTTGTAGTGGAATATCGTGATAAGTTGAGGTAACTACCTTCAGATGGAAAGACGTATAAATACAAAGAACCTGAGTTAGTTCTTTTATTTGGAATAGTTGAGTTGTTTTACCAATGGGGGACATTTTTGTGCACACGGTGGACTAAATAACCAGGTCACAAAGACCCCCCCAAGGTCTCACAGCTGAGAAGGAGATCCGTTGGACAACTGTTAGGAGACGGATGAAAGTTCCATCTTAAGGTCATCCATATCCACAAAGTATCCTTCACACGGGGAGACGGTTTAACGTCCGCTCCTATGCACGGCAGCCTTGCAATACTTATGAACCTTGATGAAGAATCAAGGATTATAGTTGTGTAAAGAATTTGACACTGAAGCTTTCCTCTCACTACCTGATGAATTTTTTATTTATTTTTTTCCTGATTCCGGAAGCCTTTTTTCCACGACTCTGAGACTTGTTCCTACCGATCTGATATTCGAAGGCTGACAGATAGAGACACAAAAGAATGCCACAAACGTGACTCAGCTGCTATACGAAAGGATATGACATCATTTTACGTAACAGTCCTGCAGCCGACTTCCGCGAACGAGGGTGCCCCGTGTATTTCGTCATGCAGACGCACACACACCACCGTTTCGACCCCTCGCCACCTGAACCACCTACGGAGTCGAACTCTCGAAGGTTTCGCCCCGAGGTCACGTGACTTCCGTTTGCTGCCACCGCTAAGGGTGGACCGCTCGTCTCGCGCCAAACACAACCTTGGCATGGCTGAGGTGCGGGGCTTGGTAGACGAGGCCACTCACCTTCTGAAGGTCCCAAGGTCAACATCAGCTCACTTCAAACTTTAACCGACTTTAAGAACGTCACGGTTATAACTTCGTTGCCGGGTTTGGGGCGTCCTAATAACGTCTATAACGAATATCCCAATTTCGCTGCGTCATTATGACACTGCATGCTATCCATCAGTTCCACGCGGATTTTCAATTATCCATGCAAATATGCTTTGCGATCTTATAACAATAATGATTTCATTAATCCTTCGAGATCACATAAGCATGTTTTGCATCTGCAAAAATAAACTGGATTGCAGATTTGTAGTTTTAATAGCGGTAAGCAATCGTAAATCAACAGAAATCAGTCAGGTAGGAATTCAGCATCTTCCAGAAAAGTAACTGGTTAAACAGTTGATTTTTTTTTTTTAATTAAAAAAAATTAGTACACATTTTTTGCTGGAAACTCGTTTGAATAATCTGGCCTTAATGCACATGAAAAACTATTTTAATTCCAAAATTGAAAATATTTTGTATCGTTTGCTTATCAGATATTTTTTTTATGCAATAAATATATATGTCATTTGATGGAAGTAAATAATTATGAAAATCTAGATTAAATCTTGAAAGCGTAGAATATTCCCAACTGTGAAATATTCAAATCCAACAACAGAGATGCAAAACTGAAATATCTGCTTTTTATATTATTATTTATTTACTGTGGTCGTAGATCGGTTGCTCGAAGTTTTAATGTCTGATGATGACTCCTTCATTCGGGCTGTTAACATTTTTTCAGGTCGAAGAGCATGCATTCCTTTTTTGGCCCCTAGATTCAGCCCGGGATGATTTTTTTCTTTTTTAATTCATCATGTGCTGCTAAAAAAATTTATAAAACAACCGTAATTCTTCCTATTATGTGCAGTTTGTTTAATAATTTCGTTCACAAAATCTCAAAATGCGTTTATAATAACAGGCGTTGATATAGAAATTCTCTGGAAACAAGTAAATGAACTGAACGGAAACTCCCTAGAAATACTTTTCGCTATGTATATTTTCAGAAATCATTCGCACAGAATAGAGCAGCATACACTATATTTATAGAAGTATATTAATAATAATCTTTATTTAGCTTAATTAATACTTATATATAATGATGATCCTTCAAAGCAAGGCTTATCAAGTCTGCAAAACAATATCTGCAGAACATTTTACATTATATGAATATATGGGTTGGGTTGTTTTTACCTCTGAGAGGCACTTTTTTGCACACCATGGGCTAAATGGCCAGGTCACATGGACCCCGAAGGCTCAGAGAAGGTTGCGGGAGAGGACCCACTGGAACAGCTGTTGGGAGACAGATGGTAGCCTCCCGTCAAGGCCATCCAGCGTGTTCTTTAATGTGCACAGGATATGGCTCTCCCACACACGGGGCCACGGCTTAACGTCACATCCGACGGACGGCGGCCTTTCCAAACCCATAGGTGTCCCCTACGGACCGTGGGCAGGGCGGGGAATTTTGCGGAGATAAATCTCAACGCTGACCCAGCTGGGACTCGAACCTGGGAACTACAGATTACGAGCCTGGCGCGCTACCGACTGAGCCACCCCCGCCCCAATATGAATATATGGAACATTTCTATTTTATACATTGAAATAATTTACAATCAAAATATTACGTAATTTTACACAATGTTGATGATTAAACAAGTAGAATAAGTAGAGAAATAAAAGCAACATTTTATTTGTAATGTATAAAAAGCAAATTATTATTTTGTCATTCATGTCTCTAGGATTTTTCAGATATAACCAGTTTTTCATTTTTGTTTGTTGTTTTTGTTCTATTTTTGATAGTGTCGTAAAAAGATATCGTGGCATTGCAAAATGGTACTTGGTACCCTCGGGAATTTTTTCCGTATATTTTGTGGTTTTAAGCAATAAATACACCATATTGCAAAAAGTGTTCGGACACTTTCATTTTACGCGAACGAATAGCCACATTCAAATCTACCTAACTTTGAAAATAAGCTCTTTACCGAAAAATATCACTTGATATAAATTGAAGATCTCGGTCAGAGCTTTCTAAATCTCTCTTTTCTATAATATTAATCAAATATTTAAAGAATTATGGAAGCTATAATATTTAACAACATATATTATCACACCACACTTCCAACATTTTCCCTCCAAATTGATGAAAACTTCAAAAAACCTTACACAAAATTCAAATATCGCATTTATATTGCGAACAACTTGTTAAAACTTTTAAAACTAACAAAAATTTCACTTAAATGTTTCAGCTTCCATAACTCTTTAAATATTAGATTAATATTACAGAAATTAAAGATTTAGAGAGCTCTGACAGAGATCTTCAATTTATGTCTAGTGACTTTTATCCGTAAAAACTTTATTTTCAAAGTTAGGTAGATTTTAATGTGGCTATTCGTTCACTTAATATGAAAGTGTCCGGACACTTTTTTGCAATATAGTGTAGTAATCATTGGTTCTCAACCTTGTTGCTGAATGTAGAGAATTGTTTTCAATTTTGAAGTCTTTACTAAAGCAATATTTTAAATAACGAAATTATTGTAAATTTATGTAAATTTGAATAAACTCCCATTCCCAAGATGATTAAACTATAAAATATTTCTTTCTTAAAGCTGGCGTTTCCCTAATCTCGTGAAATAAATATCGTTTTTAGAATACTATTTTGCATTCTAAAAATACGGTTACTGTGAGAGGAGTAAATTGACCCATAGACTGATAAGCCACGTCAAATAATAGATTCACACAAAGATTTGTTGATGAAGACAATACGTTAGAGTCGCGGTTCTCAACGTGGGGTACGTGGTAAAAGTTTTTTGGGGTTCGCCGTGAGAGCTCAAAAGTCGCTAGATCTCGTAACAAAGTCGCTAAGTTGACATTATTATACTATAACTATAGTTTAATCTATCTATATAAAGGGTACGCCAGTTACATACACATTTCTAGGGGATACGTGAAGCATAAAAGATTGAGAACCACTGCGTTAGAGAGAACTGCACTCTTTAATTTATAGATATTATAAACACATCTTCTAAGTCTATAACATAGGCTGTTAATACGGATTTTTCATTGGAAACTTCCGTGTTATGTGAATGTAAAGCCACATTGAGGACTCCCTAACTCTAAGGGGGGCGGGGGGGGGGGGGCTCAGTCGGTAGCGCGTCAGGCTCGTAATCTGTAGTTCACAGGTTGGAGTCCCAGCTGGGTCAGCGTTGAGATTTATCTCCGCAAAATTCCCCGCCCTGCGTCAGGAAAAAATTTTAGAAAATCGAGGGGACACCGATGGGCTTGGAAAGGCCGCCGTCCGTCGGATGGGACGTTAAGCCGTGGTCCCGTGTGTGGGAGAGTCATACCTTGTGCCGTTAAAGAACACGCTGGATGGCCTTGACGGGAGGCTACCATCTGTCTCCCAACAGCTATTTCAGTGGGTCCCCTCCCCCAACCTTCTCTGAGCCTTCGGGGTCCATGTGACCTGGCCATTTAGCCCACTGTGTGCAAAAAAGTGCCGCTCAGAGATAAAACAACCAACCGAACCCTAACTCTAAAAATAACTAACCTCACGAATAACGGTCTCCGAAAAGAAATTGAAGATCACAATCAAATGTATCCGAATATTGATTTTCAATAATATTCATTTATTAATTTCATATTAAATCATGGAGGCTGAAACATTGAGCAAAAGCTTTGTTGTTCGGCCTCAAAAGTTAATTAAAACCGTTAACATTCATTGAAAACATGAATATTTATTAGCAGCTTTCCAAAATACTTTACTTCCAGCTTGACGATTGATCTCATGGAATCATTATACAAACTTCTAAAAATACTTTTGGTTTAGCAAACGATTTGTTTAAAAACTTATTATTTATGTTTAAATTAGCTTTTGAGGTGCATTTGTTATGAGTAGCAATTCTGCTGTTAGAGTTTCGTCTCCCTAAATCTTTAAATATTAAGTGAAACTAATAAAATTCGACAATTAGATAAATTTGAGTGAACTGTTCAATTTATCCCCGAGACATTTTTTAGTAAAAAGTTTATTTTCAAAATTAGGTTTGGGTTGGGTTGTTTTACCTCTGAGCGGCACTTTTTTGCACACCATGGGCTAAATGGCCAGGTCACATGAATCCCGAAGGCTCAGAGAAGGTTGGGGGAGGGGACCCACTGGAACAGCTGTTGAGAGACAGATGGTAGCCTCCCGTCAAGGCCATCCAGCGTGTTCTTTAACATGCACAGGGTATGGCTCTCCCGCACACGGAGCCACGGCTTAACGTCCCATCCGACGGACGGCGGCCTTTCCAAGCCCATTGGTGTCCCCTACTGACCGTGGGCAGGGCGGGGAATTTTGCGGAGATAAATCTCAACGCTGACCCAGCTGGGACTCGAACCTGGGAACTACAGATTACGAGCCTGGCGCGCTACCGACTGAGCCAGCCCCGCCCCCCAAAATTAGGGAGTTTTGAAAGTGATCTTCCATTTATATAATATGGAAGTGTTCAAATGCTTTTGGTAATGCAGTATAGAAACAGAGAATTAATATCAGAGACGGGATTCTTTGGCGTTTCACCTCAAACTCATTTCAACAGTTCGTATCTGAACACGCCACTTCCATTTTCCATTTCATTTTCCAATTCTTCAGCGGTGGCTTTCCACTTCCTAAGGCTGCACGAGTCTTCCTCGACGCTCAATTTCTGTTTTTAATTTGATTAATGATAAATGCCGAAGAATCGGTTGCTCTTAAAGTAGCAACGCGAACTCTATGAGTCACCGGAGCAGCAAGAGTGGGTCGGCCGGGGAAAGAACTGAATTCTGGGTAGGATCATTAAGGGAGCGATCGAATCGTCAACCTCTAGGGAGGCACATAATCGGATTAATCGTAAGCATCCCCTTCCGATGCGCAGGGCGGATGATGAGAGGATGGTTCGCTTTGTTGCACAACATCTCTTTCCATCTTCCTCTTCTCATCATCAGAGTTGGGTTTCTCTGGTTGTTTACTCTTCGGGGCGGGGTGGCTCAGTCGGTAGCGCGCCAGGCTCGTAATCTGTAGTTCCCAGGTTCGAGTCCCAGATGTGTCAGCGTTGAGATTTATCTCCGCAAAATTCCCCGCCCTGCCCACGGTCAGTAGGGGACACCGATGGGCTTGGAAAGGCCGCCGTCCGTCGGATGGGACGTTAAGCCGTGGTCTCATGTATGGGAAAGCCATATCCTGTGCACATTAAAGAACACGCTGGATGGCCTTGACGGGAGGCTACCATCTGTCTCCCAACAGCTGTTCCAGTGGGTCCCCTCCCCCCAACCTTCTCTGAGCGGGTCCATGTGACCTGGCCATTTAGCCCATGGTGTGCAAAAAAGTGCCGGTCAGAGGTAAAACAACCCAACCCAATTTGTTTACTCTTCCGTCTGTTGTGTATGGTCGACAATGGTTAGAGTTCTGTCTGCACGAAACTCCTCTGCCATGATTGTTAGAGTCGACATTTGCCACACTGCGATTGTTGCAGGCGATGGTGAGCAGTGGGATAGCGTGAGCTACTCCTGGAGAGACTATGAGACTGCGCAGTTGTCGCTTTAACAATTATCATTAGATCATACATGGATTGTCAGGTGATCGATAGGTCATTGATTGATCTATCGAAACATCAACTGCAGTCTCCCCTGTTGCAACATAACGCTATGCCACTAAATACAGCGGGGCGGGGTGCTAACGCTATGCCACTAAATACAGCGGGGCGGAGTGTTAACGCTATGCCACTAAATACAGCGGGGCTGGGTGGCTCAGTCGGTAGCGCGCCAGGCTCGTAATCTGTAGTTCCCAGGTTCGAGTCCCAGCTGGGTCAGCGTTGAGATTTATCTCCGCAAAACTCCCCGCCCTGCCCACGGTCAGTAGGGGACACCGATGGGCTTGGAAAGGCCGCCGTCCGTCGGATTGGACGTTAAGCCGTGGCCACGTGTGCGGTAGAGCCATACCCTATGCACGTTAAAGAACACGCTGGATGGCCTTGACGGGAGGCTACCATCTGTCTCCCAACAGCTGTTCCAGTGGATCCCCTCCCCCAACCTTCTCTGAGCCTTCGGGGTCCATGTGACCTGGCCATTTAGTCCATGGTGTGCAAAAAAGTGCCGCTCAGAGGTAAAACAACCCAACTAAATACAGCAAAAAAGCAGTAATCAACCTAATAGAATTTTTCACACCTCCACTGAAAATTGTGATATTCAAGGAATGGCCTAGGGTGTTAGAAACTCATTGGCTGAGTGTTTTAAAGTGTGAAAGACAGGGTTACTCAGTTTTTTGCATGTGCATTAATAATAATATTCCACTGACACCTGTTAAATATGCAATGCACACTCACAGGAAAACTTCGCTATATCGGATTACAGGTATCTCCCGACTTATGGGAATTTCACGTTAACGCCTCATAATCACAAAAAGGAGAGACAATACACTCAGTTTTTCCTAATTAAATTATTAGTGAAAACTGAAATGTAAAATTATTTGTTCAGAAAAACTAGCCACAAACCTAACACCAAAAACTTAAGTAACAATCATAAAACTTAATCCGTAAACAGCTAAAATGAGTAATTTTAAGTTGATTCAATTGCTTATTTTGCAACAAAAATTTAATACAAACCGAGAATTAAAAACAAAATTGGAGGCAAATAAAAATTTATATCAAGTTGTTAATTAAAATGTCATTTGGACACCAAAGATAATTTAATGATCATCAAACGTTACACAGCAAGAATTACACGAATCTGTCCGTTGCATCAGCTTTATTCCCACGGAATCAGCAACGAGAATCAAACAGAGTAATAATATCTGATCTATCGAATAATCAACAGACGGAAGAGTAATAATCAGAGTAAAATAATATTAAATAAAAATAAATAAATACCCCCTCAAGCAGTCGCTTGCCACAGAGGTCTGACAGGAGCCTGTCAGTTTATATGCCATAGTAGAAGGTCTGAGAGGATGGCAGGACCTCAGCAGAAAAACGACACAAACAGCCATGCCTTACCCGGGGCTCGAACCCAGGTCCCTTAGATCAGTAGCCAAGCGCGCTAACCACTCGGCCATGGGACGGCCATAAATAATTATCCCCTCAAGAAGCTGCTTGTCACAGAGGTCTGACAGTAGCCTGTCAGTTTATATGCCATAGTAGAAGGTCAGAGAGGATGGCAGGACCTCAGCAGAAAAACGACACATACATCCATGTCTTATCCGGGGCTTGAACCCAGAGAGGATGGCAGGACCTCAGCAGAAAAACGACACATACATCCATGTCTTATCTGGGGTTGAACCCAGGTCCCGTAGATCAGTAGCCAAGCGCGCTAACCACTCGGCTAGTCAAAAATAAAAAAGGAATAATATAATTTCATGCAGAAAAGCGAAATTAGACAAAATGTTCTGGCAGCCAATCTCCGTTAATTAAGTTATTGCTATGTGGGGGAAAATTCTGAGGTATGAGATGCACTCTTAGGAACAACTTATATTAACAATGAAAACAATTATGATTGGAAATGCAAATGGATCCTCTCCATTTTTTCGCTATTTCTGCAATAATTTTCCTGTTGGATTAACAGCAGCATGTTGAGATATGAATGAAAGAACTCGAAGTAGAAAAATGTTCAAAAAATGTTTTATTAAAAAAACTACCCGTAATGAAAACGGTCGTTTCTGGGCGACCACGCAACAATGTATGTGACTTGGTTGTTTTCCAAAAGGAGATGAGCGCGTGCTCAGCGTTCAGTTTAATCTCTCGTTCTTTTTTAACAGATTAAACCCCTTTAATTTTTTAAATACGTCTTCTCGACCCGGTTACTTTCCCCTGTGGTACCCCCGTGATGCGCTTGAGAATTTTCTTCCGCAGTTTCATTGCCTCTGATAGAACTCGAGTTCGGTTTAAAGCCTTTTAAGTTTTTTTCCATTTCAATAATCTTTGAATTTTAACGGGAAATTTGCTACTATCTATATTTAGTATGTAGTCGCTCAAAAAAATATCCGAACACTATGGTTGATTACAGTATTCAGAAAAAAATATGTGGCAACGATTTTTTTAGAAATTAGTGATCTGGCAACCTTCGTGTCACGTGATTACAGAATTCAGGAAAAATATCTGGAGCGTGTACAGCAACTGTACACGCTCCAGTTACCGTTCACAGCAAACTGGAGCGTGTGCAGTTACTGCACACGCTCCAGTTTGCTGTGAACGGTAACTGCACACGCTCAATATTTCCGTGAGTGAGCCCACACGATCTAGTATCAAAATAATATGACCACCTACAGTCGCTCAAAAAGGTATCAGGACACTATGGTTGATTAGAGAATTCAGAGAAAATATCTGGCAACGATGTTTTTTAGAAATTAGTGATCTGACAATCTTCGTGTACAAAAAACACCGTTGCCAGATATACATGATTACAGAATTCAGAGAAAATATCTGCCAACGATGTTTTTTAGAAATTAGTGATCTGGCAACCTTCGTGTACAAAAAACACCGTTGCCAGATATACATGATTACAGAATTCAGGAAAAAATATCTGGCAACGATGTTTTTTAGAAATTAGTGATCTGGCAACCTGTACAAAAAACACCGTTGCCAGATATACATGATTACAGAATTCGACGTAACAGACACGAAGGTTGCCAGATCACTAATTTCTAAAAAACATCGTTGCCAGATATTTTTTCTGAATTCTCTAATCAACCATAGTGTTCGGATATTTTTTTGAGCGACTGTACATAAGAAAAAATACGGATTATATAACTAAGTTTGTAGGAGCAAAAGTGTCTGAATAAAAACTTTTAACTTTTCTTAACTTACAAAAAATTATCAGTTTATTTTTACTACACACTGGTAAAGCAGTCAAAGACACATTGCAAACGAACTTTTCATGCTACAAATTGGAAATGTTGGTGGAAGAATGCGATGCTCAAGGGATGAACATTAACAACTACGATTCGGCTCCTTACCACCAAGGGAATAGGAAAGGACAACTTTTAGGTCTCAACAGATAAATTAAAACTCCTTTTCATTCGTACTAATAACTTGACGAGTGGTTAGCGTGCTTGGCTATTGATCAAAGGGACCTGGGTTCGAGCCCCGCGTAAGGCATGAATGTTTGTGTTGCCTTTCTGTTGAGGTCTCTTTCCCCATCCTCATAGACCTTCTACTATGGTGTATAGACAGACTCCTGTCAGTTTATAGAAAGGCTGTTGTCCGTCGGATGGTACGTTAAGCCGTGGCCCGTTGCGGGAGAGCCCATACCCTGTGCACATTAAAGAAAACGCTGGATGGCCTTGACGGGAGGCTACCATCTGTCTCCCAACAGCCGTCCCAGTGGATCCCCTCCCCCAACCTTCTCTGAGCTTTCGGGGTCCTTGTGACCTGGCCATTTAGCCCATAATGCCCAAAAAAAGTGCCGCTCAGAGATGAAACAACCCAAATCAGCTCCTCAGTTTATACGCCATAGTTGAACTTTATATTTCCTCTCTGTGGCAAGCAGCTGCTTGAGGGAACATTTTTTTAATTTATTAATTTAATAAAAATATTACTATTATTTTCCGAATTAACCATTAGTTCGAACTTCCACACCTAGAGGGTTCTAGATTCGGTGAATGAGAACCTTCTTTCGCTTTCAAAATGATCATTCCATATCTTTCTAGTTTGAGTTCGTCCCTACGACAATCGTTGCTAATAAGTGGGTGGCAGCTGAACAGAATATGGAACTTACGATACTCATAGACCGTTGATCGATTGAAAGCGGTTGACCTATGATACATGAACCCGTCGAAAGGTGAATTGCGCAGTCTCACAGTCTTCCCATTTCTTATCCATTGCCACTCATTTATTCACTGATTTCGATAGAATAATTCCCCCAAACTAAAATTTATAATTAAGAATAAATGGGAAACCAATGACGTAGAACAGTTGCTCAAGACAGTGTGTGTGTTGTATCACGAGGTTATACGTTCTATGAAGAATACGTCATATCCTTTAAAATGAACAGAATGTTGGAAGAGTTAGTTACCGGGAGATTGATTTTTATATGTACAGTCGCTCAAAAAAGTATCCGAACACTAGGGTTGATTACAAAATTCAGAAAAAATATCTGGCGACGACTTTTTTAGAAATTAGTGATCTGGCAACCTTTGTGTCACGTGACACGAAGGTTGCCAGATCACTAATTTCTAAAAAACATTGTTGCCAGGTATTTTTTCTGAATTCTGTAATCAACCCTAGTGTTCGGATACTTTTTTGAGCTACTGTACTTTGTAGGTTAGAAATGATGCAAAGTGGTTATCATTAAGGATTAATTGTGAAATTCCTTTTATTGACTATTACCTGAAGTGATTAGTCTCAAAATAAGATGTTTTAATGCTTAAAACTTGTTGGTTAGAATGTTATGTAACGGAAAGTTTGAACGTTCCATTTCGTAGTATTTGTTAATAAAAGATGTTTGGCTACTAATTATCCATGTAATAATAATAACCTATTTTTCTATTGAATGAATTATCCAAATCTTGCTTATTTCTTGTAAAGATAATTGTCTTATCAATTAATTTTTTTTTATTATCAGTTTGGTTATTTTGAACCCATTACACAATATTGCCAAATAAACATTACTGAAACCTTCTTAACAATATAATTTGCCATTTAACGAAACGCATCTAAGTTGGCATCGCTGTTGTCAAATGTGTCTGCTTTATAAATATCTAAACAGTGAACGGGTGTATTTTTGAAGCTCGTGCTGAATATTTCATATGCCACTTGGTTGCACTGTTCCGAATAGATAAAATATGTATTTTATTCAACACAAAATATATGTGTTGGTTTCGAATTCACGTGAAAGTGCTACATCTGGCGGAAATAATAGAATCCCGCAGTTTCTCTGCTCTTGACGCCGATTGCTCACGAGAAGGGGATCGCGAGATCTCCCCCCCCCTCTCTCCCCTTCTTCCTCCCTGCCGCAACCTGACCATGAGGCCCCGGAATTACAAGCGGACTATCTCCTCTACATCCGATGTTCGCCTCGGATTATTCAGACACCAGCTTCAGGCACCCAGCGCTTGTCACTGCGTGTATCGACCGGGGAGTACCAAGAGCAGAACGAAGATGAAATGGACGCAGCTGCCTGTCCGAATTTGATCTAAAATTACAGACTGGATCCCTCTTAGGGGAGGAGGATGCTTCGAAGGATTGGGGGAGGGTCTTTTCTTTTGATGCTGTCATCATCAATCGGAGTCATCTGCCGCTGCTGTCTAATCGTGGATGGGGGTCTACCATCCTCACCTCATGTGGCGTTGACGTCGCAATTTCTATGGGCAGGCTGTTACTTTCACCATGAGCTTATACACAACCGTGACACGTCAGTTGCTTTCCGTGATGAAAATATTGGGTCTGTGGCATAACGAAGATTAATGGGACCACTGAGGGTTTCAGCTCCAGTCAGTGTTATATTGCGTGGAAAGTTTTCTCAAGCGCCTTTGTCTTTTAGGTTGATTGTTGGAGCATTTGTTTCGTCATTTCAGAATTGTTTTATCCAACCAATTGTTTGGATATCAAACAGACCTCGCTCTGTTCCCTTTATTTCTTTAAATAATTTCATTTCGAGGTCTTCGTAATATTATTATTGCCTTTTGAAATGAAAGTTGGAAAAACCACACTTGATCACCAAAAGTATCGGACTGGGTTATTTTAACCTCTGAGCGTCACTTTTTTTGCAGACATTGGACTAAATAATCAGGTCACAAACACCCCAAAGGGGCTTCCATTTGTGAAAGGAAATCTATATTCAAAAATCCCCTAAAAACATATCCGAACACTATGGATGATTACAGAATTCAGAAAAAATATCTGGCAACGATTTTTTAGAAATTAGTGATCTGGCAACCTTCGTGTCACGTGACACGAAGGATTATATAGGATAATAAAATTAGGATAATGAAATTAGGCTAATGAAATTAGTGATCTGGCACCTTCGTGCCAGATCACTAATTTCTAAAAAAATCGTTGCCAGATATTTTTTCTGAATTCTGTAATCAGCCATAGTGTTCAGATATTTTTTTGAGCGATTGTACACAGTCGTGTCAGAATAATATGACCACCTACCTTATAATGGAAATGGGGGGGGGGGTCATATTATTCTGATACGATATATATACGTATATGTTTCTACCATTGGATTACCAAAGAGGCGAGCATTTTTCCTTATTATTATTATTTGTAGCATGAAATATTTCCTGTAGTTAGTGGTTTGATAAAAGTAATTATTTAGTGCTTGAAAAGTGTTTTGAGTGCATTGCTCTCTTAGGCCTAGTTCCAACGTGTTGAATGATGATTTGATGACAACAAATGTTGTGATTCAAAACAAAATGGCTGCCCTTATATAACTTATTGCTAGTTTTGAAGTTGAGAGCATTAATTATTTGATATTTTAACTACTCATATTTAATACTTTTGCAAATTGCTATAAATGTGTGGATGATCAGGTTAATTACTTAATGCTAGCATTTTTTATTTCATAAGGGGCAAACCAGATATTTGTCGTAGAGTACAAAAATTGTGGCGTCCATGTTCGATATTCTTTGCACAAACAATTCTCTTGGCAATCTTTTTTGTTTTTGAGCTAATAAGTTTTATACGTTGAAGGGAAAAGTAGTTTAGACATAATTATGCTATCAGCACTTGTTTGAACTGCAACATTTGTACTTGTATTCTTATTCATAATATATATATTTCATATATCTAGATAGAGTAACTATGTATCCATAGTAACAGGTTTTATCAGTTTTTAGAGTATATCATGTCGACCACAATTTTTGAAATTGAAAATGTCAATAAAAGGATGATTATTTATTATTTTATGCAAGTCAGATAATGGATGTTATTAATTAATGGCTTAGTCAGATTGAAAACCAATATCCAAAAGATATTGTTGAACCCAAAGCCAGTTATTTTTCTTTCTAATTTAATTAATTTCTTCTAAATTTAAAAACCTGTAATTTTTGGTTATTTTATAGAAAAAAAATATTTTCATATTGTTTTCATGTCCATGAAATAGCAGATAATGTCATTAAAGCTTAAATTCAAAAATAGTATGGTAACATTAAAATTTAATTAATCAGATATTAATTTATATTGCTGAATACTTGTAGTGAGAGTGGACTTTCAGTTTATAACCATTACCTAATGAAAATCAAGTTTTATTTACAAAATCATTCTAAAGGTTATAAAAAAAAATCTACAATGCAACACATACACCACTTTTTAATTTTCAGTAAAGTAACGTACTATATATATTAGAATGTGCGAATGAATCGAGTGGCGTTAGCAGCTACCGGACTAAGTTGATCACGTGACGGCTGAGGATCGCTTCAGTGTCGTGGCCTGTATTTCTCGTCTGCTGCGTCACGTGCTGACGTCAAGTGCGTCAAGTGCTGACGTCACTTGCTTAAATACAACGCACACTTTAGGAAAAGTTTTATGTCTTTTCCGATATAATTTGATTCCCTTTATGCCCCATATTCTTGATCAAATGGTACCAAATTTCTAACGCTGGTTCCGCCTGTCTGACTCCGTGTTGTGTTAAAAAAAGTGGTCCCCAGCTACAATGAGACGGAAATTACGACCTCGAATGCCTTTGCGAATCTAGGGGATATGGCATCACCTCGATTACGATTTGTTAATGAAAAAGTTGTGAATGTACAACATGGGAGGATTTTGTTATCGCTTCAAGTCTCTAGCTGTATGTAAATCAAGTAGAGTCGGCTGTAATGCATTAGAACCGTTTATTAAAGAATACTTGATTGAAAAATCGCATTGTAATATACATTGATGCAATGGGGAAATATAGGTTAGGGGCAACAGGTTTCTATAAAACTTAACAGAAAGACGTTTCTCCCTGGTATTTTGATATATTATAAAAAAAATATTAAAAAATAAATAAATGCTTCCTCAAGCAGCTACTTGCAACAGAGGTCTGACAGGAGCCTAACAGTTGATACGCCATAGTAGGTCTGTGAGGATGGCGAGACCTCAGCAGAAAAACAATACAAACAGACATGCTTTACCCGGGGCTCGAACCCAGGTCCCTTCGTTTAGTAACCAAGTACGCGCTAACAACTCGACCACGGGATGATGTAATATATTACAGTTGATGTTTCTTTTATGATTTATTTTTTATTATTATTTATATTATTTTATGTTAATATTATTTATTATTTAGTGCGACGAAATCCAATAATAAGCAACAAGTGTCATTTGTTGCTTTTTATTGGATTTGTTAGTAGAAAGGGAAAAAGCGACCATTGGACAAGAAATTCTTCCAATGGGATTTACTGCTTCATTCTTTATGTCAGGGGTTCTCAACGTGAAGTACGCCGTGAGAGCTCAAAAGTCGCTGGAATTTTATTCCCATTGTTACACTATAACTATAATTCTATCTATCTATACAAGGGGTACGCCAGTTACATACACATTTCCAGGCGATACGTGAAGCATAAAAGGTTTAATGTATTATTCACTTGGATGACCTGAGCGGTATAATGGACTGAGTTTCTGTAATGAGAAGTAGTAATGTTGCCTTAAATGCGCCAAATGTTGGTTTATAAGACAGTAATTGTTTGAAGCAAAAACTGTGGTAAAAGAACTTATAGTTTAGTACGATCGGTATTGCTAGTGATACAGTCGCTCAAAAAAGTAACCGAACACTAATGGTTGATTGCAAAATTCAGGAAAAATATCTGGCAACGATCTTTTTAGAAATTAGTGATCTGGCAACCTTCGTGTCACGTGATTACAGAATTCAGGAAAAATATCTGGAGCGTGTACAGCAACTGTACACGCTCCAGTTACCGTTCACAGCAAACTGGAGCGTGTGCAGTTACTGCACACGCTCCAGTTTGCTGTAACGGTAACTGCACACGCTCAATATATCCGTGAGTGAGCCCACACGATCTAGTATCAAAATAATATGACTACCTAAATTCGCTCAAAAAAGTATCCGAACACTATGGTTGATTACAGAATTCAGAAAAAACGTGTTCACGTGACACGAAGGTTGACAGATCACTAATTTCTAAAAAAATCGTTGCCAGGTATTTTTCCTGAATTTTGCAATCAACCATAGTGTTCGGATACTTTTTGATCGACTGTACCTGGTGTTATTTTAGTATAGATAGGAAGAGTTCGCAAAATTAAAAAAAAACATTTACCTTGAAAAACAAATGGGAGATATAAAGCTTTTCTTTCTTATTTGCATTTACCTTACGAGTTAATTTTCCTCAAAATTCAGAAGACTAATAAAGTGTAGAAGCTTAATTATTATGTGTTGCCATATCCCTGTGTTGGTCGTGAATTATTTATGACTTCATTAAATACAGCAGACGCTTGCTAATGGCGGATTCCGAAGACCATTAAAATATTTTTAATTGGCCAACAGTTGAATAAGCACCAAAATCCTATCTTAACGTCAACTCATTAATTTCCTTTCAAAGACGTGTTTAACTGGCACATATCGCTTCTTAAAAGTGAAGTAACATATTCTCCCATAGAGATATTTAGGAATGAGACTTTGTGTGAGTCGATAAAAATAAAGCACTCGGTGTTAATTATTCTGTTTTCACATGAATCGAAGATAGCACAAGAAAACAACGAAGGGTCATATCGCCTGTTTTCTTGTTTCTTGTGTATAGGGACGCAGCATACTTTCATCAAACTCTCTCATTATCCTATATCATAAATCGAAAAAAAAAAATGCAATCTTATGTTTAAATTGTTACTGAACTCTACAGACTAAGGGACCTGAATAAGGGAAAATAATGTTATAGAGTTAGGGAATGTAACGTGAGATACCCTAATGCAGTGGTTCTCAACTTTTATGCTTCACGTACCCCTTGGAAATGGGGTACGTGGGGGTAACTGGCGTACCCCTTGTATAGATAGATAAAACTATAGTTATAGTATAAAAATGGGAATAAAATAAAAGACGTATATACAGGATGAATCTGAAAAAGTGGGCAAAACTTTACGGGGTGGTAGAACGCAGCTATACGAGCAATATTCGTCATAGAATGTATGGTCGGAACGCAAGCGGTGAGAAGTTAAAAGGTAGTTTTCCACTGTCATATTTAAAGAATGAACACAAGAAGGAGAGGAGATACTTCAGAAAACATTTTATTAACAGGAATGTAATTGAGGTACATGCTCAAAGAAATTGCTCAAAAAGTGCATATCCGCCATTTCGTGGTTAGTATAACCACCCATCCTCTCGGCAATCCACGGTCGAAATGCCGTTGGGTGCGAGGACCGACCGACCTTTTTATACCATTTCCAACGCCACCTAGCGGCTCGCCGTTTGCGTTCCGACCATACATTCTATGACGAATATTGCTCGTATAGCTGCGTTCTACCACCCCGTAAAGTTTTTCCCACTTTTTCAGGTTCTCCCTGTATATATAACATATATCTAGCGACTTTTGAGCTCTCACGGCGTATAGTAAAAAATTTTATCACGTACCCCCAAGGAGTACGCGTAGCCCACGTTGAGAACCCCTATCCTAAAGTGAACTATTCCTAAGTAGGTAAACTTTATGTTAGTGGGCAAGTATAATTATTCATTTCGGACATATGACATAAATCAGTAATGTTTGGACTGTACTTAAAAGCATGTAAAAATTACCATTTTCTAATTTTCTGCATTATTCTCTATTTAATCTTAAAAATTGCCATTCTTTGCTAATTTTTTTTTGACCATCCATTTCAATGACCATCACGTACCCAACTTCCACGTGCACATTAAATAACACGCTAATCTTAACAGCGATTAACAACAGATCCTGTTATGCAAGATGAACTATAAGTCCT